>OX104118.1:21606955-23000819 GCA_944474755.1 Limnoperna fortunei | reverse complement strand
CGATCTAGAAAAAGGAGAAACCGGAATAATAATAATAATTAAAATTAAAATTTACGTTTCCCGAAACGTTGAAGTCGCCTCCCGTTCCGCACTTTTGACCGAGTAGAGGGAACTAAAAGTCAAGAGCACAACTTCATAACATGAGCTTTCAGTTGGCCAAGTTTCATTTCGATCGGTTAAAAAATGAGCGAGAAAACGAGCAAACTTTAAAACGGCCGCCATTTTGAAACCGGAAGTCGGACAAAAATTTTTTTTTGCAAAAATGCTCAGGATAGTTAGCTGTATCAGTATACCAATTTTCATTGAAATTGCTCTGGCCATAACTGAGATCTGACAACGGCCGCCATTTTGTAAAACTTTAAAACGGCCGCCATTTTGAAACCGGAAGTTGGACAAAGATTTTGAAAATAGTGGCACACTCAGGGTATCACAAGCTACCTGTATACCAAATTTCGTCTAAATCGGATGACGTTTAAATTTTTACATTTTTAGGGGGGGTGGTGTTCGGATGGCGGCCATTTTGAAATGTCGGCCGCGTCAAATTTTTTTTTGCAAAAATGCTCGGGATAGTTAGCTGTACCAGTATACCAATTTTCATTGAAATTGCTTTGGCAATTACTGAGATCTGACAACGGCCGTCATTTTTTTCAACGGCGGCCATTTTGAAAATGGCGGCCATTTTGAAAATTTCAAAAGTGGATTGCACAACTTCAGGTCACCCTTAACATGTTCCCAAAGTTTCATTCGATCGGTTAAAAGATGAGCGAGAAAACGAGCGGACAACATTGCGAGGGGAAAACATAAGAAATATGAAAATAATAATAATAAGAAACGGAGTAAAAACAATAAGTCGCCCGACACTTCGTGGTCGGCGACTTAATTAAAATTTACGTTTCCCGAAACGTTGAAGTCGCCTTCCGTTCCGCACTTTTGACCGAGTAGAGGAACTAAAAGTCAAGAGCACAACTTCATAACATGAGCTTTCAGTTGGCCAAGTTTCATTTCGATCGGTTAAAAGATGAGCGAGAAAACGAGCAAACTTAAAACGGCCGCCATTTTGAAACCGGAGTCGGACAAAAATTTTTTTTTGCAAAAATGCTCAGGATAGTAGCTGTATCAGTATACCAATTTTCATTGAAATTGCTCTGGCCATAACTGAGATCTGACAACGGCCGCCATTTTGTAAAACATTAAAACGGCCGCCATTTTGAAATCGGAAGTCGGACAAAACATTTTTAAATAGTGGCACACTTAGGGTATCATAAGCTACCTGTATACCAAATTTCGTCTAAATCGGATGACGTTTAAATTTTTACATTTTTAGGGGGGTGGTGTTCGGATGGCGGCCATTTTGAAATGTCGGCCGCGTCAAATTTTTTTTTGCAAAAATGCTCGGGATAGTTAGCTGTACCAGTATACCAATTTTCATTGAAATTGCTTTGGCAATTACTGAGATCTGACAACGGCCGTCATTTTTTTCAACGGCGGCCATTTTGAAAATGGCGGCCATTTTGAAAATTTCAAAAGTGGATTGCACAACTTCAGGTCACCCTTAACATGTTCCCAAAGTTTCATCTTGATTGGACATTGCATCTCTTAGAAAATGTGCGGACAACATTGCGAGGGGAAAACATAAGAAATATGAAAATAATAATAATAATTAAAATTTACGTTTCCCGAAACGTTGAAGTCGCCTCCCGTTCCGCACTTTTGACCGAGTAGAGCACAACTTCATAACATGAGCTTTCAGTTGGCCAAGTTTCATTTCGATCGGTTAAAAGATGAGCGAGAAAACGAGCGGACAACATTGCGAGGGGAAAAAGGAAAACATAAGAAATATGAAAATAATAATAATAATAATAAGAAACGGAGTAAAAACAATAAGTCGAACCCCCATTGCCACTATAATCCCCATGGATAGTATTTCATTCAAATCAGTACACTAAAATATGCCTAGAAATCAAATTTTGTTGAAATCGGACAAAGTTGACTTTTTCCTGCAGTAAAATGGCCGCCATTTTGAAACCGGAAGTCGGACAAAACATTTTTAAATAGTGGCACACTTAGGGTATCATAAGCTACCTGTATACCAAATTTCGTCTAAATCGGATGACGTTTAAATTTTTACATTTTTAGGGGGGTGGTGTTCGGATGGCGGCCATTTTGAAATGTCGGCCGCGTCAAATTTTTTTTTGCAAAAATGCTCGGGATAGTTAGCTGTACCAGTATACCAATTTTCATTGAAATTGCTTTGGCAATTACTGAGATCTGACAACGACCGTCATTTTTTTTCAACGGCGGCCATTTTGAAAATGGCGGCCATTTTGAAAATTTCAAAAGTGGATTGCACAACTTCAGGTCACCCTTAACATGTTCCCAAAGTTCCATTTCGATCGGTTAAAAGATGAGCGAGAAAACGAGCGGACAACATTGCGAGGGGAAAAAGGAAAACATAATAATAATAATAACAAGTGCTGATTGTGATTGCAAGCAAGTCACAAAAAAATCCCCTCCCGTGCCCACTTTTGTCACAATTCGGACAACTTTTCAATTTTCGCACTTTGGCGGCCATTTTGAATATGGCGGCCATCTTGGACTTTGGCAGCCATCTTGGATTTGTTCGACATGTTGTTCGTAATATCAATATTGACCTAAATGCCAATTTTTGTTGAAATCAGACAACTTTTCAATATTCGCAATTTGGCAGCCATTTTGAATATGACAGCCATCTTGGATTTGTTCGAAAGTGTCGCCATGTTGTTCGTAATATCAATATTGACCTAAATGCCAATTTTCGTTGAAATCGGACAACTTTTCAATTTTCGCACTTTGGCGGCCATTTTGAATATGGCGGCCATCTTGGACTTTGGCGGCCATCTTGGATTTGTTCAAACATGTCACCATGTTGTTCGTAATATCAATATTCACCTAAATGCCAATTTTCGTTGAAATCGGACAACTTTTCAATTTTCGCACTTTGGAGGCCATTTTGAATATGGCGGCCATCTTGGACTTTGGCGGCCATCTTTGATTTGTTCGAACATGTCACCATGTTGTTCGTAATATCAATATTGACCTAAATGCCAATTTTCGTTGAAATCGGACAACTTTTCAATTTTCGCACTTTGGCGGCCATTTTGAATATGGTGGCCATCTTGGATTTTTCGGAAAATGGTCCCATATTGTCCGGGACCTTAATATTGACCTATAAACCTATTTTGGTTCATATCCATATTGTTTGTGATTTTTTATGATTAATTTTGTATTTTTTTCAAATTCAAAATGGCCGCCAATCCAAGATGGCCGCCATTTTCAAAATTTCGAAATCGGAAACAACATTTCCTAGTGGTGACCTATCTTTCTGGTAAGTTTCATTGACCTATGTCTTTTCGTCTTCGAGAAATCCTACGGACAAAGTTAGGTCCAGAAGAAGAAGAAGAAGAAGAAGAAGAAGAAGAATAATAATAACAAGTGCTGATTGTGATTGCAAGCAAGTCACAAAAAAATCCCCTCCCGTGCCCACTTTTGTCACAATTCGGACAACTTTTCAATTTTCGCACTTTGGCGGCCATTTTGAATATGGCGGCCATCTTGGACTTTGGCAGCCATCTTGGATTTGTTCGACATGTTGTTCGTAATATCAATATTGACCTAAATGCCAATTTTTGTTGAAATCAGACAACTTTTCAATATTCGCAATTTGGCAGCCATTTTGAATATGACAGCCATCTTGGATTTGTTCGAAAGTGTCGCCATGTTGTTCGTAATATCAATATTGACCTAAATGCCAATTTTCGTTGAAATCGGACAACTTTTCAATTTTCGCACTTTGGCGGCCATTTTGAATATGGCGGCCATCTTGGACTTTGGCGGCCATCTTGGATTTGTTCAAACATGTCACCATGTTGTTCGTAATATCAATATTCACCTAAATGCCAATTTTCGTTGAAATCGGACAACTTTTCAATTTTCGCACTTTGGAGGCCATTTTGAATATGGCGGCCATCTTGGACTTTGGCGGCCATCTTTGATTTGTTCGAACATGTCACCATGTTGTTCGTAATATCAATATTGACCTAAATGCCAATTTTCGTTGAAATCGGACAACTTTTCAATTTTCGCACTTTGGCGGCCATTTTGAATATGGTGGCCATCTTGGATTTTTCGGAAAATGGTCCCATATTGTCCGGGACCTTAATATTGACCTATAAACCTATTTTGGTTCATATCCATATTGTTTGTGATTTTTTATGATTAATTTTGTATTTTTTTCAAATTCAAAATGGCCGCCAATCCAAGATGGCCGCCATTTTCAAAATTTCGAAATCGGAAACAACATTTCCTAGTGGTGACCTATCTTTCTGGTAAGTTTCATTGACCTATGTCTTTTCGTCTTCGAGAAATCCTACGGACAAAGTTAGGTCCAGAAGAAGAAGAAGAAAAAGAAGAAGAAGAAGAATAATAACAAGTGCTGATTGTGATTGCAAGCAAGTCACAAAAAAATCCCCTCCCGTGCCCACTTTTGTCACAATTCGGACAACTTTTCAATTTTCGCACTTTGGCGGCCATTTTGAATATGGCGGCCATCTTGGACTTTGGCAGCCATCTTGGATTTGTTCGACATGTTGTTCGTAATATCAATATTGACCTAAATGCCAATTTTTGTTGAAATCAGACAACTTTTCAATATTCGCACTTTGGCAGCCATTTTGAATATGACAGCCATCTTGGATTTGTTCGAAAGTGTCGCCATGTTGTTCGTAATATCAATATTGACCTAAATGCCAATTTTCGTTGAAATCGGACAACTTTTCAATTTTCGCACTTTGGCGGCCATTTTGAATATGGCGGCCATCTTGGACTTTGGCGGCCATCTTGGATTTGTTCAAACATGTCACCATGTTGTTCGTAATATCAATATTCACCTAAATGCCAATTTTCGTTGAAATCGGACAACTTTTCAATTTTCGCACTTTGGAGGCCATTTTGAATATGGCGGCCATCTTGGACTTTGGCGGCCATCTTTGATTTGTTCGAACATGTCACCATGTTGTTCGTAATATCAATATTGACCTAAATGCCAATTTTCGTTGAAATCGGACAACTTTTCAATTTTCGCACTTTGGCGGCCATTTTGAATATGGTGGCCATCTTGGATTTTTCGGAAAATGGTCCCATATTGTCCGGGACCTTAATATTGACCTATAAACCTATTTTGGTTCATATCCATATTGTTTGTGATTTTTTATGATTAATTTTGTATTTTTTCGAAATTCAAAATGGCCGCCAATCCAAGATGGCCGCCATTTTCAAAATTTCGAAATCGGAAACAACATTTCCTAGTGGTGACCTATCTTTCTGGTAAGTTTCATTGACCTATGTCTTTTCGTCTTCGAGAAATCCTACGGACAAAGTTAGGTCCAGAAGAAGAAGAAGAATAATAATAATAATTAAAATTTACGTTTCCCGAAACGTTGAAGTCGCCTCCCGTTCCGCACTTTTGACCGAGTAGAGGGAACTAAAAGTCAAGAGCACAACTTCATAACATGAGCTTTCAGTTGGCCAAGTTTCATTTCGATCGGTTAAAAGATGAGCGAGAAAACGAGCAAACTTTAAAACGGCCGCCATTTTGAAACCGGAAGTCGGACAAAACATTTTTTTTGCAAAAATGCTCAGGATAGTTAGCTGTATCAGTATACCAATTTTCATTGAAATTGCTCTGGCCATAACTGAGATCTGACAACGGCCGCCATTTTGTAAAACTTTAAAACGGCCGCCATTTTGAAACCGGAAGTCGGACAAAACATTTTTAAATAGTGGCACACTTGGAGTATCATAAGCTACCTGTATACCAAATTTCGTCTAAATCGGATGACGTTTAAATTTTTACATTTTTAGGGGGGTGGTGTTCGGATGGCGGCCATTTTGAAATGTCGGCCGCGTCAAATTTTTTTTTGCAAAAATGCTCGGGATAGTTAGCTGTACCAGTATACCAATTTTCATTGAAATTGCTTTGGCAATTACTGAGATCTGACAACGGCCGTCATTTTTGTCAACGGCGGCCATTTTGAAAATGGCGGCCATTTTGAAAATTTCAAAAGTGGATTGCACAACTTCAGGTCACCCTTAACATGTTCCCAAAGTTTCATTTCGATCGGTTAAAAGATGAGTGAGAAAACGAGCGGACAACATTGCGAGGGGAAAAAGGAAAACATAAGAAATATGAAAATAATAATAATAATAATAATAATAAGAAACGGAGTAAAAACAATAAGTCGCCCGACACTTCGTGGTCGGCGACTTAATAATAAGAAACGGTGCAAAAACAATAAATCCCCGACACTTCGTGGTCGGGGATTTAATAATAAGAAACGGAGTAAAAACAATAAGTCGCCCGACACTTCGTGGTCGGCGACTTAATAATAAGAAACGGAGTAAAAACAATAAGTCGCCCGACACTTCGTGGTCGGCGACTTAATAATAAGAAGCGGAGTAAAAACAATAAGTCGCCCGACACTTCGTGGTCGGCGACTTAATAATAATAAGAAACGGAGTAAAAACAATAAGTCGCCCGACACTTCGTGGTCGGCGACTTAATAATAATAATAATAATAACAAGTGCTGATTGTGATTGCAAGCAAGTCACAAAAAAATCCCCTCCCGTGCCCACTTTTGTCACAATTCGGACAACTTTTCAATTTTCGCACTTTGGCGGCCATTTTGAATATGGCGGCCATCTTGGACTTTGGCAGCCATCTTGGATTTGTTCGACATGTTGTTCGTAATATCAATATTGACCTAAATGCCAATTTTTGTTGAAATCAGACAACTTTTCAATATTCGCACTTTGGCAGCCATTTTGAATATGACAGCCATCTTGGATTTGTTCGAAAGTGTCGCCATGTTGTTCGTAATATCAATATTGACCTAAATGCCAATTTTCGTTGAAATCGGACAACTTTTCAATTTTCGCACTTTGGCGGCCATTTTGAATATGGCGGCCATCTTGGACTTTGGCGGCCATCTTGGATTTGTTCAAACATGTCACCATGTTGTTCGTAATATCAATATTCACCTAAATGCCAATTTTCGTTGAAATCGGACAACTTTTCAATTTTCGCACTTTGGAGGCCATTTTGAATATGGCGGCCATCTTGGACTTTGGCGGCCATCTTTGATTTGTTCGAACATGTCACCATGTTGTTCGTAATATCAATATTGACCTAAATGCCAATTTTCGTTGAAATCGGACAACTTTTCAATTTTCGCACTTTGGCGGCCATTTTGAATATGGTGGCCATCTTGGATTTTTCGGAAAATGGTCCCATATTGTCCGGGACCTTAATATTGACCTATAAACCTATTTTGGTTCATATCCATATTGTTTGTGATTTTTTATGATTAATTTTGTATTTTTTTCAAATTCAAAATGGCCGCCAATCCAAGATGGCCGCCATTTTCAAAATTTCGAAATCGGAAACAACATTTCCTAGTGGTGACCTATCTTTCTGGTAAGTTTCATTGACCTATGTCTTTTCGTCTTCGAGAAATCCTACGGACAAAGTTAGGTCCAGAAGAAGAAGAAGAAAAAGAAGAAGAAGAAGAATAATAACAAGTGCTGATTGTGATTGCAAGCAAGTCACAAAAAAATCCCCTCCCGTGCCCACTTTTGTCACAATTCGGACAACTTTTCAATTTTCGCACTTTGGCGGCCATTTTGAATATGGCGGCCATCTTGGACTTTGGCAGCCATCTTGGATTTGTTCGACATGTTGTTCGTAATATCAATATTGACCTAAATGCCAATTTTTGTTGAAATCAGACAACTTTTCAATATTCGCACTTTGGCAGCCATTTTGAATATGACAGCCATCTTGGATTTGTTCGAAAGTGTCGCCATGTTGTTCGTAATATCAATATTGACCTAAATGCCAATTTTCGTTGAAATCGGACAACTTTTCAATTTTCGCACTTTGGCGGCCATTTTGAATATGGCGGCCATCTTGGACTTTGGCGGCCATCTTGGATTTGTTCAAACATGTCACCATGTTGTTCGTAATATCAATATTCACCTAAATGCCAATTTTCGTTGAAATCGGACAACTTTTCAATTTTCGCACTTTGGAGGCCATTTTGAATATGGCGGCCATCTTGGACTTTGGCGGCCATCTTTGATTTGTTCGAACATGTCACCATGTTGTTCGTAATATCAATATTGACCTAAATGCCAATTTTCGTTGAAATCGGACAACTTTTCAATTTTCGCACTTTGGCGGCCATTTTGAATATGGTGGCCATCTTGGATTTTTCGGAAAATGGTCCCATATTGTCCGGGACCTTAATATTGACCTATAAACCTATTTTGGTTCATATCCATATTGTTTGTGATTTTTTATGATTAATTTTGTATTTTTTCCAAATTCAAAATGGCCGCCAATCCAAGATGGCCGCCATTTTCAAAATTTCGAAATCGGAAACAACATTTCCTAGTGGTGACCTATCTTTCTGGTAAGTTTCATTGACCTATGTCTTTTCGTCTTCGAGAAATCCTACGGACAAAGTTAGGTCCAGAAGAAGAAGAAGAATAATAATAATAATTAAAATTTACGTTTCCCGAAACGTTGAAGTCGCCTCCCGTTCCGCACTTTTGACCGAGTAGAGGGAACTAAAAGTCAAGAGCACAACTTCATAACATGAGCTTTCAGTTGGCCAAGTTTCATTTCGATCGGTTAAAAGATGAGCGAGAAAACGAGCAAACTTTAAAACGGCCGCCATTTTGAAACCGGAAGTCGGACAAAACATTTTTTTTGCAAAAATGCTCAGGATAGTTAGCTGTATCAGTATACCAATTTTCATTGAAATTGCTCTGGCCATAACTGAGATCTGACAACGGCCGTCATTTTGTAAAACTTTAAAACGGCCGCCATTTTGAAACCGGAAGTCGGACAAAACATTTTTAAATAGTGGCACACTTGGAGTATCATAAGCTACCTGTATACCAAATTTCGTCTAAATCGGATGACGTTTAAATTTTTACATTTTTAGGGGGGTGGTGTTCGGATGGCGGCCATTTTGAAATGTCGGCCGCGTCAAATTTTTTTTTGCAAAAATGCTCGGGATAGTTAGCTGTACCAGTATACCAATTTTCATTGAAATTGCTTTGGCAATTACTGAGATCTGACAACGGCCGTCATTTTTGTCAACGGCGGCCATTTTGAAAATGGCGGCCATTTTGAAAATTTCAAAAGTGGATTGCACAACTTCAGGTCACCCTTAACATGTTCCCAAAGTTTCATTTCGATCGGTTAAAAGATGAGTGAGAAAACGAGCGGACAACATTGCGAGGGGAAAAAGGAAAACATAAGAAATATGAAAATAATAATAATAATAATAATAATAAGAAACGGAGTAAAAACAATAAGTCGCCCGACACTTCGTGGTCGGCGACTTAATAATAAGAAACGGTGCAAAAACAATAAATCCCCGACACTTCGTGGTCGGGGATTTAATAATAAGAAACGGAGTAAAAACAATAAGTCGCCCGACACTTCGTGGTCGGCGACTTAATAATAAGAAACGGAGTAAAAACAATAAGTCGCCCGACACTTCGTGGTCGGCGACTTAATAATAAGAAGCGGAGTAAAAACAATAAGTCGCCCGACACTTCGTGGTCGGCGACTTAATAATAATAAGAAACGGAGTAAAAACAATAAGTCGCCCGACACTTCGTGGTCGGCGACTTAATAACTAGGAAAACATAAGAAATATGAAAATAATAATAATAAAAACAATAAGTCGCCCGACACTTCGTGGTCGGCGACTTAATAACTAGTGCTGATTGTGTTGGGATGCCAACACAGAATGTCTCCCAAACGAACCCCCATTGCCACTATAATCCCCATGGATAGTATTTCATTCAAATCAGTACATTAAAATATGCCTAGAAATCAAATTTTGTTGAAATCGGACAAAGTTGACTTTTTCCTGCAGTAAAATGGCCGCCATTTTGACACCGGAAGTCGGACAAAACATTTTTAAATAGTGGCACACTTAGGGTATCATAAGCTACCTGTATACCAAATTTCGTCTAAATCGGATGACGTTTAAATTTTTACATTTTTAGGGGGTGGTGTTCGGATGGCGGCCATTTTGAAATGTCGGCCGCGTCAAATTTTTTTTTGCAAAAATGCTCGGGATAGTTAGCTGTACCAGTATACCAATTTTCATTGAAATTGCTTTGGCAATTACTGAGATCTGACAACGGCCGTCATTTTTTTCAACGGCTACCATTTTGAAAATGGCGGCCATTTTGAAAATTTCAAAAGTGGATTGCACAACTTCAGGTCACCCTTAACATGTTCCCAAAGTTTCATTTCGATCGGTTAAAAGATGAGCGAGAAAACGAGCGGACAACATTGCGAGGGGAAAAAGGAAAACATAAGAAATATGAAAATAATAATAATAATAAGAAACGGAGTAAAAACAATAAGTCGCCCGACACTTCGTGGTCGGCGACTTAATAATTAAATATGATTATGATCTTATGGATCATAACTGGCTCCCAAACGACCCCCATGGAAACTGGAGTTCAGACATCCATTCACAGCAACTTTATCTAAAAGGAAACCAAGTTTCGTGCAAATCAGAGCATTTTTCTACTTTTGTCGGCAATCTTGGATTAAAAATGGCTGCCATAAGAAGTCAATATGTGCGTCATATGGTGCGGTATAACATACTCTACTTATATTCCAATGTTCAGTGAAATCCGTTTACTTTTGGACTTTTAAGGATTTATTTTCATTTTCAAAACGGCCGCCATTTGTAGATGGCCGCCATGACCAAATTCATATTTTGATGACTAACATCTGATCGCAACATGGTAATCTATCTAAAAACCAAGTTTCGTGTGATTCCGAGCATTTTGCATTTTTGGCGGCCATCTTGGATTCAAAATGGCCGTCATAAAAAGTCGACATGTGCGCCTTATGGTGCGGTATAACATAAACTACTTATATTTTAATTTTCATCAAAATCCGTTTATTTTTGGATTTTTAAGGATTTTTTTCTTGGATTCAAAATGGCCGCCAAAAAGGTCGACATGTGGGGCATATGGTGCCGTATAACATACTTGTATTCCAATTTTCATCAAAATCCGTTAACTTTTGGATTTTTAAATATTCATTATCATTTTCAAAATGGCCGCCATGATCAAATTCAAATTTTGATTACTAAAATCAGATCGCAACATGGTAATCTACCTAAAATCAAAGATTCGTGCGATTCCGACCATTTTGAATTTTTGGCGGCCATCTTGGATTCAAAATGGCCGCCATAAAAAGTAAACATGTGCGTCTTATAGTGCGGTATAACATACTCTACTTATATTCCAATTTTCATCAGAATCCGTTAACTTTTGGATTTTAAGGATTTTTTTCATTATCAAAATGGCCGCCATTTCAAGATGGCCGCCAATTTAAAAATATTAAACCTGAAAGGCACCAGTTCACAACATCACCTATTTTTGTGCGAAGTTTCATGTCGATCCAATTTACGGTCTCCGAGAAATATGTCGGACAAAATTTTGGCGGAAAGTGGAAGAATAAAAATAATAATAATTATTATTATTAAACATGATTATGATCTTATGGATCATAACTGGCTCCCAAACCCTGTGGACACTGGAGTTCAGACATCCATTCACAGCAACTTTATCTACCAGGAAACCAAGTTTCGTGCAAATCAGAGCATTTTTCAATTTTGTCCGCCATCTTGGATTCAAAATGGCCGCCATAGAAAGTCCACATGTGCGTCATATGGTTCGGTATAACATACTC
The DNA here is from genome assembly GCA_944474755.1 of Limnoperna fortunei. Lineage (NCBI taxonomy): Eukaryota > Metazoa > Mollusca > Bivalvia > Mytilida > Modiolidae > Limnoperna > Limnoperna fortunei. Next base: position 22,988,985 of record OX104118.1, on the reverse strand, counting down.
TACTTATATTCCAATTTTCAGTGAAATCGGTTAAGTTTTGGATTTTTAAGGATTTATTTTCATTTTCAAAATGGCCGCCATTGTAAGATGGTCGCCGTGTTCAAATTCAAATTTCGATGACTAAAATCTGATCGCAACATGGTAATTTACCTTAAAACCAATTTTCGTGCCATTCCGATCATTTCAAATTTATGGCGGCCATCTTGGATTCAAAATGGCCGTCATAAAAAGTCGACATGTGCGCCTTATGGTGTGGTATAACATACTCTACTTATATTTTAATTTTCATCAAAATCCGTTTATTTTTGGATTTTTAAGGATTTTTTTCCTTTTCAAAATGGCCGCCATTTCAAGATGGCCGCCAATTTCAAAATTTTAAAACTTGAAGGCACCACTTCAAGTCATGACCTATTTTTGGGTGAAGTTTCATAGTGATCCAATCAACGGTCTCCGAGAAAATGGTGGGACAAAATTAAGGCGGAAAGCGGAAGAAAAAAAAATAATAATTAAAATTTACGTTTCCCGAAACGTTGAAGTCGCCTCCCGTTCCGCACTTTTGACCGTCAAGAGCACAACTTCATAACATGAGCTTTCAGTTGGCCAAGTTTCATTTCGATCGGTTAAAAGATGAGCGAGAAAACGAGCGGACAACATTGCGAGGGGAAAAAGGAAAACATAAGAAATATGAAAATAATAATAATAATAAAATTTACGTTTCCCGAAACGTTGAAGTCGCCTCTCGTTCCGCACTTTTGACCGAGTAGAGGGAACTAAAAGTCAAGAGCACAACTTCATAACATGAGCTTTCAGTTGGCCAAGTTTCATTTCGATCGGTTAAAAGATGAGCGAGAAAACGAGCAAACTTTAAAACGGCCGCCATTTTGAAACCGGAAGTCGGACAAAAAATTTTTTTTGCAAAAATGCTCAGGATAGTTAGCTGTATCAGTATACCAATTTTCATTGAAATTGCTCTGGCCATAACTGAGATCTGACAACGGCCGCCATTTTGTAAAACTTTAAAACGGCCGCCATTTTGAAACCGGAAGTCGGACAAAACATTTTTAATAGTGGCACACTTAGGGTATCATAAGCTACCTGTATACCAAATTTCGTCTAAATCGGATGACGTTTAAATTTTTACATTTTTAGGGGGGTGGTGTTCGGATGGCGGCCATTTTGAAATGTCGGCCGCGTCAAATTTTTTTTTGCAAAAATGCTCGGGATAGTTAGCTGTACCAGTATACCAATTTTCATTGAAATTGCTTTGGCAATTACTGAGATCTGACAACGGCCGTTATTTTTTTCAACGGCGGCCATTTTAAAAATGGCGGCCATTTTGAAAATTTCAAAAGTGGATTGCACAACTTCAGGTCACCCTTAACATGTTCCTAAAGATTCATTTCGATCGGTTAAAAGATGAGCGAGAAAACGAGCGGACAACATTGCGAGGGGAAAACATAAGAAATATGAAAATAATAATAATAATAATAATAATAATAAGAAACGGAGTAAAAACAATAAGTCGCCCGACACTTCGTGGTCGGCGACTTAATAAGAAACGGAGTAAAAACAATAAGTCGCCCGACACTTCGTGGTCGGCGACTTAATAATAATAAGAAACGGAGTAAAAACAATAAGTCGCCCGACACTTCGTGGTCGGCGACTTAATAATAAGAAACGGAGTAAAAACAATAAGTCGCCCGACACTTCGTGGTCGGCGACTTAATAATAAGAAACGGAGTAAAAACAATAAGTCGCCCGACACTTCGTGGTCGGCGACTTAACTAGTGCTGATTGTGTTGGGATGCCAACACAGAATGTCTCCTAAACGAACCCCCATTGCCACTATAATCCCCATGGATAGTATTTCATTCAAATCAGTACATTAAAATATGCCTAGAAATCAAATTTTGTTGAAATCGGACAAAGTTGACTTTTTCCTGCAGTAAAATGGCCGCCATTTTGAAACCGGAAGTCGGACAAAAAATTTTTAAAAAGTGGCACACTCAGGGTAACATAAGCTACCTGAATACCAAATTTCGTCTAAATCGGATGACCTTTAAATTTTTACATTTTTAGGGGGGTGGTGTTCGGATGGCGGCCATTTTGAAATGTCGGCCGCGTCAAATTTTTTTTTGCAAAAATGCTCGGGATAGTTAGCTGTATCAGTATACCAATTTTCATTGAAATTGCTTTGGCAATTACTGAGATCTGACAACGGCCGTAATTTTTTTCAACGGCGGCCATTTTGAAAATGGCGGCCATTTTGAAAATTTCAAAAGTGGATTGCACAACTTCAGGTCACCCTTAACATGTTCCCAAAGTTTCATCTTGATTGGACATTGCATCTCTGAGAAAATGTGCGGACAACATTGCGAGGGGAAAAAGGAAAACATAAGAAATATGAAAATAATAATAACTAGTGCTGATTGTGTTGGGATGCCAAGGAATGTCTCCCAAACGAACCCCCATTGCCACTATAATCCCCATGGATAGTTTTTCATTCAAATCAGTACATTAAAATATGCCTAGAAATCAAATTTTGTTGAAATCGGGCAAAGTTGACATTTTCCTGCAGTAAAATGGCCGCCATTTTGAAACCGGAAGTCGGACAAAAATTTTTAAATAGTGGCACACTCAGGGTATCATAAGCTACCTGTATACCAAATTTCGTCTAAATCGGATGACGTTTAAATTTTTACATTTTTTAGGGGGGTGGTGTTCGGATGGCGGCCATTTTGAAATGTCGGCCGCGTCAAATTTTTTTTTGCAAAAATGCTCGGGATAGTTAGCTGTATCAGTATACCAATTTTCATTGAAATTGCTTTGGCAATTACTGAGATATGACAACGGCCGTCATTTTTTTTCAACGGCGGCCATTTTGAAAATGGCGGCCATTTTGAAAATTTCAAAAGTGGATTGCACAACTTCAGGTCACCCTTAACATGTTCCAAAAGTTTCATCTTGATTGGACATTGCATCTCTGAGAAAATGTGCGGACAAGATTGAACGGAAAGAAAAAAGAAAGAAAGAAAGAAGAAGAATAATAATAAGAAACCGGACAAAAACAATATGTCTCCCAAAACTTCGTTTGGGAGACATAATAATTAAAATTTACGTTTCCCGAAACGTTGAAGTCGCCTCCCGTTCCACACTTTTGACCGAGTAGAGGGAACTAAAAGTCAAGAGCACAACTTCATAACATGAGCTTTCAGTTGGCCAAGTTTCATTTCGATCGGTTAAAAGATGAGCGAGAAAACGAGCAAACTTTAAAACGGCCGCCATTTTGAAACCAGAAGTCGGACAAAAAATTTTTTTTGCAAAAATGCTCAGGATAGTTAGCTGTATCAGTATACCAATTTTCATTGAAATTGCTCTGGCCATAACTGAGATCTGACAACGGCCGCCATTTTGTACAACTTTAAAACGGCCGCCATTTTGAAACCGGAAGTGGGACAAAAATTTTGAAAATAGTGGCACACTCAGGGTATCATAAGCTACCTGTATACCAAACTTCGTTTAAATCGGATGACGTTTAAATTTTTACAGTTTTAGGGGGGTGGTGTTCGGATGGCGGCCATTTTGAAATGTCGGCCGCGTCAAATTTTTTTTTGCAAAAATGCTCGGGATAGGGAGCTGTATCAGTATACCAATTTTCATTGAAATTGCTTTGGCAATTACTGAGATCTGACAACGGCCGTAATTTTTTTTCAACGGCGGCCATTTTGAAAATGGCGGCCATTTTGAAAATTTCAAAAGTGGATTGCACAACTTCAGGTCACCCTTATTATGTTCCCAAAGTTTCATTTCGATCGGTTAAAAGATGAGCGAGAAAACGAGCGGACAACATTGAGAGGGGAAAAAGGAAAACATAAGAAATATGAAAATAATAATAATTAAAATTTACGTTTCCCGAAACGTTGAAGTCGCCTCCCGTTCCGCACTTTTGACCGAGTAGAGGGAACTAAAAGTCAAGAGCACAACTTCATAACATGAGCTTTCAGTTGGCCAAGTTTCATTTCGATCGGTTGAAAGATGAGCGAGAAAACGAGCAAACTTTAAAACGGCCGCCATTTTGAAACCGGAAGTCGGACAAAAAATTTTTTTTGCAAAAATGCTCAGGATAGTTAGCTGTATCAGTATACCAATTTTCATTGAAATTGCTCTGGCCATAACTGAGATCTGACAACGGCCGCCATTTTGTAAAACTTTAAAACGGCCGCCATTTTGAAACCGGAAGTCGGACAAAACATTTTTAATAGTGGCACACTTAGGGTATCATAAGCTACCTGTATACCAAATTTCGTCTAAATCGGATGACGTTTAAATTTTTACATTTTTAGGGGGGTGGTGTTCGGATGGCGGCCATTTTGAAATGTCGGCCGCGTCAAATTTTTTTTTGCAAAAATGCTCGGGATAGTTAGCTGTACCAGTATACCAATTTTCATTGAAATTGCTTTGGCAATTACTGAGATCTGACAACGGCCGTCATTTTTTTCAACGGCGGCCATTTTGAAAATGGCGGCCATTTTGAAAATTTCAAAAGTGGATTGCACAACTTCAGGTCACCCTTAACATGTTCCTAAAGTTTCATTTCGATCGGTTAAAAGATGAGCGAGAAAACGAGCGGACAACATTGCGAGGGGAAAACATAAGAAATATGAAAATAATATAATAATAATAATAATAACAAACGGAGTAAAAACAATAAGTCGCCCGACACTTCGTGGTCGGCGACTTAATAAGAAACGGAGTAAAAACAATAAGTCGCCCGACACTTCGTGGTCGGCGACTTAATAATAATAATAATAAGAAACGGAGTAAAAACAATAAGTCGCCCGACACTTCGTGGTCGGCGACTTAATAATACGAAACGGAGCAAAAACAATATGTCTCCCAAACTTTCGTTTGGGAGCCATAATAAGAAACGGAGCAAAAACAATATGTCTCCCAAACTTTCGTATGGGAGCCATAATTAAACATGATTATGATCTTATGGATTATAAGTGGCTCCCAAACGACCCCCGTGGACACTGGAGTTAAGACATCCATTCACAGCAACTTTATCTACCAGGAAACCAAGTTTCGTGCAAATCGATCATTTGGAATTTACGTCGCCATCTTGGATTCAAAATGGCCGCCATAGAAAGTCGACATATGCGTCATGTGGCGAGGTATAACATACTCAACTTATATTCCAATTTTCATCGAAATCCGTTAACTTTTGGATTTTAAGGATTTATCCTCATTTTCAAATTTCGATGACTAACATCTGATCGCAACATGGTTATTTTCCTAAAAACCAAGTTTCGTGCGATTCCGATCATTTAGAATTTTTGGCGGCCATCTTGATTCAAAATGGCCACCAAAAAGGTCAACATGTGCGTCATATGGTGCGCAGTATAACATACCCTACTTATATTCCAATTTTCATGGAAATCCGTTAACTTTTGGATTTTTAAGGATTTTTTTCATATATAAAATGGCCGCCATTTCAAGATGTCCGCCAATTTAAAAATTATAAACCTGAAAGGCACCAGTTCACATCATGACCTATTTTTGTGTGAAGTTTCATGTCGATCCAATTTACGGTCTCCGAGAAATCGGTCGGAAAAAATTTTGGCGGAAAGATGAAGAAAAATAATAATAATAAGAAACAGAGCAAAAACAATATGTCTCCCAAACTTTCGTTTGGGAGCCATAATAATTAAAAATAATGTGTTGATGTGTGGGATGCCAACACAGAAGTCTCCCAAAATCCCCATGGATAGTATTGCGTTCCACTCGGGACATAAAGATGTACCTAAATATCAAATTTCATTCAAATCGGACAACGTTTAAAATTGACGCGTTTTTGGCGGCCATCTTGAAACGCCAGGTGGAAAAAAAAATTACCAAATTTGGATTTCCACTAGGAACACTTAAATCCACTTCCACACCAAATTTTGTTGAAATGTGAGCACGTTAAATGTCATCGAGATCGGATAACGTTGAAAATTATACACGTTTTTAGTGGCCATTTTAAAACCCGACGTCGGAGAAAAAATTTAAAGGCAGCATTTAACTCCAAATACTAACCTCTACCTCCATACCAAATTTCGTTGAAATCGGACCATGGGAAAATTTTTGCTATTTTTGGGTGGGTGTCGTCAAGTGGCGACCATTTTGAAATGGAGGCCATTATCAAAATTATGACTATTGACTGCACCCCTCCATATGTCGATCTACAACTTTTCCAAGTTTCATTCGATTCTATTAAGGCGTATTGGAGAAATGTGTCGGACAAGTTCATGGTCTAGGAGAAGTGGAAACCGAAATAATAATAATAATAATTAAACATGATTATGATCTTATGGATCATAACTGGCTCCCAAACGACCCCGGTGGACACTGGAGTTCAGACATCCATTCACAGCAACTTTATCTACCAGGAAACCAAGTTTCGTGCAAATCGGAGCATTTTCCAATTTTGTCAGCCATCTTGGATTCAAAATGGCTGCCATAAAGTCAACATGTGCGTCATATGGTACGATATAACATACTCTACTTATATTACAATTTTTAGAGAAATCCGTTAACTTTTGGACTTTTAAGGATTTATTTTCATTTTCAAAACGGCCGCCATGTTAAGATGGCCGCCATTACCAAATTCATATTTTGATGACTAACATCTGATCGCAACAATCTATCTAAAAACCAAGTTTCGTGCGATTCAGAGCATTTTGCATTTTTGGCGGCCATCTTGGATTCAAAATGGCCGCCAAAAAGGTCGACATTTGGGGCATATGGTGCGGTATAACATACCCTACTTACATTCCAATTTTCATCGAAATCCGTTAACTTTTGGACTTTTAAGAATTTATTTTCATTTTTGAAATGGCCGCCATTTTAAGATGGCCGCCATGTTCAAATTCTAATTTTGATGATCAGCATCTGACCGCATCATGGTTATCTACCTAAAAACCAAGTTTCGTGTGATTACGAGCATTTTGAATTTTTGGCGGCCATCTTGGATTCAAAATGGCCGCAACAAAAAGACAACATCGTCGTATGGTGCGTTATAACATACCCTACTTATATTCCAATTTTCATTGAAATCCGTTAACTTTAGGATTTTTAAAGATTTTTTTCGATTTCAAAATGGCCGCCATTTCAAGATGGCCGCCAATTTCAAAATTATAAAACTTGAAGGCACCACTTCAAGTCATGACCTATTTTTGTGTGAAGTTTCATGTCGATCCAATTTACGGCCTCGTAATAGGTCGGACAAAATTTTTGCGGAAAGGAGAAGAAAAAAAAATAATTAAAAATAATGTGTTGGGATGCCAACACAGAAGTCGCCCAAAATCCCCATGGATAGTATTGCGTTCCACTCAGGACATTGAAATGAACCTACATATCAAATTTCATTAAAATCGGACAACATTTAAAATTTCATCCGTTTTTGTCCGCCATTTTGAAAACCACGGTCGAGAAAAAATTTCGAATGTAGAGTTCCACTCGGGACACTTAAATCTACCTCCACATCAAATTTCATTGCAATCGGAGCACGTTAAATGTCATCGAGATCGCATAACGTTGAAAATTATACACGTTTTTGGCGGCCATTTTGAAACCGGAAGTCCGAGAAAAAATTTAAAGGTAGCATTTCACTCGAAATACTAGCACCTACCTCCATACCAAATTTCGTTGAATTCGGACCGCGGGAAAATTTTTGCCATTTTTGGGTGGGTGTCGTCAAGTGGCGGCCATTTTGAAATGGCGGCCATTATCAAAATTCTGACAATTAACTGCACCCCTCCATATGCCCATCTACAACTGTGCCAAGTATCATTTGATTCTATTAAGGCGTCTCTGAGAAACGTGTCGGACAAGTTCACGATCTAGAAAAAGGAGAAACCGGAATAATAATAATAATTAAAATTTACGTTTCCCGAAACGTTGAAGTCGCCTCCCGTTCCGCACTTTTGACCGAGTAGAGGGAACTAAAAGTCAAGAGCACAACTTCATAACATGAGCTTTCAGTTGGCCAAGTTTCATTTCGATCGGTTAAAAGATGAGCGAGAAAACGAGCAAACTTTAAAACGGCCGCCATTTTGAAACCGGAAGTCGGACAAAAATTTTTTTTGCAAAAATGCTCAGGATAGTTAGCTGTATCAGTATACCAATTTTCATTGAAATTGCTCTGGCCATAACTGAGATCTGACAACGGCCGCCATTTTGTAAAACTTTAAAACGGCCGCCATTTTGAAATCGGAAGTCGGACAAAAATTTTGAAAATAGTGGCACACTCAGGGTATCATAAGCTACCTGTATACCAAATTTCGTTTAAATCGGATGACGTTTAAATTTTTACAGTTTTAGGGGGGTGGTGTTCGGATGGCGGCCATTTTGAAATGTCGGCCGCCTCAAATTTTTTTTTGCAAAAATGCTCGGGATAGGGAGCTGTATCAGTATACCAATTTTCATTGAAATTGCTTTGGCAATTACTGAGATCTGACAACGGCCGTCATTTTTTTTCAACGGCGGCCATTTTGAAAATGGCGGCCATTTTGAAAATTTCAAAAGTGGATTGCACAACTTCAGGTCACCCTTATTATGTTCCCAAAGTTTCATTTCGATCGGTTAAAAGATGAGCGAGAAAACGAGCGGACAACATTGCGAGGGGAAAAAGGAAAACATAAGAAATATGAAAATAATAATAATTAAAATTTACGTTTCCCGAAACGTTGAAGTCGCCTCCCGTTCCGCACTTTTGACCGAGTAGAGGGAACTAAAAGTCAAGAGCACAACTTCATAACATGAGCTTTCAGTTGGCCAAGTTTCATTTCGATCGGTTAAAAGATGAGCGAGAAAACAAGCAAACTTTAAAACGGCCGCCATTTTGAAACCGGAAGTCGGACAAAAAATTTTTTTTGCAAAAATGCTCAGGATAGTTAGCTGTATCAGTATACCAATTTTCATTGAAATTGCTCTGGCCATAACTGAGATCTGACAACGGCCGCCATTTTGTAAAACTTTAAAACGGCCGCCATTTTGAAACCGGAAGTCGGACAAAACATTTTTAAATAGTGGCACACTTAGGGTATCATAAGCTACCTGTATACCAAATTTCGTCTAAATCGGATGACGTTTAAATTTTTACATTTTTAGGGGGGTGGTGTTCGGATGGCGGCCATTTTGAAATGTCGGCCGCGTCAAATTTTTTTTTGCAAAAATGCTCGGGATAGTTAGCTGTACCAGTATACCAATTTTCATTGAAATTGCTTTGGCAATTACTGAGATCTGACAACGGCCGTCATTTTTTTCAACGGCGGCCATTTTGAAAATTTCAAAAGTGGATTGCACAACTTCAGGTCACCCTTAACATGTTCCCAAAGTTTCATTTCGATCGGTTTAAAGATGAGCGAGAAAACGAGCGGACAACATTGCGAGGGGAAAACATAAGAAATATGAAAATAATAATAATAATAATAATAATAAGAAACGGAGTAAAAACAATAAGTCGCCCGACACTTCGTGGTCGGCGACTTAACTAAAATTTACGTTTCGCGAAACGTGAAGTCTCCCAAACGAAGTTACTGATAGTCCTGTGCAGCCATTTTACAAAAAATAGCGCGTCATATAAAAATTCTGAGTTGACGATTGAACTCGACATACTAAATTTACTTTAGGAACCAATTTTCATTGAGTTCCGACAATGTTGAATTTTTGCCGATTTGGCGACTTTGGTGGCCATTTTTAAAAAAATGGCGGGTCGTATAAAAAATCTGACTGTACCGTTGAACTCGGCATACCAAATTTACTTTTAGAACCTATTTTCGTTGAATTATGACAATGTTGAATTTTTGCCCATTTGGCAACTTTGGCGGCCATTTTACAAAAAATGGCGCGTCGTATAAAAATTCTGAGTTGACCATTGGACTCGGCATACCAAATTTACTGTTAAAACCCATTTTCGTTGAAATCCGACAAACTTGAATTTTTGGCGATTTGGCGGCCATTTTGAAAATGGCGGCCGTTTCGCGCGCGATTTTTTGCCAAAAATAAATTAAGACCACTATGCTGAACCTACATACCAAGTTTCATCGAAATCCATCTGGCGGTTCTCCGGGAACTGCATTTTGGCGGGAAAACTTAAATGGCGGCCATTTTGAAAGTGGCGGCCATCTTGGAAATTCCGAAAGATGATTGCACATCTAGCCAATAGGGTCTAACATCCTACCAAGTTTCAAATTGATCCCATTTACGGTTTCTGAGAAAAGTGTCGGAAATCTCTACGGGGAAACCAGAAGAAGAATAATAATAATAATAATAAGAAACAGAGTAAAAACAATAAGTCTCCAAACTTCGTTTGGGAGACTTAATAAGAAACGGAGTAAAAACAATAAGTCGCCCGACACTTCGTGGTCGGCGACTTAATTAAAATTTACGTTTCCCGAAACGTTGAAGTCGCCTCCCGTTCCGCACTTTTGACCGAGTAGAGGGAACTAAAAGTCAAGAGCACAACTTCATAACATGAGCTTTCAGTTGGCCAAGTTTCATTTCGATCGGTTAAAAGATGAGCGAGAAAACGAGCAAACTTTAAAACGGCCGCCATTTTGAAACCGGAAGTCGGACAAAAAATTTTTTTTGCAAAAATGCTCAGAATAGTTAGCTGTATCAGTATACCAATTTTCATTGAAATTGCTCTGGCCATAACTGAGATCTGACAACGGCCGCCATTTTGTAAAACTTTAAAACGGCCGCCATTTTGAAACCGGAAGTCGGACAAAACATTTTTAAATAGTGGCACACTTAGGGTATCATAAGCTACCTGTATACCAAATTTCGTCTAAATCGGATGACGTTTAAATTTTTACATTTTTAGGGGGGTGGTGTTCGGATGGCGGCCATTTTGAAATGTCGGCCGCGTCAAATTTTTTTTTGCAAAAATGCTCGTGATAGTTAGCTGTACCAGTATACCAATTTTCATTGAAATTGCTTTGGCAATTACTGAGATCTGACAACGGCCATCATTTTTTTCAACGGCGGCCATTTTGAAAATGGCCGCCATTTTGAAAATTTCAAAAGTGGATTGCACAACTTCAGGTCACCCTTAACATGTTCCCAAAGTTTCATCTTGATTGGACATTGCATCTCTGAGAAAATGTGCGGACAAGATTGAACGGAAAGAAAAAAGAAAGAAAGAAAGAAAGAAGACGAATAATAATAAGAAACCGGACAAAAACAACATGTCTCCCAAAACTTCGTTTGGGAGACATAATAATAAGAAACGGAGTAAAAACAATAAGTCGCCCGACACTTCGTGGTCGGCGACTTAATAATAAGAAACGGAGTAAAAACAATAAGTCGCCCGACACTTCGTGGTCGGCGACTTAACTAGAATTGCCATTGCGAGCAATAGCAGATGTCGCCCCGATATTTTTTTTTCCGTCATGTGAATTCCAAAATCGATGATTCCATGTTTCTCCCCACATCAAAATATCTCTAGAAGTTGATTTTCATGGAATTCCGACAATGTTGTATTTTTTAACGTAACTCGGCAGCCATCTTAAAAATGGCCACCATTTTGAAATTTTTCGTAATATGAATTCCAAGATGTAATGGTGACGGTGCTTTGTGTAAAGTTTGATTGGAATCCATCAATGCATAGCAGAGAAATGGAGGCGACAAAAAACCTCCATTTCCCCATAGGCTTCTATGCAAATGTAACGTGGCGGCCATCTTGGAAAAGGTGGCAATTTTGGAATTTTTTGATATGTGAATTCCAAGATGTAATGATGATGGTGCTTTGTGTAAAGTTTGATTGGAATCCATCAATGCATAGCAGAGAAATGGAGGTGACAAAAAACCTCCATTTCCCCATAGGCTTCTATGCAAACGTAACGGTTGTGGCTGCGGCCACACGGTGCGAAATTTTTTTTTCAAACTTTCCTGTCTTCTTGAGGTCGATGAGGTCCAACTTCCTATAAAAAAACTTTGGAATATCTCAAACCATGGTGAAGCTATTGTAGAAAAACATTTTCCCATAGGCCCCATGTTAAATCTATTTTTAGCCATGGCGGCCATCTTGTTTTTCCGTTCCGGCCCAAAATCATCTCAAACCTGTATCTCATTATGGTCTTAAATCATACCAAGTTTGGTCCCTCTGTGCTTCTAGGGTTCCGAAAAATTAAGGAAAATGCCCAAAATCACTCATGCATAACTTTCTGGTTTCCATGGAGATGGTTCCACATATCACCATTTTTAAAGTTGATTGCACAACTTCAGATAGTGGTTCTACTTTATGCCATGTGATGTTCTAATCCAATCAGCCATCTCTGAGTTATCAGCCGGACAAGAAGTGAGGAAGAATAATAATAATAACTAGAATTGCCATTGCGAGCAATAGCAGATGTCGCCCCGAAATTTTTTTTCCGTCATGTGAATTCCAAAATCGATGATTCCATGTTGCTCCCCACATCAAAATATCTCTAGAAGATGATTTTCATGGAATTCCGACAATGTTGTAATTTTTTTTAACGTAACTCGGCAGCCATCTTAAAAATGGCCACCATTTTGAAATTTTTCGTAATATGAATTCCAAGATGTAATGGTGACGGTGCTTTGTGTAAAGTTTGATTGGAATCCATCAATGCATAGCAGAGAAATGGAGGTGACAAAAAACCTCCATTTCCCCATAGGCTTCTATGCAAACGTAACGGTTGTGGCTGCGGCCACACGGTGCGAAATTTTTTTTTCAAACTTTCCTGTCTTCTTGAGGTCGATGAGGTCCAACTTCCTATAAAAAAACTTTGGAATATCTCAAACCATGGTGAAGCTATTGTAGAAAAACATTTTCCCATAGGCCCCATGTTAAATCTATTTTTAGCCATGGCGGCCATCTTGTTTTTCCGTTCCGCCCCAAAATCATCTCAAACCTGTATCTCATTATGGTCTTAAATCATACCAAGTTTGGTCCCTCTGTGCTTCTAGGGTTCCGAAAAATTAAGGAAAATGCCCAAAATCACTCATGCATAACTTTCTGGTTTCCATGGAGATGGTTCCACATATCACCATTTTTAAAGTTGATTGCACAACTTCAGATAGTGGTTCTACTTTATGCCATGTGATGTTCTAATCCAATCAGCCATCTCTGAGTTATCAGCCGGACAAGAAGTGAGGAAGAATAATAATAATAACTAGAATTGCCATTGCGAGCAATAGCAGATGTCGCCCCGAAATTTTTTTTCTTTCCGTCATGTGAATTCCAAAATCGATGATTCCATGTTGCTCCCCACATCAAAATATCTCTAGAAGTTGATTTTCATGGAATTCCGACAATGTTGTATTTTTTAACGTAACTCGGCAGCCATCTTAAAAATGGCCGCCATTTTGAAATTTTTCGTAATATGAATTTCAAAGATGTAATGGTGACGGTGCTTTGTGTAAAGTTTGATTGGAATCCATCAATGCATAGCGGAGAAATGGAGGCGACAAAAAACCTCCATTTCCCCATAGGCTTCTATGCAAATGTAACGTGGCGGCCATCTTGTAAAAGGTGGCCATTTTAGAATTTTTTGATATGTGAATTCCAAGATGTAATGATGACGGTGCTTTGTGTAAAGTTTGATTGGAATCCATCAATGCATAGCAGAGAAATGGAGGTGACAAAAAACCTCCATTTCCCCATAGGCTTCTATGCAAACGTAACGGTTGTGGCTGCGGCCACACGGTGTGAAATTTTTTTTTCAAACTTTCCTGTCTTCTCGAGGTTGATGAGGTCCAACTTCCTATAAAAAATCTTTGGAATATCTCAAACCATGGTGAAGCTATTGTAGAAAAATCATTTTCCCATAGGCCCCATGTTAAATCTATTTTTAGCCATGGCGGCCATCTTGTTTTTCCGTTCCGCCCCAAATCATCTCAAACCTGTATCTCATTATGGTCTTCCATCATACCAAGTTTGGTCCCTCTGTGCTTCTAGGTTTCCGAAAAATTAAGGAAAATGCCCAAAATCACTCATGCATAACTTTCTGGTTTCCATGGAGATGGTTCCACATATCACCATTTTGAAAGTTGATGGCACAACTTCAGATAGTGCTTCTACTTTATGCCATGTGATGTTCTAATCCAATCAGCTATCTCTGAGTTATCAGCCGGACAAAAAGTGAGGAAGAATAATAATAATAATAATAATAATAATAATAGTGAAAAAGAAACAGTAGAATAACAATATGTCGCCCCGACAAAGTCTGGGGCGACATAACTAGAATTGCCATTGCGAGCAATAGCAGATGTCGCCCCGAAATTTTTTTTCCGTCATGTGAATTCCAAAATCGATGATTCCATGTTGCTCCCCACATCAAAATATCTCTAGAAGATGATTTTCATGGAATTCCGACAATGTTGTAATTTTTTTTAACGTAACTCGGCAGCCATCTTAAAAATGGCCACCATTTTGAAATTTTTCGTAATATGAATTCCAAGATGTAATGGTGACGGTGCTTTGTGTAAAGTTTGATTGGAATCCATCAATGCATAGCAGAGAAATGGAGGTGACAAAAAACCTCCATTTTCCCATAGGCTTCTATGCAAACGTAACGGTTGTGGCTGCGGCCACACGGTGCGAAATTTTTTTTTCAAACTTTCCTGTCTTCTTGAGGTCGATGAGGTCCAACTTCCTATAAAAAAAACTTTGGAATATCTCAAACCATGGTGAAGCTATTGTAGAAAAACATTTTCCCATAGGCCCCATGTTAAATCTATTTTTAGCCATGGCGGCCATCTTGTTTTTCCGTTCCGCCCCAAAATCATCTCAAACCTGTATCTCATTATGGTCTTAAATCATACCAAGTTTGGTCCCTCTGTGCTTCTAGGTTTCCGAAAAATTAAGGAAAATGCCCAAAATCACTCATGCATAACTTTCTGGTTTCCATGGAGATGGTTCCACATATCACCATTTTTAAAGTTGATTGCACAACTTCAGATAGTGGTTCTACTTTATGCCATGTGATGTTCTAATCCAATCAGCCATCTCTGAGTTATCAGCCGGACAAAAAGTGAGGAAGAATAATAATAATAATTAAAATTTACGTTTCACGAAACGTTGAAGTCGCCTCCCGTTCCGCACTTTTGAAAGTCAAGAGCACAATTTCATAACATGAGCTTTCAGTTGGCAAAGTTTCATTTCGATCGGTTAAAAGATGAGCGAGAAAACGAGCGGACAACATTGCGAGGGGAAAAAGGAAAACATAAGAAATATGAAAATAATAATAATAATAATAAGAAACGGAGTAAAAACAATAAGTCGCCCGACACTTCGTGGTCGGCGACTTAATAATAATAATAAGAAACGGAGTAAAAACAATAAGTCGCCCGACACTTCGTGGTCGGCGACTTAATAATAAGAAACGGAGTAAAAACAATAAATCTCCCGACACTTCGTGGTCGGCGACTTAATAATAATAATAAGAAACGGAGTAAAAACAATAAGTCGCCCGACACTTCGTGGTCGGCGACTTAATAATGTGTTGGGATGCCAACACAGAAGTCGCCCAAAATCCCCATGGATAGTATTGCGTTCCACTCAGGACATTGAAATGAACCTACATATCAAATTTCATTAAAATCGGACAACGTTTAAAATTTCACCCGTTTTTGGCCGCCATTTTGGAAACCACGGTCGAGAAAAAATTTCGAATGTAGAGTTCCACTCGGGACACTTAAATCTACCTCCACACCAAATTTCATTGCAATCGGAGCACGTTAAATGTCATCGAGATCGCATAACGTTGAAAATTATACACGTTTTTGGCGGCCATTTTGAAACCGGAAGTCCGCAAAAAAATTTAAAGGTAGCGTTTCACTCGAAATACTAACATCTACCTCCATACCAAATTTCGTTGAATTCAGACCACGGGAAAATTTTTGCCATTTTTGGGTGGGAGTCGTCAAGTGGCGGCCATTTTGAAATGGCGGCCATTATGAAAATTCTGACTATTGACTGCACCCCTCCATATGTCCATCTACAACTGTGCCAAGTTTCATTTGATTCTATTAAGGCGTCTCTGAGAAATGTGTCGGACAAGTTCACGATCTAGAAAAAGTGGAAACCGAAATAATATAATAATAATTAAAATTTACGTTTCACGAAACGTTGAAGTCGCCTCCCGTTCCGCACTTTTGACCGAGTAGAGCACAACTTCATAACATGAGCTTTCAGTTGGCCAAGTTTCATTTCGATCGGTTAAAAGATGAGCGAGAAAACGAGCGGACAACATTGCGAGGGGAAAAAGGAAAACATAAGAAATATGAAAATAATAATAATTAAAATTTACGTTTCCCGAAACGTTGAAGTCGCCTCCCGTTCCGCACTTTTGACCGAGTAGAGGGAACTAAAAGTCAAGAGCACAACTTCATAACATGAGCTTTCAGTTGGCCAAGTTTCATTTCGATCGGTTAAAAGATGAGCGAGAAAACGAGCAAACTTTAAAACGGCCGCCATTTTGAAACCGGAAGTCGGACAAAAAATTTTTTTTGCAAAAATGCTCAGGATAGTTAGCTGTATCAGTATACCAATTTTCATTGAAATTGCTCTGGCCATAACTGAGATCTGACAACGGCCGCCATTTTGTAAAACTTTAAAACGGCCGCCATTTTGAAACCGGAAGTCGGACAAAACATTTTTAAATAGTGGCACACTAAGAGTATCATAAGCTACCTGTATACCAAATTTCGTCTAAATCGGATGACGTTTAAATTTTTACATTTTTAGGGGGGTGGTGTTCGGATGGCGGCCATTTTGAAATGTCGGCCGCGTCAAATTTTTTTTTTGCAAAAATGCTCGGGATAGTTAGCTGTACCAGTATACCAATTTTCATTGAAATTGCTTTGGCAATTACTGAGATCTGACAACGGCCGTCATTTTTTTCAACGGCGGCCATTTTGAAAATGGCGGCCATTTTGAAAATTTCAAAAGTGGATTGCACAACTTCAGGTCACCCTTAACATGTTCCCAAAGTTTCATTTCGATCGGTTAAAAGATGAGCGAGAAAACGAGCGGACAACATTGCGAGGGGAAAACATAAGAAATATGAAAATAATAATAATAATAATAATAAGAAACGGAGTAAAAACAATAAGTCGCCCGACACTTCGTGGTCGGCGACTTAACTAGTGCTGATTGTGTTGGGATGCCAACACAGAATGTCTCCCAAACGAACCCCCATTGCCACTATATTCTTGTGCATGTTGAAAACCCCCAAATAGACATGATATTCTTAGTTTGTGGATTAAAATCTACCTACATATCAAATTTCGTTGCAATCGGACTAAGTTGATGTTTGGGGGGAGTGTGGTGAAACGGCTGCCATCACAAAATGGTGTCATTTGCATCCATTTTTTTTGACAAAAATGCTCAGGATAGTTAGCTGTATCAGTATACCAATTTTCGTTGAAATTGCTCTGGCCATTACTGAGATCTGACAACGGCCGCCATTTTTTCAAACTTTAAAACGGCCGCCATTTTCAAACCGGAAGTCGGACAAAAATTTCTTTTTGCAAAAATGCTCAGGATAGTTAGCTGTATCAGTATACCAATTTTCATTGAAATTGCTCTGGCCATTACTGAGATCTGACAACGACCGCCATTTTTTTTAACTTTAAAACGGCCGCCATTTTGAAACCGGAAGTCGGACAAACATTTTGAAAATAGTGGCACACTCAAGGTATCATAATCTAGCTGTGTACCAAATTTCGTCGAAATCGGATGACGTTTGAATTTTTGTATTTTTAGGGGGGTGGTGTTCGGATGGCGACCATTTTGAAATGTGGTTCGCGTCCATTTTTTTTTGGCAAAAATGCTCAGGATAGTTAGCTGTATCAGTATACCAATTTTCATTGAAATTGCTCTGGCAATTACTGAGATCTGACAACGGTCGCCATTTTTTTATACGGCGGCCATTTTGAAAATGGCGGCCATTTTAAAAATTTCAAAAGTGGATTGCACAACTTCAGGTCACCCTTAACATGTTCCCAAAGTTTCATCTCGATTGGACATTGCGTCTCAGAGAAAATGTGCGGACAAGATTGAACGGAAAGAAAAAAGAAAGAAAGAAAGAAGAAGAATAATAATAAGAAACCGGACAAAAACAATATGTCTCCCAAAACTTCGTTTGGGAGACATAATAATAATTAAAATTTACGTTTCCCGAAACGTTGAAGTCGCCTCCCGTTCCCCACTTTTGACCGAGTAGAGGGAACTAAAAGTCAAGAGCACAACTTCATAACATGAGCTTTCAGTTGGCCAAGTTTCATTTCGATCGGTTAATAGATGAGCGAGAAAACGAGCAAACTTTAAAACGGCCGTCGTTTTGAAACCGGAAGTCGGACAAAAATTTTTTTTTGCAAAAATGCTCAGGATAGTTAGCTGTATCAGTATACCAATTTTCATTGAAATTGCTCTGGCCATAACTGAGATCTGACAACGGCCGCCATTTTGTAAAACTTTAAAACGGCCGCCATTTTGAAACCGGAAGTCGGACAAAAATTTTGAAAATAGTGGCACACTCAGGGTATCATAAGCTACCTGTATACTAAATTTCGTTTAAATCGGATGACGTTTAAATTTTTACAGTTTTAGGGGGGTGGTGTTCGGATGGCGGCCATTTTGAAATGTCGGCCGCGTCAAATTTTTTTTTGCAAAAATGCTCGGGATAGGGAGCTGTATCAGTATACCAATTTTCATTGAAATTGCTTTGGCAATTACTGAGATCTGACAACGGCCGTCATTTTTTTTCAACGGCGGCCATTTTGAAAATGGCGGCAATTTTGAAAATTTCAAAAGTGGATTGCACAACTTCAGGTCACCCTTATTATGTTCCCAAAGTTTCATTTCGATCGGTTAAAAGATGAGCGAGAAAACGAGCGGACAACATTGCGAGGGGAAAAATGAAAACATAAGAAATATGAAAATAATAATAATAAGAAACGGAGTAAAAACAATAAGTCGCCCGACACTTCGTGGTCGGCGACTTAATAAGAAACGGAGTAAAAACAATAAGTCGCCCGACACTTCGTGGTCGGCGACTTAATAAGAAACGGAGTAAAAACAATAAGTCGCCCGACACTTCGTTGTCGGCGACTTAATAACTAGTGCTGATTGTGTTGGGATGCCAACACAGAATGTCTCCCAAACGAACCCCCATTGCCACTATAATCCCCATGGATAGTATTTCATTCAAATCAGTACATTAAAATATGCCTAGAAATCAAATTTTGTTGAAATCGGACAAAGTTGACTTTTTCCTGCAGTAAAATGGCCGCCATTTTGAAACCGGAAGTCGGACAAAACATTTTTAAATAGTGGCACACTTAGGGTATCATAAGCTACCTGTATACCAAATTTCGTCTAAATCGGATGACGTTTAAATTTTTACATTTTTAGGGGGGTGGTGTTCGGATGGCGGCCATTTTGAAATGTCGGCCGCGTCAAATTTTTTTTTGCAAAAATGCTCGGGATAGTTAGCTGTACCAGTATACCAATTTTCATTGAAATTGCTTTGGCAATTACTGAGATCTGACAACGGCCGGTATTTTTTTTCAACGGCGGCCATTTTGAAAATGGCGGCCATTTTGAAAATTTCAAAAGTGGATTGCACAACTCCAGGTCACCCTTAACATGTTCCCAAAGTTTCATTTCGATCGGTTAAAAGATGAGCGAGAAAACGAGCGGACAACATTGCGAGGGGAAAAAGGAAAACATAAGAAATATGAAAATAATAATAATAAGAAACGGAGTAAAAACAATAAGTCGCCCGACACTTCGTGGTCGGCGACTTAATAATAAGAAACGGAGTAAAAACAATAAGTCGCCCGACACTTCGTGGTCGGCGACTTAATAATAATAAGAAACGGAGTAAAAACAATAAGTCGCCCGACACTTCGTGGTCGGCGACTTAATAACTAGTGCTGATTGTGTTGGGATGCCAACACAGAATGTCTCCCAAACGAACCCCCATTGCCACTATAATCCCCATGGATAGTATTTCATTCAAATCAGTACATTAAAATATGCCTAGAAATCAAATTTTGTTGAAATCGGACAAAGTTGACTTTTTCCTGCAGTAAAATGGCCGCCATTTTGAAACCGGAAGTCGGACAAAACATTTTTAAATAGTGGCACACTTAGGGTATCATAAGCTACCTGTATACCAAATTTCGTCTAAATCGGATGACGTTTAAATTTTTACATTTTTAGGGGGGTGGTGTTCGGATGGCGGCCATTTTGAAATGTCGGCCGCGTCAAATTTTTTTTTGCAAAAATGCTCGTGATAGTTAGCTGTACCAGTATACCAATTTTCATTGAAATTGCTTTGGCAATTACTGAGATCTGACAACGGCCGTCATTTTTTTCAACGGCGGCCATTTTGAAAATGGCGGCCATTTTGAAAATTTCAAAAGTGGATTGCACAACTTCAGGTCACCCTTAACATGTTCCCAAAGTTTCATTTCGATCGGTTAAAAGATGAGCGAGAAAACGAGCGGACAACATTGCGAGGGGAAAAAGGAAAACATAAGAAATATGATTAAAATTTACGTTTCCCGAAACGTTGAAGTCGCCTCCCGTTCCGCACTTTTGACCGAGTAGAGGGAACTGAAAGTCAAGAGCACAACTTCATAACATGAGCTTTCAGTTGGCCAAGTTTCATTTCGATCGGTTAAAAGATGAGCGAGAAAACGAGCAAACTTTAAAACGGCCGCCATTTTGAAACCGGAAGTCGGACAAAAAATTTTTTTTGCAAAAATGCTCAGGATAGTTAGCTGTATCAGTATACCAATTTTCATTGAAATTGCTCTGGCCATAACTGAGATCTAACAACGGCCGCCATTTTGTAAAACTTTAAAACGGCCGCCATTTTGAAACCGGAAGTCGGACAAAAATTTTGAAAATAGTGGCACACTCAGGGTATCATAAGCTACCTGTATACTAAATTTCGTTTAAATCGGATGACGTTTAAATTTTTACAGTTTTAGGGGGGTGGTGTTCGGATGGCGGCCATTTTGAAATGTCGGCCGCGTCAAATTTTTTTTTGCAAAAATGCTCGGGATAGGGAGCTGTATCAGTATACCAATTTTCATTGAAATTGCTTTGGCAATTACTGAGATCTGACAACGGCCGGTATTTTTTTTCAACGGCGGCCATTTTGAAAATGGCGGCCATTTTGAAAATTTCAAAAGTGGATTGCACAACTTCAGGTCACCCTTAACATGTTCCCAAAGTTTCATTTCGATCGGTTAAAAGATGAGCGAGAAAACGAGCGGACAACATTGCGAAGGGAAAAAGGAAAACATAAGAAATATGAAAATAATAATAATAAGAAACGGAGTAAAAACAATAAGTCGCCCGACACTTCGTGGTCGGCGACTTAATAATAAGAAACGGAGTAAAAACAATAAGTCGCCCGACACTTCGTGGTCGGCGACTTAATAATAATAAGAAACGGAGTAAAAACAATAAGTCGCCCGACACTTCGTGGTCGGCGACTTAATAACTAGTGCTGATTGTGTTGGGATGCCAACACAGAATGTCTCCCAAACGAACCCCCATTGCCACTATAATCCCCATGGATAGTATTTCATTCAAATCAGTACATTAAAATATGCCTAGAAATCAAATTTTGTTGAAATCGGACAAAGTTGACTTTTTCCTGCAGTAAAATGGCCGCCATTTTGAAACCGGAAGTCGGACAAAACATTTTTAAATAGTGGCACACTTAGGGTATCATAAGCTACCTGTATACCAAATTTCGTCTAAATCGGATGACGTTTAAATTTTTACATTTTTAGGGGGGTGGTGTTCGGATGGCGGCCATTTTGAAATGTCGGCCGCGTCAAATTTTTTTTTGCAAAAATGCTCGGGATAGGGAGCTGTACCAGTATACCAATTTTCATTGAAATTGCTTTGGCAATTACTGAGATCTGACAACGGCCGTCATTTTTTTCAACGGCGGCCATTTTGAAAATGGCGGCCATTTTGAAAATTTCAAAAGTGGATTGCACAACTTCAGGTCACCCTTAACATGTTCCCAAAGTTTCATTTCGATCGGTTAAAAGATGAGCGAGAAAACGAGCGGACAACATTGCGAGGGGAAAAAGGAAAACATAAGAATTAAAATTTACGTTTCCCGAAACGTTGAAGTCGCCTCCCGTTCCGCACTTTTGACCGAGTAGAGGGAACTAAAAGTCAAGAGCACAACTTCATAACATGAGCTTTCAGTTGGCCAAGTTTCATTTCGATCGGTTAAAAGATGAGCGAGAAAACGAGCAAACTTTAAAACGGCCGCCATTTTGAAACCGGAAGTCGGACAAAAAATTTTTTTTGCAAAAATGCTCAGGATAGTTAGCTGTATCAGTATACCAATTTTCATTGAAATTGCTCTGGCCATAACTGAGATCTGACAACGGCCGCCATTTTGTAAAACTTTAAAACGGCCGCCATTTTGAAACCGGAAGTCGGACAAAACATTTTTAAATAGTGGCACACTTAGGGTATCATAAGCTACCTGTATACCAAATTTCGTCTAAATCGGATGACGTTTAAATTTTTACATTTTTAGGGGGGTGGTGTTCGGATGGCGGCCATTTTGAAATGTCGGCCGCGTCAAATTTTTTTTTGCAAGAATGCTCGGGATAGTTAGCTGTACCAGTATACCAATTTTCATTGAAATTGCTTTGGCAATTACTGAGATCTGACAACAGCCGTCATTTTTTTCAACGGCGGCCATTTTGAAAATGGCGGCCATTTTGAAAATTTCAAAAGTTGATTGCACAACTTCAGGTCACCCTTAACATGTTTCCAAAGTTTCATTTCGATCGATGAAAAGATGAGCGAGAAAACGAGCGGACAACATTGCGATGGGAAAACATAAGAAATATGAAAATAATAATAATAATAATAATAAGAAACGGAGTAAAAACAATAAGTCGCCCGACACTTCGTGGTCGGCGACTTAAATATGATTAAAATTTACGTTTCCCGAAACGCTGAAATCGCCTCCCGTTCCGCACTTTTGACCGAGTAGAGGGAACTAAAAGTCAAGAGCACAACTTCATAACATGAGCTTTCAGTTGGCCAAGTTTCATTTCGATCGGTTAAAAGATGAGCGAGAAAACGAGCAAACTTTAAAACGGCCGCCATTTTGAAACCGGAAGTCGGACAAAAAATTTTTTTGCAAAAATGCTCAGGATAGTTAGCTGTATCAGTATACCAATTTTCATTGAAATTGCTCTGGCCATAACTGAGATCTGACAACGGCCGCCATTTTGTAAAACTTTAAAACGGCCGCCATTTTGAAACCGGAAGTCGGACAAAAATTTTAAAAATAGTGGCACACTCAGGGTATCATAAGCTACCTGTATACCAAATTTCGTCTAAATCGGATGACGTTTAAATTTTTACATTTTTAGGGGGGTGTTGTTCGGATGGCGGCCATTTTGAAATGTCGGCCGCGTCAAATATTTTTTTGCAAAAATGCTCGGGATAGTTAGCTGTACCAGTATACCAATTTTCATTGAAATTGCTTTGGCAATTACTGAGATCTGACAACGGCCGTCATTTTTTTTCAAAGGCGGCCATTTTGAAAATGGCGGCCATTTTGAAAATTTCAAAAGTGGATTGCACAACTTCAGGTCACCCTTAACATGTTCCCAAAGTTTCATTTCGATCGGTTAAAAGATGAGCGAGAAAACGAGCGGACAACATTGCGAGGGGAAAAAGGAAAACATAAGAAATATGAAAATAATAATAATAATAATAATTAAAATTTACGTTTCCCGAAACGTTGAAGTCGCCTCCCGTTCCGCACTTTTGACCGAGTAGAGGGAACTAAAAGTCAAGAGCACAACTTCATAACATGAGCTTTCAGTTGGCCAAGTTTCATTTCGATCGGTTAAAAGATGAGCGAGAAAACGAGCAAACTTTAAAACGGCCGCCATTTTGAAACCGGAAGTCGGACAAAAATTTTTTTTTGCAAAAATGCTCAGGATAGTTAGCTGTATCAGTATACCAATTTTCATTGAAATTGCTCTGGCCATAACTGAGATCTGACAACGGCCGCCATTTTGTAAAACTTTAAAACGGCCGCCATTTTGAAACCGGAAGTCGGACAAAAATTTTGAAAATAGTGGCACACTCAGGGTATCATAAGCTACCTGTATACCAAATTTCGTTTAAATCGGATGACGTTTAAATTTTTACAGTTTTAGGGGGGTGGTGTTCGGATGGCGGCCATTTTGAAATGTCGGCCGCGTCAAATTTTTTTTTGCAAAAATGCTCGGGATAGGGAGCTGTATCAGTATACCAATTTTCATTGAAATTGCTTTGGCAATTACTGAGATCTGACAACGGCCGTCATTTTTTTTCAACGGCGGCCATTTTGAAAATGGCGGCCATTTTGAAAATTTCAAAAGTGGATTGCACAACTTCAGGTCACCCTTAACATGTTCCCAAAGTTTCATTTCGATCGGTTAAAAGATGAGCGAGAAAACGAGCGGACAACATTGCGAGGGGAAAAAGGAAAACATAAGAAATATGAAAATAATAATAATAATAATAATTAAAATTTACGTTTCCCGAAACGTTGAAGTCGCCTCCCGTTCCGCACTTTTGACCGAGTAGAGGGAACTAAAAGTCAAGAGCACAACTTCATAACATGAGCTTTCAGTTGGCCAAGTTTCATTTCGATCGGTTAAAAGATGAGCGAGAAAACGAGCAAACTTTAAAACGGCCGCCATTTTGAAACCGGAAGTCGGACAAAAAATTTTTTTTGCAAAAATGCTCAGGATAGTTAGCTGTATCAGTATACCAATTTTCATTGAAATTGCTCTGGCCATAACTGAGATCTGACAACGGCCGCCATTTTGTAAAACTTTAAAACGGCCGCCATTTTGAAACCGGAAGTCGGACAAAACATTTTTAAATAGTGGCACACTTAGGGTATCATAAGCTACCTGCTTACCAAATTTCGTCTAAATCGGATGACGTTTAAATTTTTACATTTTTAGGGGGGGGGGTGTTCGGATGGCGGCCATTTTGAAATGTCGGCCGCGTCAAATTTTTTTTTGCAACAATGCTCGGGATAGTTAGCTGTACCAGTATACCAATTTTCATTGAAATTGCTTTGGCAATTACTGAGATCTGACAACGGCCGTCATTTTTTTCAACGGCGGCCATTTTGAAAATGGCGGCCATTTTGAAAATTTCAAAAGTTGATTGCACAACTTCAGGTCACCCTTAACATGTTCCCAAAGTTTCATTTCGATCGGTTAAAAGATGAGCGAGAAAACGAGCGGACAACATTGCGAGGGGAAAACATAAGAAATATGAAAATAATAATAATAAGAAACGGAGTAAAAACAATAAGTCGCCCGACACTTCGTGGTCGGCGACTTAATAATAATAAGAAACGGAGTAAAAACAATAAGTCGCCCGACACTTCGTGGTCGGCGACTTAATAATAATAATAAGAAACGGAGTAAAAACAATAAGTCGCCCGACACTTCGTGGTCGGCGACTTAAAAATAATAATAATAAGAAACGGAGTAAAAACAATAAGTCGCCCGACACTTCGTGGTCGGTGACTTAATAATAATAATAAGAAACGGAGTAAAAACAATAAGTCGCCCGACACTTCGTGGTCGGCGACTTAATTAAACATGATTATGTTGGGATGCCAACACAGAAGTCGCCCAAATCCCCATGGATAGTATTCCATGCAAATCAGTACAGCTGTACACCAAAATACGTCTAGAAATCAAATTTCGTTGAAATCGGACAAAGTTGACGTTTTCGGGGGGCGGGTGTGGTAAAACGGCGGCCATTTTAAAATGGCGGCTTTCGCATAAAATTTGTTTTCGCCACAATGCTCAGGATGGTTAACTCTACCAGTGTACCAATTTTCATTAAAATCCATCCACCCATCTCCGAGATCTGAGAGGGGGCCAAAAATCTTTAATGGCGGCCATTTTGAAAATGGCGGCCATTTTGAAAATTTCAAAAGTGGATGGCACACCTCTGAGTGACCCTCCACCCACCTCAGCAGGTTTTATCTTGACAGTACATCAAAATACGTCTAGAAATCAAATTTCGTTGAAATCGGACAAAGTTGACATTTTTGGGGGGCGGGTGTGATAAAATGGCGGCGATTTTAAAATGGCGGCATTCGCATCAAATTTTTTTTCGCCACACTGCTCAGGATGGTTAACTCTACCAGTGTACCAATTTTCATTAAAATCCATCCACCCATCTCCGAGATCTGAGAGGTCGCCAAAAATCTTTAATGGCGGCCATTTTGAAAATGGCGGCCATTTTGAAAATTTCAAAAGTGAATGGCACACCTCTGAGTGACCCTCCACCCACCTCAGCAGGTTTTATCTTGATTGGTCAAAGCGTTTTCAAAAAATGTGTCGGACAAGTTGACGATTAAGAAAAATGTGTGGAAAAGAATAATAATAACAAGTGCTGATTGTGATTGCAAGCAAGTCACAAAAAAATCCCCTCCCGTGCCCACTTTTGTCACAATTCGGACAACTTTTCAATTTTCGCACTTTGGCGGCCATTTTGAATATGGCGGCCATCTTGGACTTTGGCAGCCATCTTGGATTTGTTCGACATGTTGTTCGTAATATCAATATTGACCTAAATGCCAATTTTTGTTGAAATCAGACAACTTTTCAATATTCGCACTTTGGCAGCCATTTTGAATATGACAGCCATCTTGGATTTGTTCGAAAGTGTCGCCATGTTGTTCGTAATATCAATATTGACCTAAATGCCAATTTTCGTTGAAATCGGACAACTTTTCAATTTTCGCACTTTGGCGGCCATTTTGAATATGGCGGCCATCTTGGACTTTGGCGGCCATCTTGGATTTGTTCAAACATGTCACCATGTTGTTCGTAATATCAATATTCACCTAAATGCCAATTTTCGTTGAAATCGGACAACTTTTCAATTTTCGCACTTTGGAGGCCATTTTGAATATGGCGGCCATCTTGGACTTTGGCGGCCATCTTTGATTTGTTCGAACATGTCACCATGTTGTTCGTAATATCAATATTGACCTAAATGCCAATTTTCGTTGAAATCGGACAACTTTTCAATTTTCGCACTTTGGCGGCCATTTTGAATATGGTGGCCATCTTGGATTTTTCGGAAAATGGTCCCATATTGTCCGGGACCTTAATATTGACCTATAAACCTATTTTGGTTCATATCCATATTGTTTGTGATTTTTTATGATTAATTTTGTATTTTTTTCAAATTCAAAATGGCCGCCAATCCAAGATGGCCGCCATTTTCAAAATTTCGAAATCGGAAACAACATTTCCTAGTGGTGACCTATCTTTCTGGTAAGTTTCATTGACCTATGTCTTTTCGTCTTCGAGAAATCCTACGGACAAAGTTAGGTCCAGAAGAAGAAGAAGAAGAAGAAGAAGAAGAAGAAGAATAATAATAAGAAACGGTGCAAAAACAATAAATCCCCGACACTTCGTGGTCGGGGATTTAATAAGAAACGGAGTAAAAACAATAAGTCGCCCGACACTTCGTGGTCGGCGACTTAATAAGAAACGGAGTAAAAACAATAAGTCGCCCGACACTTCGTGGTCGGCGACTTAATAATAATAATAATAATAACAAGTGCTGATTGTGATTGCAAGCAAGTCACAAAAAAATCCCCTCCCGTGCCCACTTTTGTCACAATTCGGACAACTTTTCAATTTTCGCACTTTGGCGGCCATTTTGAATATGGCGGCCATCTTGGACTTTGGCAGCCATCTTGGATTTGTTCGACATGTTGTTCGTAATATCAATATTGACCTAAATGCCAATTTTTGTTGAAATCAGACAACTTTTCAATATTCGCACTTTGGCAGCCATTTTGAATATGACAGCCATCTTGGATTTGTTCGAAAGTGTCGCCATGTTGTTCGTAATATCAATATTGACCTAAATGCCAATTTTCGTTGAAATCGGACAACTTTTCAATTTTCGCACTTTGGCGGCCATTTTGAATATGGCGGCCATCTTGGACTTTGGCGGCCATCTTGGATTTGTTCAAACATGTCACCATGTTGTTCGTAATATCAATATTCACCTAAATGCCAATTTTCGTTGAAATCGGACAACTTTTCAATTTTCGCACTTTGGAGGCCATTTTGAATATGGCGGCCATCTTGGACTTTGGCGGCCATCTTTGATTTGTTCGAACATGTCACCATGTTGTTCGTAATATCAATATTGACCTAAATGCCAATTTTCGTTGAAATCGGACAACTTTTCAATTTTCGCACTTTGGCGGCCATTTTGAATATGGTGGCCATCTTGGATTTTTCGGAAAATGGTCCCATATTGTCCGGGACCTTAATATTGACCTATAAACCTATTTTGGTTCATATCCATATTGTTTGTGATTTTTTATGATTAATTTTGTATTTTTTTCAAATTCAAAATGGCCGCCAATCCAAGATGGCCGCCATTTTCAAAATTTCGAAATCGGAAACAACATTTCCTAGTGGTGACCTATCTTTCTGGTAAGTTTCATTGACCTATGTCTTTTCGTCTTCGAGAAATCCTACGGACAAAGTTAGGTCCAGAAGAAGAAGAAGAATAATAATAATAATAAGAAACGGTGCAAAAACAATAAATCCCCGACACTTCGTGGTCGGGGATTTAATAATAATAATAATAATAATAATAATAATAAGAAACGGTGCAAAAACAATAAGTCTCCCAAAACTTGTTTTGGGCGACTTAATAATAATAATAATAACAATAATAATAATAAGAAGAAACGGTGCAAAAACAATAAGTCGCCAAAACTTCGTTTTGGGCGACTTAATAATAAGAAACAGAGCAAAAACAATATGTCTCCCAAACTTTCGTTTGGGAGCCATAATAATAATCAGAAACAGAGCAAAAACAATATGTCTCCCAAACTTTCGTTTGGGAGCCATAATAATAATAATAATAAGAAACGGAGCAAAAACAATATGTCTCCCAAACTTTCGTTTGGGAGTCATAATAAGAAACGGTGCAAAAACAATAAGTCGCCAAAACTTCGTTTTGGACGACTTAATAATAAGAAGAAGAAACGGTGCAAAAACAATAAGTCGCCAAAACTTCGTTTTGGGCGACTTAATAATAATAAGAAACGGTGCAAAAACACTTCGTTTTGGGCGACTTAATTAAATCCCAAAGAATATAATTTTTCTCTCAATTACATTAAAATTGCTGAAGATGTTTCAAACAACTGAATCAATTTATGTTTTATTGACTTCTGGCTTCCCTATTTAAAGATATGCCGTTTGTATCTAAATTGAATATGGATAGCGATCTTTAATACAGAAATTCGGGCGGCCATCGTTCAATTTAACAATGCAAAAATAAAACATATAGGATCTCCTCGTGAACAAAAATCTACTTATTTTGATATTTTAAACTTACAGTGCACCTTACTTACTCTTTTACTGTGACATGTGGATCAAAACTCAGCCCCCTGCTTCTATGCCACATGCTTTGAGCCTTCGAATATGAAAATTAAGAAATAGATTATTGCGAGCGGGTTCTATGCGAATTAGAACATGGTCAGACCTTATATTTGCCAATATTTTATACCAAGCGATAGCAAGGTATAAAATGAGGACAAATACAAGACAAATATAAGCGCGAATTCGAATGTATTCGCGCTGGTATCTCGTTCATTGATTGTCCTTAGAAACCTACCGGTCCTTTCAAACGTTAAATCTGGATCTATGATAGACCAGATAAAAAAATATTTGAAAGTAATCTTGATCAAGCGAACTGGTTATTTCGTGCATATAACAGACGTTGATGATATCTGCAAAATATTTTCTGACCATGATTCCTTTTGCGAGAGACTTTATACCAACCATTTTTGTATTTGATAACAGAACCGAAAATTGCATCGAGATAATATCCATTTAAACAAGTGAAATAGTTGAAATTATTTGATAAACATTGAAGCCAATTCTAATATGACATCCTTCATATGCCTTGAGAACACATTAGGGTTCTAATGAGCATAGAGCACGGTACATACTATTTCTACGGTAAATCGCCCTATGTACAGTTGAGAATGATGAAAAACAAAAATATTAAAATTGACATTCTTTCTTAACGTTAATAATTGGCATGTAATATTAAACATTTTTGGAAATAAATAGGATGAAAATATGCATATATACCAACATAAAAAGCAACGTTATCAGTGACGTTTTACAACGTAATAAAATTTGACGTTTTAAATTTCAGGGTTTAAAGTTTTTTTATTGCTGTACATCACAAAATGATATTTAAAAACAGTGAGGATCACTAGGATCGAAATGCAATTATTTTGAACATTGCATTTCTACGTACCAAATAATCAACCGGTCTTTCATTTAACAAAATATTTATATAATATTGGTCATTCCAAGGAGAACCAGCAATTTACAGGAAACACCGATTTCAGTGAAAAAATAAAAAATTGAGCGACCAGATGAGACGACGGAGAGCCTGTGTCTTGATTATTTTATAACTGAATGGTATTTTATGAATGTACTTTGCGAAAATGCAGTTTGCATCAACGTTTTTTGGGGACAGCGGTGGCCGAGTGGTTAAGGTAGTTCGTCTAATATTGATCACGTTGTCTGTAAACACTGAGACTGCGGATTCGATTCTCACTGCTGGTACTGTGTTCTCAACTCCAATGTTAACTGACAAGGATTGCCAGTTTTCCTACCTAAGGTCGGGGGTTTTCTCCGCATACTCTGACTGACTCCCCCTAAAAACTTGACGCAATGATAAAGCTGAAAAATTGCTGAATGTGGCGTTTAACACCATTCAAACTAAACCAACCGTTAAGGTTTTTGCAAGGAAGGCGTACTGATTTCTGTACGCTACAATAAGTTTTTTAAATAGATTTGCCAGGCACTAAATTGGGGTTTTTAAAATGTTTGAAAATCTGTAGAAAAATACATCCAGAAATTTTAGTATTCTGTCAAGAGACAGCATACATGTATGGGTAGGAAATGTTAATGACTTATATAGAACTGCTTATAAAATGAAGGGATTAAATCAGTTTTTAGTTGCCATATTTTTAATAAATATTATATGTCAATATGTGTATTTTGTTAGTTTTTTTCTATTTATATTGAAAATATATATATTTTTAATATCAAGTATTGCTTTGTGGGCATTGTGTCTATTTGTATTTTTTTATGTTATTGCGTACTGTAAACGAGGAAAAAATTTTCGGGGTAATATTTCCGCTTGTTAGTGTCAAACATGTCGTGTAGGGGTTATATCAAATGTTTTCTTTTATAAATTTTATTTATTTTATTTATATATTATCATTAAGCTATTTTAACAGCTTGTGTCACAAAAAACAGGAATAAAGACATAACAACAAACAATTCTACAGATAACATATCATAAGTCCCCTGACCTCAGTTCGATTGACTGTTTTAAAAAAGAACCTAGATTCTGGACCCGTCGAAAAAAATTTGGGTTTAAAAAGAGAACAAGTTTTTTTTTATTTAAATAATTGAAATTTTATATTCTTTCATTAGTTCAGAGCAATAATTTTTTTTTATGTTTCAAATGGGTGAGTAATGTGACAAAACATTAATATAAAAATGACCCGTATCAAACGCACTTTAAAGCAAAAAAAACAGTCATCATTCTCATTATGCACTTATACGGGAATGTCAATTTCCGGCCTAGATATCCATTTTATCATAATGCGCATGCGCAAATTGCACGTGTTTGTCGAGTAATTTGAAAGTTTTCAAAATTCTGTATATTGCTTCATTCACATGTATTGCTCACTATGATACAAATAACTTATGAAAGAAATCTTGACAATGAGAAATGACAATTCTTATCATGGGCGCTTTACCGTAGAAATAGCGTATGACGTTACATTAGAATTCCGACGTCATATACACCCAAACCGAAAATTTCAAACTGGAACAATACAATTTTGTTAAGATTTCTCAATATTTTTTGCTTAAAAGGTATGTATATTCAATAACTATATTTTTATGTCGATGCTTTAACATTCTATTTTGGGCGATATCTTATTAGTTTAAAAGAACAATATTACCATATTGATTCCGGATTAAAGCGCTTTTAACCTCGCTATAGATAGGATCATCGCTTCCATTTTATTTCTTGGATTATTTCATGATTTATAGGATATGCTTCGTATTTTTTAATGCATTATTATCTTTACAAAATATAATGTATAAATTTGTGTTTCT
This sequence comes from Limnoperna fortunei, assembly GCA_944474755.1. Taxonomy (NCBI): domain Eukaryota; kingdom Metazoa; phylum Mollusca; class Bivalvia; order Mytilida; family Modiolidae; genus Limnoperna; species Limnoperna fortunei. Next base: position 22,956,678 of record OX104118.1, on the reverse strand, counting down.
TTTATTAATTAGTTAGATAATTTGATAATAAAAAGCATTTTTAGATTTTGTTACGTTATATTACGTAATGTATATGTTAGAAAGACTTGTTCGGTTCAATTTGATCATATATATTTTGTTTTGTGTGGATTATTTCACGATTGATAGAACAAGCTTCATATCTTTTTTTGCAGTCGTATCTTTACATAAAAATGTAGATGATTATAAATTTGACTTTATCGATAATTTTCAATTTTATTTCTATAGTTATGTCAGAATTTATAGGGTACTTAAACTTTTATTTTTTTTGATGCAGTTTCTAATCTTCACATAATAGAATGTAAATGTATTTGTTTTTTCTAGAAAGACGGATTTTTTGAACCCGTGGTATTGATTCTGATGGTAACTTTTATGATAGCAATATAAGGAACACAACTGCAGGTTAATGGGACAGGGATGGGTTGCTTTGCATAAATTTGGGGTCGTTGTCTCTCGGAAATTTACCAAAATGTTTATCATCTATACTACTATAATTATAGACCCCCTTTTTAAGCGCGCTTCACAAAACATCATCAACATTAAATATTTTTAATGTGCAACATCAACTGCATGTAACCTTGTACATATTAAAGTATGAACTACAGCTATAGACTTTAGTCACGTGAAGCAAGCGAACAGTTAGAAAGACGGATTTGTTTAGCCGTGGTATTGATTCTGGTGGTTACTTTTATGTTAGCAATATAAGAAACAAAACTGTAGGTTAATATGACAGGGATGGGTTGCTTTGCATAAATTTGGGGTTGTTGTATCTCAGAAATTTACTCAAACCTTATACGAGCTACAGCTATAGGCTTCCGTCACGTGAAGCAAGCGAACAGTTTGTTCTTGTTTAAATTCTGCCGGCTCACTTCAAGAAATCGATGGGAATCGAAGGGATTTTCTCCACACATGTCTGGTAGGTCATACGAATTTTGTTTTCACTGCTATCAGGACAAATATTGCATTAAAAAGAGTTAAAGTTACTCTTTCACTGATTACGCATTTAATGCCTTCTTATTTAATAGTTGCCAGTTGGGTATGCGTACGTTGTTTCGTACCCCTCACGGGGTTTCCTTGCCCCGGAAATAAATTTTTAAATGTAAAGAAGGATCGTATATACGGTACAAATTTGCGGACGTAATTAATGGTTAATTGCTTATTATTTAAAGCAATAATCGATATAAAAATTAAATATTTTGCATATGCAACATTAACTGCATGTAACCTTATATGGTTAATACTGCGCTATTAATCTTGATTTTATTAAAAAAATGCTTTTTAAATTTTGTAGTACTGTATTACCTGTACGTAATGCATGACGTTCCCCTCGTGCATCATCGAAAGTATTTTAAACGCGCTTGTGACCACTCATCCAGAAAGCCTTGATCGATAATTTTCAGTATTTTTTCTTGATTATGAAACCTTTATGTAGAAAATTCATCAATCTTGAGCATTAAATTTATTTTCCATGAGTTTTGATTATTCACGATTTCGAAATCCCAAAATCTCTCGCACGAGATTGGCCGAGAACGAGGCGTGTGTTTGTGTGTGCGTGGTGTGGGTTTGTGGTAAGAGATATTTATGTGATGTAATTGTAACTGTAGATAAAGATGTCAGAAGTTGCACAGAAAAGATTACCGAAATAGAAGGAAATATACAAGGAATGAGTAACCTTTTTGACAATTTAAAATCTGACTGCTTTAGAAATAAAGTAGACATATGACGTATTTCGGATCAAATCGATACAAAAAAAAACACAACGGTGAAACATGTAGCTGTGCTAAAGAAGTTGAGAAATTAAATGATCTAATAGTCGATTTGTAATGTCGTTCAATGAAAAACAATTTAATTTTTACCGGATTAAACGAAGTAAGAGATGAAAACACCGAAATGCTACTAAGACTATTTCTACGCCAAGAACTCGGAATTGACTATCATGTTGAGTTTGGAAATGTTCACCGATTCAGTAACAAACCTAGAGGAAAGCTCCCAATCGTTGCTAGGTTTCTCTACCACTGTGACCTGAAGTATGTATTGGATAACGCCTACAAACTCCGAAACAGCCATTACTGCATAAAGCAACAATTCCCGAAGGTAATCGAGGAAAAACGCAAGCAGCTATATCCGGTGCAGCGGGATGCCAAACGTGCTGGCAAACGAGTAGCGCTTGTCCGTGATCGCATGTTCATAGACAATGAACTGTATACACCACCAAACGATATAGTCACTGATGAACCACACGTGGACACTCGTACGACCTAAAGCAACCTTTCTCCCATAAATATTAACTCTGGAAGACCACCACCACAAAAAAGGGCGCGTATAGGTTCTACACCAACAAGACTGTAGGAGTGCCAAAGAGAACAATCCTATATACGTGTAAATAATACAACTGTAAATAATTGTAAATCTAACGAACATGTAATTAATTCTTTAGTTTCGCATGTATACCCAACTGACAATATCAATGATATTAATGAAATACTTTTCCCAAATATTAACTCCAATGAATTTTCTTTCGACGTTGACGTTGATAATTCAAATGATAATCAAAATCATTCCAATATGTTAACACACAGTTCTATCTCCGACACAACTATTTTCGAACAGAGACATGGTCTCAGTAGTTTCAAAGAAAGTAACTTAGAAAATAGCGATATTGTACATAAATTTAATAAATTGTTGTGGCATAAAGACGCGTCTAGAGTATCCAGAATTTTGCGAACTTGTTGAAAAACATGACATAGTATGTTTTCAGGAAATAAAAACCGACGACCTTGATAAAATTGAACTAGAAGGTTATTTATTTTATATGAAAAATAGACAGAAATTTAGACGAAAGTCTGGCGGTATAGTTTTGGGGTACAAGCAGACGCTACAGGGTCATATCGAAATTATAAAAACAGAATCTCCATTTATTCTTTGGTTCAAACTCTCGTCCAAATTATTTAACTCATACGAAGATTTAATTATTGGTATAGTCTATATCCCTCCTGAAAACTCGTATACGCTTCTCCTGATGCATTTTGAGTTTGAATATCGAAAGCTTTCGTAAAACATAATTATATATGCCTGCTTGGTGACTTTAATAGCAGAACTGCTGATAACCCCGAATTCCTAGACATATGTATTAATACACACGAAAATGATTTTAGCGAGTTTGTGCAAAACCCAGTTGCTATTTTAGACATGTTAGGTATTAGTAGCCAAAGAAGAAGTAAGGATAAATTTAAAAATAGCTTTGGTAATTATCTCCTCGATTTTTGTAAAGGAAATAATTTATTTATTCTAAATGGCCGAATTGGAGACGATTTTGTTGAGTCTGGAAAAAACACATGTAAACATGCTAGTGTAGTTGACTACTTTTTATGTACAATTGATTTTTTAAAACTGTGTAACAATTTTAAAGTTATAGAATTTTCTAATCTGTACTCAGATGCACATTCACCAATTTCTGCAACAATTGAAAACAAAGAAAGAAAAAAAGCCCAAAATGAAGCACAAAACGGAAGTGAAGAGGTAAATGAAAAAAAATTAAATAATGGGACGAAGAGAAAAGTCACTTATTCAAAGATAATCTAACACAAAGACAAGTTGTTTGATTTATATACTGTTTTATCAAATGCATCAGTAGAAATTATTGATAAAGATAAAATTAATTGTTTCATTTGGGAACTTTGTACCATTCTGGTTGACAGTGCAAAAAGTACATTTGGTACTTTTCAGCCAAAGCGCAAAAATCGAAATGGTCAATCTAGGGGGGATAAGCCATGGATTAATAACGATTGTAAATTCGATAGAAAAAATTATAGAAAATTGAAAAGAAATCTTAAGAAGAGGAGAACTGAAAAGCTAAAACATGAGGTGTTCCAAGCTGAGAAACACTACAAAAAATCTCTAGACAAAAATATTAAACTTCACCGCGCGGATATTAGAAAGAAACTTAAAAATTTTAAAAACAGTAATCCAAGAGAATATTGGAAAATTCTTAATCAAGGTAGAGAAAAAAGACAGCCAGATATTCCTTTGGAGAATTTGTTTACTTTTTTCAAAGATTTAAACTCAGCGCCGGCGGCTGATAACCACGCTAACTTACCGTTCGAAGAACTCTTAAATATAAACCAGTTTAACGAGGGGAATAACTGTTACATCTCAGAAGATGAAATTCGTCGATGTATTAAGAAACTAAAAAATAATAAAGCATGCGGGGAAGACGAAATTATAAACGAATATATCAAATCGTCTGCAGAGATGTTTATCCCAATATATGAAAAAATATTTAACTTTATTCTAGATACTGGAATTATGCCAGACGTTTGGTTACTAGAAAAGATTAAACCTATCTATAAAAATAAAGGAAATCCTCCCGATCCACAAAATTTTAGACCTATCACGTTGCTTAGTTGTTTAGGAAAATTATTCACAGCTATTCTAAACGACAGATTAAATTGTTTCTCAGAGGAAAACCTTATTTTATTGGAAAACCAATTTGGCTTTAGAAAATCATATCTACAACCGACAGTTTATATACCCTGTACTCACTTTTGAAATTCTTAAAAGCAGAAAGCAAAAGCTGTTTTGTGCTTTCATTGACTTTGAGAAAGCCTTCGACACAGTCTGGCGGCAAGGCTTTGTGGTACAAATTGTTAATGAATAACATCAATGGTAAATTGTATAATGTCATTTTAAGTATGTACAATGATGTTAAATCCTGTTTTGTGTATAACAATTGCAAATCAGAATACTTTCCGAGTGAGATGGGTGTACGCCAAGGTGAAAACTTATCGCCTTTTGTATTTGCCTTATTTTTAAACGACATCCAAACCTTTTTGGAAAACGAAAACCTAATTGCACTCAAAACAGTTTCAGATATTGCAGAAGAACATCTCAGTGTTTTTCTAAAACTTTTCGTGCTACTCTATGCAGACGATACCGTTCTTTTGGCTGAATCACCGTCAGATCTCCAGACCGAATTAAATAAATGTTTTGAATATTGTAAATTGTGGAAACTTGAAATAAATACACAGAAGACCAAAATACTAGTATTTTCTTCGGGCAGACCTTTGGCAAATTTAAAGTTTCATCTTGATGGTTCAGAAATTGATATTGAAAATGAATTTAACTATTTGGGAATACTATGTAGCAGAACAGGAAGCTTTAACAAGGCTATTCAAAAGCAGGCAGAGAAAGCAACTAAGGCAATGTACGAAATTCTCAAGAGAGGCAGAGTGCATAATCTATCTATTGAATGCCAGTTAGAACTATTTGATAAAATGGTAAAACCTATCTTATTGTATGGTTCGGAAATTTGGGGGTTTTCCAAACAAATTAATTGTTTAGAAATAGTTCAATTAAAATTCTGTAAACTTTTATTGAAACTTAAAACATGTACACTAAGTTATATGATATATGGAGAACTTGGCAGATTGTCAATAATACTACACCCATTCTTGTTTTGAAAAGTGTATTTACTACTTTCTAACCCAAATCTACCGTTACAGATTCTAAGCCCTGTGGCTAAACATAGATTCAATATACGTCAACCAAAGTTATTAGGTGTTTTATTATCGTTTGTGAGTCGTTTACTCATTGTCTCATCATTTACATAATCAATCAAATCGTTAATGCGGTCCACAAGTTCATGGTTCAGTTCATCACGGACGATACAGTCTTGTTCGTTACCGACTCTACCATTGAGATCGCCTATAATCCCTATGTTACCATTTTGTGAATAGTTTTCTATTTTCTCCGACAAGACATCGAATATGTCAAGTTCATATTTTCTATAATATACATTATTGTCTGGGGGTATGTAAACTGCACATAAAAATAAATCTTTATTATCATACAAAATATTTTTATCAATTTTAAACCATATCATACAATCAGCACAATATTCTACAACTTCTAAAAAGGTATTTAACCACTTCTTATAAAAAATAACAACACCGCCACCATTACCTTTTTTCCTGGCAATATATTTCTTTTTACACCCATTTAAATCAAAATCATCTGGACGCTTTACCCAACATTCATTTAAACACAATATATCATATTTATTTATTACACTTATAAATTCCTCATCTTTTAGTTTACGGACCAATCCTTTTGAAATATTCCAAGAACATACTTTGAGAGTATCGTAAGTACCATTCTCCGCCGCCTCCTAACCTTCCCACAGCTTGCCTTCCACGTATAACTTATCATCTATTATGTGCGCTTTCTTCTTCTCCTTACGTTTCTGATGCATTATCGGTAGTAGTCTTTTCCTTCGCTCGAGTATTTCTTGGGGGTAGTTTGCGCTTATACCAAAACTTGACCCCTTTAATCGGTACGACACATTTTTCACCATATCTCTCTCAGCCACGTAACGAAACTTAACTACTATTGGTCTTGGTTTCTCAGCGGCGGATTTCTTCTTTCCTTCTTTCTTCTTAAAACAAATTAAAAAAAAAACCTATAAAACCAAATCGGATACACCTATATACAACATATAAATCGAACATCTCTGGATATGGGTGTAACCCATATCATTTCTTGTTTATAGTTGTACAGGTGTCAGCATTCCAACAATAAATTTAACAGTAATTACATGTAATATGATAATTAAAGACTGTCAATTCGACCGATACGCTTTTCAAAAGTCCATAAGTAAATAATAAATATATGCCATATATAAATGACAGCAATTTAAGATTAAATTTGCATAAATATTTTTGTGGCATCGTCTTTTGACCAATAACAAACAAATAATAAAACATTGAATGAGTAGTTAATGGTATCAAATCGAAACATATGTTTTATACCTATGAAAATCAGTACAGGATATTGGGGAAACACCTTTATGCTTAATTTCAGCAACACTTTCAGCAATATCATGGACTCCAGTTTTAATTGGAAGGAAGTCGGAGTGCCCGAAGACTGACCTTAACAAAAATGGCAATCCTTAGCGATTTAAATTGGAGTCGTGCGCACGGTCCGATAATGAAATGCCCCTTAATAGCTATGTCCGTGTAAACCAAATCTTCGATAGCCATTGAAAGTAAGCTTTCTGGCAGAGATGGTGAAAACAATTTGTTCATAGCTAACAACACCTAATGTAATTTGTGAATAATTACAAAAAATTCCTGCATGGAATAATCTAGCATCATAATAATGATCGCTCTGGGCAACTTGGCGCCAACAAATAAATTTTGACAACCTTAACATGATTATGTATGTTCAAATTTTCAAATATACTTTCTTTATAAAATGTATACTATTACTATTATTCCCCTTTTATGATAAATTAACTACATTGGGCGGATTCTTCTATTGTGCATCACTTATTAAGTTGTGCAATACATTTTTAAACTACTTGTATATATACTTAATACGTCCCAATTCTAACTCATGAAGGCAGAACGAATTTAAGATGAGGGTGGGAGCAATTCCATCTGTTTGCACACCTTATTCAAAACATCAAAATTTGACCATAAAAGATATCTGTAATCTGACAACACCTTGAATGTTTATTGACCTGTTACCAAGAGGATTGAAATTAACGAAATAGCATATTTTAAGGTTTAAAACATCACTTTCTGTATTATCTTAATTCGGTAAAGAGTTATCTTATATTGAATCCGCTAAAATTAAGAAACGTTCTGATGAATAAATTCAAGAAATGCCAAGACATTTGTAATCTTTAGTATTTTGAATGTCTTGCAATTCAATATGTATTTCCCAGTAAAGAAAAAAAGTAATATAGAAAGAACGGGCGATTAACCATGACGTCGAACACACCACTCTAAAACCTGCTGCTGTGATTTTTGTTTTAGGCCACGGTTTACCCCTTCACTGTGTAATTCATTGGTGCGAAAAATTTGGCTAAAGAAAACATTTCATCCCAACTTGAAATAAAATGTAACTGTAGAGCATGAAGTAACGTCATATCCCATCAGGTGATCGAACAGGGGATCTTTTTAAAGCTACAAGAATCAAAGTCGAATGAAAAAATGCTTTAAGCTTCACTCTATGTTATAACAAGTGTATGCCAATATATACACCTCGCCATAAGTTAAGCAACACCCTATTATTTTCCAGGGATTCATTAAAAATATTAGATATTTTAATAATTTTTAAAGAAATGACAATGTATTGAACATCAATGACAAATGAAACATACAAACAACATTTTTACAGTCGCTTTACTTATTGTTTGATGAAAAAAATGTTCAAAGCAAAGAAAAAAAACAGCGCAAATATTATTTTCATAAGTAAAAAAATAAGTTTGATTGCATACATCAATTTCATAAACTTAAAGTAAACACATCATCACAGGTCAACGTTCAGGGAAAGAAAAGTCACTTTGAAATGTGTTAAATGCAAAAATACTCAGTAAGTCGTGTAACCACTACGTGTACAACAGCGGTGGAATCGTGCCCACTCTAAACGTGCTGGCGAAGTCTCTGTGTCAACAGTGGACGTTTCAAGCTCGCAACCTTGCATTGCTTAGGCGCCTGTTAACTGTTCGAACGGTGACTCTGGTTGCAATACATGTATTCCAATCGTCACTAAGATATCTTGCAGTGGCAAACGGTTGGTGTTTGGCTGCACGGACGAGTGCTCTATCCTCCCTTTCAGATGTTTTTGGTGGTCGACCTGACATAAGACGTTCCTGGATAGTTCCATCATCTCAATTATGTTTCAGCCGGGATACAATACTTAAGTGAATGACAAAGTGTCGTGCTATCTGACGCAAGCTCTATCCACTATTACGCATTCTAACGACCTGCCACTTCTCAGCTTCACTTATTTTCCGTCTAGGCATTGTAAAAATGTAGAGATGAAGTCGAAAAAGTCCAGGAGATGAACACTAAATCGTTAAGCAAAACAAGGCTTTTAGGCGTGCTCGACTACCGTATGACAGACTGGTTTTGCTATTTAAGATTTACTTGAGGAGTTATTTAAAGTAACTTTCCCGTGCTCGAATGATGACTTAAGTACATAAATAACACAAAGTTAATATTCATTCAGATTTTTGAAATTATAAAAAAATTGTAGGTGTTGCTTAACTTATGGCGAGGTATATATAAACCTGGAAAAAGCATTCCGTAGTTTTTTTTTCAAGTAATACGTATTCAAACTCATTTGGACTAATGCCATTCGTTTTTAATTTGTATAGAAAACATAAATATGCATTGTTGGGCACAATGAAATATTATTTTAACCAAAAACTGTCGGTCTTTGCTCTTTAACGTGGTCTTTAAAAAGTATTGTCACCGAAAGCTCTAAACTGTCCAGTCACTCTTTAAAACTTCAATCATGAATAGCGAATTGATAATTAGTCGTCGAAAGGTATATCCTCCGTTAGGATAAATAACTGCTGCAACCCTGCGGCGCAAACTGCCAGTAAGGCGTTAATTTGTTGAAGCGTTATCTGTCGCTTTCCCCGGTGTAATTGAGCTTCTAAAAGTTGCAGGTTCCGTGGAGGAGGTTCCAGAGCTTGTAATTGCCTACCCAATTAACCCCATAGATGTTCTATCCTGTTGAGATCTGCACTTCTTGCAGGCCATGGAAGAGTGGACACATCTTCGTTCTCCAGGTATGCCCTTACTGTCCTGCAACGATGAGATTTAGCGTTGTCATCAATGAAAAGTTCTTGATTCTAACAGGTGGTTTTCAAAATGGGGTAAACTACAGGTGTAAGCACCTCCAGATTGTACTTTTCGCTTTAAGATTGCAATTTGTTACCAGATCCAGTTTACAATCATGTGAGATACAGCCAACACCATAACTGAGCCCTACCAAAAGGCACTGTTGAAATAATTTAAGCTGTGTTTTGATGTCTCCAAACACGGGTTCGCCCATCAGTTACATCGAGTAAAAATCTGCTCCCATCTAACCAGTGTATTCGTCGTCAGGTTCTAAGGTTCCCAATTTTGTGTTACTCTGCACTAGACAAACCTGTCCCTGCGATGGCATTTATCGAGCATTGGGCGTATGATGACTCTCCTTGACCTCAATCTTGCAGCTTTAAGACGATTTCGTACTGTTCTGGCTGACAGATTACGACCAGGTAACAATTGTTGCTTGTGACAGGTGCTTACTGCAAACGGATTTCGCCTAACCAATCTACCAAGCCTCCTATCTTCACGTTGGGTTGTCCCAGATAGTCGACCAGACGGGGAACGGTCTTTTTACATATTACGCGACAGTTTCATGGCCAAACAACTAATGACTAATGATAGCCAAGCCGACGTCCTTGTAAGAAATACCAGTGGAATGCATGCCGATGATTTGCCATCTCTGTGCTTCTAATATCCGCCTCCGTGCCATTCTTACTTCAAATGATTTGGCAATTAGAAATTCGGGATTTAAATAAAGATATGTTGCAGGATAAAAAGTGCAATTTGGATGTGATGGGAGCAAGTTTCACATGGACAAAAAACCACGCTTGATTACCTGAATTTCACACATGAATGCTCACATCCTTTCACATACATTAAAGAATTATGCTGACCAAAATCTTCAAAATTAAACTTATTTACAATAAATGAAAAACAAAAATATTCGGGGTGCTTAATTTTTTTCAAGGTGTATGTATATAAGGCGAATTTGTTACAACAAAACCAGTCCAGGTTTATGTTTCAGATTTAAAACTGGTTTCATTGAACTTTTCAAAACTAGTTTAATTAATGAAAAAAATCAATTTTAATATTTGTTGCTTATATGCTTCTAGTCAGATGACTTTTGTTGATTTCCCCAGAAAGGCCATGCAAAGCTATTTTCTAGTAAGGATTGACCTTGTTTCTTGGATTAAAAAAAATCGTTTATCTTTGCAACACCTCCACACTGCAACGTTAGTGCAGCAATTTTAAACCGCAACCATCACCAGTTTCAGTTTGCTACTAATAAATGGCAAACCAGTTTAGGTTCAAACTAGTTTGAAACGGTTCTCATCAACAAATAGAAAGTTTAATAAGTTTAATATAGATAAACTGGTTTTGTGCCAACAAATACGCAGATAGATTGAAAAACCGAAAACAAATAACTAAGGACTAAAAAATAAGAAAATAGTGACAGGGACGTGCCGAACATTTACATCTTGCGGCTATCTTGTGAACACAACAATATAAACTACAGCAAGAGACAATACTCTACAACATCAGCAGACAGCAGCAATTATAACCACTACACTAGACTACATCAACAAACAGCAGCCATTATAACCATTACACTACATCAACAGACATCAGCCATTATAACCACTACACTACATCAACAGACATCAGCCATTATAACCACTACACTAGACTACATCAACAGACAGCAGCCATTATAACCACTGCACTAGACTACATCAACAGACAGCAGCCATTATAACCACTACACCAGACTACATCTACAGACATCGGCCATTATAACCACTACACTAGACTACATCAACAGACAGCAGTCATTATAACCACCACACCAGACTACATCAACAGATAGTAGCCATTATAACCACTACATCAACAGACAGCAGCCATTATAACCACTACACTAGACTACATCAACAGACAGCAGTCATTATAACCACCACACCAGACTACATCAACAGATAGTAGCCATTATAACCACTACATCAACAGACAGCAGCCATTATAACCACTAAACTACATCAACAGACAGACAGCAGCCTTTATAACCACTACACCAGACTACATCAACAGACATCAGCCATTATAACCACTACACCAGACAGACAGCAGCCATTATAACCACTGCATCAGACTACATCAACACACAGCAGCAATTATAACCACTACACCAGACTACATCAACGAACAGACAGCAGCCATTATAACCACTACACCAGACTACATCAACAGACAGCAGCCATTATAACCACCACACCAGACTACATCAACTGACAGCAGCCAATATAACCACTTCACTACATCAACAGACATCAGCCATTATAACCACTACACTACATCAACAGACAGCAGCCATTATAACCACTACACCAGACTACATCAACAGACAGCAGCCATTATAACCACTACACCAGACTACATCTACAGACATCAGCCATTATAACCACTACACCAGACTACATCAACAGACAGCAGCCATTATAACCACTTCACTACATCAACAGACATCAGCCATTATAACCACTACACTACATCAACAGACAGCAGCCATTATAACCACTACACCAGACTACATCAACAGACAGCAGCCATTATAACCACTACACCAGACTACATCTACAGACATCAGCCATTATAACCACTACACCAGACTACATCAACAGACAGCAGCCATTATAACCACTACACCAGACTACATCTACAGACATCAGCCATTATAACTACTTCACTACATCAACATACATCAGCCATTATAACCACTACACTACATCAACAGACAGTAGCCATTATAACCACTACACCAGACTACATCAACAGACATCAGCCATTATAACCATCCATAGAATACATTGATACAAACAGCATCCATTATAACCACTACACCAGACTACATCAACAGACAGCAGCCATTATAACCACTACACCAAACAACATAAAAATTCAAGTACACTTTATTAACAGATACTTCTAGTAGCCATTATAACCACTACAATAAACTACATCAATAGACAGCAGCCAAAACAATATAAAATAGTAGATTATTTAATTATTTAATAATACCTAACATTTACATTTAGCATTATATTTCAAGAAATGAAATTGAGGCAATCATTGACAAGCACACGACTTTGTTCATGCATATAAACAAACAAATAAATGATAGCAAAAATAATAAAATAATACGCCAGGGAATTCCTGCAATTAAACATAACCTCCTTTTCGCATCTTATTAGTTTCTTTTCCCATGATGCTACGAAGGTCACCCAGAAAGTAGAAGATCCATTTTATATGGATACAATTCAATGGTCTGCTGTCCATAGAAAATTAAGATCAATAATAAATGTTACCATAACAACTACTATGCCCAATGTAATTAACCTCAGTGAATTAAAAAATCCGTTTTGGGGGCAATCAGCAGTTTGCCAGCCCTGACTTCAAACTTGACTGTTCCTCCAGGTATAAACATTACTATTTATTTATATGTGAAGACACCATTAGTACTTGAGCATCTACAGCTCCAACTGTTATTCCGATCTTGCATTACTTTTACTAATTAAGGTCTTTCCCACTTCCAGTGGGAAGACCTTACTGTATTTCTTCTGATTATTATTATTATTATTATTAAGGTCTTTCCCACTTCCAGTGGGAAGACCTTACTGTATTTCTTCTGATTATTATTAAGGTCTTTCCCACTACAGTGGAAAGACCTTACTGTATTTCTTCTGATTATTATTATTATTAAGGTCTTTCCCACTTCCAGTGGGAAGACCTTACTGTATTTCTTCTGATTATTATTAAGGTCTTTCCCCCTTTCCAAGGGAAAGACCTTCTTGTATTTCTTATGATTATTATTAAGGCTTTCCACTTTCCAGTGGAAAGACTTATTGCATTTTGTCTGTTTCTTATTATTATTATTATTATTCTTATTATTCTTCCGCCAAGTTTTGTTATCCCATTATAAATTTTGTTTCGCGACATGTCGTAAAGACATTTTGTACTATGAATGTATGAGACATTACGCATTCGCAGTTAACCCTGTCACACCGAACACTTTTTCTTTACGGAGTTATTTCCCCTGTCATAAAAATCTTGTGTGCAGATAAACTTTTAAACCGTAAAAGATTTCGCAATAAAAAATGTTGCAAAATGCTCAGCTATTGATCGCGACAATTTGTTACATATCGCGCAAAGTATTTTGACGACTCCTTGTAGGAGTTATTTCCCCTTATTTATTGGAAGTACATTTTGTACCATAGTAACTCATGAACCAGAGATGACAGTGACTAGATATTTCACAGTTGGTCATCATTGACCTTGACCTTGAAAAAGGTCACAAGGTCAAAGGTCAAGGTCACATTCTAAATTTTGACACTGTGGTGTGTGCGATTCTCCTCCTGAACCATAAGAGATACAGAAATAAATCTTTTACCAAAATGTGTATCATATTAAGGTCTTGAAAGGTCACTATAAATGATTTGACTTTTGAAAGAGTTATCTCCCCTGGATCAATTAAATATAGTGTATATAGCGTTATCTCAGTAACTATGACAGATATTTATATGAAACCTTATATCATTAGTCATCATTGACCTTGACCTTGAAAATGGACACAAGGTCAAAGGTCAAGGTCACGTTTGAAATTTTGACATTATCTTGTCATCGCTATTTCTTTGAAACGGTAAAAGATAGCTTATAACTTATAACGGATAAAATGTCGGCCTCATAAATGCGCAACTTTTTTCTATTTAAAGGAAAAGGATTTGATTTCATCTTATAGGAGTTATCTCCCATTACAACCATTGATATTTACTTTTTCATTGATAACTTATTAACTATTGATAGTAGAGGCATGGGGACTTCACCAAAGACCATTATGAGCCTTGACCTTGAAAATAGAAACAAGGTAAAAGGTCAAGGTCATCTTATAAATTTGGGTATTTATGATAAATACGCATTTCTTCATAATTATAAGACATATTGACAAAGGATCTTCACTGTTGGTCCTTTATTGACCCTCAGCATGGTCAAGGTCATATTGACAGCAGTCAAGGTCAAATAATATTTTTTGGAAATTCTGCTTTTTCGTGTATATAAAATGGTAAATACAAGTAAATGATTTGTTTTTAAAGCATTGAATATGCAAATATCAAACACTTGGTAGTCAAGGTCATTTATCACAATTAACGTCCTATTTTTTTACCTTTTTTATTTCAAAAGATTTATACGAATGGTTTTTCTTTCTTTTGTTTATTTTGAAAAGAAGATTCAATTTCCATATAGCCAAAGTCAATGTCAAGGTCATTTATGCAATAAGTGGAAAGCCTCTCATTTGTTCGGTAGAACCAATGAACTTATATTTATTATTATTTTTCTTTTTCTCCCCATTTTTCCAAATGGGTTTGCCAGGAGGGGTTTCAACATATCATTATGATACTTGGTATGTTTAATCGCTCATACCAGGAGATGACCTGGCTCACCCTGTGAGACTGTTCTATTTTTAGTAACAGAGTTATCTGCCCTAACACCGAAAACCTTGTTAGCAGATAAACTCAGAAACCGTAACCGATTCTTAAAATCTGAAGTGTACAAAATGTCGCTGGTTCTATGGCAATGATTTGTCATGCAAAAAAACATTCTTCGATCAACTTCCTGTTTACGCGATTTTGACGCGAAGTTTGTCGAAAACGTCAAAGTTGTCGGATTTACACAAAACTTGGTTTCCAAGTAGATATGAGGGTCCTAATTACATGTATCGGATCAAAAAAATTTTTCGGTCCACCATTTTCAAAATGGCCGCCATTGAAATTTTGTTTTCAATATAACTCAAAAACCATAAAAAATTGAAGCAGAGAATATATCAGAAAAATGTTCCTCTCATTGAGATCTACATTTGATATACAGGTTCGAAAACTGTGCGACAAACCGTTTTAGAGGTTATGGCCCTTGACAGGTTTCGGCTAAATTTTGTTTTCGAAATAACTCAAAAACCATAAAAAAATTGAAGCAGAGAATATATCAGAAAAATGTTCCTCTCATTGAGATCTACATCTGATATAAGGTTCGAAAACTGTGCGACAAACCGTTTTAGAGGTTATGGCCCTTGACAGGTTTCGGCTAAATTTTGTTTTCGAAATAACTCAAAAACCATAAAAAATTGAAGCAGAGAATATATCAGAAAAATGTTCTTCTCATTGAGATCTACATTTGATATACAGTGTCAAAAACTGTGTGACAACCCGTTTTCGAGGTTATGGCCCTTGACACGTTTCGGCTAACTTTTGTTTTCAATATAACTCAAAAACCATAAAAAATTGAAGCAGACAATAAAAGGGAAAAATACTCCTCTTATCGAGACGTCCATTTGGTACATTCGGCTCGAAGCTGTGCGATGAACCGTTTTCGAGTTACAGCCCTTGACGCGTTTCGGTTAATTGGTTTTTTGGTTAAAACTTGAAAACGGTTAGAGATAATATATTCTAATATGACGTCCTTCAAACGCTTTGGAAACACACCTCTATTTAAATATTCAACAAAATACGGCTGTTCCAGCCATTTCAAAAACCCCCGTGTGTTGATGTTTTTGTTTTAAAATTTATTTTATTTTGTACCTTTGTAAGAAAATCCAATAGATAACATGTTTTCACGATAACAAATCCATTTTCTATTCTATGCCTTTATTGTTTACATGTTACAAGTCTTCCTTGACTTTAGCTACGTTGTGTTTTCAAGGGACGTTGCGTTGTTTACAATGACGTTCAATGCAAACCGCGAGACTTTTCCCGCCCCCACCACAAACGAATTTACCGTTACGTATCAAAATTAAAACGCAACCGAATTTCAAAATGTTGATTAATTGTGGAAAATAACTGTCGATTTAAATTTGCACCATTGTGGATCTAAAACAGGAGCATAAGATCGACCAAATGCGGTAAGCGGTTTTCATTTCTCACGCAAACACCGCAACAAATGAACAGTTCCAGACACGACACACGGTCACGGTGACTGATGTAATGAAGAATTTAATTTTGTCGTTCTTTGTTTTGATTGTTAAATTTTATTGTAAATGTTAATAAATATGTTTGTTTGTTATTAATTTATATTTCTTCGTTTTCTTTCTACTAAGTTTTACACGAGAAATATAATAATTTCGAAACAAGGGAGGTTCTCGGAAATTGGAACAGCCAAAATAAACCTTTATCTAGGTAGTCGCGAAATGTAAAATTTCTGTATTTTCATATCAGAATCGAAATAATTCATGGCTGCCCCAATTTTATGGATTATTTAAATATGGGTAAGCATTATATTCATGATATTTTACCATTCGCTAACGCTCATGGCAAAATATTCATGAATATAATGCCTACCCATATTTAAATAATCAATAAAATTGGGGCAGCCATGAATTATTTCTTAAGTAAACATATAGGTTTAACATGATCAGTAGGAAAAGAGCTTCAATTTGAGCCAAAGGTCATAGGTCATAGGTCAAGGTCATACCATAGCAACAAGGTAACTGTTATAAAAAATCCTTAGCAACCATATATTTTTAGAAGCAGAATGATGTTCTTTACTTAAATATGTCATTTCATGACCGGAAGTGGCTTTTTGTCCCTAGCAACGGAATGAAAGTCCTTAACAACCATATATGTTTTGGTTCGGGACCACTTCCTTTACTCAAATAACTCATTTTTTATGACTGGAAGCGACATTTTGTGCTATAGCAAAACACAAAATACCATAGCATCTACTAAATTTTATGACTGCAGAGGAACAGTGGGAAAGACCTTATCATTTGTTCTCAGAACAAATGACGGTTTAATTATTATTATTAAGGTCTTTCCCCTTTTCCAAGGGAAAGACCTTCTTGTATTTCTTATGATTATTATTATTATTATTTTTCTTTTTCTCCCCATTTTTCCAAATGGGTTTGCCAGAAGGGGTTTCAACATATCATTATGATACTTGGTATGTTTAATCGCTCATACCAGGAGATGACCTGGCTCACCCTGTGAGACTGTTCTATTTTTAGTAACAGAGTTATCTGCCCTAACACCGAAAACCTTGTTAGCAGATAAACTCAGAAACCGTAACCGATTCTTAAAATCTGAAGTGTACAAAATGTCGCTGGTTCTATGGCGATGATTTGTCATGCAAAAAAACATTCTTCGATCAACTTCCTGTTTACGCGATTTTGACGCGAAGTTTGTCGAAAATGTCAAAGTTGTTCGATTTCCACAAAAATTGGTTTCCAAGTAGATATGAGGGTCCTAATTACATCTATCGGATCCAAATTTTTTTTCGGTCCACCATTTTCAAAATGGCCGCCATTGAAATTTTGTTTTCAATATAACTCAAAAACCATACAAAATTGAAGCAGACAATATATGAGGAAAATGTTCCTCTCGTTGAGATCTACATTTGATATACAGGGTCGAAAACTGTGCGACAAACCGTTTTCGAGGTTATGGCCCTTGACAGGTTTCGGCTAAATTTTGTTTTCAATATGACTCAAAAACCATACAAAATTGAAGCAGACAATATATCAGAAAAATGTTCCTCTCATTGAGATCTACATCTGATATAAAGGTTCGAAAACTGTGCGACAAACCGTTTTCGAGGTTATGGCCCTTGACACATTTCAGCTAAATTTTGTTTTCAATAAAGCTCAAAAACCATAAAAATTTTAAGCAGACAATATATCAGAAAAAAGTTCCTCTCATTGAGATCTACATTTGATATACAGGTTCGAAAACTGTGCGACAAACCGTTTTAGAGGTTATGGCCCTTGACAGGTTTCGGCTAAATTTTGTTTTCGAAATAACTCAAAAACCATAAAAAATTGAAGCAGAGAATATATCAGAAAAATGTTCCTCTCATTGAGATCTACATCTGATATAAAGGTTCGAAAACTGTGCGACAAACCGTTTTCGAGGTTATGGCCCTTGACACATTTCAGCTAAATTTTGTTTTCAATAAAGCTCAAAAACCATAAAAATTTTAAGCAGACAATATATGTCACCAAGGGACAATGGGGTGCATGAGTTAAGCAAGGGGAATTAACTCTTATATGCTTGACCCTCGGCAACATATAAAGGGATTGTGTTCAGACAGACTTACTTGATTAGTGGCAAAGCTACTACAAATAAAAGTTTTAACAAATTTATTTAACAATATAAATAAAGCCAAACAAATGAAACAAAATGCACTAATTAATCGGATGTAATGTCCATGAATAGTCCAAGAGCACTGGTGAATTTCACTGATGTCCAAAGTTTCACAAGAGTACAATATGAATGTCCAAAATGTTTTGTAAACAGCTTTGAATGATGCAACCGGCGAGTTGTAAATATCTGTCCTTTGATGTCTCAGTCCCAGGTATGTGGCGGATTGGTTAGCAATCTTGATACCGAATCTGGTTTTATTGAGACAGGTACAGGTTTCTCCTATAGGTTCGTCTTGATATTCAAAACTGTTCTTTTGAGTTGTTGTCGGTTTGATGTCTGGGGTTACTTCTTGCTAATTCCAAATTTTTTCAGACTATTTATGGTCAAAACCTCAAAATGTCAAGTAATATTCACAATGATTGAGTAGAAGTAATTTTGACTGTTAAATGCCAAAATCTTAATTGATTTACACCTGTCCATTTAATTGATCAAAGAATGAGAAAAGCTATGTAAAATATGTCACCTATTCTAATTAACACAAGCAAATAATTTAATTAGCAAAAACTAATTAAGGTAAAATCTGTCACCAAGGGACAATGGGGTGCATGAGTTAAGCAAGGGGAATTAACTCTTATATGCTTGACCCTCGGCAACATATAAAGGGATTGTGTTCAGACAGACTTACTTGATTAGTGGCAAAGCTACTACAAATAAAAGTTTTAACAAATTTATTTAACAATATAAATAAAGCCAAACAAATGAAACAAAATGCACTAATTAATCGGATGTAATGTCCATGAATAGTCCAAGAGCACTGGTGAATTTCACTGATGTCCAAAGTTTCACAAGAGTACAATATGAATGTCCAAAATGTTTTGTAAACAGCTTTGAATGATGCAACCGGCGAGTTGTAAATATCTGTCCTTTGATGTCTCAGTCCCAGGTATGTGGCGGATTGGTTAGCAATCTTGATACCGAATCTGGTTTTATTGAGACAGGTACAGGTTTCTCCTATAGGTTCGTCTTGATATTCAAAACTGTTCTTTTGAGTTGTTGTCGGTTTGATGTCTGGGGTTACTTCTTGCTAATTCCAAATTTTTTCAGACTATTTATGGTCAAAACCTCAAAATGTCAAGTAATATTCACAATGATTGAGTAGAAGTAATTTTGACTGTTAAATGCCAAAATCTTAATTGATTTACACCTGTCCATTTAATTGATCAAAGAATGAGAAAAGCTATGTAAAATATGTCACCTATTCTAATTAACACAAGCAAATAATTTAATTAGCAAAAACTAATTAAGGTAAACATCTGTTTTGACAAAACATGAAATAAACATGTTAACTAAAAAAAATGCAAAATATTAAATTAAAAATCAAATTTCTTAATTGTTGACAATATTCTGAATTAAATTAAATTTATCAAAATTAAGAGGGAACACCACTGTTACATATATCAGAAAAATGTTCCTCTCGTTGAGATCTACATTTGATATAATTGCTGAAAACTGTGCGACAAACCATTTTCGAGGTTATGGCCCTTGACAGGTTTCGGCTAAATTTTGTTTTCAATATAACTTAAAAAACATAAAAAATTGAAGCAGACAATATATCAGAAAAATGTTCCTCTCATTGAGATCTACATTTGATATACAGTGTCGAAAACTGTGCGACAACCCGTTTTCGAGGTTATGGCCCTTGACACGTTTCGGCTAAATTTTTTTTTCAATATAACTCAAAAACCATAAAAAATTGAAGCAGACAATAAAAGGGAAAAATACTCCTCTTATCGAGACGTCCATTTGGTACATTCGGCCCGAAGCTGTGCGATGAACCGTTTTCGAGTTACAGCCCTTGACGCGTTTCGGTTAATTGGTTTTTTGGTTAAAACTTGAAAACGGTTAGAGATAATATAGTAAACATATAGGTTTAACATGATCAGTAGGAAAAGAGCTTCAATTTGAGCCAAAGGTCATAGGTCATAGGTCAAGGTCATACCATAGCAACAAGGTAACTGTTATAAAAAAATCCTTAGCAACCATATATTTTTAGAAGCAGAATGATGTACTTTACTTAAATATGTCATTTCATGACCGGAAGTGGCTTTTTGTCCCTAGCAACGAATTGAAAGTCCTTAACAACCATATATGTTTTGGTTCGGGACCACTTTCTTTACTCAAATAACTCATTTTTTATGACTGGAAGCGACATTTTGTGCTATAGCAAAACACAAAATACCATAGCATCACCTAAATTTTCTGACTGCAGAGGAACAGTGGGAAAGACCTTCTCATTTGTTCTCAGAACAAATGACGGTTTAATTATTATTATTTTTCTTTTTCTCCCCATTTTTCCAAATGGGTTTGCCAGAAGGGGTTTCAACATATCATTATGATACTTGGTACGTTTAATCGCTCGAACCAGGAGATGACCTGGCTCACCCTGTGAGACTGTTCTATTTTTAGTAACAGAGTTATCTGCCCTAACACCGAAAACCTTGTTAGCAGATAAACTCAGAAACCGTAACCGATTCTTAAAATCTGAAGTGTACAAAATGTCGCTGGTTCTATGGCGATGATTTGTCATGCAAAAAAACATTCTTCGATCAACTTCCTGTTTACGCGATTTTGACGCGAAGTTTGTCGAAAACGTCAAAGTTTTCGGATTTACACAAAACTTGGTTTCCAAGTAGATATGAGAGTCCTAATTACATGTATCGGATCAAAAAAAAATTTTCGGTCCACCATTTTCAAAATGGCCGCTATTGAAATTTTGTTTTCAATATAACTCAAAAACCATAAAAAATTGAAGCAGAGAATATATCAGAAAAATGTTCCCCTCATTGAGATCTACATTTGATATACAGGTTCGAAAACTGTGCGACAAACCGTTTTAGAGGTTATGGCCCTTGACAGGTTTCGGCTAAATTTTGTTTTCGAAATAACTCAAAAACCATAAAAAATTGAAGCAGAGAATATATCAGAAAAATGTTCCTCTCATTGAGATCTACATCTGATATAAAGGTTCGAAAACTGTGCGACAAACCGTTTTCGAGGTTATGGCCCTTGACACATTTCAGCTAAATTTTGTTTTCAATAAAGCTCAAAAACCATAAAAAATTTAAGCAGACAATATATCAGAAAAATGTTCCTCTCATTGAGATCTACATTTGATATAATTGCTGAAAACTGTGCGACAAACCATTTTCGAGGTTATGGCCCTTGACAGGTTTCGGCTAAATTTTGTTTTCAATATAACTTAAAAACCATAAAAAATTGAAGCAGACAATATATCAGAAAAATGTTCCTCTCATTGAGATCTACATTTGATATACAGTGTCGAAAACTGTGCGACAACCCGTTTTCGAGGTTATGGCCCTTGACACGTTTCGGCTAAATTTTGTTTTCAATATAACTCAAAAACCATAAAAAATTGAAGCAGACAATAAAAGGGAAAAATACTCCTCTTATCGAGACGTTCATTTGGTACATTCGACCCGAAGCTGTGCGATGAACCGTTTTCGAGTTACAGCCCTTGACACGTTTCGGTTAATTGGTTTTTTGGTTAAAACTTGAAAACGGTTAGAGATAATATAGTAAACATATAGGTTTAACATGATCAGTAGAAAAAGAGCTTCAATTTGAGCCAAAGGTCATAGGTCATAGGTCAAGGTCATACCATAGCAACAAGGTAACTGTTATAAAAAATCCTTAGCAACCATATATTTTTAGAAGCAGAATGATGTACTTTACTTAAATATGTCATTTCATGACCGGAAGTGGCTTTTTGTCCCTAGCAACGAAATGAAAGTCCTTAACAACCATATATGTTTTGGTTCGGGACCACTTTCTTAACTCAAATAACTCATTTTTTATGACTGGAAGCGACATTTTGTGCTATAGCAAAACACAAAATACCATAGCATCACCTAAATTTTCTGACTGCAGAGGAACAGTGGGAAAGACCTTCTCATTTGTTCTCAGAACAAATGACGGTTTAATTATTATTATTATTAAGGTCTTTCCCCCTTTCCAAGGGAAAGACCTTCTTGTATTTCTTATGATTATTATTATTATTATTTTTCTTTTTCTCCCCATTTTTCCAAATGGGTTTGCCAGAAGGGGTTTCAACATATCATTATGATACTTGGTACGTTTAATCGCTCATACCAGGAGATGACCTGGCTCACCCTGTGAGACTGTTCTATTTTTAGTAACAGAGTTATCTGCCCTAACACCGAAAACCTTGTTAGCAGATAAACTCAGAAACCGTAACCGATTCTTAAAATCTGAAGTGTACAAAATGTCGCTGGTTCTATGGCGATGATTTGTCATGCAAAAAAACATTCTTCGATCAACTTCCTGTTTACGCGATTTTGACGCGAAGTTTGTCGAAAACGTCAAAGTTTTCGGATTTACACAAAACTTGGTTTCCAAGTAGATATGAGGGTCCTAATTACATGTATCGGATCAAAAAAAAATTTCGGTCCACCATTTTCAAAATGGCCGCCATTGAAATTTTGTTTTCAATATAACTCAAAAACCATCAAAAATTGAAGCAGAGAATATATCAGAAAAATGTTCCTCTCATTGAGATCTACATTTGATATACAGGTTCGAAAACTGTGCGACAAACCGTTTTAGAGGTTATGGCCCTTGACAGGTTTCGGCTAAATTTTGTTTTCGAAATAACTCAAAAACCATAAAAAATTGAAGCAGAGAATATATCAGAAAAATGTTCCTCTCATTGAGATCTACATCTGATATAAGGTTCGAAAACTGTGCGACAAACCGTTTTAGAGGTTATGGCCCTTGACAGGTTTCGGCTAAATTTTGTTTTCGAAATAACTCAAAAACCATAAAAAATTGAAGCAGAGAATATATCAGAAAAATGTTCCTCTCATTGAGGTCTACATCTGATATAAAGGTTCGAAAACTGTGCGACAAACCGTTTTCGAGGTTATAGCCCTTGACACATTTCAGCTAAATTTTGTTTTCAATAAAGCTCAAAAACCATAAAAAATTTAAGCAGAGAATATATCAGAAAAATGTTCCTCTCGTTGAGATCTACATTTGATATAATTTCTAAAAACTGTGCGAAAAACCATTTTCGAGGTTATGGCCCTTGACAGGTTTCGGCTAAATTTTATTTTCAATATAACTTAAAAACCATAAAAAATTGAAGCAGACAATATATCAGAAAAATGTTCCTCTCATTGAGATCTACATTTGATATACAGTGTCAAAAACTGTGTGACAACCCGTTTTCGAGGTTATGGCCCTTGACACGTTTCGGCTAAATTTTGTTTTCAATATAACTCAAAAACCATAAAAAATTGAAGCAGACAATAAAAGGGAAAAATACTCCTCTTATGGAGACGTCCATTTGGTACATTCGGCCCGAAGCTGTGCGATGAACCGTTTTCGAGTTACAGCCCTTGACGCGTTTCGGTTAATTGGTTTTTTGGTTAAAACTTGAAAACGGTTAGAGATAATATAGTAAACATATAGGTTTAACATGATCAGTAGGAAAAGAGCTTCAATTTGAGCCAAAGGTCATAGGTCATAGGTCAAGGTCATACCATAGCAACAAGGTAACTGTTATAAAAAATCCTTAGCAACCATATATTTTTAGAAGCAGAATGATGTACTTTACTTAAATATGTCATTTCATGACCGGAAGTGGCTTTTTGTCCCTAGCAACGGAATGAAAGTCCTTAACAACCATATATGTTTTGGTTCGGGACCACTTCCTTTACTCAAATAACTCATTTTTTATGACTGGAAGCGACATTTTGTGCTATAGCAAAACACAAAATCCCATAGCAATACCTAACTTTTCTGACTTTAGAGGAACAGTGGGAAAGACCTTCTCATTTGTTCTCAGAACAAATGGCAGTTTAATTATTATTCTTATTCTTTTTCTTCCGCCACATTTCAAAACAGTCTGTGAAAAAGACTT
The DNA here is from genome assembly GCA_944474755.1 of Limnoperna fortunei. Lineage (NCBI taxonomy): Eukaryota > Metazoa > Mollusca > Bivalvia > Mytilida > Modiolidae > Limnoperna > Limnoperna fortunei. The sequence goes on along the minus strand of OX104118.1, from coordinate 22,931,911 downwards.
CGCGACATATCATTTTGATCTTTTAAACCAAGTATCGAACTCTTAAGACCTGTTCGGTGTTCACCCTGCGACACCGAAAACTTTTTCTTTACGGAGTTATCTGCCCCAACACCGTAAACCTTGTTATCAGAACAACTCAGAAACTATAAAATTTAGAGAAAAACTGAAAAGTGAGAAATGTTAAGGAACTTTTGAGACAACTTTGTGCCATAATTTGGCCAAAAAATTTTGTCGAGCGAAAGCGAGCGGTATACCTTGAATGTTTCAATCACTCCGACCATCACCAAAACTCACAAACCGGAAGTCGAAAACACCTTGGTTGTTCACCATTTGTTGTTTTGTGACATGTCCTTAAGGAAAATCTCAAGGTTAAAGTTGAGATATGACCTCAACCTTAGGCCTCGAATCTTGTTATGATAACAACTCGAAAACCGTAAAAGATGGAAGCAGACAATAAATTGGTAAAATACTCCTCTCATTGAGACCTACATTTGGTCTTTAATGTCCGAAACTGTTCAATTTACCGTTTAAGAGTTATTGCCCTTGACATGTTTCGGTTGATTGGTTTTTGACTTATAAATTGAAAACGGTTAGAGATAATATAGTAAACATATAGGTTTAAAGTGATCAGTATCAAAAGAGCTTCAATTTGAGCCAAAGGTCAAAGGTCATAGGTCAAGGTCATACCCTAGCAACAAGCTAACTGTTATAAAAAGTCCTTAGCAACCATACATTTTTAGAATCAGAATGATGTTCTTTACTGAAATACGAAATTACACGACCGGAAGTGGCATTTTGTCCATAGCAACGAACTAAATGTCCTTAGCAACCATACATTTTCTGACTTTGGACGATTTGCTTTGTACATTAAAACCATAGTAACTGACCGTTTAGTCATTATTTTTCTATATAACTAGACATAACACTAACAAAATGCTGGGAAAGACCTCACATTTGTTCTCTGAACAAATGGCCTTTCATTATTCTTATTTTTTTTCTTCCGCCACTTTTCAAAATAGTCTGTGAAAAAGAGTTCGCGACATACCATTTTGATCTTTTAAACCAAGTATCGTACTCTTAAGACCTGTTCGGTGTTCACCCTGCGACACCGAAAACTTTTTCTTTACAGAGTTATCTGCCCCAACACCGAAAACCTTGTTATCAGAACAACTCAGAAACTATAAAATTTAGAGAAAAACTGAAAAGTGAGAAATGTTAAGGAACTTTTGAGACAACTTTGTGCCATAATTTGGCCAAAAAATTTTGTCGAGCGAAGGCGAGCGGTATACCTTGAATGTTTCAATCACTCCGTTTATCACCAAAACTCACAAACCGGAAGTCGAAAACACCTTGGCTGTTCACCATTTGTTGTTCTGTGACATGACCTTAAGGAAAATCTCAAGGTTAAAGTTTAGATATGACCTCAACCTTAGGCCTCGAATCTTGTTTTCATAACAACTCGAAAACCGTAAAAGATGGAGTTCGCGACATATCATTGAGATCTTTTAAACCAAGTATCGTACTCTTAAGTCCTATTCGGTGTTCACCCTTCGACACCGAAAACTTTTTCTTTACAGAGTTATCTGCCCAACACTGAAAACCTTGTTATCAGAACAACTCAGAAACTATAAAATTTAGGGAAAAACTGAAAAGTGAGAAATGTTAAGGAACTTTTGAGACAACCTTGTGCCATAATTTGACCAAAAAATTTTGTCGAGCGGAGGCGAGCAGTATACCTTAAATGTATCAATTACTCCGGTTATCACCACAACTCACAAACCGGAAGTCGAAAACACCTTGGCTGTTCACCATTTGTTGTTCTGTGACATGACCTTAAGAAAAATCTCAAGGTTAAAGTTTAGATATGACCTCAACCTTAGGCCTCGAATCTTGTTATCATAATAACTCGAAAACCGTAAAAGATGGAAGTAGACAATAAATTGAAAAAATACTCCTCTTATTGAGACCTACATTTGATCTTTATGTCCAAAACTGTTCAATGAACCGTTTAGGAGTTATTGCCCTTGACATGTTCCGGTTGATTGGTTGTTGACTTATAACTCGAAAACCGTAAAGAATAGAAGCAAACAATAAATTGGAAAACTACTCCTCTCATTGCGACCTACAATTGGTCTATAATGTCAAAAATTATTCAATGAACCGTTTAGGAGTTATTGCCCTTGACATGATTCGGTTGATTGGTTTTTGACTTATAACTCGAAAACTGTAAAAGATAGAAGCAGACAATAAATTGGGAAAATACTCCTCTTATTGAGACCTACAATTGGTCTATATGTCAAAAATTGTTCAATGAACCGTTTAGGAGTTATTGCCCTTGACATGTTTCGGTTGATTGGTTTTTGACTAATAACTTGAAAACGGTTAGAGATAATATGGTAAACATGTATAGCTAAAGTGATCAGTATGAAAAGAGCTTCAATTTGAGCCCAAGGTCAAAGGTCATGGGTCAAGGTCACACCATAGCAACAAGGTAACCATCATAAAAAGTCCTTAGTTACCCTATATATTTAGAATCAGGATGAAGTATTTATGTGGAATACATTATTTTACAACCGGAAGTGACAATTTGTCCCTAGCAACGGTCACAAAAGTACTTAGCAACCATATGAAGTGTGAATAGGGATGACTTGCTTTACTCAAATAACCAATTTTCATGACTGCTAGTGACATTTTGTAATAAGGAACAGACAAAACGTCAACAGAATCCCCTTATTTACCATACCGGGAAAGACCTCACATTTGTTCTTTGAACAAATGACCTTTCATTATTATTATTATTATTAATTTACTAATTTATTTATTTATTGATTTATTTTTAAATGTGTCAATCACAAAACAAATTTGCACTGGTAGTTCGTCAACCACGTTGTCTGTAAACACTGAGATTGCGGGTTCGATTCTCGCTGCAGGCAGGGTGTACTCGTCTCCAATGTTAATGTACAAGGATTGCCAGTTTTCTTACCGCAGGTCGGGGGGGGGGGGGTCGGGGGTTCCCCCCGACTTCCTCCACCAATAAAAACTGGACGCCATGATATAGCTGAAAAATTGCTGAATACACCATTCAAACAAACAAAAGTAACCTTAACAAAATGAAAAGAATCTTAATGAGTCATGGGCAGATGCATATACTTTTCATGAACATTTGCATGAATATTATTTTGGCCCTTATTTGTTCAGCCCGACATGTTGTCCGTTATTAGGCTGCAAATCGTATAATGAACTCTTCCAACTGCGAAAGTCTGTAGACCAAACAATTCCGTGTAATGATTTAGATCCCGCGGGAGGTTTCAAGAATGTACAAATAGTCCAACTCTGTCTAATCAGCACCAAATACATGTTCTATAGTTTTATGCCGCCTTGTCAACACCAATTCAAAATAAGGTCTTGCCCGATTTGTGAATAGAAATCTGTTTTATAAATTTAAGTTAGTAAGATAACAAATTATTTAGTGTAAGTTGTGGGTCTTAATATCTATTCTGATTCACGACAAAAATTAAATGTAGTGATGAAATTGAATTAACCTAGACCACCGTCAAATTATGCATATTATACATGTCCATCTACCATTAATTAAAAGATACTGCGCTATAATTTGTGCTTCATTATATGCCTAAACAATTATAAGCCATTCAACCAATAAAATTCTTTAACAAATATAATTTTAAAGGACTGATGAAAAGTTTGGGACAAGAGTGGATAATAAAGGATTTAAATTTAAATTATATTTTATTTTTATTTTTATTTTTTGCAATTGAAATGCTTTGCACGGATCAATATATCAACACAATTATTTTTTTGTAAGACATATATAAAAGACTAACTATTTAAATATATAAAACGAGCATCGTCTACATAAAATGTCAGTTTTCTCCAGGTACTCCGGCTTCCTCCCCCAATAAAAGCTGGACGCCATGACATAGCTGACAAATGCTGAAAGTGGCGTTAAACAACATTTAATCAATCAAACAAACAAACATAAAATGTCAAATGACGCAGAGTCAATGTTCCATCACGTGTGGTCCACACGATAAAAATACGACGTTTACTTCAAGATATTTAAAATCGCTCTCGTTAAAGGAGGTGGAAATTGTAATTCAGGAGTCGATTTCCCCAAAAGGAGTAAGTGTAAAATCTATCGTAAGTGTTGGAAGATCAAATGGAAATTCATTGTGACGTCAGCACTTACGATAGATTTCACACTTACGACTTTTTGTGAAATCGACTCCTGATCACGTGACGTCATTAAAAGTTTAGGGCACTTTTAGTTTAAAACGGCGACACTTGATACGAAATGGGACGGCATAAGAAAGACGATGCAAAATGAAACCTTTGATATGTTGTCCCGGGGGGCAAAGCCAACACTTAAATAAAATTTATGGAAAGAAGTTTTGTTCCGTTTTATGACGTTCACACGATGTTAAAAGACGGTACGTTGAGGAAAAATAAAATCACTTGATACCATTAATCACGTGATATGATCACATTATACTACCTATCTTGAAAACGACGTATTACGAGAAATTACGAGAACTATCCATCCCGAAAAAATTAACGTAATACAATTTTTGAAAATGTTAGAAAATTATTGCAAATTTATTTTCATCCAAAATTGTTGTTGTAATAAAGATTTAAAAATTAAAGATATACTCAACTGACATTTTGCTTGTGACCTCTCCAGTGACGATTTTGAACAGAAAGAACCTCGATTTGATTTTTTATTTTTAGAACAGGTTAAACCAATCACCTATCAATAGTCAAGTGAATACGAGGACAAAGCAGGACAATGGACCAATTAGTCAGTCTTCCTTCGATAAAGGAATTGACTGCTTAATACATTAAATTGAATTAGAAAATACTATTCCTTACTAACATAAGACCGTTATTTAAATGTGTGTCTGAGATCTGAGATCACTGTGGCAATGTTTCTTATCTTTAACAACTCCAGTCAGAAGCTGCTAGAAGAGTAACAGGATTGCCTTTATTTACCAAATTAGAAACATTATATGTCGAAACTGGCTCGGAATTTTGGCGGAAAGAAGAAAGAAAAGAGGGTTACAGATGTTTTATACAATATAAAACTAAGATGCCCCTTAACACTTAAGTAGACTCGTTAGGGGCATTGGTTGCCAGGTGGTTTAAGTTAGTTCGTCTACTATTGATCACGTGGTCAACACTGAGATTGCGGGTTAGATCCTCACCGCAGGCAGGGTGTACTAGACTCCAATCTTAATTGACAAGGATTGCCAGTTTTCCTACGGGAACTTAGGCATCCTCCCCCAATAAATACTGGACGCCATTATATAGCGGAAAAATTGCTGAAAGTGACGTTAAATACCAGTCAAACAAACAAACTCGTTCCTCCTAAAGTTCAAAGCCTAAGCCCTAATCCCTTGCGGAATAGTGATGGACACAATACCACCATTCTGTAGACTTTCCTTCACTAATCAATCATTTATCCCAGCAACAATGAGGCAATGGAATAAAGTTGATCATAATATACAAAATTTTAAATCTTTTTGAACCTTCAAAAATGTTTTAAGGAGAGATTATGTTTTGCAGGAAGTGCCAAGACACTATGCATATGGTCCCGAAAATTAAAGATATTATTCACACAATTAAGATGCTCATCCTTTCTTAAGTACGAATTCTATAGATCAAACCTCATTTCAAATCCATCTAAAGGTTAGATCTCATTGGTAGTGGTTACCAAATGGAATCTATTGAAAAACTGTTCAGAGAAACACTGCTAGAAAACTGGTATGATCTAAGAAACAAAAATATTGAAGGGAAACTATGTACTTATCTTAAAGTAAAAGATCATTTTGGGTTTGAAAATTACTTAAAGTGTATTAATAATATTAACCAAAGAAAAAGTTTTTAAAACTTTTTGTAAATTTAGAATTTCAGCAAATAAACTACAAATTGAATTGGGACGGTATCAAAATATTCGAATGGCAGAGAGATATTGTGAAAAATTGTTGTTTAAATGAAGTCGAAAATGAAGTTCATTTTTTATGCAGATGTACTAAACTTAATACTAATAGGGTCAACTTATTTGAACTTGTTTCTAGAAAATGTCCAAATTTTGGCAACCTTGATAAGATAATCAGTTAATTTTTCTTCTAAGATATGAAGATCCTCAGATCTTGTCAGCCACTGCTAAATTTATTATAGACTGTTCAAATTAACAAGCATATGGTCTGATGGTACATTTTATTGTATTCATATTTTTTAAAATCTGTATTGTCATTTTACATGTGAATTTTATTACTACACTTGTTGATAATCTTTAATTGTGTCTCTTAATATGTCTGTAAATCATGTTCTGTAAACCTTCCTTTCCTCCATGTGGGCTCCTGATTTTGAAAATAAAATTACTTCTTGCAATTTAGAACTTTCTTATAAACAAAATGTAAGTATTTTATGAAAAGTGTTTCAGTATGTTAAGAGATCCAAAAGGTCCGTAATCGTGTAATGTAGTGCTAAAGTCAAACCAAAATATCTTCAGCCAATTATGGCATGATATTGGTTGCAAAAATTCAATAATTTCATTTATATTCAGTTTTTCTTTTTTAAATGGTATATTTTTTTCATTTAAATGCAATAATTTTCATTTATTGTCTTGTTAGTGGTTCTCATGTACTGCCATGTTATGTGAAACATGCAATTCAACATTTAAATATTAGGTTTACCGATTTAAACCAATACAAGTGACTTTCCATTTCCTATATTGGTTTCCAAAAAACTCATTTTACTCAATAAAAAACCATATTGCACTCTCGTGAGAAAATACCTAGAGCGTGCTGTTTCCCCAACGGAAGTACGATAGCCAATCAAATCTTTTTTCTTTAATCCCCTAAACCAATCAAAAGTATCGTTCTGACTATATTATTCTATATTATTCGGATTATATTAATGTTTGTCAACATGGTAACGTCATCGTGTGAACGTAATGCGAATAGTTTTAGTGCTAAGAAGCGTAGATTTGCGGATATTACTAACTTGGAAATAATATAATCATTAGGAAAAGAGATGCTGTCAACACTCGCAAATCAAAAGAGCAAGCTTTAGTTTTTTTACGAAATATTTACATGTCAGTTAGTTTGGAAACGGCGGACCCTCGGGATTAGGACTCAAATCTTCGTAAATTTTATGTAGAAGCAAGGACTCAAGAAAATAATCACTACAAACATTTCGTCATGGATTATATCGATATTTTACCGATTTTCAAGAAATAAAAACGCTGAAAGACAGTCAGACAATAAAAAATCCTGTATATTCCATTTCATGAACCTTCAGCGGGATTATATATAATGTAACACAAAGGGTACAGAAAACCCACTTTGAGTTATATACTCGGTGATCGGTATTTTGTTTTTACCTTCATTTACTATTACTATAAAGCATTTTATTATACCTGAATAACAAATTACCTAACACCGAATATATAGCTCAAAATGTGTGTACAGAAATCGAAACATCGCCATCTATGATAATTATTTACATTGTGAGAAAAAGGCATGACGAAGCTTTTCGTAAATTAAATAGTTATTACAACATCTTCTAACTGATAACTTCCATTACTGATTTTAGGTATAACCGTAGTAAATGTGTACAAGTAACAGGTTACCAGATTGTGTATCCTACAATAAGTACCGTACTGAATACTACATTGTGTTCTGATTTGGTCTATAGTGTTTAGATGTGTAAAAATTTTTAGCTGTAAGCTCCTGCATAAATTATTATAAAGTATTAAAAAGTGGTAAATTTTTCTCAGATCTTGCAAGATAAAATTTTGGTAATTTTTTTTTACAATCTAGTATTTTTACATTCACTGCATTAGAAATTTCATGTTAAAGTGGGAGCGTCTCAAAATGTTCTAACTAGCGAAACAAGGAATTGGTCAGGGATATATATGGCATATATTTTAATGGTGACTGAAAGTTTATTAATTTCCTAGTCCAGGTCAATGCGGATCAATGTTAGAAAGTTATGCAAATCACAGAAATGTTAGTGCTTTCGACTATAGCCAAAACATTTACTACTGTTCTACCTTTATTTTTGCCGCGACTTTCAATGAACTGCCTAATATCTCGCACAAAGACTGCTGTACATGGATTATTTTAACAATTGTGTGTTGAAAAGTGGATGTTTAAAATGTTGATACACGATAGTTTGAGAACAATTTGAACATAATTTATCCAATTTCAATGTGTACAGTTCATCAGAGTTGCCAGGAAAAAATGTAGAAATAATTCGGATTCATGTTAAAAACGTTGTCAAGATCGTGTTTGTGTTCAATTTATTTTTTTGTATTCTGGTATCAAAATAAAAATAGCTAAGTTATTTATTGTTTATTCTGTTCATTCTTTTCGAGCCGTTACTGATCTTCAGATAGTCCATATTTTCTTTTTTTAAGTTCAAATTGGGAATAAAATTATTAACACAACTACATTTAAAGCTAATTTTAATCAGCGGTAAACTTCAAATATAAACATCAAAACTGTCAAACCGTTTAACAATACCATTTTACTGAATGCTGATGTTACCTGCGCTCATGACAACCATATTTTGTTAAGGATCTTTTGTTCTGCTTCCCATTTGAAACTCTTGCCCTGAAAACATATTTTGATGAAACGAATCCTTGTCATATAGTTCAATTGGGCACATACTATTTTACATTTTTGATCCGAGTGATATTTGGAGTTTTCCTTAGCAAAGCACGGACATACGGGAGCTGTGGTTATCTGTTTGTGAGGATTGCTTACATTGGTGTCTATTCTTTTTTGGTTTTTTGATATGTTTCTTAATTTCCTGAATTATTTTGCTTATTTTCCATTGCAGTAAAATTTGTTTGATTATGTGGATTATAATCAAACATGAGACAAGGTTGTTATTTAATACTTGCAAACCGTTTCACATGTGCAGTCTTCACTTGGATTTTAAAATGAAGTTATGTTATATATCAGTAAATTTATTAGAGGAATATATTAAACTCTTTTTACCACAGTTTTAGATGTTTAAAAAAAGTCTAAAGTTGAAAATTCCACTGTGTCATATTCGACCGTACCACACGCCAAGTAATTTTTTTTTTTTACAAATTTCCTTTCTTTGAACAAAAAATTAGGTTACATATATCAATGAATTTCTCATAATATTTTTGAGAGGAATATATATTAACCACTTTTGAAAGGAGGTTTGCATGTTTTCTCCATTTTAGTCCAAATCTGACATTTTACTGTATGTCATATTCCAACCAACCACTGGTCAACTTTTGATAATTTTCTCTTTAAAAAAAAAATGAAATTTAGAATATATGACATTTTACTACAGTAGAATATAATAAACACTTCTGACCGAGTTCTACAGGTTGAACAAAATTAAGTTCAAAAGTTGAAACCCGTGTTCCTTCTTAATAGAGAAATAAACGTTTCCAAACAAGTTTTAAATTCATTCTATTATTTTCAATTTTTACATCAAAATTTAAATTTTTATCTTGCATACACATTGGTTTTAGAAATGACTAATAATATATTTATAATCTAGAGAAGATATGTTTTTGGTCTTCTTCTGAAAGATTATGTATGCATTTCAATTTTTCCAACGATTTTTAAAGGTTACAATAACATTTGTTACAATTTGTGATTTTATAGATTCAGAAGAAATTTTTTGGACTACTTTCTATTTAAGTTTTCCTGATTAAACCTACTCACTTTTACAGCTAAAGACATATAAAAAAGATTTGTTTGTTTGTTTGAATGTTTTTAACGCCACATTCAGCAAAATCGTAGCGTCCAGTTTATATTGCGAAAGAAAAACTCCAGACCTCCGGTAGGAAAAGTGACAATACTTGTTGAAAAAGATTGAAGTCCGAGCACATTCTGCCTGCAGTAATAATCGAACCCGAAACCACAGTGTTAACAGGCACGTGATCAATAGTAGGTTTCGTAACTACCTTAACCACACTGCAACGAAACCCTCAAAATGTTAATATGTTAATTTCTCGGGACCCTAGGTGTGAAGTATAAAGAAAATTGGTCAGTATTGTACAGAGACTTTCCCATTATAATAACCTATTATTAATCAACTAAGTAAATTATCAGTATTTCTGCCCATACTGAATGAAATGCCAAATGAAATGAAAGGGCATTATGACAAGGCTATTATCACATAGAACAGGGCCATTATTGAGGAAAAAAGAGATGGCTGCCAGTTTTCAAGATATTTAATCATTACAGTAATAATTAAACTAGGAGCAGTCAATTTTGTGTGTTTGAAACGTCCTAGTCACTGTCGTTTGCGGTTCACGCGGTGAAAGTCTCGCGATTTGTTCGAGATGTCTTTTACTTGGCCTATTTGTTTACAGCTATATGTAGACTATCACCTTTGGGATATTTATAACAGAAAGTTCACCAGTCAACATGCATTTTGATGTTTTCTTGCAAAAACAATCAACAGTTTAATTTAAAAAATCTTAAATATATATAAAAGTAAAAACATACAAATTTTGCCTTTTACTGCAGCTTTACCAAATACTTCAGTTGTAAATGACGAAGAACGTCTTATCAATACTCTAATGAATGGATATGACTTTAGAATCAGACCAGTTAATGCTTCAAAAATGCCGACGATAGTAGCCATAAGCCTGTCTATTACCGAAATTGTTGAACTGGTAAGTCACGTCAAAACCTTTAGTTACACATATGTTGGCATTTGTTGGGCTCTTCGTGCCCTACTGTAGATAAAAACTATTTTAGATATCACTAAAAAGATTTTAACAAAATCTATATAAGTGTTGGGTTCATTATGGTTTTAGGAAACGGATAGAGAAAAAACATCTTAGCTGATAATTATAGGAAGGGCGGTTAGTAAATATACGCTAATTAAGTGGGTTTCTGAATACTTTTCCAACATTTAGTAACACAAATGTCTGTCCCGATTTGATCAACATATTTAACATTTCAAATCTAAGTTCTGCATGATTTTAGTGATAAAATGTAGAATTGTGTCACATATTGCTTGATAAAATTTGTCATTGTTGCAGAAATTTTACCTTAATAGATAGATTAAATTACGAAGAAACTGCTGCACTCCACTGCACTTTTGAAGAGAGTTTAAAAGATAAATCAAATCACTTACAACTATAGATTGTTAAGATTTTAATAACATGATCGATGATCTTACATCAAGATCTGTTGTAGCAATAGGATTATTTACAAAGAAGAAAAAACGTCTCGGATTGATCTAAGTGTTTACTTCCTGTTGCAGCACGAGAAAGATGAAACTTTTGAAACAACCGCCTATGTTCGTCAAATGTGGGAGGATTCACGATTGAAATGGGACCCAAATCGGTATTCAGGAACAATGGCTGTTCATCTTCCAGCTTCATATGTGTGGAGACCTGATATCGTTCTTTTGAACAGGTATACTTATTTGTAAGCAAGGAAATGTGTCCTTTCATTAGTCCTGTAATTGTTATATTAAATATTAAAGATAAACAGTTTTTCCTGTGATATAAAATCGGAAGCGTTAAAGTATTAATTTTAAAAATGTTTTCAATTTTTGATATACATGTAGTTACAAAGAGTTAGCTACAATAATGTAGCTCCTTTTTTATGGACGGAGCTACAAAGAGGTCCCATTACTCGTAATGGAGCAAAAACACACTTGAGATTTATACGTATTTTCAGCTATTAAATGCTATTTGTGTTCAATTTATATTTTTTTCCTTTCTAAGCCGTCCGTTCAGTTGACATTTCTACAAAGTCTAATTAAATAATTATAACACTTTTTCGTAATCATGGTATTGTTGTCAAAATTGAAATAGTGGAGTGTAGAATTGTAGAATCGTTTCGGTAAAAATTTGGACCCAGCTAATGCAATAAAGCCGGAAAAAACTTGATCCGTATGAATTTTTACCAAATCGATTAAGAAATTATGCACTTCCGGAGTTCAAATTTGGACAACAATGCCATGATTACGAATTTACGAATAAAGTGTAAAACTAACGAATTAGGTAAGAATTATCAGTTAAACTTGAAAGACATTAAAAAGTATGTAGCAATTTAGGGAAACAGTTTAATAGCGTATTATATTCATAAAACCCCCGGGTGTGAATCACTACCCGGCTTGTTTCATTGAATATATAACGACTCGCCCCACTCTCGAGTCGCCCCATCACGAGTCGCCCCATATTAATAACGAGTCGCCCCACATGTAATAACGAGTCGCCCCACTCAATAACGACTCGCCCCACATATGTAAAAATATAAAATTTATAATAGAAATTTATATATTTAATACTTTATAATATAAATAAATACATTGATAGTATAATTTTTTAATTTGGGTATATTGTACATGTACTGCTCGGTTTTTTAAATAATCGAAATTGTACTCTAAATGTAAAACTATTAAATGCTGCCTGTAAATTTAAGTGTAGAATACTGTTAATCTTACATACTATTGAAAACAGTTTTCTAAAAGTTTAAAAAGGCTGTCTTATTGTTAAAAAATTTCTAACGAGCTTGCTTATTCAAACTACACCGAGACAGTTAACAAGAGACCAAAAAAAACAACCATTGTAGTTAATATGTAAAGGGGACAGACATATATGCTTTAGGAAAAATACCTTACTGCAAAAATTCTGATCGGATGCAAACTATCTTTTTACTGGAATTTTATGTAAATAATTTTAGTCTTTTTAAAATTAAATCAATGAATTTTATTTGTTCCTTTCTTCCTCACCCTTTCTCCTTTCTCGAGAGTGGGGCGAGTCGTTACGATACAGTTTCATTACGAATAATGGGACCTCTTTGTAGCTCCATCCATATAAAAAAGAAAAGAGCTACATTATTGTAGCTAACATAGAGTATACAGAAGATTATAGTTTTACTACACGAGTTTGCATTAAGTGAATATGTATAAAGTTACTTATCATACAGTCACAGTAAGTTAATTATATACACACGTCTAAGCATTGTGACAACCATATAATATATCTATCCAGCTGATTTCTGAATCATCAGAAATACGGGGTTAATATCAAATATTTATATATACGTCTACAAATTAAACCCAACACTGTTAGAATTAGATTTTTACACTGTCAAATTTTTGCTTTCCCTCAGCGGGATTCGAACTCACACCGTTGTGACACTGTGGCACCAAATCGCCTGCACTATGTCCAGCGGTCTAGACCCCTCGGCCAAATCCGCTATAAAAATATAGCTTCATTAACCGGGGTGAATCGTAGACATAGACAAAGTACATGTGTAATAGCGTGTGACGATGGAATTTTCGTAACCAATACGTATTAATCTGACAGTAATCTAATTCAGCAATTTTGTATATATTATATAGGATGACAAAGTTACTTGTCATACAGTCACAGTAAGTTAATTATATACACACGTCTAAGTATTGTGACAACCATATAATATATATCTATCCAGCGGATTTCTGAATCATCAGAAATACAGGGTTAATATCAAATATTTAATATAAATGTTTATATATTTATAAGTGTTATATATATATAAGTCTAGAGAATTATGCAATGATACAAATATAAAGATGTTTCTACTATAAAATAACTGTATTGATAAATATGACAAAATTTTCGACCAACTGATGGCCTTCTTCAGTGTCAATATCAATCTATAATAAACGATGTAATTTGGATATTGGTGCATCGGGCCCGCCGTTCAGAGTCTCGCCACTTGCAGTTCAAGTGGCGAGACTCTGAACGGGAGGCCCGAGAGAGATTCTGGATCAAAGAGCCCTGTTCTGTACATCCCAATGGAATAAACAAAAAACAATAAATATCATTCAAAATATAAATAATAAATTTATGAATATCAAGAAGTTAAAGGCGATGGTTTATACAACTGTACAGTACTCCCTTATGTAATGACTGATAGATGTGATTCGAGAAAGTTCAAGATCAATAAAATCAGATCCGATCACATCACCATCGGATGCTGATGTACCAACATCCAAATTTTATCGTTTATTATAGATTGATATTGGCACTGAAGAAGGCCATCAGTTGGTCGAAAATTTTGTCATATTTATTAATACAATTATTTTATATTTTAAACATCTTTATATTTGTATCTTTGCATAATTCTCTAGACTTATATATTATTTTTTTGTTTATGTTGTATCGTCATTTTGGCGATCCGATACTTAGTATGTGTATTGGTTGGTAGCTTCCTTTAGACTTATAAATATAAATATATATATATATAAAGTGTCTAAAAGAAAACTGCTGAACCAGTACACTTATTTAGTATCGGATCGACAAACATGACTATACAGCATAAACAAAAAATAATAATATAAAAGTCTAGAAGATTATGCAACGATACAAATGACGGTGTTTCTTGTCAAAAATTTAGACACAGACTGACCAACGAATGGCCTTAGTCATTGAGTGTCAATATAAATAAATACCGTAAACAATTATAACATATTGATCTTAAACTTTCTCTTTTCAACTTAACCCAAAACTTTTTTTATAGTTGCTTCTCAGTCCGATAACCGCGGACGTGCCGTGCTGTTACTAGGCTTTGGTCAAATATTCCAACAAGATGTAATCAAAATGATCAAGGTGACAAATTCATTACGCTAGACGCGCGTTTCGTCTACTTAAGACTCATCAGTGGCGTTTAACTCTAAATGTTTAATATATTCTTCATTTAGGGATGGAATGTTGTTTTTTCATTGGGAGATTGAATAATATAAGTCCACTGGGATCGTGTAAATACACAATACAGGCAGTTCAAAATATTATATGAAGTGTCTAAAAGAAAACTGCTGAACCAGTACACTTATTTAGTATCGGATCGACAAACATGACGATACAGCATAAACAAAAAATAATAATATAAAAGTCTAGAAGATTATGCAACGATACAAATGACGGTGTTTCTTGTCAAAAATTTAGACACAGACTGACCAACGAATGGCCTTAGTCATTGAGTGTCAATATAAATAAATACCGTAAACAATTATAACATATTGATCTTAAACTTTCTCTTTTCAAATTAACCCAAAACTTTTTTTATAGTTGCTTCTCAGTCCGCTAACCGCGGACGTGCCGTGCTGTTACTAGGCTTTGCCCAAATATTCCAACAAGATGTAATCAAAATTATCAAGGTGACAAATTCATTACGCCAGACGCGCGTTTCGTCTACTTAAGACTCATCAGTGGCGTTTAACTCTAAATGTTTAATATATTCTTCATTTAGGGATGGAATGTTGTTTTTTCATTGGGAGATTGAATAATATAAGTCCACTGGGATCGTGTAAATACACAATACAGGCAGTTCAAAATATTATATAAAGTGTCTAAAAGAAAACTGCTGAACCAGTACACTTATTTAGTATCGGATCGACAAACATGACGATACAGCATAAACAAAAAATAATAATATAAAAGTCTAGAAGATTATGCAACGATACAAATGACAGTGTTTCTTGTCAAAAATTTAGACACAGACTGACCAACGAATGGCCTTAGTCATTGAGTGTCAATATAAATAAATACCGTAAACAATTATAACATATTGATCTTAAACTTTCTCTTTTCAACTTAACCCAAAACTTTTTTTATAGTTGCTTCTCAGTCCGCTAACCGCGGACGTGCCGTGCTGTTACTAGGCTTTGCCCAAATATTCCAACAAGATGTAATCAAAATTATCAAGGTGACAAATTCATTACGCCAGACGCGCGTTTCGTCTACTTAAGACTCATCAGTGGCGTTTAACTCTAAATGTTTAATATATTCTTCATTTAGGGATGGAATGTTGTTTTTTCATTGGGAGATTGAATAATATAAGTCCACTGGGATTGTGTAAATACACAATACAGGCAGTTCAAAATATTATATAAAGTGTCTAAAAGAAAACTGCTGAACCAGTACACTTATTTAGTATCGGATCGACAAACATGACGATACAGCATAAACAAAAAATAATAATATAAAAGTCTAGAAGATTATGCAACGATACAAATGACAGTGTTTCTTGTCAAAAATTTAGACACAGACTGACCAACGAATGGCCTTAGTCATTGAGTGTCAATATAAATAAATACCGTAAACAATTATAACATATTGATCTTAAACTTTCTCTTTTCAACTTAACCCAAAACTTTTTTTTATAGTTGCTTCTCAGTCCGCTAACCGCGGACGTGCCGTGCTGTTACTAGGCTTTGCTCAAATATTCCAACAAGATGTAATCAAAATTATCAAGGTGACAAATTCATTACGCCAGACGCGCGTTTCGTCTACTTAAGACCCATCAGTGGCGTTTAACTCTAAATGTTTAATATATTCTTCATTTAGGGATGGAATGTTGTTTTTTCATTGGGAGATTGAATAATATAAGTCCACTGGGATCGTGTAAATACACAATACAGGCAGTTCAAAATATTATATAAAGTGTCTAAAAGAAAACTGCTGAACCAGTACACTTATTTAGTATCGGATCGACTAACATGACGATACAGCATAAACAAAAAATAATAATATAAAAGTCGAGAAGATTATGCAACGATACAAATGACGGCGTTTCTTGTCAAAAATTTAGACACAGACTGACCAACGAATGGCCTTAGTCATTGAGTGTCAATATAAATAAATACCGTAAACAATTATAACATATTGATCTTAAACTTTCTCTTTTCAACTTAACCCAAAACTTTTTTTTATAGTTGCTTCTCAGTCCGCTAACGCGGACGTGCCGTGCTGTTACTAGGCTTTGCTCAAATATTCCAACAAGATGTAATCAAAATTATCAAGGTGACAAATTCATTACGTCAGACGCGCGTTTCGTCTAAAGTCGAAAGAATATTTGAGCAAAGCCTAGTAACAGCACGGCACGTCCGCGGTTAGCGGACTGAGAAGCAACTATAAAAAAAGTTTTGGGTTAATTTGAAAAGAGAAAGTTTAAGATCAATATGTTATAATTGTTTACGGTATTTATTTATATTGACACTCAATGACTAAGGCCATTCGTTGGTCAGTCTGTGTCTAAATTTTTGACAAGAAACTCATTTGTATCGTTGCATAATCTTCTAGACTTTTATATTATTATTTTTTGTTTATGCTGTATAGTCATGTTTGTCGATCCGATACTAAATAAGTGTACTGGTTCAGCAGTTTTCTTTTAGACACTATATATATATTCCGTGGTAGTTAGTGAAATTAACAGGAAACATCTATTGAAGCTTGTATTCTGTATGATAAATAATGTAACAATGTTTTAATAAAAATGCTTTCGTTTGTAAAAAATATGTAAACTACTAAAATAATTAGAAGGATACGCTTACAAATCGTTGATTTAAAAAAAAAATTGTCTAATGTCTACTTATATCAGTTATTACCATTAATGACAAGTTTTTTGGTGGACCTGTAACCTAAAAGCTTTAACAGCTAGAGATAAACTTTAAATTGTTAAAATGTAAAGATAGTTCGAAGTCATTTGTCTTCTTAGTGAGAAATAAGTTATAATTTCTCAAAGTAGGGTACTAGTATTGTGGCGTATTCTAATATTTTTTCATCTTCGTCTTTCAATTTGATAGTTTTTTTTCACTAATCTTCAATAGGGAAAATGTAAGGTTGATTATACGATAACAGATACAAATGCATCTGAGGTAACTGCATTTATATTCTTCCATACACGGTCGATTTTTGATACAGATGACCAGTACAGACGAGCTCACACGCACTCATCTGTACTTGTTGCATCTTCCAATCAAAATACATGAGATAATGCGTTTTAAACAATGGATAGTCTGTTGGGTATCGTTCAGGTATTTTTAATTAATATAAATATTGTTGTGAAACGATCTGCACTGTTTAAGTGCGTATATTTTTCAATTCAGTTTTATAATTTGGAATCAGTAGTAAAATCTACTTTTTCTTCCTTCCATGTAGTCTATTAACTGCACTACCGTGTTAATATTTAATTGCGTTTTATACTACATGGTTTATCCTTATTTGGCCTTTCTCTGTGCCTCGTTCTTTGTGTCTTTATGACCAATCCCCCCAACCCCCGCTAATATCAAGCCTCAGTAAAGGCCATATGACCTATTGTCATCACTTCAATTCAAATAAAACGTATTCGCTGTATTGCTTGGATGATCCTCTATCAGGCTTATGTTTTTTCCAATATGAAATTCAAAATGGCATCCATTGTGACATTTTTAGTTTAACATAGAGCACTATGGGTAAAGTTTAAAAAAGGCTTCGTCGCAGAGAACAATGGGATGGTCCTATAAAATTTTTTTTTCCTAATCTGAAATTCCAAATGAACGCAAACCGCAAGACTCGTTTAAAATACGATTATATGGTTAATAGTATTGAAAGGCTGTTTTCTGAAAATGACCAAATAATTAAAATAAAACTTAAATAAAAGTTCATGTTTTTATGCCAATTCAGAATTCAAACAAATGGTAACCACATCAAGACGGTTAAGACTATTTGAACAAGTATATTAATAGGCTTTTTATATGAAAACAGTGAACCATGCAGTTAAAATAAAACTTGTAAGCAATAATGAATAGATAGTCCTTTGTAAAGTTTAAGTTTCTTTTGTCAATACGAATTCAAAATAGCCACTTCCGAGGGACTTAGTTTAACATTCACTTGAAAATTGTACAAATGCCTTTTCAGAAACTGCAAAGCTGACCGAAGACATAGTGTATGTGCAAGTTTATTGAATGGTCATCTTAACGTTTTGTTGGTTGATATCGCAGTCATTGTAGGAATTTATTTAACATAGAAACGTATAGAAAATTTCTTTAATAATCTATCTTAAATATTTAAACCAGATAAAACCCAGGAGCAATATTAATTGGATGGTCACAACAAAGATATGTTGTTTATGCAGTAGAAAATTGAAAATTATAGGACAAACTTTGTGACTTTTTTGCCATCTTCATTGCCTGTATAAGTAAGCCGGTTGGCCTTAGAGCCTTACTACTTATGCCGGAATCCAAATATTGTAAATGTTTTAGTTACTCTTTTTCAGTATTGATACAGAGATTTCCATGAAAGAACCATTGTTAATTCTGTTATCCCATGGTGCCGTGTTCTATAGTCCACTGCACAGACTGCGTACACGGTGTGATTTCGACATGTCACGTTTTCCCTTTGACACGCAGACATGCCTAATCCGATTCGGTTCATGGACCTACGACACCTCACGTGTAAACTTAACTTATTTAGGATCAAAAGAGAGCAATATCGAGTACAGAGATTTCAGGACAAACAAAGAATGGTCTATTCTTAAATCTTATTCTAAGAAGATAGACAAACAATATGAAGGAAGTGGTGATGATAAATATTCTGTTATGGAATACCATTTCAACCTACAACGAAATCCTGTGTATTATACACACATGTTTATTTTACCGGCTGTCCTCCTGGCAGCTTTGGTACCTTTTCAGTTTATGCTTCCACCCGAATCAAAAGAAAGAATAACATTTGGTACGGCTTCTTTTCTACAAAATTGAACTATAGGGATATCATTTAATGTTTCAAAGAGAATTTTCCCAAAAAATATGAAAGCTACTGGAATATCTGTACTGTAGTTTGAACAGTTTATTCAATTATTAACTTTATTCATATTTTATTGGTGTAAAGTGCATTTAAAACAATTTACTTCAGTATTTACTTCGTAAACTGCATGTAACACAATTTGAAACTAGTCTGATATGTTTAAACCAACTTGGCGCAAATTTTAAAAATTACTTTGTTTTTTAAAGACTCATATTTTTAACTGTCTTTTGACATCACTGAGGTTAGGAGCTGCAGTTTGACTTTATATAATTTTGACATAGATTGCCAGCCTTTCTACCGAAGGTACAGGGTGCTTAATTTATCCTGTATTCCGGCTTCCTGCGTGCAGTAAGTATTATTAAGTTCCATAACCAATTCTCGTTAATACTTTGTATTTCCTATTTTCAGGTTCTATCTTAATGTTGGGGATCTTATTGTTACTTACTATGTTACAAGATAAACTTCCAGAGACTCACATGTCTGTGCCAACTTTAGGTAGGATAACATAGTGTTCCTTAAATTCGTTAGTTGCGTCTGTAAAATATATACTATACACAGTGGAACAATACGAATAAACGGGACGTAGGAAATTTCTAGACCAAACACAGTTCAAAACGTTTACAAAGATTACTCTTTCTGTTAATACAAACTTTATTCAAATTGACAGTTAACTCCATATACAATATTTTCGTTTGCATGTCGTAATAATTTCCCATTTTATTCTTTTAATCTCACCTGGACCGTCCTTGCGAGCTTTTACAATCCGTCGTCTGTCGTCCGTCGTAAACGTTTTCAAAAATCTTCTTCTTTGTAACCACTTTGTCAATTTTGTGACCACAGTCATTCTTAGGGTTCCTGGTTTCAAATTTGTACCCAGGGTGTTGATCGACGGACAAAGATGGGAGCTGTTACAAAAAATAGAACATAGGTGTGAACACATGTTAAATATCTCTAAAATTATAATAGCTATAGAGAAAACCGTTACCGCAAACTTATCAGAACGTTGGGGTCTACAATAGTTTTTATTAGTCTGAAGTTGTGTAATGGTTTCTTGTAGTAATTATTTCCCTTTAAAGACGATTTTGACACAATTTTCAGTTTTTACAATATAACTCGAAAACTATAGGAGCTAAATTGAAATTGTATATTGCTTAAATGATCAGCAAGATAATAGCTACAAAACACTGTGTTAGTCCAAATTTGTCGTACAACTCCTTATAGGGGGTATTCTCTTAAATAATTAAAAAAAATTTTTTTTCGTTTTTGTCCTGTAACTTTAAAACTATAGCAGCTAGAGTGAAGATATAATTGCGAAAAACAATCAGCAATACAACCCTACAATTCACTTAATTAGTTTGAAATTGTCAGATCACTCCCTCCTTATAGCAGGTACATTGTATTGCCCTTTAAATACGATTTTTTAATGATTTTTTAAATATTTTTGTCGTATAACCTAAAACCTATATCAGACTATAAATTGCAAATATTAATCAGAAATACAAGTTCTTCAATTCATTTCTTTGGTCTGAAGTTTGTAGATTTTGCGCTGTACGTTAAAAGCCATAACAGCTAGAGTGAAACTATAAATTACGTAAATAATCAGAAAGGCAAGGCATGCAAATCATTGCTTAGTCGAAAATTGTTTACATTGACTTTGGGCTATACAAATTGCCCTTTCATAAGGACTTTTTATGAAATTTGTTATTTTTGTCATGTAACCAAAAAAATATTACTGATAGAGTGAAAATGTAAATTGCAAAAAATGATCAGCAATACAAGTTCCACAATTCACTTATTTGGTCAGAAATTGCCTGATCACTCCTTAAAAGGTTTTAATGATGATTTTTTTACGAAATTTTATGTTTTTGTCCTGAAACCTAAAACCTAGAGTGAAACTGTATATTGCAAAAATTATCAGCAATAAAAGTTCCACAGTTCATTTATTTGGTCTGAAATTGTCCGTTGACTCCTTAAAGGAGTTATTGCTCTTTAATACACATGTGATATTTGTAGTTTTTACCCTGCATTTAAATGCCATTACAGCTAGAGTGCAACTGTAAATTGCGTATATAATCAGCAAAACAGGGCCTACAAATGATTGCTTTGTCAACAAATGTTAGATGTATTATGAAATGTTTCATTTTTGTCCTTTAACCTTAAAAATATAACATGATATAATGAAACTGCAACTTGCAAATTGCAAAAATGATAAGCAATACAAGTCCTACAATTATCTTATTGGTATGAAATCGTCAGATGTCTCCTTATTCGAGTTTATGCATTTTAGTGATGATTTTTTATGAAATTTCCTGGTTTTTTTTGTTATAAATAATCAGCAAAGCATTGCTTAATCAAAATTGTTAGATGACTCCGTATAGAAGTTATTGCCCTTAAATTATTAATTCGATCAAAATAAGCTTTCTGTTATAAATTAAAGTCTGTAAAACCTAGACTAAAGCTGTAAATGACTAAATTAACCTAAAAGAAAAGGCATACAAATCATTTTAATTTTCAGAAATTATTTGATGGCACCTTATAGGAGTTATTGTACTTGATGTTTAGTTTTTGCCCAATAACAATAATTTCGCGTTGTATACAAGCCATTATTAGATTTTACAACGTAACCCAAACAGATACAGAATTTAAAAGCTATAACAACAGGACTGAAACTGTAAATTGCAAAAAATTAATATAGTTGAAGTCATTTGCGTTCCAGGTGAGCGATTACAGGCTCCTGGGAGCCTCTGGGTCTAATGTTTTATAAATAAACTGATTGATAATAAAGTAAAAAAATACTGTCCATAGGCAACCCAGCAACGTTTGATCTAGAGAAAAGTCAGGCCATGGTAGAGTTCAAACTTTTTTTTTGTGTTGAGTAACGAAACTGTAATACGAACATAAAGGGTACGAGCATAAAT
Organism: Limnoperna fortunei; assembly: GCA_944474755.1. Lineage (NCBI taxonomy): Eukaryota > Metazoa > Mollusca > Bivalvia > Mytilida > Modiolidae > Limnoperna > Limnoperna fortunei. The sequence continues at coordinate 22,909,402 of OX104118.1, read as the reverse complement.
ATGTTGAAACAAACCTTGGTGAGAAAGAAAGGTCGTAAAACTGCACCGATGTAGCTATGTGCTGTCAAATTACCAATTGCCATGACAGGAGTTTCGATGATTAGTAGAGATACCAATCCATACCATCACCATGCAGAATTCCCTAGAAATGCGCCTTCAACAAATGCGATTCGTCTATTCATTGGTTCATACCCCAAACCTGATTACGCTGATTGTCCGAAAGTTGCGGCATACTCGATAATAAATGCAGAAAATGCACATGTAATGGGATTTTTAAACACACTAAGTGAAGGTTAAAAACTAAAAGAACACCGAGAAGACCATTGTTTACATTGACCTTGGGTATACAATTTTAAATTGGCTTACTGAAAAAATTTCAAATGTTGAACTTAATCTGAATTTTATGGTACTTAATAGCTGCGCAATGTTTTCACAAAATCTGTGTTTTCATTTTGTCATTTGAAAAACGCCAACTGTTGACCCCAATGAATTTTGCTATTTTAAGAACTCCAATATCCAATCAGATGCATACTTTATAAAAATCAATGAGCTAATTTAGTTTTTAATGATTTTGGCCTTACCTAAGACAATTTATCTTTATTTCAAATGAGGTCAAACTTCTGTCCAATAACAATATGCACCGGGACAACATTCTGTGAAAATGTTACTCTATGTTTCATTGCCAATAAGAACGAGCTCTCAACCGAGGGTTCATATTGTCTAAACAACTTTCACTTTCGATTTTATTCCAAAACAGTGCATGACCGTAACTGACTCTCAACACTTTTATGTTCAATTAAAACCAATAAAAATTTAGCCTTAAGTTTCCTAAAATGTTCAGCTTTCAAAACTTGTCAAATTGACCAGGTTATATTATGGCATGCCAAACCTAGCAAAACATCCAAAAAGGATGGGTATTATACACCATATACTAGTCACTAATAGATGTATACAATGATCACCATGTACTGAATTCAAAAGGATTGAAGAAATCAGTATACTCACTGCAAGCTGTGATCAGTTGAGAAATATAAATACCATATTCACGAGAAGCTGAAATATTTGTTGCACAAATGAAAATTTATAATGTTGAATTTAAATCGTCTCATTTGTCGTTCTTGTGATGAGATGACCATTGGCGTCATATTCGAGGTGTATGTCTAAAACAAGATGTATTGTATGTTTAAGTTTAAAACACTCATTCATTCATGTCTCCGCCAAACAAGATTCATGCCAAGACTGTCGCACGTACCGTGTGCACAGATTTGTTCAAAATGCAATCGACATGAATTTGTCATTAGATGATTAAAACAGTTTTGAACTTGGATGTATTTACTGCAAAAATATGAGCTTTAATTCTTCTGAATCATTTTGGAAAAATTAAAGTATTAAAGTGTTGCGTTTTCATTAGCACCCAGTAAATAATTATAAAAATGTATTTTTAAATTTTTTTACAGCCAGCTATTATACAATTACAGCAGTATGGATTGCACTGTCAATACTAACTTCTATTTGGAGCATAAATATACAGTCACGGGGACCACGTAGTAAAAAGGTTCCGCTGTTTATACGACATGTAAGTTGCATAACTGCAATATGATTTGGATTATTAATAGGAGGATTGATCTGGTTTTTTATGTAATGGTTTTTATCACACCTTTAGGTCATGTTCAGCTAAATTGATTAGATACAGAAAAAACGTATCCGATCATGTATTGTGCGTTTTAGTAGTAAGAATATTGGTGGCACTTGTGTAAATCCTTAAGTCTTTTGTCTTTGTTGTCTTTTGCCTGTTTCCCACGTGTACATTTCAATATAGTTCACCGACGCCGACGGATATCTTATCTAAAATTAAGCATGTATCTTGTCCAAATCTGAAAAATAAGTGATTGATACAACCTGTGTGATACAAAATCTTGTATCATCTATATATATGTGATACAAGATGTACTTTTGTCGGAACTACCTCTTGACGTCACAATGAATGGTATAATCAATGAATGAAATATGATGTCATAATACGTGTGACGTTAGGGACTCTATTTTATAAACAAATGGTTCGTTGAATGCTAAATTTTAAATTTTAAACATTAGTCTTGTTTTCCCTTTTCATGCTTTCTAATTTTAGATAAACTTATTACACACATTAAAGTGTAGGTACAACTACCTGTATCACGTCTCGACAGTTGCATTTATTCCGCATCACAACTCGTAGTGATACGAATGATAAGCATCTAGGATTTTAGATCGAAATAAAAACATACTTTTTGTAAGCACTATCTAATAAACATTCGCTTAGAATCAAAATTGCAATTTCTTAAATGAAGGAATTGAACTTTTCACCCATGAGGTCCTATGTGAAGCTTAGTCCTGCAGTTTGGACTAGTTTGAATTACCGATTTCTAAATTTACGCACGTGTAATTCTTTTGTTATATATTAAATCATAAATATACTTGAATTAAAACTAATTTGACAAAATACGGCATACTCCGGAATACGGAACTGTATACAGAATATAGCTTTTTGTTCTTGTCGAAATTGTATACACAAAATAACGCGTTTATTCTGGTTTTCGATTTACAAAGGTTCGCTTATCGATAGCGATGTCATCAAAAGATAAATTACCAGGTTAAAATGGTCTCCCTGTAATATAAACTTCCGTAAAGTGAATACCAAAATATTTATCATTGCATGAAAAATTTGATATAACCGAAGCATTTTTTGCAGTCCTACGTTATACTTTTTGCAATTTTTCACTCAAATTGAATGATTGACATACTTTTTGCGAAATTCCGTAAATTCATGTTAGCTAGGCACACTTCGAAATATATTCTCCTTGATCCATTCCTTAGCAACGACAGTGAATACAAATATATCGCGGCGATCACGAAACCCATTTTTATTCAAATGATATTTTGTTTGAAACTCAATCGATTTCATTAAAAATAATTTTGAAAAAATCAAGCATTGTTCTCAGTCATCCATTATGATACGCAAGGAAGACACCATCTTGTTTACATAGGATACTGATAGTAGTCCGCTTAGAGTAAATATCGATTTAAAAATTCCTAAAAGTAACGTTAAACAACATTGAAGCAATAAAAATGTTTGAGATGCAATAAAGATGTTTTTATCCAATATAGCACTTGTTATAAAAAAATTACAGCGTAAATTTTACTATAAAGTCTAATTATACCCCGCCACACGAAGTATTATGTTTGTCCGTCCGTCCGTCGTCCGTCTTTCTGTCCGTCCGTCCCCCGAGGGTTTTCAGATGATAACTTGGAAACACGTCATTGGATTTGAATGATATTTTGCACAGCTATTTAGAACAATAAAATAAAGGTCATATTCAATTTTCAGGATGATCCGAAAAATATTAATTATAGTTTTGGCACTTTAAAAATTTTACAATGCTGAAATTTACTGGTCTAGGAAAGATGACTCCAGGCCAAATGTTAAATGATTTTAATATATGGTGTTTACAGCATTGTTGATCAGATACTTAATTTGTTTTATTAGTTTTATTATATAATCATAGCGTGCGGGTCGCAATAACAAACTTTAAAATATTTATTTATTTATAACTTTAATGACCAATATGGAGGCGGGGTATCATTTAATGTCCCATAGGATTCCCTATTTTGTTATGTTGAATTACCCTTGATGAGAGATGTTTTGAAATGCTGAGAAATAAATTGAAATGTGAAAGTTGTGTTTGGTTAGCATCACCTTTTATGTGACGCACAGATTTAATAGAAAACGGACACTTTATCAAGCAAAATTCACTTTGTCGTATGCGATTATAAACAGAATGTTGAAATACTTTGAATACAATAACTTATTGTTATAACTTTATTTCTTAAAATAAACATGCTTTTTAAAAATTTTAGTTGTTCTTGAGAGGGCTAAAGCGTCTGGTTTGTCTAGGGGACGACACATACTATCCTTTAGAAGAATCCGAATCAGTCTCAATGAAAGGTTTGGATCGATCATTAGACAACATATTGAAACCAGATACCACATCTTCGCATTCAAAGATGGAAAAAGACATTGAGGAGATTTTACATAATGTTCAAACGATTGTATTCAGGAGTAATGTTTTAGAAGCTAGACAGGATGTAAGGAATGAATGGCACCAAGTGGCGCTTGTAACTGATCGTTTACTGTGCTTTCTTTTCTTCATTACATTCCTTTTATATACATGTGTTCTTTTGGTGTAATGTTTGCACTTGCTGTATGAATGTTCAGGATTTTGCATTTTGTTGAAGTAATTAGAGAATTGCTATATTTGTTCTTATCTTTTCAATGACTGGAGTCATACTAATTGAAAACGAAACAAAGAGTCTATTGTTTGTAAATATTTAGATAACAAATGCTCAGAAACATTGTTAGGATGTTCAATAAGCTGCTTTAATTTATATGACAGACAGGTTGAAATTCGGAACTGTATTATCGGTACCGGTACGTGTAACGTGTAATTTTTCCTTCTATGTCATCAGCACTGGTGTGTCACGTGATTATGTGAGACGTACAAGTTTATCACAAACTTCTAGAAACCTGTTTACAAGGAGGTCTAGTGCATGCAGTTTTCTTTGCATACAGCAGCTCTCTTATTAATGTTGAGTGCTATATTGATTAAATTTAGGATATGCTTCATCATATTTATTTAAAATTTTATCTGTTAGGTCTTTGTAAAACCCTACGAAATGTTTTTTTCTAACCCTTTGAAAAGCTGAAAAGTAAAAATGGCTACATTTTTTCAGATTTTGGGGCTAATATAAAAATCATAATATTTGCGTGATAGAAACGACTGACCAATCTAGTTATGTAAATTTTGGTTAGTTTTTACTTTTGATTTTAATTTTGGCGCCCTATATACACGTAGTACAAGTGAAAAAAATTCTCAACACAAATAACTACAAGTAGACCCGTGTACGTGTACATGTACCTACGCGTACCGGAACAAGCTGTACAAGTTTCTGATCTTATCCTCTCTATTATACATGTACATAAACATGATTTCGCTCACCTAGCCAAATGCCAAAAGGAGCTCTTGCCATCATATTCGTTGCGTGGTTAATTGTTTTATCTTGATCTTGAGAAACCACTACATTTTTCTTACTCGCATTACCATCATAATCCTATCATTCCTACATTTCACTTTATTTTAAACAAATAATCACGCTATACGCGATTTTTCCTTCTGCTGAAATGAATCCTGGCAGCTAATTTAATCATTGACCTACTACCGAAAATAGTGTGGAAGAAATGGATACTTTTTGCATTTCCTATGCATTAATCAGCTCCCATAATGCTTTGCGATTCTTTATGGAATTATAGGAAGGAAACAATAAACTGTTAAAAAATGAAAGTTACATGGAGAAAAGTAGGAGTAGTGATGGGAATTAGTATTAATATATAGTTAATACATACGAAAATTTTTATAACATAGAGAGAAAGAGAAGTGCGCCTATTCAAAACCTTGTAGAAAAAATCCGTTGTTTTGCTTAAGAATAGCTCTCTGACGTCCCACGCTCCCATCAAAGTCTAAAAAAACCTTGGACGGAACAGGATTATTGACAAGAATATTTACAAATTGACGTTCTGTTAGGTATGTTCTATCTTTTAAAAGATTGCCGCTTACGTTTTGATGAAGCAAATGTGGTTATGAGAGTTGGGTAATGTGAAACACATCTCTGTTTTTCAGTTCTAAGACTTCTGCCAGGTTTTGTCTATTTATAACTATTATTTCATCATCCTCTACTACATGTTACTTCTGTCAAAAATTGTGAATGCCGTTCGTTCTGCATTGAGTGTAGTATTCGTACTGATATAATGTATCGGTCTTCATTCCGAAAACAATTTGCTCCTGCTTGCATCGCTTTAATAGCTTTTTCCATTCCGCATAAAATCACTCAATGATACATAGTGCTGACATTTTCTGATTACGTATCCGAAGGTGAGTATTACGAGAAATTTTATTTGCAGATTTTATTGAGGCCCCCGGTTTGAGGCCAAACCATTCCGTCCCGCAAAATATGAAAGAATAATGTCAGGCGTGATGACGCAGCGAACGTGGCATTTTTTAAATTTTGAACGAGGAGGTACAAATGTTAAACTTAAAACTGAAAACTTAATTTAAAAGCAGAAACTAAACAAAGTGAGCAGGAAAGAACGAATTTAACTAGAAATTTAAGAAATGAACTAGGATATGAGCTGCGAATATTGAACCAGGAACTGCAAATTTGAACCAGAACTGATTTTGATTTTGATTGACAAATTTTTAATGTCTTTGATAATTTTTATTAATATTGATCGTTAAACCAGTAACCAACTTGACCATTGTAGTTTATATTAAAAAGTACATAAACGAACATTCCTGCCAAGTTGGAGGTTTACACGCTTTTATGTTCCTATTCGTCCCGGTCTGTAATTACTCTTGTGCCTACTAAAGAAAAAAAATTGTCGCCATTAAACTGCTTTCGTGGCTTAACAAATAACAATTGCACTATTACGAACAGTGTTTAAATTTATAAATCAATCATCTTAAGAATGTCAACTAAATGGCAGAGTAAGAAACCAATAAAGCAGTTTAATAGCGGAAGATATGTACAAAATCCAGGGATGTTTTTGCTCTATTACGATAATAGAATCTCTTCAAAATTGTCAAATAAGCAACATTATAGTTCGTGTTGCTAAAATCTGATACCTTAATCGGACTTTGCAAGCGTTTTCAAAGCTTGGTCAAAAGAGACGGTTTTTATACATGGTATAGACTCGTGCATTGAATACAAAGATGTTTGTAAACCGTTTTTAAGGATATTAGAGTATTAGTTTTCTGCAATCTAGACCAATTTAATTACCAATTCCACATGTTTTAAAAAGGTGACTCATCTGATCTAGCACACTACATTGGTCAGTTTTGTTTGTAATTAATGTATTGACGCCAATGACGTGACGCTATTGATTTTGTTTGATACGTAAAGTCATATCACTTCTTCTTAATAACGGCCAGCGAGTACGGGATACAATGACAGTGGAAAGCGCCCAACACTAAAAGGATTCTGCTAAGGCCAGCTCCAGGTCACCGTCTCTATACACGATTCAACCAACCTTTAGTGATACGGTCATCAAACCAATCCTTTCGTGCAATTAAAATATAGTTCCGCTTGGAAATGGAAATTACGGTATGATCTTCATCCCCCCAAAAACGGCAAATGAATGTAGTGTTCGGCCCCGCTGTGCAGGCTAACATGACAGCAAATCGGTTCTGCTTATTGCCCGTGGTTTTTTATGCAGACCGAAGAAGATCCTGTTGGCACAATTGTTGTTTTTGATGGAATGCTAATTTGTGATTGTTGCGTCGAAGGACGACGTATGACCAAACTACAAAAAACATGCACGGAACTGGTAGTCTCATTAACGCTTAAAGGTTCCCATAAGCCTCTGCATACGCTTTCACTAATAATTTTTCGATGGCAATGAATACATTTCTAAATTTACCAATCTGGTAACGAAAATTCAGAGGTCCAGTTCGACAGTTGATGAATGTTATATACGTAACTGTTAGCGTAGTTCACAGAAAATAGCTAATTCTTTGATCAGTGATCATTTATTCATTAATCTTGTAAATATTTGCGATTGCGATTATGACATTCAAGACAAAGCTGACAGCATTATTTATACAGGTATCTCTTCCAGTATGCCCTTATAGTCCAGTGAATCGTACGGTTTATAACGGTTTGGACAGGACATTTAAAGATCTTTGAACTGCTATCAAATCCTTTTCAGTAAATGTTATGTTTAATAAGTTATATTTATAGCAGTCTTCCGAGTTAGACAAATACACTTTCGAACGCGCAAGCGGTGCTATAATTACTTGTAACATGAATAAGCCATTAGAGCCGCCCTATTAATAATTGGTGATAAATAAAGAGGCGGTGTTTATTATGATGCGCCGGATTTTCGACCAATCAAATGATAAGCTGATATTCGAAACTCTTGCTATCGTTTTGCAGTGAAAATAAAAAAATGACATAATTAAGGCGGAGTTTTTCTATGCAATATTTGTTCTAATTGTAGTTGGTTATTGCATTGTTGTTTTCATTGGAATTTGACTGGCACACGTGACCTTTTATGTAATTATCTAAGTGTTTTAATTTAGAGCATATACTCATCGTATCTTGTTTATTCTTAAAAAAAGATAAAATGATTCGTGTTACAAAAGGTGTGTTCCCCGAACGCCTACTGGATAAAAACAACACCTCATTAGGTAAGGGGATAAAGGGGCCTTCTAAGGGAAATGTCAACTAGTTTACCTGTATTTACCTTGAAAATTATAATAAAGTATAGTAGACATTGAGAAACTGAATGGACTAGAAAAAATATCAAAATAAAATATAAAAAAGGAATGGATGGGTTCAAATTAATTAAAATTAAATTTAAAAAGGTTAGAAATAATATAAAAATGGGTGAAAAGTCAAAACCCCCATTCTAAGCCAATATGGCAATGCTCAGCTGAATGTGAAATTCATCACCAACAGACAATCTTTTATTATAATTTAACTATAAAGTTGGTGCATACATACATAGACATAAAATAAATAACATAGAAAATATGACTTGAAACCAAGGGGTGTTTAATACATGGACGCGTTAGAAGACTATGGTTCCTGGCCCTCGATGACTTACACAGATATTTACAGACTATGGGGCAGAGCAGTGGGTAAAAGGAGACATGACAGTATAGAACCACTTTGGAACTCAAGGACCCAGGACAACCAACAACATAGAGAGATGGCACAGCAAACTGAAGAAGATGACACAGCACGCACATCCCAATATATTCACTTCAATCCAGATGTTTAAAGATATACAGAACCATAACGGCATTACCCGAGTACAGACAAGCTGGTGGAACCACTCTACCCCGTGCCAAGAAATACCTCAACATCGACCGCAGACTCACTACACTCAAGGAACGTTACCAGACAGGCATCACCGACTTAATGACTTACGCCCACTCAGCATCAGAGCTCCTCCATTTCGAATAAGTGACAATATGACCCTGTGTTTAGACGAAACAGTCAATAAACTGTACAAAACTCAATAAAGAACCAGTCAATAAACTGTACAATACTCAATAAAGAAACAGTCAATAAACTGTACAAAACTAAATAAAGAAACAGTCAATAAACTGTACAAAACTAAATAAAGAAAATGTCAATAAATTGTACAAAACTCAAAAAAACCAGTCAATAAACTGTACAAAACTGAACAAAGAACCAGTCAATAAACTGTACAAAACTCAATAAAGAAACAGTCAATAAACTGTACAAAACTAAATAAAGAAACAGTCAATAAACTGTACAACACTAAATAAAGAATATGTCAATAAATTGTACAAAACTCAAAAAGAACCAGTCAATAAACTGTACAAAACTGAACAAAGAACCAGTCAATAAACTGTACAAAACTCAATAAAGAAACAGTCAATAAACTGTAAAAAACTGAATAAAGAACCAGTCAATAAACTGTACAAAACTGAATAAAGAACCAGTCAATAAACTGTACAAAACTAAATAAGGAAACAGTCAATAAACTGTACAAAACTCAATAAAGAACCAGTCACTAAACTGTACAAAACTAAATAAGGAAACAGTCAATAAACTGTACAAAACTAAATAAAGAACCAGTCAATAAACTGTACAAAACTCAATAAAGAACCAGTCAATAAACTGTACAAAACTCAATAAAGAAACAGCCAATAAACTGTTCAAAACTCAACAAAGAACCAGTCAATAAACTGTACAAAACTGAACAAAGAACCAGTTAATAAACTGTACAAAACTGAATAAAGAACCAGTCAATAAACTGTACAAAACTGAATAAAGAACCAGTTAATAAACTGTACAAACTGAATAAAGAACCAGTCAATAAACTGTACAAAACTCAATAAAGAAACAGTCAATAAACTGTACAAAACTCAATAAAGAACCAGTCAATAAACTGTACAAAACTCAATAAAGAAACAGTCAATAAACTGTACAAAACTAAATAAAGAAACAGTCAATAAACTGTACAAAACTAAATAAAGAAACAGTCAATAAACTGTACAAAACTAAATAAAGAAACAGTCAATAAACTGTAAAAAACTGAATAAAGAACCAGTCAATAAACTGTACAAAACTGAATAAAGAACCAGTCAATAAACTGTACAAAACTAAATAAGGAAACAGTCAATAAACTGTACAAAACTCAATAAAGAACCAGTCACTAAACTGTACAAAACTAAATAAGGAAACAGTCAATAAACTGTACAAAACTCAATAAAGAACCCGTCAATAAACTGTACAAAACTCAATAAAGAAACAGCCAATAAACTGTACAAAACTCAACAAAGAACCAGTCAATAAACTGTACAAAACTGAACAAAGAACCAGTTAATAAACTGTACAAAACTGAATAAAGAACCAGTCAATAAACTGTACAAAACTGAATAAAGAACCAGTTAATAAACTGTACAAACTGAATAAAGAACCAGTCAATAAACTGTACAAAACTCAATAAATAAACAGTCAATAAACTGTACAAAACTAAATAAAGAACCAGTCAATAAAATGTACAAAACTGAATAAAGAAACAGTCAATAAATTGTACAAAATCCAACAAAGAACCAGTCAATAAACTGTACAAAACTCAATAAAGAACCAGTCAATAAACTGTACAAAACTCAATAAAGAAACAGTCAATAAACTGTACAAAACTGAATAAAGAAACAGTCAATAAACTGTACAAAACTCAATAAAGAACCAGTCAATAAACTGTACAAAGCTCAATAAAGAACCAGTCAATAAACTGTACAAAACTGAATAAAGAAACAGTCAATAAACTGTACAAAACTCAATAAAGAACCAGTTAATAAACTGTACAAACTGAATAAAGAACCAGTCAATAAACTGTACAAAACTCAATAAAGAAACAGTCAATAAATTTTACAAAACTCAATAAAGAACCAGTTAATAAATTGTGCAAAAACTCAATAAAGAAACAGTCAATAAATTGTACAAAACTCAATACAGAACCAGTCAATAAATTGTACAAAACTCAATAAAGAACCAGTCAATAAATTGTACAAAACTCATTAAGAACCAGTCAATAAATTGTGCACAAACTCAATAAAGAAACAGTCAATAAACTGTACAAAACTGAATAAAGAACCAGTCAATAAACTGTACAAAACTCAATAAAGAACCAGTCAATAAACTGTACAAAACTCAATAAAGAACTAGTCAATAAACTGTACAAAACTGAATAAAGAACCAGTCAATAAACTGTACAAAACTCAATAAAGAAACAGTCAATAAACTGTACAAAACTCAATAAAGAACCAGTCAATGAACTGTACAAAACTCAATAAAGAACCAGTCAATAAATTGTATAAAACTCAATAAAGAAACTGTCAATAAACTGTACAAAACTCAATAAAGAACAAGTCAATAAACTGTACAAAACTCAATAAAGAACCAGTCAATAAACTGTACAAAACTCAATAAAGAACCAGTCACTAAAATGTACAAAACTAAATAAGGAAACAGTCAATAAACTGTACAAAACTCAATAAAGAACCAGTCAATAAACTGTACAAAACTCAATAAAGAACCAGTCAATAAACTGTACAAAACTCAATAAAGAAACAGTCAATAAACTGTACAAAACTCAATAAAGAACCAGTCAATAAACTGTACAAAACTGAACAAAGAACCAGTCAATAAACTGTACAAAACTGAATAACGAACCAGTCAATAAACTGTACAAAACTGAATAAAGAACCAGTCAATAAACTGTACAAAACTCAATAAAGAACCAGTCAATAAACTGTACAAAACTCAATGAATAAACAGTCAATAAACTGTACAAAACTAAATAAAGAAACAGTCATTTACTGTACAAAACCCAATAAAGAACAAGTCAATAAACTGTACAAAACTCAATAAAGAACCAGTCAATAAACTGTACAAAACTCAATGAAGAACCAGTTAATAAATTTTGCAAAAACTCAATAAAGAAACAGTCAATAAATTGTACAAAACTCAATACAGAACCAGTCAATAAATTGTACAAAACTTAATAAAGAACCAGTCAATAAATTGTACAAAACTCATTAAGAACCAGTCAATAAGTTGTGCACAAACTGAATAAAGAACCAGTCAATAAACTGTTCAAAACTCAATAAAGAACCAGTGAATAAACTGTACAAACTCAATAAAGAACTAGTCAATAAACTGTACAAAACTGAATAAAGAACCAGTCAATAAACTGTACAAAACTCAATAAAGAAACAGTCAATAAACTGTACAAAACTCAATAAAGAACCAGTCAATGAACTGTACAAAACTCAATAAAGAACCAGTCAATAAATTGTATAAAACTCAATAAAGAAACAGTCAATAAACTGTACAAAACTCAATAAAGAACAAGTCAATAAACTGTACAAAACTCAATAAAGAACCAGTCAATAAACTGTACAAAACTCAATAAAGAACCAGTCAATAAACTGTAGAAAACTCAATAAAGAAACAGTCAATAAACTGTACAAAACTCAATAAAGAACCAGTCAATAAACTGTACAAAACTGAACAAAGAACCAGTCAATAAACTGTACAAAACTGAATAAAGAACCAGTCAATAAACTGTACAAAACTGAATAAAGAACCAGTCAACAAACTGTACAAAACTCAATAAAGAACCAGTCAATAAACTGTACAAAACTCAATGAAGAAACAGTCAATAAAGTGTACAAAACTCAATAAAGAAACAGTCAATAAACTGTACAAAACTGAATACAGAACAAGTCAATAAACAGTACAAAACTGAATAAAGAACCAGTCAATAAATTGTGCACAAACTCAATAAAGAAACAGTCAATAAACTGTACAAAACTGAATAAAGAACCAGTCAATAAACTGTACAAAACTCAATAAAGAACCAGTCAATAAACTGTACAAAACTCAATAAAGAACTAGTCAATAAACTGTACAAAACTGAATAAAGAACCAGTCAATAAACTGTACAAAACTCAATAAAGAAACAGTCAATAAACTGTACAAAACTCAATAAAGAACCAGTCAATAAACTGTACAAAACTCAATAAAGAACCAGTCAATAAATTGTATAAAACTCAATAAAGAAACAGTCAATAAACTGTACAAAACTCAATAAAGAACCAGTCACTAAACTGTACAAAACTAAATAAGGAAACAGTCAATAAACTGTACAAAACTAAATAAAGAACCAGTCAATAAACTGTACAAAACTCAATAAAGAACCAGTCAATAAACTGTACAAAACTCAATAAAGAAACAGCCAATAAACTGTTCAAAACTCAACAAAGAACCAGTCAATAAACTGTACAAAACTGAACAAAGAACCAGTTAATAAACTGTACAAAACTGAATAAAGAACCAGTCAATAAACTGTACAAAACTGAATAAAGAACCAGTTAATAAACTGTACAAACTGAATAAAGAACCAGTCAATAAACTGTACAAAACTCAATAAATAAACAGTCAATAAACTGTACAAAACTAAATAAAGAACCAGTCAATAAACTGTACAAAACTCAATAAAGAAACAGTCAATAAACTGTACAAAACTAAATAAAGAAACAGTCAATAAACTGTACAAAACTAAATAAAGAAACAGTCAATAAACTGTACAAAACTAAATAAAGAAACAGTCAATAAACTGTAAAAAACTGAATAAAGAACCAGTCAATAAACTGTACAAAACTGAATAAAGAACCAGTCAATAAACTGTACAAAACTAAATAAGGAAACAGTCAATAAACTGTACAAAACTCAATAAAGAACCAGTCACTAAACTGTACAAAACTAAATAAGGAAACAGTCAATAAACTGTACAAAACTAAATAAAGAACCAGTCAATAAACTGTACAAAACTCAATAAAGAACCCGTCAATAAACTGTACAAAACTCAATAAAGAAACAGCCAATAAACTGTACAAAACTCAACAAAGAACCAGTCAATAAACTGTACAAAACTGAACAAAGAACCAGTCAATAAACTGTTCAAAACTGAATAAAGAACTAGTCAATAAACTGTACAAAACTCAATAAAGAACTAGTCAATAAACTGTACAAAACTCAATAAAGAACTAGTCAATAAACTGTACAAAACTGAATAAAGAACCAGTCAATAAACTATACAAAACTCAATAAAGAAACAGTCAATAAACTGTACAAAACTCAATAAAGAACTAGTCAATGAACTGTACAAAACTCAATCAAGAACCAGTCAATAAACTGTACAAAACTGAACAAAGAACCAGTCAATAAACTGTACAAAAATGAATAAAGAACCAGTCAATAAACTGTACAAAACTGAATAAAGAACTAGTCAATAAACTGTACAAAACTCAATAAAGAAACAGTCAATAAACTGTACAAAACTCAATAAAGAACCAGTCAATGAACTGTACAAAACTCAATAAAGAACCAGTCAATAAATTGTATAAAACTCAATAAAGAAACAGTCAATAAACTGTACAAAACTCAATAAAGAACAAGTCAATAAACTGTACAAAACTCAATAAAGAACCAGTCAATAAACTGTACAAAACTCAATAAAGAACCAGTCAATAAACTGTACAAAACTCAATAAAGAAACAGTCAATAAACTGTACAAAACTCAATAAAGAACCAGTCAATAAACTGTACAAAACTGAACAAAGAACCAGTCAATAAACTGTACAAAACTGAATAAAGAACCAGTCAATAAACTGTACAAAACTGAATAAAGAACCAGTCAACAAACTGTACAAAACTCAATAAAGAACCAGTCAATAAACTGTACAAAACTCAATGAATAAACAGTCAATAAACTGTACAAAACTAAATAAAGAAACAGTCATTTACTGTACAAAACTCAATAAAGAACAAGTCAATAAACTGTAGAAAACTCAATAAAGAACCAGTCAATAAACTGTACAAAACTCAATGAAGAAACAGTCAATAAACTGTACAAAACTCAATAAAGAACCAGTCAATAAACTGTACAAAACTGAATACAGAACAAGTCAATAAACAGTACAAAACTGAATAAAGAACCAGTCAATAAATTGTGCACAAACTCAATAAAGAAACAGTCAATTAACTGTACAAAACTGAATAAAGAACCAGTCAATAAACTGTACAAAACTCAATAAAGAACCAGTCAATAAACTGTACAAAACTCAATAAAGAACTAGTCAATAAACTGTACAAAACTGAATAAAGAACCAGTCAATAAACTGTACAAAACTCAATAAAGAAACAGTCAATAAACTGTACAAAACTCAATAAAGAACCAGTCAATAAACTGTACAAAACTCAATATAGAACCAGTCAATAAATTGTATAAAACTCAATAAAGAAACAGTCAATAAACTGTACAAAACTCAATAAAGAACAAGTCAATAAACTGTACAAAACTCAATAAAGAACCAGTCAATAAACTGTACAAAACTCAATAAAGAACCAGTCAATAAACTGTACAAAACTCAATAAAGAAACAGTCAATAAACTGTACAAAACTCAATAAAGAACCAGTCAATAAACTGTACAAAACTGAACAAAGAACCAGTCAATAAACTGTACAAAACTGAATAAAGAACCAGTCAATAAACTGTTCAAAACTGAATAAAGAACTAGTCAATAAACTGTACAAAACTCAGTAAAGAACTAGTCAATAAACTGTACAAAACTGAACAAAGAACTAGTCAATAAACTGTACAAAACTGAATAAAGAACCAGTCAATAAACTGTACAAAACTCAATAAAGAAACAGTCAATAAACTGTACAAAACTCAATAAAGAACCAGTCAATGAACTGTACAAAACTCAATCAAGAACCAGTCAATAAACTGTACAAAACTGAACAAAGAACCAGTCAATAAACTGTACAAAACTGAATAAAGAACCAGTCAATAAACTGTACAAAACTGAATAAAGAACTAGTCAATAAAGTGTACAAAACTCAATAAAGAACCAGTCAATAAACTGTACAAAACTCAATAAAGAACTAGTCAATAAACTGTACAAAACTGAATAAAGAACCAGTCAATAAACTGTACAAAACTCAATAAAGAAACAGTCAATAAACTGTACAAAACTCAATAAAGAACCAGTCAATGAACTGTACAAAACTAAATAAAGAACCAGTCAATAAACTGTACAAAACTGAATAAAGAAACAGTCAATAAATTGTACAAAATCCAACAAAGAACCAGTCAATAAACTGTACAAAACTCAATAAAGAACCAATCAATAAACTGTACAAAACTCAATAAAGAAACAGTCAATAAACTGTACAAAACTGAATAAAGAAACAGTCAATAAACTGTACAAAACTCAATAAAGAACCAGTCAATAAACTGTACAAAGCTCAATAAAGAAACAGTCAATAAACTGTACAAAACTGAATAAAGAAACAGTCAATAAACTGTACAAAACTCAATAAAGAACCAGTTAATAAACTGTACAAACTGAATAAAGAACCAGTCAATAAACTGTGCAAAACTGAATAAAGAAACAGTCAATAAACTGTACAAAACTCAATAAAGAACCAGTTAATAAATTGTGCAAAAACTCAATAAAGAAACAGTCAATAAATTGTACAAAACTCAATACAGAACCAGTCAATAAATTGTACAAAACTCAATAAAGAACCAGTCAATAAATTGTACAAAACTCATTAAGAACCAGTCAATAAATTGTGCACAAACTCAATAAAGAAACAGTCAATAAACTGTACAAAACTGAATAAAGAACCAGTCAATAAACTGTACAAAACTCAATAAAGAACCAGTCAATAAACTGTACAAAACTCAATAAAGAACTAGTCAATAAACTGTACAAAACTAAATAAAGAACCAGTCAATAAACTGTACAAAACTCAATAAAGAAACAGTCAATAAACTGTACAAAACTCAATAAAGAACCAGTCAATGAACTGTACAAAACTCAATAAAGAACCAGTCAATAAATTGTATAAAACTCAATAAAGAAACAGTCAATAAACTATACAAAACTCAATAAAGAAACAGTCAATAAACTGTACAAAACTCAATAAAGAACCAGTCAATGAACTGTACAAAACTCAATAAAGAACCAATCAATAAATTGTATAAAACTCAATAAAGAAACAGTCAATAAACTGTACAAAACTCAATAAAGAACAAGTCAATAAACTGTACAAAACTCAATAAAGAACCAGTCAATAAACTGTACAAAACTCAATAAAGAACCAGTCAATAAACTGTACAAAACTCAATAAAGAAACAGTCAATAAACTGTACAAAACTCAATAAAGAACCAGTCAATAAACTGAACAAAACTGAACAAAGAACCAGTCAATAAACTGTACAAAACTGAATAAAGAACCAGTCAATAAACTGTACAAAACTGAATAAAGAACCAGTCAACAAACTGTACAAAACTCAATAAAGAACCAGTCAATAAACTGTACAAAACTCAATGAATAAACAGTCAATAAACTGTACAAAACTAAATAAAGAAACAGTCATTTACTGTACAAAACTCAATAAAGAACAAGTCAATAAACTGTAGAAAACTCAATAAAGAACCAGTCAATAAACTGTACAAAACTCAATGAAGAAACAGTCAATAAACTGTACAAAACTCAATAAAGAAACAGTCAATAAACTGTACAAAACTGAATACAGAACAAGTCAATAAACAGTACAAAACTGAATAAAGAACCAGTCAATAAATTGTGCACAAACTCAATAAAGAAACAGTCAATTAACTGTACAAAACTGAATAAAGAACCAGTCAATAAACTGTACAAAACTCAATAAAGAGCCAGTCAATAAACTGTACAAAACTCAATAAAGAACCAGTCAATAAACTGTACAAAACTGAATAAAGAACCAGTCAATAAACTGTACAAAACTCAATAAAGAAACAGTCAATAAACTGTACAAAACTCAATAAAGAACCAGTCAATAAACTGTACAAAACTCAATAAAGAACCAGTCAATAAATTGTATAAAACTCAATAAAGAAACAGTCAATAAACTGTACAAAACTCAATAAAGAACAAGTCAATAAACTGTACAAAACTCAATAAAGAACCAGTCAATAAACTGTACAAAACTCAATAAAGAACCAGTCAATAAACTGTACAAAACTCAATAAAGAAACAGTCAATAAACTGTACAAAACTCAATAAAGAACCAGTCAATAAACTGTACAAAACTGAACAAAGAACCAGTCAATAAACTGTACAAAACTGAATAAAGAACCAGTCAATAAACTGTTCAAAACTGAATAAAGAACTAGTCAATAAACTGTACAAAACTCAATAAAGAACTAGTCAATAAACTGTACAAAACTCAATAAAGAACTAGTCAATAAACTGTACAAAACTGAATAAAGAACCAGTCAATAAACTGTACAAAACTCAATAAAGAAACAGTCAATAAACTGTACAAAACTCAATAAAGAACCAGTCAATGAACTGTACAAAACTCAATCAAGAACCAGTCAATAAACTGTACAAAACTGAACAAAGAACCAGTCAATAAACTGTACAAAACTGAATAAAGAACCAGTCAATAAACTGTACAAAACTGAATAAAGAACTAGTCAATAAAGTGTACAAAACTCAATAAAGAACCAGTCAATAAACTGTACAAAACTCAATAAAGAACTAGTCAATAAACTGTACAAAACTGAATAAAGAACCAGTCAATAAACTGTACAAAACTCAATAAAGAAACAGTCAATAAACTGTAGAAAACTCAATAAAGAACCAGTCAATGAACTGTACAAAACTAAATAAAGAACCAGTCAATAAACTGTACAAAACTGAATAAGGAAACAGTCAATAAACTGTACAAAACTAAATAAAGAACCAGTCAATAAACTGTACAAAACTCAATAAAGAACCAGTCAATAAACTGTACAAAACTCAATAAAGAAACAGCCAATAAACTGTTCAAAACTCAACAAAGAACCAGTCAATAAACTGTACAAAACTGAACAAAGAACCAGTTAATAAACTGTACAAAACTGAATAAAGAACCAGTCAATAAACTGTACAAAACTGAATAAAGAACCAGTTAATAAACTGTACAAACTGAATAAAGAACCAGTCAATAAACTGTACAAAACTCAATAAATAAACAGTCAATAAACTGTACAAAACTAAATAAAGAACCAGTCAATAAACTGTAGAAAACTGAATAAAGAAACAGTCAAAAAACTGTACAAAACTAAATAAAGAAACAGTCAATAAACTGTACAAAACTAAATAAAGAAACAGTCAATAAACTGTACAAAACTAAATAAAGAAACAGTCAATAAACTGTAAAAAACTGAATAAAGAACCAGTAAATAAACTGTACAAAACTGAATAAAGAACCAGTCAATAAACTGTACAAAACTCAATAAGGAAACAGTCAATAAACTGTACAAAACTCAATAAAGAACCAGTCACTAAACTGTACAAAACTAAATAAGGAAACAGTCAATAAACTGTACAAAACTAAATAAAGAACCAGTCAATAAACTGTACAAAACTCAATAAAGAACCCGTCAATAAACTGTACAAAACTCAATAAAGAAACAGCCAATAAACTGTACAAAACTCAACAAAGAACCAGTCAATAAACTGTACAAAACTGAACAAAGAACCAGTCAATAAACTGTACAAAACTGAATAAAGAACCAGTCAATAAACTGTACAAAACTGAATAAAGAACTAGTCAATAAACTGTACAAAACTCAATAAAGAAACAGTCAATAAACTGTACAAAACTCAATAAAGAACCAGTCAATGAACTGTACAAAACTCAATAAAGAACCAGTCAATAAATTGTATAAAACTCAATAAAGAAACAGTCAATAAACTGTACAAAACTCAATTAAGAACAAGTCAATAAACTGTACAAAACTCAATAAAGAACCAGTCAATAAACTGTACAAAACTCAATAAAGAACCAGTCAATAAACTGTACAAAACTCAATAAAGAAACAGTCAATAAACTGTACAAAACTCAATAAAGAACCAGTCAATAAACTGTACAAAACTGAACAAAGAACCAGTCAATAAACTGTACAAAACTGAAGAAAGAACCAGTCAATAAACTGTACAAAACTGAATAAAGAACCAGTCAACAAACTGTACAAAACTCAATAAAGAACCAGTCAATAAACTGTACAAAACTCAATGAATAAACAGTCAATAAACTGTACAAAACTAAATAAAGAAACAGTCATTTACTGTACAAAACTCAATAAAGAACAAGTCAATAAACTGTAGAAAACTCAATAAAGAACCAGTCAATAAACTGTACAAAACTCAATGAAGAAACAGTCAATAAACTGTACAAAACTCAATAAAGAAACAGTCAATAAACTGTACAAAACTGAATACAGAACAAGTCAATAAACAGTACAAAACTGAATAAAGAACCAGTCAATAAATTGTGCACAAACTCAATAAAGAAACAGTCAATTAACTGTACAAAACTGAATAAAGAACCAGTCAATAAACTGTACAAAACTCAATAAAGAACCAGTCAATAAACTGTACAAAACTCAATAAAGAACTAGTCAATAAACTGTACAAAACTGAATAAAGAACCAGTCAATAAACTGTACAAAACTCAATAAAGAAACAGTCAATAAACTGTACAAAACTCAATAAAGAACCAGTCAATAAACTGTACAAAACTCAATAAAGAACCAGTCAATAAATTGTATAAAACTCAATAAAGAAACAGTCAATAAACTGTACAAAACTCAATAAAGAACAAGTCAATAAACTGTACAAAACTCAATAAAGAACCAGTCAATAAACTGTACAAAACTCAATAAAGAACCAGTCAATAAACTGTACAAAACTCAATAAAGAAACAGTCAATAAACTGTACAAAACTCAATAAAGAACCAGTCAATTAACTGTACAAAACTGAACAAAGAACCAGTCAATAAACTGTACAAAACTGAATAAAGAACCAGTCAATAAACTGTTCAAAACTGAATAAAGAACTAGTCAATAAACTGTACAAAACTCAATAAAGAACTAGTCAATAAACTGTACAAAACTCAATAAAGAACTAGTCAATAAACTGTACAAAACTGAATAAAGAACCAGTCAATAAACTGTACAAAACTCAATAAAGAAACAGTCAATAAACTGTACAAAACTCAATAAAGAACCAGTCAATGAACTGTACAAAACTCAATCAAGAACCAGTCAATAAACTGTACAAAACTGAACAAAGAACCAGTCAATAAACTGTACAAAACTGAATAAAGAACCAGTCAATAAACTGTACAAAACTGAATAAAGAACTAGTCAATAAAGTGTACAAAACTCAATAAAGAACCAGTCAATAAACTGTACAAAACTCAATAAAGAACTAGTCAATAAACTGTACAAAACTGAATAAAGAACCAGTCAATAAACTGTACAAAACTCAATAAAGAAACAGTCAATAAACTGTACAAAACTCAATAAAGAACCAGTCAATGAACTGTACAAAACTAAATAAAGAACCAGTCAATAAACTGTACAAAACTGAATAAAGAAACAGTCAATAAATTGTACAAAATCCAACAAAGAACCAGTCAATAAACTGTACAAAACTCAATAAAGAACCAATCAATAAACTGTACAAAACTCAATAAAGAAACAGTCAATAAACTGTACAAAACTGAATAAAGAAACAGTCAATAAACTGTACAAAACTCAATAAAGAACCAGTCAATAAACTGTACAAAGCTCAATAAAGAACCAGTCAATAAACTGTACAAAACTGAATAAAGAAACAGTCAATAAACTGTACAAAACTCAATAAAGAACCAGTTAATAAACTGTACAAACTGAATAAAGAACCAGTCAATAAACTGTGCAAAACTCAATAAAGAAACAGTCAATAAATTGTACAAAACTCAATAAAGAACCAGTTAATAAATTGTGCAAAAACTCAATAAAGAAACAGTCAATAAATTGTACAAAACTCAATACAGAACCAGTCAATAAATTGTACAAAACTCAATAAAGAACCAGTCAATAAATTGTACAAAACTCATTAAGAACCAGTCAATAAATTGTGCACAAACTCAATAAAGAAACAGTCAATAAACTGTACAAAACTGAATAAAGAACCAGTCAATAAACTGTACAAAACTCAATAAAGAACTAGTCAATAAACTGTACAAAACTAAATAAAGAACCAGTCAATAAACTGTACAAAACTCAATAAAGAACTAGTCAATAAACTGTACAAAACTAAATAAAGAACCAGTCAATAAACTGTACAAAACTCAATAAAGAAACAGTCAATAAACTGTACAAAACTCAATAAAGAACCAGTCAATGAACTGTACAAAACTCAATAAAGAACCAGTCAATAAATTGTATAAAACTCAATAAAGAAACAGTCAATAAACTATACAAAACTCAATAAAGAAACAGTCAATAAACTGTACAAAACTCAATAAAGAACCAGTCAATGAACTGTACAAAACTCAATAAAGAACCAGTCAATAAATTGTATAAAACTCAATAAAGAAACAGTCAATAAACTGTACAAAACTCAATAAAGAACAAGTCAATAAACTGTACAAAACTCAATAAAGAACCAGTCAATAAACTGTACAAAACTAAATAAAGAACCAGTCAATAAACTGTACAAAACTCAATAAAGAAACAGTCAATAAACTGTACAAAACTCAATAAAGAACCAGTCAATAAACTGTACAAAACTGAACAAAGAACCAGTCAATAAACTGTACAAAACTGAATAAAGAACCAGTCAATAAACTGTACAAAACTGAATAAAGAACCAGTCAACAAACTGTACAAAACTCAATAAAGAACCAGTCAATAAACTGTACAAAACTCAATGAATAAACAGTCAATAAACTGTACAAAACTCAATAAAGAAACAGTCATTTACTGTACAAAACTCAATAAAGAACAAGTCAATAAACTGTAGAAAACTCAATAAAGAACCAGTCAATAAACTGTACAAAACTCAATGAAGAAACAGTCAATAAACTGTACAAAACTCAATAAAGAAACAGTCAATAAACTGTACAAAACTGAATACAGAACAAGTCAATAAACAGTACAAAACTGAATAAAGAACCAGTCAATAAATTGTGCACAAACTCAATAAAGAAACAGTCAATTAACTGTACAAAACTGAATAAAGAAACAGTCAATAAACTGTACAAAACTCAATAAAGAACCAGTTAATAAACTGTACAAACTGAATAAAGAACCAGTCAATAAACTGTGCAAAACTCAATAAAGAAACAGTCAATAAATTGTACAAAACTCAATAAAGAACCAGTTAATAAATTGTGCAAAAACTCAATAAAGAAACAGTCAATAAATTGTACAAAACTCAATACAGAACCAGTCAATAAATTGTACAAAACTCAATAAAGAACCAGTCAATAAATTGTACAAAACTCATTAAGAACCAGTCAATAAATTGTGCACAAACTCAATAAAGAAACAGTCAATAAACTGTACAAAACTGAATAAAGAACCAGTCAATAAACTGTACAAAACTCAATAAAGAACTAGTCAATAAACTGTACAAAACTAAATAAAGAACCAGTCAATAAACTGTACAAAACTCAATAAAGAACTAGTCAATAAACTGTACAAAACTAAATAAAGAACCAGTCAATAAACTGTACAAAACTCAATAAAGAACCAGTCAATAAACTGTACAAAACTCAATAAAGAAACAGTCAATAAACTGTACAAAACTCAATAAAGAACCAGTCAATAAATTGTATAAAACTCAATAAAGAAACAGTCAATAAACTATACAAAACTCAATAAAGAAACAGTCAATAAACTGTACAAAACTCAATAAAGAACCAGTCAATGAACTGTACAAAACTCAATAAAGAACCAGTCAATAAATTGTATAAAACTCAATAAAGAAACAGTCAATAAACTGTACAAAACTCAATAAAGAACAAGTCAATAAACTGTACAAAACTCAATAAAGAACCAGTCAATAAACTGTACAAAACTCAATAAAGAACCAGTCAATAAACTGTACAAAACTCAATAAAGAAACAGTCAATAAACTGTACAAAACTCAATAAAGAACCAGTCAATAAACTGTACAAAACTGAACAAAGAACCAGTCAATAAACTGTACAAAACTGAATAAAGAACCAGTCAATAAACTGTACAAAACTGAATAAAGAACCAGTCAATAAACTGTACAAAACTCAATAAAGAACCAGTCAATAAACTGTACAAAACTCAATGAATAAACAGTCAATAAACTGTACAAAACTCAATAAAGAAACAGTCATTTACTGTACAAAACTCAATAAAGAACAAGTCAATAAACTGTAGAAAACTCAATAAAGAACCAGTCAATAAACTGTACAAAACTCAATGAAGAAACAGTCAATAAACTGTACAAAACTCAATAAAGAAACAGTCAATAAACTGTACAAAACTGAATACAGAACAAGTCAATAAACAGTACAAAACTGAATAAAGAACCAGTCAATAAATTGTGCACAAACTCAATAAAGAAACAGTCAATTAACTGTACAAAACTGAATAAAGAACCAGTCAATAAACTGTACAAAACTCAATAAAGAACCAGTCAATAAACTGTACAAAACTCAATAAAGAACTAGTCAATAAACTGTACAAAACTGAATAAAGAACCAGTCAATAAACTGTACAAAACTCAATAAAGAAACAGTCAATAAACTGTACAAAACTCAATAAAGAACCAGTCAATAAACTGTACAAAACTCAATAAAGAACCAGTCAATAAATTGTATAAAACTCAATAAAGAAACAGTCAATAAACTGTACAAAACTCAATAAAGAACAAGTCAATAAACTGTACAAAACTCAATAAAGAACCAGTCAATAAACTGTACAAAACTCAATAAAGAACCAGTCAATAAACTGTACAAAACTCAATAAAGAAACAGTCAATAAACTGTACAAAACTCAATAAAGAACCAGTCAATAAACTGTACAAAACTGAACAAAGAACCAATCAATAAACTGTACAAAACTGAATAAAGAACCAGTCAATAAACTGTTCAAAACTGAATAAAGAACTAGTCAATAAACTGTACAAAACTCAATAAAGAACTAGTCAATAAACTGTACAAAATTCAATAAAGAACTAGTCAATAAACTGTACAAAACTGAATAAAGAACCAGTCAATAAACTGTACAAAACTCAATAAAGAAACAGTCAATAAACTGTACAAAACTCAATAAAGAACCAGTCAATGAACTGTACAAAACTCAATCAAGAACCAGTCAATAAACTGTACAAAACTGAACAAAGAACCAGTCAATAAACTGTACAAAACTGAATAAAGAACCAGTCAATAAACTGTACAAAACTGAATAAAGAACTAGTCAATAAAGTGTACAAAACTCAATAAAGAACCAGTCAATAAACTGTACAAAACTCAATAAAGAACTTGTCAATAAACTGTACAAAACTGAATAAAGAACCAGTCAATAAACTGTACAAAACTCAATAAAGAAACAGTCAATAAACTGTAGAAAACTCAATAAAGAACCAGTCAATGAACTGTACAAAACTAAATAAAGAACCAGTCAATAAACTGTACAAAACTGAATAAAGAAACAGTCAATAAATTGTACAAAATCCAACAAAGAACCAGTCAATAAACTGTACAAAACTCAATAAAGAACCAATCAATAAACTGTACAAAACTCAATAAAGAAACAGTCAATAAACTGTACAAAACTGAATAAAGAAACAGTCAATAAACTGTACAAAACTCAATAAAGAACCAGTCAATAAACTGTACAAAGCTCAATAAAGAACCAGTCAATAAACTGTACAAAACTGAATAAAGAAACAGTCAATAAACTGTACAAAACTCAATAAAGAACCAGTTAATAAACTGTACAAACTGAATAAAGAACCAGTCAATAAACTGTGCAAAACTCAATAAAGAAACAGTCAATAAATTGTACAAAACTCAATAAAGAACCAGTTAATAAATTGTGCAAAAACTCAATAAAGAAACAGTCAATAAATTGTACAAAACTCAATACAGAACCAGTCAATAAATTGTACAAAACTCAATAAAGAACCAGTCAATAAATTGTACAAAACTCATTAAGAACCAGTCAATAAATTGTGCACAAACTCAATAAAGAAACAGTCAATAAACTGTACAAAACTGAATAAAGAACCAGTCAATAAACTGTACAAAACTCAATAAAGAACCAGTCAATAAACTGTACAAAACTCAATAAAGAACTAGTCAATAAACTGTACAAAACTAAATAAAGAACCAGTCAATAAACTGTACAAAACTCAATAAAGAAACAGTCAATAAACTGTACAAAACTCAATAAAGAACCAGTCAATGAACTGTACAAAACTCAATAAAGAACCAGTCAATAAATTGTATAAAACTCAATAAAGAAACAGTCAATAAACTATACAAAACTCAATAAAGAACAAGTCAATAAACTGTACAAAACTCAATAAAGAACCAGTCAATAAACTGTACAAAACTCAATAAAGAACCAGTCAATAAACTGTACAAAACTAAATAAGGAAACAGTCAATAAACTGTTCAAAACTCAATAAAGAACCAGTCAATAAACTGTACAAAACTCAATAAAGAACCAGTCAATAAACTGTACAAAACTCAATAAAGAAACAGTCAATAAACTGTACAAAACTCAATAAAGAACCAGTCAATAAACTGTACAAAACTGAACAAAGAACCAGTCAATAAACTGTACAAAACTGAATAAAGAACCAGTCAATAAACTGTACAAAACTGAATAAAGAACCAGTCAATAAACTGTACAAAACTCA
Organism: Limnoperna fortunei; assembly: GCA_944474755.1. Classification (NCBI taxonomy): domain Eukaryota; kingdom Metazoa; phylum Mollusca; class Bivalvia; order Mytilida; family Modiolidae; genus Limnoperna; species Limnoperna fortunei. Next base: position 22,882,481 of record OX104118.1, on the reverse strand, counting down.
ATAAAGAACCAGTCAATAAACTGTACAAAACTCAATGAATAAACAGTCAATAAACTGTACAAAACTTAATAAAGAAACAGTCATTTACTGTACAAAACTCAATAAAGAACAAGTCAATAAACTGTAGAAAACTCAATAAAGAACCAGTCAATAAACTGTACAAAACTGAATAAAGAAACAGTCAATAAACTGTACAAAACTCAATAAAGAAACAGTCAATAAACTGTACAAAACTTAATACAGAACAAGTCAATAAACAGTACAAAACTGAATAAAGAACCAGTTAATAAATTGTGCAAAAACTCAATAAAGAAACAGTCAATAAATTGTACAAAACTCAATCAAGAACCAGTCAATAAACTGTACAAAACTGAACAAAGAACCAGTCAATAAACTGTACAAAACTGAATAAAGAACCAGTCAATAAACTGTACAAAACTGAATAAAGAACTAGTCAATAAACTGTACAAAACTCAATAAAGAACCAGTCAATAAACTGTACAAAACTCAATAAAGAACTAGTCAATAAACTGTACAAAACTGAATAAAGAACCAGTCAATAAACTGTACAAAACTCAATAAAGAAACAGTCAATAAACTGTACAAAACTCAATAAAGAACCAGTCAATGAACTGTACAAAACTAAATAAAGAACCAGTCAATAAACTGTACAAAACTGAATAAAGAAACAGTCAATAAATTGTACAAAATCCAACAAAGAACCAGTCAATAAACTGTACAAAACTCAATAAAGAACCAATCAATAAACTGTACAAAACTCAATAAAGAAACAGTCAATAAACTGTACAAAACTGAATAAAGAAACAGTCAATAAACTGTACAAAACTCAATAAAGAACCAGTCAATAAACTGTACAAAACTCAATAAAGAACCAGTCAATAAACTGTACAAAACTGAATAAAGAAACAGTCAATAAACTGTACAAAACTCAATAAAGAACCAGTTAATAAACTGTACAAACTGAATAAAGAACCAGTCAATAAACTGTACAAAACTCAATAAAGAAACAGTCAATAAATTGTACAAAACTCAATAAAGAACCAGTTAATAAATTGTGCAAAAACTCAATAAAGAAACAGTCAATAAATTGTACAAAACTCAATACAGAACCAGTCAATAAATTGTACAAAACTCAATAAAGAACCAGTCAATAAATTGTACAAAACTCATTAAGAACCAGTCAATAAATTGTGCACAAACTCAATAAAGAAACAGTCAATAAACTGTACAAAACTGAATAAAGAACCAGTCAATAAACTGTACAAAACTCAATAAAGAACCAGTCAATAAACTGCACAAAACTCAATAAAGAACTAGTCAATAAACTGTACAAAACTAAATAAAGAACCAGTCAATAAACTGTACAAAACTCAATAAAGAAACAGTCAATAAACTGTACAAAACTCAATAAAGAACCAGTCAATGAACTGTACAAAACTCAATAAAGAACCAGTCAATAAATTGTATAAAACTCAATAAAGAAACAGTCAATAAACTATACAAAACTCAATAAAGAACAAGTCAATAAACTGTACAAAACTCAATAAAGAACCAGTCAATAAACTGTACAAAACTCAATAAAGAACCAGTCAATAAACTGTACAAAACTAAATAAGGAAACAGTCAATAAACTGTTCAAAACTCAATAAAGAACCAGTCAATAAACTGTACAAAACTCAATAAAGAACCAGTCAATAAACTGTACAAAACTCAATAAAGAAACAGTCAATAAACTGTACAAAACTCAATAAAGAACCAGTCAATAAACTGTACAAAACTGAACAAAGAACCAGTCAATAAACTGTACAAAACTGAATAAAGAACCAGTCAATAAACTGTACAAAACTGAATAAAGAACCAGTCAATAAACTGTACAAAACTCAATAAAGAACCAGTCAATAAACTGTACAAAACTCAATGAATAAACAGTCAATAAACTGTACAAAACTTAATAAAGAAACAGTCATTTACTGTACAAAACTCAATAAAGAACAAGTCAATAAACTGTAGAAAACTCAATAAAGAACCAGTCAATAAACTGTACAAAACTCAATAAAGAAACAGTCAATAAACTGTACAAAACTCAATAAAGAAACAGTCAATAAACTGTACAAAACTTAATACAGAACAAGTCAATAAACAGTACAAAACTGAATAAAGAACCAGTTAATAAATTGTGCAAAAACTCAATAAAGAAACAGTCAATAAATTGTACAAAACTCAATACAGAACCAGTCAATAAACTGTACAAAACTCAATGAAGAAACAGTCAATAAACTGTACAAAACTCATTAAGAACCAGTCAATAAATTGTGCACAAACTGAATAAAGAACCAGTCAATAAACTGTTCAAAACTCAATAAAGAACCAGTCAATAAACTGTACAAAACTCAATAAAGAACCAGTCAATAAACTGTACAAAACTCAATAAAGAAACAGTCAATAAACTGTACAAAACTGAATAAAGAACCAGTCAATGAACTGTACAAAACTCAATAAAGAACCAGTCAATAAATTGTATAAAACTCAATAAAGAAACAGTCAATAAACTGTACAAAACTCAATAAAGAACCAGTCAATAAACTGTACAAAACTCAATAAAGAACCAGTCAATAAACTGTACAAAACTCAATAAAGAACCAGTCAATAAACTGTACAAAACTAAATAAGGAAACAGTCAATAAACTGTACAAAACTCAATAAAGAACCAGTCAATAAACTGTACAAAACTCAATAAAGAACAAGTCAATAAACTGTACAAAACTCAATAAAGAACCAGTCAATGAACTGTACAAAACTCAATAAAGAACCAGTCAATAAACTGTACAAAACTCAATAAAGAACCAGTCAATAAACTGTACAAAACTCAATAAAGAACCAGTCACTAAACTGTACAAAACTAAATAAGGAAACAGTCAATAAACTGTACAAAACTCAATAAAGAACCAGTCAATAAACTGTACAAAACTCAATAAAGAACCAGTCAATAAACTGTACAAAACTCAATAAAGAACCAGTCAATGAACTGTACAAAACTCAATCAAGAACCAGTCAATAAACTGTACAAAACTGAACAAAGAACCAGTCAATAAACTGTACAAAACTGAATAAGGAACCAGTCAATAAACTGTACAAAACTGAATAAAGAACTAGTCAATAAACTGTACAAAACTCAATAAAGAACCAGTCAATAAACTGTACAAAACTCAATAAAGAACTAGTCAATAAACTGTACAAAACTGAATAAAGAACCAGTCAATAAACTGTACAAAACTCAATAAAGAAACAGTCAATAAACTGTACAAAATTCAATAAAGAACCAGTCAATAAACTGTACAAAACTCAATAAAGAAACAGTCAATAAACTGTACAAAACAATACAGAACAAGTCAATAAACAGTACAAAACTGAATAAAGAACCAGTTAATAAATTGTTCAAAAACTCAATAAAGAAACAGTCAATAAATTGTACAAAACTCAATACAGAACCAGTCAGTAAATTGTACAAAACTTAATAAAGAACCAGTCAATAAATTGTACAAAACTCATTAAGAACCAGTCAATAAGTTGTGCACAAACTGAATAAAGAACCAGTCAATAAACTGTTCAAAACTCAATAAAGAACCAGTGAATAAACTGTACAAACTCAATAAAGAACTAGTCAATAAACTGTACAAAACTGAATAAAGAACCAGTCAATAAACTGTACAAAACTCAATAAAGAAACAGTCAATAAACTGTACAAAACTCAATAAAGAACCAGTCAATGAACTGTACAAAACTCAATAAAGAACCAGTCAATAAACTGTACAAAACTCAATAAAGAACCAGTCAACAAACTGTACAAAACTCAATAAAGAACCAGTCAATAAACTGTACAAAACTCAATAAAGAACCAGTCAATAAACTGTACAAAACTCAATAAAGAACCAGTCAATAAACTGTACAAAACTCAATAAAGAAACAGTCAATAAACTGTACAAAACTCAATAAAGAACCAGTCAATAAACTGTACAAAACTGAACAAAGAACCAGTCAATAAACTGTACAAAACTGAATAAAGAACCAGTCAATAAACTGTTCAAAACTGAATAAAGAACTAGTCAATAAACTGTACAAAACTCAATAAAGAACTAGTCAATAAACTGTACAAAACTCAATAAAGAACTAGTCAATAAACTGTACAAAACTCAATAAAGAACTAGTCAATAAACTGTACAAAACTAAATAAAGAACCAGTCAATAAACTGTACAAAACTCAATAAAGAAACAGTCAATAAACTGTACAAAACTCTATAAAGAACCAGTCAATGAACTGTACAAAACTAAATAAAGAACCAGTCAATAAACTGTACAAAACTGAATAAAGAAACAGTCAATAAATTGTACAAAATCCAACAAAGAACCAGTCAATAAACTGTACAAAACTCAATAAAGAACCAATCAATAAACTGTACAAAACTCAATAAAGAAACAGTCAATAAACTGTACAAAACTGAATAAAGAAACAGTTAATAAACTGTACAAAACTCAATAAAGAACCAGTCAATAAACTGTACAAAGCTCAATAAAGAACCAGTCAATAAACTGTACAAAACTGAATAAAGAAACAGTCAATAAACTGTACAAAACTCAATAAAGAACCAGTTAATAAACTGTACAAACTGTATAAAGAACCAGTCAATAAACTGTACAAAACTCAATAAAGAAACAGTCAATAAATTGTACAAAACTCAATAAAGAACCAGTTAATAAATTGTGCAAAAACTCAATAAAGAAACAGTCAATAAATTGTACAAAGCTCAATACAGAACCAGTCAATAAATTGTACAAAACTCAATACAGAACCAGTCAATAAATTGTACAAAACTCATTAAGAACCAGTCAATAAATTGTGCACAAACTCAATAAAGAAACAGTCAATAAACTGTACATAACTGAATAAAGAACCAGTCAATAAACTGTACAAAACTCAATAAAGAACCAGTCAATAAACTGTACAAAACTCAATAAAGAACTAGTCAATAAACTGTACAAAACTAAATAAAGAACCAGTCAATAAACTGTACAAAACTCAATAAAGAAACAGTCAATAAACTGTACAAAACTCAATAAAGAACCAGTCAATGAACTGTACAAAACTCAATAAAGAACCAGTCAATAAATTGTATAAAACTCAATAAAGAAACAGTCAATAAACTGTACAAAACTCAATAAAGAACAAGTCAATAAACTGTAGAAAACTCAATAAAGAACCAGTCAATAAACTGTACAAAACTCAATAAAGAACCAGTCAATAAACTGTACAAAACTAAATAAGGAAACAGTCAATAAACTGTTCAAAACTCAATAAAGAACCAGTCAATAAACTGTACAAAACTCAATAAAGAACTAGTCAATAAACTGTACAAAACTCAATAAAGAAACAGTCAATAAACTGTACAAAACTCAATAAAGAACCAGTCAATAAACTGTACAAAACTGAACAAAGAACCAGTCAATAAACTGTACAAAACTGAATAAAGAACCAGTCAATAAACTGTACAAAACTCAGTAAAGAACCAGTCAATAAACTGTACAAAACTCAATGAATAAACAGTCAATAAACTGTACAAAACTTAATAAAGAAACAGTCATTTACTGTACAAAACTGAATAAAGAACCAGTCAATAAACTGTTCAAAACTGAATAAAGAACTAGTCAATAAACTGTACAAAACTCAATAAAGAACCAGTCAATAAACTGTACAAAACTCAATAAAGAACTAGTCAATAAACTGTACAAAACTGAATAAAGAACAGGTCAATAAACTGTACAAAACTCAATAAAGAAACAGTCAGTAAACTGTACAAAACTCAATAAAGAACCAGTCAATGAACTGTACAAAACTCAATAAAGAACCTGTCAATAAACTGTACAAAACTGAACAAAGAACCAGTCAATAAATTGTACAAAACTCATTAAGAACCAGTCAATAAATTGTGCACAAACTGAATAAAGAACCAGTCAATAAACTGTACAAAACTCAATAAAGAACCAGTGAATACACTGTACAAAACTCAATAAAGAACTAGTCAATAAACTGTACAAAACTGAATAAAGAACCAGTCAATAAACTGTACAAAACTCAATAAAGAAACAGTCAATAAACTGTACAAAACTCAATAAAGAACCAGTCAATGAACTGTACAAAACTAAATAAAGAACCAGTCAATAAACTGTATAAAACTCAATAAAGAAACAGTCAATAAATTGTACAAAATCCAATAAAGAACAATTCAATAAACTGTACAAAACTGAAGAAAGAACCAGTCAATAAACTGTACAAAACTCAATAAAGAACCAGTCAATAAACTGTACAAAACTCAATAAAGAACAAGTCAATAAACTGTACAAAACTCAATAAAGAACCAGTCAATGAACTGTACAAAGCTCAATAAAGAACCAGTCAATAAACTGTACAAAACTGAATAAAGAAACAGTCAATAAACTGTACAAAACTCAATAAAGAACCAGTTAATAAACTGTACAAACTGAATAAAGAACCAGTCAATAAACTGTACAAAACTCAATAAAGAAACAGTCAATAAATTGTACAAAACTCAATAAAGAACCAGTTAATAAATTGTGCAAAAACTCAATAACGAAACAGTCAATAAATTGTACAAAACTCAATACAGAACCAGTCAATAAATTGTACAAAACTCAATAAAGAACCAGTCAATAAATTGTACAAAACTCATTAAGAACCAGTCAATAAATTGTGCACAAACTCAATAAAGAAACAGTCAATAAACTGTACAAAACTGAATAAAGAACCAGTCAATAAACTGTACAAAACTCAATAAAGAACCAGTCAATAAACTGTACAAAACTCAATAAAGAACTAGTCAATAAACTGTACAAAACTAAATAAAGAACCAGTCAATAAACTGTACAAAACTCAATAAAGAACCAGTCAATAAACTGTACAAAACTCAATAAAGAACCAGTCAATGAACTGTACAAAACTCAATAAAGAACCAGTCAATAAATTGTATAAAACTCAATAAAGAAACAGTCAATAAACTGTACAAAACTCAATAAAGAACAAGTCAATAAACTGTACAAAACTCAATAAAGAACCAGTCAATAAACTGTACAAAACTCAATAAAGAACCAGTCAATAAACTGTACAAAACTAAATAAGGAAACAGTCAATAAACTGTTCAAAACTCAATAAAGAACCAGTCAATAAACTGTACAAAACTAAATAAGGAAACAGTCAATAAACTGTTCAAAACTGAATAAAGAACCAGTCAATAAACTGTACAAAACTCAATAAAGAAACAGTCAATAAATTGTACAAAACTCAATAAAGAACCAGTTAATAAATTGTGCAAAAACTCAATAACGAAACAGTCAATAAATTGTACAAAACTCAATACAGAACCAGTCAATAAATTGTACAAAACTCAATAAAGAACCAGTCAATAAATTGTACAAAACTCATTAAGAACCAGTCAATAAATTGTGCACAAACTCAATAAAGAAACAGTCAATAAACTGTACAAAACTGAATAAAGAACCAGTCAATAAACTGTACAAAACTCAATAAAGAACCAGTCAATAAACTGTACAAAACTCAATAAAGAACTAGTCAATAAACTGTACAAAACTAAATAAAGAACCAGTCAATAAATTGTACAAAACTCAATAAAGAAACAGTCAATAAACTGTACAAAACTCAATAAAGAACCAGTCAATGAACTGTACAAAACTCAATAAAGAACCAGTCAATAAATTGTATAAAACTCAATAAAGAAACAGTCAATAAACTGTACAAAACTCAATAAAGAACAAGTCAATAAACTGTACAAAACTCAATAAAGAACCAGTCAATAAACTGTACAAAACTCAATAAAGAACCAGTCAATAAACTGTACAAAACTAAATAAGGAAACAGTCAATAAACTGTTCAAAACTCAATAAAGAACCAGTCAATAAACTGTACAAAACTCAATAAAGAACTAGTCAATAAACTGTACAAAACTCAATAAAGAAACAGTCAATAAACTGTACAAAACTCAATAAAGAACCAGTCAATAAACTGTACAAAACTGAACAAAGAACCAGTCAATAAACTGTACAAAACTGAATAAAGAACCAGTCAATAAACTGTACAAAACTCAGTAAAGAACCAGTCAATAAACTGTACAAAACTCAATAAATAAACAGTCAATAAACTGTACAAAACTTAATAAAGAAACAGTCATTTACTGTACAAAACTCAATAAAGAACAAGTCAATAAACTGTAGAAAACTCAATAAAGAACCAGTCAATAAACTGTACAAAACTCAATGAAGAAACAGTCAATAAACTGTACAAAACTCAATAAAGAACCAGTCAATAAACTGTACAAAACTCAATAAAGAACCAGTCACTAAACTGTACAAAACTAAATAAGGAAACAGTCAATAAACTGTACAAAACTCAATAAAGAACCAGTCAATAAACTGTACAAAACTCAATAAAGAACCAGTCAATAAACTGTACAAAACTCAATAAAGAAACAGTCAATAAACTGTACAAAACTCAATAAAGAACCAGTCAATAAACTGTACAAAACTGAACAAAGAACCAGTCAATAAACTGTACAAAACTGAATAAAGAACCAGTCAATAAACAGTACAAAACTGAGAAAAGAACCAGTCAATAAACTGTGCAAAACTCAATAAAGAACCAGTCAATAAACTGTACAAAACTCAATGAATAAACAGTCAATAAACTGTACAAAACTAAATAAAGAAACAGTCATTTACTGTACAAAACTCAATAAAGAACAAGTCAATAAACTGTACAAAACTCAATAAAGAAACAGTCAATAAACTGTACAAAACTCAATAAAGAACCAGTCAATAAACTGTACAAAACTCAATAAAGAAACAGTCAATAAACTGTACAAAACTTAATACAGAACAAGTCAATAAACAGTACAAAACTGAATAAAGAACCAGTTAATAAACTGTACAAAACTCAATAAAGAACCAGTCAATGAACTGTACAAAACTCAATAAAGAACCAGTCAATAAATTGTATAAAACTCAATAAAGAAACTGTCAATAAACTGAACAAAACTCAATAAAGAACAAGTCAATAAACTGTACAAAACTCAATAAAGAACCAGTCAATAAACTGTACAAAACTCAATAAAGAAACAGTCAATAAACTGTACAAAACTCAATAAAGAACCAGTCAATAAACTGTACAAAACTCAATAAAGAACCAGTCAATAAACTGTACAAAACTCAATAAAGAACCAGTCAATAAACTGTACAAAACTCAATAAAGAAACAGTCAATAAACTGTACAAAACTCAACAAAGAACCAGTCAATAAACTGTACAAAACTGAACAAAGAACCAGTCAATAAACTGTACAAAACTGAATAAAGAACCAGTCAATAAACTGTACAAAACTGAATAAAGAACCAGTCAACAAACTGTACAAAACTCAATAAAGAACCAGTCAATAAACTGTACAAAACTCAATGAATAAACAGTCAATAAACTGTACAAAACTAAATAAAGAAACAGTCATTTACTGTACAAAACTCAATAAAGAACAAGTCAATAAACTGTAGAAAACTCAATAAAGAACCAGTCAATAAACTGTACAAAACTCAATGAAGAAACAGTCAATAAACTGTACAAAACTCAATAAAGAAACAGTCAATAAACTGTACAAAACTGAATACAGAACAAGTCAATAAACAGTACAAAACTGAGTAAAGAACCAGTCAATAAATTGTGCACAAACTCAATAAAGAAACAGTCAATAAAATGTACAAAACTAAATAAAGAACCAGTCAATAAACTGTACAAAACTGAATAAAGAACCAGTAAATAAACTGTACAAAACTCAATATAGAATTAGTCAATAAACTGTACAAAACTGAATAAAGAACCAGTCAATAAACTGTACAAAACTCAATAAAGAACCAGTCAATAAACTGTACAAAACTTAATAAAGAACCAGTCAATAAACTGTACAAAACTCAATAAAGAACCAGTCAATAAACTGTACAAAACTCAATAAAGAAACAGTCAATAAACTGTACAAAACTTAATACAGAACAAGTCAATAAACAGTACAAAACTGAATAAAGAACCAGTTAATAAACTGTACAAAACTCAATAAAGAACCAGTCAATGAACTGTACAAAACTCAATAAAGAACCAGTCAATAAATTGTATAAAACTCAATAAAGACACTGTCAATAAACTGTACAAAACTCAATAAAGAACCAGTCAATAAACTGTACAAAACTCAATAAAGAAACAGTCAATAAACTGTACAAAACTCAATAAAGAACCAGTCAATGAACTGTACAAAACTCAATAAAGAACCAGTCAATAAATTGTATAAAACTCAATAAAGAAACAGTCAATAAACTATACAAAACTCAATAAAGAACAAGTCAATAAACTGTACAAAACTCAATAAAGAACCAGTCAATAAACTGTACAAAACTCAATAAAGAACCAGTCAATAAACTGTACAAAACTAAATAAGGAAACAGTCAATAAACTGTTCAAAACTCAATAAAGAACCAGTCAATAAACTGTACAAAACTCAATAAAGAACCAGTCAATAAACTGTACAAAACTCAATAAAGAAACAGTCAATAAACTGTACAAAACTCAATAAAGAACCAGTCAATAAACTGTACAAAACTGAACAAAGAACCAGTCAATAAACTGTACAAAACTGAATAAAGAACCAGTCAATAAACTGTACAAAACTGAATAAAGAACCACTCAATAAACTGTACAAAACTCAATAAAGAACCAGTCAATAAACTGTACAAAACTCAATGAATAAACAGTCAATAAACTGTACAAAACTTAATAAAGAAACAGTCATTTACTGTACAAAACTCAATAAAGAACAAGTCAATAAACTGTAGAAAACTCAATAAAGAACCAGTCAATAAACTGTACAAAACTCAATGAAGAAACAGTCAATAAACTGTACAAAACTCAATAAAGAAACAGTCAATAAACTGTACAAAACTTAATACAGAACAAGTCAATAAACAGTACAAAACTGAATAAAGAACCAGTTAATAAATTGTGCAAAAACTCAATAAAGAAACAGTCAATAAATTGTACAAAACTCAATCAAGAACCAGTCAATAAACTGTACAAAACTGAACAAAGAACCAGTCAATAAACTGTACAAAACTGAATAAAGAACCAGTCAATAAACTGTACAAAACTGAATAAAGAACTAGTCAATAAACTGTACAAAACTCAATAAAGAACCAGTCAATAAACTGTACAAAACTCAATAAAGAACTAGTCAATAAACTGTACAAAACTGAATAAAGAACCAGTCAATAAACTGTACAAAACTCAATAAAGAAACAGTCAATAAACTGTACAAAACTCAATAAAGAACCAGTCAATGAACTGTACAAAACTAAATAAAGAACCAGTCAATAAACTGTACAAAACTGAATAAAGAAACAGTCAATAAATTGTACAAAATCCAACAAAGAACCAGTCAATAAACTGTACAAAACTCAATAAAGAACCAATCAATAAACTGTACAAAACTCAATAAAGAAACAGTCAATAAACTGTACAAAACTGAATAAAGAAACAGTCAATAAACTGTACAAAACTCAATAAAGAACCAGTCAATAAACTGTACAAAGCTCAATAAAGAACCAGTCAATAAACTGTACAAAACTGAATAAAGAAACAGTCAATAAACTGTACAAAACTCAATAAAGAACCAGTTAATAAACTGTACAAACTGAATAAAGAACCAGTCAATAAACTGTACAAAACTCAATAAAGAAACAGTCAATAAATTGTACAAAACTCAATAAAGAACCAGTTAATAAATTGTGCAAAAACTCAATAAAGAAACAGTCAATAAATTGTACAAAACTCAATACAGAACCAGTCAATAAATTGTACAAAACTCAATAAAGAACCAGTCAATAAATTGTACAAAACTCATTAAGAACCAGTCAATAAATTGTGCACAAACTCAATAAAGAAACAGTCAATAAACTGTACAAAACTGAATAAAGAACCAGTCAATAAACTGTACAAAACTCAATAAAGAACCAGTCAATAAACTGTACAAAACTCAATAAAGAACTAGTCAATAAACTGTACAAAACTAAATAAAGAACCAGTCAATAAACTGTACAAAACTCAATAAAGAAACAGTCAATAAACTGTACAAAACTCAATAAAGAACCAGTCAATGAACTGTACAAAACTCAATAAAGAACCAGTCAATAAATTGTATAAAACTCAATAAAGAAACAGTCAATAAACTATACAAAACTCAATAAAGAACAAGTCAATAAACTGTACAAAACTCAATAAAGAACCAGTCAATAAACTGTACAAAACTCAATAAAGAACCAGTCAATAAACTGTACAAAACTAAATAAGGAAACAGTCAATAAACTGTTCAAAACTCAATAAAGAACCAGTCAATAAACTGTACAAAACTCAATAAAGAACCAGTCAATAAACTGTACAAAACTCAATAAAGAAACAGTCAATAAACTGTACAAAACTCAATAAAGAACCAGTCAATAAACTGTACAAAACTGAACAAAGAACCAGTCAATAAACTGTACAAAACTGAATAAAGAACCAGTCAATAAACTGTACAAAACTGAATAAAGAACCAGTCAATAAACTGTACAAAACTCAATAAAGAACCAGTCAATAAACTGTACAAAACTCAATGAATAAACAGTCAATAAACTGTACAAAACTTAATAAAGAAACAGTCATTTACTGTACAAAACTCAATAAAGAACAAGTCAATAAACTGTAGAAAACTCAATAAAGAACCAGTCAATAAACTGTACAAAACTCAATGAAGAAACAGTCAATAAACTGTACAAAACTCAATAAAGAAACAGTCAATAAACTGTACAAAACTTAATACAGAACAAGTCAATAAACAGTACAAAACTGAATAAAGAACCAGTTAATAAATTGTGCAAAAACTCAATAAAGAAACAGTCAATAAATTGTACAAAACTCAATCAAGAACCAGTCAATAAACTGTACAAAACTGAACAAAGAACCAGTCAATAAACTGTACAAAACTGAATAAAGAACCAGTCAATAAACTGTACAAAACTGAATAAAGAACTAGTCAATAAACTGTACAAAACTCAATAAAGAACCAGTCAATAAACTGTACAAAACTCAATAAAGAACTAGTCAATAAACTGTACAAAACTGAATAAAGAACCAGTCAATAAACTGTACAAAACTCAATAAAGAAACAGTCAATAAACTGTACAAAACTCAATAAAGAACCAGTCAATGAACTGTACAAAACTAAATAAAGAACCAGTCAATAAACTGTACAAAACTAAATAAGGAAACAGTCAATAAACTGTTCAAAACTCAATAAAGAACCAGTCAATAAACTGTACAAAACTCAATAAAGAACCAGTCAATAAACTGTACAAAACTCAATAAAGAAACAGTCAATAAACTGTACAAAACTCAATAAAGAACCAGTCAATAAACTGTACAAAACTGAACAAAGAACCAGTCAATAAACTGTACAAAACTGAATAAAGAACCAGTCAATAAACTGTACAAAACTGAATAAAGAACCAGTCAATAAACTGTACAAAACTCAATAAAGAACCAGTCAATAAACTGTACAAAACTCAATGAATAAACAGTCAATAAACTGTACAAAACTTAATAAAGAAACAGTCATTTACTGTACAAAACTCAATAAAGAACAAGTCAATAAACTGTAGAAAACTCAATAAAGAACCAGTCAATAAACTGTACAAAACTCAATGAAGAAACAGTCAATAAACTGTACAAAACTCAATAAAGAAACAGTCAATAAACTGTACAAAACTTAATACAGAACAAGTCAATAAACAGTACAAAACTGAATAAAGAACCAGTTAATAAATTGTGCAAAAACTCAATAAAGAAACAGTCAATAAATTGTACAAAACTCAATCAAGAACCAGTCAATAAACTGTACAAAACTGAACAAAGAACCAGTCAATAAACTGTACAAAACTGAATAAAGAACCAGTCAATAAACTGTACAAAACTGAATAAAGAACTAGTCAATAAACTGTACAAAACTCAATAAAGAACCAGTCAATAAACTGTACAAAACTCAATAAAGAACTAGTCAATAAACTGTACAAAACTGAATAAAGAACCAGTCAATAAACTGTACAAAACTCAATAAAGAAACAGTCAATAAACTGTACAAAACTCAATAAATAACCAGTCAATGAACTGTACAAAACTAAATAAAGAACCAGTCAATAAACTGTACAAAACTGAATAAAGAAACAGTCAATAAATTGTACAAAATCCAACAAAGAACCAGTCAATAAACTGTACAAAACTCAATAAAGAACCAATCAATAAACTGTACAAAACTCAATAAAGAAACAGTCAATAAACTGTACAAAACTGAATAAAGAAACAGTCAATAAACTGTACAAAACTCAATAAAGAACCAGTCAATAAACTGTACAAAGCTCAATAAAGAACCAGTCAATAAACTGTACAAAGCTCAATAAAGAACCAGTCAATAAACTGTACAAAACTGAATAAAGAAACAGTCAATAAACTGTACAAAACTCAATAAAGAACCAGTTAATAAACTGTACAAACTGAATAAAGAACCAGTCAATAAACTGTACAAAACTCAATAAAGAAACAGTCAATAAATTGTACAAAACTCAATAAAGAACCAGTTAATAAATTGTGCAAAAACTCAATAAAGAAACAGTCAATAAATTGTACAAAACTCAATACAGAACCAGTCAATAAATTGTACAAAACTCAATAAAGAACCAGTCAATAAATTGTACAAAACTCATTAAGAACCAGTCAATAAATTGTGCACAAACTCAATAAAGAAACAGTCAATAAACTGTACAAAACTGAATAAAGAACCAGTCAATAAACTGTACAAAACTCAGTAAAGAACCAGTCAATAAACTGTACAAAACTCAATAAAGAACTAGTCAATAAACTGTACAAAACTAAATAAAGAACCAGTCAATAAACTGTACAAAACTCAATAAAGAAACAGTCAATAAACTGTACAAAACTCAATAAAGAACCAGTCAATGAACTGTACAAAACTCAATAAAGAACCAGTCAATAAATTGTATAAAACTCAATAAAGAAACAGTCAATAAACTATACAAAACTCAATAAAGAACAAGTCAATAAACTGTACAAAACTCAATAAAGAACCAGTCAATAAACTGTACAAAACTCAATAAAGAACCAGTCAATAAACTGTACAAAACTAAATAAGGAAACAGTCAATAAACTGTTCAAAACTCAATAAAGAACCAGTCAATAAACTGTACAAAACTCAATAAAGAACCAGTCAATAAACTGTACAAAACTCAATAAAGAAACAGTCAATAAACTGTACAAAACTCAATAAAGAACCAGTCAATAAACTGTACAAAACTGAACAAAGAACCAGTCAATAAACTGTACAAAACTGAATAAAGAACCAGTCAATAAACTGTACAAAACTGAATAAAGAACCAGTCAATAAACTGTAAAAAACTCAATAAAGAACCAGTCAATAAACTGTACAAAACTCAATGAATAAACAGTCAATAAACTGTACAAAACTTAATAAAGAAACAGTCATTTACTGTACAAAACTCAATAAAGAACAAGTCAATAAACTGTAGAAAACTCAATAAAGAACCAGTCAATAAACTGTACAAAACTCAATGAAGAAACAGTCAATAAACTGTACAAAACTCAATAAAGAAACAGTCAATAAACTGTACAAAACTTAATACAGAACAAGTCAATAAACAGTACAAAACTGAATAAAGAACCAGTTAATAAATTGTGCAAAAACTCAATAAAGAAACAGTCAATAAATTGTACAAAACTCAATACAGAACCAGTCAATAAATTGTACAAAACTTAATAAAGAACCAGTCATTAAATTGTACAAAACTCATTAAGAACCAGTCAATAAATTGTGCACAAACTGAATAAAGAACCAGTCAATAAACTGTTCAAAACTCAATAAAGAACTAGTCAATAAACTGTACAAAACTGAATAAAGAACCAGTCAATAAACTGTACAAAACTCAATAAAGAAACAGTCAATAAACTGTACAAAACTGAATAAAGAACCAGTCAATGAACTGTACAAAACTCAATAAAGAACCAGTCAATAAATTGTATAAAACTCAATAAAGAAACAGTCAATAAACTGTACAAAACTCAATAAAGAACAAGTCAATAAACTGTACAAAACTCAATAAAGAACCAGTCAATTAACTGTACAAAACTCAATAAAGAACCAGTCAATAAACTGTACAAAACTAAATAAGGAAACAGTCAATAAACTGTACAAAACTCAATAAAGAACCAGTCAATAAACTGTACAAAACTCAATAAAGAACAAGTCAATAAACTGTACAAAACTCAATAAAGAACCAGTCAATGAACTGTACAAAACTCAATAAAGAACAAGTCAATAAACTGTACAAAACTCAATAAAGAACCCGTCAATAAACTGTACAAAACTCAATAAAGAACCAGTCACTAAACTGTACAAAACTAAATAAGGAAACAGTCAATAAACTGTACAAAACTAAATAAAGAACCAGTCAATAAACTGTACAAAACTCAATAAAGAACCAGTCAATAAACTGTACAAAACTCAATAAAGAACCAGTCAATAAATTGTACAAAACTCAATCAAGAACCAGTCAATAAACTGTACAAAACTGAACAAAGAACCAGTCAATAAACTGTACAAAACTGAATAAAGAACCAGTCAATAAACTGTACAAAACTGAATAAAGAACTAGTCAATAAACTGTACAAAACTCAATAAAGAACCAGTCAATAAACTGTACAAAACTCAATAAAGAACTAGTCAATAAACTGTACAAAACTGAATAAAGAACCAGTCAATAAACTGTACAAAACTCAATAAAGAAACAGTCAATAAACTGTACAAAACTCAATAAAGAACCAGTCAATAAACTGTACAAAACTCAATAAAGAAACAGTCAATAAACTGTACAAAACAATACAGAACAAGTCAATAAACAGTACAAAACTGAATAAAGAACCAGTTAATAAATTGTGCAAAAACTCAATAAAGAAACAGTCAATAAATTGTACAAAACTCAATACAGAACCAGTCAGTAAATTGTACAAAACTTAATAAAGAACCAGTCAATAAATTGTACAAAACTCATTAAGAACCAGTCAATAAGTTGTGCACAAACTGAATAAAGAACCAGTCAATAAACTGTTCAAAACTCAATAAAGAACCAGTGAATAAACTGTACAAACTCAATAAAGAACTAGTCAATAAACTGTACAAAACTGAATAAAGAACCAGTCAATAAACTGTACAAAACTCAATAAAGAAACAGTCAATAAACTGTACAAAACTCAATAAAGAACCAGTCAATGAACTGTACAAAACTCAATAAAGAACCAGTCAATAAACTGTACAAAACTCAATAAAGAACCAGTCAACAAACTGTACAAAACTCAATAAAGAACCAGTCAATAAACTGTACAAAACTCAATAAAGAACCAGTCAATAAACTGTACAAAACTCAATAAAGAACCAGTCAATAAACTGTACAAAACTCAATAAAGAAACAGTCAATAAACTGTACAAAACTCAATAAAGAACCAGTCAATAAACTGTACAAAACTGAACAAAGAACCAGTCAATAAACTGTACAAAACTGAATATAGAACCAGTCAATAAACTGTTCAAAACTGAATAAAGAACTAGTCAATAAACTGTACAAAACTCAATAAAGAACTAGTCAATAAACTGTACAAAACTCAATAAAGAACTAGTCAATAAACTGTACAAAACTCAATAAAGAACTAGTCAATAAACTGTACAAAACTGAATAAAGAACCAGTCAATAAACTGTACAAAACTCAATAAAGAAACAGTCAATAAACTGTACAAAACTCAAGAAAGAACCAGTCAATGAACTGTACAAAACTAAATAAAGAACCAGTCAATAAACTGTACAAAACTGAACAAAGAACCAGTCAATAAATTGTACCAAACCTCATTAAGAACCAGTCAATAAATTGTGCACAAACTGAATAAAGAACCAGTCAATAAACTGTTCAAAACTCAATAAAGAACCAGTGAATACACTGTACAAAACTCAATAAAGAACTAGTCAATAAACTGTACAAAACTGAATAAAGAACCAGTCAATAAACTGTACAAAACTCAATAAAGAAACAGTCAATAAACTGTACAAAACTCAATAAAGAACCAGTCAATGAACTGTACAAAACTAAATAAAGAACCAGTCAATAAACTGTATAAAACTCAATAAAGAAACAGTCAATAAATTGTACAAAATCCAATAAAGAACAAGTCAATAAACTGTACAAAACTCAATAAAGAACCAGTCAATAAACTGTACAAAACTCAATAAAGAACCAGTCAATAAACTGTACAAAACTCAATAAAGAACAAGTCAATAAACTGTACAAAACTCAATAAAGAACCAGTCAATGAACTGTACAAAGCTCAATAAAGAACCAGTCAATAAACTGTACAAAACTGAATAAAGAAACAGTCAATAAACTGTACAAAACTCAATAAAGAACCAGTTAATAAACTGTACAAACTGAATAAAGAACCAGTCAATAAACTGTACAAAACTCAATAAAGAAACAGTCAATAAATTGTACAAAACTCAATAAAGAACCAGTAAATAAATTGTGCAAAAACTCAATAACGAAACAGTCAATAAATTGTACAAAACTCAATACAGAACCAGTCAATAAATTGTACAAAACTCAATAAAGAACCAGTCAATAAATTGTACAAAACTCATTAAGAACCAGTCAATAAATTGTGCACAAACTCAATAAAGAAACAGTCAATAAACTGTACAAAACTGAATAAAGAACCAGTCAATAAACTGTACAAAACTCAATAAAGAACCAGTCAATAAACTGTACAAAACTCAATAAAGAACTAGTCAATAAACTGTACAAAACTAAATAAAGAACCAGTCAATAAACTGTACAAAACTCAATAAAGAAACAGTCAATAAACTGTACAAAACTCAATAAAGAACAAGTCAATAAACTGTACAAAACTCAATAAAGAACCAGTCAATAAACTGTACAAAACTCAATAAAGAACCAGTCAATAAACTGTACAAAACTAAATAAGGAAACAGTCAATAAACTGTTCAAAACTCAATAAAGAACCAGTCAATAAACTGTTCAAAACTCAATAAAGAACTAGTCAATAAACTGTACAAAACTCAATAAAGAAACAGTCAATAAACTGTACAAAACTCAATAAAGAACCAGTCAATAAACTGTACAAAACTGAACAAAGAACCAGTCAATAAACTGTACAAAACTGAATAAAGAACCAGTCAATAAACTGTACAAAACTCAGTAAAGAACCAGTCAATAAACTGTACAAAACTCAATGAATAAACAGTCAATAAACTGTACAAAACTTAATAAAGAAACAGTCATTTACTGTACAAAACTCAATAAAGAACAAGTCAATAAACTGTAGAAAACTCAATAAAGAACCAGTCAATAAACTGTACAAAACTCAATAAAGAAACAGTCAATAAACTGTACAAAACTCAATAAAGAACCAGTCAATAAACTGTACAAAACTCAATAAAGAACCAGTCACTAAACTGTACAAAACTAAATAAGGAAACAGTCAATAAACTGTACAAAACTCAATAAAGAACCAGTCAATAAACTGTACAAAACTCAATAAAGAACCAGTCAATAAACTGTACAAAACTCAATAAAGAAACAGTCAATAAACTGTACAAAACTCAATAAAGAACCAGTCAATAAACTGTACAAAACTGAACAAAGAACCAGTCAATAAACTGTACAAAACTGAATAAAGAACCAGTCAATAAACTGTACAAAACTGAAAAAAGAACCAGTCAATAAACTGTGCAAAACTCAATAAAGAACCAGTCAATAAACTGTACAAAACTCAATGAATAAACAGTCAATAAACTGTACAAAACTAAATAAAGAAACAGTCATTTACTGTACAAAACTCAATAAAGAACAAGTCAATAAACTGTACAAAACTCAATAAAGAACCAGTCAATAAACTGTACAAAACTCAATAAAGAACCAGTCAATAAACTGTACAAAACTCAATAAAGAAACAGTCAATAAACTGTACAAAACTTAATACAGAACAAGTCAATAAACAGTACAAAACTGAATAAAGAACCAGTTAATAAACTGTACAAAACTCAATAAAGAACCAGTCAATGAACTGTACAAAACTCAATAAAGAACCAGTCAATAAATTGTATAAAACTCAATAAAGAAACTGTCAATAAACTGTACAAAACTCAATAAAGAACAAGTCAATAAACTGTACAAAACTCAATAAAGAAACAGTCAATAAACTGTACAAAACTCAATAAAGAAACAGTCAATAAACTGTACAAAACTCAATAAAGAACCAGTCAATAAACTGTACAAAACTCAATAAAGAACCAGTCAATAAACTGTACAAAACTCAATAAAGAACCAGTCAATAAACTGTACAAAACTCAATAAAGAAACAGTCAATAAACTGTACAAAACTCAACAAAGAACCAGTCAATAAACTGTACAAAACTGAACAAAGAACCAGTCAATAAACTGTACAAAACTCAATAAAGAACCAGTCAATAAACTGTACAAAACTGAATAAAGAACCAGTCAACAAACTGTACAAAACTCAATAAAGAACCAGTCAATAAACTGTACAAAACTCAATGAATAAACAGTCAATAAACTGTACAAAACTAAATAAAGAAACAGTCATTTACTGTACAAAACTCAATAAAGAACAAGTCAATAAACTGTAGAAAACTCAATAAAGAACCAGTCAATAAACTGTACAAAACTCAATGAAGAAACAGTCAATAAACTGTACAAAACTCAATAAAGAAACAGTCAATAAACTGTACAAAACTGAATACAGAACAAGTCAATAAACAGTACAAAACTGAGTAAAGAACCAGTCAATAAATTGTGCACAAACTCAATAAAGAAACAGTCAATAAACTGTACAAAACTGAATAAAGAACCAGTCAATAAACTGTACAAAACTCAATAAAGAACCAGTCAATAAACTGTACAAAACTCAATAAAGAACTAGTCAATAAACTGTACAAAACTGAATAAAGAACCAGTCAATAAACTGTACAAAACTCAATAAAGAAACAGTCAATAAACTGTACAAAACTCAATAAAGAACCAGTCAATAAACTGTACAAAACTCAATAAAGAACCAGTCAATAAACTGTACAAAACTCAATAAAGAAACAGTCAATAAACTGTACAAAACTTAATACAGAACAAGTCAATAAACAGTACAAAACTGAATAAAGAACCAGTTAATAAACTGTACAAAACTCAATAAAGAACCAGTCAATGAACTGTACAAAACTCAATAAAGAACCAGTCAATAAATTGTATAAAACTCAATAAAGACACTGTCAATAAACTGTACAAAACTCAATAAAGAACCAGTCAATAAACTGTACAAAACTCAATAAAGAAACAGTCAATAAACTGTACAAAACTCAATAAAGAACCAGTCAATGAACTGTACAAAACTCAATAAAGAACCAGTCAATAAATTGTATAAAACTCAATAAAGAAACAGTCAATAAACTATACAAAACTCAATAAAGAACAAGTCAATAAACTGTACAAAACTCAATAAAGAACCAGTCAATAAACTGTACAAAACTCAATAAAGAACCAGTCAATAAACTGTACAAAACTAAATAAGGAAACAGTCAATAAACTGTTCAAAACTCAATAAAGAACCAGTCAATAAACTGTACAAAACTCAATAAAGAACCAGTCAATAAACTGTACAAAACTCAATAAAGAAACAGTCAATAAACTGTACAAAACTCAATAAAGAACCAGTCAATAAACTGTACAAAACTGAACAAAGAACCAGTCAATAAACTGTACAAAACTGAATAAAGAACCAGTCAATAAACTGTACAAAACTGAATAAAGAACCAGTCAATAAACTGTACAAAACTCAATAAAGAACCAGTCAATAAACTGTACAAAACTCAATGAATAAACAGTCAATAAACTGTACAAAACTTAATAAAGAAACAGTCATTTACTGTACAAAACTCAATAAAGAACAAGTCAATAAACTGTAGAAAACTCAATAAAGAACCAGTCAATAAACTGTACAAAACTCAATGAAGAAACAGTCAATAAACTGTACAAAACTCAATAAAGAAACAGTCAATAAACTGTACAAAACTTAATACAGAACAAGTCAATAAACAGTACAAAACTGAATAAAGAACCAGTTAATAAATTGTGCAAAAACTCAATAAAGAAACAGTCAATAAATTGTACAAAACTCAATCAAGAACCAGTCAATAAACTGTACAAAACTGAACAAAGAACCAGTCAATAAACTGTACAAAACTGAATAAAGAACCAGTCAATAAACTGTACAAAACTGAATAAAGAACTAGTCAATAAACTGTACAAAACTCAATAAAGAACCAGTCAATAAACTGTACAAAACTCAATAAAGAACTAGTCAATAAACTGTACAAAACTGAATAAAGAACCAGTCAATAAACTGTACAAAACTCAATAAAGAAACAGTCAATAAACTGTACAAAACTCAATAAAGAACCAGAAAATGAACTGTACAAAACTAAATAAAGAACCAGTCAATAAACTGTACAAAACTGAATAAAGAAACAGTCAATAAATTGTACAAAATCCAACAAAGAACCAGTCAATAAACTGTACAAAACTCAATAATGAACCAATCAATAAACTGTACAAAACTCAATAAAGAAACAGTCAATAAACTGTACAAAACTGAATAAAGAAACAGTCAATAAACTGTACAAAACTCAATAAAGAACCAGTCAATAAACTGTACAAAGCTCAATAAAGAACCAGTCAATAAACTGTACATAACTGAATCAAGAAACAGTCAATAAACTGTACAAAACTCAATAAAGAACCAGTTAATAAATTGTGCAAAAACTCAATAAAGAAACAGTCAATAAATTGTACAAAACTCAATACAGAACCAGTCAATAAATTGTACAAAACTCAATAAAGAACCAGTCAATAAATTGTACAAAACTCATTAAGAACCAGTCAATAAATTGTGCACAAACTCAATAAAGAAACAGTCAATAAACTGTACAAAACTGAATAAAGAACCAGTCAATAAACTGTACAAAACTCAATAAAGAACCAGTCAATAAACTGTACAAAACTCAATAAAGAACTAGTCAATAAACTGTACAAAACTAAATAAAGAACCAGTCAATAAACTGTACAAAACTCAATAAAGAAACAGTCAATAAACTGTACAAAACTCAATAAAGAACCAGTCAATGAACTGTACAAAACTCAATAAAGAACCAGTCAATAAATTGTATAAAACTCAATAAAGAAACAGTCAATAAACTATACAAAACTCAATAAAGAACAAGTCAATAAACTGTACAAAACTCAATAAAGAACCAGTCAATAAACTGTACAAAACTCAATAAAGAACCAGTCAATAAACTGTACAAAACTAAATAAGGAAACAGTCAATAAACTGTTCAAAACTCAATAAAGAACCAGTCAATAAACTGTACAAAACTCAATAAAGAACCAGTCAATAAACTGTACAAAACTCAATAAAGAAACAGTCAATAAACTGTACAAAACTCAATAAAGAACCAGTCAATAAACTGTACAAAACTGAACAAAGAACCAGTCAATAAACTGTACAAAACTGAATAAAGAACCAGTCAATAAACTGTACAAAACTGAATAAAGAACCAGTCAATAAACTGTACAAAACTCAATAAAGAACCAGTCAATAAACTGTACAAAACTCAATGAATAAACAGTCAATAAACTGTACAAAACTTAATAAAGAAACAGTCATTTACTGTACAAAACTCAATAAAGAACAAGTCAATAAACTGTAGAAAACTCAATAAAGAACCAGTCAATAAACTGTACAAAACTCAATGAAGAAACAGTCAATAAACTGTACAAAACTCAATAAAGAAACAGTCAATAAACTGTACAAAACTTAATACAGAACAAGTCAATAAACAGTACAAAACTGAATAAAGAACCAGTTAATAAATTGTGCAAAAACTCAATAAAGAAACAGTCAATAAATTGTACAAAACTCAATACAGAACCAGTCAATAAATTGTACAAAACTTAATAAAGAACCAGTCAATAAATTGTACAAAACTCATTAAGAACCAGTCAATAAATTGTGCACAAACTGAATAAAGAACCAGTCAATAAACTGTTCAAAACTCAATAAAGAACTAGTCAATAAACTGTACAAAACTGAATAAAGAACCAGTCAATAAACTGTACAAAACTCAATAAAGAAACAGTCAATAAACTGTACAAAACTGAATAAAGAACCAGTCAATGAACTGTACAAAACTCAATAAAGAACCAGTCAATAAACTGTATAAAACTCAATAAAGAAACAGTCAATAAACTGTACAAAACTCAATAAAGAACAAGTCAATAAACTGTACAAAACTCAATAAAGAACCAGTCAATAAACTGTACAAAACTCAATAAAGAACCAGTCAATAAACTGTACAAAACTAAATAAGGAAACAGTCAATAAACTGTACAAAACTCAATAAAGAACCAGTCAATAAACTGTACAAAACTCAATAAAGAACAAGTCAATAAACTGTACAAAACTCAATAAAGAACCAGTCAATGAACTGTACAAAACTCAATAAAGAACAAGTCAATAAACTGTACAAAACTCAATAAAGAACCAGTCAATAAACTGTACAAAACTCAATAAAGAACCAGTCACTAAACTGTACAAAACTAAATAAGGAAACAGTCAATAAACTGTACAAAACTCAATAAAGAACCAGTCAATAAACTGTACAAAACTCAATAAAGAACCAGTCAATAAACTGTACAAAACTCAATAAAGAACCAGTCAATGAACTGTACAAAACTCAATCAAGAACCAGTCAATAAACTGTACAAAACTGAACAAAGAACCAGTCAATAAACTGTACAAAACTGAATAAAGAACCAGTCAATAAACTGTACAAAACTCAATAAAGAACTAGTCAATAAACTGTACAAAACTCAATAAAGAACCAGTCAATAAACTGTACAAAACTCAATAAAGAACTAGTCAATAAACTGTACAAAACTGAATAAAGAACCAGTCAATAAACTGTACAAAACTCAATAAAGAAACAGTCAATAAACTGTACAAAACTCAATAAAGAACCAGTCAATAAACTGTACAAAACTCAATAAAGAAACAGTCAATAAACTGTACAAAACAATACAGAACAAGTCAATAAACAGTACAAAACTGAATAAAGAACCAGTTAATAAATTGTGCAAAAACTCAATAAAGAAACAGTCAATAAATTGTACAAAACTCAATACAGAACCAGTCAGTAAATTGTACAAAACTTAATAAAGAACCAGTCAATAAATTGTACAAAACTCATTAAGAATCAGTCAATAAGTTGTGCACAAACTGAATAAAGAACCAGTCAATAAACTGTTCAAAACTCAATAAAGAACCAGTGAATAAACTGTACAAACTCAATAAAGAACTAGTCAATAAACTGTACAAAACTGAATAAAGAACCAGTCAATAAACTGTACAAAACTCAATAAAGAAACAGTCAATAAACTGTACAAAACTCAATAAAGAACCAGTCAATGAACTGTACAAAACTCAATAAAGAACCAGTCAATAAACTGTACAAAACTCAATAAAGAACCAGTCAACAAACTGTACAAAACTCAATAAAGAACCAGTCAATAAACTGTACAAAACTCAATAAAGAACCAGTCAATAAACTGTACAAAACTCAATAAAGAACCAGTCAATAAACTGTACAAAACTCAATAAAGTGTACAAAACTCAATAAAGAACCAGTCAATAAACTGTACAAAACTGAATAAAGAACCAGTCAATAAACTGTACAAAACTGAATAAAGAACCAGTCAATAAACTGTTCAAAACTGAATAAAGAACTAGTCAATAAACTGTACAAAACTCAATAAAGAACTAGTCAATAAACTGTACAAAACTCAATAAAGAACTAGTCAATAAACTGTACAAAACTCAATAAAGAACTAGTCAATAAACTGTACAAAACTGAATAAAGAACCAGTCAATAAACTGTACAAAACTCAATAAAGAAACAGTCAATAAACTGTACAAAACTCAAGAAAGAACCAGTCAATGAACTGTACAAAACTAAATAAAGAACCAGTCAATAAACTGTACAAAACTGAATAAAGAAACAGTCAATAAATTGTACAAAATCCAACAAAGAACCAGTCAATAAACTGTACAAAACTCAATAAAGAACCAATCAATAAACTGTACAAAACTCAATAAAGAAACAGTCAATAAACTGTACAAAACTGAATAAAGAAACAGTTAATAAACTGTACAAAACTCAATAAAGAACCAGTCAATAAACTGTACAAAGCTCAATAAAGAACCAGTCAATAAACTGTACAAAACTGAATAAAGAAACAGTCAATAAACTGTACAAAACTCAATAAAGAACCAGTTAATAAACTGTACAAACTGTATAAAGAACCAGTCAATAAACTGTACAAAACTCAATAAAGAAACAGTCAATAAATTGTACAAAACTCAATAAAGAACCAGTTAATAAATTGTGCAAAAACTCAATAAAGAAACAGTCAATAAATTGTACAAAACTCAATAAAGAACCAGTCAATAAATTGTACAAAACTCATTAAGAACCAGTCAATAAATTGTGCACAAACTCAATAAAGAAACAGTCAATAAACTGTACATAACTGAATAAAGAACCAGTCAATAAACTGTACAAAACTCAATAAAGAACCAGTCAATAAACTGTACAAAACTCAATAAAGAACTAGTCAATAAACTGTACAAAACTAAATAAAGAACCAGTCAATAAACTGTACAAAACTCAATAAAGAAACAGTCAATAAACTGTACAAAACTCAATAAAGAACCAGTCAGTGAACTGTACAAAACTCAATAAAGAACCAGTCAATAAATTGTATAAAACTCAATAAAGAAACAGTCAATAAACTGTACAAAACTCAATAAAGAACAAGTCAATAAACTGTAGAAAACTCAATAAAGAACCAGTCAATAAACTGTACAAAACTCAATAAAGAACCAGTCAATAAACTGTACAAAACTAAATAAGGTAACAGTCAATAAACTGTTCAAAACTCAATAAAGAACCAGTCAATAAACTGTACAAAACTCAATAAAGAACTAGTCAATAAACTGTACAAAACTCAATAAAGAAACAGTCAATAAACTGTACAAAACTCAATAAAGAACCAGTCAATAAACTGTACAAAACTGAACAAAGAACCAGTCAATAAACTGTACAAAACTGAATAAAGAACCAGTCAATAAACTGTACAAAACTCAGTAAAGAACCAGTCAATAAACTGTACAAAACTCAATGAATAAACAGTCAATAAACTGTACAAAACTTAATAAAGAAACAGTCATTTACTGTACAAAACTGAATAAAGAACCAGTCAATAAACTGTTCAAAACTGAATAAAGAACTAGTCAATAAACTGTACAAAACTCAATAAAGAACCAGTCAATAAACTGTACAAAACTCAATAAAGAACTAGTCAATAAACTGTACAAAACTGAATAAAGAACAGGTCAATAAACTGTACAAAACTCAATAAAGAAACAGTCAGTAAACTGTACAAAACTCAATAAAGAACCAGTCAATGAACTGTACAAAACTCAATAAAGAACCTGTCAATAAACTGTACAAAACTGAACAAAGAACCTGTCAATAAATTGTACAAAACTCATTAAGAACCAGTCAATAAATTGTGCACAAACTGAATAAAGAACCAGTCAATAAACTGTTCAAAACTCAATAAAGAACCAGTGAATACACTGTACAAAACTCAATAAAGAACTAGTCAATAAACTGTACAAAACTGAATAAAGAACCAGTCAATAAACTGTACAAAACTCAATAAAGAAACAGTCAATAAACTGTACAAAACTCAATAAAGAACCAGTCAATGAACTGTACAAAACTAAATAAAGAACCAGTCAATAAACTGTATAAAACTCAATAAAGAAACAGTCAATAAATTGTACAAAATCCAATAAAGAACAAGTCAATAAACTGTACAAAACTCAATAAAGAACCAGTCAATAAACTGTACAAAACTCAATAAAGAACCAGTCAATAAACTGTACAAAACTCAATAAAAAACAAGTCAATAAACTGTACAAAACTCAATAAAGAACCAGTCAATGAACTGTACAAAGCTCAATAAAGAACCAGTCAATAAACTGTACAAAACTGAATAAAGAAACAGTCAATAAACTGTACAAAACTCAATAAAGAACCAGTTAATAAACTGTACAAACTGAATAAAGAACCAGTCAATAAACTGTACAAAACTCAATAAAGAAACAGTCAATAAATTGTACAAAACTCAATAAAGAACCAGTTAATAAATTGTGCAAAAACTCAATAACGAAACAGTCAATAAATTGTACAAAACTCAATACAGAACCAGTCAATAAATTGTACAAAACTCAATAAAGAACCAGTCAATAAATTGTACAAAACTCATTAAGAACCAGTCAATAAATTGTGCACAAACTCAATAAAGAAACAGTCAATAAACTGTACAAAACTGAATAAAGAACCAGTCAATAAACTGTACAAAACTCAATAAAGAACCAGTCAATAAACTGTACAAAACTCAATAAAGAACTAGTCAATAAACTGTACAAAACTAAATAAAGAACCAGTCAATAAACTGTACAAAACTCAATAAAGAAACAGTCAATAAACTGTACAAAACTCAATAAAGAACCAGTCAATAAACTGTACAAAACTCAATAAAGAACCAGTCAATAAATTGTATAAAACTCAATAAAGAAACAGTCAATAAACTGTACAAAACTCAATAAAGAACAAGTCAATAAACTGTACAAAACTCAATAAAGAACCAGTCAATAAACTGTACAAAACTCAATAAAGAACCAGTCAATAAACTGTACAAAACTAAATAAGGAAACAGTCAATAAACTGTTCAAAACTCAATAAAGAACCAGTCAATAAACTGTACAAAACTCAATAAAGAACTAGTCAATAAACTGTACAAAACTCAATAAAGAAACAGTCAATAAACTGTACAAAACTCAATAAAGAACCAGTCAATAAACTGTACAAAACTGAACAAAGAACCAGTCAATAAACTGTACAAAACTGAATAAAGAACCAGTCAATAAACTGTACAAAACTCAGTAAAGAACCAGTCAATAAACTGTACAAAACTCAATGAATAAACAGTCAATAAACTGTACAAAACTTAATAAAGAAACAGTCATTTACTGTACAAAACTCAATAAAGAACAAGTCAATAAACTGTAGAAAACTCAATAAAGAACCAGTCAATAAACTGTACAAAAGTCAATGAAGAAACAGTCAATAAACTGTACAAAACTCAATAAAGAACCAGTCAATAAACTGTACAAAACTCAATAAAGAACCAGTCACTAAACTGTACAAAACTAAATAAGGAAACAGTCAATAAACTGTACAAAACTCAATAAAGAACCAGTCAATAAACTGTACAAAACTCAATAAAGAACCAGTCAATAAACTGTACAAAACTCAATAAAGAAACAGTCAATAAACTGTACAAAACTCAATAAAGAACCAGTCAATAAACTGTACAAAACTGAACAAAGAACCAGTCAATAAACTGTACAAAACTGAATAAAGAACCAGTCAATAAACTGTACAAAACTGAAAAAAGAACCAGTCAATAAACTGTGCAAAACTCAATAAAGAACCAGTCAATAAACTGTACAAAACTCAATGAATAAACAGTCAATAAACTGTACAAAACTAAATAAAGAAACAGTCATTTACTGTACAAAACTCAATAAAGAACAAGTCAATAAACTGTACAAAACTCAATAAAGAACCAGTCAATAAACTGTACAAAACTCAATAAAGAACCAGTCAATAAACTGTACAAAACTCAATAAAGAAACAGTCAATAAACTGTACAAAACTTAATACAGAACAAGTCAATAAACAGTACAAAACTGAATAAAGAACCAGTTAATAAACTGTACAAAACTCAATAAAGAACCAGTCAATGAACTGTACAAAACTCAATAAAGAACCAGTCAATAAATTGTATAAAACTCAATAAAGAAACTGTCAATAAACTGTACAAAACTCAATAAAGAACAAGTCAATAAACTGTACAAAACTCAATAAAGAACCAGTCAATAAACTGTACAAAACTCAATAAAGAAACAGTCAATAAACTGTACAAAACTCAATAAAGAACCAGTCAATAAACTGTACAAAACTCAATAAAGAACCAGTCAATAAACTGTACAAAACTCAATAAAGAACCAGTCAATAAACTGTACAAAACTCAATAAAGAAACAGTCAATAAACTGTACAAAACTCAACAAAGAACCAGTCAATAAACTGTACAAAACTGAACAAAGAACCAGTCAATAAACTGTACAAAACTGAATAAAGAACCAGTCAATAAACTGTACAAAACTGAATAAAGAACCAGTCAACAAACTGTACAAAACTCAATAAAGAACCAGTCAATAAACTGTACAAAACTCAATGAATAAACAGTCAATAAACTGTACAAAACTAAATAAAGAAACAGTCATTTACTGTACAAAACTCAATAAAGAACAAGTCAATAAACTGTAGAAAACTCAATAAAGAACCAGTCAATAAACTGTACAAAACTCAATGAAGAAACAGTCAATAAACTGTACAAAACTCAATAAAGAAACAGTCAATAAACTGTACAAAACTGAATACAGAACAAGTCAATAAACAGTACAAAACTGAGTAAAGAACCAGTCAATAAATTGTGCACAAACTCAATAAAGAAACAGTCAATAAACTGTACAAAACTGAATAAAGAACCAGTCAATAAACTGTACAAAACTCAATAAAGAACCAGTCAATAAACTGTACAAAACTCAATAAAGAAACAGTCAATAAACTGTACAAAACTGAATAAAGAACAAGTCAATAAACTGTACAAAACTCAATAAAGAAACAGTCAATAAACTGTACAAAACTCAATAAAGAACCAGTCAATAAACTGTACAAAACTCAATAAAGAACCAGTCAATAAACTGTACAAAACTCAATAAAGAAACAGTCAATAAACTGTACAAAACTTAATACAGAACAAGTCAATAAACAGTACAAAAGTGAATAAAGAACCAGTTAATAAACTGTACAAAACTCAATAAAGAACCAGTCAATGAACTGTACAAAACTCAATAAAGAACCAGTCAATAAATTGTATAAAACTCAATAAAGACACTGTCAATAAACTGTACAAAACTCAATAAAGAACCAGTCAATAAACTGTACAAAACTCAATAAAGAAACAGTCAATAAACTGTACAAAACTCAATAAAGAACCAGTCAATAAACTGTACAAAACTTAATAAAGAAACAGTCAATAAACTGTACAAAACTCAATAAAGAACCAGTCAATAAACTGTACAAAACTGAACAAAGAACCAGTCAATAAACTGTACAAAACTGAATAAAGAACCAGTCAATAAACTGTACAAAACTGAAAAAAGAACCAGTCAATAAACTGTGCAAAACTCAATAAAGAACCAGTCAATAAACTGTACAAAACTCAATGAATAAACAGTCAATAAACTGTACAAAACTAAATAAAGAAACAGTCATTTACTGTACAAAACTCAATAAAGAACAAGTCAATAAACTGTACAAAACTCAATAAAGAACCAGTCAATAAACTGTACAAAACTCAATAAAGAACCAGTCAATAAACTGTACAAAACTCAATAAAGAAACAGTCAATAAACTGTACAAAACTTAATACAGAACAAGTCAATAAACAGTACAAAACTGAATAAAGAACCAGTTAATAAACTGTACAAAACTCAATAAAGAACCAGTCAATGAACTGTACAAAACTCAATAAAGAACCAGTCAATAAATTGTATAAAACTCAATAAAGAAACTGTCAATAAACTGTACAAAACTCAATAAAGAACAAGTCAATAAACTGTACAAAACTCAATAAAGAACCAGTCAAGAAACTGTACAAAACTCAATAAAGAAACAGTCAATAAACTGTACAAAACTCAATAAAGAACCAGTCAATAAACTGTACAAAACTCAATAAAGAACCAGTCAATAAACTGTACAAAACTCAATAAAGAACCAGTCAATAAACTGTACAAAACTCAATAAAGAAACAGTCAATAAACTGTACAAAACTCAACAAAGAACCAGTCAATAAACTGTACAAAACTGAACAAAGAACCAGTCAATAAACTGTACAAAACTGAATAAAGAACCAGTCAATAAACTGTACAAAACTGAATAAAGAACCAGTCAACAAACTGTACAAAACTCAATAAAGAACCAGTCAATAAACTGTACAAAACTCAATGAATAAACAGTCAATAAACTGTACAAAACTAAATAAAGAAACAGTCATTTACTGTACAAAACTCAATAAAGAACAAGTCAATAAACTGTAGAAAACTCAATAAAGAACCAGTCAATAAACTGTACAAAACTCAATGAAGAAACAGTCAATAAACTGTACAAAACTCAATAAAGAAACAGTCAATAAACTTTACAAAACTGAATACAGAACAAGTCAATAAACAGTACAAAACTGAGTAAAGAACCAGTCAATAAATTGTGCACAAACTCAATAAAGAAACAGTCAATAAACTGTACAAAACTGAATAAAGAACCAGTCAATAAACTGTACAAAACTCAATAAAGAACCAGTCAATAAACTGTACAAAACTCAATAAAGAACTAGTCAATAAACTGTACAAAACTGAATAAAGAACAAGTCAATAAACTGTACAAAACTCAATAAAGAAACAGTCAATAAACTGTACAAAACTCAATAAAGAACCAGTCAATAAACTGTACAAAACTCAATAAAGAACCAGTCAATAAACTGTACAAAACTCAATAAAGAAACAGTCAATAAACTGTACAAAACTTAATACAGAACAAGTCAATAAACAGTACAAAACTGAATAAAGAACCAGTTAATAAACTGTACAAAACTCAATAAAGAACCAGTCAATGAACTGTACAAAACTCAATAAAGAACCAGTCAATAAATTGTATAAAACTCAATAAAGACACTGTCAATAAACTGTACAAAACTCAATAAAGAACCAGTCAATAAACTGTACAAAACTCAATAAAGAAACAGTCAATAAACTGTACAAAACTCAATAAAGAACCAGTCAATGAACTGTACAAAATCAAATAAAGAACCAGTCAATAAATTGCATAAAACTCAATAAAGAAACAGTCAATAAACTATACAAAACTCAATAAAGAACAAGTCAATAAACTGTACAAAACTCAATAAAGAACCAGTCAATAAACTGTACAAAACTCAATAAAGAAACAGTCAATAAACTGTACAAAACTGAATAAAGAACCAGTCAATAAACTGTACAAAACTCAATAAAGAACCAGTCAATAAACTGTACAAAACTCAATAAAGAACTAGTCAATAAACTGTACAAAACTGAATAAAGAACAAGTCAATAAACTGTACAAAACTCAATAAAGAAACAGTCAATAAACTGTACAAAACTCAATAAAGAACCAGTCAATAAACTGTACAAAACTCAATAAAGAACCAGTCAATAAACTGTACAAAACTCAATAAAGAAACAGTCAATAAACTGTACAAAACTTAATACAGAACAAGTCAATAAACAGGACAAAAGTGAATAAAGAACCAGTTAATAAACTGTACAAAACTCAATAAAGAACCAGTCAATGAACTGTACAAAACTCAATAAAGAACCAGTCAATAAATTGTATAAAACTCAATAAAGACACTGTCAATAAACTGTACAAAACTCAATAAAGAACCAGTCAATAAACTGTACAAAACTCAATAAAGAAACAGTCAATAAACTGTACAAAACTCAATAAAGAACCAGTCAATAAACTGTACAAAACTCAATAAAGAAACAGTCAATAAACTGTACAAAACTCAATAAAGAACCAGTCAATAAACTGTACAAAACTGAACAAAGAACCAGTCAATAAACTGTACAAAACTGAATAAAGAACCAGTCAATAAACTGTACAAAACTGAAAAAAGAACCAGTCAATAAACTGTGCAAAACTCAATAAAGAACCAGTCAATAAACTGTACAAAACTCAATGAATAAACAGTCAATAAACTGTACAAAACTAAATAAAGAAACAGTCATTTACTGTACAAAACTCAATAAAGAACAACTCAATAAACTGTACAAAACTCAATAAAGAACCAGTCAATAAACTGTACAAAACTCAATAAAGAACCAGTCAATAAACTGTACAAAACTCAATAAAGAAACAGTCAATAAACTGTACAAAACTTAATACAGAACAAGTCAATAAACAGTACAAAACTGAATAAAGAACCAGTTAATAAACTGTACAAAACTCAATAAAGAACCAGTCAATGAACTGTACAAAACTCAATAAAGAACCAGTCAATAAATTGTATAAAACTCAATAAAGAAACTGTCAATAAACTGTACAAAACTCAATAAAGAACAAGTCAATAAACTGTACAAAACTCAATAAAGAACCAGTCAATAAACTGTACAAAACTCAATAAAGAAACAGTCAATAAACTGTACAAAACTGAATAAAGAACCAGTCAATAAACTGTACAAAACTCAATAAAGAACCAGTCAATAAACTGTACAAAACTCAATAAAGAACCAGTCAATAAACTGTACAAAACTCAATAAAGAAACAGTCAATAAACTGTACAAAACTCAACAAAGAACCAGTCAATAAACTGTACAAAACTGAACAAAGAACCAGTCAATAAACTGTACAAAACTGAATAAAGAACCAGTCAATAAACTGTACAAAACTGAATAAAGAACCAGTCAACAAACTGTACAAAACTCAATAAAGAACCAGTCAATAAACTGTACAAAACTCAATGAATAAACAGTCAATAAACTGTACAAAACTAAATAAAGAAACAGTCATTTACTGTACAAAACTCAATAAAGAACAAGTCAATAAACTGTAGAAAACTCAATAAAGAACCAGTCAATAAACTGTACAAAACTCAATGAAGAAACAGTCAATAAACTGTACAAAACTCAATAAAGAAACAGTCAATAAACTGTACAAAACTGAATACAGAACAAGTCAATAAACAGTACAAAACTGAGTAAAGAACCAGTCAATAAATTGTGCACAAACTCAATAAAGAAACAGTCAATAAACTGTACAAAACTGAATAAAGAACCAGTCAATAAACTGTACAAAACTCAATAAAGAACCAGTCAATAAACTGTACAAAACTCAATAAAGAACCAGTCAATAAACTGTACAAAACTGAATAAAGAACAAGTCAATAAACTGTACAAAACTCAATAAAGAAACAGTCAATAAACTGTACAAAACTAATTAAGAAACAGTCAATAAACTGTACAAAACTCAATAAAGAACCAGTCAATAAACTGTACAAAACTCAATAAAGAAACAGTCAATAAACTGTACAAAACTTAATACAGAACAAGTCAATAAACAGTACAAAACTGAATAAAGAACCAGTTAATAAACTGTACAAAACTCAATAAAGAACCAGTCAATGAACTGTACAAAACTCAATAAAGAACCAGTCAATAAATTGTATAAAACTCAATAAAGACACTGTCAATAAACTGTACAAAACTCAATAAAGAACCAGTCAATAAACTGTACAAAACTCAATAAAGAAACAGTCAATAAACTGTACAAAACTCAATAAAGAACCAGTCAATGAACTGTACAAAATCAAATAAAGAACCAGTCAATAAATTGCATAAAACTCAATAAAGAAACAGTCAATAAACTATACAAAACTCAATAAAGAACAAGTCAATAAACTGTACAAAACTCAATAAAGAACCAGTCAATAAACTGTACAAAACTCAATAAAGAACCAGTCAATAAACTGTACAAAACTAAATAAGGAAACAGTCAATAAACTGTTCAAAACTCAATAAAGAACCAGTCAATAAACTGTACAAAACTCAATAAAGAACCAGTCAATAAACTGTACAAAACTCAATAAAGAAACAGTCAATAAACTGTACAAAACTCAATAAAGAACCAGTCAATAAACTGTACAAAACTGAACAAAGAACCAGTCAATAAACTGTACAAAACTGAATAAAGAACCAGTCAATAAACTGTACAAAACTGAATAAAGAACCAGTCAATAAACTGTACAAAACTCAATAAAGAACCAGTCAATAAACTGTACAAAACTCAATGAATAAACAGTCAATAAACTGTACAAAACTTAATAAAGAAACAGTCATTTACTGTACAAAACTCAATAAAGAACAAGTCAATAAACTGTAGAAAACTCAATAAAGAACCAGTCAATAAACTGTACAAAACTCAATGAAGAAACAGTCAATAAACTGTACAAAACTCAATAAAGAAACAGTCAATAAACTGTACAAAACTTAATACAGAACAAGTCAATAAACAGTACAAAACTGAATAAAGAACCAGTTAATAAATTGTGCAAAAACTCAATAAAGAAACAGTCAATAAATTGTACAAAACTCAATCAAGAACCAGTCAATAAACTGTACAAAACTGAACAAAGAACCAGTCAATAAACTGTACAAAACTGAATAAAGAACCAGTCAATAAACTGTACAAAACTGAATAAAGAACTAGTCAATAAACTGTACAAAACTCAATAAAGAACCAGTCAATAAACTGTACAAAACTCAATAAAGAACTAGTCAATAAACTGTACAAAACTGAATAAAGAACCAGTCAATAAACTGTACAAAACTCAATAAAGAAACAGTCAATAAACTGTACAAAACTCAATAAAGAACCAGTCAATGAACTGTACAAAACTAAATAAAGAACCAGTCAATAAACTGTACAAAACTGAATAAAGAAACAGTCAATAAATTGTACAAAATCCAACAAAGAACCAGTCAATAAACTGTACAAAACTCAATAAAGAACCAATCAATAAACTGTACAAAACTCAATAAAGAAACAGTCAATAAACTGTACAAAACTGAATAAAGAAACAGTCAATAAACTGTACAAAACTCAATAAAGAACCAGTCAATAAACTGTACAAAGCTCAATAAAGAACCAGTCAATAAACTGTACAAAACTGAATAAAGAAACAGTCAATAAACTGTACAAAACTCAATAAAGAACCAGTTAATAAACTGTACAAACTGAATAAAGAACCAGTCAATAAACTGTACAAAACTCAATAAAGAAACAGTCAATAAATTGTACAAAACTCAATAAAGAACCAGTTAATAAATTGTGCAAAAACTCAATAAAGAAACAGTCAATAAATTGTACAAAACTCAATACAGAACCAGTCAATAAATTGTACAAAACTCAATAAAGAACCAGTCAATAAATTGTACAAAACTCATTAAGAACCAGTCAATAAATTGTGCACAAACTCAATAAAGAAACAGTCAATAAACTGTACAAAACTGAATAAAGAACCAGTCAATAAACTGTACAAAACTCAATAAAGAACCAGTCAATAAACTGTACAAAACTCAATAAAGAACTAGTCAATAAACTGTACAAAACTAAATAAAGAACCAGTCAATAAACTGTACAAAACTCAATAAAGAAACAGTCAATAAACTGTACAAAACTCAATAAAGAACCAGTCAATGAACTGTACAAAACTCAATAAAGAACCAGTCAATAAATTGTATAAAACTCAATAAAGAAACAGTCAATAAACTATACAAAACTCAATAAAGAACAAGTCAATAAACTGTACAAAACTCAATAAAGAACCAGTCAATAAACTGTACAAAACTCAATAAAGAACCAGTCAATAAACTGTACAAAACTAAATAAGGAAACAGTCAATAAACTGTTCAAAACTCAATAAAGAACCAGTCAATAAACTGTACAAAACTCAATAAAGAACCAGTCAATAAACTGTACAAAACTCAATAAAGAAACAGTCAATAAACTGTACAAAACTCAATAAAGAACCAGTCAATAAACTGTACAAAACTGAACAAAGAACCAGTCAATAAACTGTACAAAACTGAATAAAGAACCAGTCAATAAACTGTACAAAACTGAATAAAGAACCAGTCAATAAACTGTACAAAACTCAATAAAGAACCAGTCAATAAACTGTACAAAACTCAATGAATAAACAGTCAATAAACTGTACAAAACTTAATAAAGAAACAGTCATTTACTGTACAAAACTCAATAAAGAACAAGTCAATAAACTGTAGAAAACTCAATAAAGAACCAGTCAATAAACTGTACAAAACTCAATGAAGAAACAGTCAATAAACTGTACAAAACTCAATAAAGAAACAGTCAATAAACTGTACAAAACTTAATACAGAACAAGTCAATAAACAGTACAAAACTGAATAAAGAACCAGTTAATAAATTGTGCAAAAACTCAATAAAGAAACAGTCAATAAATTGTACAAAACTCAATACAGAACCAGTCAATAAATTGTACAAAACTTAATAAAGAACCAGTCAATAAATTGTACAAAACTCATTAAGAACCAGTCAATAAATTGTGCACAAACTGAATAAAGAACCAGTCAATAAACTGTTCAAAACTCAATAAAGAACCAGTGAATAAACTGTACAAAACTCAATAAAGAACTAGTCAATAAACTGTACAAAACTGAATAAAGAACCAGTCAATAAACTGTACAAAACTCAATAAAGAAACAGTCAATAAACTGTACAAAACTGAATAAAGAACCAGTCAATGAACTGTACAAAACTCAATAAAGAACCAGTCAATAAATTGTATAAAACTCAATAAAGAAACAGTCAATAAACTGTACAAAACTCAATAAAGAACAAGTCAATAAACTGTACAAAACTCAATAAAGAACCAGTCAATAAACTGTACAAAACTCAATAAAGAACCAGTCAATAAACTGTACAAAACTAAATAAGGAAACAGTCAATAAACTGTACAAAACTCAATAAAGAACCAGTCAATAAACTGTACAAAACTCAATAAAGAACAAGTCAATAAACTGTACAAAACTCAATAAAGAACCAGTCAATGAACTGTACAAAACTCAATAAAGAACAAGTCAATAAACTGTACAAAACTCAATAAAGAACCAGTCAATAAACTGTACAAAACTCAATAAAGAACCAGTCACTAAACTGTACAAAACTAAATAAGGAAACAGTCAATAAACTGTACAAAACTCAATAAAGAACCAGTCAATAAACTGTACAAAACTCAATAAAGAACCAGTCAATAAACTGTACAAAACTCAATAAAGAACCAGTCAATGAACTGTACAAAACTCAATCAAGAACCAGTCAATAAACTGTACAAAACTGAACAAAGAACCAGTCAATAAACTGTACAAAACTGAATAAAGAACCAGTCAATAAACTGTACAAAACTGAATAAAGAACTAGTCAATAAACTGTACAAAACTCAATAAAGAACCAGTCAATAAACTGTACAAAACTCAATAAAGAACTAGTCAATAAACTGTACAAAACTGAATAAAGAACCAGTCAATAAACTGTACAAAACTCAATAAAGAAACAGTCAATAAACTGTACAAAACTCAATAAAGAACCAGTCAATAAACTGTACAAAACTCAATAAAGAAACAGTCAATAAACTGTACAAAACAATACAGAACAAGTCAATAAACAGTACAAAACTGAATAAAGAACCAGTTAATAAATTGTGCAAAAACTCAATAAAGAAACAGTCAATAAATTGTACAAAACTCAATACAGAACCAGTCAGTAAATTGTACAAAACTTAATAAAGAACCAGTCAATAAATTGTACAAAACTCATTAAGAACCAGTCAATAAGTTGTGCACAAACTGAATAAAGAACCAGTCAATAAACTGTTCAAAACTCAATAAAGAACCAGTGAATAAACTGTACAAACTCAATAAAGAACTAGTCAATAAACTGTACAAAACTGAATAAAGAACCAGTCAATAAACTGTACAAAACTCAATAAAGAAACAGTCAATAAACTGTACAAAACTCAATAAAGAACCAGTCAATGAACTGTACAAAACTCAATAAAGAACCAGTCAATAAACTGTACAAAACTCAATAAAGAACCAGTCAACAAACTGTACAAAACTCAATAAAGAACCAGTCAATAAACTGCACAAAACTCAATAAAGAACCAGTCAATAAACTGTACAAAACTCAATAAAGAACCAGTCAATAAACTGTACAAAACTCAATAAAGAAACAGTCAATAAACTGTACAAAACTCAATAAAGAACCAGTCAATAAACTGTACAAAACTGAACAAAGAACCAGTCAATAAACTGTACAAAACTGAATAAAGAACCAGTCAATAAACTGTTCAAAACTGAATAAAGAACTAGTCAATAAACTGTACAAAACTCAATAAAGAACTAGTCAATAAACTGTACAAAACTCAATAAAGAACTAGTCAATAAACTGTACAAAACTCAATAAAGAACTAGTCAATAAACAGTACAAAACTGAATAAAGAACCAGTCAATAAACTGTACAAAACTCAATAAAGAAACAGTCAATAAACTGTACAAAACTCAATAAAGAACCAGTCAATGAACTGTACAAAACTAAATAAAGAACCAGTCAATAAACTGTACAAAACTGAATAAAGAAACAGTCAATAAATTGTACAAAATCCAACAAAGAACCAGTCAATAAACCGTACAAAACTCAATAAAGAACCAATCAATAAACTGTACAAAACTCAATAAAGAAACAGTCAATAAACTGTACAAAACTGAATAAAGAAACAGTTAATAAACTGTACAAAACTCAATAAAGAACCAGTCAATAAACTGTACAAAGCTCAATAAAGAACCAGTCAATAAACTGTACAAAACTGAA
Organism: Limnoperna fortunei; assembly: GCA_944474755.1. Classification (NCBI taxonomy): domain Eukaryota; kingdom Metazoa; phylum Mollusca; class Bivalvia; order Mytilida; family Modiolidae; genus Limnoperna; species Limnoperna fortunei. The sequence goes on along the minus strand of OX104118.1, from coordinate 22,841,337 downwards.
TAAAGAAACAGTCAATAAACTGTACAAAACTCAATAAAGAACCAGTTAATAAACTGTACAAACTGTATAAAGAACCAGTCAATAAACTGTACAAAACTCAATAAAGAAACAGTCAATAAATTGTACAAAACTCAATAAAGAACCAGTTAATAAATTGTGCAAAAACTCAATAAAGAAACAGTCAATAAATTGTACAAAGCTCAATACAGAACCAGTCAATAAATTGTACAAAACTCAATAAAGAACCAGTCAATAAATTGTACAAAACTCATTAAGAACCAGTCAATAAATTGTGCACAAACTCAATAAAGAAACAGTCAATAAACTGTACATAACTGAATAAAGAACCAGTCAATAAACTGTACAAAACTCAATAAAGAACCAGTCAATAAACTGTACAAAACTCAATAAAGAACTAGTCAATAAACTGTACAAAACTAAATAAAGAACCAGTCAATAAACTGTACAAAACTCAATAAAGAAACAGTCAATAAACTGTACAAAACTCAATAAAGAACCAGTCAATGAACTGTACAAAACTCAATAAAGAACCAGTCAATAAATTGTATAAAACTCAATAAAGAAACAGTCAATAAACTGTACAAAACTCAATAAAGAACAAGTCAATAAACTGTAGAAAACTCAATAAAGAACCAGTCAATAAACTGTACAAAACTCAATAAAGAACCAGTCAATAAACTGTACAAAACTAAATAAGGAAACAGTCAATAAACTGTTCAAAACTCAATAAAGAACCAGTCAATAAACTGTACAAAACTCAATAAAGAACTAGTCAATAAACTGTACAAAACTCAATAAAGAAACAGTCAATAAACTGTACAAAACTCAATAAAGAACCAGTCAATAAACTGTACAAAACTGAACAAAGAACCAGTCAATAAACTGTACAAAACTGAATAAAGAACCAGTCAATAAACTGTACAAAACTCAGTAAAGAACCAGTCAATAAACTGTACAAAACTCAATGAATAAACAGTCAATAAACTGTACAAAACTTAATAAAGAAACAGTCATTTACTGTACAAAACTGAATAAAGAACCAGTCAATAAACTGTGCAAAACTAAATAAAGAACTAGTCAATAAACTGTACAAAACTCAATAAAGAACCAGTCAATAAACTGTACAAAACTCAATAAAGAACTAGTCAATAAACTGTACAAAACTGAATAAAGAACAGGTCAATAAACTGTACAAAACTCAATAAAGAAACAGTCAGTAAACTGTACAAAACTCAATAAAGAACCAGTCAATGAACTGTACAAAACTCAATAAAGAACCAGTCAATAAACTGTACAAAACTGAACAAAGAACCAGTCAATAAATTGTACAAAACTCATTAAGAACCAGTCAATAAATTGTGCACAAACTGAATAAAGAACCAGTCAATAAACTGTTCAAAACTCAATAAAGAACCAGTGAATACACTGTACAAAACTCAATAAAGAACTAGTCAATAAACTGTACAAAACTGAATAAAGAACCAGTCAATAAACTGTACAAAACTCAATAAAGAAACAGTCAATAAACTGTACAAAACTCAATAAAGAACCAGTCAATGAACTGTACAAAACTAAATAAAGAACCAGTCAATAAACTGTATAAAACTCAATAAAGAAACAGTCAATAAATTGTACAAAATCCAATAAAGAACAAGTCAATAAACTGTACAAAACTCAATAAAGAACCAGTCAATAAACTGTACAAAACTCAATAAAGAACAAGTCAATAAACTGTACAAAACTCAATAAAGAACAAGTCAATAAACTGTACAAAACTCAATAAAGAACCAGTCAATGAACTGTACAAAGCTCAATAAAGAACCAGTCAATAAACTGTACAAAACTGAATAAAGAAACAGTCAATAAACTGTACAAAACTCAATAAAGAACCAGTTAATAAATTGTGCAAAAACTCAATAACGAAACAGTCAATAAATTGTACAAAACTCAATACAGAACCAGTCAATAAATTGTACAAAACTCAATAAAGAACCAGTCAATAAATTGTACAAAACTCATTAAGAACCAGTCAATAAATTGTGCACAAACTCAATAAAGAAACAGTCAATAAACTGTACAAAACTGAATAAAGAACCAGTCAATAAACTGTACAAAACTCAATAAAGAACCAGTCAATAAACTGTACAAAACTCAATAAAGAACTAGTCAATAAACTGTACAAAACTAAATAAAGAACCAGTCAATAAACTGTACAAAACTCAATAAAGAAACAGTCAATAAACTTTACAAAACTCAATAAAGAACCAGTCAATGAACTGTACAAAACTCAATAAAGAACCAGTCAATAAATTGTATAAAACTCAATAAAGAAACAGTCAATAAACTGTACAAAACTCAATAAAGAACAAGTCAATAAACTGTACAAAACTCAATAAAGAACCAGTCAATAAACTGTACAAAACTCAATAAAGAACCAGTCAATAAACTGTACAAAACTAAATAAGGAAACAGTCAATAAACTGTTCAAAACTCAATAAAGAACCAGTCAATAAACTGTACAAAACTCAGTAAAGAACCAGTCAATAAACTGTACAAAACTCAATGAATAAACAGTCAATAAACTGTACAAAACTTAATAAAGAAACAGTCATTTACTGTACAAAACTCAATAAAGAACAAGTCAATAAACTGTAGAAAACTCAATAAAGAACCAGTCAATAAACTGTACAAAACTCAATAAAGAACAAGTCAATAAACTGTACAAAACTCAATAAAGAACTAGTCAATAAACTGTACAAAACTCAATAAAGAAACAGTCAATAAACTGTACAAAACTCAATAAAGAACCAGTCAATAAACTGTACAAAACTGAACAAAGAACCAGTCAATAAACTGTACAAAACTGAATAAAGAACCAGTCAATAAACTGTACAAAACTCAGTAAAGAACCAGTCAATAAACTGTACAAAACTCAATGAATAAACAGTCAATAAACTGTACAAAACTTAATAAAGAAACAGTCATTTACTGTACAAAACTCAATAAAGAACAAGTCAATAAACTGTAGAAAACTCAATAAAGAACCAGTCAATAAACTGTACAAAACTCAATGAAGAAACAGTCAATAAACTGTACAAAACTCAATAAAGAACCAGTCAATAAACTGTACAAAACTCAATAAAGAACCAGTCACTAAACTGTACAAAACTAAATAAGGAAACAGTCAATAAACTGTACAAAACTCAATAAAGAACCAGTCAATAAACTGTACAAAACTCAATAAAGAACCAGTCAATAAACTGTACAAAACTCAATAAAGAAACAGTCAATAAACTGTACAAAACTCAATAAAGAACCAGTCAATAAACTGTACAAAACTGAACAAAGAACCAGTCAATAAACTGTACAAAACTGAATAAAGAACCAGTCAATAAACTGTACAAAACTGAAAAAAGAACCAGTCAATAAACTGTGCAAAACTCAATAAAGAACCAGTCAATAAACTGTACAAAACTCAATGAATAAACAGTCAATAAACTGTACAAAACTAAATAAAGAAACAGTCATTTACTGTACAAAACTCAATAAAGAACAAGTCAATAAACTGTACAAAACTCAATAAAGAACCAGTCAATAAACTGTACAAAACTCAATAAAGAACCAGTCAATAAACTGTACAAAACTCAATAAAGAAACAGTCAATAAACTGTACAAAACTTAATACAGAACAAGTCAATAAACAGTACAAAACTGAATAAAGAACCAGTTAATAAACTGTACAAAACTCAATAAAGAACCAGTCAATGAACTGTACAAAACTCAATAAAGAACCAGTCAATAAATTGTATAAAACTCAATAAAGAAACTGTCAATAAACTGTACAAAACTCAATAAAGAACAAGTCAATAAACTGTACAAAACTCAATAAAGAACCAGTCAATAAACTGTACAAAACTCAATAAAGAAACAGTCAATAAACTGTACAAAACTCAATAAAGAACCAGTCAATAAACTGTACAAAACTCAATAAAGAACCAGTCAATAAACTGTACAAAACTCAATAAAGAACCAGTCAATAAACTGTACAAAACTCAATAAAGAAACAGTCAATAAACTGTACAAAACTCAACAAAGAACCAGTCAATAAACTGTACAAAACTGAACAAAGAACCAGTCAATAAACTGTACAAAACTGAATAAAGAACCAGTCAATAAACTGTACAAAACTGAATAAAGAACCAGTCAACAAACTGTACAAAACTCAATAAAGAACCAGTCAATAAACTGTACAAAACTCAATGAATAAACAGTCAATAAATTGTACAAAACTAAATAAAGAAACAGTCATTTACTGTACAAAACTCAATAAAGAACAAGTCAATAAACTGTAGAAAACTCAATAAAGAACCAGTCAATAAACTGTACAAAACTCAATGAAGAAACAGTCAATAAACTGTACAAAACTCAATAAAGAAACAGTCAATAAACTGTACAAAACTGAATAAAGAACCAGTCAATAAACAGTACAAAACTGAGTAAAGAACCAGTCAATAAATTGTGCACAAACTCAATAAAGAAACAGTCAATAAACTGTACAAAACTGAATAAAAAACCAGTCAATAAACTGTACAAAACTCAATAAAGAACCAGTCAATAAACTGTACAAAACTCAATAAAGAACTAGTCAATAAACTGTACAAAACTGAATAAAGAACCAGTCAATAAACTGTACAAAACTCAATAAAGAAACAGTCAATAAACTGTACAAAACTCAATAAAGAACCAGTCAATAAACTGTACAAAACTCAATAAAGAACCAGTCAATAAACTGTACAAAACTCAATAAAGAAACAGTCAATAAACTGTACAAAACTTAATACAGAACAAGTCAATAAACAGTACAAAACTGAATAAAGAACCAGTTAATAAACTGTACAAAACTCAATAAAGAACCAGTCAATGAACTGTACAAAACTCAATAAAGAACCAGTCAATAAATTGTATAAAACTCAATAAAGACACTGTCAATAAACTGTACAAAACTCAATAAAGAACATGTCAATAAACTGTACAAAACTCAATAAAGAACCAGTCAATAAACTGTACAAAACTCAATAAAAAAACAGTCAATAAACTGTACAAAACTCAATAAAGAACCAGTCAATAAACTGTACAAAACTCAATAAAGAACCAGTCAATAAACTGTACAAAACTCAATAAAGAACCAGTCAATAAACTGTACAAAACTCAATAAAGAAACAGTCAATAAACTGTACAAAACTCAACAAAGAACCAGTCAATAAACTGTACAAAACTGAACAAAGAACCAGTCAATAAACTGTACAAAACTGAATAAAGAACCAGTCAATAAACTGTACAAAACTGAATAAAGAACCAGTCAACAAACTGTACAAAACTCAATAAAGAACCAGTCAATAAACTGTACAAAACTCAATGAATAAACAGTCAGTAAACTGTACAAAACTAAATAAAGAAACAGTCATTTACTGTACAAAACTCAATAAAGAACAAGTCAATAAACTGTAGAAAACTCAATAAAGAACCAGTCAATAAACTGTACAAAACTCAATGAAGAAACAGTCAATAAACTGTAAATACTCAATAAAGAAACAGTCAATAAACTGTACAAAACTGAATACAGAACAAGTCAATAAACAGTACAAAACTGAGTAAAGAACCAGTCAATAAATTGTGCACAAACTCAATAAAGAAACAGTCAATAAACTGTACAAAACTGAATAAAGAACCAGTCAATAAACTGTACAAAACTCAATAAAGAACCAGTCAATAAACTGTACAAAACTCAATAAAGAACTAGTCAATAAACTGTACAAAACTGAATAAAGAACCAGTCAATAAACTGTACAAAACTCAATAAAGAAACAGTCAATAAACTGTACAAAACTCAATAAAGAACCAGTCAATAAACTGTACAAAACTCAATAAAGAACCAGTCAATAAATTGTATAAAACTCAATAAAGAAACAGTCAATAAACTGTACAAAACTCAATAAAGAACAAGTCAATAAACTGTACAAAACTCAATAAAGAACCAGTCAATAAACTGTACAAAACTCAATAAAGAACCAGTCAATAAACTGTACAAAACTCAATAAAGAAACAGTCAATAAACTGTACAAAACTCAATAAAGAACCAGTCAATAAACTGTACAAAACTGAACAAAGAACCAGTCAATAAACTGTACAAAACTGAATAAAGAACCAGTCAATAAACTGTTCAAAACTGAATAAAGAACTAGTCAATAAACTGTACAAAACTCAATAAAGAACTAGTCAATAAACTGTACAAAACTCAATAAAGAACTAGTCAATAAACTATACAAAACTGAATAAAGAACCAGTCAATAAACTGTACAAAACTCAATAAAGAAACAGTCAATAAACTGTACAAAACTCAATAAAGAACCAGCCAATGAACTGTACAAAACTCAATAAAGAACCAGTCAATAAACTGTACAAAACTGAACAAAGAACCAGTCAATAAACTGTACAAAACTGAATAAATAACCAGTCAATAAACTGTACAAAACTGAATAAAGAACTAGTCAATAAACTGTACAAAACTCAATAAAGAACCAGTCAATAAACCGTACAAAACTCAATAAAGAACTAGTCAATAAACTGTACAAAACTGAATAAAGAACCAGTCAATAAACTGTACAAAACTCAATAAAGAAACAGTCAATAAACTGTACAAAACTCAATAAAGAACCAGTCAATGAACTGTACAAAACTAAATAAAGAACCAGTCAATAAACTGTACAAAACTAAATAAAGAAACAGTCAATAAATTGTACAAAATCCAACAAAGAACCAGTCAATAAACTGTACAAAACTCAATAAAGAACCAATCAATAAACTGTACAAAACTCAATAAAGAAACAGTCAATAAACTGTACAAAACTGAATAAAGAAACAGTCAATAAACTGTACAAAACTCAATAAAGAACCAGTCAATAAACTGTACAAAGCTCAATAAAGAACCAGTCAATAAACTGTACAAAACTGAATAAAGAAACAGTCAATAAACTGTACAAAACTCAATAAAGAACCAGTTAATAAACTGTACAAACTGAATAAAGAACCAGTCAATAAACTGTACAAAACTCAATAAAGAAACAGTCAATAAATTGTACAAAACTCAATAAAGAACCAGTTAATAAATTGTGCAAAAACTCAATAAAGAAACAGTCAATAAATTGTACAAAACTCAATACAGAACCAGTCAATAAATTGTACAAAACTCAATAAAGAACCAGTCAATAAATTGTACAAAACTCATTAAGAACCAGTCAATAAATTGTGCACAAACTCAATAAAGAAACAGTCAATAAACTGTACAAAACTGAATAAAGAACCAGTCAATAAACTGTACAAAACTCAATAAAGAACCAGTCAATAAACTGTACAAAACTCAATAAAGAACTAGTCAATAAACTGTACAAAACTAAATAAAGAACCAGTCAATAAACTGTACAAAACTCAATAAAGAAACAGTCAATAAACTGTACAAAACTCAATAAAGAACCAGTCAATGAACTGTACAAAACTCAATAAAGAACCAGTCAATAAATTGTATAAAACTCAATAAAGAAACAGTCAATAAACTGTACAAAACTCAATAAAGAACAAGTCAATAAACTGTACAAAACTCAATAAAGAACCAGTCAATAAACTGTACAAAACTCAATAAAGAACCAGTCAATAAACTGTACAAAACTAAATAATGAAACAGTCAATAAACTGTTCAAAACTCAATAAAGAACCAGTCAATAAACTGTACAAAACTCAATAAAGAACTAGTCAATAAACTGTACAAAACTCAATAAAGAAACAGTCAATAAACTGTACAAAACTCAATAAAGAACCAGTCAATAAACTGTACAAAACTGAACAAAGAACCAGTCAATAAACTGTACAAAACTGAATAAAGAACCAGTCAATAAACTGTACAAAACTCAGTAAAGAACCAGTCAATAAACTGTACAAAACTCAATGAATAAACAGTCAATAAACTGTACAAAACTTAATAAAGAAACAGTCATTTACTGTACAAAACTCAATAAAGAACAAGTCAATAAACTGTAGAAAACTCAATAAAGAACCAGTCAATAAACTGTACAAAACTCAATGAAGAAACAGTCAATAAACTGTACAAAACTCAATAAAGAAACAGTCAATAAACTGTACAAAACTTAATACAGAACAAGTCAATAAACAGTACAAAACTGAATAAAGAACCAGTTAATAAATTGTGCAAAAACTCAATAAAGAAACAGTCAATAAATTGTACAAAACTCAATACCGTACCAGTCAATAAATTGTACAAAACTTAATAAAGAACCAGTCAATAAATTGTACAAAACTCATTAAGAACCAGTCAATAAATTGTGCACAAACTGAATAAAGAACCAGTCAATAAACTGTTCAAAACTCAATAAAGAACCAGTGAATAAACTGTACAAAACTCAATAAAGAACTAGTCAATAAACTGTACAAAACTGAATAAAGAACCAGTCAATAAACTGTACAAAACTCAATAAAGAAACAGTCAATAAACTGTACAAAACTCAATAAAGAACCAGTCAATGAACTGTACAAAACTCAATAAAGAACCAGTCAATAAATTGTATAAAACTCAATAAAGAAACAGTCAATAAACTGTACAAAACTCAATAAAGAACAAGTCAATAAACTGTACAAAACTCAATAAAGAACCAGTCAATAAACTGTACAAAACTCAATAAAGAACCAGTCAATAAACTGTACAAAACTAAATAAGGAAACAGTCAATAAACTGTACAAAACTCAATAAAGAACCAGTCAATAAACTGTACAAAACTCAATAAAGAACCAGTCAATAAACTGTACAAAACTCAATAAAGAAACAGTCAATAAACTGTACAAAACTCAATAAAGAACCAGTCAATAAACTGTACAAAACTGAACAAAGAACCAGTCAATAAACTGTACAAAACTGAATAAAGAACCAGTCAATAAACTGTACAAAACTGAATAAAGAACCAGTCAACAAACTGTACAAAACTCAATAAAGAACCAGTCAATAAACTGTACAAAACTCAATGAATAAACAGTCAATAAACTGTACAAAACTAAATAAAGAAACAGTCATTTACTGTACAAAACTCAATAAAGAACAAGTCAATAAACTGTAGAAAACTTAATAAAGAACCAGTCAATAAACTGTTCAAAACTCAATGAAGAAACAGTCAATAAACTGTACAAAACTCAATAAAGAAACAGTCAATAAACTGTACAAAACTGAATACAGAACAAGTCAATAAACAGTACAAAACTGAATAAAGAACCAGTCAATAAATTGTGCACAAACTCAATAAAGAAACAGTCAATAAACTGTACAAACCTGAATAAAGAACCAGTCAATTAACTGTACAAAACTCAATAAAGAACCAGTCAATAAACTGTACAAAACTCAATAAAGAACCAGTCAATGAACTGTACAAAACTAAATAAAGAACCAGTCAATAAACTGTACAAAACTGAATAAAGAAACAGTCAATAAATTGTACAAATCCAACAAAGGACCAGTCAATAAACTGTACAAAACTCAATAAAGAACCAGTCAATAAACTGTTAAAAACTCAATAAAGAATGAGTCAATAAACTGTACAAAACTCAATAAAGAACCAGTCAATAAACTGAACAAAACTCAAAAAAGAACCAGTCAATAAACTGTACAAAAGTCAATAAAGAACCAGTCAATAAATTGTACACAAACTAAATAAAGAAACAGTCAATAAACTGTACAAAACTCAATAAAGAACCACTCAATAAATTGTGCACAAACTCAATAAAGAAACTGTCAATAAACTGTACAAAACTCAATAAAGAACCAGTCAATAAACTGTACAAAACTCAATAAAGAACAAGTCAATAAACTGTACAAAACTCAATAAAGAACCAGTCAATAAACTGTACAAAACTGAATAAAGAACCAGTCAATAAACTGTACAAAACTCAATAAGGAAACAGTCAATAAACTGTACAAAACTCAATAAAGAACCAGTCACTAAGCTGTACAAAACTAAATAAGGAAACAGTCAATAAACTGTACAAAACTAAATAAAGAACCAGTCAATAAACTGTACAAAACTCAATAAAGAACCAGTCAATAAACTGTACAAAACTCAATAAAGAAACAGCCAATAAACTGTACAAAACTCAACAAAGAACCGTCAATAAACTGTACAAAACTGAACAAAGAACCAGTTAATAAACTGTACAAAACTGAATAAAGAACCAGTCAATAAACTGTACAAAACTGAATAAAGAACCAGTTAATAAACTGTACAAACTGAATAAAGAACCAGTCAATAAACTGTACAAAACTCAATAAATAAACAGTCAATAAACTGTACAAAACTAAATAAAGAACCAGTCAATAAACTGTACAAAACTCAATAAAGAAACAGTCAATAAACTGTAGAAAACTAAATAAAGAAACAGTCAGTAAACTGTACAAAACTAAATAAAGAACCATTCAATAAACTGTATAAAACTCAATAAAGAACCAGTCAATAAACTGTACAAAACACAGTAAAGAAACAGTCAATAAACTGTACACAAACTCAATTAAGAACCAGTGAATAAACTGTACAAAACTGAATAAAGAACCAGTCAATAAACTGTACAAAACTCAATAAAGAACCAGTCAATAAACATTACAAAACTGAATAAAGAACCAGTCAATAAACTGTACAAAACTCAATAAAGAACCAGTCAATAAACTGTACAAAACTAAAAAAAGAAACAGCCAATAAACTGTACAAAACTAAATAAAGAAACAATAAATAAACTGTACAAAACTAAATAAAGAACCAGTCAATAAATTGTACACAAACTAAATAAAGAAACAATCAATAAACTGTACAAAACTAAATAAAGAAACAGTCAATAAACTGTACAAAACTCAATAAAGAACCAGTCAATAAACTGTACAAAACTGAACAAAGAACCAGTCAATAAACTGTACAAAACTCAATAAAGAAACAGTCAATAAACTGTACAAAACTCAATAAAGAACCAGTAATAAACTGTACAAAACTGAATAAAGAACCAGTCAATAAACTGTACAAAACTCAATAAAGAAACAGTTAATAAACTGTACGAAACTGAATAAAGAACCAGTCAATAAACTGTTAAAAACTCAATAAAGAATGAGTCAATAAACTGTACAAAACTCAATAAAGAACCAGTCAATAAACTGAACAAAACTCAAAAAAGAACCAGTCAATAAACTGTACAAAACTCAATAAAGAAACAGACAATAAACTGTACAAAACTCAATAAAGAACCAATCAAAATAATGTACAAAACTCAATATAGAACCAGTCAATAAACTGTACAAAACAAAAGAAAGAACCAGTCAATAAACTGTACAAAACAAAAGAAAGAACCAGTCAATAAACTGTACAAAACTAAATAAAGAAACAGTCAATAAACTGTATAAAACTCAATAAAGAAACAGTCATTAAACTGTACAAAATCAATAAAGAACCAGTCAAAAAACTGTACAAAACTCAATATAGAAACAGTCAATAAACTGTACAAAACTAAATAAAGAAACAGGAAATAAACTGTACAAAACTGAATAAAGAAACAGTCAATAAACTGTACAAATCTCAATAAAGAAACTGTCAATAAACTGTACAAAACTGAATAAAGAACCAGTCAATAAATTGTACAAAACTCAATAAAGAACCAGTCAATAAACTGTACAAAACTAAAAAAAGAAACAGTCAATAAACTCCACAAAACTAAATAAAGAACCAGTAAATAAACTGTACAAAACTAAATAAAGAACCAGTCAATAAATTGTACACAAACTAAATAAAGAAACAATCAATAAACTGTACAAAACTAAATAAAGAAACAGTCAATAAACTGTACAAAACTCAATAAAGAACCAGTCAATAAACTGTACAAAACTGAACAAAGAACCAGTCAATAAACTGTACAAAACTCAATAAAGAAACAGTCAATAAACTGTACAAAACTCAATAAAGAACCAGTAATAAACTGTACAAAACTGAATAAAGAACCAGTCAATAAACTGTACAAAACTCAATAAAGAAACAGTTAATAAACTGTACGAATCTGAATAAAGAACCAGTCAATAAACTGTTAAAAACTCAATAAAGAATGAGTCAATAAACTGTACAAAACTCAATAAAGAACCAGTCAATAAACTGAACAAAACTCAAAAAAGAACCAGTCAGTAAACTGTACAAAACTCAATAAAGAACCAGACAATAAACTGTACAAAACTCAATAAAGAACCAATCAAAATAATGTACAAAACTCAATATAGAACCAGTCAACAAACTGTACAAAACAAAAGAAAGAACCAGTCAATAAACTGTACAAAACAAAAGAAAGAACCAGTCAATAAACTGTACAAAACTAAATAAAGAAACAGTCAATAAACTGTACAAAACTCAATAAAGAAACAGTCATTAAACTGTACAAAATCAATAAAGAACCAGTCAAAAAACTGTACAAAACTCAATATAGAAACAGTCAATAAACTGTACAAAACTAAATAAAGAAACAGGAAATAAACTGTACAAAACTGAATAAAGAAACAGTCAATAAACTGTACAAATCTCAATAAAGAAACTGTCAATAAACTGTACAAAACTGAATAAAGAACAGGTCAATAAACTGTTGAAAACTCAATAAAGAATTAGTCAATAAACTGTACAAAACTCAGTAAAGAACCAGTCAATAAACTGTACAAAACTCAATAAAGAACAAGTTAATAAACTGTACAAAACAAAAGAAAGAACCAGTCAATAAACTGTACAAAACTAAATAAAAAACAGTCAATAAACTGTACAAAACTCAAAAAAGAACCAGTCAATAAACTGTAGAAAACTCAATAAAGAAACAGTCAATAAACTGTACAAAACTGAATAAAGAATAAGTCAATAAACTGTTCAAAACTCAATAAAGAAATAGTCAATAAACTGTACAAAACTCAATAAAGAACCAGTCAATAAACTGTACAAAACTCAATAAAGAACCAGTAATAAGCTGTACAAAACTGAATAAAGAACCAGTCAATAAACTGTACAAAACTCAATAAAGAAACAGTCAATAAACTGTACGAAACTGAATAAAGAACCAGTCAATAAATTGTTAAAAACTCAATAAAGAATTAGTCAATAAACTGTACAAAACTCAATAAAGAACCAGTCAATAAACTGAACAAAACTCAATAAAGAACCAGACAATAAACTGTACAAAACTCAATAAAGAACCAGTCAATAAACTGTACAAAACAGAAGAAAGAACCAGTTAATAAACTTTACAAAACTAAATATGTAAACAGTCGATAAACTGTACAAAACTCAATAAAGAACCAGTCAATAAATTGTTAAAAACTCAATAAAGAATTAGTCAATAAACTGTACAAAACTCAATAAAGAACCAGTCAATAAACTGAACAAAACTCAATAAAGAACCAGTCAATAAACTGTACGAAACTAAATAAAGAACCAGTCAATAAACTGTACAAAACTAAATAAAGAAACAGTCAATAAACTGTACAAAACTCAATAAAGAAACAGTCAATAACCTGTACAAAACTCAATAAAGAACCAGTCAATAAACTGTACAAACCTCAATAAAGAACCAGGCAATAAACTGGACAAAACACAATAAAGAACCAGTCAATAAACTGTACAAATCTAAATAAAGAACCAGTCAATAAACTGTTCAAAACTCAATAAAGAAACAGTCAATAAACTGTACGAAACTCAATAAAGAACCAGTCAATAAACTGTACAAAACTAAATAAAGAACCAGTCAATAAACTGTATAACAAAAGAAAGAACCAGTCAATCAACTGTACAAAACTCAATAAAGAAACAGTCAATAAACTGTACAAAACTCAATAAAGAAACAGTCAATAAACTGTACTAAACTCAATAAAGAACCAGTCAAAAAACTGTACAAAACTCAATATAGAAACAGTCAATAAACTGTACAAAACTAAATGAAGAATCAGTCAATAAAACTCTGCAAAACTCAATAAAGAACCAGTCAATAAACTGTACAAACTAAATAAAGAAACAGTCAATAAACTGTACAAAACTCAATAAAGAACCCGTCAATAAACTGTACAAAACTCGAAAAAGAACCAGTCAAAAAACTGTACAAAACTCAATATAGAAACAGTCAATAAACTGTACAAAACTAAACAAAGAAACAGTCAATAAACTGTACAAAACTAAATAAAGAACCAGTCAATAAACTGTACGATACTGAATAAAGAACCAGTCAACAAACTGTACAAAACTCAATAAAGAAACAGTCATTAAACTGTACAAAACTGAATAAAGAACCAGTCAATAAACTGTTCAAAACTCAATAAAGAATTAGTCAATAAACTGTACAAAACTAAATAAAGAACCAGCCAATAAACTGTACAAAACTCAATGAAGGACCAGACAATAAACTGTACAAAACTCAATAAAGAACCAGTCAATAAAGTGTACAAAACAAAAGAAAGAACCAGTTAATAAACTGTACAAAACTAAATATGGAAACTGTCGATAAACTGTACAAAACTCAATAAAGAACCAATCAAAATAATGTACAAAACTCAATATAGAACCAGTCAATAAACTGTACAAAACAAAAGAAAGAACAAGTCAATAAACTGTACAAAACAAAAGAAAGAACCAGTCAATAAACTGTACAAAACTAAATAAAGAAACAGTCAATAAACTGTACAAAACTCAATAAAGAAACAGTCATTAAACTGTACAAAATCAATAAAGAACCAGTCAAAAAACTGTACAAAACTCAATATAGAAACAGTCAATAAACTGTACAAAACTAAATAAAGAAACAGGAAATAAACTGTACAAAACTGAATAAAGAAACAGTCAATAAACTGTACAAATCTCAATAAAGAAACTGTCAATAAACTGTACAAAACTGAATAAAGAACCAGTCAATAAACTGTACAAAACTCAATAAAGAACCAGTCAATAAACTGTACAAAACTAAAAAAAGAAACAGTCAATAAACTGTACAAAACTAAATAAAGAAACAGTAAATAAACTGTACAAAACTAAATAAAGAACCAGTCAATAAATTGTACACAAACTAAATAAAGAAACAATCAATAAACTGTACAAAACTAAATAAAGAAACAGTCAATAAACTGTACAAAACTCAATAAAGAACCAGTCAATAAACTGTACAAAACTGAACAAAGAACCAGTCAATAAACTGTACAAAACTCAATAAAGAAACAGTCAATAAACTGTACAAAACTCAATAAAGAACCAGTAATAAACTGTACAAAACTGAATAAAGAACCAGTCAATAAACTGTACAAAACTCAATAAAGAAACAGTTAATAAACTGTACGAATCTGAATAAAGAACCAGTCAATAAACTGTTAAAAACTCAATAAAGAATGAGTCAATAAACTGTACAAAACTCAATAAAGAACCAGTCAATAAACTGAACAAAACTCAAAAAAGAACCAGTCAGTAAACTGTACAAAACTCAATAAAGAACCAGACAATAAACTGTACAAAACTCAATAAAGAACCAATCAAAATAATGTACAAAACTCAATATAGAACCAGTCAACAAACTGTACAAAACAAAAGAAAGAACCAGTCAATAAACTGTACAAAACAAAAGAAAGAACCAGTCAATAAACTGTACAAAACTAAATAAAGAAACAGTCAATAAACTGTACAAAACTCAATAAAGAAACAGTCATTAAACTGTACAAAATCAATAAAGAACCAGTCAAAAAACTGTACAAAACTCAATATAGAAACAGTCAATAAACTGTACAAAACTAAATAAAGAAACAGGAAATAAACTGTACAAAACTGAATAAAGAAACAGTCAATAAACTGTACAAATCTCAATAAAAAAACTGTCAATAAACTGTACAAAACTGAATAAAGAACAGGTCAATAAACTGTTGAAAACTCAATAAAGAATTAGTCAATAAACTGTACAAAACTCAGTAAAGAACCAGTCAATAAACTGTACAAAACTCAATAAAGAACAAGTTAATAAACTGTACAAAACAAAAGAAAGAACCAGTCAATAAACTGTACAAAACTAAATAAAAAAACAGTCAATAAACTGTACAAAACTCAAAAAAGAACCAGTCAATAAACTGTACAAAACTCAATAAAGAAACAGTCAATAAACTGTACAAAACTGAATAAAGAATAAGTCAATAAACTGTTCAAAACTCAATAAAGAAATAGTCAATAAACTGTACAAAACTCAATAAAGAACCAGTCAATAAACTGTACAAAACTCAATAAAGAACCAGTAATAAGCTGTACAAAACTGAATAAAGAACCAGTCAATAAACTGTACAAAACTCAATAAAGAAACAGTCAATAAACTGTACGAAACTGAATAACGAACCAGTCAATAAATTGTTAAAAACTCAATAAAGAATTAGTCAAAAAACTGTACAAAACTCAATAAAGAACCAGTCAATAAACTGAACAAAACTCAATAAAGAACCAGACAATAAACTGTACAAAACTCAATAAAGAACCAGTCAATAAACTGTACGAAACTAAATAAAGAACCAGTCAATAAACTGTACAAAACTAAATAAAGAAACAGTCAATAAACTGTACAAAACTCAATAAAGAAACAGTCAATAAACTGTACAAAACTCAATAAAGAACCAGTCAATAAACTGTACAAACCTCAATAAAGAACCAGGCAATAAACTGGACAAAACACAATAAAGAACCAGTCAATAAACTGTACAAATCTAAATAAAGAACCAGTCAATAAACTGTTCAAAACTCAATACAGAAACAGTCGATAAACTGTACGAAACTCAATAAAGAACCAGTCAATAAACTGTACAAAACTAAATAAAGAACCAGTCAATAAACTGTATAACAAAAGAAAGAACCAGTCAATCAACTGTACAAAACTCAATAAAGAAACAGTCAATAAACTGTACAAAACTCAATAAAGAAACAGTCAATAAACTGTACTAAACTCAATAAAGAACCAGTCAAAAAACTGTACAAAACTCAATATAGAAACAGTCAATAAACTGTACAAAACTAAATGAAGAATCAGTCAATAAAACTCTGCAAAACTCAATAAAGAACCAGTCAATAAACTGTACAAACTAAATAAAGAAACAGTCAATAAACTGTACAAAACTCAATAAAGAACCCGTCAATAAACTGTACAAAACTCGAAAAAGAACCAGTCAAAAAACTGTACAAAACTCAATATAGAAACAGTCAATAAACTGTACAAAACTAAACAAAGAAACAGTCAATAAACTGTACAAAACTAAATAAAGAACCAGTCAATAAACTGTACGATACTGAATAAAGAACCAGTCAACAAACTGTACAAAACTCAATAAAGAAACAGTCATTAAACTGTACAAAACTGAATAAAGAACCAGTCAATAAACTGTTCAAAACTCAATAAAGAATTAGTCAATAAACTGTACAAAACTAAATAAAGAACCAGTCAATAAACTGTACAAAACTCAATAAAGGACCAGACAATAAACTGTACAAAACTCAATAAAGAACCAGTCAATAAAGTGTACAAAACAAAAGAAAGAACCAGTTAATAAACTGTACAAAACTAAATATGGAAACTGTCGATAAACTGTACAAAACTCAATAAAGAAACAGTCAATAAACTGTACAAAACTCAATAAAGAACCAGTCAAAAAACTGTACAAAACTCAATATAGAACTGTACAAAACTGAATAAAGAGCCAGTCAATTAACTGTACAAAACAAAAGAAAGAATCAGTCAATAAACTGTACAAAACTAAATAAAGAAACAGTCAATAAACTGTACAAAACTCAATAAAGAAACAGTCAATAAACTGTACGAAACTCAATAAAGAACCAGTCAATAAACTGTACAAACCTCAAAAAAAGAACCAGTCAATAAACTGTACAAAACACAATAAAGAACCAGTCAATAAACTGTACAAAACTAAATAAAGAACCAGTCAATAAACTGTACAAACCTCAAAAAAGAACCAGTCAATAAACTGTACAAAACACAATAAAGAACCAGTCAATAAACTGTACAAAACTAAATAAAGAACCAGTCAATAAACTGTACAAAACTAAATAAAGAAACAGTCAATAAACTGTTCAAAACTCAATAAAGAAACAGTCAATAAACTGTACAAAACTCAATAAAGAACCAGTCAATAAACTGTACAAACCTCAATAAAGAACCAGGCAATAAACTGGACAAAACACAATAAAGAACCAGTCAATAAATTGTACAAAACAAAATAAAGAACCAGTCAATAAACTGTTCAAAACTCAATAAAGAAACAGTCAATAAACTGTAAAAACTCAATAAAGAACCAGTCAAAACACTGTACAAAACTCAATAAAGAAACAGTAAAAAAACTGTACAAAACTCAATAAAGAATCAGTCAATAAACTATACAAAACTCAATAAAGAAACAGTCAATAAACTGTACAAAACTCAATAAAGAACCAGTGAATAAACTGGACAAAACTGAATAAAGAAACAGTCAATAAACTGTACAAAACTAAATAAAGAACCAGTCAGTAAACTGTATAACAAAAGATAAAACCAGTCAATCAACTGTACAAAACTCAATAAAGAAACAGTCAATAAACTGTACAAAACTCAATAAAGAAACAGTCAATAAACTTACTAAACTCAATAAAGAACCAGTCAAAAAACTGTACAAAACTCAATATAGAAACAGTCAATAAACTGTACAAAACTAAATAAAGAATCAGTCAATAAAACTCTACAAAACTCAATAAAGAACCAGTCAATAAACTGTACAAACTAAATAAAGAAACAGTCAATAAACTGTACAAAACTCAATAAAGAACCCGTCAATAAACTGTACAAAACTCGAAAAAGAACCAGCCAAAAACTGTACAAAACTCAATATAGAAACAGTCAATAAACTGTACAAAACTAAATAAAGAACCAGTCAATAAACTGTACAAAACTAAATAAAGAACCAGTCAATAAACTGTACGATACTGAATAAAGAACCAGTCAACAAACTGTACAAAACTCAATAAAGAAACAGTCATTAAACTGTACAAAACTGAATAAAGAACCAGTCAATAAACTGTTCAAAACTCAATAAAGAATTAGTCAATAAACTGTACAAAACTAAATAAAGAACCAGTCAATAAACTGTACAAAACTCAATAAAGGACCAGACAATAAACTGTACAAAACTCAATAAAGAACCAGTCAATAAAGTGTACAAAACAAAAGAAAGAACCAGTTAATAAACTGTACAAAACTAAATATGGAAACTGTCGATAAACTGTACAAAACTCAATAAAGAAACAGTCAATAAACTGTACAAAACTCAATAAAGAACCAGTCAAAAAACTGTACAAAACTCAATATAGAACTGTACAAAACTGAATAAAGAGCCAGTCAATTAACTGTACAAAACAAAAGAAAGAATCAGTCAATAAACTGTACAAAACTAAATAAAGAAACAGTCAATAAACTGTACAAAACTCAATAAAGAAACAGTCAATAAACTGTACGAAACTCAATAAAGAACCAGTCAATAAACTGTACAAACCTCAAAAAAAGAACCAGTCAATAAACTGTACAAAACACAATAAAGAACCAGTCAATAAACTGTACAAAACTAAATAAAGAACCAGTCAATAAACTGTACAAACCTCAAAAAAGAACCAGTCAATAAACTGTACAAAACACAATAAAGAACCAGTCAATAAACTGTACAAAACTAAATAAAGAACCAGTCAATAAACTGTACAAAACTAAATAAAGAAACAGTCAATAAACTGTTCAAAACTCAATAAAGAAACAGTCAATAAACTGTACAAAACTCAATAAAGAACCAGTCAATAAACTGTACAAACCTCAATAAAGAACCAGGCAATAAACTGGACAAAACACAATAAAGAACCAGTCAATAAATTGTACAAAACAAAATAAAGAACCAGTCAATAAACTGTTCAAAACTCAATAAAGAAACAGTCAATAAACTGTAAAAACTCAATAAAGAACCAGTCAAAACACTGTACAAAACTCAATAAAGAAACAGTAAAAAAACTGTACAAAACTCAATAAAGAATCAGTCAATAAACTATACAAAACTCAATAAAGAAACAGTCAATAAACTGTACAAAACTCAATAAAGAACCAGTGAATAAACTGGACAAAACTGAATAAAGAAACAGTCAATAAACTGTACAAAACTAAATAAAGAACCAGTCAGTAAACTGTATAACAAAAGATAAAACCAGTCAATCAACTGTACAAAACTCAATAAAGAAACAGTCAATAAACTGTACAAAACTCAATAAAGAAACAGTCAATAAACTTACTAAACTCAATAAAGAACCAGTCAAAAAACTGTACAAAACTCAATATAGAAACAGTCAATAAACTGTACAAAACTAAATAAAGAATCAGTCAATAAAACTCTACAAAACTCAATAAAGAACCAGTCAATAAACTGTACAAACTAAATAAAGAAACAGTCAATAAACTGTACAAAACTCAATAAAGAACCCGTCAATAAACTGTACAAAACTCGAAAAAGAACCAGCCAAAAACTGTACAAAACTCAATATAGAAACAGTCAATAAACTGTACAAAACTAAACAAAGAAACAGTCAATAAACTGTACAAAACTAAATAAAGAACCAGTCAATAAACGGTACAAAACTGAATAAAGAACCAGTCAATAAACTGTACAAAACTCAATACAGAAACAGACAATAAACTGTACAAAACTGAATAAAGAACCAGTCAATAAACTGTTCAAAACTCAATAAAGAATTAGTCAATAAACTGTACAAAACTCAATAAAGAACCAGTCAATAAACTGTACAAACTCAATAAAGAACCAGACAATAAACTGTACAAAACTCAATAAAGAACCAGTCAATAAAGTGTACAAAACAAAAGAAAGAACCAGTTAATAAACTGTACAAAACTAAATATGGAAACAGTCGATAAACTGTACAAAACTCAATAAAGAACCAGTCAATAAACTGTACAAAACTCAATAAAGAACCAGTCAACAAACTGTACATAACAAAAGAAAGAACCAGTCAATAAACTGTACAAAACTCGAAAAAGAACCAGTCAGAAAACTGTACAAAACTCAATATAGAAACAGTCAATAAACTGTACAAAACTAAACAAAGAACCAGTCAATAAACTGTACAAAACTGAATAAAGAACCAGTCAATAAACTGTACAAAAGTCAATAAAGAACCAGTCAATAAATTTTGCACAAACTAAATAAAGAAACAGTCAATAAACTGTACAAAACTCAATAAAGAACCAGTTAATAAACTGTACAAAACTCAATAAAGAACCAGTCAATTAACTGTACAAAACTAAATAAAGAAACAGTCAATAAACTGTACAAAACTCAATAAAGAACCAGTCAATAAACTGTACAAAACTCAATAAAGAACCAGTCAATAAACTGTACAAAACTCAATAAAGAACCAGTCAATAAACTGTACAAAACTCAATAAAGAACCAGTTAATAAACTGTACAAAACTCAATAAAGAACCAGTCAATAAACTGTACAAAACTAAATAAAGAAACAGTCAATAAACTGAACAAAACTCAATAAAGAACCAATTAATAAACTGTACAAAACTGAATAAAGAACCAGTCAGATAACTGTACAAAACTCAATAAAGAACCAGTCAATAAACTGTACAAAACTAAATAAAGAAACAGTCAATAAACTGTACAAAACTATATACAGAAACAGTTAATGAAGAACCAGTCAATAGACTGTAAAAAACTCAAAAAAGAACCAGTCAATAAATTGTGCAAAAAACTCAATAAAGAACCAGTCAATAAACTGTACAAAACTCAATAAAGAACCAGTCAATAAACTGTACAAAACTCAATAAAGAGCCGGTCAATAAACTCCACAAAACTAAATAAAGAAAGAGTCAATAAACTGAACAAAACTAAATAAACAAACAGTCAATAAACTTTACAAAACTAATTAAACAACCAGTCAATAAATTGTACACAAACTAAATAAAGAAACAGTCAATAAACTGTACAAAGCTCAATAAAGAACCAGTTAATAAACTGTACAAAACTCAATAAAGAACCAGTCAATAAACTGTACAAAACTAAATAAAGAACCAGTCAATAAACTGTACAAAACTCAATAAAGAACCAGTCAATAAACTGTACAAAACTAAATAAAGAAACAGTCAATAAACTGTACAAAACTCAATAAAGAACCAGTCAATAAACTGTACAAAACTGAATAAAGAACCAGTCAATAAACTGTACAAATCTCAATAAAGAACCAGTCAATAAACTGTACAAAACTAAATAAAGAATCAGTCAATAAAACTCTACAAAACTCAATAAAGAACCCGTCAATAAACTGTACAAAACTCGAAAAAGAACCAGCCAAAAACTGTACAAAACTCAATATAGAAACAGTCAATAAACTGTACAAAACTAAACAAAGAAACAGTCAAAAAACTGTACAAAACTAAATAAAGAACCAGTCAATAAACTGTACAAAACTGAATAAAGAACCAGTCAATAAACTGTACAAAACTCAATACAGAAACAGTCAATAAACTGTACAAAACTGAATAAAGAACCAGTCAATAAACTGTTCAAAACTCAATAAAGAATTAGTCAATAAACTGTACAAAACTCAATAAAGAACCAGTCAATAAACTGTACAAAACTCAATAAAGAACCAGACAATAAACTGTACAAAACTCAATAAAGAACCAGTCAATAAAGTGTACAAAACAAAAGAAAGAACCAGTTAATAAACTGTACAAAACTAAATATGGAAACAGTCGATAAACTGTACAAAACTCAATAAAGAACCAGTCAATAAACTGTACAAAACTGAATAAAGAACCAGTCAATAAACTGTACAAAACTCAATAAAGAACCAGTCAATAAACTGTACAAAACTCAATAAAGAACCAGTCAATAAACTGTACAAAACTCAATAAAGAACCAGTCAATAAACTGTACAAAACTCAATAAAGAACCAGTCAATAAACTGTACAAAACTAAATAAAGAAACAGTCAATAAACTGTACAAAACTATATACAGAAACAGTTAATGAAGAACAAGTCAATAGACTGTACAAAACTCAAAAAAGAACCAGTCAATAAATTGTGCAAAAAACTCAATAAAGAAACAGTCAATAAACTGTACAAAACTCAATAAAGAACCAGTCAATAAACTGTACAAAACTCAATAAAGAGCCAGTCAATAAACTCTACAAAACTAAATAAAGAAAGAGTCAATAAACTGAACAAAACTAAATAAACAACCGGTCAATAAATTGTACACAAACTAAATAAAGAAACAGTCAATAAACAGTACAAAACTCAAAAAAGAAGCAATTAATAAACTGTACAAAACTCAATAAAGAACCAGTCAATAAACTGTACAAAACTAAATAAAGAAACAGTCAATAAACTGTACAAATCTCAATAAAGAACCAGTCAATAAACTGTACAAAACTGAATAAAGAACCAGTCAATAAACTGTACAAAACTCAATAAAGAACCAGTCAATAAACTGTACAAAACTCAATAAAGAACCAGTCAATAAACTGTACAAAACTCAATAAAGAACCAGTCAATAAACAGTACAAAACTCAATAAAGAACCAGTCAATAAACTGTACAAAACTAAATAAAGAAACAGTCAATAAACTGTACAAAACTATATACAGAAACAGTTAATGAAGAACAAGTCAATAGACTGTACAAAACTCAAAAAAGAACCAGTCAATAAATTGTGCAAAAAACTCAATAAAGAAACAGTCAATAAACTGTACAAAACTCAATAAAGAACCAGTCAATAAACTGTACAAAACTCAATAAAGAACCAGTCAATAAACTCTACAAAACTAAATAAAGAAAGAGTCAATAAACTGAACAAAACTAAATAAACAACCGGTCAATAAATTGTACACAAACTAAATAAAGAAACAGTCAATAAACTGTACAAAACTCAAAAAAGAAGCAATTAATAAACTGTACAAAACTCAATAAAGAACCAGTCAATAAACTGTACAAAACTAAATAAAGAAACAGTCAATAAACTGTACAAAACTCAATAAAGAACCAGTCAATAAACTGTACAAAACTGAATAAAGAACCAGTCAATAATCTGCACAAAACTCAATAAAGAACCAGTCAATAAACTGTACAAAACTCAATAAAGAACCAGTCACTTAACTGCACAAAACTAAATAAAGAAACAGTTAATAAACTGTACAAAACTCAATAAAGAACCAGTCAATAAACTGTACAAAACTCAATAAAGAACAAGTTAATAAACTGTACAAAACTCAATAAAGAACCAGTAAATAAACTGTACAAAACTCAATAAAGAACCAGTCAATAAACTGTACAAAACTAAATAAAGAAACAGTCAATAAACTGTACAAAACTCAATAAAGAACCAGTCAATAAACTGTACAAAACTGAATAAAGAACCAGTCAATAAACTGTACAAATCTCAATAAAGAACCAGTCAATAAACTGTACAAAACTAAATAAAGAATCAGTCAATAAAACTCTACAAAACTCAATAAAGAACCCGTCAATAAACTGTACAAAACTCGAAAAAGAACCAGCCAAAAACTGTACAAAACTCAATACAGAAACAGTCAATAAACTGTACAAAACTAAACAAAGAAACAGTCAATAAACTGTACAAAACTAAATAAAGAACCAGTCAATAAACTGTACAAAACTGAATAAAGAACCAGTCAATAAACTGTACAAAACTCAATACAGAAACAGTCAATAAACTGTACAAAACTGAATAAAGAACCAGTCAATAAACTGTTCAAAACTCAATAAAGAATTAGTCAATAAACTGTACAAAACTCAATAAAGAACCAGTCAATAAACTGTACAAAACTCAATAAAGAACCAGACAATAAACTGTACAAAACTCAATAAAGAACCAGTCAATAAAGTGTACAAAACAAAAGAAAGAACCAGTTAATAAACTGTACAAAACTAAATATGGAAACAGTCGATAAACTGTACAAAACTCAATAAAGAACCAGTCAATAAACTGTACAAAACTCAATAAAGAACCAGTCAACAAACTGTACATAACAAAAGAAAGAACCAGTCAATAAAATGTACAAAACTAAATAAAGAAACAGTCAATAAACTGTACAAAACTCGAAAAAGAACCAGTCAAAAAACTGTACAAAACTCAATATAGAAACAGTCAATAAACTGTACAAAACTAAACAAAGAACCAGTCAATAAACTGTACAAAACTGAATAAAGAACCAGTCAATAAACTGTACAAAAGTCAATAAAGAACCAGTCAATAAATTTTGCACAAACTAAATAAAGAAACAGTCAATAAACTGTACAAAACTCAATAAAGAACCAGTTAATAAACTGTACAAAACTCAATAAAGAATCAGTCAATTAACTGTACAAAACTAAATAAAGAAACAGTCAATAAACTGTACAAAACTCAATAAAGAACCAGTCAATACACTGTACAAAACTCAATAAAGAACCAGTCAATAAACTGTACAAAACTCAATAAAGAACCAGTCAATAAACTGTACAAAACTCAATAAAGAACCAGTTAATAAACTGTACAAAACTCAATAAAGAACCAGTCAATAAACTGTACAAAACTAAATAAAGAAACAGTCAATAAACTGTACAAAACTCAATAAAGAACCAGTCAATAAACTGTACAAAACTGAATAAAGAACCAGTCAGATAACTGTACAAAACTCAATAAATAACCAGTCAATAAACTGTACAAAACTAAATAAAGAAACAGTCAATAAACTGTACAAAACTATATACAGAAACAGTTAATGAAGAACCAGTCAATAGACTGTAAAAAACTCAAAAAAGAACCAGTCAATAAATTGTGCAAAAAACTCAATAAAGAAACAGTCAATAAACTGTACAAAACTCAATAAAGAACCAGTCAATAAACTGTACAAAACTCAATAAAGAGCCGGTCAATAAACTCCACAAAACTAAATAAAGAAAGAGTCAATAAACTGAACAAAACTAAATAAACAAACAGTCAATAAACTTTACAAAACTAATTAAACAACCAGTCAATAAATTGTACACAAACTAAATAAAGAAACAGTCAATAAACTGTACAAAACTCAATAAAGAACCAGTTAATAAACTGTACAAAACTCAAAAAAGAACCAGTCAATAAACTGTACAAAACTAAATAAAGAAACAGTCAATAAACTGTACAAAACTCAATAAAGAACCAGTCAATAAACTGTACAAGACTGAATAAAGAACCAGTCAATAAACTGTACAAATCTCAATAAAGAACCAGTCAATAAACTGTACAAAACTAAATAAAGAAACAGTCAATAAACTGTACAAAACTATATACAGAAAAAGTTAATAAAGAACCAGTCAATAAACTGTACAAAACTCAATAAAGAACCAGTCAATAAATTGTACACAAACTCAATAAAGAAACAGTCAAAAAACTGTACAAAACTAAATAAAGAACCAGTCCATAGCTGTACAAAACTCAATAAAGAAACAGTCAAGAAACTGCACAAAACTAAATAAAGAAACAGTCAATAAACTGTACAAAACTTAATAAAGGACCAGTCAATAAACTGTACAAAATTGAATATAGAACCAGTCAATAAACTGTACAAAACTCAATAAAGAAAAGGTCAATCAACTGTACAAATCTCAATAAAGAACCAGTCAATAAACAGTACAAAACTCAATAAAGAACCAGTCAATAAACTGTACAAAACTAAATAAAGAAACAGTCAATAGACTGTACAAAATTGAATATAGAACCAGTCAATAAACTGTACAAAACTCAATAAAGAAAAGGTCAATCAACTGCACAAAACTCAATAAAGAACCAGTCAATAAACTGTACAAAACTCAATAAAGAACCAGTCAATAAACTGTACAAAACTAAATAAAGAAACAGTCAATAAACTGTACAAAACTATATACAGAAACAGTTAATAAAGAACCAGTCAATAAACTGTACAAAACTCAATAAAGAACCAGCCAATAAATTGTGCACAAACTCAATAAAGAAACAGTCAATAAACTGTACAAAACTCAATAAAGAACCAGTCAATAAACTGTACAACACTCAATAAAGAACCAGTCAATAAACTGTACAAAACTCAATAAAGAACCAGTCAATAAACTGTTCAAAACTCAATAAAGAACAAGTTAATAAACTGTACAAAACTCAATAAAGAACCAGTCAATAAACTGTACAAAACTAAATAAAGAAACAGTCACTAAACTCTACAAAACTCAATAAAGAACCAGTCAATAAACTGTACAAAACTGAATAAAGAACCAGTCAATAAACTGTACAAAACTCAATAAAGAACCAGTCAAAAAACTGTACAAAACTCAATAAAGAACCAGTCAATAAACTGTACAAAACTGAATAAAGAAACAGTCAATAAACTGTACAAAACACAATAACGAAACAGTCAATAAACTCTACAAAACTAAATAAAGAAACAGTCAATAAACTGTAAAAAACTCAATAAAGAACCAGTCAATAAACTGTACAAAACTGAATAAAGAACCAGTCAATAAACTGTACAAAACTCAATAAAGAACCAGTCAATAAACTGTACAAAACTCAATAAAGAACCAGTCAATAAACTGTACAAAACTAAATAAAGAAACAGTCAATAAACTGTACAAAACTATATACAGAAACAGTTAATGAAGAACAAGTCAATAGACTGTACAAAACTCAAAAAAGAACCAGTCAATAAATTGTGCAAAAAACTCAATAAAGAAACAGTCAATAAACTGTACAAAACTCAATAAAGAACCAGTCAATAAACTGTACAAAACTCAATAAAGAGCCAGTCAATAAACTCTACAAAACTAAATAAAGAAAGAGTCAATAAACTGAACAAAACTAAATAAACAACCGGTCAATAAATTGTACACAAACTAAATAAAGAAACAGTCAATAAACTGTACAAAACTCAAAAAAGAAGCAATTAATAAACTGTACAAAACTCAATAAAGAACCAGTCAATAAACTGTACAAAACTAAATAAAGAAACAGTCAATAAACTGTACAAAACTCAATAAAGAACCAGTCAATAAACTGTACAAAACTGAATAAAGAACCAGTCAATAATCTGTACAAAACTCAATAAAGAACCAGTCAATAAACTGTACAAAACTCAATAAAGAACCAGTCACTTAACTGCACAAAACTAAATAAAGAAACAGTTAATAAACGGTACAAAACTCAATAAAGAACCAGTCAATAAACTGTACAAAACTCAATAAAGAACAAGTTAATAAACTGTACAAAACTCAATAAAGAACCAGTCAATAAACTGTACAAAACTCAATAAAGAACCAGTCAATAAACTGTACAAAACTAAATAAAGAAACAGTCAATAAACTGTACAAAACTCAATAAAGAACCAGTCAATAAACTGTACAAAACTGAATAAAGAACCAGTCAATAAACGGTACAAATCTCAATAAAGAACCAGTCAATAAACTGTACAAAACTAAATAAAGAAACAGTCAATAAACTGTACAAAACTATATACAGAAAAAGTTAATAAAGAACCAGTCAATAAACTGTACAAAACTCAATAAAGAACCAGTCAATAAATTGTACACAAACTCAATAAAGAAACAGTCAAAAAACTGTACAAAACTAAATAAAGAACCAGTCCATAACTGTACAAAACTCAATAAAGAAACAGTCAAGAAACTGCACAAAACTAAATAAAGAAACAGTCAATAAACTGTACAAAACTTAATAAAGGACCAGTCAATAAACTGTACAAAACTCAATAAAGAAAAGGTCAATCAACTGTACAAATCTCAATAAAGAACCAGTCAATAAACAGTACAAAACTCAATAAAGAACCAGTCAATAAACTGTACAAAACTAAATAAAGAAACAGTCAATAGACTGTACAAAATTGAATATAGAACCAGTCAATAAACTGTACAAAACTCAATAAAGAAAAGGTCAATCAACTGCACAAAACTCAATAAAGAACCAGTCAATAAACTGTACAAAACTCAATAAAGAACCAGTCAATAAACCGTAGAAAACTAAATAAAGAAACAGTCAATAAACTGTACAAAACTATATACAGAAACAGTTAATAAAGAACCAGTCAATAAACTGTACAAAACTCAATAAAGAACCAGCCAATAAATTGTGCACAAACTCAATAAAGAAACAGTCAATAAACTGTACAAAACTCAATAAAGAACCAGTCAATAAACTGTACAACACTCAATAAAGAACCAGTCAATAAACTGTACAAAACTAAATAAAGAACCAGTCAATAAACTGTACAAAACTCAATAAAGTACCAGTCAATAAACTATACAAAACTCAATAAAGAACCAGTTAATAAACTGTACAAATCTCAATAAAGAACCAGTTAATAAACTGTACAAAACTGAATAAAGAACCAGTCAATAAACTGTACAAAACTCAATAAAGAACCAGTCAATAAACTGTACAAAACTCAATAAAGAACAAGTTAATAAACTGTACAAAACTCAATAAAGAACCAGTCAATAAACTGTACAAAACTAAATAAAGAAACAGTCACTAAACTCTACAAAACTCAATAAAGAACCAGTCAATAAACTGTACAAAACTGAATAAAGAACCAGTCAATAAACTGTACAAAACTCAATAAAGAACCAGTCAAAAAACTGTACAAAACTCAATAAAGAACCAGTCAATAAACTGTACAAAACTGAATAAAGAAACAGTCAATAAACTGTACAAAACACAATAACGAAACAGTCAATAAACTCTACAAAACTAAATAAAGAAACAGTCAATAAACTGTACAAAACGGAATAAAGAACCAGTCAATAAACTGTACAAAACTGAATAAAGAACCAGTCAATAAACTGTACAAAACTCAATAAAGAACCAGTCAATAAACTGTACAAAACTCAATAAAGAACCAGTCAATAAACTGTAAAAACTAAATAAAGAAACAGTCAATAAACTGTACAAAACTATATACAGAAACAGTTAATGAAGAACAAGTCAATAGACTGTACAAAACTCAAAAAAGAACCAGTCAATAAATTGTGCAAAAAACTCAATAAAGAAACAGTCAATAAACTGTACAAAACTCAATAAAGAACCAGTCAATAAACTGTACAAAACTCAATAAAGAGCCAGTCAATAAACTCTACAAAACTAAATAAAGAAAGAGCCAATAAACTGAACAAAACTAAATAAACAACCGGTCAATAAATTGTACACAAACTAAATAAAGAAACAGTCAATAAACTGTACAAAACTCAAAAAAGAAGCAATTAATAAACTGTACAAAACTCAATAAAGAACCAGTCAATAAACTGTACAAAACTAAATAAAGAAACAGTCAATAAACTGTACAAAACTCAATAAAGAACCAGTCAATAAACTGTACAAAACTGAATAAAGAACCAGTCAATAATCTGTACAAAACTCAATAAACAACCAGTCAATAAACTGTACAAAACTCAATAAAGAACCAGTCACTTAACTGCACAAAACTAAATAAAGAAACAGTTAATAAACTACAAAACTCAATAAAGAACCAGTCAATAAACTGTACAAAACTGAATAAAGAACCAGTCAATAAACTGTACAAAACTTAATAAAGAACCAGTCAATAAACTGTACAAAACTCAATAAAGAACCAGTCAATAAACTGTACAAAACTCAATAAAGAACCAGTCAATAAACTGTACAAAACTAAATAAAGAACCAGTCAATAAACTATACAAAACTCAATAAAGAACCAGTCAATAAACTGTACAAAAGTCAATAAAGAACCAATCAATAAATTTTGCACAAACTAAATAAAGAAACAGTCAATAAACTGTACAAAACTCAATAAAGAACCAGTTAATAAACTGTACAAAACTCAATGAAGAACCAGTCAATTAACTGTACAAAACTAAATAAAGAAACAGTCAATAAACTGTACAAAACTCAATAAAGAACCAGTCAATAAACTGTACAAAACTGAATAAAGAACCAGTCAATAAACTGTACAAAACTCAATAAAGAACCAGTCAATAAACTGTACAAAACTCAATAAAGAACCAGTTAATAAACTGTACAAAACTCAATAAAGAACCAGTCAATAAACTGTACAAAACTAAATAAAGAAACAGTCAATAAACTGTACAAAACTCAATAAAGAACCAGTCAATAAACTGTACAAAACTCAATAAAGAACCAGTCAATAAACTGTACAAAACTAAATAAAGAAACAGTCAATAAACTGTACAAAACTATATACAGAAACAGTTAATGAAGAACCAGTCAATAGACTGTAAAAAACTCAAAAAAGAACCAGTCAATAAATTGTGCAAAAAACTCAATAAAGAAACAGTCAATAAACTGTACAAAACTCAATAAAGAACCAGTCAATAAACTGTACAAAACTCAATAAAGAGCCGGTCAATAAACTCCACAAAACTAAATAAAGAAAGAGTCAATAAACTGAACAAAACTAAATAAACAAACAGTCAATAAACTTTACAAAACTAATTAAACAACCAGTCAATAAATTGTACACAAACTAAATAAAGAAACAGTCAATAAACTGTACAAAACTCAATAAAGAACCAGTCAATAAACTGTACAAAACTGAATAAAGAAACAGTCAATAAACTGTACAAAACACGATAACGAAACAGTCAATAAACTCTACAAAACTAAATAAAGAAACAGTCAATAAACTGTACAAAACTCAATAAAGAACCAGTCAATAAACTGTAAAAAACTGAATAAAGAACCAGTCAATAAACTGTACAAAACTCAATAAAGAACCAGTTAATAAACTGTACAAAACTCAATAAAGAACCAGTCAATAAACTGTACAAAACTAAATAAAGAAACAGTCAATAAACTGTACAAAACTATATACAGAAACAGTTAATGAAGAACAAGTCAATAGACTGTACAAAACTCAAAAAAGAACCAGTCAATAAATTGTGCAAAAAACTCAATAAAGAAACAGTCAATAAACTGTACAAAACTCAATAAAGAACCAGTCAATAAACTGTACAAAACTCAATAAAGAGCCAGTCAATAAACTCTACAAAACTAAATAAAGAAAGAGTCAATAAACTGAACAAATCTAAATAAACAACCGGTCAATAAATTGTACACAAACTAAATAAAGAAACAGTCAATAAACTGTACAAAACTCAAAAAAGAAGCAATTAATAAACTGTACAAAACTCAATAAAGAACCAGTCAATAAACTGTACAAAACTAAATAAAGAAACAGTCAATAAACTGTACAAAACTGAATAAAGAACCAGTCAATAATCTGTACAAAACTCAATAAAGAACCAGTCAATAAACTGTACAAAACTCAATAAAGAACCAGTCACTTAACTGCACAAAACTAAATAAAGAAACAGTCAATAAACTGTACAAAACTCAATAAAGAACCAGTCAATAAACTGTACAAAACTGAATAAAGAACCAGTCAATAAACTGTACAAAACTTAATAAAGAACCAGTCAATAAACTGTACAAAACTCAATAAAGAACCAGTCAATAAACTGTACAAAACTCAATAAAGAACCAGTCAATAAACTGTACAAAACTAAATAAAGAACCAGTCAATAAACTATACAAAACTCAATAAAGAACCAGTCAATAAACTGTACAAAGTCAATAAAGAACCAGTCAATAAATTTTGCACAAACTAAATAAAGAAACAGTCAATAAACTGTACAAAACTCAATAAAGAACCAGTTAATAAACTGTACAAAACTCAATAAAGAACCAGTCAATTAATTGTACAAAACTAAATAAAGAAACAGTCAATAAACTGTACAAAACTCAATAAAGAACCAGTCAATAAACTGTACAAAACTCAATAAAGAACCAGTCAATAAACTGTACAAAACTCAATAAAGAACCAGTCAATAAACTGTACAAAACTCAATAAAGAACCAGTCAATAAACTGTACAAAACTAAATAAAGAAACAGTCAATAAACTGTACAAAACTAAATAAAGAACCAGTCAATAAACTGTACAAAACTCAATAAAGAACCAGTCAGATAACTGTACAAAACTCAATAAAGAACCAGTCAATAAACTGTACAAAACTCAATAAAGAACCAGTCAATAAACTCCACAAAACTAAATAAAGAAAGAGTCAATAAACTGAACAAAACTAAATAAACAAACAGTCAATAAACTTTACAAAACTAATTAAACAACCAGTCAATAAATTGTACACAAACTAAATAAAGAAACAGTCAATAAACTGTACAAAACTCAATAAAGAACCAGTTAATAAACTGTACAAAACTCAATAAAGAACCAGTCAATAACTGTACAAAACTAAATAAAGAAACAGTCAATAAACTGTACAAAACTCAATAAAGAACCAGTCAATAAACTGTACAAAACTGAATAAAGAACCAGTCAATAAACTGTACAAATCTCAATAAAGAACCAGTCAATAAACTGTACAAAACTGAATAAAGAACCAGTCAATAAACTGTACAAAACTCAATAAAGAACCAGTCAAAAAACTGTACAAAACTCAATAAAGAACCAGTCACTAAACTGTACAAAACTGAATAAAGAAACAGTCAATAAACTGTACAAAACACAATAACGAAACAGTCAATAAACTCTACAAAACTAAATAAAGAAACAGTCAATAAACTGTACAAAACTGAATAAAGAACCAGTCAATAAACTGTACAAAACTGAATAAAGAACCAGTCAATAAACTGTACAAAACTCAATAAAGAACCAGTCAATAAACTGTACAAAACTCAATAAAGAACCAGTCAATAAACTGTAAAAACTAAATAAAGAAACAGTCAATAAACTGTACAAAACTATATACAGAAACAGTTAATGAAGAACAAGTCAATAGACTGTACAAAACTCAAAACAGAACCAGTCAATAAATTGTGCAAAAAACTCAATAAAGAAACAGTCAATAAACTGTACAAAACTCAATAAAGAACCAGTCAATAAACTGTACAAAACTCAATAAAGAGCCAGTCAATAAACTCTACAAAACTAAATAAAGAAAGAGTCAATAAACTGAACAAAACTAAATAAACAACCGGTCAATAAATTGTACACAAACTAAATAAAGAAACAGTCAATAAACTGTACAAAACTCAAAAAAGAAGCAATTAATAAACTGTACAAAACTCAATAAAGAACCAGTCAATAAACTGTACAAAACTAAATAAAGAAACATTCAATAAACTGTACAAAACTCAATAAAGAACCAGTCAATAAACTGTACAAAACTGAATAAAGAACCAGTCAATAAACTGTACAAAACTCAATAAACAACCAGTCAATAAACTGTACAAAACTCAATAAAGAACCAGTCACTTAACTGCACAAAACTAAATAAAGAAACAGTTAATAAACTACAAAACTCAATAAAGAACCAGTCAATAAACTGTACAAAACTGAATAAAGAACCAGTCAATAAACTGTACAAAACTCAAAAAAGAACCAGTCAATAAACTGTACAAAACTCAATAAAGAACCAGTCAATAAACTGTACAAAACTCAATAAAGAACCAGTCAATAAACTGTACAAAACTAAATAAAGAACCAGTCAATAAACTATACAAAACTCAATAAAGAACCAGTCAATAAACTGTACAAAAGTCAATAAAGAACCAATCAATAAAATTTTGCACAAACTAAATAAAGAAACAGTCAATAAACTGTACAAAACTCAATAAAGAACCAGTTAATAAACTGTACAAAACTCAATGAAGAACCAGTCAATTAACTGTACAAAACTAAATAAAGAAACAGTCAATAAACTGTACAAAACTCAATAAAGAACCAGTCAATAAACTGTACAAAACTGAATAAAGAACCAGTCAATAAACTGTACAAAACTCAATAAAGAACCAGTCAATAAACTGTACAAAACTCAATAAAGAACCAGTTAATAAACTGTACAAAACTCAATAAAGAACCAGTCAATAAACTGTACAAAACTAAATAAAGAAACAGTCAATAAACTGTACAAAACTCAATAAAGAACCAGTCAATAAACTGTACAAAACTCAATAAAGAACCAGTCAATAAATTGTACAAAACTAAATAAAGAAACAGTCAATAAACTGTACAAAACTATATACAGAAACAGTTAATGAAGAACCAGTCAATAGACTGTAAAAAACTCAAAAAAGAACCAGTCAATAAATTGTGCAAAAAACTCAATAAAGAACCAGTCAATAAACTGTACAAAACTCAATAAAGAGCCGGTCAATAAACTCCACAAAACTAAATAAAGAAAGAGTCAATAAACTGAACAAAACTAAATAAACAAACAGTCAATAAACTTTACAAAACTAATTAAACAACCAGTCAATAAATTGTACACAAACTAAATAAAGAAACAGTCAATAAACTGTACAAAACTCAATAAAGAACCAGTCAATAAACTGTACAAAACTGAATAAAGAAACAGTCAATAAACTGTACAAAACACAATAACGAAACAGTCAATAAACTCTACAAAACTAAATAAAGAAACAGTCAATAAACTGTACAAAACTCAATAAAGAACCAGTCAATAAACTGTAAAAAACTGAATAAAGAACCAGTCAATAAACTGTACAAAACTCAATAAAGAACCTGTGAATAAACTGTACAAAACTCAATAAAGAACCAGTCAATAAACTGTACAAAACTAAATAAAGAAACAGTCAATAAACTGTACAAAACTATATACAGAAACAGTTAATGAAGAACAAGTCAATAGACTGTACAAAACTCAAAAAAGAACCAGTCAATAAATTGTGCAAAAAACTCAATAAAGAAACAGTCAATAAACTGTACAAAACTCAATAAAGAACCAGTCAATAAACTGTACAAAACTCAATAAAGAGCCAGTCAATAAACTCTACAAAACTAAATAAAGAAAGAGTCAATAAACTGAACAAATCTAAATAAACAACCGGTCAATAAATTGTACACAAACTAAATAAAGAAACAGTCAATAAACTGTACAAAACTCAAAAAAGAAGCAATTAATAAACTCTACAAAACTAAATAAAGAAACAGTCAATAAACTGTACAAAACTAAATAAAGAAACAGTCAATAAACTGTACAAAACTGAATAAAGAACCAGTCAATAATCTGTACAAAACTCAATAAAGAACCAGTCAATAAACTGTACAAAACTCAATAAAGAACCAGTCACTTAACTGCACAAAACTAAATAAAGAAACAGTCAATAAACTGTACAAAACTGAATAAAGAACCAGTCAATAAACTGTACAAAACTGAATAAAGAACCAGTCAATAAACTGTACAAAACTTAATAAAGAACCAGTCAATAAACTGTACAAAACTCAATAAAGAACCAGTCAATAAACTGTACAAAACTCAATAAAGAACCAGTCAATAAACTGCACAAAACTAAATAAAGAACCAGTCAATAAACTATACAAAACTCAATAAAGAACCAGTCAATAAACTGTACAAAGTCAATAAAGAACCAGTCAATAAATTTTGCACAAACTAAATAAAGAAACAGTCAATAAACTGTACAAAACTCAATAAAGAACCAGTTAATAAACTGTACAAAACTCAATGAAGAACCAGTCAATTAACTGTACAAAACTAAATAAAGAAACAGTCAATAAACTGTACAAAACTCAATAAAGAACCAGTCAATAAACTGTACAAAACTGAATAAAGAACCAGTCAATAAACTGTACAAAACTCAATAAAGAACTAGTAAATAAACTGTACAAAACTCAATAAAGAACCAGTCAATAAACTGTACAAAACTCAATAAAGAACCAGTCAATAAACTGTACAAAACTAAATAAAGAAACAGTCAATAAACTGTACAGAACTCAATAAAGAACCAGTCAATAAACTCTACAAAACTGAATAAAGAACCAGTCAATAAACTGTACAAAACTCAATAAAGAACCAGTCAATAAACTGTACAAAACTCAATAAAGAGCCAGTCAATAAACTGTACAAAACTCAATAAAGAACCAGTCAATAAACTGTACAAAACTCAATAAAGAACCAGTCAATAAACTGTACAAAACTCAATAAAGAACCAGTCAATAAACTGTACAAAACTAAATAAAGAAACAGTCAATAAACTGTACAAAACTAAATAAAGAACCAGTCAATAAACTGTACAAAACTGAATAAAGAACCAGTCAGATAACTGTACAAAACTCAATAAAGAACCAGTCAATAAACTGTACAAAACTAAATAAAGAACCAGTCAATAAACTCCACAAAACTAAATAAAGAAAGAGTCAATAAACTGAACAAAACTAAATAAACAAACAGTCAATAAACTTTACAAAACTAATTAAACAACCAGTCAATAAATTGTACACAAACTAAATAAAGAAACAGTCAATAAACTGTACAAAACTCAATAAAGAACCAGTTAATAAACTGTACAAAACTCAATAAAGAACCAGTCAATAAACTGTACAAAACTAAATAAAGAAACAGTCAATAAACTGTACAAAACTCAATAAAGAACCAGTCAATAAACTGTACAAAACTGAATAAAGAACCAGTCAATAAACTGTACAAATCTCAATAAAGAACCAGTCAATAAACTGTACAAAACTGAATAAAGAACCAGTCAATAAACTGTACAAAACTCAATAAAGAACCAGTCAAAAAACTGTACAAAACTCAATAAAGAACCAGTCACTAAACTGTACAAAACTGAATAAAGAAACAGTCAATAAACTGTACAAAACACAATAACGAAACAGTCAATAAACTCTACAAAACTAAATAAAGAAACAGTCAATAAACTGTACAAAACTGAATAAAGAACCAGTCAATAAACTGTACAAAACTGAATAAAGAACCAGTCAATAAACTGTACAAAACTCAATAAAGAACCAGTCAATAAACTGTACAAAACTCAATAAAGAACCAGTCAATAAACTGTAAAAACTAAATAAAGAAACAGTCAATAAACTGTACAAAACTATATACAGAAACAGTTAATGAAGAACAAGTCAATAGACTGTACAAAACTCAAAACAGAACCAGTCAATGAATTGTGCAAAAAACTCAATAAAGAAACAGTCAATAAACTGTACAAAACTCAATAAAGAACCAGTCAATAAACTGTACAAAACTCAATAAAGAGCCAGTCAATAAACTCTACAAAACTAAATAAAGAAAGAGTCAATAAACTGAACAAAACTAAATAAACAACCGGTCAATAAATTGTACACAAACTAAATAAAGAAACAGTCAATAAACTGTACAAAACTCAAAAAAGAAGCAATTAATAAACTGTACAAAACTCAATAAAGAACCAGTCAATAAACTGTACAAAACTAAATAAAGAAACATTCAATAAACTGTACAAAACTCAATAAAGAACCAGTCAATAAACTGTACAAAACTGAATAAAGAACCAGTCAATAATCTGTACAAAACTCAATAAACAACCAGTCAATAAACTGTACAAAACTCAATAAAGAACCAGTCACTTAACTGCACAAAACTAAATAAAGAAACAGTTAATAAACTACAAAACTCAATAAAGAACCAGTCAATAAACTGTACAAAACTGAATAAAGAACCAGTCAATAAACTGTACAAAACTTAATAAAGAACCAGTCAATAAACTGTACAAAACTCAATAAAGAACCAGTCAATAAACTGTACAAAACTCAATAAAGAACCAGTCAATAAACTGTACAAAACTAAATAAAGAACCAGTCAATAAACTATACAAAACTCAATAAAGAACCAGTCAATAAACTGTACAAAAGTCAATAAAGAACCAATCAATAAAATTTTGCACAAACTAAATAAAGAAACAGTCAATAAACTGTACAAAACTCAATAAAGAACCAGTTAATAAACTGTACAAAACTCAATGAAGAACCAGTCAATTAACTGTACAAAACTAAATAAAGAAACAGTCAATAAACTGTACAAAACTCAATAAAGAACCAGTCAATAAACTGTACAAAACTGAATAAAGAACCAGTCAATAAACTGTACAAAACTCAATAAAGAACCAGTCAATAAACTGTACAAAACTCAATAAAGAACCAGTTAATAAACTGTACAAAACTCAATAAAGAACCAGTCAATAAACTGTACAAAACTAAATAAAGAAACAGTCAATAAACTGTACAAAACTCAATAAAGAACCAGTCAATAAACTGTACAAAACTCAATAAAGAACCAGTCAATAAATTGTACAAAACTAAATAAAGAAACAGTCAATAAACTGTACAAAACTATATACAGAAACAGTTAATGAAGAACCAGTCAATAGACTGTAAAAAACTCAAAAAAGAACCAGTCAATAAATTGTGCAAAAAACTCAATAAAGAACCAGTCAATAAACTGTACAAAACTCAATAAAGAGCCGGTCAATAAACTCCACAAAACTAAATAAAGAAAGAGTCAATAAACTGAACAAAACTAAATAAACAAACAGTCAATAAACTTTACAAAACTAATTAAACAACCAGTCAATAAATTGTACACAAACTAAATAAAGAAACAGTCAATAAACTGTACAAAACTCAATAAAGAACCAGTCAATAAACTGTACAAAACTGAATAAAGAAACAGTCAATAAACTGTACAAAACACAATAACGAAACAGTCAATAAACTCTACAAAACTAAATAAAGAAACAGTCAATAAACTGTACAAAACTCAATAAAGAACCAGTCAATAAACTGTAAAAAACTGAATAAAGAACCAGTCAATAAACTGTACAAAACTCAATAAAGAACCTGTGAATAAACTGTACAAAACTCAATAAAGAACCAGTCAATAAACTGTACAAAACTAAATAAAGAAACAGTCAATAAACTGTACAAAACTATATACAGAAACAGTTAATGAAGAACAAGTCAATAGACTGTACAAAACTCAAAAAAGAACCAGTCAATAAATTGTGCAAAAAACTCAATAAAGAAACAGTCAATAAACTGTACAAAACTCAATAAAGAACCAGTCAATAAACTGTACAAAACTCAATAAAGAGCCAGTCAATAAACTCTACAAAACTAAATAAAGAAAGAGTCAATAAACTGAACAAATCTAAATAAACAACCGGTCAATAAATTGTACACAAACTAAATAAAGAAACAGTCAATAAACTGTACAAAACTCAAAAAAGAAGCAATTAATAAACTGTACAAAACTCAATAAAGAACCAGTCAATAAACTGTACAAAACTAAATAAAGAAACAGTCAATAAACTGTACAAAACTGAATAAAGAACCAGTCAATAATCTGTACAAAACTCAATAAAGAACCAGTCAATAAACTGTACAAAACTCAATAAAGAACCAGTCACTTAACTGCACAAAACTAAATAAAGAAACAGTTAATAAACTGTACAAAACTCAATAAAGAACCAGTCAATAAACTGTACAAAACTGAATAAAGAACCAGTCAATAAACTGTACAAAACTTAATAAAGAACCAGTCAATAAACTGTACAAAACTCAATAAAGAACCAGTCAATAAACTGTACAAAACTCAATAAAGAACCAGTCAATAAACTGTACAAAACTAAATAAAGAACCAGTCAATAAACTATACAAAACTCAATAAAGAATCAGTCAATAAACTGTACAAAGTCAATAAAGAACCAGTCAATAAATTTTGCACAAACTAAATAAAGAAACAGTCAATAAACTGTACAAAACTCAATAAAGAACCAGTTAATAAACTGTACAAAACTCAATGAAGAACCAGTCAATTAACTGTACAAAACTAAATAAAGAAACAGTCAATAAACTGTACAAAACTCAATAAAGAACCAGTCAATAAACTGTACAAAACTGAATAAAGAACCAGTCAATAAACTGTACAAAACTCAATAAAGAACTAGTCAATAAACTGTACAAAACTCATTAAAGAACCAGTCAATAAACTGTACAAAACTCAATAAAGAACCAGTCAATAAACTGTACAAAACTAAATAAAGAAACAGTCAATAAACTGTACAGAACTCAATAAAGAACCAGTCAATAAACTCTACAAAACTGAATAAAGAACCAGTCAATAAACTGTACAAAACTCAATAAAGAACCAGTCAATAAACTGTACAAAACTCAATAAAGAGCCAGTCAATAAACTGTACAAAACTCAATAAAGAACCAGTCAATAAACTGTACAAAACTAAATAAAGAACCAGTCAATAAACTGTACAAAACTCAATAAAGAACCAGTCAATAAACTGTACAAAAGTCAATAAAGAACCAGTCAATAAATTTTGCACAAACTAAATAAAGAAACAGTCAATAAACTGTACAAAACTCAATAAAGAACCAGTTAATAAACTGTACAAAACTCAATAAAGAACCAGTCAATTAATTGTACAAAACTAAATAAAGAAACAGTCAATAAACTGTACAAAACTCAATAAAGAACCAGTCAATAAACTGTACAAAGCTCAATAAAGAACCAGTCAATAAACTGTACAAAACTCAATAAAGAACCAGTCAATAAACTGTACAAAACTCAATAAAGAACCAGTCAATAAACTGTACAAAACTAAATAAAGAAACAGTCAATAAACTGTACAAAACTAAATAAAGAACCAGTCAATAAACTGTACAAAACTGAATAAAGAACCAGTCAGATAACTGTACAAAACTCAATAAAGAACCAGTCAATAAACTGTACAAAACTAAATAAAGAACGGTCAATAAACTCCACAAAACTAAATAAAGAAAGAGTCAATAAACTGAACAAAACTAAATAAACAAACAGTCAATAAACTTTACAAAACTAATTAAACAACCAGTCAATAAATTGTACACAAACTAAATAAAGAAACAGTCAATAAACTGTACAAAACTCAATAAAGAACCAGTTAATAAACTGTACAAAACTCAATAAAGAACCAGTCAATAAACTGTACAAAACTAAATAAAGAACCAGTCAATAAACTGTACAAAACTCAATAAAGAACCAGTCAATAAACTGTACAAAACTGAATAAAGAACCAGTCAATAAACTGTACAAATCTCAATAAAGAACCAGTCAATAAACTGTACAAAACTAAATAAAGAAACAGTCAATAAACTGTACAAAACTATATACAGAAAAAGTTAATAAAGAACCAGTCAATAAACTGTACAAAACTCAATAAAGAACCAGTCAATAAATTGTACACAAACTCAATAAAGAAACAGTCAAAAAACTGTACAAAACTAAATAAAGAACCAGTCCATAACTGTACAAAACTCAATAAAGAAACAGTCAAGAAACTGCACAAAACTCAATAAAGAAACAGTCAATAAACTGTACAAAACTTAATAAAGGACCAGTCAATAAACTGTACAAAATTGAATATAGAACCAGTCAATAAACTGTACAAAACTCAATAAAGAAAAGGTCAATCAACTGTACAAATCTCAATAAAGAACCAGTCAATAAACAGTACAAAACTCAATAAAGAACCAGTCAATAAACTGTACAAAACTAAATAAAGAAACAGTCAATAGACTGTACAAAATTTAATATAGAACCAGTCAATAAACTGTACAAAACTAAATAAAGAACCAGTCAATAAACTATACAAAACTCAATAAAGAACCAGTCAATAAACTGTACAAAGTCAATAAAGAACCAGTCAATAAATTTTGCACAAACTAAATAAAGAAACAGTCAATAAACTGTACAAAACTCAATAAAGAACCAGTTAATAAACTGTACAAAACTCAATGAAGAACCAGTCAA
Organism: Limnoperna fortunei; assembly: GCA_944474755.1. Classification (NCBI taxonomy): domain Eukaryota; kingdom Metazoa; phylum Mollusca; class Bivalvia; order Mytilida; family Modiolidae; genus Limnoperna; species Limnoperna fortunei. The sequence continues at coordinate 22,798,439 of OX104118.1, read as the reverse complement.
TTAACTGTACAAAACTAAAAAAAGAAACAGTCAATAAACTGTACAAAACTCAATAAAGAACCAGTCAATAAACTGTACAAAACTGAATAAAGAACCAGTCAATAAACTGTACAAAACTCAATAAAGAACTAGTCAATAAACTGTACAAAACTCAATAAAGAACCAGTAAATAAACTGTACAAAACTCAATAAAGAACCAGTCAATAAACTGTACAAAACTAAATAAAGAAACAGTCAATAAACTGTACAAAACTCAATAAAGAACCAGTCAATAAACTATACAAAACTGAATAAAGAACCAGTCAATAAACTGTACAAAACTCAATAAAGAACCAGTCAATAAACTGTACAAAACTCAATAAAGAGCCAGTCAATAAACTGTACAAAACTCAATAAAGAACCAGTCAATAAACTGTACAAAACTAAATAAAGAACCAGTCAATAAACTGTACAAAACTCAATAAAGAACCAGTCAATAAACTGTACAAAAGTCAATAAAGAACCAGTCAATAAATTTTGCACAAACTAAATAAAGAAACAGTCAATAAACTGTACAAAACTCAATAAAGAAGCAGTTAATAAACTGTACAAAACTCAATAAAGAACCAGTCAATAAATTGTACACAAACTCAATAAAGAAACAGTCAAAAAACTGTACAAAACTAAATAAAGAACCAGTCCATAACTGTACAAAACTCAATAAAGAAACAGTCAAGAAACTGCACAAAACTAAATAAAGAAACAGTCAATAAACTGTACAAAACTTAATAAAGGACCAGTCAATAAACTGTACAAAATTGAATATAGAACCAGTCAATAAACTGTACAAAACTCAATAAAGAAAAGGTCAATCAACTGTACAAATCTCAATAAAGAACCAGTCAATAAACAGTACAAAACTCAATAAAGAACCAGTCAATAAACTGTACAAAACTAAATAAAGAAACAGTCAATAGACTGTACAAAATTTAATATAGAACCAGTCAATAAACTGTACAAAACTAAATAAAGAACCAGTCAATAAACTATACAAAACTCAATAAAGAACCAGTCAATAAATTGTACAAAGTCAATAAAGAACCAGTCAATAAATTTTGCACAAACTAAATAAAGAAACAGTCAATAAACTGTACAAAACTCAATAAAGAACCAGTTAATAAACTGTACAAAACTCAATGAAGAACCAGTCAATTAACTGTACAAAACTAAAAAAAGAAACAGTCAATAAACTGTACAAAACTCAATAAAGAACCAGTCAATAAACTGTACAAAACTGAATAAAGAACCAGTCAATAAACTGTACAAAACTCAATAAAGAACTAGTCAATAAACTGTACAAAACTCAATAAAGAACCAGTAAATAAACTGTACAAAACTCAATAAAGAACCAGTCAATAAACTGTACAAAACTAAATAAAGAAACAGTCAATAAACTGTACAGAACTCAATAAAGAACCAGTCAATAAACTATACAAAACTGAATAAAGAACCAGTCAATAAACTGTACAAAACTCAATAAAGAACCAGTCAATAAACTGTACAAAACTCAATAAAGAGCCAGTCAATAAACTGTACAAAACTCAATAAAGAACCAGTCAATAAACTGTACAAAACTAAATAAAGAACCAGTCAATAAACTGTACAAAACTCAATAAAGAACCAGTCAATAAACTGTACAAAAGTCAATAAAGAACCAGTCAATAAATTTTGCACAAACTAAATAAAGAAACAGTCAATAAACTGTACAAAACTCAATAAAGAACCAGTTAATAAACTGTACAAAACTCAATAAAGAACCAGTCAATTAATTGTACAAAACTCAATAAAGAAACAGTCAATAAACTGTACAAAACTCAATAAAGAACCAGTCAATAAACTGTACAAAACTCAATAAAGAACCAGTCAATAAACTGTACAAAACTCAATAAAGAACCAGTCAATAAACTGTACAAAACTCAATAAAGAACCAGTCAATAAACTGTACAAAACTAAATAAAGAAACAGTCAATAAACTGTACAAAACTAAATAAAGAACCAGTCAATAAACTGTACAAAACTGAATAAAGAACCAGTCAGATAACTGTACAAAACTCAATAAAGAACCAGTCAATAAACTGTACAAAACTAAATAAAGAACCAGTCAATAAACTCCACAAAACTAAATAAAGAAAGAGTCAATAAACTGAACAAAACTAAATAAACAAACAGTCAATAAACTTTACAAAACTAATTAAACAACCAGTCAATAAATTGTACACAAACTAAATAAAGAAACAGTCAATAAACTGTACAAAACTCAATAAAGAACCAGTTAATAAACTGTACAAAACTCAATAAAGAACCAGTCAATAAACTGTACAAAACTAAATAAAGAAACAGTCAATAAACTGTACAAAACTCAATAAAGAACCAGTCAATAAACTGTACAAAACTGAATAAAGAACCAGTCAATAAACTGTACAAATCTCAATAAAGAACCAGTCAATAAACTGTACAAAACTAAATAAAGAAACAGTCAATAAACTCTACAAAACTATATACAGAAAAAGTTAATAAAGAACCAGTCAATAAACTGTACAAAACTCAATAAAGAACCAGTCAATAAATTGTACACAAACTCAATAAAGAAACAGTCAAAAAACTGTACAAAACTAAATAAAGAACCAGTCCATAACTGTACAAAACTCAATAAAGAAACAGTCAAGAAACTGCACAAAACTAAATAAAGAAACAGTCAATAAACTGTACAAAACTTAATAAAGGACCAGTCAATAAACTGTACAAAATTGAATATAGAACCAGTCAATAAACTGTACAAAACTCAATAAAGAAAAGGTCAATCAACTGTACAAATCTCAATAAAGAACCAGTCAATAAACAGTACAAAACTCAATAAAGAACCAGTCAATAAACTGTACAAAACTAAATAAAGAAACAGTCAATAGACTGTACAAAATTTAATATAGAACCAGTCAATAAACTGTACAAAACTCAATAAAGAAAAGGTCAATCAACTGCACAAAACTCAATAAAGAACCAGTCAATAAACTGTACAAAACTAAATAAAGAACCAGTCAATAAACTGTACAAAACTAAATAAAGAAACAGTCAATAAACTGTACAAAACTATATACAGAAACAGTTAATAAAGAACCAGTCAATAAACTGTACAAAACTCAATAAAGAACCAGCCAATAAATTGTGCACAAACTCAATAAAGAAACAGTCAATAAACTGTACAAAACTCAATAAAGAACCAGTCAATAAACTGTACAAAACTCAATAAAGTACCAGTCAATAAACTGTACAAAACTCAATAAAGAACAAGTTAATAAACTGTACAAAACTCAATAAAGAACCAGTCAATAAACTGTACAAAACTAAATAAAGAAACAGTCACTAAACTCTACAAAACTCAATAAAGAACCAGTCAATAAACTGTACAAAACTGAATAAAGAACCAGTCAATAAACTGTACAAAACTCAATAAAGAACCAGTTAAAAAACTGTACAAAACTCAATAAAGAACCAGTCAATAAACTGTACAAAACTGAATAAAGAAACAGTCAATAAACTGTACAAAACACAATAACGAAACAGTCAATAAACTCTACAAAACTAAATAAAGAAACAGTCAATAAACTGTACAAAACTCAATAAAGAACCAGTCAATAAACTGTACAAAACTGAATAAAGAACCAGTCAATAAACTGTACAAAACTCAATAAAGAACCAGTCAATAAACTGTACAAAACTCAATAAAGAACCAGTCAATAAACTGTACAAAACTAAATAAAGAAACAGTCAATAAACTGTACAAAACTATATACAGAAACAGTTAATGAAGAACAAGTCAATAGACTGTACAAAACTCAAAAAAGAACCAGTCAATAAATTGTGCAAAAAAATCAATAAAGAAACAGTCAATAAACTGTACAAAACTCAATAAAGAACCAGTCAATAAACTGTACAAAACTCAATAAAGAGCCAGTCAATAAACTCTACAAAACTAAATAAAGAAAGAGTCAATAAACTGAACAAAACTAAATAAACAACCGGTCAATAAATTGTACACAAACTAAATAAAGAAACAGTCAATAAACTGTACAAAACTCAAAAAAGAAGCAATTAATAAACTGTACAAAACTCAATAAAGAACCAGTCAATAAACTGTACAAAACTAAATAAAGAAACAGTCAATAAACTGTACAAAACTCAATAAAGAACCAGTCAATAAACTGTACAAAACTGAATAAAGAACCAGTCAATAATCTGTACAAAACTCAATAAAGAACCAGTCAATAAACTGTACAAAACTCAATAAAGAACCAGTCACTTAACTGCACAAAACTAAATAAAGAAACAGTTAATAAACTGTACAAAACTTAATAAAGAACCAGTCAATAAACTGTACAAAACTGAATAAAGAACCAGTCAATAAACTGTACAAAACTTAATAAAGAACCAGTCAATAAACTGTACAAAACTCAATAAAGAACCAGTCAATAAACTGTACAAAACTCAATAAAGAACCAGTCAATAAACTGTACAAAACTAAATAAAGAACCAGTCAATAAACTATACAAAACTCAATAAAGAACCAGTCAATAAACTGTACAAAAGTCAATAAAGAACCAATCAATAAATTTTGCACAAACTAAATAAAGAAACAGTCAATAAACTGTACAAAACTCAATAAAGAACCAGTTAATAAACTGTACAAAACTCAATGAAGAACCAGTCAATTAACTGTACAAAACTAAATAAAGAAACAGTCAATAAACTGTACAAAACTCAATAAAGAACCAGTCAATAAACTGTACAAAACTGAATAAAGAACCAGTCAATAAACTGTACAAAACTCAATAAAGAACCAGTCAATAAACTGTACAAAACTCAATAAAGAACCAGTTAATAAACTGTACAAAACTCAATAAAGAACCAGTCAATAAACTGTACAAAACTAAATAAAGAAACAGTCAATAAACTGTACAAAACTCAATAAAGAACCAGTCAATAAACTGTACAAAACTCAATAAAGAACCAGTCAATAAATTGTACAAAACTAAATAAAGAAACAGTCAATAAACTGTACAAAACTATATACAGAAACAGTTAATGAAGAACCAGTCAATAGACTGTAAAAAACTCAAAAAAGAACCAGTCAATAAATTGTGCAAAAAACTCAATAAAGAAACAGTCAATAAACTGTACAAAACTCAATAAAGAACCAGTCAATAAACTGTACAAAACTCAATAAAGAGCCGGTCAATAAACTCCACAAAACTAAATAAAGAAAGAGTCAATAAACTGAACAAAACTAAATAAACAAACAGTCAATAAACTTTACAAAACTAATTAAACAACCAGTCAATAAATTGTACACAAACTAAATAAAGAAACAGTCAATAAACTGTACAAAACTCAATAAAGAACCAGTCAATAAACTGTACAAAACTGAATAAAGAAACAGTCAATAAACTGTACAAAACACAATAACGAAACAGTCAATAAACTCTACAAAACTAAATAAAGAAACAGTCAATAAACTGTACAAAACTCAATAAAGAACCAGTCAATAAACTGTAAAAAACTGAATAAAGAACCAGTCAATAAACTGTACAAAACTCAATAAAGAACCAGTTAATAAACTGTACAAAACTCAATAAAGAACCAGTCAATAAACTGTACAAAACTAAATAAAGAACCAGTCAATAAACTGTACAAAACTATATACAGAAACAGTTAATGAAGAACAAGTCAATAGACTGTACAAAACTCAAAAAAGAACCAGTCAATAAATTGTGCAAAAAACTCAATAAAGAAACAGTCAATAAACTGTACAAAACTCAATGAAGAACCAGTCAATAAACTGTACAAAACTCAATAAAGAGCCAGTCAATAAACTCTACAAAACTAAATAAAGAAAGAGTCAATAAACTGAACAAATCTAAATAAACAACCGGTCAATAAATTGTACACAAACTAAATAAAGAAACAGTCAATAAACTGTACAAAACTCAAAAAAGAAGCAATTAATAAACTGTACATAACTCAATAAAGAACCAGTCAATAAACTGTACAAAACTAAATAAAGAAACAGTCAATAAACTGTGCAAAACTCAATAAAGAACCAGTCAATAAACTGTACAAAACTGAATAAAGAACCAGTCAATAAACTGTACAAAACTCAATAAAGAACCAGTCAATAAACTGTACAAAACTCAATAAAGAACCAGTCACTTAACTGCACAAAACTAAATAAAGAAACAGTTAATAAACTGTACAAAACTCAATAAAGAACCAGTCAATAAACTGTACAAAACTGAATAAAGAACCAGTCAATAAACTGTACAAAACTTAATAAAGAACCAGTCAATAAACTGTACAAAACTCAATAAAGAACCAGTCAATAAACTGTACAAAACTCAATAAAGAACCAGTCAATAAACTGTACAAAACTCAATAAAGAACCAGTCAATAAACTATACAAAACTCAATAAAGAACCAGTCAATAAACTGTACAAAGTCAATAAAGAACCAGTCAATAAATTTTGCACAAACTAAATAAAGAAACAGTCAATAAACTGTACAAAACTCAATAAAGAACCAGTTAATAAACTGTACAAAACTCAATGAAGAACCAGTCAATTAACTGTACAAAACTAAATAAAGAAACAGTCAATAAACTGTACAAAACTCAATAAAGAACCAGTCAATAAACTGTACAAAACTGAATAAAGAACCAGTCAATAAACTGTACAAAACTCAATAAAGAACTAGTCAATAAACTGTACAAAACTCAATAAAGAACCAGTAAATAAACTGTACAAAACTCAATAAAGAACCAGTCAATAAACTGTACAAAACTAAATAAAGAAACAGTCAATAAACTGTACAGAACTCAATAAAGAACCAGTCAATAAACTCTACAAAACTGAATAAAGAACCAGTCAATAAACTGTACAAAACTCAATAAAGAACCAGTCAATAAACTGTACAAAACTATATACAGAAACAGTTAATGAAGAACCAGTCAATAGACTGTAAAAAACTCAAAAAAGAACCAGTCAATAAATTGTGCAAAAAACTCAATAAAGAAACAGTCAATAAACTGTACAAAACTCAATAAAGAACCAGTCAATAAACTGTACAAAACTCAATAAAGAGCCGGTCAATAAACTCCACAAAACTAAATAAAGAAAGAGTCAATAAACTGAACAAAACTAAATAAACAAACAGTCAATAAACTTTACAAAACTAATTAAACAACCAGTCAATAAATTGTACACAAACTAAATAAAGAAACAGTCAATAAACTGTACAAAACTCAATAAAGAACCAGTCAATAAACTGTACAAAACTGAATAAAGAAACAGTCAATAAACTGTACAAAACACAATAACGAAACAGTCAATAAACTCTACAAAACTAAATAAAGAAACAGTCAATAAACTGTACAAAACTCAATAAAGAACCAGTCAATAAACTGTAAAAAACTGAATAAAGAACCAGTCAATAAACTGTACAAAACTCAATAAAGAACCAGTGAATAAACTGTACAAAACTCAATAAAGAACCAGTCAATAAACTGTACAAAACTAAATAAAGAAACAGTCAATAAACTGTACAAAACTATATACAGAAACAGTTAATGAAGAACAAGTCAATAGACTGTACAAAACTCAAAAAAGAACCAGTCAATAAATTGTGCAAAAAACTCAATAAAGAAACAGTCAATAAACTGTACAAAACTCAATAAAGAACCAGTCAATAAACTGTACAAAACTCAATAAAGAGCCAGTCAATAAACTCTACAAAACTAAATAAAGAAAGAGTCAATAAACTGAACAAATCTAAATAAACAACCGGTCAATAAATTGTACACAAACTAAATAAAGAAACAGTCAATAAACTGTACAAAACTCAAAAAAGAAGCAATTAATAAACTGTACATAACTCAATAAAGAACCAGTCAATAAACTGTACAAAACTAAATAAAGAAACAGTCAATAAACTGTGCAAAACTCAATAAAGAACCAGTCAATAAACTGTACAAAACTGAATAAAGAACCAGTCAATAATCTGTACAAAACTCAATAAAGAACCAGTCAATAAACTGTACAAAACTCAATAAAGAACCAGTCACTTAACTGCACAAAACTAAATAAAGAAACAGTTAATAAACTGTACAAAACTCAATAAAGAACCAGTCAATAAACTGTACAAAACTGAATAAAGAACCAGTCAATAAACTGTACAAAACTTAATAAAGAACCAGTCAATAAACTGTACAAAACTCAATAAAGAACCAGTCAATAAACTGTACAAAACTCAATAAAGAACCAGTCAATAAACTGTACAAAACTCAATAAAGAACCAGTCAATAAACTATACAAAACTCAATAAAGAACCAGTCAATAAACTGTACAAAGTCAATAAAGAACCAGTCAATAAATTTTGCACAAACTAAATAAAGAAACAGTCAATAAACTGTACAAAACTCAATAAAGAACCAGTTAATAAACTGTACAAAACTCAATGAAGAACCAGTCAATTAACTGTACAAAACTAAATAAAGAAACAGTCAATAAACTGTACAAAACTCAATAAAGAACCAGTCAATAAACTGTACAAAACTGAATAAAGAACCAGTCAATAAACTGTACAAAACTCAATAAAGAACTAGTCAATAAACTGTACAAAACTCAATAAAGAACCAGTAAATAAACTGTACAAAACTCAATAAAGAACCAGTCAATAAACTGTACAAAACTAAATAAAGAAACAGTCAATAAACTGTACAGAACTCAATAAAGAACCAGTCAATAAACTCTACAAAACTGAATAAAGAACCAGTCAATAAACTGTACAAAACTCAATAAAGAACCAGTCAATAAACTGTACAAAATTCAATAAAGAGCCAGTCAATAAACTGTACAAAACTCAATAAAGAACCAGTCAATAAACTGTACAAAACTAAATAAAGAACCAGTCAATAAACTGTACAAAACTCAATAAAGAACCAGTCAATAAACTGTACAAAAGTCAATAAAGAACCAGTCAATAAATTTTGCACAAACTAAATAAAGAAACAGTCAATAAACTGTACAAAACTCAATAAAGAACCAGTTAATAAACTGTACAAAACTCAATAAAGAACCAGTCAATTAACTGTACAAAACTAAATAAAGAAACAGTCAATAAACTGTACAAAACTCAATAAAGAACCAGTCAATAAACTGTACAAAACTCAATAAAGAACCAGTCAATAAACTGTACAAAACTCAATAAAGAACCAGTCAATAAACTGTACAAAACTCAATAAAGAACCAGTTAATAAACTGTACAAAACTCAATAAAGAACCAGTCAATAAACTGTACAAAACTAAATAAAGAAACAGTCAATAAACTGTACAAAACTCAATAAAGAACCAGTCAATAAACTGTACAAAACTGAATAAAGAACCAGTCAGATAACTGTACAAAACTCAATAAAGAACCAGTCAATAAACTGTACAAAACTAAATAAAGAAACAGTCAATAAACTGTACAAAACTATATACAGAAACAGTTAATGAAGAACCAGTCAATAGACTGTAAAAACTCAAAAAAGAACCAGTCAATAAATTGTGCAAAAAACTCAATAAAGAAACAGTCAATAAACTGTACAAAACTCAATAAAGAACCAGTCAATAAACTGTACAAAACTCAATAAAGAGCCGGTCAATAAACTCCACAAAACTAAATAAAGAAAGAGTCAATAAACTGAACAAAACTAAATAAACAAACAGTCAATAAACTTTACAAAACTAATTAAACAACCAGTCAATAAATTGTACACAAACTAAATAAAGAAACAGTCAATAAACTGTACAAAACTCAATAAAGAACCAGTTAATAAACTGTACAAAACTCAATAAAGAACCAGTCAATAAACTGTACAAAACTAAATAAAGAAACAGTCAATAAACTGTACAAAACTCAATAAAGAACCAGTCAATAAACTGTACAAAACTGAATAAAGAACCAGTCAATAAACTGTACAAATCTCAATAAAGAACCAGTCAATAAACTGTACAAAACTAAATAAAGAAACAGTCAATAAACTGTACAAAACTATATACAGAAAAAGTTAATAAAGAACCAGTCAATAAACTGTACAAAACTCAATAAGAACCAGTCAATAAATTGTACACAAACTCAATAAAGAAACAGTCAAAAAACTGTACAAAACTCAATAAAGAACCAGTCAATAAACTGTACAAAACTAAATAAAGAACCAGTCAATAAACTATACAAAACTCAATAAAGAACCAGTCAATAAACTGTACAAAAGTCAATAAAGAACCAATCAATAAATTTTGCACAAACTAAATAAAGAAACAGTCAATAAACTGTACAAAACTGAATAAAGAACCAGTTAATAAACTGTACAAAACTCAATGAAGAACCAGTCAATTAACTGTACAAAACTAAATAAAGAAACAGTCAATAAACTGTACAAAACTCAATAAAGAACCAGTCAATAAACTGTACAAAACTGAATAAAGAACCAGTCAATAAACTGTACAAAACTCAATAAAGAACCAGTCAATAAACTGTACAAAACTCAATAAAGAACCAGTTAATAAACTGTACAAAACTCAATAAAGAACCAGTCAATAAACTGTACAAAACTAAATAAAGAAACAGTCAATAAACTGTACAAAACTCAATAAAGAACCAGTCAATAAACTGGACAAAACTCAATAAAGAACCAGTCAATAAATTGTACAAAACTAAATAAAGAAACAGTCAATAAACTGTACAAAACTATATACAGAAACAGTTAATGAAGAACCAGTCAATAGACTGTAAAAAACTCAAAAAAGAACCAGTCAATAAATTGTGCAAAAAACTCAATAAAGAAACAGTCAATAAACTGTACAAAACTCAATAAAGAACCAGTCAATAAACTGTACAAAACTCAATAAAGAGCCGGTCAATAAACTCCACAAAACGAAATAAAGAAAGAGTCAATAAACTGAACAAAACTAAATAAACAAACAGTCAATAAACTTTACAAAACTAATTAAACAACCAGTCAATAAATTGTACGCAAACTAAATAAAGAAACAGTCAATAAACTGTACAAAACTCAATAAAGAACCAGTCAATAAACTGTACAAAACTGAATAAAGAAACAGTCAATAAACTGTACAAAACACAATAACGAAACAGTCAATAAACTCTACAAAACTAAATAAAGAAACAGTCAATAAACTGTACAAAACTCAATAAAGAACCAGTCAATAAACTGTACAAAACTGAATAAAGAACCAGTCAATAAACTGTACAAAACTCAATAAAGAGCCAGTCAATAAACTGTACAAAACTCAATAAAGAACCAGTCAATAAACTGTACAAAACTAAATAAAGAAACAGTCAATAAACTGTACAAAACTCAATAAAGAACCAGTCAATAAACTGTACAAAAGTCAATAAAGAACCAGTCAATAAATTTTGCACAAACTAAATAAAGAAACAGTCAATAAACTGTACAAAACTCAATAAAGAACCAGTTAATAAACTGTACAAAACTCAATAAAGAAGCAGTCAATTAACTGTACAAATCTAAATAAAGAAACAGTCAATAAACTGTACAAAACTCAATAAAGAACCAGTCAATAAACTGTACAAAACTCAATAAAGAACCAGTCAATAAACTGTACAAAACTCAATAAAGAACCAGTCAATAAACTGTACAAAACTCAATAAAGAACCAGTTAATAAACTGTACAAAACTCAATAAAGAAGCAGTCAATAAACTGTACAAAACTAAATAAAGAAACAGTTAATAAACTGTACAAAACTCAATAAAGAACCAGTCAATAAACTGTACAAAACTGAATAAAGAACCAGTCAGATAACTGTACAAAACTCAATAAAGAACCAGTCAATAAACTGTACAAAACTAAATAAAGAAACAGTCAATAAACTGTACAAAACTATATACAGAAACAGTTAATGAAGAACCAGTCAATAGAGTGTAAAAACTAAAAAAAGAACCAGTCAATAAATTGTGCAAAAAACTCAATAAAGAAACAGTCAATAAACTGTACAAAACTCAATAAAGAACCAGTCAATAAACTGTACAAAACTCAATAAAGAGCCGGTCAATAAACTCCACAAAACTAAATAAAGAAAGAGTCAATAAACTGAACAAAACTAAATAAACAAACAGTCAATAAACTTTACAAAACTAATTAAACAACCAGTCAATAAATTGTACACAAACTAAATACAGAAACAGTCAATAAACTGTACAAAACTCAATAAAGAACCAGTTAATAAACTGTACAAAACTCAATAAAGAACCAGTCAATAAACTGAACAAAACTAAATAAACAAACAGTCAATAAACTTTACAAAACTAATTAAACAACCAGTCAATAAATTGTACACAAACTAAATAAAGAAACAGTCAATAAACTGTACAAAACTCAATAAAGAACCAGTCAATAAACTGTACAAAACTGAATAAAGAAACAGTCAATAAACTGTACAAAACACAATAACGAAACAGTCAATAAACTCTACAAAACTAAATAAAGAAACAGTCAATAAACTGTACAAAACTCAATAAAGAACCAGTCAATAAACTGTAAAAAACTGAATAAAGAACCAGTCAATAAACTGTACAAAACTCAATAAAGAACCAGTGAATAAACTGTACAAAACCCAATAAAGAACCAGTCAATAAACTGTACAAAACTAAATAAAGAAACAGTCAATAAACTGTACAAAACTATATACAGAAACAGTTAATGAAGAACAAGTCAATAGACTGTACAAAACTCAAAAAAGAACCAGTCAATAAATTGTGCAAAACACTCAATAAAGAAACAGTCAATAAACTGTACAAAACTCAATAAAGAACCAGTCAATAAACTGTACAAAACTCAATAAAGAGCCAGTCAATAAACTCTACAAAACTAAATAAAGAAACAGTCAATAAACTGTACAAAACTCAATAAAGAACCAGTCAATAAACTGAACAAATCTAAATAAACAACCGGTCAATAAATTGTACACAAACTAAATAAAGAAACAGTCAATAAACTGTACAAAACTCAAAAAAGAAGCAATTAATAAACTGTACATAACTCAATAAAGAACCAGTCAATAAACTGTACAAAACTAAATAAAGAAACAGTCAATAAACTGTACAAAACTCAATAAAGAACCAGTCAATAAACTGTACAAAACTGAATAAAGAACCAGTCAATAATCTGTACAAAACTCAATAAAGAACCAGTCAATAAACTGTACAAAACTCAATAAAGAACCAGTCACTTAACTGCACAAAACTAAATAAAGAAACAGTTAATAAACTGTACAAAACTCAATAAAGAACCAGTCAATAAACTGTACAAAACTGAATAAAGAACCAGTCAATAAACTGTACAAAACTTTATAAAGAACCAGTCAATAAACTGTACAAAACTCAATAAAGAACCAGTCAATAAACTGTACAAAACTCAATAAAGAACCAGTCAATAAACTGTACAAAACTCAATAAAGAACCAGTCAATAAACTATACAAAACTCAATAAAGAACCAGTCAATAAACTGTACAAAGTCAATAAAGAACCAGTCAATAAATTTTGCACAAACTAAATAAAGAAACAGTTAATAAACTGTACAAAACTCAATAAAGAACCAGTTAATAAACTGTACAAAACTCAATGAAGAACCAGTCAATTAACTGTACAAAACTAAATAAAGAAACAGTCAATAAACTGTACAAAACTCAATAAAGAACCAGTCAATAAACTGTACAAAACTGAATAAAGAACCAGTCAATAAACTGTACAAAACTCAATAAAGAACTAGTCAATAAACTGTACAAAACTCAATAAAGAACCAATAAATAAACTGTACAAAACTCAATAAAGAACCAGTCAATAAACTGTACAAAACTAAATAAAGAAACAGTCAATAAACTGTACAGAACTCAATAAAGAACCAGTCAATAAACTCTACAAAACTGAATAAAGAACCAGTCAATAAACTGTACAAAACTCAATAAAGAACCAGTCAATAAACTGTACAAAATTCAATAAAGAGCCAGTCAATAAACTGTACAAAACTCAATAAAGAACCAGTCAATAAACTGTACAAAACTAAATAAAGAACGAGTCAATAAACTGTACAAAACTCAATAAAGAACCAGTCAATAAACTGTACAAAAGTCAATAAAGAACCAGTCAATAAATTTTGCACAAACTAAATAAAGAAACAGTCAATAAACTGTACAAAACTCAATAAAGAACCAGTTAATAAACTGTACAAAACTCAATAAAGAACCAGTCAATTAACTGTACAAAACTAAATAAAGAAACAGTCAATAAACTGTACAAAACTCAATAAAGAACCAGTCAATAAACTGTACAAAACTCAATAAAGAACCAGTCAATAAACTGTACAAAACTCAATAAAGAACCAGTCAATAAACTGTACAAAACTCAATAAAGAACCAGTTAATAAACTGTACAAAACTCAATAAAGAACCAGTCAATAAACTGTACAAAACTAAATAAAGAAACAGTCAATAAACTGTACAAAACTCAATAAAGAACCAGTCAATAAACTGTACAAAACTGAATAAAGAACCAGTCAGATAACTGTACAAAACTCAATAAAGAACCAGTCAATAAACTGTACAAAACTAAATAAAGAAACAGTCAATAAACTGTACAAAACTATATACAGAAACAGTTAATGAAGAACCAGTCAATAGACTGTAAAAACTCAAAAAAGAACCAGTCAATAAATTGTGCAAAAAACTCAATAAAGAAACAGTCAATAAACTGTACAAAACTCAATAAAGAACCAGTCAATAAACTGTACAAAACTCAATAAAGAGCCGGTCAATAAACTCCACAAAACTAAATAAAGAAAGAGTCAATAAACTGAACAAAACTAAATAAACAAACAGTCAATAAACTTTACAAAACTAATTAAACAACCAGTCAATAAATTGTACACAAACTAAATAAAGAAACAGTCAATAAACTGTACAAAACTCAATAAAGAACCAGTTAATAAACTGTACAAAACTCAATAAAGAACCAGTCAATAAACTGTACAAAACTAAATAAAGAAACAGTCAATAAACTGTACAAAACTCAATAAAGAACCAGTCAATAAACTGTACAAAACTGAATAAAGAACCAGTCAATAAACTGTACAAATCTCAATAAAGAACCAGTCAATAAACTGTACAAAACTAAATAAAGAAACAGTCAATAAACTGTACAAAACTATATACAGAAAAAGTTAATAAAGAACCAGTCAATAAACTGTACAAAACTCAATAAAGAACCAGTCAATAAATTGTACACAAACTCAATAAAGAAACAGTCAAAAAACTGTACAAAACTCAATAAAGAACCAGTCAATAAACTGTACAAAACTAAATAAAGAACCAGTCAATAAACTATACAAAATTCAATAAAGAACCAGTCAATAAACTGTACAAAAGTCAATAAAGAACCAATCAATAAATTTTGCACAAACTAAATAAAGAAACAGTCAATAAACTGTACAAAACTCAATAAAGAACCAGTTAATAAACTGTACAAAACTCAATGAAGAACCAGTCAATTAACTGTACAAAACTAAATAAAGAAACAGTCAATAAACTGTACAAAACTCAATAAAGAACCAGTCAATAAACTGTACAAAACTGAATAAAGAACCAGTCAATAAACTGTACAAAACTCAATAAAGAACCAGTCAATAAACTGTACAAAACTCAATAAAGAACCAGTTAATAAACTGTACAAAACTCAATAAAGAACCAGTCAATAAACTGTACAAAACTAAATAAAGAAACAGTCAATAAACTGTACAAAACTCAATAAAGAACCAGTCAATAAACTGGACAAAACTCAATAAAGAACCAGTCAATAAATTGTACAAAACTAAATAAAGAAACAGTCAATAAACTGTACAAAACTATATACAGAAACAGTTAATGAAGAACCAGTCAATAGACTGTAAAAAACTCAAAAAAGAACCAGTCAATAAATTGTGCAAAAAACTCAATAAAGAAACAGTCAATAAACTGTACAAAACTCAATAAAGAACCAGTCAATAAACTGTACAAAACTCAATAAAGAGCCGGTCAATAAACTCCACAAAACGAAATAAAGAAAGAGTCAATAAACTGAACAAAACTAAATAAACAAACAGTCAATAAACTTTACAAAACTAATTAAACAACCAGTCAATAAATTGTACGCAAACTAAATAAAGAAACAGTCAATAAACTGTACAAAACTCAATAAAGAACCAGTCAATAAACTGTACAAAACTGAATAAAGAAACAGTCAATAAACTGTACAAAACACAATAACGAAACAGTCAATAAACTCTACAAAACTAAATAAAGAAACAGTCAATAAACTGTACAAAACTCAATAAAGAACCAGTCAATAAACTGTAAAAAACTGAATAAAGAACCAGTCAATAAACTGTACAAAACTCAATAAAGAGCCAGTCAATAAACTGTACAAAACTCAATAAAGAACCAGTCAATAAACTGTACAAAACTAAATAAAGAACCAGTCAATAAACTGTACAAAACTCAATAAAGAACCAGTCAATAAACTGTACAAAAGTCAATAAAGAACCAGTCAATAAATTTTGCACAAACTAAATAAAGAAACAGTCAATAAACTGTACAAAACTCAATAAAGAACCAGTTAATAAACTGTACAAAACTCAATAAAGAAGCAGTCAATTAACTGTACAAATCTAAATAAAGAAACAGTCAATAAACTGTACAAAACTCAATAAAGAACCAGTCAATAAACTGTACAAAACTCAATAAAGAACCAGTCAATAAACTGTACAAAACTCAATAAAGAACCAGTCAATAAACTGTACAAAACTCAATAAAGAACCAGTTAATAAACTGTACAAAACTCAATAAAGAAGCAGTCAATAAACTGTACAAAACTAAATAAAGAAACAGTCAATAAACTGTACAAAACTCAATAAAGAACCAGTCAATAAACTGTACAAAACTGAATAAAGAACCAGTCAGATAACTGTACAAAACTCAATAAAGAACCAGTCAATAAACTGTACAAAACTAAATAAAGAAACAGTCAATAAACTGTACAAAACTATATACAGAAACAGTTAATGAAGAACCAGTCAATAGAGTGTAAAAACTCAAAAAAGAACCAGTCAATAAATTGTGCAAAAAACTCAATAAAGAAACAGTCAATAAACTGTACAAAACTCAATAAAGAACCAGTCAATAAACTGTACAAAACTCAATAAAGAACCAGTCAATAAACTGTACAAAACTCAATAAAGAACCAGTTAATAAACTGTACAAAACTCAATAAAGAACCAGTCAATAAACTGTACAAAACTAAATAAAGAAACAGTCAATAAACTGTACAAAACTCAATAAAGAACCAGTCAATAAACTGGACAAAACTCAATAAAGAACCAGTCAATAAATTGTACAAAACTAAATAAAGAAACAGTCAATAAACTGTACAAAACTATATACAGAAACAGTTAATGAAGAACCAGTCAATAGACTGTAAAAAACTCAAAAAAGAACCAGTCAATAAATTGTGCAAAAAACTCAATAAAGAAACAGTCAATAAACTGTACAAAACTCAATAAAGAACCAGTCAATAAACTGTACAAAACTCAATAAAGAGCCGGTCAATAAACTCCACAAAACGAAATAAAGAAAGAGTCAATAAACTGAACAAAACTAAATAAACAAACAGTCAATAAACTTTACAAAACTAATTAAACAACCAGTCAATAAATTGTACGCAAACTAAATAAAGAAACAGTCAATAAACTGTACAAAACTCAATAAAGAACCAGTCAATAAACTGTACAAAACTGAATAAAGAAACAGTCAATAAACTGTACAAAACACAATAACGAAACAGTCAATAAACTCTACAAAACTAAATAAAGAAACAGTCAATAAACTGTACAAAACTCAATAAAGAACCAGTCAATAAACTGTAAAAAACTGAATAAAGAACCAGTCAATAAACTGTACAAAACTCAATAAAGAGCCAGTCAATAAACTGTACAAAACTCAATAAAGAACCAGTCAATAAACTGTACAAAACTAAATAAAGAACCAGTCAATAAACTGTACAAAACTCAATAAAGAACCAGTCAATAAACTGTACAAAAGTCAATAAAGAACCAGTCAATAAATTTTGCACAAACTAAATAAAGAAACAGTCAATAAACTGTACAAAACTCAATAAAGAACCAGTTAATAAACTGTACAAAACTCAATAAAGAAGCAGTCAATTAACTGTACAAATCTAAATAAAGAAACAGTCAATAAACTGTACAAAACTCAATAAAGAACCAGTCAATAAACTGTACAAAACTCAATAAAGAACCAGTCAATAAACTGTACAAAACTCAATAAAGAACCAGTCAATAAACTGTACAAAACTCAATAAAGAACCAGTTAATAAACTGTACAAAACTCAATAAAGAAGCAGTCAATAAACTGTACAAAACTAAATAAAGAAACAGTCAATAAACTGTACAAAACTCAATAAAGAACCAGTCAATAAACTGTACAAAACTGAATAAAGAACCAGTCAGATAACTGTACAAAACTCAATAAAGAACCAGTCAATAAACTGTACAAAACTAAATAAAGAAACAGTCAATAAACTGTACAAAACTATATACAGAAACAGTTAATGAAGAACCAGTCAATAGAGTGTAAAAACTCAAAAAAGAACCAGTCAATAAATTGTGCAAAAAACTCAATAAAGAAACAGTCAATAAACTGTACAAAACTCAATAAAGAACCAGTCAATAAACTGTACAAAACTCAATAAAGAGCCGGTCAATAAACTCCACAAAACTAAATAAAGAAAGAGTCAATAAACTGAACAAAACTAAATAAACAAACAGTCAATAAACTTTACAAAACTAATTAAACAACCAGTCAATAAATTGTACACAAACTAAATACAGAAACAGTCAATAAACTGTACAAAACTCAATAAAGAACCAGTTAATAAACTGTACAAAACTCAATAAAGAACCAGTCAATAAACTGTACAAAACTAAATAAAGAAACAGTCAATAAACTGTACAAAACTCAATAAAGAACCAGTCAATAAACTGTACAAAACTGAATAAAGAACCAGTCAATAAACTGTACAAATCTCAATAAAGAACCAGTCAATAAACTGTACAAAACTAAATAAAGAACCAGTCAATAAACTGTACAAAACTATATACAGAAAAAGTTAATAAAGAACCAGTCAATAAACTGTACAAAACTCAATAAGAACCAGTCAATAAATTGTACACAAACTCAATAAAGAAACAGTCAAAAAACTGAACAAAACTAAATAAAGAACCAGTCCATAACTGTACAAAACTCAATAAAGAAACAGTCAAGAAACTGCACAAAACTAAATAAAGAAACAGTCAATAAACTGTACAAAACTTAATAAAGGACCAGTCAATAAACTGTACAAAATTGAATATAGAACCAGTCAATAAACTGTACAAAACTCAATAAAGAAAAGTCAATCAACTGTACAAATCTCAATAAAGAGCCAGTCAATAAACAGTACAAAACTCAATAAAGAACCAGTCAATAAACTGTACAAAACTAAATAAAGAAACAGTCAATAGACTGTACAAAATTTAATATAGAACCAGTCAATAAACTGTACAAAACTCAATAAAGAAAAGGTCAATCAACTGCACAAAACTCAATAAAGAACCAGTCAATAAACTGTACAAAACTCAATAAAGAACGAGTCAATAAACTGTAGAAAACTAAATAAAGAAACAGTCAATAAACTGTACAAAACTATATACAGAAACAGTTAATAAAGAACCAGTCAATAAACTGTACAAAACTCAATAAAGAACCAGCCAATAAATTGTGCACAAACTCAATAAAGAAACAGTCAATAAATTGTACAAAACTCAATAAAGAACCATTCAATAAACTGTACAACACTCAATAAAGAACCAGTCAATAAACTGTACAAAACTCAATAAAGAACCAGTCAATAAACTGTACAAAACTCAATAAAGTACCAGTCAATAAACTATACAAAACTCAATAAAGAACCAGTTAATAAACTGTACAAATCTCAATAAAGAACCAGTTAATAAACTGTACAAAACTGAATAAAGAACCAGTCAATAAACTGTACAAAACTCAATAAAGAACCAGTCAATAAACTGTACAAAACTCAATAAAGAACCAGCCAATAAATTGTGCACAAACTCAATAAAGAAACAGTCAATAAATTGTACAAAACTCAATAAAGAACCATTCAATAAACTGTACAACACTCAATAAAGAACCAGTCAATAAACTGTACAAAACTAAATAAAAAACCAGTCAATAAACTGTACAAAACTCAATAAAGTACCAGTCAATAAACTATACAAAACTCAATAAAGAACCAGTTAATAAACTGTACAAATCTCAATAAAGAACCAGTTAATAAACTGTACAAAACTGAATAAAGAACCAGTCAATAAACTGTACAAAACTCAATAAAGAACCAGTCAATAAACTGTACAAAACTCAATAAAGAACAAGTTAATAAACTGTACAAAACTCAATAAAGAACCAGTCAATAAACTGTACAAAACTCAATAAAGAAACAGTCACTAAACTCTACAAAACTCAATAAAGAACCAGTCAATAAACTGTACAAAACTGAATAAAGAACCAGTCAATAAACTGTACAAAACTCAATAAAGAACCAGTCAAAAAACTGTACAAAACTCAATAAAGAACCAGTCAATAAACTGTACAAAACTGAATAAAGAAACAGTCAATAAACTGTACAAAACACAATAACGAAACAGTCAATAAACTCTACAAAACTAAATAAAGAAACAGTCAATAAACTGTACAAAACTCAATAAAGAACCAGTCAATAAACTGTACAAAACTGAATAAAGAACCAGTCAATAAACTGTACAAAACTCAATAAAGAACCAGTCAATAAACTGTACAAAACTCAATAAAGAACCAGTCAATAAACTGTACAAAACTAAATAAAGAAACTGTCAATAAACTGTACAAAACTATATACAGAAACAGTTAATGAAGAACAAGTCAATAGACTGTACAAAACTCAAAAAAGAACCAGTCAATAAATTGTGCAAAAAACTCAATAAAGAAACAGTCAATAAACTGTACAAAACTCAATAAAGAACCAGTCAATAAACTGTACAAAACTCAATAAAGAGCCAGTCAATAAACTCTACAAAACTAAATAAAGAAAGAGTCAATAAACTGAACAAAACTAAATAAACAACCGGTCAATAAATTGTACACAAACTAAATAAAGAAACAGTCAATAAACTCTACAAAACTCAAAAAAGAAGCAATTAATAAACTGTACAAAACTCAATAAAGAACCAGTCAATAAACTGTACAAAACTAAATAAAGAAACAGTCAATAAACTGTACAAAACTCAATAAAGAACCAGTCAATAAACTGTACAAAACTGAATAAAGAACCAGTCAATAATCTGTACAAAACTCAATAAAGAACCAGTCAATAAACTGTACAAAACTCAATAAAGAACCAGTCACTTAACTGCACAAAACTAAATAAAGAAACAGTTAATAAACTGTACAAAACTCAATAAAGAACCAGTCAATAAACTGTACAAAACTGAATAAAGAACCAGTCAATAAACTGTACAAAACTTAATAAAGAACCAGTCAATAAACTGTACAAAACTCAATAAAGAACCAGTCAATAAACTGTACAAAACTCAATAAAGAACCAGTCAATAAACTGTACAAAACTAAATAAAGAACCAGTCAATAAACTATACAAAACTCAATAAAGAACCAGTCAATAAACTGTACAAAAGTCAATAAAGAACCAATCAATAAATTTTGCACAAACTAAATAAAGAAACAGTCAATAAACTGTACAAAACTCAATAAAGAACCAGTTAATAAACTGTACAAAACTCAATGAAGAACCAGTCAATTAACTGTACAAAACTAAATAAAGAAACAGTCAATAAACTGTACAAAACTCAATAAAGAACCAGTCAATAAACTGTACAAAACTGAATAAAGAACCAGTCAATAAACTGTACAAAACTCAATAAAGAACCAGTCAATAAACTGTACAAAACTCAATAAAGAACCAGTTAATAAACTGTACAAAACTCAATAAAGAACCAGTCAATAAACTGTACAAAACTAAATAAAGAAACAGTCAATAAACTGTACAAAACTCAATAAAGAACCAGTCAATAAACTGTACAAAACTCAATAAAGAACCAGTCAATAAATTGTACAAAACTAAATAAAGAAACAGTCAATAAACTGTACAAAACTATATACAGAAACAGTTAATGAAGAACCAGTCAATAGACTGTACAAAACTCAAAAAAGAACCAGTCAATAAATTGTGCAAAAAACTCAATAAAGAAACAGTCAATAAACTGTACAAAACTCAATGAAGAACCAGTCAATAAACTGTACAAAACTCAATAAAGAGCCAGTCAATAAACTGTACAAAACTAAATAAAGAAAGAGTCAATAAACTGTACAAAACTAAATAAAGAAACAGTCAATAAACTGTAGAAAACTATATACAGAAACAGTTAATGAAGAACCAGTCAATAGACTGTACAAAACTCAAAAAAGAACCAGTCAATAAATTGTGCAAAAAACTCAATAAAGAAACAGTCAATAAACTGTACAAAACTCAATAAAGAACCAGTCAATAAACTGTACAAAACTCAATAAAGAGCCAGTCAATAAACTCTACAAAACTAAATAAAGAAAGAGTCAATAAACTGAACAAAACTAAATAAAGAACCAGTCAATAAACTGTACAAAACTAAATAAAGAAACAGTCAATAAACTGTACAAAACTGAATAAAGAAACAGTCAATAAACTGTACAAAACACAATAACGAAACAGTCAATAAACTCTACAAAACTAAATAAAGAAACAGTCAATAAACTGTACAAAACTCAATAAAGAACCAGTCAATAAACTGTAAAAAACTGAATAAAGAACCAGTCAATAAACTGTACAAACCTCAATAAAGAACCAGTGAATAAACTGTACAAAACTCAATAAAGAACCAGTCAATAAACTGTTCAAAACTAAATAAAGAAACAGTCAATAAACTGTACAAAACTATATACAGAAACAGTTAATGAAGAACAAGTCAATAGACTGTACAAAACTCAAAAAAGAACCAGTCAATAAATTGTGCAAAAAACTCAATAAAGAAACAGTCAATAAACTGTACAAAACTCAATTAAGAACCAGTCAATAAACTGTACAAAACTCAATAAAGAGCCAGTCAATAAACTCTACAAAACTAAATAAAGAAAGAGTCAATAAACTGAACAAAACTAAATAAACAACCGGACAATAAATTGTACACAAACTAAATAAAGAAACAGTCAATAAACTCTACAAAACTCAAAAAAGAAGCAATTAATAAACTGTACAAAACTCAATAAAGAACCAGTCAATAAACTGTACAAAACTAAATAAAGAAACAGTCAATAAACTGTACAAAACTCAATAAAGAACCAGTCAATAAACTGTACAAAACTGAATAAAGAACCAGTCAATAATCTGTACAAAACTCAATAAAGAACCAGTCAATAAACTGTACAAAACTCAATAAAGAACCAGTCACTTAACTGCACAAAACTAAATAAAGAAACAGTTAATAAACTGTACAAAACTCAATAAAGAACCAGTCAATAAACTGTACAAAACTGAATAAAGAACCAGTCAATAAACTGTACAAAACTTAATAAAGAACCAGTCAATAAACTGTACAAAACTCAATAAAGAACCAGTCAATAAACTGTACAAAACTCAATAAAGAACCAGTCAATAAACTGTACAAAACTAAATAAAGAACCAGTCAATAAACTATACAAAACTCAATAAAGAACCAGTCAATAAACTGTACAAAAGTCAATAAAGAACCAGTCAATAAATTTTGCACAAACTAAATAAAGAAACAGTCAATAAACTGTACAAAACTCAATAAAGAACCAGTTAATAAACTGTACAAAACTCAATAGAGAACCATTCAATTAACTGTACAAAACTAAATAAAGAAACAGTCAATAAACTGTACAAAACTCAATAAAGAACCAGTCAATAAACTGTACAAAACTAAATAAAGAACCAGTCAATAAACTATACAAAACTCAATAAAGAACCAGTCAATAAACTGTACAAAACTCAATAAAGAACCAGTCAATAAACTGTACAAAACTAAATAAAGAACCAGTCAATAAACTGTACAAAACTCAATAAAGAACCAGTCAATAAACTGCACAAAAGTCAATAAAGAACCAGTCAATAAATTTTGCACAAACTAAATAAAGAAACAGTCAATAAACTGTACAAAACTCAATAAAGAACCAGTCAATAAACTGTACAAAACTCAATAAAGAACCAGTCAATTAACTGTACAAAACTAAATAAAGAAACAGTCAATAAACTGTACAAAACTAAATAAAGAACCAGTCAATAAACTGTACAAAACTCAATAAAGAACCAGTCAATAAACTGTACAAAACTCAATAAAGAACCAGTCAATAAACTGTACAAAACTCAATAAAGAACCAGTTAATAAACTGTACAAAACTCAATAAAGAACCAGTCAATAAACTGTACAAAACTCAATAAAGAAACAGTCAATAAACTGTACAAAACTCAATAAAGAACCAGTCAATAAACTGTACAAAACTGAATAAAGAACCAGTCAGATAACTGTACAAAACTCAATAAAGAACCAGTCAATAAACTGTACAAAACTAAATAAAGAAACAGTCAATAAACTGTACAAAACTATATACAGAAACAGTTAATGAAGAACCAGTCAATAGACTGTAAAAAACTCAAAAAAGAACCAGTCAATAAATTGTGCAAAAAACTCAATAAAGAAACAGTCAATAAACTGTACAAAACTCAATAAAGAACCAGTCAATAAACTGTACAAAACTCAATAAAGAGCCGGTCAATAAACTCCACAAAACTAAATAAAGAAAGAGTCAATAAACTGAACAAAACTAAAAAAACAAACAGTCAATAAACTTTACAAAACTAATTAAACAACCAGTCAATAAATTGTACACAAACTAAATAAAGAAACAGTCAATAAACTGTACAAAACTCAATAAAGAACCAGTTAATAAACTGTACAAAACTCAATAAAGAACCAGTCAATAAACTGTACAAAACTAAAAAAGAAACAGTCAATAAACTGTACAAAACTCAATAAAGAACCAGTCAATAAACTGTACAAAACTGAATAAAGAACCAGTCAATAAACTGTACAAATCTCAATAAAGAACCAGTCAATAAACTGTACAAAACTAAATAAAGAAACAGTCAATAAACTGTACAAAACTATATACAGAAAAAGTTAATAAAGAACCAGTCAATAAACTGTACAAAACTCAATAAAGAACCAGTCAATAAATTGTACACAAACTCAATAAAGAAACAGTCAAAAAACTGTACAAAACTAAATAAAGAACCAGTCCATAACTGTACAAAACTCAATAAAGAAACAGTCAAGAAACTGCACAAAACTAAATAAAAAAACAGTCAATAAACTGTACAAAACTTAATAAAGGACCAGTCAATAAACTGTACAAAATTGAATATAGAACCAGTCAATAAACTGTACAAAACTCAATAAAGAAAAGGTCAATCAACTGTACAAATCTCAATAAAGAACCAGTCAATAAACAGTACAAAACTCAATAAAGAACCAGTCAATAAACTGTACAAAACTAAATAAAGAAACAGTCAATAGACTGTACAAAATTGAATATAGAACCAGTCAATAAACTGTACAAAACTCAATAAAGAAAAGGTATATCAACTGCACAAAACTCAATAAAGAACCAGTCAATAAACTGTACAAAACTCAATAAAGAACCAGTCAATAAACTGTACAAAACTAAATAAAGAAACAGTCAATAAACTGTACAAAACTATATACAGAAACAGTTAATAAAGAACCAGTCAATAAACTGTACAAAACTCAATAAAGAACCAGCCAATAAATTGTGCACAAACTCAATAAAGAAACAGTCAATAAACTGTACAAAACTCAATAAAGAACCAGTCAATAAACTGTACAACACTCAATAAAGAACCAGTCAATAAACTGTACAAAACTAAATAAAGAACCAGTCAATAAACTGTACAAAACTAAATAAAGAAACAGTTAATAAACTGTACAAAACTCAATAAAGAACCAGTCAATAAACTGTACAAAACTGAATAAAGAACCAGTCAATAAACTGTACAAAACTTAATAAAGAACCAGTCAATAAACTGTACAAAACTCAATAAAGAACCAGTCAATAAAATGTACAAAACTCAATAAAGAACCAGTCAATAAACTGTACAAAACTAAATAAAGAACCAGTCAATAAACTATACAAAACTCAATAAAGAACCAGTCAATAAACTGTACAAAAGTCAATAAAGAACCAATCAATAAATTTTGCACAAACTAAATAAAGAAACAGTCAATAAACTGCACAAAACTCAATAAAGAACCAGTTAATAAACTGTACAAAACTCAATGAAGAACCAGTCAATTAACTGTACAAAACTAAATAAAGAAACAGTCAATAAACTGTACAAAACTCAATAAAGAACCAGTCAATAAACTGTACAAAACTGAATAAAGAACCAGTCAATAAACTGTACAAAACTCAATAAAGAACCAGTCAATAAACTGTACAAAACTCAATAAAGAACCAGTTAATAAACTGTACAAAACTCAATAAAGAACCAGTCAATAAACTGTACAAAACTAAATAAAGAAACAGTCAATAAACTGTACAAAACTCAATAAAGAACCAGTCAATAAACTGTACAAAACTCAATAAAGAACCAGTCAATAAACTGTACAAAACTAAATAAAGAAACAGTCAATAAACTGTACAAAACTATATACAGAAACAGTTAATGAAGAACCAGTCAATAGACTGTACAAAACTCAAAAAAGAACCAGTCAATAAATTGTGCAAAAAACTCAATAAAGAAACAGTCAATAAACTGTACAAAACTCAATGAAGAACCAGTCAATAAACTGTACAAAACTCAATAAAGAGCCAGTCAATAAACTGTACAAAACTAAATAAAGAAAGAGTCAATAAACTGTACAAAACTAAATAAAGAAACAGTCAATAAACTGTAGAAAACTATATACAGAAACAGTTAATGAAGAACCAGTCAATAGACTGTACAAAACTCAAAAAAGAACCAGTCAATAAATTGTGCAAAAAACTCAATAAAGAAACAGTCAATAAACTGTACAAAACTCAATAAAGAACCAGTCAATAAACTGTACAAAACTCAATAAAGAGCCAGTCAATAAACTCTACAAAACTAAATAAAGAAAGAGTCAATAAACTGAACAAAACTAAATAAACAACCGGTCAATAAATTGTCCACAAACTAAATAAAGAAACAGTCAATAAACTGTACAAAACTGAATAAAGAAACAGTCAATAAACTGTACAAAACACAATAACGAAACAGTCAATAAACTCTACAAAACTAAATAAAGAAACAGTCAATAAACTGTACAAAACTCAATAAAGAACCAGTCAATAAACTGTAAAAAACTGAATAAAGAACCAGTCAATAAACTCTACAAACCTCAATAAAGAACCAGTGAATAAACTGTACAAAACTCAATAAAGAACCAGTCAATAAACTGTACAAAACTAAATAAAGAAACAGTCAATAAACTGTACAAAACTATATACAGAAACAGTTAATGAAGAACAAGTCAATAGACTGTACAAAACTCAAAAAAGAACCAGTCAATAAATTGTGCAAAAAACTCAATAAAGAAACAGTCAATAAACTGTACAAAACTCAATTAAGAACCAGTCAATAAACTGTACAAAACTCAATAAAGAGCCAGTCAATAAACTCTACAAAACTAAATAAAGAAAGAGTCAATAAACTGAACAAAACTAAATAAACAACCGGACAATAAATTGTACACAAACTAAATAAAGAAACAGTCAATAAACTCTACAAAACTCAAAAAAGAAGCAATTAATAAACTGTACAAAACTCAATAAAGAACCAGTCAATAAACTGTACAAAACTAAATAAAGAAACAGTCAATAAACTGTACAAAACTCAATAAAGAACCAGTCAATAAACTGTACAAAACTGAATAAAGAACCAGTCAATAATCTGTACAAAACTCAATAAAGAACCAGTCAATAAACTGTACAAAACTCAATAAAGAACCAGTCACTTAACTGCACAAAACTGAATAAAGAACCAGTCAATAAACTGTACAAAACTTAATAAAGAACCAGTCAATAAACTGTACAAAACTCAATAAAGAACCAGTCAATAAACTGTACAAAACTCAATAAAGAACCAGTCAATAAACTGTACAAAACTAAATAAAGAACCAGTCAATAAACTATACAAAACTCAATAAAGAACCAGTCAATAAACTGTACAAAAGTCAATAAAGAACCAGTCAATAAATTTTGCACAAACTAAATAAAGAAACAGTCAATAAACTGTACAAAACTCAATAAAGAACCAGTTAATAAACTGTACAAAACTCAATAGAGAACCAGTCAATTAACTGTACAAAACTAAATAAAGAAACAGTCAATAAACTGTACAAAACTCAATAAAGAACCAGTCAATAAACTGTACAAAACTAAATAAAGAACCAGTCAATAAACTATACAAAACTCAATAAAGAACCAGTCAATAAACTGTACAAAACTCAATAAAGAACCAGTCAATAAACTGTACAAAACTAAATAAAGAACCAGTCAATAAACTGTACAAAACTCAATAAAGAACCAGTCAATAAACTGCACAAAAGTCAATAAAGAACCAGTCAATAAATTTTGCACAAACTAAATAAAGAAACAGTCAATAAACTGTACAAAACTCAATAAAGAACCAGTCAATAAACTGTACAAAACTCAATAAAGAACCAGTCAATTAACTGTACAAAACTAAATAAAGAAACAGTCAATAAACTGTACAAAACTCAATAAAGAACCAGTCAATAAACTGTACAAAACTCAATAAAGAACCAGTCAATAAACTGTACAAAACTCAATAAAGAACCAGTCAATAAACTGTACAAAACTCAATAAAGAACCAGTTAATAAACTGTACAAAACTCAATAAAGAACCAGTCAATAAACTGTACAAAACTCAATAAAGAAACAGTCAATAAACTGTACAAAACTCAATAAAGAACCAGTCAATAAACTGTACAAAACTCAATAAAGAACCAGTCAATAAACTGTACAAAACTCAATAAAGAACCAGTCAATAAACTGTACAAAACTCAATAAAGAACCAGTTAATAAACTGTACAAAACTATATACAGAAACAGTTAATGAAGAACCAGTCAATAGACTGTAAAAAACTCAAAAAAGAACCAGTCAATAAATTGTGCAAAAAACTCAATAAAGAAACAGTCAATAAACTGTACAAAACTAAATAAAGAACCAGTCAATAAACTGTACAAAACTCAATAAAGAGCCGGTCAATAAACTCCACAAAACTAAATAAAGAAAGAGTCAATAAACTGAACAAAACTAAAAAAACAAACAGTCAATAAACTTTACAAAACTAATTAAACAACCAGTCAATAAATTGTACACAAACTAAATAAAGAAACAGTCAATAAACTGTACAAAACTCAATAAAGAACCAGTTAATAAACTGTACAAAACTCAATAAAGAACCAGTCAATAAACTGTACAAAACTAAAAAAGAAACAGCCAATAAACTGTACAAAACTCAATAAAGAACCAGTCAATAAACTGTACAAAACTGAATAAAGAACCAGTCAATAAACTGTACAAATCTCAATAAAGAACCAGTCAATAAACTGTACAAAACTAAATAAAGAAACAGTCAATAAACTGTACAAAACTATATACAGAAAAAGTTAATAAAGAACCAGTCAATAAACTGTACAAAACTCAATAAAGAACCAGTCAATAAATTGTACACAAACTCAATAAAGAAACAGTCAAAAAACTGTACAAAACTAAATAAAGAACCAGTCCATAACTGTACAAAACTCAATAAAGAAACAGTCAAGAAACTGCACAAAACTAAATAAAAAAACAGTCAATAAACTGTACAAAACTTAATAAAGGACCAGTCAATAAACTGTACAAAATTGAATATAGAACCAGTCAATAAACTGTACAAAACTCAATAAAGAAAAGGTCAATCAACTGTACAAATCTCAATAAAGAACCAGTCAATAAACAGTACAAAACTCAATAAAGAACCAGTCAATAAACTGTACAAAACTAAATAAAGAAACAGTCAATAGACTGTACAAAATTGAATATAGAACCAGTCAATAAACTGTACAAAACTCAATAAAGAAAAGGTATATCAACTGCACAAAACTCAATAAAGAACCAGTCAATAAACTGTACAAAACTCAATAAAGAACCAGTCAATAAACTGTACAAAACTAAATAAAGAAACAGTCAATAAACTGTACAAAACTATATACAGAAACAGTTAATAAAGAACAAGTCAATAAACTGTACAAAACTCAATAAAGAACCAGCCAATAAATTGTGCACAAACTCAATAAAGAAACAGTCAATAAACTGTACAAAACTCAATAAAGAACCAGTCAATAAACTGTACAACACTCAATAAAGAACCAGTCAATAAACTGTACAAAACTAAATAAAGAACCAGTCAATAAACTGTACAAAACTCAATAAAGTACCAGTCAATAAACTATACAAAACTCAATAAAGAACCAGTTAATAAACTGTACAAATCTCAATAAAGAACCAGTTAATAAACTGTACAAAACTGAATAAAGAACCAGTCAATAAACTGTACAAAACTCAATGAAGAACCAGTCAATAAACTGTACAAAACTCAATAAAGAACAAGTTAATAAACTGTACAAAACTCAATAAAGAACCAGTCAATAAACTGTACAAAACTAAATAAAGAAACAGTCACTAAACTCTACAAAACTCAATAAAGAACCAGTCAATAAACTGTACAAAACTGAATAAAGAACCAGTCAATAAACTGTACAAAACTCAATAAAGAACCAGTCAAAAAACTGTACAAAACTCAATAAAGAACCAGTTAATAAACTGTACAAAACTGAATAAAGAAACAGTCAATAAACTGTACAAAACACAATAACGAAACAGTCAATAAACTCTACAAAACTAAATAAAGAAACAGTCAATAAACTGTACAAAACTCAATAAAGAACCAGTCAATAAACTGTACAAAACTCAATAAAGAACCAGTCAATAAACTGTACAAAACTCAATAAAGAACCAGTCAATAAACTGTACAAAACTCAATAAAGAACCAGTCAATAAACTGTACAAAACTAAATAAAGAAACAGTCAATAAACTGTACAAAACTATATACAGAAACAGTTAATGAAGAACAAGTCAATAGACTGTACAAAACTCAAAAAAGAACCAGTCAATAAATTGTGCAAAAAACTCAATAAAGAAACAGTCAATAAACTGTACAAAACTCAATAAAGAACCAGTCAATAAACTGTACAAAACTCAATAAAGAGCCATTCAATAAACTCTACAAAACTAAATAAAGAAAGAGTCAATAAACTGAACAAAACTAAATAAACAACCGGTCAATAAATTGTACACAAACTAAATAAAGAAACAGTCAATAAACTGTACAAAACTCAATAAAGAACCAGTCAATAAACTGTACAAAACTAAATAAAGAAACAGTCAATAAACTGTACAAAACTCAATAAAGAACCAGTCAATAAACTGTACAAAACTGAATAAAGAACCAGTCAATAATCTGTACAAAACTCAATAAAGAACCAGTCAATAAACTGTACAAAACTCAATAAAGAACCAGTCACTTAACTGCACAAAACTAAATAAAGAAACAGTTAATAAACTGTACAAAACTCAATAAAGAACCAGTCAATAAACTGTACAAAACTGAATAAAGAACCAGTCAATAAACTGTACAAAACTTAATAAAGAACCAGTCAATAAACTGTACAAAACTCAATAAAGAACCAGTCAATAAACTGTACAAAACTCAATAAAGAACCAGTCAATAAACTGTACAAAACTAAATAAAGAACCAGTCAATAAACTATACAAAACTCAATAAAGAACCAGTCAATAAACTGTACAAAAGTCAATAAAGAACCAATCAATAAATTTTGCACAAACTAAATAAAGAAACAGTCAATAAACTGTACAAAACTCAATAAAGAACCAGTCAATAAACTGTACAAAACTAAATAAAGAAACAGTCAATAAACTGTACAAAACTCAATAAAGAACCAGTCAATAAACTGTACAAAACTGAATAAAGAACCAGTCAATAATCTGTACAAAACTCAATAAAGAACCAGTCAATAAACTGTACAAAACTCAATAAAGAACCAGTCACTTAACTGCACAAAACTAAATAAAGAAACAGTTAATAAACTGTACAAAACTCAGTAAAGAACCAGTCAATAAACTGTACAAAACTGAATAAAGAACCAGTCAATAAACTGTACAAAACTTAATAAAGAACCAGTCAATAAACTGTACAAAACTCAATAAAGAACCAGTCAATAAACTGTACAAAACTCAATAAAGAACCAGTCAATAAACTGTACAAAACTAAATAAAGAACCAGTCAATAAACTATACAAAACTCAATAAAGAACCAGTCAATAAACTGTACAAAAGTCAATAAAGAACCAATCAATAAATTTTGCACAAACTAAATAAAGAAACAGTCAATAAACTGTACAAAACTCAATAAAGAACCAGTTAATAAACTGTACAAAACTCAATGAAGAACCAGTCAATTAACTGTACAAAACTAAATAAAGAAACAGTCAATAAACTGTACAAAACTCAATAAAGAACCAGTCAATAAACTGTACAAAACTCAATAAAGAACCAGTCAATAAACTGTACAAAACTCAATAAAGAACTAGTCAATAAACTGTACAAAACTCAATAAAGAACCAGTTAATAAACTGTACAAAACTCAATAAAGAACCAGTCAATAAACTGTACAAAACTAAATAAAGAAACAGTCAATAAACTGTACAAAACTCAATAAAGAACCAGTCAATAAACTGTACAAAACTCAATAAAGAACCAGTCAATAAATTGTACAAAACTAAATAAAGAAACAGTCAATAAACTGTACAAAACTATATACAGAAACAGTTAATGAAGAACCAGTCAATAGACTGTACAAAACTCAAAAAAGAACCAGTCAATAAATTGTGCAAAAAACTCAATAAAGAAACAGTCAATAAACTGTACTAAACTGAATAAAGAAACAGTCAATAAACTTTACAAAACACAATAACGAAACAGTCAATAAACTCTACAAAACTAAATAAAGAAACAGTCAATAAACTGTACAAAACTCAATAAAGAACCAGTCAATAAACTGTACAAAACTGAAAAAAGAACCAGTCAATAAACTGTACAAAACTCAATAAAGAACCAGTCAATAAACTGTACAAAACTCAATAAAGAACCAGTCAATAAACTGTACAAAACTAAATAAAGAAACAGTCAATGAACTGTACAAAACTATATACAGAAACAGTTAATGAAGAACAAGTCAATAGACTGTACACAACTCAAAAAAGAACCAGTCAATAAATTGTGCAAAAAACTCAATAAAGAAACAGTCAATAAACTGTACAAAACTCAATAAAGAACCAGTCAATAATCTGTACAAAACTCAATAAAGAGCCAGTCAATAAACTCTACAAAACTAAATAAAGAAAGAGTCAATAAACTGAACAAAACTAAATAAACAACCGGTCAATAAATTGTACACAAACTAAATAAAGAAACAGTCAATAAACTGTACAAAACTCAAAAAAGAAGCAATTAATAAACTGTACAAAATTCAATAAAGAACCAGTCAATAAACTGTACAAAACTAAATAAAGAAACAGTCAATAAACTGTACAAAACTCAATAAAGAACCAGTCAATAAACTGTACAAAACTGAATAAAGAACCAGTCAATAATCTGTACAAAACTCAATAAAGAACCAGTCAATAAACTGTACAAAACTCAATAAAGAACCAGTCACTTAACTGCACAAAACTAAATAAAGAAACAGTTAATAAACTGTACAAAACTGAATAAAGAACCAGTCAGTAAACTGTACAAAACTGAATAAAGAACCAGTCAATAAACTGTACAAAACTTAATAAAGAACCAGTCAATAAACTGTACAAAACTCAATAAAGAACCAGTCAATAAACTGTACAAAACTCAATAAAGAACCAGTCAATAAACTGTACAAAACTAAATAAAGAACCAGTCAATAAACTATACAAAACTCAATAAAGAACCAGTCAATAAACTGTACAAAAGTCAATAAAGAACCAATCAATAAATTTTGCACAAACTAAATAAAGAAACAGTCAATAAACTGTACAAAACTCAATAAAGAACCAGTTAATAAACTGTACAAAACTCAATGAAGAACCAGTGAATTAACTGTACAAAACTAAATAAAGAAACAGTCAATAAACTGTACAAAACTCAATAAAGAACCAGTCAATAAACTGTACAAAACTGAATAAAGAACCAGTCAATAAACTGTACAAAACTCAATAAAGAACTAGTCAATAAACTGTACAAAACTCAATAAAGAACCAGTTAATAAACTGTACAAAACTCAATAAAGAACCAGTCAATAAACTGTACAAAACTAAATAAAGAAACAGTCAATAAACTGTACAAAACTCAATAAAGAACCAGTCAATAAACTGTACAAAACTCAATAAAGAACCAGTCAATAAATTGTACAAAACTAAATAAAGAAACAGTCAATAAACTGTACAAAACTATATACAGAAACAGTTAATGAAGAACCAGTCAATAGACTGTACAAAACTCACAAAAGAACCAGTCAATAAATTGTGCAAAAAACTCAATAAAGAAACAGTCAATAAACTGTACAAAACTGAATAAAGAAACAGTCAATAAACTGTACAAAACACAATAACGAAACAGTCAATAAACTCTACAAAACTAAATAAAGAAACAGTCAATAAACTGTACAAAACTCAATAAAGAACCAGTCAATAAACTGTAAAAAACTGAATAAAGAACCAATCAATAAACTGTACAAAACTCAATAAAGAACCAGTCAATAAACTGTACAAAACTCAATAAAGAACCAGTCAATAAATTGTACAAAACTAAATAAAGAAACAGTCAATAAACTGTACAAAACTATATACAGAAACAGTTAATGAAGAACAAGTCAATAGACTGTACACAACTCAAAAAAGAACCAGTCAATAAATTGTGCAAAAAACTCAATAAAGAAACAGTCAATAAACTGTACAAAACTCAATAAAGAACCAGTCAATAAACTGTACAAAACTCAATAAAGAGCCAGTCAATAAACTCTACAAAACTAAATAAAGAAAGAGTCAATAAACTGAACAAAACTAAATAAACAACCGGTCAATAAATTGTACACAAACTAAATAAAGAAACAGTCAATAAACTGTACAAAACTCAAAAAAGAAGCAATTAATAAACTGTACAAAACTCAATAAAGAACCAGTCAATAAACTGTACAAAACTAAATAAAGAAACAGTCAATAAACTGTACAAAACTCAATAAAGAACCAGTCAATAAACTGTACAAAACTGAATAAAGAACCAGTCAATAATCTGTACAAAACTCAATAAAGAACCAGTCAATAAACTGTACAAAACTCAATAAAGAACCAGTCACTTAACTGCACAAAACTAAATAAAGAAACAGTTAATAAACTGTACAAAACTGAATAAAGAACCAGTCAGTAAACTGTACAAAACTGAATAAAGAACCAGTCAATAAACTGTACAAAACTTAATAAAGAACCAGTCAATAAACTGTACAAAACTCAATAAAGAACCAGTCAATAAACTGTACAAAACTCAATAAAGAACCAGTCAATAAACTGTACAAAACTAAATAAAGAACCAGTCAATAAACTATACAAAACTCAATAAAGAACCAGTCAATAAACTGTACAAAAGTCAATAAAGAAGCAATCAATAAATTTTGCACAAACTAAATAAAGAAACAGTCAATAAACTGTACAAAACTCAATAAAGAACCAGTTAATAAACTGTACAAAACTCAATGAAGAACCAGTCAATTAACTGTACAAAACTAAATAAAGAAACAGTCAATAAACTGTACAAAACTCAATAAAGAACCAGTCAATAAACTGTACAAAACTGAATAAAGAACCAGTCAATAAACTGTACAAAACTCAATAAAGAACTAGTCAATAAACTGTACAAAACTGAATAAAGAACCAGTTAATAAACTGTACAAAACTCAATAAAGAACCAGTCAATAAACTGTACAAAACTAAATAAAGAAACAGTCAATAAACTGTACAAAACTCAATAAAGAACCAGTCAATAAACTGTACAAAACTCAATAAAGAACCAGTCAATAAATTGTACAAAACTAAATAAAGAAACAGTCAATAAACTGTACAAAACTATATACAGAAACAGTTAATGAAGAACCAGTCAATAGACTGTACAAAACTCAAAAAAGAACCAGTCAATAAATTGTGCAAAAAACTCAATAAAGAAACAGTCAATAAACTGTACAAAACTGAATAAAGAAACAGTCAATAAACTGTACAAAACACAATAACGAAACAGTCAATAAACTCTACAAAACTAAATAAAGAAACAGTCAATAAACTGTACAAAACTCAATAAAGAACCTGTCAATAAACTGTAAAAAACTGAATAAAGAACCAATCAATAAACTGTACAAAACTCAATAAAGAACCAGTGAATAAACTGTACAAAACTCAATAAAGAACCAGTCAATAAACTGTACAAAACTAAATAAAGAAACAGTCAATAAACTGTACAAAACTATATACAGAAACAGTTAATGAAGAACAAGTCAATAGACTGTACAAAACTCAAAAAAGAACCAGTCAATAAATTGTGCAAAAAACTCAATAAAGAAACAGTCAATAAACTGTACAAAACTCAATTAAGAACCAGTCTATAAACTGTACAAAACTCAATAAAGTGCCAGTCAATAAACTCTACAAAACTAAATAAAGAAAGAGTCAATAAACTGAACAAAACTAAATAAACAACCGGACAATAAATTGTACACAAACTAAATAAAGAAACAGTCAATAAACTGTACAAAACTCAAAAAAGAAGCAATTAATAAACTGTACAAAACTCAATAAAGAACCAGTCAATAAACTGTACAAAACTAAATAAAGAAACAGTCAATAAACTGTACAAAACTCAATAAAGAACCAGTCAATAAACTGTACAAAACTGAATAAAGAACCAGTCAATAATCTGTACAAAACTCAATAAAGAACCAGTCAATAAACTGTACAAAACTCAATAAAGAACCAGTCACTTAACTGCACAAAACTAAATAAAGAAACAGTTAATAAACTGTACAAAACTCAATAAAGAACCAGTCAATAAACTGTACAAAACTGAATAAAGAACCAGTCAATAAACTGTACAAAACTTAATAAAGAACCAGTCAATAAACTGTACAAAACTCAATAAAGAACGAGTCAATAAACTGTACAAAACTCAATAAAGAACCAGTCAATAAACTGTACAAAACTAAATAAAGAACCAGTCAATAAACTATACAAAACTCAATAAAGAACCAGTCAATAAACTGTACAAAAGTAAATAAAGAACCAGTCAATAAATTTTGCACAAACTAAATAAACAGTCAATAAACTGTACAAAACTCAATAAAGAACCAGTTAATAAACTGTGCAAAACTCAATAGAGAACCAGTCAATAAACTGTACAAAACTAAATAAAGAACCAGTCAATAAACTGTACAAAACTCAATAAAGAACCAGTCAATAAACTGTACAAAAGTCAATAAAGAACCAGTCAATAAATTTTGCACAAACTAAATAAAGAAACAGTCAATAAACTGTACAAAACTCAATAAAGAACCAGTTAATAAACTGTACAAAACTCAATAAAGAACCAGTCAATTAACTGTACAAAACTAAATAAAGAAACTGTCAATAAACTGTACAAAACTCAATAAAGAACCAGTCAATAAACTGTACAAAACTCAATAAAGAACCAGTCAATAAACTGTACAAAACTCAATAAAGAACCAGTCAATAAACTGTACAAAACTCAATAAAGAACCAGTTAATAAACTGTACAAAACTCAATAAAGAACCAGTCAATAAACTGTACAAAACTAAATAAAGAAACAGTCAATAAACTGTACAAAACTCAATAAAGAACCAGTCAATAAACTGTACAAAACTGAATAAAGAACCAGTCAGATAACTGTACAAAACTCAATAAAGAACCAGTCAATAAACTGTACAAAACTAAATAAAGAAACAGTCAATAAAGTCAATAAACTGTACAAAACTATATACAGAAACAGTTAATGAAGAACCAGTCAATAGACTGTAAAAACTCAAAAAAGAACCAGTCAATAAATTGTGCAAAAAACTCAATAAAGAAACAGTCAATAAACTGTACAAAACTCAATAAAGAACCAGTCAATAAACTGTACAAAACTCAATAAAGAGCCGGTCAATAAACTCCACAAAACTAAATAAAAAAGAGTCAATAAACTGAACAAAACTAAATAAACAAACAGTCAATAAACTTTACAAAACTAATTAAACAACCAGTCAATAAATTGTACACAAACTAAATAAAGAAACAGTCAATAAACTGTACAAAACTCAATAAAGAACCAGTTAATAAACTGTACAAAACTCAATAAAGAACCAGTCAATAAACTGTACAAAACTAAATAAAGAAACAGTCAATAAACTGTACAAAACTCAATAAAGAACCAGTCAATAAACTGTACAAAACTGAATAAAGAACCAGTCAATAAACTGTACAAATCTCAATAAAGAACCAGTCAATAAACTGTACAAAACTAAATACAGAAACAGTCAATAAACTGTACAAAACTATTTACAGAAAAAGTTAATAAAGAACCAGTCAATAAACTGTACAAAACTCAATAAGAACCAGTCAATAAAATGTACACAAACTCAATAAAGAAACAGTCAAAAAACTGTACAAAACTCAATAAAGAACCAGTCAATAAACTGTACAAAACTAAATAAAGAACCAGTCAATAAACTATACAAAACTCAATAAAGAACCAGTCAATAAACTGTACAAAAGTCAATAAAGAACCAATCAATAAATTTTGCACAAACTAAATAAAGAAACAGTCAATAAACTGTACAAAACTCAATAAAGAACCAGTTAATAAACTGTACAAAACTCAATGAAGAACCAGTCAATTAACTGTACAAAACTAAATAAAGAAACAGTCAATAAACTGTACAAAACTCAATAAAGAACCAGTCAATAAACTGTACAAAACTGAATAAAGAACCAGTCAATAAACTGTACAAAACTCAATAAAGAACCAGTCAATAAACTGTACAAAACTCAATAAAGAACCAGTTAATAAACTGTACAAAACTCAATAAAGAACCAGTCAATAAACTGTACAAAACTAAATAAAGAAACAGTCAATAAACTGTACAAAACTCAATAAAGAACCAGTCAATAAACTGGACAAAACTCAATAAAGAACCAGTCAATAAATTGTACAAAACTAAATAAAGAAACAGTCAATAAACTGTACAAAACTATATACAGAAACAGTTAATGAAGAACCAGTCAATAGACTGTAAAAAACTCAAAAAAGAACCAGTCAATAAATTGTGCAAAAAACTCAATAAAGAAACAGTCAATAAACTGTACAAAACTCAATAAAGAACCAGTCAATAAACTGTACAAAACTCAATAAAGAGCCGGTCAATAAACTCCACAAAACGAAATAAAGAAAGAGTCAATAAACTGAACAAAACTAAATAAACAAACAGTCAATAAACTTTACAAAACTAATTAAACAACCAGTCAATAAATTGTACGCAAACTAAATAAAGAAACAGTCAATAAACTGTACAAAACTCAATAAAGAACCAGTCAATAAACTGTACAAAACTGAATAAAGAAACAGTCAATAAACTGTACAAAACACAATAACGAAACATTCAATAAACTCTACAAAACTAAATAAAGAAACAGTCAATAAACTGTACAAAACTCAATAAAGAACCAGTCAATAAACTGTAAAAAACTGAATAAAGAACCAGTCAATAAACAGTACAAAACTCAATAAAGAGCCAGTCAATAAACTGTACAAAACTCAATAAAGAACCAGTCAATAAACTGTACAAAACTAAATAAAGAACCAGTCAATAAACTGTACAAAACTCAATAAAGAACCAGTCAATAAACTGTACAAAAGTCAATAAAGAACCAGTCAATAAATTTTGCACAAACTAAATAAAGAAACAGTCAATAAACTGTACAAAACTCGATAAAGAACCAGTTAATAAACTGTACAAAACTCAATAAAGAAGCAGTCAATTAACTGTACAAATCTAAATAAAGAAACAGTCAATAAACTGTACAAAACTCAATAAAGAACCAGTCAATAAACTGTACAAAACTCAATAAAGAACCAGTCAATAAACTGTACAAAACTCAATAAAGAACCAGTCAATAAACTGTACAAAACTCAATAAAGAACCAGTTAATAAACTGTACAAAACTCAATAAAGAAGCAGTCAATAAACTGTACAAAACTAAATATAGAAACAGTCAATAAACTGTACAAAACTCAATAAAGAACCAGTCAATAAACTGTACAAAACTGAATAAAGAACCAGTCAGATAACTGTACAAAACTCAATAAAGAACCAGTCAATAAACTGTACAAAACTAAATAAAGAAACAGTCAATAAACTGTACAAAACTATATACAGAAACAGTTAATGAAGAACCAGTCAATAGAGTGTAAAAACTCAAAAAAGAACCAGTCAATAAATTGTGCAAAAAACTCAATAAAGAAACAGTCAATAAACTGTACAAAACTCAATAAAGAACCAGTCAATAAACTGTACAAAACTCAATAAAGAGCCGGTCAATAAACTCCACAAAACTAAATAAAGAAAGAGTCAATAAACTGAACAAAACTAAATAAACAAACAGTCAATAAACTTTACAAAACTAATTAAACAACCAGTCAATAAATTGTACACAAACTAAATACAGAAACAGTCAATAAACTGTACAAAACTCAATAAAGAACCAGTTAATAAACTGTACAAAACTCAATAAAGAACCAGTCAATAAACTGTACAAAACTAAATAAAGAAACAGTCAATAAACTGTACAAAACTCAATAAAGAACCAGTCAATAAACTGTACAAAACTGAATAAAGAACCAGTCAATAAACTGTACAAAACTCAATAAAGAACCAGTCAATAAACTGTACAAAACTAAATAAAGAAACAGTCAATAAACTGTACAAAACTATATACAGAAAAAGTTAATAAAGAACCAGTCAATAAACTGTACAAAACTCAATAAGAACCAGTCAATAAATTGTACACAAACTCAATAAAGAAACAGTCAAAAAACTGAACAAAACTAAATAAAGAACCAGTCCAT
Source organism: Limnoperna fortunei (assembly GCA_944474755.1). Taxonomy (NCBI): domain Eukaryota; kingdom Metazoa; phylum Mollusca; class Bivalvia; order Mytilida; family Modiolidae; genus Limnoperna; species Limnoperna fortunei. The sequence goes on along the minus strand of OX104118.1, from coordinate 22,756,744 downwards.
AACTGTACAAAACTCAATAAAGAAACAGTCATGAAACTGCACAAAACTAAATAAAGAAACAGTCAATAAACTGTACAAAACTTAATAAAGGACCAGTCAATAAACTGTACAAAATTGAATATAGAACCAGTCAATAAACTGTACAAAACTCAATAAAGAAAAGTCAATCAACTGTACAAATCTCAATAAAGAGCCAGTCAATAAACAGTACAAAACTCAATAAAGAACCAGTCAATAAACTGTACAAAACTAAATAAAGAAACAGTCAATAGACTGTGCAAAATTTAATATAGAACCAGTCAATAAACTGTACAAAACTCAATAAAGAAAAGGTCAATCAGCTGCACAAAACTCAATAAAGAACCAGTCAATAAACTGTACAAAACTCAATAAAGAACGAGTCAATAAACTGTACAAAACTAAATAAAGAAACAGTCAATAAACTGTACAAAACTATATACAGAAACAGTTAATAAAGAACCAGTCAATAAACTGTACAAAACTCAATAAAGAACCAGCCAATAAATTGTGCACAAACTCAATAAAGAAACAGTCAATAAATTGTACAAAACTCAATAAAGAACCAGTCAATAAACTGTACAACACTCAATAAAGAACCAGTCAATAAACTGTACAAAACTAAATAAAAAACCAGTCAATAAACTGTACAAAACTCAATAAAGTACCAGTCAATAAACTATACAAAACTCAATAAAGAACCAGTTAATAAACTGTACAAATCTCAATAAAGAACCAGTTAATAAACTGTACAAAACTGAATAAAGAACCAGTCAATAAACTGTACAAAACTCAATAAAGAACCAGTCAATAAACTGTACAAAACTCAATAAAGAACAAGTTAATAAACTGTACAAAACTCAATAAAGAACCAGTCAATAAACTGTACAAAACTCAATAAAGAAACAGTCACTAAACTCTACAAAACTCAATAAAGAACCAGTCAATAAACTGTACAAAACTGAATAAAGAACCAGTCAATAAACTGTACAAAACTCAATAAAGAACCAGTCAAAAAACTGTACAAAACTCAATAAAGAACCAGTCAGTAAACTGTACAAAACTGAATAAAGAAACAGTCAATAAACTGTACAAAACACAATAACGAAACAGTCAATAAACTCTACAAAACTAAATAAAGAAACAGTCAATAAACTGTACAAAACTCAATAAAGAACCAGTCAATAAACTGTACAAAACTGAATAAAGAACCAGTCAATAAACTGTACAAAACTCAATAAAGAACCAGTCAATAAACTGTACAAAACTCAATAAAGAACCAGTCAATAAACTGTACAAAACTAAATAAAGAAACTGTCAATAAACTGTACAAAACTATATACAGAAACAGTTAATGAAGAACAAGTCAATAGACTGTACAAAACTCAAAAAAGAACCAGTCAATAAATTGTGCAAAAAACTCAATAAAGAAACAGTCAATAAACTGTACAAAACTCAATAAAGAACCAGTCAATAAACTGTACAAAACTCAATAAAGAGCCAGTCAATAAACTCTACAAAACTAAATAAAGAAAGAGTCAATAAACTGAACAAAACTAAATAAACAACCGGTCAATAAATTGTACACAAACTAAATAAAGAAACAGTCAATAAACTGTACAAAACTCAAAAAAGAAGCAATTAATAAACTGTACAAAACTCAATAAAGAACCAGTCAATAAACTGTACAAAACTAAATAAAGAAACAGTCAATAAACTGTACAAAACTCAATAAAGAACCAGTCAATAAACTGTACAAAACTGAATAAAGAACCAGTCAATAATCTGTACAAAACTCAATAAAGAACCAGTCAATAAACTGTACAAAACTCAATAAAGAACCAGTCACTTAACTGCACAAAACTAAATAAAGAAACAGTTAATAAACTGTACAAAACTCAATAAAGAACCAGTCAATAAACTGTACAAAACTGAATAAAGAACCAGTCAATAAACTGTACAAAACTTAATAAAGAACCAGTCAATAAACTGTACAAAACTCAATAAAGAACCAGTCAATAAACTGTACAAAACTCAATGAAGAACCAGTCAATAAACTGTACAAAACTAAATAAAGAACCAGTCAATAAACTATACAAAACTCAATAAAGAACCAGTCAATAAACTGTACAAAAGTCAATAAAGAACCAATCAATAAATTTTGCACAAACTAAATAAAGAAACAGTCAATAAACTGTACAAAACTCAATAAAGAACCAGTTAATAAACTGTACAAAACTCAATGAAGAACCAGTCAATTAACTGTACAAAACTAAATAAACAAACAGTCAATAAACTGTACAAAACTCAATAAAGAACCAGTCAATAAACTGTACAAAACTGAATAAAGAACCAGTCAATAAACTGTACAAAACTCAATAAAGAACCAGTCAATAAACTGTACAAAACTCAATAAAGAACCAGTTAATAAACTGTACAAAACTCAATAAAGAACCAGTCAATAAACTGTACAAAACTAAATAAAGAAACAGTCAATAAACTGTACAAAACTCAATAAAGAACCAGTCAATAAACTGTACAAAACTCAATAAAGAACCAGTCAATAAATTGTACAAAACTAAATAAAGAAACAGTCAATAAACTGTAGAAAACTATATACAGAAACAGTTAATGAAGAACCAGTCAATAGACTGTACAAAACTCAAAAAAGAACCAGTCAATAAATTGTGCAAAAAACTCAATAAAGAAACAGTCAATAAACTGTACAAAACTCAATGAAGAACCAGTCAATAAACTGTACAAAACTCAATAAAGAACCAGTCAATAAACTGTACAAAACTAAATAAAGAAAGAGTCAATAAACTGTACAAAACTAAATAAAGAAACAGTCAATAAACTGTAGAAAACTATATACAGAAACAGTTAATGAAGAACCAGTCAATAGACTGTACAAAACTCAAAAAAGAACCAGTCAATAAATTGTGCAAAAAACTCAATAAAGAAACAGTCAATAAACTGTACAAAACTCAATAAAGAACCAGTCAATAAACTGTACAAAACTCAATAAAGAGCCAGTCAATAAACTCTACAAAACTAAATAAAGAAAGAGTCAATAAACTGAACAAAACTAAATAAACAACCGGTCAATAAATTGTCCACAAACTAAATAAAGAAACAGTCAATAAACTGTACAAAACTGAATAAAGAAACAGTCAATAAACTGTACAAAACTCAATAAAGAACCAGTCAATAAACTGTAAAAAACTGAATAAAGAACCAGTCAATAAACTGTACAAACCTCAATAAAGAACCAGTGAATAAACTGTACAAAACTCAATAAAGAACCAGTCAATAAACTGTACAAAACTAAATAAAGAAACAGTCAATAAACTGTACAAAACTATATACAGAAACAGTTAATGAAGAACAAGTCAATAGACTGTACAAAACTCAAAAAAGAACCAGTCAATAAATTGTGCAAAAAACTCAATAAAGAAACAGTCAATAAACAGTACAAAACTCAATTAAGAACCAGTCAATAAACTGTACAAAACTCAATAAAGAGCCAGTCAATAAACTCTACAAAACTAAATAAAGAAAGAGTCAATAAACTGAACAAAACTAAATAAACAACCGGACAATAAATTGTACACAAACTAAATAAAGAAACAGTCAATAAACTCTACAAAACTCAAAAAAGAAGCAATTAATAAACTGTACAAAACTCAATAAAGAACCAGTCAATAAACTGTACAAAACTAAATAAAGAAACAGTCAATAAACTGTACAAAACTCAATAAAGAACCAGTCAATAAACTGTACAAAACTGAATAAAGAACCAGTCAATAATCTGTACAAAACTCAATAAAGAACCAGTCAATAAACTGTACAAAACTCAATAAAGAACCAGTCACTTAACTGCACAAAACTAAATAAAGAAACAGTTAATAAACTGTACAAAACTCAATAAAGAACCAGTCAATAAACTGTACAAAACTGAATAAAGAACCAGTCAATAAACTGTACAAAACTCAATAAAGAACCAGTCAATAAACTGTACAAAACTCAATAAAGAACCAGTCAATAAACTGTACAAAACTCAATAAAGAACCAGTCAATAAACTGTACAAAACTAAATAAAGAACCAGTCAATAAACTATACAAAACTCAATAAAGAACCAGTCAATAAACTGTACAAAAGTCAATAAAGAACCAGTCAATAAATTTTGCACAAACTAAATAAAGAAACAGTCAATAAACTGTACAAAACTCAATAAAGAACCAGTTAATAAACTGTACAAAACTCAATAAAGAACCAGTCAATAAACTGTACAAAACTAAATAAAGAAACAGTCAATAAACTGTACAAAACTCAATAAAGAACCAGTCAATAAACTGTACAAAACTAAATATAGAACCAGTCAATAAACTATACAAAACTCAATAAAGAACCAGTCAATAAACTGTACAAAACTCAATAAAGAACCAGTCAATAAACTGTACAAAACTAAATAAAGAACCAGTCAATAAACTGTACAAAACTCAATAAAGAACCAGTCAATAAACTGCACAAAAGTCAATAAAGAACCAGTCAATAAATTTTGCACAAACTAAATAAAGAAACAGTCAATAAACTGTACAAAACTCAATAAAGAACCAGTCAATAAACTGTACAAAACTCAATAAAGAACCATTCAATTAACTGTACAAAACTAAATAAAGAAACAGTCAATAAACTGTACAAAACTCAATAAAGAACCAGTCAATAAACTGTACAAAACTCAATAAAGAACCAGTCAATAAACTGTACAAAACTCAATAAAGAACCAGTCAATAAACTGTACAAAACTCAATAAAGAACCAGTTAATAAACTGTACAAAACTCAATAAAGAACCAGTCAATAAACTGTACAAAACTCAATAAAGAACCAGTCAATAAACTGTACAAAACTCAATAAAGAACCAGTCAATAAACTGTACAAAACTGAATAAAGAACCAGTCAGATAACTGTACAAAACTCAATAAAGAACCAGTCAATAAACTGTACAAAACTAAATAAAGAAACAGTCAATAAACTGTACAAAACTATATACAGAAACAGTTAATGAAGAACCAGTCAATAGACTGTAAAAAACTCAAAAAAGAACCAGTCAATAAATTGTGCAAAAAACTCAATAAAGAAACAGTCAATAAACTGTACAAAACTCAATAAAGAACCAGTCAATAAACTGTACAAAACTCAATAAAGAGCCGGTCAATAAACTCCACAAAACTAAATAAAGAAAGAGTCAATAAACTGAACAAAACTAAAAAAACAAACAGTCAATAAACTTTACAAAACTAATTAAACAACCAGTCAATAAATTGTACACAAACTAAATAAAGAAACAGTCAATAAACTGTACAAAACTCAATAAAGAACCAGTTAATAAACTGTACAAAACTCAATAAAGAACCAGTCAATAAACTGTACAAAACTAAAAAAGAAACAGTCAATAAACTGTACAAAACTCAATAAAGAACCAGTCAATAAACTGTACAAAACTGAATAAAGAACCAGTCAATAAACTGTACAAATCTCAATAAAGAACCAGTCAATAAACTGTACAAAACTAAATAAAGAAACAGTCAATAAACTGTACAAAACTATATACAGAAAAAGTTAATAAAGAACCAGTCAATAAACTGTACAAAACTCAATAAAGAACCAGTCAATAAATTGTACACAAACTCAATAAAGACACAGTCAAAAAACTGTACAAAACTAAATAAAGAACCAGTCCATAACTGTACAAAACTCAATAAAGAAACAGTCAAGAAACTGCACAAAACTAAATAAAAAAACAGTCAATAAACTGTACAAAACTTAATAAAAAAACAGTCAATAAACTGTACAAAACTCAATAAAGAACCAGTCAATAAACTGTACAAAACTCAATAAAGAAACAGTCAATAAACTGTACAAAACTCAATAAAGAACCAGTCAATAAACTGTACAAAACTGAATAAAGAACCAGTCAGATAACTGTAAAAAACTCAAAAAAGAACCAGTCAATAAATTGTGCAAAAAACTCAATAAAGAAACAGTCAATAAACTGTACAAAACTCAATAAAGAACCAGTCAATAAACTGTACAAAACTCAATAAAGAGCCGCTCAATAAACTCCACAAAACTAAATAAAGAAAGAGTCAATAAACTGAACAAAACTAAAAAAACAAACAGTCAATAAACTTTACAAAACTAATTAAACAACCAGTCAATAAATTGTACACAAACTAAATAAAGAAACAGTCAATAAACTGTACAAAACTCAATAAAGAACCAGTTAATAAACTGTACAAAACTCAATAAAGAAACAGTCAATAAACTGTACAAAACTAAAAAAGAAACAGTCAATAAACTGTACAAAACTCAATAAAGAACCAGTCAATAAACTGTACAAAACTGAATAAAGAACCAGTCAATAAACTGTACAAATCTCAATAAAGAACCAGTCAATAAACTGTACAAAACTAAATAAAGAAACAGTCAATAAACTGTACAAAACTATATACAGAAAAAGTTAATAAAGAACCAGTCAATAAACTGTACAAAACTCAATAAAGAACCAGTCAATAAATTGTACACAAACTCAATAAAGAAACAGTCAAAAAACTGTACAAAACTAAATAAAGAACCAGTCCATAACTGTACAAAACTCAATAAAGAAACAGTCAAGAAACTGCACAAAACTAAATAAAAAAACAGTCAATAAACTGTACAAAACTCAATAAAGAACCAGTTAATAAACTGTACAAAACTCAATAAAGAACCAGTCAATAAACTGTACAAAACTAAATAAAGAAACAGTCAATAAACTGTACAAAACTCAATAAAGAACCAGTCAATAAACTGTACAAAACTCAATAAAGAACCAGTCAATAAATTGTACAAAACTAAATAAAGAAACAGTCAATAAACTGTAGAAAACTATATACAGAAACAGTTAATGAAGAACCAGTCAATAGACTGTACAAAACTCAAAAAAGAACCAGTCAATAAATTGTGCAAAAAACTCAATAAAGAAACAGTCAATAAACTGTACAAAACTCAATGAAGAACCAGTCAATAAACTGTACAAAACTCAATAAAGAGCCAGTCAATAAACTGTACAAAACTAAATAAAGAAAGAGTTAATAAACTGTACAAAACTAAATAAAGAAACAGTCAATAAACTGTAGAAAACTATATACAGAAACAGTTAATGAAGAACCAGTCAATAGACTGTACAAAACTCAAAAAAGAACCAGTCAATAAATTGTGCAAAAAACTCAATAAAGAAACAGTCAATAAACTGTACAAAACTCAATAAAGAACCAGTCAATAAACTGTACAAAACTCAATAAAGAGCCAGTCAATAAACTCTACAAAACTAAATAAAGAAAGAGTCAATAAACTGAACAAAACTAAATAAACAACCGGTCAATAAATTGTCCACAAACTAAATAAAGAAACAGTCAATAAACTGTACAAAACTGAATAAAGAAACAGTCAATAAACTGTACAAAACTCAATAAAGAACCAGTCAATAAACTGTAAAAAACTGAATAAAGAACCAGTCAATAAACTGTACAAACCTCAATAAAGAACCAGTGAATAAACTGTACAAAACTCAATAAAGAACCAGTCAATAAACTGTACAAAACTAAATAAAGAAACAGTCAATAAACTGTACAAAACTATATACAGAAACAGTTAATGAAGAACAAGTCAATAGACTGTACAAAACTCAAAAAAGAACCAGTCAATAAATTGTGCAAAAAACTCAATAAAGAAACAGTCAATAAACTGTACAAAACTCAATTAAGAACCAGTCAATAAACTGTACAAAACTCAATAAAGAGCCAGTCAATAAACTCTACAAAACTAAATAAAGAAAGAGTCAATAAACTGAACAAAACTAAATAAACAACCGGACAATAAATTGTACACAAACTAAATAAAGAAACAGTCAATAAACTCTACAAAACTCAAAAAAGAAGCAATTAATAAACTGTACAAAACTCAATAAAGAACCAGTCAATAAACTGTACAAAACTAAATAAAGAAACAGTCAATAAACTGTACAAAACTCAATAAAGAACCAGTCAATAAACTGTACAAAACTGAATAAAGAACCAGTCAATAAACTGTACAAAACTCAATAAAGAACCAGTCAATAAACTGTACAAAACTCAATAAAGAACCAGTCACTTAACTGCACAAAACTAAATAAAGAAACAGTTAATAAACTGTACAAAACTCAATAAAGAACCAGTCAATAAACTGTACAAAACTGAATAAAGAACCAGTCAATAAACTGTACAAAACTTAATAAAGAACCAGTCAATAAACTGTACAAAACTCAATAAAGAACCAGTCAATAAACTGTACAACACTCAATAAAGAACCAGTCAATAAACTGTACAAAACTAAATAAAGAACCAGTCAATAAACTATACAAAACTCAATAAAGAACCAGTCAATAAACTGTACAAAAGTCAATAAAGAACCAGTCAATAAATTTTGCACAAACTAAATAAAGAAACAGTCAATAAACTGTACAAAACTCAATAAAGAACCAGTTAATAAACTGTACAAAACTCAATAGAGAACCAGTCAATTAACTGTACAAAACTAAATAAAGAAACAGTCAATAAACTGTACAAAACTCAATAAAGAACCAGTCAATAAACTGTACAAAACTAAATATAGAACCAGTCAATAAACTATACAAAACTCAATAAAGAACCAGTCAATAAACTGTACAAAACTCAATAAAGAACCAGTCAATAAACTGTACAAAACTAAATAAAGAACCAGTCAATAAACTGTACAAAACTCAATAAAGAACCAGTCAATAAACTGCACAAAAGTCAATAAAGAACCAGTCAATAAATTTTGCACAAACTAAATAAAGAAACAGTCAATAAACTGTACAAAACTCAATAAAGAACCAGTCAATAAACTGTACAAAACTCAATAAAGAACCATTCAATTAACTGTTCAAAACTAAATAAAGAAACAGTCAATAAACTGTACAAAACTCAATAAAGAACCAGTCAATAAACTGTACAAAACTCAATAAAGAACCAGTCAATAAACTGTACAAAACTCAATAAAGAACCAGTCAATAAACTGTACAAAACTCAATAAAGAACCAGTTAATAAACTGTACAAAACTCAATAAAGAACCAGTCAATAAACTGTACAAAACTCAATAAAGAAACAGTCAATAAACTGTACAAAACTCAATAAAGAACCAGTCAATAAACTGTACAAAACTGAATAAAGAACCAGTCAGATAACTGTACAAAACTCAATAAAGAACCAGTCAATAAACTGTACAAAACTAAATAAAGAAACAGTCAATAAACTGTACAAAACTATATACAGAAACAGTTAATGAAGAACCAGTCAATAGACTGTAAAAAACTCAAAAAAGAACCAGTCAATAAATTGTGCAAAAAACTCAATAAAGAAACAGTCAATAAACTGTACAAAACTCAATAAAGAACCAGTCAATAAACTGTACAAAACTCAATAAAGAGCCGGTCAATAAACTCCACAAAACTAAATAAAGAAAGAGTCAATAAACTGAACAAAACTAAAAAAACAAACAGTCAATAAACTTTACAAAACTAATTAAACAACCAGTCAATAAATTGTACACAAACTAAATAAAGAAACAGTCAATAAACTGTACAAAACTCAATAAAGAACCAGTTAATAAACTGTACAAAACTCAATAAAGAACCAGTCAATAAACTGTACAAAACTAAAAAAGAAACAGTCAATAAACTGTACAAAACTCAATAAAGAACCAGTCAATAAACTGTACAAAACTGAATAAAGAACCAGTCAATAAACTGTACAAATCTCAATAAAGAACCAGTCAATAAACTGTACAAAACTAAATAAAGAAACAGTCAATAAACTGTACAAAACTATATACAGAAAAAGTTAATAAAGAACCAGTCAATAAACTGTACAAAACTCAATAAAGAACCAGTCAATAAATTGTACACAAACTCAATAAAGACACAGTCAAAAAACTGTACAAAACTAAATAAAGAACCAGTCCATAACTGTACAAAACTCAATAAAGAAACAGTCAAGAAACTGCACAAAACTAAATAAAAAAACAGTCAATAAACTGTACAAAACTTAATAAAAAAACAGTCAATAAACTGTACAAAACTCAATAAAGAACCAGTCAATAAACTGTACAAAACTCAATAAAGAAACAGTCAATAAACTGTACAAAACTCAATAAAGAACCAGTCAATAAACTGTACAAAACTGAATAAAGAACCAGTCAGATAACTGTAAAAAACTCAAAAAAGAACCAGTCAATAAATTGTGCAAAAAACTCAATAAAGAAACAGTCAATAAACTGTACAAAACTCAATAAAGAACCAGTCAATAAACTGTACAAAACTCAATAAAGAGCCGCTCAATAAACTCCACAAAACTAAATAAAGAAAGAGTCAATAAACTGAACAAAACTAAAAAAACAAACAGTCAATAAACTTTACAAAACTAATTAAACAACCAGTCAATAAATTGTACACAAACTAAATAAAGAAACAGTCAATAAACTGTACAAAACTCAATAAAGAACCAGTTAATAAACTGTACAAAACTCAATAAAGAAACAGTCAATAAACTGTACAAAACTAAAAAAGAAACAGTCAATAAACTGTACAAAACTCAATAAAGAACCAGTCAATAAACTGTACAAAACTGAATAAAGAACCAGTCAATAAACTGTACAAATCTCAATAAAGAACCAGTCAATAAACTGTACAAAACTAAATAAAGAAACAGTCAATAAACTGTACAAAACTATATACAGAAAAAGTTAATAAAGAACCAGTCAATAAACTGTACAAAACTCAATAAAGAACCAGTCAATAAATTGTACACAAACTCAATAAAGAAACAGTCAAAAAACTGTACAAAACTAAATAAAGAACCAGTCCATAACTGTACAAAACTCAATAAAGAAACAGTCAAGAAACTGCACAAAACTAAATAAAAAAACAGTCAATAAACTGTACAAAACTTAATAAAGGACCAGTCAATAAACTGTACAAAATTGAATAAAGAACCAGTCAATAAACTGTACAAAACTCAATAAAGAAAAGGTCAATCAACTGTACAAATCTCAATAAAGAACCAGTCAATAAACAGTACAAAACTCAATAAAGAACCAGTCAATAAACTGTACAAAACTAAATAAAGAAACAGTCAATAGACTGTACAAAATTGAATATAGAACCAGTCAATAAACTGTACAAAACTCAATAAAGAAAAGGTATATCAACTGCACAAAACTCAATAAAGAACCAGTCAATAAACTGTACAAAACTCAATAAAGAACCAGTCAATAAACTGTACAAAACTAAATAAAGAAACAGTCAATAAACTGTACAAAACTATATACAGAACCAGTCAATAAACTGCACAAAAGTCAATAAAGAACCAGTCAATAAATTTTGCACAAACTAAATAAAGAAACAGTCAATAAACTGTACAAAACTCAATAAAGAACCAGTCAATAAACTGTACAAAACTCAATAAAGAACCAGTCAATAAACTGTACAAAACTAAATAAAGAAACAGTCAATAAACTGTACAAAACTCAATAAAGAACCAGTCAATAAACTGTACAAAACTCAATAAAGAACCAGTCAATAAACTGTACAAAACTCAATAAAGAACCAGTCAATAAACTGTACAAAACTCAATAAAGAACCAGTTAATAAACTGTACAAAACTCAATAAAGAACCAGTCAATAAACTGTACAAAACTCAATAAAGAAACAGTCAATAAACTGTACAAAACTCAATAAAGAAACAGTCAATAAACTGTACAAAACTGAATAAAGAACCAGTCAGATAACTGTACAAAACTCAATAAAGAACCAGTCAATAAACTGTACAAAACTAAATAAAGAAACAGTCAATAAACTGTACAAAACTATATACAGAAACAGTTAATGAAGAACCAGTCAATAGACTGTAAAAAACTCAAAAAAGAACCAGTCAATAAATTGTGCAAAAAACTCAATAAAGAAACAGTCAATAAACTGTACAAAACTCAATAAAGAACCAGTCAATAAACTGTACAAAACTCAATAAAGAGCCGGTCAATAAACTCCACAAAACTAAATAAAGAAAGAGTCAATAAACTGAACAAAACTAAAAAAACAAACAGTCAATAAACTTTACAAAACTAATTAAACAACCAGTCAATAAATTGTACACAAACTAAATAAAGAAACAGTCAATAAACTGTACAAAACTCAATAAAGAACCAGTTAATAAACTGTACAAAACTCAATAAAGAACCAGTCAATAAACTGTACAAAACTAAAAAAGAAACAGTCAATAAACTGTACAAAACTCAATAAAGAACCAGTCAATAAACTGTACAAAACTGAATAAAGAACCAGTCAATAAACTGTACAAATCTCAATAAAGAACCAGTCAATAAACTGTACAAAACTAAATAAAGAAACAGTCAATAAACTGTACAAAACTATATACAGAAAAAGTTAATAAAGAACCAGTCAATAAACTGTACAAAACTCAATAAAGAACCAGTCAATAAATTGTACACAAACTCAATAAAGACACAGTCAAAAAACTGTACAAAACTAAATAAAGAACCAGTCCATAACTGTACAAAACTCAATAAAGAAACAGTCAAGAAACTGCACAAAACTAAATAAAAAAACAGTCAATAAACTGTACAAAACTTAATAAAAAAACAGTCAATAAACTGTACAAAACTCAATAAAGAACCAGTCAATAAACTGTACAAAACTCAATAAAGAAACAGTCAATAAACTGTACAAAACTCAATAAAGAACCAGTCAATAAACTGTACAAAACTGAATAAAGAACCAGTCAGATAACTGTACAAAACTCAATAAAGAACCAGTCAATAAACTGTACAAAACTAAATAAAGAAACAGTCAATAAACTGTACAAAACTATATACAGAAACAGTTAATGAAGAACCAGTCAATAGACTGTAAAAAACTCAAAAAAGAACCAGTCAATAAATTGTGCAAAAAACTCAATAAAGAAACAGTCAATAAACTGTACAAAACTCAATAAAGAACCAGTCAATAAACTGTACAAAACTCAATAAAGAGCCGCTCAATAAACTCCACAAACTAAATAAAGAAAGAGTCAATAAACTGAACAAAACTAAAAAAACAAACAGTCAATAAACTTTACAAAACTAATTAAACAACCAGTCAATAAATTGTACACAAACTAAATAAAGAAACAGTCAATAAACTGTACAAAACTCAATAAAGAACCAGTTAATAAACTGTACAAAACTCAATAAAGAAACAGTCAATAAACTGTACAAAACTAAAAAAGAAACAGTCAATAAACTGTACAAAACTCAAAAAAGAACCAGTCAATAAACTGTACAAAACTGAATAAAGAACCAGTCAATAAACTGTACAAATCTCAATAAAGAACCAGTCAATAAACTGTACAAAACTAAATAAAGAAACAGTCAATAAACTGTACAAAACTATATACAGAAAAAGTTAATAAAGAACCAGTCAATAAACTGTACAAAACTCAATAAAGAACCAGTCAATAAATTGTACACAAACTCAATAAAGAAACAGTCAAAAAACTGTACAAAACTAAATAAAGAACCAGTCCATAACTGTACAAAACTCAATAAAGAAACAGTCAAGAAACTGCACAAAACTAAATAAAAAAACAGTCAATAAACTGTACAAAACTTAATAAAGGACCAGTCAATAAACTGTACAAAATTGAATATAGAACCAGTCAATAAACTGTACAAAACTCAATAAAGAAAAGGTCAATCAACTGTACAAATCTCAATAAAGAACCAGTCAATAAACAGTACAAAACTCAATAAAGAACCAGTCAATAAACTGTACAAAACTAAATAAAGAAACAGTCAATAGACTGTACAAAATTGAATATAGAACCAGTCAATAAACTGTACAAAACTCAATAAAGAAAAGGTATATCAACTGCACAAAACTCAATAAAGAACCAGTCAATAAACTGTACAAAACTCAATAAAGAACCAGTCAATAAACTGTACAAAACTAAATAAAGAAACAGTCAATAAACTGTACAAAACTATATACAGAAACAGTTAATAAAGAACCAGTCAATAAACTGTACAAAACTCAATAAAGAACCAGCCAATAAATTGTGCACAAACTCAATAAAGAACCAGTCAATAAACTGTACAAAACTCAATAAAGAACCAGTCAATAAACTGTACAACACTCAATAAAGAACCAGTCAATAAACTGTACAAAACTAAATAAAGAACCAGTCAATAAACTGTACAAAACTCAATAAAGTACCAGTCAATAAACTATACAAAACTCAATAAAGAACCAGTTAATAAACTGTACAAATCTCAATAAAGAACCAGTTAATAAACTGTACAAAACTGAATAAAGAACCAGTCAATAAACTGTACAAAACTCAATGAAGAACCAGTCAATAAACTGTACAAAACTCAATAAAGAACAAGTTAATAAACTGTACAAAACTCAATAAAGAACCAGTCAATAAACTGTACAAAACTAAATAAAGAAACAGTCACTAAACTCTACAAAACTCAATAAAGAACCAGTCAATAAACTGTACAAAACTGAATAAAGAACCAGTCAATAAACTGTACAAAACTCAATAAAGAACCAGTCAAAAAACTGTACAAAACTCAATAAAGAACCAGTCAATAAACTGTACAAAACTGAATAAAGAAACAGTCAATAAACTGTACAAAACACAATAACGAAACAGTCAATAAACTCTACAAAACTAAATAAAGAAACAGTCAATAAACTGTACAAAACTCAATAAAGAACCAGTCAATAAACTGTACAAAACTAAATAAAGAACCAGTCAATAAACTGTACAAAACTCAATAAAGAACCAGTCAATAAACTGTACAAAACTCAATAAAGAACCAGTCAATAAACTGTACAAAATTAAATAAAGAAACAGTCAATAAACTGTACAAAACTATATACAGAAACAATTAATGAAGAACAAGTCAATAGACTGTACAAAACTCAAAAAAGAACCAGTCAATAAATTGTGCAAAAAACTCAATAAAGAAACAGTCAATAAACTGTACAAAACTCAATAAAGAACCAGTCAATAAACTGTACAAAACTCAATAAAGAGCCAGTCAATAAACTCTACAAAACTAAATAAAGAAAGAGTCAATAAACTGAACAAAACTAAATAAACAATCGGTCAATAAATTGTACACAAACTAAATAAAGAAAGGGTCAATAAACTGTACAAAACTCAATAAAGAACCAGTCAATAAACTGTACAAAACTCAATAAAGAACCAGTCAATAAACTGTACAAAACTCAATAAAGAACCAGTCAATAAACTGTACAAAACTGAATAAAGAACCAGTCAATAATCTGTACAAAACTCAATAAAGAACCAGTCAATAAACTGTACAAAACTCAATAAAGAACCAGTCACTTAACTGCACAAAACTAAATAAAGAAACAGTTAATTAACTGTACAAAACTCAATAAAGAACCAGTCAATAAACTGTACAAAACTGAATAAAGAACCAGTCAATAAACTGTACAAAACTTAATAAAGAACCAGTCAATAAACTGTACAAAACTCAATAAAGAACCAGTCAATAAACTGTACAAAACTCAATAAAGAACCAGTCAATAAACTGTACAAAACTAAATAAAGAACCAGTCAATAAACTATACAAAACTCAATAAAGAACCAGTCAATAAACTGTACAAAAGTCAATAAAGAACCAATCAATAAATTTTGCACAAACTAAATAAAGAAACAGTCAATAAACTGTACAAAACTCAATAAAGAACCAGTTAATAAACTGTACAAAACTCAATGAAGAACCAGTCAATTAACTGTACAAAACTAAATAAAGAAACAGTCAATAAACTGTACAAAACTCAATAAAGAACCAGTCAATAAACTGTACAAAACTGAATAAAGAACCAGTCAATAAACTGTACAAAACTCAATAAAGAACTAGTCAATCAACTGTACAAATCTCAATAAAGAACCAGTCAATAAACAGTACAAAACTCAATAAAGAACCAGTCAATAAACTGTACAAAACTAAATAAAGAAACAGTCAATAGACTGTACAAAATTGAATATAGAACCAGTCAATAAACTGTACAAAACTCAATAAAGAAAAGGTATATCAACTGCACAAAACTCAATAAAGAACCAGTCAATAAACTGTACAAAACTCAATAAAGAACCAGTCAATAAACTGTACAAAACTAAATAAAGAAACAGTCAATAAACTGTACAAAACTATATACAGAAACAGTTAATAAAGAACCAGTCAATAAACTGTACAAAACTCAATAAAGAACCAGCCAATAAATTGTGCACAAACTCAATAAAGAAACAGTCAATAAACTGTACAAAACTCAATAAAGAACCAGTCAATAAACTGTACAACACTCAATAAAGAACCAGTCAATAAACTGTACAAAACTAAATAAAGAACCAGTCAATAAACTGTACAAAACTCAATAAAGTACCAGTCAAAAAACTGTACAAAACTCAATAAAGAACCAGTCAATAAACTGTACAAAACTGAATAAAGAAACAGTCAATAAACTGTACAAAACACAATAACGAAACAGTCAATAAACTCTACAAAACTAAATAAAGAAACAGTCAATAAACTGTACAAAACTCAATAAAGAACCAGTCAATAAACTGTACAAAACTGAATAAAGAACCAGTCAATAAACTGTACAAAACTCAATAAAGAACCAGTCAATAAACTGTACAAAACTCAATAAAGAACCAGTCAATAAACTGTACAAAATTAAATAAAGAAACAGTCAATAAACTGTACAAAACTATATACAGAAACAATTAATGAAGAACAAGTCAATAGACTGTACAAAACTCAAAAAAGAACCAGTCAATAAATTGTGCAAAAAACTCAATAAAGAAACAGTCAATAAACTGTACAAAACTCAATAAAGAACCAGTCAATAAACTGTACAAAACTCAATAAAGAGCCAGTCAATAAACTCTACAAAACTAAATAAAGAAAGAGTCAATAAACTGAACAAAACTAAATAAACAATCGGTCAATAAATTGTACACAAACTAAATAAAGAAAGGGTCAATAAACTGTACAAAACTCAATAAAGAACCAGTCAATAAACTGTACAAAACTAAATAAAGAAACAGTCAATAAACTGTACAAAACTCAATAAAGAACCAGTCAATAAACTGTACAAAACTGAATAAAGAACCAGTCAATAATCTGTACAAAACTCAATAAAGAACCAGTCAATAAACTGTACAAAACTCAATAAAGAACCAGTCACTTAACTGCACAAAACTAAATAAAGAAACAGTTAATTAACTGTACAAAACTCAATAAAGAACCAGTCAATAAACTGTACAAAACTGAATAAAGAACCAGTCAATAAACTGTACAAAACTTAATAAAGAACCAGTCAATAAACTGTACAAAACTCAATAAAGAACCAGTCAATAAACTGTACAAAACTCAATAAAGAACCAGTCAATAAACTGTACAAAACTAAATAAAGAACCAGTCAATAAACTATACAAAACTCAATAAAGAACCAGTCAATAAACTGTACAAAAGTCAATAAAGAACCAATCAATAAATTTTGCACAAACTAAATAAAGAAACAGTCAATAAACTGTACAAAACTCAATAAAGAACCAGTTAATAAACTGTACAAAACTCAATGAAGAACCAGTCAATTAACTGTACAAAACTAAATAAAGAAACAGTCAATAAACTGTACAAAACTCAATAAAGAACCAGTCAATAAACTGTACAAAACTGAATAAAGAACCAGTCAATAAACTGTACAAAACTCAATAAAGAACTAGTCAATCAACTGTACAAATCTCAATAAAGAACCAGTCAATAAACAGTACAAAACTCAATAAAGAACCAGTCAATAAACTGTACAAAACTAAATAAAGAAACAGTCAATAGACTGTACAAAATTGAATATAGAACCAGTCAATAAACTGTACAAAACTCAATAAAGAAAAGGTATATCAACTGCACAAAACTCAATAAAGAACCAGTCAATAAACTGTACAAAACTCAATAAAGAACCAGTCAATAAACTGTACAAAACTAAATAAAGAAACAGTCAATAAACTGTACAAAACTATATACAGAAACAGTTAATAAAGAACCAGTCAATAAACTGTACAAAACTCAATAAAGAACCAGCCAATAAATTGTGCACAAACTCAATAAAGAAACAGTCAATAAACTGTACAAAACTCAATAAAGAACCAGTCAATAAACTGTACAACACTCAATAAAGAACCAGTCAATAAACTGTACAAAACTAAATAAAGAACCAGTCAATAAACTGTACAAAACTCAATAAAGTACCAGTCAATAAACTATACAAAACTCAATAAAGAACCAGTTAATAAACTGTACAAATCTCAATAAAGAACCAGTTAATAAACTGTACAAAACTGAATAAAGAACCAGTCAATAAACTGTACAAAACTCAATGAAGAACCAGTCAATAAACTGTACAAAACTCAATAAAGAACAAGTTAATAAACTGTACAAAACTCAATAAAGAACCAGTCAATAAACTGTACAAAACTAAATAAAGAAACAGTCACTAAACTCTACAAAACTCAATAAAGAACCAGTCAATAAACTGTACAAAACTGAATAAAGAACCAGTCAATAAACTGTACAAAACTCAATAAAGAACCAGTCAAAAAACTGTACAAAACTCAATAAAGAACCAGTCAATAAACTGTACAAAACTGAATAAAGAAACAGTCAATAAACTGTACAAAACACAATAACGAAACAGTCAATAAACTCTACAAAACTAAATAAAGAAACAGTCAATAAACTGTACAAAACTCAATAAAGAACCAGTCAATAAACTGTACAAAACTGAATAAAGAACCAGTCAATAAACTGTACAAAACTCAATAAAGAACCAGTCAATAAACTGTACAAAACTCAATAAAGAACAGTCAATAAACTGTACAAAATTAAATAAAGAAACAGTCAATAAACTGTACAAAACTATATACAGAAACAGTTAATGAAGAACAAGTCAATAGACTGTACAAAACTCAAAAAAGAACCAGTCAATAAATTGTGCAAAAAACTCAATAAAGAAACAGTCAATAAACTGTACAAAACTCAATAAAGAACCAGTCAATAAACTGTACAAAACTCAATAAAGAGCCAGTCAATAAACTCTACAAAACTAAATAAAGAAAGAGTCAATAAACTGAACAAAACTAAATAAACAACCGGTCAATAAATTGTACACAAACTAAATAAAGAAACAGTCAATAAACTGTACAAAACTCAATAAAGAACCAGTCAATAAACTGTACAAAACTAAATAAAGAAACAGTCAATAAACTGTACAAAACTCAATAAAGAACCAGTCAATAAACTGTACAAAACTGAATAAAGAACCAGTCAATAATCTGTACAAAACTCAATAAAGAACCAGTCAATAAACTGTACAAAACTCAATAAAGAACCAGTCACTTAACTGCACAAAACTAAATAAAGAAACAGTTAATAAACTGTACAAAACTCAATAAAGAACCAGTCAATAAACTGTACAAAACTGAATAAAGAACCAGTCAATAAACTGTACAAAACTTAATAAAGAACCAGTCAATAAACTATACAAAACTCAATAAAGAACCAGTCAATAAACTGTACAAAACTCAATAAAGAACCAGTCAATAAACTGTACAAAACTAAATAAAGAACCAGTCAATAAACTATACAAAACTCAATAAAGAACCAGTCAATAAACTGTACAAAAGTCAATAAAGAACCAATCAATAAATTTTGCACAAACTAAATAAAGAAACAGTCAATAAACTGTACAAAACTCAATAAAGAACCAGTTAATAAACTGTACAAAACTCAATGAAGAACCAGTCAATTAACTGTACAAAACTAAATAAAGAAACAGTCAATAAACTGTACAAAACTCAATAAAGAACCAGTCAATAAACTGTACAAAACTGAATAAAGAACCAGTCAATAAACTGTACAAAACTCAATAAAGAACTAGTCAATAAACTGTACAAAACTCAATAAAGAACCAGTTAATAAACTGTACAAAACTCAATAAAGAACCAGTCAATAAACTGTACAAAACTAAATAAAGAAACAGTCAATAAACTGTACAAAACTCAATAAAGAACCAGTCAATAAACTGTACAAAACTCAATAAAGAACCAGTCAATAAATTGTACAAAACTAAATAAAGAAACAGTCAATAAACTGTACAAAACTATATACAGAAACAGTTAATGAAGAACCAGTCAATAGACTGTACAAAACTCAAAAAAGAACCAGTCAATAAATTGTGCAAAAAACTCAATAAAGAAACAGTCAATAAACTGTACAAAACTGAATAAAGAAACAGTCAATAAACTTTACAAAACACAATAACGAAACAGTCAATAAACTCTTCAAAACTAAATAAAGAAACAGTCAATAAACTGTACAAAACTCAATAAAGAACCAGTCAATAAACTGTACAAAACTGAATAAAGAACCAGTCAATAAACTGTACAAAACTCAATAAAGAACCAGTCAATAAACTGTACAAAACTCAATAAAGAACCAGTCAATAAACTGTACAAAACTAAATAAAGAAACAGTCAATAAACTGTACAAAACTATATACAGAAACAGTTAATGAAGAACAAGTCAATAGACTGTACACAACTCAAAAAAGAACCAGTCAATAAATTGTGCAAAAAACTCAATAAAGAAACAGTCAATAAACTGTACAAAACTAAATAAAGAAACAGTCAATAAACTGTACAAAACTCAATAAAGAACCAGTCAATAAACTGTACAAAACTGAATAAAGAACCAGTCAATAATCTGTACAAAACTCAATAAAGAACCAGTCAATAAACTGTACAAAACTCAATAAAGAACCAGTCACTTAACTGCACAAAACTAAATAAAGAAACAGTTAATAAACTGTACAAAACTGAATAAAGAACCAGTCAGTAAACTGTACAAAACTGAATAAAGAACCAGTCAATAAACTGTACAAAACTTAATAAAGAACCAGTCAATAAACTGTACAAAACTCAATAAAGAACCAGTCAATAAACTGTACAAAACTCAATAAAGAACCAGTCAATAAACTGTACAAAACTAAATAAAGAACCAGTCAATAAACTATACAAAACTCAATAAAGAACCAGTCAATAAACTGTACAAAAGTCAATAAAGAACCAATCAATAAATTTTGCACAAACTAAATAAAGAAACAGTCAATAAACTGTACAAAACTCAATAAAGAACCAGTTAATAAACTGTACAAAACTCAATGAAGAACCAGTCAATTAACTGTACAAAACTAAATAAAGAAACAGTCAATAAACTGTACAAAACTCAATAAAGAACCAGTCAATAAACTGTACAAAACTGAATAAAGAACCAGTCAATAAACTGTACAAAACTCAATAAAGAACTAGTCAATAAACTGTACAAAACTCAATAAAGAACCAGTTAATAAACTGTACAAAACTCAATAAAGAACCAGTCAATAAACTGTACAAAACTAAATAAAGAAACAGTCAATAAACTGTACAAAACTCAATAAAGAACCAGTCAATAAACTGTACAAAACTCAATAAAGAACAAGTCAATAAATTGTACAAAACTAAATAAAGAAACAGTCAATAAACTGTACAAAACTATATACAGAAACAGTTAATGAAGAACCAGTCAATAGACTGTACAAAACTCAAAAAAGAACCAGTCAATAAATTGTGCAAAAACTCAATAAAGAAACAGTCAATAAACTGTACAAAACTGAATAAAGAAACAGTCAATAAACTGTACAAAACACAATAACGAAACAGTCAATAAACTCTACAAAACTAAATAAAGAAACAGTCAATAAACTGTACAAAACTCAATAAAGAACCAGTCAATAAACTGTAAAAAACTGAATAAAGAACCAATCAATAAACTGTACAAAACTCAATAAAGAACCAGTCAATAAACTGTACAAAACTCAATAAAGAACCAGTCAATAAATTGTACAAAACTAAATAAAGAAACAGTCAATAAACTGTACAAAACTATATACAGAAACAGTTAATGAAGAACCAGTCAATAGACTGTACAAAACTCAAAAAAGAACCAGTCAATAAATTGTGCAAAAAACTCAATAAAGAAACAGTCAATAAACTGTACAAAACTGAATAAAGAAACAGTCAATAAACTGTACAAAACACAATAACGAAACAGTCAATAAACTCTACAAAACTAAATAAAGAAACAGTCAATAAACTGTACAAAACTCAATAAAGAACCAGTCAATAAACTGTACAAAACTGAATAAAGAACCAGTCAATAAACTGTACAAAACTCAATAAAGAACCAGTCAATAAACTGTACAAAACTCAATAAAGAACCAGTCAATAAACTGTACAAAACTAAATAAAGAAACAGTCAATAAACTGTACAAAACTATATACAGAAACAGTTAATGAAGAACAAGTCAATAGACTGTACACAACTCAAAAAAGAACCAGTCAATAAATTGTGCAAAAAACTCAATAAAGAAACAGTCAATAAACTGTACAAAACTCAATAAAGAACCAGTCAATAAACTGTACAAAACTCAATAAAGAGCCAGTCAATAAACTCTACAAAACTAAATAAAGAAAGAGTCAATAAACTGAACAAAACTAAATAAACAACCGGTCAATAAATTGTACACAAACTAAATAAAGAAACAGCCAATAAACTGTACAAAACTCAAAAAAGAAGCAATTAATAAACTGTACAAAACTCAATAAAGAACCAGTCAATAAACTGTACAAAACTAAATAAAGAAACAGTCAATAAACTGTACAAAACTCAATAAAGAACCCGTCAATAAACTGTACAAAACTGAATAAAGAACCAGTCAATAATCTGTACAAAACTCAATAAAGAACCAGTCAATAAACTGTACAAAACTCAATAAAGAACCAGTCACTTAACTGCACAAAACTAAATAAAGAAACAGTTAATAAACTGTACAAAACTGAATAAAGAACCAGTCAGTAAACTGTACAAAACTGAATAAAGAACCAGTCAATAAACTGTACAAAACTCAATAAAGAACCAGTCAATAAACTGTACAAAACTCAATAAAGAACCAGTCAATAAACTGTACAAAACTCAATAAAGAACCAGTCAATAAACTGTACAAAACTAAATAAAGAACCAGTCAATAAACTATACAAAACTCAATAAAGAACCAGTCAATAAACTGTACAAAAGTCAATAAAGAACCAATCAATAAATTTTGCACAAACTAAATAAAGAAACAGTCAATAAACTGTACAAAACTCAATAAAGAACCAGTTAATAAACTGTACAAAACTCAATGAAGAACCAGTCAATTAACTGTACAAAACTAAATAAAGAAACAGTCAATAAACTGTACAAAACTCAATAAAGAACCAGTCAATAAACTGTACAAAACTGAATAAAGAACCAGTCAATAAACTGTACAAAACTCAATAAAGAACTAGTCAATAAACTGTACAAAACTCAATAAAGAACCAGTTAATAAACTGTACAAAACTCAATAAAGAACCAGTCAATAAACTGTACAAAACTAAATAAAGAAACAGTCAATAAACTGTACAAAACTCAATAAAGAACCAGTCAATAAACTGTACAAAACTCAATAAAGAACCAGTCAATAAATTGTACAAAACTAAATAAAGTAACAGTCAATAAACTGTACAAAACTATATACAGAAACAGTTAATGAAGAACCAGTCAATAGACTGTACAAAACTCAAAAAAGAACCAGTCAATAAATTGTGCAAAAAACTCAATAAAGAAACAGTCAATAAACTGTACAAAACTGAATAAAGAAACAGTCAATAAACTGTACAAAACACAATAACGAAACAGTCAATAAACTCTACAAAACTAAATAAAGAAACAGTCAATAAACTGTACAAAACTCAATAAAGAACCAGTCAATAAACTGTAAAAAACTGAATAAAGAACCAATCAATAAACTGTACAAAACTCAATAAAGAACCAGTGAATAAACTGTACAAAACTCAATAAAGAACCAGTCAATAAACTGTACAAAACTAAATAAAGAAACAGTCAATAAACTGTACAAAACTATATACAGAAACAGTTAATGAAGAACAAGTCAATAGACTGTACAAAACTCAAAAAAGAACCAGTCAATAAATTGTGCAAAAAACTCAATAAAGAAACAGTCAATAAACTGTACAAAACTCAATTAAGAACCAGTCTATAAACTGTACAAAACTCAATAAAGAGCCAGTCAATAAACTCTACAAAACTAAATAAAGAAAGAGTCAATAAACTGAACAAAACTAAATAAACAACCGGACAATAAATTGTACACAAACTAAATAAAGAAACAGTCAATAAACTGTACAAAACTCA
This sequence comes from Limnoperna fortunei, assembly GCA_944474755.1. Classification (NCBI taxonomy): domain Eukaryota; kingdom Metazoa; phylum Mollusca; class Bivalvia; order Mytilida; family Modiolidae; genus Limnoperna; species Limnoperna fortunei. The sequence goes on along the minus strand of OX104118.1, from coordinate 22,732,192 downwards.
AAAAAGAAGCAATTAATAAACTGTACAAAACTCAATAAAGAACCAGTCAATAAACTGTACAAAACTAAATAAAGAAACAGTCAATAAACTGTACAAAACTCAATAAAGAACCAGTCAATAAACTGTACAAAACTGAATAAAGAACCAGTCAATAATCTGTACAAAACTCAATAAAGAACCAGTCAATAAACTGTACAAAACTCAATAAAGAACCAGTCACTTAACTGCACAAAACTAAATAAAGAAACAGTTAATAAACTGTACAAAACTCAATAAAGAACCAGTCAATAAACTGTACAAAACTGAATAAAGAACCAGTCAATAAACTGTACAAAACTTAATAAAGAACGAGTCAATAAACTGTACAAAACTCAATAAAGAACGAGTCAATAAACTGTACAAAACTCAATAAAGAACCAGTCAATAAACTGTACAAAACTAAATAAAGAACCAGTCAATAAACTATACAAAACTCAATAAAGAACCAGTCAATAAACTGTACAAAAGTAAATAAAGAACCAGTCAATAAATTTTGCACAAACTAAATAAACAGTCAATAAACTGTACAAAACTCAATAAAGAACCAGTTAATAAACTGTGCAAAACTCAATAGAGAACCAGTCAATTAACTGTACAAAACTAAATAAAGAAACAGTCAATAAACTGTACAAAACTCAATAAAGAACCAGTCAATAAACTGTACAAAACTGAATAAAGAACCAGTCAATAAACTGTACAAAGTCAATAAAGAACCAGTCAATAAACTGTACAAAACGCAGTAAAGAACCAGTTAATAAACTGTACAAAACTCAATAAAGAACCAGTCAATAAACTGTACAAAACTAAATAAAGAAACAGTCAATAAACTGTACAAAACTCAATAAAGAACCAGTCAATAAACTCTACAAAACTGAATAAAGAACCAGTCAATAAACTGTACAAAACTCAATAAAGAACCAGTCAATAAACTGTACAAAACTCAATAAAGAACCAGTCAATAAACTGTACAAAACTATATAAAGAAACAGTCAATAAACTGTACAAAACTATATACAGAAACAGTTAATGAAGAACCAGTCAATAGACTGTACAAAACTCAAAAAAGAACCAGTCAATAAATTGTGCAAAAAACTCAATAAAGAAACAGTCAATAAACTGTACAAAACTGAATAAAGAAACAGTCAATAAACTGTACAAAACACAATAACGAAACAGTCAATAAACTCTACAAAACTAAATAAAGAAACAGTCAATAAACTGTACAAAACTCAATAAAGAACCAGTCAATAAACTGTAAAAAACTGAATAAAGAACCAATCAATAAACTGTACAAAACTCAATAAAGAACCAGTGAATAAACTGTACAAAACTCAATAAAGAACCAGTCAATAAACTGTACAAAACTAAATAAAGAAACAGTCAATAAACTGTACAAAACTATATACAGAAACAGTTAATGAAGAACAAGTCAATAGACTGTACAAAACTCAAAAAAGAACCAGTCAATAAATTGTGCAAAAAACTCAATAAAGAAACAGTCAATAAACTGTACAAAACTCAATTAAGAACCAGTCTATAAACTGTACAAAACTCAATAAAGAGCCAGTCAATAAACTCTACAAAACTAAATAAAGAAAGAGTCAATAAACTGAACAAAACTAAATAAACAACCGGACAATAAATTGTACACAAACTAAATAAAGAAACAGTCAATAAACTGTACAAAACTCAAAAAAGAAGCAATTAATAAACTGTACAAAACTCAATAAAGAACCAGTCAATAAACTGTACAAAACTAAATAAAGAAACAGTCAATAAACTGTACAAAACTCAATAAAGAACCAGTCAATAAACTGTACAAAACTGAATAAAGAACCAGTCAATAATCTGTACAAAACTCAATAAAGAACCAGTCAATAAACTGTACAAAACTCAATAAAGAACCAGTCACTTAACTGCACAAAACTAAATAAAGAAACAGTTAATAAACTGTACAAAACTCAATAAAGAACCAGTCAATAAACTGTACAAAACTGAATAAAGAACCAGTCAATAAACTGTACAAAACTTAATAAAGAACCAGTCAATAAACTGTACAAAACTCAATAAAGAACGAGTCAATAAACTGTACAAAACTCAATAAAGAACCAGTCAATAAACTGTACAAAACTAAATAAAGAACCAGTCAATAAACTATACAAAACTCAATAAAGAACCAGTCAATAAACTGTACAAAAGTAAATAAAGAACCAGTCAATAAATTTTGCACAAACTAAATAAACAGTCAATAAACTGTACAAAACTCAATAAAGAACCAGTTAATAAACTGTGCAAAACTCAATAGAGAACCAGTCAATTAACTGTACAAAACTAAATAAAGAAACAGTCAATAAACTGTACAAAACTCAATAAAGAACCAGTCAATAAACTGTACAAAACTGAATAAAGAACCAGTCAATAAACTGTACAAAGTCAATAAAGAACCAGTCAATAAACTGTACAAAACGCAGTAAAGAACCAGTTAATAAACTGTACAAAACTCAATAAAGAACCAGTCAATAAACTGTACAAAACTAAATAAAGAAACAGTCAATAAACTGTACAAAACTCAATAAAGAACCAGTCAATAAACTCTACAAAACTGAATAAAGAACCAGTCAATAAACTGTACAAAACTCAATAAAGAACCAGTCAATAAACTGTACAAAACTCAATAAAGAACCAGTCAATAAACTGTACAAAACTATATAAAGAAACAGTCAATAAACTGTACAAAACTATATACAGAAACAGTTAATGAAGAACCAGTCAATAGACTGTACAAAACTCAAAAAAGAACCAGTCAATAAATTGTGCAAAAAACTCAATAAAGAAACAGTCAATAAACTGTACAAAACTCAATGAAGAACCAGTCAATAAACTGTACAAAACTCAATAAAGAGCCAGTCAATAAACTGTACAAAACTAAATAAAGAAAGAGTCAATAAACTGAACAAAACTAAATAAACAACCGGTCAATAAACTGTACACAAACTAAATAAAGAAACAGTCAATAAACTGTACAAAACTCAAAAAAGAAGCAATTAATAAACTGTACAAAACTCAATAAAGAACCAGTCAATAAACTGTACAAAACTAAATAAAGAAACAGTCAATAAACTGTACAAAACTCAATAAAGAACCAGTCAATAAACTGTACAAAACTGAATAAAGAACCAGTCAATAATCTGTACAAAACTCAATAAAGAACCAGTCAATAAACTATACAAAACTCAATAAAGAACCAGTCACTAAACTGCACAAAACTAAATAAAGAAACAGTTAATAAACTGTACAAAACTCAATAAAGAACCAGTCAATAAACTGTCCAAAACTGAATAAAGAACCAGTCAATAAACTGTACAAAACTGAATAAAGAACCAGTCAAAAAACTGTACAAAACTCAATAAAGAACCAGTCCATAAACTGTACAAAACTCAATAAAGAACCAGTCAATAAACTGTACAAAACTGAATAAAGAACCAGTCAATAAACTATTCAAAACTCAATAAAGAACCAGTCAATAAACTGTACAAAAGTCAATAAAGAACCAGTCAATAAATTTTGCACAAACTAAATAAAGAAACAGTCAATAAACTGTACAAAACTCAATAAAGAACCAGTTAATAAACTGTACAAACCTCATTAAAGAACCAGTCAATTAACTGTACAAAACTAAATAAAGAAACAGTCAATAAACTGTACAAAACTCAATAAAGAACCAGTCAATAAACTGTACAAAACTGAATAAAGAACCAGTCAACAAACTGTACAAAACTCAATAAAGAACCAGTCAATAAACTGTACAAAACTCAATAAAGAACCATTTAATAAACTGTACAAAACTCAATAAAGAACCAGTCAATAAACTGTACAAAACTAAATAAAGAAACAGTCAATAAACTGTACAAAACTCAATAAAGAACCAGTCAATAAACTGTACAAAACTGAATAAAGAACCAGTCAATAAACTGTACAAAACTCAATAAAGAACCAGTCAATAAACTGTACAAAACTCAATAAAGAACCAGTCAATAAACTGTACAAAACTAAATAAAGAAACAGTCAATAAACTGTACAAAACTATATACAGAAACAGTTAATAAAGAACCAGTCAATAGACTGTAAAAAACTCAAAAAAGAACCAGTCAATAAATTGTGCAAAAACTCAATAAAGAACCAGTCAATAAACTGTACAAAACTCAATAAAGAGCCGGTCAATAAACTCCACAAAACTAAATAAAGAAAGAGTCAATAAACTGAACAAAACTAAATAAACAAACAGTCAATAAACTTTACAAAACTAATTAAACAACCAGTCAATAAATTGTACACAAACTAAATAAAGAAACAGTCAATAAACTGTACAAAACTCAATAAAGAAGCAGTTAATAAACTGTACAAAACTCAATAAAGAACCAGCCAATAAACTGTACAAAACTAAATAAAGAAACAGTCAATAAACTGTACAAAACTCAATAAAGAACCAGTCAATAAACTGTACAAAACTGAATAAAGAACCAGTCAATAAACTGTACAAATCTCAATAAAGAACAAGTCAATAAACTGTACAAAACTAAATAAAGAAACAGTCAATAAACTGTACAAAACTATATACAGAAAAAGTTAATAAAGAACCAGTCAATAAACTGTACAAAACTCAATAAAGAACCAGTCAATAAATTGTACACAAACTCAATAAAGAAACAGTCAAAAAACTGTACAAAACTAAATAAAGAACCAGTCCATAACTGTACAAAACTCAATAAAGAAACAGTCAAGAAACTGCACAAAACTAAATAAAGAAACAGTCAATAAACTGTACAAAACTTAATAAAGGACCAGTCAATAAACTGTACAAAATTGAATATAGAACCAGTCAATAAACTGTACAAAACTCAATAAAGAAAAGGTCAATCAACTGTACAAAACTCAATAAAGAACCAGTCAATAAACTGTACAAAACTCAATAAAGAACCAGTCAATAAACTGTACAAAACTAAATAAAGAAACAGTCAATAAACTGTACAAAATTGAATATAGAACCAGTCAATAAACTGTACAAAACTCAATAAAGAAAAGGTCAATCAACTGCACAAAACTCAATAAAGAACCAGTCAATAAACTGTACAAAACTCAATAAAGAACCAGTCAATAAACTGTACAAAACTAAATAAAGAAACAGTCAATAAACTGTACAAAACTATATACAGAAACAGTTAATAAAGAACCAGTCAATAAACTGTACAAAACTCAATAAAGAACCAGCCAATAAATTGTGCACAAACGCAATAAAGAAACAGTCAATAAACTGTAGAAAACTCAATAAAGAACCAGTCAATAAACTGTACAACACTCAATAAAGAACCAGTCAATAAACTGTACAAAACTAAATAAAGAACCAGTCAATAAACTGTACAAAACTAAATAAAGAAACAGTCACTAAACTCTACAAAACTCAATAAAGAACCAGTCAATAAACTGTACAAAACTGAATAAAGAACCAGTCAATAAACTGTACAAAACTCAATAAAGAACCAGTCAAAAAACTGTACAAAACTCAATAAAGAACCAGTCAATAAACTGTACAAAACTGAATAAAGAAACAGTCAATAAACTGTACAAAACACAATAAAGTAACAGTCAATAAACTCTACAAAACTAAATAAAGAAACAGTCAATAAACTGTACAAAACTCAATAAAGAACCAGTCAATAAACTGCACAAAACTGAATAAAGAACCAGTCAATAAACTGTACAAAACTCAATAAAGAACCAGTCAATAAACTGTACAAAACTCAATAAAGAACCAGTCAATAAACTGTACAAAACTAAATAAAGAACCAGTCAATAAACTATACAAAACTCAATAAAGAACCAGTCAATAAACTGTACAAAAGTCAATAAAGAACCAGTCAATAAATTTTGCACAAACTAAATAAAGAAACAGTCAATAAACTGTACAAAACTCAATAAAGAACCAGTTAATAAACTGTACAAAACTCAATAAAGAACCAGTCAATTAACTGTACAAAACTAAATAAAGAAACAGTCAATAAACTGTACAAAACTCAATAAAGAACCAGTCAATAAACTGTACAAAACTGAATAAAGAACAAGTCAATAAACTGTACAAAACTCAATAAAGAACCAGTCAATAAACTGTACAAAACTCAATAAAGAACCAGTTAATAAACTGTACAAAACTCAGTAAAGAACCAGTCAATAAACTGTACAAAACTAAATAAAGAAACAGTCAATAAACTGTACAAAACTCAATAAAGAACCAGTCAATAAACTGTACAAAACTGAATAAAGAACCAGTCAATAAACTGTACAAAACTCAATAAAGAACCAGTCAATAAACTGTACAAAACTCAATAAAGAACCAGTCAATAAACTGTACAAAACTAAATAAAGAAACAGTCAATAAACTGTACAAAACTATATACAGAAACAGTTAATGAAGAACCAGTCAATAGACTGTACAAAACTCAAAAAAGAACCAGTCAATAAATTGTGCAAAAAACTCAATAAAGAACCAGTCAATAAACTGTACAAAACTCAATAAAGAACCAGTCAATAAACTGTACAAAACTCAATAAAGAGCCAGTCAATAAACTCTACAAAACTAAATAAAGAAAGAGTCAATAAACTGTACAAAACTCAATAAAGAACCAGTCAATAAACTGTACAAAACTGAATAAAGAACCAGTCAATAAACTGTACAAAACTCAATAAAGAACCAGTCAATAAACTGTACAAAACGCAATAAAGAACCAGTCAATAAACTGTACAAAACTAAATAAAGAACCAGTCAATAAACTATACAAAACTCAATAAAGAACCAGTCAATAAACTGTACAAAAGTCAATAAAGAACCAGTCAATAAATTTTCCACAAACTAAATAAAGAAACAGTCAATAAACTGTACAAAACTCAATAAAGAACCAGTTAATAAACTGTACAAAACTCAATAAAGAACCAGTCAATTAACTGTACAAAACTAAATAAGGAAACAGTCAATAAACTGTACAAAACTTAATAAAGAACCAGTCAATAAACTGTACAAAACTGAATAAAGAACCAGTCAATAAACTGTACAAAACTCAATAAAGAACCAGTCAATAAACTGTACAAAACTCAATAAAGAACCAGTTAATAAACTGTACAAAACTCAGTAAAGAACCAGTCAATAAACTGTACAAAACTAAATAAAGAAACAGTCAATAAACTGTACAAAACTCAATAAAGAACCAGTCAATAAACTGTACAAAACTGAATAAAGAACCAGTCAATAAACTGTACAAAACTCAATAAAGAACCAGTCAATAAACTGTACAAAACTCAATAAAGAACCAGTCAATAAACTGTACAAAACTAAATAAAGAAACAGTCAATAAACTGTACAAAACTATATACAGAAACAGTTAATGAAGAACCAGTCAATAGACTGTACAAAACTCAAAAAAGAACCAGTCAATAAATTGTGCAAAAAACTCAATAAAGAAACAGTCAATAAACTGTACAAAACTCAATAAAGAACCGGTCAATAAACTGTACAAAACTCAATAAAGAGCCAGTCAATAAACTCTACAAAACTAAATAAAGAAAGAGTCAATAAACTGAACAAAACTAAATAAACAACCGGTCAATAAATTGTACATAAACTAAATAAAGAAACAGTCAATAAACTGTACAAAACTCAATAAAGAACCAGTCAATAAACTGTACAAAACTAAATAAAGAAACAGTCAATAAACTGTACAAAACTCAATAAAGAACCAGTCAATAAACTGTACAAAACTGAATAAAGAACCAGTCAATAATCTGTACAAAACTCAATAAAGAACCAGTCAATAAACTGTACAAAACTCAATAAAGAACCAGTCACTAAACAGCACAAAACTAAATAAAGAAACAGTTAATAAACTGTACAAAACTGAATAAAGAACCAGTCAATAAACTGTACAAAACTGAATAAAGAACCAGTCAATAAACTGTACAAAACTGAATAAAGAACCAGTCAATAAACTGTACAAAACTGAATAAAGAACCAGTCAATAAACTGTACAAAACTCAATAAAGAACCAGTCAATAAACTGTACAAAACTAAATAAAGAACCAGTCATAAACTATACAAAACTCAATAAAGAACCAGTCAATAAACTGTACAAAAGTCAATAAAGAACCAGTCAATAAATTTTGCACAAACTAAATAAAGAAACAGTCAATAAACTGTACAAAACTCAATAAAGAACCAGTCAATAAACTGTACAAAACTGAATAAAGAACCAGTCAATAATCTGTACAAAACTCAATAAAGAACCAGTTAATAAACTGTACAAAACTCAGTAAAGAACCAGTCAATAAACTGTACAAAACTAAATAAAGAAACAGTCAATAAACTGTACAAAACTCAATAAAGAACCAGTCAATAAACTGTACAAAACTGAATAAAAAACCAGTCAATAAACTGTACAAAACTCAATAAAGAACCAGTCAATAAACTGTACAAAACTCAATAAAGAACCAGTCAATAAACTGTACAAAACTAAATAAAGAAACAGTCAATAAACTGTACAAAACTATATACAGAAACAGTTAATGAAGAACCAGTCAATAGACTGTACAAAACTCAAAAAAGAACCAGTCAATAAATTGTGCAAAAAACTCAATAAAGAAACAGTCAATAAACTGTACAAAACTCAATAAAGAACCAGTCAATAAACTGTACAAAACTCAATAAAGAGCCAGTCAATAAACTCTACAAAACTAAATAAAGAAAGAGTCAATAAACTGTACAAAACTCAATAAAGAACCAGTCAATAAACTGTACAAAACTGAATAAAGAACCAGTCAATAAACTGTACAAAACTCAATAAAGAACCAGTCAATAAACTGTACAAAACTCAATAAAGAACCAGTCAATAAACTGTACAAAACTAAATAAAGAACCAGTCAATAAACTATACAAAACTCAATAAAGAACCAGTCAATAAACTGTACAAAAGTCAATAAAGAACCAGTCAATAAATTTTGCACAAACTAAATAAAGAAACAGTCAATAAACTGTACAAAACTCAATAAAGAACCAGTTAATAAACTGTACAAAACTCAATAAAGAACCAGTCAATTAACTGTACAAAACTAAATAAAGAAACAGTCAATAAACTGTACAAAACTCAATAAAGAACCAGTCAATAAACTGTACAAAACTGAATAAAGAACCAGTCAATAAACTGTACAAAACTCAATAAAGAACCAGTCAATAAACTGTACAAAACTCAATAAAGAACCAGTTAATAAACTGTACAAAACTCAATAAAGAACCAGTCAATAAACTGTACAAAACTAAATAAAGAAACAGTCAATAAACTGTACAAAACTCAATAAAGAACCAGTCAATAAACTGTACAAAACTGAATAAAAAACCAGTCAATTAACTGTAGAAAACTAAATAAAGAAACAGTCAATAAACTGTACAAAACTCCATAAAGAACCACTCAATAAACTGTACAAAACTGAATAAAGAACCAGTCAATAAACTGTACAAAACTCAATAAAGAACCAGTCAATAAACTGTACAAAACTCAATAAAGAACCAGTCAATAAACTGTACAAAACTCAATAAAGAACCAGTCAATAAACTGTACAAAACTAAATAAAGAAACAGTCAATAAACTGTACAAAACTCAATAAAGAACCAGTCAATAAACTGTACAAAACTGAATAAAGAACCAGTCAATAAACTGTACAAAACTTAATAAAGAACCAGTCAATAAACTGTACAAAACTAAATAAAGAAAAAGTCAATAAACTATACAAAACTCAATAAAGAACCAGTCAATAAATTGTACACAAACTGAATAAAGAACCAGTCAATAAACTGTACAAAACTCAATAAAGAACCAGTCAATAAACTGTACAAAACTCAATAAAGAACCAGTCAATTAATTGTACAAAACTAAATAAAGAAACAGTCAATAAACTGTACAAAACTCAATAAAGAACCAGTCAATAAACTGTACAAAACTGAATAAAGAACCAGTCAATAAACTGTACAAAACTCAATAAAGAACCAGTTAATAAACTGTACAAAACTCAATAAAGAACCAGTCAATAAACTGTACAAAACTCAATAAAGAACCAGTCAATAAACTGAACAAAACTAAATAAAGAACCAGTCAATAAACTGTACAAAACTCAATAAAGAACCAGTCAATAAACTGTACAAAAGTCAATAAAGAACCAGTCAGTAAACTGTACAAAACTCAATAAAGAACCAGTCAATAAACTGTACAAAACTCAATAAAGAACCAGTCAATCAACTGTACAAAACTCAATAAAGAGCCAGTCAATAAACTGTACAAAACTAAATAAAGAAACAGTCAATAAACTGAACAAAACTAAATAAACAACCAGTCAATAAATTGTACACAAACTAAATAAAGAAACAGTCAATAAACTGCACAAAACTCAATAAAGAACCAGTTAATAAACTGTACAAAACTCAATAAAGAACCAGTCAATAAACTGTACAAAACTAAATAAAGAAACAGTCAATAAACTGTACAAAACGCAATAAAGAACCAGTCAATAAACTGTAGAAAACTCAATAAAGAACCAGTCAATAAACTGTTCAAAACTAAATAAAGAAACAGTCAATAAACTGTACAAAACTCAATAAAGAACCAGTCAATAAACTGTACAAAAGTCAATAAACTGTACAAAATTAAAAAAAGAAACAGTCCATCAACTGTACAAAACTCAATAAAGAACCAGTCAATAAACTGTACAAAACTGAATAAAGAACCAGTCAATAAACTGTACAAAAGTCAATAAAGAACCAGTCAATAAATTTTGCACAAACTAAATAAAGAAACAGTCAATAAACTGTACAAAACTCAATAAAGAACCAGTCAATAAACTGTACAAAACTGAATAAAGAACCAGTCAATAATCTGTACAAAACTCAATAAAGAACCAGTTAATAAACTGTACAAAACTCAGTAAAGAACCAGTCAATAAACTGTACAAAACTAAATAAAGAAACAGTCAATAAACTGTACAAAACTCAATAAAGAACCAGTCAATAAACTGTACAAAACTGAATAAAAAACCAGTCAATAAACTGTACAAAACTCAATAAAGAACCAGTCAATAAACTGTACAAAACTCAATAAAGAACCAGTCAATAAACTGTACAAAACTAAATAAAGAAACAGTCAATAAACTGTACAAAACTATATACAGAAACAGTTAATGAAGAACCAGTCAATAGACTGTACAAAACTCAAAAAAGAACCAGTCAATAAATTGTGCAAAAAACTCAATAAAGAAACAGTCAATAAACTGTACAAAACTCAATAAAGAACCAGTCAATAAACTGTACAAAACTCAATAAAGAGCCAGTCAATAAACTCTACAAAACTAAATAAAGAAACAGTCAATAAACTGTACAAAACTCAATAAAGAAACAGTCAATAAACTGAACAAAACTAAATAAACAAACAGTCAATAAACTGTACAAAACTAAATAAACAACCAGTCAATAAATTGTACACAAACTAAATAAAGAAACAGTCAATAAACTGCACAAAACTCAATAAAGAACCAGTTAATAAACTGTACAAAACTCAATAAGGAACCAGTCAATAAACTGTACAAAACTAAATAAAGAAACAGTCAATAAACTGTACAAAACTCAATAAAGAACCAGTCAATAAACTGTACAAAACTCAATAAAGGACCAGTCAATAAACTGTACAAAACTAAATAAAGAACCAGTCAATAAACTGTACAAAACTCAATAAAGAACCAGTTAATAAACTGTACAAAACTCAATAAAGAACCAGTCAATAAACTGTACAAAACTCAATAAAGAACCAGTCAATAAACTGTACAAAACTAAATAAAGAACCAGTCAATAAACTATACAAAACTCAATAAAGAACCAGTCAATAAACTGTACAAAAGTCAATAAAGAACCAGTCAATAAATTTTGCACAAACTAAATAAAGAAACAGTCAATAAACTGTACAAAACTCAATAAAGAACCAGTTAATAAACTGTACAAAACTCAATAAAGAACCAGTCAATTAACTGTACAAAACTAAATAAAGAAACAGTCAATAAACTGTACAAAACTCAATAAAGAACCAGTCAATAAACTGTACAAAACTGAATAAAGAACCAGTCAATAAACTGTACAAAACTCAATAAAGAACCAGTCAATAAACTGTACAAAACTCAATAAAGAACCAGTTAATAAACTGTACAAAACTCAGTAAAGAACCAGTCAATAAACTGTACAAAACTAAATAAAGAAACAGTCAATAAACTGTACAAAACTCAATAAAGAACCAGTCAATAAACTGTACAAAACTGAATAAAAAACCAGTCAATTAACTGTAGAAAACTAAATAAAGAAACAGTCAATAAACTGTACAAAACTCCATAAAGAACCACTCAATAAACTGTACAAAACTGAATAAAGAACCAGTCAATAAACTGTACAAAACTCAATAAAGAACCAGTCAATAAACTGTACAAAACTCAATAAAGAACCAGTTAATAAACTGTACAAAACTCAATAAAGAACCAGTCAATAAACTGTACAAAACTAAATAAAGAAACAGTCAATAAACTGTACAAAACTCAATAAAGAACCAGTCAATAAACTGTACAAAACTGAATAAAGAACCAGTCAATAAACTGTACAAAACTTAATAAAGAACCAGTCAATAAACTGTACAAAACTAAATAAAGAAAAAGTCAATAAACTATACAAAACTCAATAAAGAACCAGTCAATAAATTGTACACAAACTGAATAAAGAACCAGTCAATAAACTGTACAAAACTCAATAAAGAACCAGTCAATAAACTGTACAAAACTCAATAAAGAAACAGTCAATTAATTGTACAAAACTAAATAAAGAAACAGTCAATAAACTGTACAAAACTCAATAAAGAACCAGTCAATAAACTGTACAAAACTGAATAAAGAACCAGTCAATAAACTGTACAAAACTCAATAAAGAACCAGTTAATAAACTGTACAAAACTCAATAAAGAACCAGTCAATAAACTGTACAAAACTCAATAAAGAACCAGTCAATAAACTGAACAAAACTAAATAAAGAACCAGTCAATAAACTATACAAAACTCAATAAAGAACCAGTCAATAAACTGTACAAAAGTCAATAAAGAACCAGTCAGTAAACTGTACAAAACTCAAGAAAGAACCAGTCAATAAATTGTACACAAACTCAATAAAGAACCAGTCAATCAACTGTACAAAACTCAATAAAGAGCCAGTCAATAAACTGTACAAAACTAAATAAAGAAACAGTCAATAAACTGAACAAAACTAAATAAACAACCAGTCAATAAATTGTACACAAACTAAATAAAGAAACAGTCAATAAACTGCACAAAACTCAATAAAGAACCAGTTAATAAACTGTACAAAACTCAATAAAGAACCAGTCAATAAACTGTACAAAACTAAATAAAGAAACAGTCAATAAACTGTACAAAACGCAATAAAGAACCAGTCAATAAACTGTAGAAAACTCAATAAAGGACCAGTCAATAAACTGTACAAAACTAAATAAAGAACCAGTCAATAAACTGTACAAAACTCAATAAAGAACCAGTTAATAAACTGTACAAAACTCAATAAAGAACCAGTCAATAAACTGTACAAAATTAAAAAAAGAAACAGTCCATCAACTGTACAAAACTCAATAAAGAACCAGTCAATAAACTGTACAAAACTGAATAAAGAACCAGTCAATAAACTGTACAAAAGTCAATAAAGAACCAGTCAATAAATTTTGCACAAACTAAATAAAGAAACAGTCAATAAACTGTACAAAACTCAATAAAGAACCAGTCAATAAACTGTACAAAACTGAATAAAGAACCAGTCAATAAACTGTACAAAACTCAATAAAGAACCAGTTAATAAACTGTACAAAACTCAGTAAAGAACCAGTCAATAAACTGTACAAAACTAAATAAAGAAACAGTCAATAAACTGTACAAAACTCAATAAAGAACCAGTCAATAAACTGTACAAAACTGAATAAAAAACCAGTCAATAAACTGTACAAAACTCAATAAAGAACCAGTCAATAAACTGTACAAAACTCAATAAAGAACCAGTCAATAAACTGTACAAAACTAAATAAAGAAACAGTCAATAAACTGTACAAAACTATATACAGAAACAGTTAATGAAGAACCAGTCAATAGACTGTACAAAACTCAAAAAAGAACCAGTCAATAAATTGTGCAAAAAACTCAATAAAGAAACAGTCAATAAACTGTACAAAACTCAATAAAGAACCAGTCAATAAACTGTACAAAACTCAATAAAGAGCCAGTCAATAAACTCTACAAAACTAAATAAAGAAAGAGTCAATAAACTGTACAAAACTCAATAAAGAAACAGTCAATAAACTGAACAAAACTAAATAAACAAACAGTCAATAAACTGTACAAAACTAAATAAACAACCAGTCAATAAATTGTACACAAACTAAATAAAGAAACAGTCAATAAACTGCACAAAACTCAATAAAGAACCAGTTAATAAACTGTACAAAACTCAATAAGGAACCAGTCAATAAACTGTACAAAACTAAATAAAGAAACAGTCAATAAACTGTACAAAACTCAATAAAGAACCAGTCAATAAACTGTACAAAACTCAATAAAGGACCAGTCAATAAACTGTACAAAACTAAATAAAGAACCAGTCAATAAACTGTACAAAACTCAATAAAGAACCAGTTAATAAACTGTACAAAACTCAATAAAGAAACAGTCAATAAACTGTACAAAACTATATACAGAAACAGTTAATGAAGAACCAGTCAATAGACTGTACAAAACTCAAAAAAGAACCAGTCAATAAATTGTGCAAAAAACTCAATAAAGAAACAGTCAATAAACTGTACAAAACTCAATAAAGAACCAGTCAATAAACTGTACAAAACTCAATAAAGAGCCAGTCAATAAACTCTACAAAACTAAATAAAGAACCAGTCAATAAACTGTACAAAACTCAATAAAGAAACAGTCAATAAACTGAACAAAACTAAATAAACAAACAGTCAATAAACTGTACAAAACTAAATAAACAACCAGTCAATAAATTGTACACAAACTAAATAAAGAAACAGTCAATAAACTGCACAAAACTCAATAAAGAACCAGTTAATAAACTGTACAAAACTCAATAAAGAACCAGTCAATAAACTGTACAAAACTAAATAAAGAAACAGTCAATAAACTGTACAAAACTCAATAAAGAACCAGTCAATAAACTGTACAAAACTCAATAAAGGACCAGTCAATAAACTGTACAAAACTAAATAAAGAACCAGTCAATAAACTGTACAAAACTCAATAAAGAACCAGTTAATAAACTGTACAAAACTCAATAAAGAACCAGTCAATAAACTGTACAAAATTAAAAAAAGAAACAGTCCATCAACTGTACAAAACTCAATAAAGAACCAGTCAATAAACTGTTCAAAAGTCAATAAAGAACCAGTCAATAAATTTTGCACAAACTAAATAAAGAAACAGTCAATAAACTGTACAAAACTCAATAAAGAACCAGTCAATAAACTGTACAAAACTGAATAAAGAACCAGTCAATAATCTGTACAAAACTCAATAAAGAACCAGTTAATAAACTGTACAAAACTCAGTAAAGAACCAGTCAATAAACTGTACAAAACTAAATAAAGAAACAGTCAATAAACTGTACAAAACTCAATAAAGAACCAGTCAATAAATTGTACACAAACTAAATAAAGAAACAGTCAATAAACTGTACAAAACTCAATAAAGAACCAGTCAATAAACTGTACAAAACTCAATAAAGAACCTGTCAATAAACTGTACAAAACTAAATAAAGAAACAGTCAATAAACTGAACAAAACTAAATAAACAAACAGTCAATAAACTGTACAAAACTAAATAAACAACCAGTCAATAAATTGTACACAAACTAAATAAAGAAACAGTCAATAAACTGCACAAAACTCAATAAAGAACCAGTTAATAAACTGTACAAAACTCAATAAAGAACCAGTCAATAAACTGTACAAAACTAAATAAAGAAACAGTCAATAAGCTGTACAAAACTCAATAAAGAACCAGTCAATAAACTGTACAAAACTCAATAAAGGACCAGTCAATAAACTGTACAAAACTAAATAAAGAACCAGTCAATAAACTGTACAAAACTCAATAAAGAACCAGTTAATAAACTGTACAAAACTCAATAAAGAACCAGTCAATAAACTGTACAAAATTAAAAAAAGAAACAGTCCATCAACTGTACAAAACTCAATAAAGAACCAGTCAATAAACTGTACAAAACTGAATAAAGAACCAGTCAATAAACTGTACAAAAGTCAATAAAGAACCAGTCAATAAATTTTGCACAAACTAAATAAAGAAACAGTCAATAAACTGTACAAAACTCAATAAAGAACGAGTCAATAAACTGTACAAAACTGAATAAAGAACCAGTCAATAATCTGTACAAAACTCAATAAAGAACCAGTTAATAAACTGTACAAAACTCAGTAAAGAACCAGTCAATAAACTGTACAAAACTAAATAAAGAAACAGTCAATAAACTGTACAAAACTCAATAAAGAACCAGTCAATAAACTGTACAAAACTGAAAAAAAAACCAGTCAATAAACTGTACAAAACTCAATAAAGAACCAGTCAATAAACTGTACAAAACTCAATAAAGAACCAGTCAATAAACTGTACAAAACTAAATAAAGAAACAGTCAATAAACTGTACAAAACTATATACAGAAACAGTTAATGAAGAACCAGTCAATAGACTGTACAAAACTCAAAAAAGAACCAGTGAATAAATTGTGCAAAAAACTCAATAAAGAAACAGTCAATAAACTGTACAAAACTCAATAAAGAACCAGTCAATAAACTGTACAAAACTCAATAAAGAGCCAGTCAATAAACTCTACAAAACTAAATAAAGAAAGAGTCAATAAACTGTACAAAACTCAATAAAGAACCAGTCAATAAACTGTACAAAACTGAATAAAGAACCAATCAATAAACTGTACAAAACTCAATAAAGAACCAGTCAATAAACTGTACAAAACTCAATAAAGAACCAGTCAATAAACTGTACAAAACTAAATAAAGAACCAGTCAATAAACTATACAAAACTCAATAAAGAACCAGTCAATAAACTGTACAAAAGTCAATAAAGAACCAGTCAATAAATTTTGCACAACTAAATAAAGAAACAGTCAATAAACTGTACAAAACTCAATAAAGAACCAGTTAATAAACTGTACAAAACTCAATAAAGAACCAGTCAATTAACTGTACAAAACTAAATAAAGAAACAGTCAATAAACTGTACAAAACTCAATAAAGAACCAGTCAATAAACTGTACAAAACTGAATAAAGAACCAGTCAATAAACTGTACAAAACTCAATAAAGAACCAGTCAATAAACTGTACAAAACTCAATAAAGAACCAGTTAATAAACTGTACAAAACTCAGTAAAGAACCAGTCAATAAACTGTACAAAACTAAATAAAGAAACAGTCATTAAACTGTACAAAACTCAATAAAGAACCAGTCAATAAACTGTACAAAACTGAATAAAGAACCAGTCAATAAACTGTACAAAACTCAATAAAGAACCAGTCAATAAACTGTACAAAACTCAATAAAGAACCAGTCAATAAACTGTACAAAACTAAATAAAGAAACAGTCAATAAACTGTACAAAACTATATACAGAAACAGTTAATAAACTTTACAAAACTCAATAAAGAACCAGTCAATTAACTGTAGAAAACTAAATAAAGAAACAGTCAATAAACTGTACAAAACTCAATAAAGAACCAGTCAATAAACTGTACAAAACTGAATAAAGAACCAGTCAATAAACTGTACAAAACTCAATAAAGAACCAGTCAATAAACTGTACAAAACTCAATAAAGAACCAGTAAATAAACTGTACAAAACTCAATAAAGAACCAGTCAATAAACTGTACAAAACTAAATAAAGAAACAGTCAATAAACTGTACAAAACTCAATAAAGAACCAGTCAATAAACTGTACAAAACTGAATAAAGAACCAGTCAATAAACTGTACAAAACTCAATAAAGAACCAGTCAATAAACTGTACAAAACTAAATAAAGAACCAGTCAATAAACTATACAAAACTCAATAAAGAACCAGTCAATAAATTGTACACAAACTAAATAAAGAAACAGTCAATAAACTGTACAAAACTCAATAAAGAACCAGTCAATAAACTGTACAAAACTCAATAAAGAACCAGTCAATTAATTGTACAAAACTAAATAAAGAAACAGTCAATAAACTGTACAAAACTCAATAAAGAACCAGTCAATAAACTGTACAAAACTGAATAAAGAACCAGTCAATAAACTGTACAAAACTCAATAAAGAACCAGTTAATAAACTGTACAAAACTCAATAAAGAACCAGTCAATAAACTGTACAAAACTCAATAAAGAACCAGTCAATAAACTGAACAAAACTAAATAAAGAACCAGTCAATAAACTATACAAAACTCAATAAAGAACCAGTCAATAAACTGTACAAAAGTCAATAAAGAACCAGTCAGTAAACTGTACAAAACTCAAGAAAGAACCAGTCAATAAATTGTACACAAACTCAATAAAGAACCAGTCAATCAACTGTACAAAACTCAATAAAGAGCCAGTCAATAAACTGTACAAAACTAAATAAAGAAACAGTCAATAAACTGAACAAAACTAAATAAACAAACAGTCAATAAACTGTACAAAACTAAATAAACAACCAGTCAATAAATTGTACACAAACTAAATAAAGAAACAGTCAATAAACTGCTCAAAACTCAATAAAGAACCAGTTAATAAACTGTACAAAACTCAATAAAGAACCAGTCAATAAACTGTACAAAACTAAATAAAGAAACAGTCAATAAACTGTACAAAACTCAATAAAGAACCAGTCAATAAACTGTACAAAATTAAAAAAAGAAACAGTCCATCAACTGTACAAAACTCAATAAAGAACCAGTCAATAAACTGTACAAAACTCAATAAAGAACCAGTTAATAAACTGTACAAAACTCAGTAAAGAACCAGTCAATAAACTGTACAAAACTAAATAAAGAAACAGTCAATAAACTGTACAAAACTCAATAAAGAACCAGTCAATAAACTGTACAAAACTGAATAAAGAACCAGTCAATAAACTGTACAAAACTCAATAAAGAACCAGTCAATAAACTGTACAAAACTCAATAAAGAACCAGTCAATAAACTGTACAAAACTAAATAAAGAAACAGTCAATAAACTGTACAAAACTATATACAGAAACAGTTAATAAACTGTACAAAACTCAATACAAAACCAGTCAATTAACTGTAGAAAACTAAATAAAGAAACAGTCAATAAACTGTACAAAACTCAATAAAGAACCAGTCAATAAACTGTACAAAACTGAATAAAGAACCAGTCAATAAACTGTACAAAACTCAATAAAGAACCAGTCAATAAACTGTACAAAACTCAATAAAGAACCAGTAAATAAACTGTACAAAACTCAATAAAGAACCAGTCAATAAACTGTACAAAACTAAATAAAGAAACAGTCATTAAACTGTACAAAACTCAATAAAGAACCAGTCAATAAACTGTACAAAACTGAATAAAGAACCAGTCAATAAACTGTACAAAACTCAATAAAGAACCAGTCAATAAACTGTACAAAACTCAATAAAGAACCAGTCAATAAACTGTACAAAACTAAATAAAGAAACAGTCAATAAACTGTACAAAACTATATACAGAAACAGTTAATAAACTGTACAAAACTCAATAAAAAACCAGTCAATTAACTGTAGAAAACTAAATAAAGAAACAGTCAATAAACTGTACAAAACTCAATAAAGAACCAGTCAATAAACTGTACAAAACTGAATAAAGAACCAGTCAATAAACTGTACAAAACTCAATAAAGAACCAGTCAATAAACTGTACAAAACTCAATAAAGAACCAGTAAATAAACTGTACAAAACTCAATAAAGAACCAGTCAATAAACTGTACAAAACTAAATAAAGAAACAGTCAATAAACTGTACAAAACTCAATAAAGAACCAGTCAATAAACTGTACAAAACTGAATAAAGAACCAGTCAATAAACTGTACAAAACTCAATAAAGAACCAGTCAATAAACTGTACAAAACTAAATAAAGAACCAGTCAATAAACTATACAAAACTCAATAAAGAACCAGTCAATAAATTGTACACAAACTAAATAAAGAAACAGTCAATAAACTGTACAAAACTCAATAAAGAACCAGTCAATAAACTGTACAAAACTCAATAAAGAACCAGTCAATTAATTGTACAAAACTAAATAAAGAAACAGTCAATAAACTGTACAAAACTCAATAAAGAACCAGTCAATAAACTGTACAAAACTGAATAAAGAACCAGTCAATAAACTGTACAAAACTCAATAAAGAACCAGTTAATAAACTGTACAAAACTCAATAAAGAACCAGTCAATAAACTGTACAAAACTCAATAAAGAACCAGTCAATAAACTGAACAAAACTAAATAAAGAACCAGTCAATAAACTATACAAAACTCAATAAAGAACCAGTCAATAAACTGTACAAAAGTCAATAAAGAACCAGTCAGTAAACTGTACAAAACTCAAGAAAGAACCAGTCAATAAATTGTACACAAACTCAATAAAGAACCAGTCAATCAACTGTACAAAACTCAATAAAGAGCCAGTCAATAAACTGTACAAAACTAAATAAAGAAACAGTCAATAAACTGAACAAAACTAAATAAACAACCAGTCAATAAACTGTACAAAACTAAATAAACAACCAGTCAATAAATTGTACACAAACTAAATAAAGAAACAGTCAATAAACTGCTCAAAACTCAATAAAGAACCAGTTAATAAACTGTACAAAACTCAATAAAGAACCAGTCAATAAACTGTACAAAACTAAATAAAGAAACAGTCAATAAACTGTACAAAACTCAATAAAGAACCAGTCAATAAACTGTACAAAATTAAAAAAAGAAACAGTCCATCAACTGTACAAAACTCAATAAAGAACCAGTCAATAAACTGTACAAAACTCAATAAAGAACCAGTTAATAAACTGTACAAAACTCAATAAAGAACCAGTCAATTAACTGTACAAAACTAAATAAAGAAACAGTCAATAAACTGTACAAAACTCAATAAAGAACCAGTCAATAAACTGTACAAAACTGAATAAAGAACCAGTCAATAAACTGTACAAAACTCAATAAAGAACCAGTCAATAAACTGTACAAAACTCAATAAAGAACCAGTCAATAAACTGTACAAAACTAAATAAAGAAACAGTCAATAAACTGTACAAAACTATATACAGAAACAGTTAATAAACTGTACAAAACTCAATAAAAAACCAGTCAATTAACTGTAGAAAACTAAATAAAGAAACAGTCAATAAACTGTACAAAACTCAATAAAGAACCAGTCAATAAACTGTACAAAACTCAATAAAGAACCAGTCAATAAACTGTACAAAACTCAATAAAGAACCAGTCAATAAACTGTACAAAACTCAATAAAGAACCAGTAAATAAACTGTACAAAACTCAATAAAGAACCAGTCAATAAACTGTACAAAACTAAATAAAGAAACAGTCAATAAACTGTACAAAACTCAATAAAGAACCAGTCAATAAACTGTACAAAACTGAATAAAGAACCAGTCAATAAACTGTACAAAACTCAATAAAGAACCAGTCAATAAACTGTACAAAACTAAATAAAGAACCAGTCAATAAACTATACAAAACTCAATAAAGAACCAGTCAATAAATTGTACACAAACTAAATAAAGAAACAGTCAATAAACTGTACAAAACTCAATAAAGAACCAGTCAATAAACTGTACAAAACTCAATAAAGAACCAGTCAATTAATTGTACAAAACTAAATAAAGAAACAGTCAATAAACTGTACAAAACTCAATAAAGAACCAGTCAATAAACTGTACAAAACTGAATAAAGAACCAGTCAATAAACTGTACAAAACTCAATAAAGAACCAGTTAATAAACTGTACAAAACTCAATAAAGAACCAGTCAATAAACTGTACAAAACTCAATAAAGAACCAGTCAATAAACTGAACAAAACTAAATAAAGAACCAGTCAATAAACTATACAAAACTCAATAAAGAACCAGTCAATAAACTGTACAAAAGTCAATAAAGAACCAGTCAGTAAACTGTACAAAACTCAAGAAAGAACCAGTCAATAAATTGTACACAAACTCAATAAAGAACCAGTCAATCAACTGTACAAAACTCAATAAAGAGCCAGTCAATAAACTGTACAAAACTAAATAAAGAAACAGTCAATAAACTGAACAAAACTAAATAAACAAACAGTCAATAAACTGTACAAAACTAAATAAACAACCAGTCAATAAATTGTACACAAACTAAATAAAGAAACAGTCAATAAACTGCACAAAACTCAATAAAGAACCAGTTAATAAACTGTACAAAACTCAATAAAGAACCAGTCAATAAACTGTACAAAACTAAATAAAGAAACAGTCAATAAACTGTACAAAACTCAATAAAGAACCAGTCAATAAACTGTACAAAATTAAAAAAAGAAACAGTCCATCAACTGTACAAAACTCAATAAAGAACCAGTCAATAAACTGTACAAAACTGAATAAAGAACCAGTCAATAAACTGTACAAAAGTCAATAAAGAACCAGTCAATAAATTTTGCACAAACTAAATAAAGAAACAGTCAATAAACTGTACAAAACTCAATAAAGAACCAGTCAATAAACTGTACAAAACTGAATAAAGAACCAGTCAATAATCTGTACAAAACTCAATAAAGAACCAGTTAATAAACTGTACAAAACTCAGTAAAGAACCAGTCAATAAACTGTACAAAACTAAATAAAGAAACAGTCAATAAACTGTACAAAACTCAATAAAGAACCAGTCAATAAACTGTACAAAACTGAATAAAAAACCAGTCAATAAACTGTACAAAACTCAATAAAGAACCAGTCAATAAACTGTACAAAACTCAATAAAGAACCAGTCAATAAACTGTACAAAACTAAATAAAGAAACAGGCAATAAACTGTACAAAACTATATACAGAAACAGTTAATGAAGAACCAGTCAATAGACTGTACAAAACTCAAAAAAGAACCAGTCAATAAATTGTGCAAAAAACTCAATAAAGAAACAGTCAATAAACTGTACAAAACTCAATAAAGAACCAGTCAATAAACTGTACAAAACTCAATAAAGAGCCAGTCAATAAACTCTACAAAACTAAATAAAGAAAGAGTCAATAAACTGTACAAAACTCAATAAAGAACCAGTCAATAAACTGTACAAAACTGAATAAAGAACCAATCAATAAACTGTACAAAACTCAATAAAGAACCAGTCAATAAACTGTACAAAACTCAATAAAGAACCAGTCAATAAACTGTACAAAACTAAATAAAGAACCAGTCAATAAACTATACAAAACTCAATAAAGAACCAGTCAATAAACTGTACAAAAGTCAATAAAGAACCAGTCAATAAATTTTGCACAACTAAATAAAGAAACAGTCAATAAACTGTACAAAACTCAATAAAGAACCAGTTAATAAACTGTACAAAACTCAATAAAGAACCAGTCAATTAACTGTACAAAACTAAATAAAGAAACAGTCAATAAACTGTACAAAACTCAATAAAGAACCAGTCAATAAACTGTACAAAACTGAATAAAGAACCAGTCAATAAACTGTACAAAACTCAATAAAGAACCAGTCAATAAACTGTACAAAACTCAATAAAGAACCAGTTAATAAACTGTACAAAACTCAGTAAAGAACCAGTCAATAAACTGTACAAAACTAAATAAAGAAACAGTCAATAAACTGTACAAAACTCAATAAAGAACCAGTCAATAAACTGTACAAAACTGAATAAAGAACCAGTCAATAAACTGTACAAAACTCAATAAAGAACCAGTCAATAAACTGTACAAAACTCAATAAAGAACCAGTCAATAAACTGTACAAAACTAAATAAAGAAACAGTCAATAAACTGTACAAAACTATATACAGAAACAGTTAATAAACTGTACAAAACTCAATAAAAAACCAGTCAATTAACTGTAGAAAACTAAATAAAGAAACAGTCAATAAACTGTACAAAACTCAATAAAGAACCAGTCAATAAACTGTACAAAACTGAATAAAGAACCAGTCAATAAACTGTACAAAACTCAATAAAGAACCAGTCAATAAACTGTACAAAACTCAATAAAGAACCAGTAAATAAACTGTACAAAACTCAATAAAGAACCAGTCAATAAACTGTACAAAACTAAATAAAGAAACAGTCAATAAACTGTACAAAACTCAATAAAGAACCAGTCAATAAACTGTACAAAACTGAATAAAGAACCAGTCAATAAACTGTACAAAACTCAATAAAGAACCAGTCAATAAACTGTACAAAACTAAATAAAGAACCAGTCAATAAACTATACAAAACTCAATAAAGAACCAGTCAATAAATTGTACACAAACTAAATAAAGAAACAGTCAATAAACTGTACAAAACTCAATAAAGAACCAGTCAATAAACTGTACAAAACTCAATAAAGAACCAGTCAATTAATTGTACAAAACTAAATAAAGAAACAGTCAATAAACTGTACAAAACTCAATAAAGAACCAGTCAATAAACTGTACAAAACTGAATAAAGAACCAGTCAATAAACTGTACAAAACTCAATAAAGAACCAGTTAATAAACTGTACAAAACTCAATAAAGAACCAGTCAATAAACTGTACAAAACTCGATAAAGAACCAGTCAATAAACTGAACAAAACTAAATAAAGAACCAGTCAATAAACTATACAAAACTCAATAAAGAACCAGTCAATAAACTGTACAAAAGTCAATAAAGAACCAGTCAGTAAACTGTACAAAACTCAAGAAAGAACCAGTCAATAAATTGTACACAAACTCAATAAAGAACCAGTCAATCAACTGTACAAAACTCAATAAAGAGCCAGTCAATAAACTGTACAAAACTAAATAAAGAAACAGTCAATAAACTGAACAAAACTAAATAAACAAACAGTCAATAAACTGTACAAAACTAAATAAACAACCAGTCAATAAATTGTACACAAACTAAATAAAGAAACAGTCAATAAACTGCACAAAACTCAATAAAGAACCAGTTAATAAACTGTACAAAACTCAATAAAGAACCAGTCAATAAACTGTACAAAACTAAATAAAGAAACAGTCAATAAACTGTACAAAACTCAATAAAGAACCAGTCAATAAACTGTACAAAACTCAATAAAGGACCAGTCAATAAACTGTACAAAACTAAATAAAGAACCAGTCAATAAACTGTACAAAACTCAATAAAGAACCAGTTAATAAACTGTACAAAACTCAATAAAGAACCAGTCAATAAACTGTACAAAATTAAAAAAAGAAACAGTCCATCAACTGTACAAAACTCAATAAAGAACCAGTCAATAAACTGTACAAAACTCAATAAAGAACCAGTCAATTAACTGTACAAAATTCAATAAAGAACCAGTCAATAAATTTTGCACAAACTAAATAAAGAAACAGTCAATAAACTGTACAAAACTCAATAAAGAACCAGTCAATAAACTGTACAAAACTGAATAAAGAACCAGTCAATAATCTGTACAAAACTCAATAAAGAACCAGTTAATAAACTGTACAAAACTCAGTAAAGAACCAGTCAATAAACTGTACAAAACTAAATAAAGAAACAGTCAATAAACTGTACAAAACTCAATAAAGAACCAGTCAATAAACTGTACAAAACTGAATAAAAAACCAGTCAATAAACTGTACAAAACTCAATAAAGAACCAGTCAATAAACTGTACAAAACTCAATAAAGAACCAGTCAATAAACTGTACAAAACTAAATAAAGAACCAGTCAATAAACTGTACAAAACTCAATAAAGAACCAGTCAATAAACTGTACAAAACTAAATAAAGAACCAGTCAATAAACTATACAAAACTCAATAAGGAACCAGTCAATAAACTGTACAAAAGTCAATAAAGAACCAGTCAATAAATTTTGCACAAACTAACTAAAGAAACAGTCAATAAACTGTACAAAACTCAATAAAGAACCAGTTAATAAACTGTACAAAACTCAATAAAGAACCAGTCAATTAACTGTACAAAACTAAATAAAGAAACAGTCAATAAACTGTACAAAACTCAATAAAGAACCAGTCAATAAACTGTACAAAACTGAATAAAGAACCAGTCAATAAATTGTACACAAACTCAATAAAGAACCAGTCAATAAACTGTACAAAACTCAATAAAGAACCAGTTAATAAACTGTACAAAACTCAGTAAAGAACCAGTCAATAAACTGTACAAAACTAAATAAAGAAACAGTCAATAAACTGTACAAAACTCAATAAAGAACCAGTCAATAAACTGTACAAAACTGAATAAAGAACCAGTCAATAAACTGTACAAAACTCAATAAAGAACCAGTCAATAAACTGTACAAAACTCAATAAAGAACCAGTCAATAAACTGTACAAAACTAAATAAAGAAACAGTCAATAAACTGTACAAAACTATATACAGAAACAGTTAATAAACTGTACAAAACTCAATAAAAAACCAGTCAATTAACTGTAGAAAACTAAATAAAGAAACAGTCAATAAACTGTACAAAACTCAATAAAGAACCAGTCAATAAACTGTACAAAACTGAATAAAGAACCAGTCAATAAACTGTACAAAACTCAATAAAGAACCAGTCAATAAACTGTACAAAACTCAATAAAGAACCAGTTAATAAACTGTACAAAACTCAATAAAGAACCAGTCAATAAACTGTACAAAACTAAATAAAGAAACAGTCAATAAACTGTACAAAACTCAATAAAGAACCAGTCAATAAACTGTACAAAACTGAATAAAGAACCAGTCAATAAACTGTACAAAACTCAATAAAGAACCAGTCAATAAACTGTACAAAACTAAATAAAGAACCAGTCAATAAACTATACAAAACTCAATAAAGAACCAGTCAATAAATTGTACACAAACTAAATAAAGAAACAGTCAATAAACTGTACAAAACTCAATAAAGAACTTGTCAATAAACTGTACAAAACTCAATAAAGAACCAATCAATTAATTGTACAAAACTAAATAAAGAAACAGTCAATAAACTGTACAAAACTCAATAAAGAACCAGTCAATAAACTGTACAAAACTGAATAAAGAACCAGTCAATAAACTGTACAAAACTCAATAAAGAACCAGTTAATAAACTGAACAAAACTAAATAAAGAAACAGTCAATAAACTGTACAAAACTATATACATAAACAGTTAATAAAGAACCAGTCAATAAACTGTACAAAACTGAATAAAGAACCAGTCAATAAACTGTACAAAACTAAATAAAGAAACAGTCAATAAACTGAACATAACTAAATAAAGAAACAGTCAATAAACTGTACAAAACTAAATAAACAACCGGTCAATAAATTGTACACAAACTAAATAAAGAAACAGTCAATAAACTGTACAAAACTCAAAAAAGAAGGAATTAATAAACTGTACAAAACTCAATAAAGAACCAGTCAATAAACTGTACAAAACTAAATAAAGAAACAGTCAATAAACTGTACAAAACTCAATAAAGAACCAGTCAATAAACTGTACAAAACTGAATAAAGAACCAGTCAATAATCTGTACAAAACTCAATAAAGAACCAGTCAATAAACTGTACAAAACTCAATAAAGAACCAGACAATAAACTGCACAAAACTAAATAAAGAAACAGTTAATAAACTGTACAAAACTCAATAAAGAACCAGTCAATAAACTGTACAAAACTGAATAAAGAACCAGTCAATAAACTGTACAAAACTGAATAAAGAACCAGTCAATAAACTGTACAAAACTCAATAAAGAACCAGTCAATAAACTGTTCAAAACTCAATAAAGAACCAGTCAATAAACTGTACAAAACTAAATAAAGAACCAGTCAATAAACTATACAAAACTCAATAAAGAACCAGTCAATAAACTGTACAAAAGTCAATAAAGAACCAGTCAATAAATTTTGAACAAACTAAATAAAGAAACAGTCAATAAACTGTACAAAACTCAATAAAGAACCAGTTAATAAACTGTACAAAACTCAATAAAGAACCAGTCAATTAACTGTACAAAACTAAAAAAGAAACAGTCAATAAACTGTACAAAACTCAATAAAGAACCAGTCAATAAACTGTACAAAACTCAATAAAGAACCAGTCAATAAACTGTACAAAACTCAATAAAGAACCAGTCAATAAATTGTACAAAACTCAATAAAGAAGCAGTTAATAAACTGTACAAAACTCAATAAAGAACCAGTCAATAAACTGTACAAAACTAAATAAAGAACCAGTCAATAAACTGTACAAAACTCAATAAAGAACCAGTCAATAAACTGCACAAAACTCAATAAAGAACCAGTTAATAAACTGTACAAAACTCAGTAAAGAACCAGTCAATAAACTGTACAAAACTAAATAAAGAAACAGTCAATAAACTGTACAAAACTCAATAAAGAACCAGTCAATAAACTGTACAAAACTGAATAAAGAACCAGTCAATAAACTGTACAAAACTCAATAAAGAACCAGTCAATAAACTGTACAAAACTCAATAAAGAACCAGTCAATAAACTGTACAAAACTAAATAAAGAAACAGTCAATAAACTGTACAAAACTATATACAGAAACAGTTAATAAACTGTACAAAACTCAATAAAAAACCAGTCAATTAACTGTAGAAAACTAAATAAAGAAACAGTCAATAAACTGTACAAAACTCAATAAAGAACCAGTCAATAAACTGTACAAAACTGAATAAAGAACCAGTCAATAAACTGTACAAAACTCAATAAAGAACCAGTCAATAAACTGTACAAAACTCAATAAAGAACCAGTTAATAAACTGTACAAAACTCAATAAAGAACCAGTCAATAAACTGTACAAAACTAAATAAAGAAACAGTCAATAAACTGTACAAAACTCAATAAAGAACCAGTCAATAAACTGTACAAAACTGAATAAAGAACCAGTCAATAAACTGTACAAAACTCAATAAAGAACCAGTCAATAAACTGTACAAAACTAAATAAAGAAACAGTCAATAAACTGTACAAAACTCAATAAAGAACCAGTCAATAAACTGTACAAAACTCAATAAAGAACCAGTCAATTAATTGTACAAAACTAAATAAAGAAACAGTCAATAAACTGTACAAAACTCAATAAAGAACCAGTCAATAAACTGTACAAAACTGAATAAAGAACCAGTCAATAAACTGTACAAAACTCAATAAAGAACCAGTCAATAAACTGTACAAAACTCAATAAAGAACCAGTTAATAAACTGTACAAAACTCAGTAAAGAACCAGTCAATAAACTGTACAAAACTAAATAAAGAAACAGTCAATAAACTGTACAAAACTCAATAAAGAACCAGTCAATAAACTGTACAAAACTGAATAAAGAACCAGTCAATAAACTGTACAAAACTCAATAAAGAACCAGTCAATAAACTGTACAAAACTCAATAAAGAACCAGTCAATAAACTGTACAAAACTAAATAAAGAAACAGTCAATAAACTGTACAAAACTATATACAGAAACAGTTAATAAACTGTACAAAACTCAATAAAAAACCAGTCAATTAACTGTAGAAAACTAAATAAAGAAACAGTCAATAAACTGTACAAAACTCAATAAAGAACCAGTCAATAAACTGTACAAAACTGAATAAAGAACCAGTCAATAAACTGTACAAAACTCAATAAAGAACCAGTCAATAAACTGTACAAAACTCAATAAAGAACCAGTTAATAAACTGTACAAAACTCAATAAAGAACCAGTCAATAAACTGTACAAAACTGAATAAAGAAACAGTCAATAAACTGTACAAAACTCAATAAAGAACCAGTCAATAAACTGTACAAAACTGAATAAAGAACCAGTCAATAAACTGTACAAAACTCAATAAAGAACCAGTCAATAAACTGTACAAAACTAAATAAAGAACCAGTCAATAAACTATACAAAACTCAATAAAGAACCAGTCAATAAATTGTACACAAACTAAATAAAGAAACAGTCAATAAACTGTACAAAACTCAATAAAGAACCAGTCAATAAACTGTACAAAACTCAATAAAGAACCAATCAATTAATTGTACAAAACTAAATAAAGAAACAGTCAATAAACTGTACAAAACTCAATAAAGAACCAGTCAATAAACTGTACAAAACTGAATAAAGAACCAGTCAATAAACTGTACAAAACTCAATAAAGAACCAGTTAATAAACTGAACAAAACTAAATAAAGAAACAGTCAATAAACTGTACAAAACTATATACATAAACAGTTAATAAAGAACCAGTCAATAAACTGTACAAAACTCAATAAAGAAACAGTCAATAAACTGTACAAAACTAAATAAAGAAACAGTCAATAAACTGAACATAACTAAATAAAGAAACAGTCAATAAACTGTACAAAACTAAATAAACAACCGGTCAATAAATTGTACACAAACTAAATAAAGAAACAGTCAATAAACTGTACAAAACTCAAAAAAGAAGGAATTAATAAACTGTACAAAACTCAATAAAGAACCAGTCAATAAACTGTACAAAACTAAATAAAGAAACAGTCAATAAACTGTACAAAACTCAATAAAGAACCAGTCAATAAACTGTACAAAACTGAATAAAGAACCAGTCAATAATCTGTACAAAACTCAATAAAGAACCAGTCAATAAACTGTACAAAACTCAATAAAGAACCAGACAATAAACTGCACAAAACTAAATAAAGAAACAGTTAATAAACTGTACAAAACTCAATAAAGAACCAGTCAATAAACTGTACAAAACTGAATAAAGAACCAGTCAATAAACTGTACAAAACTGAATAAAGAACCAGTCAATAAACTGTACAAAACTCAATAAAGAACCAGTCAATAAACTGTTCAAAACTCAATAAAGAACCAGTCAATAAACTGTACAAAACTAAATAAAGAACCAGTCAATAAACTATACAAAACTCAATAAAGAACCAGTCAATAAACTGTACAAAAGTCAATAAAGAACCAGTCAATAAATTTTGAACAAACTAAATAAAGAAACAGTCAATAAACTGTACAAAACTCAATAAAGAACCAGTTAATAAACTGTACAAAACTCAATAAAGAACCAGTCAATTAACTGTACAAAACTAAAAAAGAAACAGTCAATAAACTGTACAAAACTCAATAAAGAACCAGTCAATAAACTGTACAAAACTGAATAAAGAACCAGTCAATAAACTGTACAAAACTCAATAAAGAACCAGTCAATAAATTGTACAAAACTCAATAAAGAAGCAGTTAATAAACTGTACAAAACTCAATAAAGAACCAGTCAATAAACTGTACAAAACTAAATAAAGAACCAGTCAATAAACTGTACAAAACTCAATAAAGAACCAGTCAATAAACTGCACAAAACTCAATAAAGAACCAGTTAATAAACTGTACAAAACTCAGTAAAGAACCAGTCAATAAACTGTACAAAACTAAATAAAGAAACAGTCAATAAACTGTACAAAACTCAATAAAGAACCAGTCAATAAACTGTACAAAACTGAATAAAGAACCAGTCAATAAACTACAAAACTCAATAAAGAACCAGTCAATAAACTGTACAAAACTCAATAAAGAACCAGTCAATAAACTGTACAAAACTAAATAAAGAAACAGTCAATAAACTGTACAAAACTATATACAGAAACAGTTAATAAACTGTACAAAACTCAATAAAAAACCAGTCAATTAACTGTAGAAAGCTAAATAAAGAAACAGTCAATAAACTGTACAAAACTCAATAAAGAACCAGTCAATAAACTGTACAAAACTGAATAAAGAACCAGTCAATAAACTGTACAAAACTCAATAAAGAACCAGTCAATAAACTGTACAAAACTCAATAAAGAACCAGTTAATAAACTGTACAAAACTCAATAAAGAACCAGTCAATAAACTGTACAAAACTAAATAAAGAAACAGTCAATAAACTGTACAAAACTCAATAAAGAACCAGTCAATAAACTGTACAAAACTGAATAAAGAACCAGTCAATAAACTGTACAAAACTCAATAAAGAACCAGTCAATAAACTGTACAAAACTAAATAAAGAAACAGTCAATAAACTGTACAAAACTCAATAAAGAACCAGTCAATAAACTGTACAAAACTCAATAAAGAACCAGTCAATTAATTGTACAAAACTAAATAAAGAAACAGTCAATAAACTGTACAAAACTCAATAAAGAACCAGTCAATAAACTGTACAAAACTGAATAAAGAACCAGTCAATAAACTGTACAAAACTCAATAAAGAACCAGTTAATAAACTGAACAAAACTAAATAAAGAAACAGTCAATAAACTGTACAAAACTATATACATAAACAGTTAATAAAGAACCAGTCAATAAACTGTACAAAACTCAATAAAGAAACAGTCAATAAACTGTACAAAACTAAATAAAGAAACAGTCAATAAACTGAACATAACTAAATAAAGAAACAGTCAATAAACTGTACAAAACTAAATAAACAACCGGTCAATAAATTGTACACAAACTAAATAAAGAAACAGTCAATAAACTGTACAAAACTCAAAAAAGAAGCAATTAATAAACTGTACAAAACTCAATAAAGAATCAGTCAATAAACTGTACAAAACTAAATAAAGAAACAGTCAATAAACTGTACAAAACTCAATAAAGAACCAGTCAATAAACTGTACAAAACTGAATAAAGAACCAGTCAATAATCTGTACAAAACTCAATAAAGAACCAGTCAATAAACTGTACAAAACTCAATAAAGAACCAGTCAATAAACTGCACAAAACTAAATAAAGAAACAGTTAATAAACTGTACAAAACTCAATAAAGAACCAGTCAATAAACTGTACAAAACTGAATAAAGAACCAGTCAATAAACTGTACAAAACTGAATAAAGAACCAGTCAATAAACTGTACAAAACTCAATAAAGAACCAGTCAATAAACTGTTCAAAACTCAATAAAGAACCAGTCAATAAACTGTACAAAACTAAATAAAGAACCAGTCAATAAACTGTACAAAACTCAATAAAGAACCAGTCAATAAACTGTACAAAAGTCAATAAAGAACCAGTCAATAAATTTTGAACAAACTAAATAAAGAAACAGTCAATAAACTGTACAAAACTAAATAAAGAACCAGTTAATAAACTGTACAAAACTCAATAAAGAACCAGTCAATTAACTGTACAAAACTAAATAAAGAAACAGTCAATAAACTGTACAAAACTCAATAAAGAACCAGTCAATAAACTGTACAAAACTGAATAAAGAACCAGTCAATAAACTGTACAAAACTCAATAAAGAACCAGTCAATAAACTGTACAAAACTCAATAAAGAACCAGTTAATAAACTGTACAAAACTCAATAAAGAACCAGTCAATAAACTGTACAAAACTAAATAAAGAACCAGTCAATAAACTGTACAAAACTCAATAAAGAACCAGTCAATAAACTGTACAAAACTGAATAAGGAACCAATTAATAAACTGTACAAAACTCAATAAAGAACCAGTCAATAAACTGTACAAGACTCAATAAAGAACCAGTCAATAAACTGTACAAAACTCAATAAAGAACCAGTCAATAAACTGTACAAAACTGAATAAAGAACCAATTAATAAACTGTACAAAACTCAATAAAGAACCAGTCAATAAACTGTACAAATCTCAATAAAGAACCAGTCAATAAACTGTACAAAACTATATACAGAAAAAGTTAATAAAGAACCAGTCAATAAACTGTACAAAACTCAATAAAGAACCAGTCAATAACTGTACAAAACTCAATAAAGAAACAGTCAAGAAACTGCACAAAACTAAATAAAGAAACAGTCAATAAACTGTACAAAACTTAATAAAGGACCAGTCAATAAACTGTACAAAATTGAATATAGAACCAGTCAATAAACTGTACAAAACTCAATAAAGAAAAGGTCAATCAACTGTACAAAACTCAATAAAGAACCAGTCAATCAACTGCACAAAACTCGATAAAGAACAACACAATAAACTGTACAAAACTCAATAAAGAACCAGTCAATAAACTGTACAAAACAAAATAAAGAACCAGTCAATAAACTGTACAAAACTGAATAAAGAACCAATTAATAAACTGTACAAAACTCAATAAAGAACCAGTCAATAAACTGTACAAGACTCAATAAAGAACCAGTCAATAAACTGTACAAAACTAAATAAAGAAAGAGTCAATAAACTGAACAAAACTAAATAAACAAACAGTCAATAAATTTTACAAAACTAATTAAAAAACCAGTCAATAAATTGTACACAACCTAAATAAAGAAACAGTCAATAAACTGTACAAAACTCAATAAAGAACCAGTTAATAAACTGTACAAAACTCAATAAAGATCCACTCAATAAACTGTACAAAACTGAATAAAGAACCAGTCAATAAACTGTACAAAACAGAATAAAGAACCAGTCAATAAACTGTACAAAACTCAATAAAGAACCAGTCAATAAACTGTACAAAACTCAATAAAGAACCAGTCAATAAACTGTACAAAACTAAACAAAGAACCAGTCAATAAACTGTACAAAACTAAATACAGAACCAGTCAATAAACTGTACAAAACTCAATAAAGAACCAGTCAATAAAATGTACAAAACTGAATAAAGAACCAGTTAATAAACTGTACAAAACTCAATAAAGAACAAGTCAAGAAACTGTACAAGACTCAATAAAGAACCAGTCAATAAAGTGTACAAAACTAAATAAAGAAAGAGTCAATAAACTGAACAAACCTAAATAAACAAACAGTCAATAAACTTTACAAAACTAATTAAACAACCAGTCAATAAATTGTACACAAACTAAATAAAGAAACAGTCAATAAACTGTACAAAACTCAATAAAGAACCAGTCACTAAACTGCACAAAACTACATAAAGAAACAGTTAATAAACTGTACAAAACTCAATAAAGAACCAGTCAATAAACTGTACAAAACTGAATAAAGAACCAGTCAATAAATTGTACAAAACTGAATAAAGAACCAGTCAATAAACTGTACAAAAGTCAATATAGAACCAGTCAATAAACTGTACAAAACTAAATAAAGAACCAGTCAATAAACTATACAAAACTCAATAAAGAACCAGTCAATAAACTGTACAAAAGTCAATAAAGAACCAATCAATAACTTTTGCACAAACTAAATAAAGAAACAGTCAATAAACTGTACAAAACTCAATAAAGAACCAGTTAATAAACTGTACAAAACTCAATAAAGAACCAGTCAATTAACTGTACAAAACTAAATAAAGAAACAGTCAATAAACTGTACAAAACTGAATAAAGAACCAGTCAATAAACTGTACAAAACTGAATAAAGAACCAGTCAATAAACTGTACAAAACTCAATAAAGAACCAGTCAATAAACTGTACAAAACACAATAAAGAACCAGTTAATAAACTGTACAAAACTCAATAAAAAACCAGTCAATAAACTGTACAAAACTAAATAAAGAAACAGTCAATAAACTGTACAAAACTCAATAAAGAACCAGTCAATAAACTGTACAAAACTGAATAAAGAACCAGTCAATAAACTGTACAAAACTCAATAAAGAACCAGTCAATAAACTGTACAAAACTCAATAAAGAACCAGTCAATAAACTGTACAAAACTAAATAAAGAAACAGTCAATAAACTGTACAAGACTATATACATAAACAGTTAATAAAGAACCAGTCAATAAACTGTACAAAACTCAATAAAGAAACAGTCAATAAACTGTACAAAACTAAATAAAGAAACAGTCAATAAACTGAACATAACTAAATAAACAAACATTCAATAAACTGTACAAAACTAACTAAACAACCAGTCAATTAATTGTACACAAACTAAATAAAGAAACAGTCAATAAACTGTACAAAACTCAAAAAAGAAGCAATGAATAAACTGTAAAAACTCAATAAAGAACCAGTAAATAAACTGTAAAAAACTAACTAAAGAAACAGTCAATAAACTGTACAAAACTGAATAATGAACCAGTCAATAAACTGTACAAAACTGGATAAAGAACCAGTCAATAATCTGTACACAAACTAAATAAAGAAACAGTCAATAA
Source organism: Limnoperna fortunei (assembly GCA_944474755.1). Taxonomy (NCBI): domain Eukaryota; kingdom Metazoa; phylum Mollusca; class Bivalvia; order Mytilida; family Modiolidae; genus Limnoperna; species Limnoperna fortunei. The sequence continues at coordinate 22,695,665 of OX104118.1, read as the reverse complement.
ACTGTACAAAACTCAATAAAGAACCAGTCAATAAACTGTACAAAACTCAATAAAGAACCAGTCAATAAACTGAACAAAACTAAATAAAAAAACAGTCAATAAACTGTACAAAACACAATAAAGAAACAGTCAATAAACTGTACAAAACTGAATAAAGAACCAGTCAATAAACTGTACAAAAATGGATAAAGAACCTGTCAATAATCTGTACAAAACTGGATAAAGAACCAGTCAATAAACTGTACAAAACTCAATAAAGAACCAGTCACTAAACTGCACAAAACTAAATAAAGAAACAGTCAATAAACTGTACAAAACACAATAAAGAAACAGTCAATAAACTGTACAAAACTAAATAAAGAAACAGTCAATAAACTGTACAAAACTCAATAAAGAACCAGTCAATAAACTGTACAAAACTCAATAAAGAACCAGTCAATAAACTGTACAAAACTAAATAAAGAACCAGTCAATAAACTATACAAAACTCAATAAAGAACCGGTCACTAAACTGCACAAAACTAAATAAAGAAACAGTTAATAAACTGTACAAAACGCAATAAAGAACCAGTCAATAAACTGTACAAAACTCAATAAAGAACCAGTCAATAAACTGTACAAAACTCAATAAAGAACCAGTCAATAAACTGTACAAAACTCAATAAAGAACCAGTGAATAAACTATACAAAACTCAATAAAGAACCAGTCAATAAATTGTACACAAACTAAATAAAGAAACAGTCAATAAACTGTACAAAACTCAATAAAGAACCAGTCAATAAACTGTACAAAACTCAATAAAGAACCAGTCAATTAACTGTACAAAACTAAATAAAGAAACAGTCAATAAACTGTACAAAACTCAATAAAGAACCAGTCAATAAACTGTACAAAACTGAATAAAGAACCAGTCAATAAACTGTACAAAACTCAATAAAGAACCAGTTAATAAACTGAACAAAACTAAATAAAGAAACAGTCAATAAACTGTACAAAACTATATACATAAACAGTTAATAAAGAACCAGTCAATAAACTGTACAAAACTCAATAAAGAAACAGTCAATAAACTGTACAAAACTAAATAAAGAAACAGTCAATAAACTGAACATAACTAAATAAACAAACAGTCAATAAACTGTACAAAACTAAATAAACAACCGGTCAATAAATTGTACACAAACTAAATAAAGAAACAGTCAATAAACTGTACAAAACTCAAAAAAGAAGCAATTAATAAACTGTACAAAACTCAATAAAGAATCAGTCAATAAACTGTACAAAACTAAATAAAGAAACAGTCAATAAACTGTACAAAACTCAATAAAGAACCAGTCAATAAACTGTACAAAACTGAATAAAGAACCAGTCAATAATCTGTACAAAACTCAATAAAGAACCAGTCAATAAACTGTACAAAACTCAATAAAGAACCAGTCAATAAACTGCACAAAACTAAATAAAGAAACAGTTAATAAACTGTACAAAACTCAATAAAGAACCAGTCAATAAACTGTACAAAACTGAATAAAGAACCAGTCAATAAACTGTACAAAACTGAATAAAGAACCAGTCAATAAACTGTACAAAACTCAATAAAGAACCAGTCAATAAACTGTTCAAAACTCAATACAGAACCAGTCAATAAACTGTACAAAACTAAATAAAGAACCAGTCAATAAACTATACAAAACTCAATAAAGAACCAGTCAATAAACTGTACAAAAGTCAATAAAGAACCAGTCAATAAATTTTGAACAAACTAAATAAAGAAACAGTCAATAAACTGTACAAAACTCAATAAAGAACCAGTTAATAAACTGTACAAAACTCAATAAAGAACCAGTCAATTAACTGTACAAAACTAAATAAAGAAACAGTCAATAAACTGTACAAAACTCAATAAAGAACCAGTCAATAAACTGTACAAAACTGAATAAAGAACCAGTCAATAAACTGTACAAAACTCAATAAAGAACCAGTCAATAAACTGTACAAAACTCAATAAAGAACCAGTTAATAAACTGTACAAAACTCAATAAAGAACCAGTCAATAAACTGTACAAAACTAAATAAAGAACCAGTCAATAAACTGTACAAAACTCAATAAAGAACCAGTCAATAAACTGTACAAAACTGAATAAAGAACCAATAAATAAACTGTACAAAACTCAATAAAAAACCAGTCAATAAACTGTACAAGACTCAATAAAGAACCAGTCAATAAACTGTACAAAACTCAATAAAGAACCAGTCAATAAACTGTACAAAACTGAATAAAGAACCAATTAATAAACTGTACAAAACTCAATAAAGAACCAGTCAATAAACTGTACAAATCTCAATAAAGAACCAGTCAATAAACTGTACAAAACTATATACAGAAAAAGTTAATAAAGAACCAGTCAATAAACTGTACAAAACTCAATAAAGAACCAGTCAATAACTGTACAAAACTCAATAAAGAAACAGTCAAGAAACTGCACAAAACTAAATAAAGAAACAGTCAATAAACTGTACAAAACTTAATAAAGGACCAGTCAATAAACTGTACAAAATTGAATATAGAACCAGTCAATAAACTGTACAAAACTCAATAAAGAAAAGGTCAATCAACTGTACAAAACTCAATAAAGAACCAGTCAATCAACTGCACAAAACTCGATAAAGAACAACACAATAAACTGTACAAAACTCAATAAAGAACCAGTCAATAAACTGTACAAAACAAAATAAAGAACCAGTCAATAAACTGTACAAAACTGAATAAAGAACCAATTAATAAACTGTACAAAACTCAATAAAGAACCAGTCAATAAACTGTACAAGACTCAATAAAGAACCAGTCAATAAACTGTACAAAACTAAATAAAGAAAGAGTCAATAAACTGAACAAAACTAAATAAACAAACAGTCAATAAATTTTACAAAACTAATTAAAAAACCAGTCAATAAATTGTACACAACCTAAATAAAGAAACAGTCAATAAACTGTACAAAACTCAATAAAGAACCAGTTAATAAACTGTACAAAACTCAATAAAGATCCACTCAATAAACTGTACAAAACTGAATAAAGAACCAGTCAATAAACTGTACAAAACTGAATAAAGAACCAGTCAATAAACTGTACAAAACTCAATAAAGAACCAGTCAATAAACTGTACAAAACTCAATAAAGAACCAGTCAATAAACTGTACAAAACTAAACAAAGAACCAGTCAATAAACTGTACAAAACTATATACAGAACCAGTCAATAAACTGTACAAAACTCAATAAAGAACCAGTCAATAAAATGTACAAAACTGAATAAAGAACCAGTTAATAAACTGTACAAAACTCAATAAAGAACAAGTCAAGAAACTGTACAAGACTCAATAAAGAACCAGTCAATAAACTGTACAAAACTAAATAAAGAAAGAGTCAATAAACTGAACAAACCTAAATAAACAAACAGTCAATAAACTTTACAAAACTAATTAAACAACCAGTCAATAAATTGTACACAAACTAAATAAAGAAACAGTCAATAAACTGTACAAAACTCAATAAAGAACCAGTCACTAAACTGCACAAAACTACATAAAGAAACAGTTAATAAACTGTACAAAACTCAATAAAGAACCAGTCAATAAACTGTACAAAACTGAATAAAGAACCAGTCAATAAATTGTACAAAACTGAATAAAGAACCAGTCAATAAACTGTACAAAACTCAATAAAGAACCAGTCAATAAACTGTACAAAAGTCAATATAGAACCAGTCAATAAACTGTACAAAACTAAATAAAGAACCAGTCAATAAACTATACAAAACTCAATAAAGAACCAGTCAATAAACTGTACAAAAGTCAATAAAGAACCAATCAATAACTTTTGCACAAACTAAATAAAGAAACAGTCAATAAACTGTACAAAACTGAATAAAGAACCAGTTAATAAACTGTACAAAACTCAATAAAGAACCAGTCAATTAACTGTACAAAACTAAATAAAGAAACAGTCAATAAACTGTACAAAACTGAATAAAGAACCAGTCAATAAACTGTACAAAACTGAATAAAGAACCAGTCAATAAACTGTACAAAACTCAATAAAGAACCAGTCAATAAACTGTACAAAACACAATAAAGAACCAGTTAATAAACTGTACAAAACTCAATAAAAAACCAGTCAATAAACTGTACAAAACTAAATAAAGAAACAGTCAATAAACTGTACAAAACTCAATAAAGAACCAGTCAATAAACTGTACAAAACTCAATAAAGAACCAGTCAATAAACTGTACAAAACTCAATAAAGAACCAGTCAATAAACTGTACAAAACTCAATAAAGAACCAGTCAATAAACTGTACAAAACTAAATAAAGAAACAGTCAATAAACTGTACAAGACTATATACATAAACAGTTAATAAAGAACCAGTCAATAAACTGTACAAAACTCAATAAAGAAACAGTCAATAAACTGTACAAAACTAAATAAAGAAACAGTCAATAAACTGAACATAACTAAATAAACAAACATTCAATAAACTGTACAAAACTAACTAAACAACCAGTCAATTAATTGTACACAAACTAAATAAAGAAACAGTCAATAAACTGTACAAAACTCAAAAAAGAAGCAATGAATAAACTGTAAAAACTCAATAAAGAACCAGTAAATAAACTGTAAAAAACTAACTAAAGAAACAGTCAATAAACTGTACAAAACTGAATAATGAACCAGTCAATAAACTGTACAAAACTGGATAAAGAACCAGTCAATAATCTGTACACAAACTAAATAAAGAAACAGTCAATAAACTGTACAAAACTCAATAAAGAACCAGTCAATAAACTGTACAAAACTCAATAAAGAACCAGTCAATAAACTGAACAAAACTAAATAAAAAAACAGTCAATAAACTGTACAAAACACAATAAAGAAACAGTCAATAAACTGTACAAAACTGAATAAAGAACCAGTCAATAAACTGTACAAAAATGGATAAAGAACCTGACAATAATCTGTACAAAACTGGATAAAGAACCAGTCAATAAACTGTACAAAACTCAATAAAGAACCAGTCACTAAACTGCACAAAACTAAATAAAGAAACAGTTAATAAACTGTACAAAACTCAATAAAGAACCAGTCAATAAACTGTACAAAACTGAATAAAGAACCAGTCAATAAATTGTACAAAACTCAATAAAGAACCAGTCAATAAACTGTACAAAACGCAATAAAGAACCAGTCAATAAACTGAACAAAACTAAATAAAGAAACAGTCAATAAACTGTACAAAACACAATAAAGAAACAGTCAATAAACTGTACAAAACTAAATAAAGAAACAGTCAATAAACTGTACAAAACTCAATAAAGAACCAGTCAATAAACTGTACAAAACTCAATAAAGAACCAGTCAATAAACTGTACAAAACTAAATAAAGAACCAGTCAATAAACTATACAAAACTCAATAAAGAACCGGTCACTAAACTGCACAAAACTAAATAAAGAAACAGTTAATAAACTGTACAAAACGCAATAAAGAACCAGTCAATAAACTGTACAAAACTCAATAAAGAACCAGTCAATAAACTGTACAAAACTCAATAAAGAACCAGTCAATAAACTGTACAAAACTCAATAAAGAATCAGTTAATAAACTATACAAAACTCAATACAAAACTCAATAAAGAACCAGTCAATAAATTGTACACAAACTAAATAAAGAACCAGTCAATAAACTGTACAAAACTGAATAAAGAACCAGTCAATAAACTGTACAAAACTCAATAAAGAACCAGTCAATTAACTGTACAAAACTAAATAAAGAAACAGTCAATAAACTGTACAAAACTCAATAAAGAACCAGTCAATAAACTGTACAAAACTGAATAAAGAACCAGTCAATAAACTGTACAAAACTCAATAAAGAACCAGTTAATAAACTGAACAAAACTAAATAAAGAAACAGTCAATAAACTGTACAAAACTATATACATAAACAGTTAATAAAGAACCAGTCAATAAACTGTACAAAACTCAATAAAGAAACAGTCAATAAACTGTACAAAACTAAATAAAGAGACAGTCAATAAACTGAACATAACTAAATAAACAAACAGTCAATAAACTGTACAAAACTAAATAAACAACCGGTCAATAAATTGTACAAAAACTAAATAACGAAACAGTCAATAAACTGTACAAAACTCAAGAAAGAAGCAATTAATAAACTGTACAAAACTCAATAAAGAACCAGTCAATAAACTGTACAAAACTAAATAAAGAAACAGTCAATAAACTGTACAAAACTCAATAAAGAACCAGTCAATAAACTGTACAAAACTGAATAAAGAACCAGTCAATAATCTGTACAAAACTCAATAAAGAACCAGTCAATAAACTGTACAAAACTCAATAAAGAACCAGTCACTAAACTGCACAAAACTACATAAAGAAACAGTTAATAAACTGTACAAAACTCAATAAAGAACCAGTCAATAAACTGTACAAAACTGAATAAAGAACCAGTCAATAAACTGTACAAAACTGAATAAAGAACCAGTCAATAAACTGTACAAAACTCAATAAAGAACCAGTCAATAAACTGTACAAAAGTCAATATAGAACCAGTCAATAAACTGTACAAAACTAAATAAAGAACCAGTCAATAAACTATACAAAACTCAATAAAGAACCAGTCAATAAACTGTACAAAAGTCAATAAAGAACCAGTCAATAACTTTTGCACAAACTAAATAAAGAAACAGTCAATAAACTGTACAAAACTCAATAAAGAACCAGTTAATAAACTGTACAAAACTCAATAAAGAACCAGTCAATTAACTGTACAAAACTAAATAAAGAAACAGTCAATAAACTGTACAAAACTCAATAAAGAACCAGTCAATAAACTGTACAAAACTGAATAAAGAACCAGTCAATAAACTGTACAAAACTCAATAAAGAACCAGTCAATAAACTGTACAAAACACAATAAAGAACCAGTTAATAAACTGTACAAAACTCAATAAAGAACCAGTCAATAAACTGTACAAAACTAAATAAAGAAACAGTCAATAAACTGTACAAAACTCAATAAAGAACCAGTCAATAAACTGTACAAAACTGAATAAAGAACCAATCAATAAACTGTACAAAACTCAATAAAGAACCAGTCAATAAACTGTACAAAACTCAATAAAGAAACAGTCAATAAACTGTACAAAACTAAATAAAGAAACAGTCAATAAACTGAACATAACTAAATAAACAAACAGTCAATAAACTGTACAAAACTAAATAAACAACCGGTCAATAAATTGTACAAAAACTAAATAACGAAACAGTCAATAAACTGTACAAAACTCAAGAAAGAAGCAATTAATAAACTGTACAAAACTCAATAAAGAACCAGTCAATAAACTGTACAAAACTAAATAAAGAAACAGTCAATAAACTGTACAAAACTCAATAAAGAACCAGTCAATAAACTGTACAAAACTGAATAAAGAACCAGTCAATAATCTGTACAAAACTCAATAAAGAACCAGTCAATAAACTGTACAAAACTCAATAAAGAACCAGTCACTAAACTGCACAAAACTACATAAAGAAACAGTTAATAAACTGTACAAAACTGAATAAAGAACCAGTCAATAATCTGTACAAAACTCAATAAAGAACCAGTCAATAAACTGTACAAAACTCAATAAAGAACCAGTCACTAAACTGCACAAAACTACATAAAGAAACAGTTAATAAACTGTACAAAACTCAATAAAGAACCAGTCAATAAACTGTACAAAACTGAATAAAGAACCAGTCAATAAACTGTACAAAACTGAATAAAGAACCAGTCAATAAACTGTACAAAACTCAATAAAGAACCAGTCAATAAACTGTACAAAAGTCAATATAGAACCAGTCAATAAACTGTACAAAACTAAATAAAGAACCAGTCAATAAACTATACAAAACTCAATAAAGAACCAGTCAATAAACTGTACAAAAGTCAATAAAGAACCAGTCAATAACTTTTGCACAAACTAAATAAAGAAACAGTCAATAAACTGTACAAAACTCAATAAAGAACCAGTTAATAAACTGTACAAAACTCAATAAAGAACCAGTCAATTAACTGTACAAAACTAAATAAAGAAACAGTCAATAAACTGTACAAAACTCAATAAAGAACCAGTCAATAAACTGTACAAAACTGAATAAAGAACCAGTCAATAAACTGTACAAAACTCAATAAAGAACCAGTCAATAAACTGTACAAAACACAATAAAGAACCAGTTAATAAACTGTACAAAACTCAATAAAGAACCAGTCAATAAACTGTACAAAACTAAATAAAGAAACAGTCAATAAACTGTACAAAACTCAATAAAGAACCAGTCAATAAACTGTACAAAACTGAATAAAGAACCAATCAATAAACTGTACAAAACTCAATAAAGAACCAGTCAATAAACTGTACAAAACTAAATAAAGAAACAGTCAATAAACTGTACAAAACTCAATAAAGAACCAGTCAATAAACTGTACAAAACTCAATAAAGAACCAGTCAATAAACTGTACAAAACTAAATAAAGAACCAGTCAATAAACTATACAAAACTCAATAAAGAACCGGTCACTAAACTGCACAAAACTAAATAAAGAAACAGTTAATAAACTGTACAAAACGCAATAAAGAACCAGTCAATAAACTGTACAAAACTCAATAAAGAACCAGTCAATAAACTGTACAAAACTCAATAAAGAACCAGTCAATAAACTGTACAAAACTCAATAAAGAACCAGTGAATAAACTATACAAAACTCAATAAAGAACCAGTCAATAAATTGTACACAAACTAAATAAAGAAACAGTCAATAAACTGTACAAAACTCAATAAAGAACCAGTCAATAAACTGTACAAAACTCAATAAAGAACCAGTCAATTAACTGTACAAAACTAAATAAAGAAACAGTCAATAAACTGTACAAAACTCAATAAAGAACCAGTCAATAAACTGTACAAAACTGAATAAAGAACCAGTCAATAAACTGTACAAAACTCAATAAAGAACCAGTTAATAAACTGAACAAAACTAAATAAAGAAACAGTCAATAAACTGTACAAAACTATATACATAAACAGTTAATAAAGAACCAGTCAATAAACTGTACAAAACTCAATAAAGAAACAGTCAATAAACTGTACAAAACTAAATAAAGAGACAGTCAATAAACTGAACATAACTAAATAAACAAACAGTCAATAAACTGTACAAAACTAAATAAACAACCGGTCAATAAATTGTACAAAAACTAAATAACGAAACAGTCAATAAACTGTACAAAACTCAAGAAAGAAGCAATTAATAAACTGTACAAAACTCAATAAAGAACCAGTCAATAAACTGTACAAAACTAAATAAAGAAACAGTCAATAAACTGTACAAAACTCAATAAAGAACCAGTCAATAAACTGTACAAAACTGAATAAAGAACCAGTCAATAATCTGTACAAAACTCAATAAAGAACCAGTCAATAAACTGTACAAAACTCAATAAAGAACCAGTCACTAAACTGCACAAAACTACATAAAGAAACAGTTAATAAACTGTACAAAACTCAATAAAGAACCAGTCAATAAACTGTACAAAACTGAATAAAGAACCAGTCAATAAACTGTACAAAACTGAATAAAGAACCAGTCAATAAACTGTACAAAACTCAATAAAGAACCAGTCAATAAACTGTACAAAAGTCAATATAGAACCAGTCAATAAACTGTACAAAACTAAATAAAGAACCAGTCAATAAACTATACAAAACTCAATAAAGAACCAGTCAATAAACTGTACAAAAGTCAATAAAGAACCAGTCAATAACTTTTGCACAAACTAAATAAAGAAACAGTCAATAAACTGTACAAAACTCAATAAAGAACCAGTTAATAAACTGTACAAAACTCAATAAAGAACCAGTCAATTAACTGTACAAAACTAAATAAAGAAACAGTCAATAAACTGTACAAAACTCAATAAAGAACCAGTCAATAAACTGTACAAAACTGAATAAAGAACCAGTCAATAAACTGTACAAAACTCAATAAAGAACCAGTCAATAAACTGTACAAAACACAATAAAGAACCAGTTAATAAACTGTACAAAACTCAATAAAGAACCAGTCAATAAACTGTACAAAACTAAATAAAGAAACAGTCAATAAACTGTACAAAACTCAATAAAGAACCAGTCAATAAACTGTACAAAACTGAATAAAGAACCAATCAATAAACTGTACAAAACTCAATAAAGAACCAGTCAATAAACTGTACAAAACTCAATAAAGAAACAGTCAATAAACTGTACAAAACTAAATAAAGAGACAGTCAATAAACTGAACATAACTAAATAAACAAACAGTCAATAAACTGTACAAAACTAAATAAACAACCGGTCAATAAATTGTACAAAAACTAAATAACGAAACAGTCAATAAACTGTACAAAACTCAAGAAAGAAGCAATTAATAAACTGTACAAAACTCAATAAAGAACCAGTCAATAAACTGTACAAAACTAAATAAAGAAACAGTCAATAAACTGTACAAAACTCAATAAAGAACCAGTCAATAAACTGTACAAAACTGAATAAAGAACCAGTCAATAAACTGTACAAAACTCAATAAAGAACCAGTCAATAAACTGTACAAAACTCAATAAAGAACCAGTCACTAAACTGCACAAAACTACATAAAGAAACAGTTAATAAACTGTACAAAACTGAATAAAGAACCAGTCAATAATCTGTACAAAACTCAATAAAGAACCAGTCAATAAACTGTACAAAACTCAATAAAGAACCAGTCACTAAACTGCACAAAACTACATAAAGAAACAGTTAATAAACTGTACAAAACTCAATAAAGAACCAGTCAATAAACTGTACAAAACTGAATAAAGAACCAGTCAATAAACTGTACAAAACTGAATAAAGAACCAGTCAATAAACTGTACAAAACTCAATAAAGAACCAGTCAATAAACTGTACAAAAGTCAATATAGAACCAGTCAATAAACTGTACAAAACTAAATAAAGAACCAGTCAATAAACTATACAAAACTCAATAAAGAACCAGTCAATAAACTGTACAAAAGTCAATAAAGAACCAGTCAATAACTTTTGCACAAACTAAATAAAGAAACAGTCAATAAACTGTACAAAACTCAATAAAGAACCAGTTAATAAACTGTACAAAACTCAATAAAGAACCAGTCAATTAACTGTACAAAACTAAATAAAGAAACAGTCAATAAACTGTACAAAACTCAATAAAGAACCAGTCAATAAACTGTACAAAACTGAATAAAGAACCAGTCAATAAACTGTACAAAACTCAATAAAGAACCAGTCAATAAACTGTACAAAACACAATAAAGAACCAGTTAATAAACTGTACAAAACTCAATAAAGAACCAGTCAATAAACTGTACAAAACTAAATAAAGAAACAGTCAATAAACTGTACAAAACTCAATAAAGAACCAGTCAATAAACTGTACAAAACTGAATAAAGAACCAATCAATAAACTGTACAAAACTCAATAAAGAACCAGTCAATAAACTGTACAAAACTCAATAAAGAAACAGTCATCAAACTGTACAAAACTAAATAAAGAGACAGTCAATAAACTGAACATAACTAAATAAACAAACAGTCAATAAACTGTACAAAACTAAATAAACAACCGGTCAATAAACTGTACAAAAACTAAATAAAGAACCAGTCAATAAACTGTACAAAACTCAAGAAAGAAGCAATTAATAAACTGTACAAAACTCAATAAAGAACCAGTCAATAAACTGTACAAAACTAAATAAAGAAACAGTCAATAAACTGTACAAAACTCAATAAAGAACCAGTCAATAAACTGTACAAAACTGAATAAAGAACCAGTCAATAATCTGTACAAAACTCAATAAAGAACCAGTCAATAAACTGTACAAAACTCAATAAAGAACCAGTCACTAAACTGCACAAAACTACATAAAGAAACAGTTAATAAACTGTACAAAACTCAATAAAGAACCAGTCAATAAACTGTACAAAACTGAATAAAGAACCAGTCAATAAACTGTACAAAACTGAATAAAGAACCAGTCAATAAACTGTACAAAACTCAATAAAGAACCAGTCAATAAACTGTACAAAAGTCAATATAGAACCAGTCAATAAACTGTACAAAACTAAATAAAGAACCAGTCAATAAACTATACAAAACTCAATAAAGAACCAGTCAATAAACTGTACAAAAGTCAATAAAGAACCAGTCAATAACTTTTGCACAAACTAAATAAAGAAACAGTCAATAAACTGTACAAAACTCAATAAAGAACCAGTTAATAAACTGTACAAAACTCAATAAAGAACCAGTCAATTAACTGTACAAAACTAAATAAAGAAACAGTCAATAAACTGTACAAAACTCAATAAAGAACCAGTCAATAAACTGTACAAAACTGAATAAAGAACCAGTCAATAAACTGTACAAAACTCAATAAAGAACCAGTCAATAAACTGTACAAAACACAATAAAGAACCAGTTAATAAACTGTACAAAACTCAATAAAGAACCAGTCAATAAACTGTACAAAACTAAATAAAGAAACAGTCAATAAACTGTACAAAACTCAATAAAGAACCAGTCAATAAACTGTACAAAAGTCAATAAAGAACCAGTCAATAACTTTTGCACAAACTAAATAAAGAAACAGTCAATAAACTGTACAAAACTCAATAAAGAACCAGTTAATAAACTGTACAAAACTCAATAAAGAACCAGTCAATTAACTGTACAAAACTAAATAAAGAAACAGTCAATAAACTGTACAAAACTCAATAAAGAACCAGTCAATAAACTGTACAAAACTGAATAAAGAACCAGTCAATAAACTGTACAAAACTCAATAAAGAACCAGTCAATAAACTGTACAAAACACAATAAAGAACCAGTTAATAAACTGTACAAAACTCAATAAAGAACCAGTCAATAAACTGTACAAAACTAAATAAAGAAACAGTCAATAAACTGTACAAAACTCAATAAAGAACCAGTCAATAAACTGTACAAAACTGAATAAAGAACCAATCAATAAACTGTACAAAAGTCAATAAAGAACCAGTCAATAACTTTTGCACAAACTAAATAAAGAAACAGTCAATAAACTGTACAAAACTCAATAAAGAACCAGTTAATAAACTGTACAAAACTCAATAAAGAACCAGTCAATTAACTGTACAAAACTAAATAAAGAAACAGTCAATAAACTGTACAAAACTCAATAAAGAACCAGTCAATAAACTGTACAAAACTGAATAAAGAACCAGTCAATAAACTGTACAAAACTCAATAAAGAACCAGTCAATAAACTGTACAAAACACAATAAAGAACCAGTTAATAAACTGTACAAAACTCAATAAAGAACCAGTCAATAAACTGTACAAAACTAAATAAAGAAACAGTCAATAAACTGTACAAAACTCAATAAAGAACCAGTCAATAAACTGTACAAAACTAAATAAAGAACCAATCAATAAACTGTACAAAACTCAATAAAGAACCAGTCAATAAACTGTACAAAACTCAATAAAGAAACAGTCAATAAACTGTACAAAACTAAATAAAGAGACAGTCAATAAACTGAACATAACTAAATAAACAAACAGTCAATAAACTGTACAAAACTAAATAAACAACCGGTCAATAAATTGTACAAAAACTAAATAACGAAACAGTCAATAAACTGTACAAAACTCAAGAAAGAAGCAATTAATAAACTGTACAAAACTCAATAAAGAACCAGTCAATAAACTGTACAAAACTAAATAAAGAAACAGTCAATAAACTGTACAAAACTCAATAAAGAACCAGTCAATAAACTGTACAAAACTGAATAAAGAACCAGTCAATAATCTGTACAAAACTCAATAAAGAACCAGTCAATAAACTGTACAAAACTCAATAAAGAACCAGTCACTAAACTGCACAAAACTACATAAAGAAACAGTTAATAAACTGTACAAAACTCAATAAAGAACCAGTCAATAAACTGTACAAAACTGAATAAAGAACCAGTCAATAAACTGTACAAAACTGAATAAAGAACCAGTCAATAAACTGTACAAAACTCAATAAAGAACCAGTCAATAAACTGTACAAAAGTCAATATAGAACCAGTCAATAAACTGTACAAAACTAAATAAAGAACCAGTCAATAAACTATACAAAACTCAATAAAGAACCAGTCAATAAACTGTACAAAAGTCAATAAAGAACCAGTCAATAACTTTTGCACAAACTAAATAAAGAAACAGTCAATAAACTGTACAAAACTCAATAAAGAACCAGTTAATAAACTGTACAAAACTCAATAAAGAACCAGTCAATTAACTGTACAAAACTAAATAAAGAAACAGTCAATAAACTGTACAAAACTCAATAAAGAACCAGTCAATAAACTGTACAAAACTGAATAAAGAACCAGTCAATAAACTGTACAAAACTCAATAAAGAACCAGTCAATAAACTGTACAAAACACAATAAAGAACCAGTTAATAAACTGTACAAAACTCAATAAAGAACCAGTCAATAAACTGTACAAAACTAAATAAAGAAACAGTCAATAAACTGTACAAAACTCAATAAAGAACCAGTCAATAAACTGTACAAAACTGAATAAAGAACCAATCAATAAACTGTACAAAACTCAATAAAGAACCAGTCAATAAACTGTACAAAACTCAATAAAGAACCAGTCAATAAACTGTACAAAACTAAATAAAGAAACAGTCAATAAACTGTACAAAACTATATACAGAAACAGTTAATGAAGAACCAGTCAATAGACTGTACAAAACTCAAAAAAGAACCAGTCAATAAAATGTGCAAAAAACTCAATAAAGAAACAGTCAATAAACTGTACAAAACTCAATAAAGAACCAGTCAATAAACTGTACAAAACTCAATAAAGAGCCAGTCAATAAACTCTACAAAACTAAATAAAGAAAGAGTCAATAAACTGAACAAAACTAAATAAACAACCGGTCAATAAATTGTACACAAACTAAATAAAGAAACAGTCAATAAACTGTACAAAGCTCAAAAAGAAGCAATTAATAAACTGTACAAAACTCAATAAAGAACCAGTCAATAAACTGTACAAAACTAAATAAAGAAACAGTCAATAAACTGTACAAAACTCAATAAAGAACCAGTCAATAAACTGTACAAAACTGAATAAAGAACCAGTCAATAATCTGTACAAAACTCAATAAAGAACCAGTCAATAAACTGTACAAAACTCAATAACGAACCAGTCACTAAACTGCACAAAACTTAATAAAGAAACAGTTAATAAACTGTACAAAACTCAATAAAGAACCAGTCAATAAACTGTACAAAACTGAATAAAGAACCAGTCAATAAACTGTACAAAAGTCAATAAAGAACCAGTCAATAAATTTTGCACAAACTAAATAAAGAAACAGTCAATAAACTGTACAAAACTGAATAAAGAACCAGTCAATAAACTGTACAAAACTCAATAAAGAACCAGTCAATAAACTGAACAAAACTCAATAAAGAACCAGTCAATAAACTGTACAAAACTAAATAAAGAACCAGTCAATAAACTGTACAAAACTCAATAAAGAACCAGTCAATAAACTGTACAAAAGTCAATAAAGAACCAGTCAATAAATTTTGCACAAACTAAATAAAGAAACAGTCAATAAACTGTACAAAACTCAATAAAGAACCAGTTAATAAACTGTACAAAACTCAATAAAGAACCAGTCAATTAACTGCACAAAACTAAATAAAGAAACAGTCAATAAACTGTACAAAACTCAATAAAGACCCAGTCAATAAACTGTACAAAACTGAATAAAGAACCAGTCAATAAACTGTACAAAACTCAATAAAGAACCAGTCAATAAACTGTACAAAACTCAATAAAGAACCAGTTAATAAACTGTATAAAACTCAATAAAGAACCAGTCAATAAACTGTACAAAACTAAATAAAGAAACAGTCAATAAACTGTACAAAACTCAATAAAAAACCAGTCAATAAACTGTACAAAACTCAATAAAGAACCAGTCAATAAACTGTACAAAACTCAATAAAGAACCAGTCAATAAACTGTACAAAACTCAATAAAGAACCAGTCAATTAACTGTACAAAACTAAATAAAGAAACAGTCAATAAACTGTACAAAACTCAATAAAGAACCAGTCAATAAACTGTACAAAACTGAATAAAGAACCAGTCAATAAACTGTACAAAACTCAATAAAGAACCAGTCAATAAACTGTACAAAACTCAATAAAGAACCAGTTAATAAACTGTACAAAACTCAAAAAGAACCAGTTAATAAACTGTACAAAACTTAATAAAGAACCAGTCAATTAATTGTACAAAACTAAATAAAGAAACAGTCAATAAACTGTACAAAACTCAATAAAGACCCAGTCAATAAACTGTACAAAACTGAATAAAGAACCAGTCAATAAACTGTACAAAACTCAATAAAGAACCAGTCAATAAACTGTACAAAACTCAATAAAGAACCAGTTAATAAACTGTATAAAACTCAATAAAGAACCAGTCTATAAACTGTACAAAACTAAATAAAGAAACAGTCAATAAACTGTACAAAACTCAATAAAGAACCAGTCAATAAACTGTACAAAACTCAATAAAGAACCAGTCAATAAACTGTACAAAACTCAATAAAGAACCAGTCAATAAACTGTACAAAACTCAATAAAGAACCAGTCAATTAACTGTACAAAACTAAATAAAGAAACAGTCAATAAACTGTACAAAACTCAATAAAGAACCAGTCAATAAACTGTACAAAACTGAATAAAGAACCAGTCAATAAACTGTACAAAACTCAATAAAGAACCAGTCAATGAACTGTACAAAACTCAATAAAGAACCAGTTAATAAACTGTACAAAACTCAATAAAGAACCAGTCAATAAACTGTACAAAACTAAATAAAGAAACAGTCAATAAACTGTACAAAACTCAATTAAGAACCAGTCAATAAACTGTACAAAACTCAATAAAGAACCAGTCAATAAACTGTACAAAACTCAATAAAGAACCAGTCAACAAACTGTACAAAACTCAATAAAGAACCAGTCAATAAACTGTACAAAACTAAATAAAGAAACAGTCAATAAACTGTACAAAACTCAATAAAGAACCAGTCAATAAACTGTACAAAACTCAATAAAGAACCAGTCAATAAACTGTACAAAACTAAATAAAGAACCAGTGAATAAACTATACAAAACTCAATAAAGAACCAGTCAATTAACTGTACAAAACTAAATAAAGAAACAGTCAATAAACTGTACAAAACTCAATAAAGAACCAGTCAATAAACTGTACAAAACTGAATAAAGAACCAGTCAATAATCTGTACAAAACTCAATAAAGAACCAGTCAATAAACTGTACAAAACTCAATAACGAACCAGTCACTAAACTGCACAAAACTTAATAAAGAAACAGTTAATAAACTGTACAAAACTCAATAAAGAACCAGTCAATAAACTGTACAAAACTGAATAAAGAACCAGTCAATAAACTGTACAAAAGTCAATAAAGAACCAGTCAATAAATTTTGCACAAACTAAATAAAGAAACAGTCAATAAACTGTACAAAACTGAATAAAGAACCAGTCAATAAACTGTACAAAACTCAATAAAGAACCAGTCAATAAACTGAACAAAACTCAATAAAGAACCAGTCAATAAACTGTACAAAACTAAATAAAGAACCAGTCAATAAACTATACAAAACTCAATAAAGAACCAGTCAATAAACTGTACAAAAGTCAATAAAGAACCAGTCAATAAATTTTGCACAAACTAAATAAAGAAACAGTCAATAAACTGTACAAAACTCAATAAAGAACCAGTTAATAAACTGTACAAAACTCAATAAAGAACCAGTCAATTAACTGCACAAAACTAAATAAAGAAACAGTCAATAAACTGTACAAAACTCAATAAAGACCCAGTCAATAAACTGTACAAAACTGAATAAAGAACCAGTCAATAAACTGTACAAAACTCAATAAAGAACCAGTCAATAAACTGTACAAAACTCAATAAAGAACCAGTTAATAAACTGTATAAAACTCAATAAAGAACCAGTCAATAAACTGTACAAAACTAAATAAAGAAACAGTCAATAAACTGTACAAAACTCAATAAAGAACCAGTCAATAAACTGTACAAAACTCAATAAAGAACCAGTCAATAAACTGTACAAAACTCAATAAAGAACCAGTCAATAAACTGTACAAAACTCAATAAAGAACCAGTCAATAAACTGTACAAAACTAAATAAAGAAACAGTCAATAAACTGTACAAAACTCAATAAAGAACCAGTCAATAAACTGTACAAAACTGAATAAAGAACCAGTCAATAAACTGTACAAAACTCAATAAAGAACCAGTCAATAAACTGTACAAAACTCAATAAAGAACCAGTCAATAAACTGTACAAAACTCAATAAAGAACCAGTTAATAAACTGTACAAAACTTAATAAAGAACCAGTCAATTAACTGCACAAAACTAAATAAAGAAACAGTCAATAAACTGTACAAAACTCAATAAAGACCCAGTCAATAAACTGTACAAAACTGAATAAAGAACCAGTCAATAAACTGTACAAAACTCAATAAAGAACCAGTCAATAAACTGTACAAAACTCAATAAAGAACCAGTTAATAAACTGTATAAAACTCAATAAAGAACCAGTCTATAAACTGTACAAAACTAAATAAAGAAACAGTCAATAAACTGTACAAAACTCAATAAAGAACCAGTCAATAAACTGTACAAAACTCAATAAAGAACCAGTCAATAAACTGTACAAAACTCAATAAAGAACCAGTCAATAAACTGTACAAAACTCAATAAAGAACCAGTCAATTAACTGTACAAAACTAAATAAAGAAACAGTCAATAAACTGTACAAAACTCAATAAAGAACCAGTCAATAAACTGTACAAAACTGAATAAAGAACCAGTCAATAAACTGTACAAAACTCAATAAAGAACCAGTCAATGAACTGTACAAAACTCAATAAAGAACCAGTTAATAAACTGTACAAAACTCAATAAAGAACCAGTCAATAAACTGTACAAAACTAAATAAAGAAACAGTCAATAAACTGTACAAAACTCAATTAAGAACCAGTCAATAAACTGTACAAAACTCAATAAAGAACCAGTCAATAAACTGTACAAAACTCAATAAAGAACCAGTCAACAAACTGTACAAAACTCAATAAAGAACCAGTCAATAAACTGTACAAAACTAAATAAAGAAACAGTCAATAAACTGTACAAAACTCAATAAAGAACCAGTCAATAAACTGTACAAAACTCAATAAAGAACCAGTCAATAAACTGTACAAAACTAAATAAAGAACCAGTGAATAAACTATACAAAACTCAATAAAGAACCAGTCAATTAACTGTACAAAACTAAATAAAGAAACAGTCAATAAACTGTACAAAACTCAATAAAGAACCAGTCAATAAACTGTACAAAACTGAATAAAGAACCAGTCAATAAACTGTACAAAACTCAATAAAGAACCAGTTAATAAACTGAACAAAACTAAATAAAGAAACAGTCAATAAACTGTACAAAACTATATACATAAACAGTTAATAAGGAACCAGTCAATAAACTGTACAAAACTCAATAAAGAAACAGTCAATAAACTGTACATAACTAAATAAAGAAACAGTCAATAAACTGAACATAACTAAATAAACAAACAGTCAATAAACTGTACAAAACTAAATAAACAACCGGTCAATAAATTGTACAAAAACTAAATAACGAAACAGTCAATAAACTGTACAAAACTCAAGAAAGAAGCAATTAATAAACTGTACAAAACTCAATAAAGAACCAGTCAATAAACTGTACAAAACTAAATAAAGAAACAGTCAATAAACTGTACAAAACTCAATAAAGAACCAGTCAATAAACTGTACAAAACTCAATAAAGAACCAGTCAATAATCTGTACAAAACTCAATAAAGAAGAACCAGTCAATAATCTGTACAAAACTCAATAAAGAACCAGTCAATAAACTGTACAAAACTCAATAAAGAACCAGTCACTAAACTGCACAAAACTACATAAAGAAACAGTTAATAAACTGTACAAAACTCAATAAAGAACCAGTCAATAAACTGTACAAAACTCAATAAAGAACCAGTCAACAAACTGTACAAAACTCAATAAAGAACCAGTCAATAAACTGTACAAAACTAAATAAAGAAACAGTCAATAAACTGTACAAAACTCAATAAAGAACCAGTCAATAAACTGTACAAAACTCAATAAAGAACCAGTCAATAAACTGTACAAAACTAAATAAAGAACCAGTGAATAAACTATACAAAACTCAATAAAGAACCAGTCAATTAACTGTACAAAACTAAATAAAGAAACAGTCAATAAACTGTACAAAACTCAATAAAGAACCAGTCAATAAACTGTACAAAACTGAATAAAGAACCAGTCAATAAACTGTACAAAACTCAATAAAGAACCAGTTAATAAACTGAACAAAACTAAATAAAGAAACAGTCAATAAACTGTACAAAACTATATACATAAACAGTTAATAAGGAACCAGTCAATAAACTGTACAAAACTCAATAAAGAAACAGTCAATAAACTGTACATAACTAAATAAAGAAACAGTCAATAAACTGAACATAACTAAATAAACAAACAGTCAATAAACTGTACAAAACTAAATAAACAACCGGTCAATAAATTGTACAAAAACTAAATAACGAAACAGTCAATAAACTGTACAAAACTCAAGAAAGAAGCAATTAATAAACTGTACAAAACTCAATAAAGAACCAGTCAATAAACTGTACAAAACTAAATAAAGAAACAGTCAATAAACTGTACAAAACTCAATAAAGAACCAGTCAATAAACTGTACAAAACTCAATAAAGAACCAGTCAATAATCTGTACAAAACTCAATAAAGAAGAACCAGTCAATAATCTGTACAAAACTCAATAAAGAACCAGTCAATAAACTGTACAAAACTCAATAAAGAACCAGTCACTAAACTGCACAAAACTACATAAAGAAACAGTTAATAAACTGTACAAAACTCAATAAAGAACCAGTCAATAAACTGTACAAAACTGAATAAAGAACCAGTCAATAAACTGTACAAAACTGAATAAAGAACCAGTCAATAAACTGTACAAAACTCAATAAAGAACCAGTCAATAAACTGTACAAAAGTCAATATAGAACCAGTCAATAAACTGTACAAAACTAAATAAAGAACCAGTCAATAAACTATACAAAACTCAATAAAGAACCAGTCAATAAACTGTACAAAAGTCAATAAAGAACCAGTCAATAACTTTTGCACAAACTAAATAAAGAAACAGTCAATAAACTGTACAAAACTCAATAAAGAACCAGTTAATAACCTGTACAAAACTCAATAAAGAACCAGTCAATTAACTGTACAAAACTAAATAAAGAAACAGTCAATAAACTGTACAAAACTCAATAAAGAACCAGTCAATAAACTGTACAAAACTGAATAAAGAACCAGTCAATAAACTGTACAAAACTCAATAAAGAACCAGTCAATAAACTGTACAAAACACAATAAAGAACCAGTTAATAAACTGTACAAAACTCAATAAAGAACCAGTCAATAAACTGTACAAAACTAAATAAAGAAACAGTCAATAAACTGTACAAAACTCAATAAAGAACCAGTCAATAAACTGTACAAAACTGAATAAAGAACCAGTCAATAAACTGTACAAAACTCAATAAAGAACCAGTCAATAAACTGTACAAAACTCAATAAAGAACCAGTCAATAAACTGTACAAAACTAAATAAAGAAACAGTCAATAAACTGTACAAAACTATATACAGAAACAGTTAATGAAGAACCAGTCAATAGACTGTACAAAACTCAAAAAAGAACCAGTCAATAAAATGTGCAAAAAACTCAATAAAGAAACAGTCAATAAACTGTACAAAACTCAATAAAGAACCAGTCAATAAACTGTACAAAACTCAATAAAGAGCCAGTCAATAAACTCTACAAAACTAAATAAAGAAAGAGTCAATAAACTGAACAAAACTAAATAAACAACCGGTCAATAAATTGTACACAAACTAAATAAAGAAACAGTCAATAAACTATACAAAGCACAAAAAGAAGCAATTAATAAACTGTACAAAACTCAATAAAGAACCAGTCAATAAACTGTACAAAACTAAATAAAGAAACAGTCAATAAACTGTACAAAACTCAATAAAGAACCAGTCAATAAACTGTACAAAACTGAATAAAGAACCAGTCAATAATCTGTACAAAACTCAATAAAGAACCAGTCAATAAACTGTACAAAACTCAATACAGAACCAGTCACTAAACTGCACAAAACTTAATAAAGAAACAGTTAATAAACTGTACAAAACTCAATAAAGAACCAGTCAATAAACTGTACAAAACTGAATAAAGAACCAGTCAATAAACTGTACAAAAGTCAATAAAGAACCAGTCAATAAATTTTGCACAAACTAAATAAAGAAACAGTCAATAAACTGTACAAAACTGAATAAAGAACCAGTCAATAAACTGTACAAAACTGAATAAAGAACCAGTCAATAAACTGAACAAAACTCAATAAAGAACCAGTCAATAAACTGTACAAAACTAAATAAAGAACCAGTCAGTAAACTATACAAAACTCAATAAAGAACCAGTCAATAAACTGTACAAAAGTCAATAAAGAACCAGTCAATAAATTTTGCACAAACTAAATAAAGAAACAGTCAATAAACTGTACAAAACTCAATAAAGAACCAGTTAATAAACTGTACAAAACTCAATAAAGAACCAGTCAATTAACTGCACAAAACTAAATAAAGAAACAGTCAATAAACTGTACAAAACTCAATAAAGACCCAGTCAATAAACTGTACAAAACTGAATAAAGAACCAGTCAATAAACTGTACAAAACTCAATAAAGAACCAGTCAATAAACTGTACAAAACTCAATAAAGAACCAGTTAATAAACTGTATAAAACTCAATAAAGAACCAGTCAATAAACTGTACAAAACTAAATAAAGAAACAGTCAATAAACTGTACAAAACTCAATAAAGAACCAGTCAATAAACTGTACAAAACTCAATAAAGAACCAGTCAATAAACTGTACAAAACTCAATAAAGAACCAGTCAATAAACTGTACAAAACTCAATAAAGAACCAGTCAATTAACTGTACAAAACTAAATAAAGAAACAGTCAATAAACTGTACAAAACTCAATAAAGAACTAGTCAATAAACTGTACAAAACTGAATAAAGAACCAGTCAATAAACTGTACAAAACTCAATAAAGAACCAGTCAATAAACTGTACAAAACTCAATAAAGAACCAGTTAATAAACTGTACAAAACTCAATAAAGAACCAGTTAATAAACTGTACAAAACTCAATAAAGAACCAGTCAATTAACTGCACAAAACTAAATAAAGAAACAGTCAATAAACTGTACAAAACTCAATAAAGACCCAGTCAATAAACTGTACAAAACTGAATAAAGAACCAGTCAATAAACTGTACAAAACTCAATAAAGAACCAGTCAATAAACTGTACAAAACTCAATAAAGAACCAGTTAATAAACTGTATAAAACTCAATAAAGAACCAGTCAATAAACTGTACAAAACTAAATAAAGAAACAGTCAATAAACTGTACAAAGCTCAATAAAGAACCAGTCAATAAACTGTACAAAACTCAATAAAGAACCAGTCAATAAACTGTACAAAACTCAATAAAGAACCAGTCAATAAACTGTACAAAACTCAATAAAGAACCAGTCAATTAACTGTACAAAACTAAATAAAGAAACAGTCAATAAACTGTACAAAACTCAATAAAGAACCAGTCAATAAACTGTACAAAACTGAATAAAGAACCAGTCAATGAACTGTACAAAACTCAATAAAGAACCAGTTAATAAACTGTACAAAACTCAATAAAGAACCAGTCAATAAACTGTACAAAACTAAATAAAGAAACAGTCAATAAACTGTACAAAACTCAATAAAGAACCAGTCAATAAACTGTACAAAACTCAATAAAGAACCAGTCAATAAACTGTTCAAAACTCAATAAAGAACCAGTCAATAAACTGTACAAAACTCAATAAAGAACCAGTCAATAAACTGTACAAAACTAAATAAAGAAACAGTCAATAAACTGTACAAAACTATATACAGAAACAGTTAATAAAGAACCAGTCAATAAACTGTACAAAACTCAATAAAGAACCAGTCAATAAACTGTACAAAACTCAATAAAGAACCAGTTAATAAACTGTACAAAACTCAATAAAGAACCAGTTAATAAACTGTACAAAACTCAATAAAGAACCAGTCAATTAACTGCACAAAACTAAATAAAGAAACAGTCAATAAACTGTACAAAACTCAATAAAGACCCAGTCAATAAACTGTACAAAACTGAATAAAGAACCAGTCAATAAACTGTACAAAACTCAATAAAGAACCAGTCAATAAACTGTACAAAACTCAATAAAGAACCAGTTAATAAACTGTATAAAACTCAATAAAGAACCAGTCAATAAACTGTACAAAACTAAATAAAGAAACAGTCAATAAACTGTACAAAACTCAATAAAGAACCAGTCAATAAACTGTACAAAACTCAATAAAGAACCAGTCAATAAACTGTACAAAACTCAATAAAGAACCAGTCAATAAACTGTACAAAACTCAATAAAGAACCAGTCAATTAACTGTACAAAACTAAATAAAGAAACAGTCAATAAACTGTACAAAACTCAATAAAGAACCAGTCAATAAACTGTACAAAACTGAATAAAGAACCAGTCAATGAACTGTACAAAACTCAATAAAGAACCAGTTAATAAACTGTACAAAACTCAATAAAGAACCAGTCAATAAACTGTACAAAACTAAATAAAGAAACAGTCAATAAACTGTACAAAACTCAATAAAGAACCAGTCAATAAACTGTACAAAACTCAATAAAGAACCAGTCAATAAACTGTTCAAAACTCAATAAAGAACCAGTCAATAAACTGTACAAAACTCAATAAAGAACCAGTCAATAAACTGTACAAAACTAAATAAAGAAACAGTCAATAAACTGTACAAAACTATATACAGAAACAGTTAATGAAGAACCAGTCAATAGACTGTACAAAACTCAAAAAAGAACCAGTCAATAAATTGTGCAAAAAACTCAATTAAGAAACAGTCAATAAACTGTACAAAACTCAATAAAGAACCAGTCAATAAACTGTACAAAACTCAATAAAGAGCCAGTCAATAAACTGTACAAAACTAAATAAAGAAAGAGTCAATAAACTGTACAAAACTAAATAAAGAAACAGTCAATAAACTGTACAAAACTATATACAGAAACAGTTAATGAAGAACCAGTCAATAGACTGTACAAAACTCATAAAAGAACCAGTCAATAAATTGTGCAAAAAAACTCAATAAAGAAACAGTCAATAAACTGTACAAAACTCAATAAAGAACCAGTCAATAAACTGTACAAAACTCAATAAAGAGCCAGTCAATAAACTCTACAAAACTAAATAAAGAAAGAGTCAACAAACTGAACAAAACTAAATAAACAACCGGTCAATAAATTGTACACAAACTAAATAAAGAAACAGTCAATAAACTGTACAAAACTCAAAAAAGAAGCAATTAATAAACTGTACAAAACTCAATAAAGAACCAGTCAATAAACTGTACAAATCTAAATAAAGAAACAGTCAATAAACTGTACAAAACTCAATAAAGAACCAGTCAATAAACTGTACAAAACTGAATAAAGAACCAGTCAATAATATGTACAAAACTCAATAAAGAACCAGTCAATAAACTGTACAAAACTCAATAAAGAACCAGTCAATAAACTGCACAAATCTAAATAAAGAAACAGTTAATAAACTGTACAAAACTCAATAAAGAACCAGTCAATAAACTGTACAAAACTGAATAAAGAACCAGTCAATAAATTGTACAAAACTCAATAAAGAACCAGTCAATAAACTGTACAAAACTCAATAAAGAACCAGTCAATAAACTGTACAAAACTAAATAAAGAAACAGTCAATAAACTGTACAAAACACAATAAAGAAACAGTCAATAAACTGTACAAAACTAAATAAAGAAACAGTCAATAAACTGTACAAAACTCAATAAAGAACCAGTCAATAAACTGTACAAAACTCAATAAAGAACCAGTCAATAAACTGTACAAAACTAAATAAAGAACCAGTCAATAAACTATACAAAACTCAATAAAGAACCGGTCACTAAACTGCACAAAACTAAATAAAGAAACAGTTAATAAACTGTACAAAACTCAATAAAGAACCAGTCAATAAACTGTACAAAACTCAATAAAGAACCAGTCAATAAACTGTACAAAACTCAATAAAGAACCAGTCAATAAACTGTACAAAACTCAATAAAGAACCAGTCAATAAACTGAACAAAACTAAATAAAGAAACAGTCAATAAACTGTACAAAATACAATAAAGAAACAGTCAATAAACTGTACAAAACTAAATAAAGAAACAGTCAATAAACTGTACAAAACTCAATAAAGAACCAATCAATAAACTGTACAAAACTCAATAAAGAACCAGTCAATAAACTGTACAAAACTAAATAAAGAACCAGTGAATAAACTATACAAAACTCAATAAAGAACCAGTCAATAAATTGTACACAAACTAAATAAAGAAACAGTCAATAAACTGTACAAAACTCAATAAAGAACCAGTCAATTAACTGTACAAAACTAAATAAAGAAACAGTCAATAAACTATACAAAACTCAATAAAGAACCGGTCACTAAACTGCACAAAACTAAATAAAGAAACAGTTAATAAACTGTACAAAACTCAATAAAGAACCAGTCAATAAACTGTACAAAACTCAATAAAGAACCAGTCAATAAACTGTACAAAACTCAATAAAGAACCAGTCAATAAACTGTACAAAACTCAATAAAGAACCAGTCAATAAACTGAACAAAACTAAATAAAGAAACAGTCAATAAACTGTACAAAATACAATAAAGAAACAGTCAATAAACTGTACAAAACTAAATAAAGAAACAGTCAATAAACTGTACAAAACTCAATAAAGAACCAATCAATAAACTGTACAAAACTCAATAAAGAACCAGTCAATAAACTGAACAAAACTAAATAAAGAACCAGTGAATAAACTATACAAAACTCAATAAAGAACCAGTCAATAAATTGTACACAAACTAAATAAAGAACCAGTCAATAAACTGTACAAAACTCAATAAAGAACCAGTCAATTAACTGTACAAAACTAAATAAAGAAACAGTCAATAAACTGTACAAAACTCAATAAAGAACCAGTCAATAAACTGTACAAAACTCAATAAAGAACCAGTCAATAAACTGTACAAAACTAAATAAAGAACCAGTTAATAAACTGAACAAAACTAAATAAAGAAACAGTCAATAAACTGTACAAAACTATATACATAAACAGTTAATAAAGAACCAGTCAATAAACTGTACAAAACTCAATAAAGAAACAGTCAATAAACTGTACAAAACTAAATAAAGAAACAGTCAATAAACTGAACATAACTAAATAAACAAACAGTCAATAAACTGTACAAAACTCAATAAACAACCGGTCAATAAATTGTACACAAACTAAATAAAGAAACAGTCAATAAACTGTACAAAACTCAAAAAAGAAGCAATTAATAAACTGTACAAAACTCAATAAAGAACCAGTCAATAAACTGTACAAAACTAAATAAAGAAACAGTCAATAAACTGTACAAAACTCAATAAAGAACCAGTCAATACTGTACAAAACTGAATAAAGAACCAGTCAATAATCTGTACAAAACTCAATAAAGAACCAGTCAATAAACTGTACAAAACTCAATAAAGAACCAGTCACTAAACTGCACAAAACTACATAAAGAAACAGTTAATAAACTGTACAAAACTCAATAAAGAACCAGTCAATAAACTGTACAAAACTGAATAAAGAACCAGTCAATAAACTGTACAAAACTGAATAAAGAACCAGTCAATATACTGTACAAAACTCAATAAAGAACCAGTCGATAAACTGTACAAAAGTCAATATAGAACCAGTCAATAAACTGTACAAAACTAAATAAAGAACCAGTCAATAAACTATACAAAACTCAATAAAGAACCAGTCAATAAACTGTACAAAAGTCAATAAAGAACCAGTCAATAAATTTTGCACAAACTAAATAAAGAAACAGTCAATAAACTGTACAAAACTCAATAAAGAACCAGTTAATAAACTGTACAAAACTCAATAAAGAACCAGTCAATTAACTGTACAAAACTAAATAAAGAAACAGTCAATAAACTGTACAAAACTCAATAAAGAACCAGTCAATAAACTGTACAAAACTGAATAAAGAACCAGTCAATAAACTGTACAAAACTCAATAAAGAACCAGTCAATAAACTGTACAAAAAACAATAAAGAACCAGTTAATAAACTGTACAAAACTCAATAAAGAACCAGTCAATAAACTGTACAAAACTAAATAAAGAAACAGTCAATAAACTGTACAAAACTCAATAAAGAACCAGTCAATAAACTGTACAAAACTCAATAAAGAACCAGTCAATAAACTGTACAAAACTCAATAAAGAACCAGTCAATAAACTGTACAAAACTCAATAAAGAACCAGTCAATAAACTGTATAAATCTAAATAAAGAAACAGTCAATAAACTGTACAAAACTCAATAAAGAACCAGTCAATAAAGTGTACAAAACTGAATAAAGAACCAGTCAATAATCTGTACAAAACTCAATAAAGAACCAGTCAATAAACTGTACAAAACTCAATAAAGAACCAGTCACTAAACTGCACAAAACTTAATAAAGAAACAGTTAATAAACTGTACAAAACTCAATAAAGAACCAGTCAATAAACTGTACAAAACTGAATAAAGAACCAGTCAATAAACTGTACAAAAGTCAATAAAGAACCAGTCAATAAATTTTGCACAAACTAAATAAAGAAACAGTCAATAAACTGTACAAAACTGAATAAAGAACCAGTCAATAAACTGTACAAAACTCAATAAAGAACCAGTCAATAAACTGAACAAAACTCAATAAAGAACCAGTCAATAAACTGTACAAAACTAAATAAAGAACCAGTCAATAACCTATACAAAACTCAATAAAGAACCAGTCAATAAACTGTACAAAAGTCAATAAAGAACCAGTCAATAAATTTTGCACAAACTAAATAAAGAAACAGTCAATAAACTGTACAAAACTCAATAAAGAACCAGTTAATAAACTGTACAAAACTCAATAAAGAACCAGTCAATTAACTGCACAAAACTAAATAAAGAAACAGTCAATAAACTGTACAAAACTCAATAAAGACCCAGTCAATAAACTGTACAAAACTGAATAAAGAACCAGTCAATAAACTGTACAAAACTCAATAAAGAACCAGTCAATAAACTGTACAAAACTCAATAAAGAACCAGTTAATAAACTGTATAAAACTCAATAAAGAACCAGTCAATAAACTGTACAAAACTAAATAAAGAAACAGTCAATAAACTGTACAAAACTCAATAAAGAACCAGTCAATAAACTGTACAAAACTCAATAAAGAACCAGTCAATAAACTGTACAAAACTCAATAAAGAACCAGTCAATAAACTGTACAAAACTCAATAAAGAACCAGTCAATTAACTGTACAAAACTAAATAAAGAAACAGTCAATAAACTGTACAAAACTCAATAAAGAACCAGTCAATAACTGTACAAAACTGAATAAAGAACCAGTCAATAAACTGTACAAAACTCAATAAAGAACCAGTCAATAAACTGTACAAAACTCAATAAAGAACCAGTTAATAAACTGTACAAAACTCAATAAAGAACCAGTTAATAAACTGTACAAAACTCAATAAAGAACCAGTCAATTAACTGCACAAAACTAAATAAAGAAACAGTCAATAAACTGTACAAAACTCAATAAAGACCCAGTCAATAAACTGTACAAAACTGAATAAAGAACCAGTCAATAAACTGTACAAAACTCAATAAAGAACCAGTCAATAAACTGTACAAAACTCAATAAAGAACCAGTTAATAAACTGTATAAAACTCAATAAAGAACCAGTCAATAAACTGTACAAAACTAAATAAAGAAACAGTCAATAAACTGTACAAAACTCAATAAAGAACCAGTCAATAAACTGTACAAAACTCAATAAAGAACCAGTCAATAAACTGTACAAAACTCAATAAAGAACCAGTCAATAAACTGTACAAAACTCAATAAAGAACCAGTCAATTAACTGTACAAAACTAAATAAAGAAACAGTCAATAAACTGTACAAAACTCAATAAAGAACCAGTCAATAAACTGTACAAAACTGAATAAAGAACCAGTCAATAAACTGTACAAAACACAATAAAGAACCAGTCAATGAACTGTACAAAACTCAATAAAGAACCAGTTAATAAACTGTACAAAACTCAATAAAGAACCAGTCAATAAACTGTACAAAACTAAATAAAGAAACAGTCAATAAACTGTACAAAACTCAATAAAGAACCAGTCAATAAACTGTACAAAACTCAATAAAGAACCAGTCAATAAACTGTACAAAACTCAATAAAGAACCAGTCAATAAACTGTACAAAACTCAATAAAGAACCAGTCAATAAACTGTACAAAACTAAATAAAGAAACAGTCAATCAACTGTACAAAACTATATACAGAAACAGTTAATGAAGAACCAGTCAATAGACTGTACAAAACTCAAAAAAGAACCAGTCAATAAATTGTGCAAAAAACTCAATAAAGAAACAGTCAATAAACTGTACAAAACTCAATAAAGAACCAGTCAATAAACTGTACAAAACTCAATAAAGAGCCAGTCAATAAACTGTACAAAACTAAATAAAGAAAGAGTCAATAAACTGTACAAAACTAAATAAAGAAACAGTCAATAAACTGTACAAAACTATATACAGAAACAGTTAATGAAGAACCAGTCAATAGACTGTACAAAACTCATAAAAGAACCAGTCAATAAATTGTGCAAAAAAACTCAATAAAGAAACAGTCAATAAACTGTACAAAACTCAATAAAGAACCAGTCAATAAACTGTACAAAACTCAATAAAGAGCCAGTCAATAAACTCTACAAAACTAAATAAAGAAAGAGTCAATAAACTGAACAAAACTAAATAAACAACCGGTCAATAAATTGTACACAAACTAAATAAAGAAACAGTCAATAAACTGTACAAAACTCAAAAAAGAAGCAATTAATAAACTGTACAAAACTCAATAAAGAACCAGTCAATAAACTGTACAAATCTAAATAAAGAAACAGTCAATAAACTGTACAAAACTCAATAAAGAACCAGTCAATAAACTGTACAAAACTGAATAAAGAACCAGTCAATAATCTGTACAAAACTCAATAAAGAACCAGTCAATAAACTGTACAAAACTCAATAAAGAACCAGTCACTAAACTGCACAAATCTAAATAAAGAAACAGTTAATAAACTGTACAAAACTCAATAAAGAACCAGTCAATAAACTGTACAAAACTGAATAAAGAACCAGTCAATAAATTGTACAAAACTCAATAAAGAACCAGTCAATAAACTGTACAAAACTCAATAAAGAACCAGTCAATAAACTGAACAAAACTAAATAAAGAAACAGTCAATAAACTGTACAAAACACAATAAAGAAACAGTCAATAAACTGTACAAAACTAAATAAAGAAACAGTCAATAAACTGTACAAAACTCAATAAAGAACCAGTCAATAAACTGTACAAAACTCAATAAAGAACCAGTCAATAAACTGTACAAAACTAAATAAAGAACCAGTCAATAAACTATACAAAACTCAATAAAGAACCGGTCACTAAACTGCACAAAACTAAATAAAGAAACAGTTAATAAACTGTACAAAACTCAATAAAGAACCAGTCAATAAACTGTACAAAACTCAATAAAGAACCAGTCAATAAACTGTACAAAACTCAATAAAGAACCAGTCAATAAACTGTACAAAACTCAATAAAGAACCAGTCAATAAACTGAACAAAACTAAATAAAGAAACAGTCAATAAACTGTACAAAATACAATAAAGAAACAGTCAATAAACTGTACAAAACTAAATAAAGAAACTTTCAATAAACTGTACAAAACTCAATAAAGAACCAATCAATAAACTGTACAAAACTCAATAAAGAACCAGTCAATAAACTGTACAAAACTAAATTAAGAACCAGTGAATAAACTATACAAAACTCAATAAAGAACCAGTCAATAAATTGTACACAAACTAAATAAAGAAACAGTCAATAAACTGTACAAAACTCAATAAAGAACCAGTCAATTAACTGTACAAAACTAAATAAAGAAACAGTCAATAAACTATACAAAACTCAATAAAGAACCGGTCACTAAACTGCACAAAACTAAATAAAGAAACAGTTAATAAACTGTACAAAACTCAATAAAGAACCAGTCAATAAACTGTACAAAACTCAATAAAGAACCAGTCAATAAACTGTACAAAACTCAATAAAGAACCAGTCAATAAACTGTACAAAACTCAATAAAGAACCAGTCAATAAACTGAACAAAACTAAATAAAGAAACAGTCAATAAACTGTACAAAATACAATAAAGAAACAGTCAATAAACTGTACAAAACTAAATAAAGAAACAGTCAATAAACAGTACAATACTCAATAAAGAACCAATCAATAAACTGTACAAAACTCAATAAAGAACCAGTCAATAAACTGTACAAAACTAAATAAAGAACCAGTGAATAAACTATACAAAACTCAATAAAGAACCAGTCAATAAATTGTACACAAACTAAATAAAGAACCAGTCAATAAACTGTACAAAACTCAATAAAGAACCAGTCAATTAACTGTACAAAACTAAATAAAGAAACAGTCAATAAACTGTACAAAACTCAATAAAGAACCAGTCAATAAACTGTACAAAACTCAATAAAGAACCAGTCAATAAACTGTACAAAACTCAATAAAGAACCAGTTAATAAACTGAACAAAACTAAATAAAGAAACAGTCAATAAACTGTACAAAACTATATACATAAACAGTTAATAAAGAACCAGTCAATAAACTGTACAAAACTCAATAAAGAAACAGTCAATAAACTGTACAAAACTCAATAAAGAACCAGTCAATAAACTGTACAAAACTGAATAAAGAACCAGTCAATAATCTGTACAAAACTCAATAAAGAACCAGTCAATAAACTGTACAAAACTCAATAAAGAACCAGTCACTAAACTGCACAAATCTAAATAAAGAAACAGTTAATAAACTGTACAAAACTCAATAAAGAACCAGTCAATAAACTGTACAAAACTGAATAAAGAACCAGTCAATAAATTGTACAAAACTCAATAAAGAACCAGTCAATAAACTGTACAAAACTCAATAAAGAACCAGTCAATAAACTGAACAAAACTAAATAAAGAAACAGTCAATAAACTGTACAAAACACAATAAAGAAACAGTCAATAAACTGTACAAAACTAAATAAAGAAACAGTCAATAAACTGTACAAAACTCAATAAAGAACCAGTCAATAAACTGTACAAAACTCAATAAAGAACCAGTCAATAAACTGTACAAAACTAAATAAAGAACCAGTCAATAAACTATACAAAACTCAATAAAGAACCGGTCACTAAACTGCACAAAACTAAATAAAGAAACAGTTAATAAACTGTACAAAACTCAATAAAGAACCAGTCAATAAACTGTACAAAACTCAATAAAGAACCAGTCAATAAACTGTACAAAACTCAATAAAGAACCAGTCAATAAACTGTACAAAACTCAATAAAGAACCAGTCAATAAACTGAACAAAACTAAATAAAGAAACAGTCAATAAACTGTACAAAATACAATAAAGAAACAGTCAATAAACTGTACAAAACTAAATAAAGAAACAGTCAATAAACTGTACAAAACTCAATAAAGAACCAATCAATAAACTGTACAAAACTCAATAAAGAACCAGTCAATAAACTGTACAAAACTAAATTAAGAACCAGTGAATAAACTATACAAAACTCAATAAAGAACCAGTCAATAAATTGTACACAAACTAAATAAAGAAACAGTCAATAAACTGTACAAAACTCAATAAAGAACCAGTCAATTAACTGTACAAAACTAAATAAAGAAACAGTCAATAAACTATACAAAACTCAATAAAGAACCGGTCACTAAACTGCACAAAACTAAATAAAGAAACAGTTAATAAACTGTACAAAACTCAATAAAGAACCAATCAATAAACTGTACAAAACTCAATAAAGAACCAGTCAATAAACTGTACAAAACTCAATAAAGAACCAGTCAATAAACTGTACAAAACTCAATAAAGAACCAGTCAATAAACTGAACAAAACTAAATAAAGAAACAGTCAATAAACTGTACAAAATACAATAAAGAAACAGTCAATAAACTGTACAAAACTAAATAAAGAAACAGTCAATAAACAGTACAATACTCAATAAAGAACCAATCAATAAACTGTACAAAACTCAATAAAGAACCAGTCAATAAACTGTACAAAACTAAATAAAGAACCAGTGAATAAACTATACAAAACTCAATAAAGAACCAGTCAATAAATTGTACACAAACTAAATAAAGAACCAGTCAATAAACTGTACAAAACTCAATAAAGAACCAGTCAATTAACTGTACAAAACTAAATAAAGAAACAGTCAATAAACTGTACAAAACTCAATAAAGAACCAGTCAATAAACTGTACAAAACTCAATAAAGAACCAGTCAATAAACTGTACAAAACTCAATAAAGAACCAGTTAATAAACTGAACAAAACTAAATAAAGAAACAGTCAATAAACTGTACAAAACTATGTACATAAACAGTTAATAAAGAACCAGTCAATAAACTGTACAAAGCTCAATAAAGAAACAGTCAATAAACTGTACAAAACTCAATAAAGAACCAGTCAATAAACTGTACAAAACTGAATAAAGAACCAGTCAATAATCTGTACAAAACTCAATAAAGAACCAGTCAATAAACTGTACAAAACTCAATAAAGAACCAGTCACTAAACTGCACAAATCTAAATAATGAAACAGTTAATAAACTGTACAAAACTCAATAAAGAACCAGTCAATAAACTGTACAAAACTGAATAAAGAACCAGTCAATAAATTGTACAAAACTCAATAAAGAACCAGTCAATAAACTGTACAAAACTCAATAAAGAACCAGTCAATAAACTGAACAAAACTAAATAAAGAAACAGTCAATAAACTGTACAAAACACAATAAAGAAACAGTCAATAAACTGTACAAAACTAAATAAAGAAACAGTCAATAAACTGTACAAAACTCAATAAAGAACCAGTCAATAAACTGTACAAAACTCAATAAAGAACCAGTCAATAAACTGTACAAAACTAAATAAAGAACCAGTCAATAAACTATACAAAACTCAATAAAGAACCGGTCACTAAACTGCACAAAACTAAATAAAGAAACAGTTAATAAACTGTACAAAACTCAATAAAGAACCAGTCAATAAACTGTACAAAACTCAATAAAGAACCAGTCAATAAACTGTACAAAACTCAATAAAGAACCAGTCAATAAACTGTACAAAACTCAATAAAGAACCAGTCAATAAACTGAACAAAACTAAATAAAGAAACAGTCAATAAACTGTACAAAATACAATAAAGAAACAGTCAATAAACTGTACAAAACTAAATAAAGAAACAGTCAATAAACTGTACAAAACTCAATAAAGAACCAATCAATAAACTGTACAAAACTCAATAAAGAACCAGTCAATAAACTGTACAAAACTAAATAAAGAACCAGTGAATAAACTATACAAAACTCAATAAAGAACCAGTCAATAAATTGTACACAAACTAAATAAAGAAACAGTCAAAAACTGTACAAAACTCAATAAAGAACCAGTCAATTAACTGTACAAAACTAAATAAAGAAACAGTCAATAAACTATACAAAACTCAATAAAGAACCGGTCACTAAACTGCACAAAACTAAATAAAGAAACAGTTAATAAACTGTACAAAACTCAATAAAGAACCAGTCAATAAACTGTACAAAACTCAATAAAGAACCAGTCAATAAACTGTACAAAACTCAATAAAGAACCAGTCAATAAACTGTACAAAACTCAATAAAGAACCAGTCAATAAACTGAACAAAACTAAATAAAGAAACAGTCAATAAACTGTACAAAATACAATAAAGAAACAGTCAATAAACTGTACAAAACTAAATAAAGAAACAGTCAATAAACTGTACAATACTCAATAAAGAACCAATCAATAAACTGTACAAAACTCAATAAAGAACCAGTCAATAAACTGTACAAAACTAAATAAAGAACCAGTGAATAAACTATACAAAACTCAATAAAGAACCAGTCAATAAATTGTACACAAACTAAATAAAGAACCAGTCAATAAACTGTACAAAACTCAATAAAGAACCAGTCAATTAACTGTACAAAACTAAATAAAGAAACAGTCAATAAACTGTACAAAACTCAATAAAGAACCAGTCAATAAACTGTACAAAACTCAATAAAGAACCAGTCAATAAACTGTACAAAACTCAATAAAGAACCAGTTAATAAACTGAACAAAACTAAATAAAGAAACAGTCAATAAACTGTACAAAACTATATACATAAACAGTTAATAAAGAACCAGTCAATAAACTGTACAAAACTCAATAAAGAAACAGTCAATAAACTGTACAAAACTAAATAAAGAAACAGTCAATAGAACATAACTAAATAAACAAACAGTCAATAAACTGTACAAAACTAAATAAACAACCGGTCAATAAATTGTACACAAACTAAATAAAGAAACAGTCAATAAACTGTACAAAACTCAAAAAAGAAGCAATTAATAAACTGTACAAAACTCAATAAAGAACCAGTCAATAAACTGTACAAAACTAAATAAAGAAACAGTCAATAAACTGTACAAAATTCAATAAAGAACCAGTCAATAAACTGTACAAAACTGAATAAAGAACCAGTCAATAATCTGTACAAAACTCAATAAAGAACAAGTCAATAAACTGTACAAAACTCAATAAAGAACCAGTCACTAAACTGCACAAAACTCAATAAAGAACCAGTTAATAAACTGTACAAAACTCAATAAAGAACCAGTCAATAAACTGTACAAAACTGAATAAAGAACCAGTCAATAAACTGTACAAAACTGAATAAAGAACCAGTCAATAAACTGTACAAAACTCAATAAAGAACCAGTCGATAAACTGTACAAAACTCTATAAAGAACCAGTCAATAAACTGTACAAAACTAAATAAAGAAACAGTCAATAAACTGTACAAAACTCAATAAAGAACCAGTTAATAAACTGTACAAAACTCAATAAAGAACCAGTCAATAAACTGTACAAAACTAAATAAAGAAACAGTCAATAAACTGTACAAAACTCAATAAAGAACCAGTCAATAAACTGTACAAAACTCAATAAAGAACCAGTCAATAAACTGTACAAAACTCAATAAAGAACCAGTCAATAAACTGTACAAAACTAAATAAAGAAACAGTCAATAAACTGTACAAAACTATATACAGAAACAGTTAACGAAGAACCAGTCAATAGACTGTACAAAACTCAAAAAAGAACCAGTCAATAAAATGTGCAAAAAACTCAATAAAGAAACAGTCAATAAACTGTACAAAACTCAATAAAGAACCAGTCAATAAACTGTACAAAACTCAATAAAGAGCCAGTCAATAAACTCTACAAAACTAAATAAAGGAAGAGTCAATAAACTGAACAAAACTAAATAAACAACCGGTCAATAAATTATACACAAACTAAATAAAGAAACAGTCAATAAACTGTACAAAACTCAAAAAGAAGCAATTAATAAACTGTACAAAACTCAATAAAGAACCAGTCAATAAACTGTACAAAACTAAATAAAGAAACAGTCAATAAACTGTACAAAACTCAATAAAGAACCAGTCAATAAACTGTACAAAACTGAATAAAGAACCAGTCAATAATCTGTACAAAACTCAATAAAGAACCAGTCAATAAACTGTACAAAACTCAATAAAGAACCAGTCACTAAACTGCACAAAACTTAATAAAGAAACAGTTAATAAACTGTACAAAACTCAATAAAGAACCAGTCAATAAACTGTACAAAACTGAATAAAGAACCTGTACAAAAGTCAATAAAGAACCAGTCAATAAATTTTGCACAAACTAAATAAAGAAACAGTCAATAAACTGTACAAAACTCAATAAAGAACCAGTTAATAAACTGTACAAAACTCAATAAAGAACCAGTCAATTAACTGTACAAAACTAAATAAAGAAACAGTCAATAAACTGTACAAAACTCAATAAAGAACCAGTCAATAAACTGTACAAAACTGAATAAAGAACCAGTCAATAAACTGTACAAAACTCAATAAAGAACCAGTCAATAAACTGTACAAAACACAATAAAGAACCAGTTAATAAACTGTACAAAACTCAATAAAGAACCAGTCAATAAACTGTACAAAACTAAATAAAGAACCAGTCAATAAACTGTACAAAACTCAATAAAGAACCAGTCAATAAACTGTACAAAACTCAATAAAGAACCAGTCAATAAACTGTACAAAACTCAATAAAGAACCAGTCAATAAACTGTACAAAACTCTATAAAGAACCAGTCAATAAACTGTACAAAACTAAATAAAGAAACAGTCAATAAACTGTACAAAACTCAATAAAGAACCAGTTAATAAACTGTACAAAACTCAAATAAAGAACCAGTCAATAAACTGTACAAAACTAAATAAAGAAACAGTCAATAAACTGTACAAAACTCAATAAAGAACCAGTCAATAAACTGTACAAAACTCAATAAAGAACCAGTCAATAAACTGTACAAAACTCAATAAAGAACCAGTCAATAAACTGTACAAAACTAAATAAAGAAACAGTCAATAAACTGTACAAAACTATATACAGAAACAGTTAACGAAGAACCAGTCAATAGACTGTACAAAACTCAAAAAAGAACCAGTCAATAAAATGTGCAAAAAACTCAATAAAGAAACAGTCAATAAACTGTACAAAACTCAATAAAGAACCAGTCAATAAACTGTACAAAACTCAATAAAGAGCCAGTCAATAAACTCTACAAAACTAAATAAAGAAAGAGTCAATAAACTGAACAAAACTAAATAAACAACCGGTCAATAAATTGTACACAAACTAAATAAAGAAACAGTCAATAAACTGTACAAAACTCAAAAAGAAGCAATTAATAAACTGTACAAAACTCAATAAAGAACCAGTCAATAAACTGTACAAAACTAAATAAAGAAACAGTCAATAAACTGTACAAAACTCAATAAAGAACCAGTCAATAAACTGAACAAAACTGAATAAAGAACCAGTCAATAATCTGTACAAAACTCAATAAAGAACCAGTCAATAAACTGTACAAAACTCAATAAAGAACCAGTCACTAAACTGCACAAAACTTAATAAAGAAACAGTTAATAAACTGTACAAAACTCAATAAAGAACCAGTCAATAAACTGTACAAAACTGAATAAAGAACCTGTACAAAAGTCAATAAAGAACCAGTCAATAAATTTTGCACAAACTAAATAAAGAAACAGTCAATAAACTGTACAAAACTGAATAAAGAACCAGTCAATAAACTGTACAAAACTCAATAAAGAACCAGTCAATAAACTGTACAAAACTCAATAAAGAACCAGTCAATAAACTGTACAAAACTAAATAAAGAACCAGTCAATAAACTATACAAAACTCAATAAAGAACCAGTCAATAAACTGTACAAAAGTCAATAAAGAACCAGTCAATAAATTTTGCACAAACTAAATAAAGAAACAGTCAATAAACTGTACAAAACTCAATAAAGAGCCAGTCAATAATCTCTACAAAACTAAATAAAGAAAGAGTCAATAAACTGAACAAAACTAAATAAACAACCGGCCAATAAATTGTACACAAACTAAATAAAGAAACAGTCAATAAACTGTACAAAACTCAAAAAAGAAGCAATTAATAAACTGTACAAAACTCAATAAAGAACCAGTCAATAAACTGTACAAAACTCAATAAAGAACCAGTCAATAAACTGTACAAAACTCAATAAAGAACCAGTTAATAAACTGTACAAAACTCAATAAAGAACCAGTCAATAAACTGTACAAAACTAAATAAAGAAACAGTCAATAAACTGTACAAAACTCAATAAAGAACCAGTCAATAAACTGTACAAAACTCAATAAAGAACCAGTCAATAAACTGTACAAAACTCAATAAAGAACCAGTCAATAAACTGTACAAAACTCAATAAAGAACCAGTCAATTAACTGTACAAAACTAAATAAAGAAACAGTCAATAAACTGTACAAAACTCAATAAAGAACCAGTCAATAAACTGTACAAAACTGAATAAAGAACCAGTCAAGAAACTGTACAAAACTCAATAAAGAACCAGTCAATAAACTGTACAAAACTCAATAAAGAACCAGTTAATAAACTGTACAAAACTCAATAAAGAACCAGTCAATAAACTGTACAAAACTAAATAAAGAAACAGTCAATAAACTGTACAAAACTCAATAAAGAACCAGTCAATAAACTGTACAAAACTCAATAAAGAACCAGTCAATAAACTGTACAAAACTCAATAAAGAACCAGTCAATAAACTGTAAAAAACTAAATAAAGAAACAGTCAATAAACTGTACAAAACTATATACAGAAACAGTTAATGAAGAACCAGTCAATAGACTGTACAAAACTCAAAAAAGAACCAGTCAATAAATTGTGCAAAAAACTCAATAAAGAAACAGTCAATAAACTGTACAAAACTCAATAAAGAACCAGTCAATAAACTGTACAAAACTCAATAAAGAGCCAGTCAATAAACTGTACAAAACTAAATAAAGAAAGAGTCAATAAACTGTACAAAACTAAATAAAGAAACAGTCAATAAACTGTACAAAACTCAATAAAGAACCAGTCAATAAACTGTACAAAACTAAATAAAGAACCAGTCAATAAACTATACAAAACTCAATAAAGAACCAGTCAATAAACTGTACAAAAGTCAATAAAGAACCAGTCAATAAATTTTGCACAAACTAAATAAAGAAACAGTCAATAAACTGTACAAAACTCAATAAAGAGCCAGTCAATAAACTCTACAAAACTAAATAAAGAAAGAGTCAATAAACTGAACAAAACTAAATAAACAACCGGTCAATAAATTGTACACAAACTAAATAAAGAAACAGTCAATAAACTGTACAAAACTCAAAAAAGAAGCAATTAATAAACTGTACAAAACTCAATAAAGAACCAGTCAATAAACTGTACAAAACTCAATAAAGAACCAGTCAATAAACTGTACAAAACTCAATAAAGAACCAGTTAATAAACTGTACAAAACTCAATAAAGAACCAGTCAATAAACTGTACAAAACTCAATAAAGAACCAGTCAATTAAGTGTACAAAACTAAATAAAGAAACAGTCAATAAACTGTACAAAACTCAATAAAGAACCAGTCAATAAACTGTACAAAACTGAATAAAGAACCAGTCAATAAACTGTACAAAACTCAATAAAGAACCAGTCAATAAACTGTACAAAACTCAATAAAGAACCAGTTAATAAACTGTACAAAACTCAATAAAGAACCAGTCAATAAACTGTACAAAACTAAATAAAGAAACAGTCAATAAACTGTACAAAACTCAATAAAGAACCAGTCAATAAACTGTACAAAACTCAATAAAGAACCAGTCAATAAACTGTACAAAACTAAATAAAGAAACAGTCAATAAACTGTACAAAACTAAATAAAGAAACAGTCAATAAACTGTACAAAACTATATACAGAAACAGTTAATGAAAAACCAGTCAATAGACTGTACAAAACTCAAAAAAGAACCAGTCAATAAATTGTGCAAAAAACTCAATAAAGAAACAGTCAATAAACTGTACAAAACTCAATAAAGAACCAGTCAATAAACTGTACAAAACTCAATAAAGAGCCAGTCAATAAACTGTACAAAACTAAATAAAGAAAGAGTCAATAAACTGTACAAAACTAAATAAAGAAACAGTCAATAAACTGTACAAAACTATATACAGAAACAGTTAATGAAGAACCAGTCAATAGACTGTACAAAACTTAAAAAAGAACCAGTCAATAAATTGTGCAAAAAACTCAATAAAGAAACAGTCAATAAACTGTACAAAACTCAATAAAGAACCAGTCAATAAACTGTACAAAACTCAATAAAGAGCCAGTCAATAAACTCTACAAAACTAAATAAAGAAAGAGTCAATAAACTGAACAAAACTAAATAAACAACCGGTCGATAAATTGTACACAAAATAAATAAAGAAACAGTCAATAAACTGTACAAAACTCAAAAAAGAAGCAATTA
The DNA here is from genome assembly GCA_944474755.1 of Limnoperna fortunei. Taxonomy (NCBI): domain Eukaryota; kingdom Metazoa; phylum Mollusca; class Bivalvia; order Mytilida; family Modiolidae; genus Limnoperna; species Limnoperna fortunei. The sequence continues at coordinate 22,652,827 of OX104118.1, read as the reverse complement.
ATAAACTGTACAAAACTCAATAAAGAACCAGTCAATAAACTGTACAAATCTAAATAAAGAAACAGTCAATAAACTGTACAAAACTCAATAAAGAACCAGTCAATAAACTGTACAAAACTGAATAAAGAACCAGTCAATAATCTGTACAAAACTCAATAAAGAACCAGTCAATAAACTGTACAAAACTCAATAAAGAACCAGTCACTAAACTGCACAAAACTCAATAAAGAACCAGTTAATAAACTGTACAAAACTCAATAAAGAACCAGTCAATAAACTGTCCAAAACAGAATAAAGAACCAGTCAATAAACTGTACAAAACTGAATAAAGAACCAGTCAATAAACTGTACAAAACTCAATAAAGAACCAGTCAATAAATTGTACAAAACTCAATAAAGAACCAGTCAATAAACTGTACAAAACTCAATAAAGAACCAGTCAATAAACTGTACAAAACTCAATAAAGAACCAGTCAATAAACTGTACAAAACTAAATAAAGAAACAGTCAATAAACTGTACAAAACTCAATAAAGAACCAGTCAATAAACTGTACAAAACTGAATAAAGAACCAGTCAATAAACTGTACAAAACTCAATAAAGAACCAGTCAATAAACTGTACAAAACTCAATAAAGAACCAGTTAATAAACTGTACAAAACTCAATAAAGAACCAGTCAATAAACTGTACAAAACTAAATAAAGAAACAGTCAATAAACTGTACAAAACTCAATAAAGAACCAGTCAATAAACTGTACAAAACTCAATAAAGAACCAGTCAATAAACTGTACAAAACTCAATAAAGAGCCAGTCAATAAACTGTACAAAACTAAATAAAGAAAGAGTCAATAAACTGTACAAAACTAAATACAGAAACAGTCAATAAACTGTACAAAACTATATACAGAAACAGTTAATGAAGAACCAGTCAATAGACTGTACAAAACTTAAAAAAGAACCAGTCAATAAATTGTGCAAAAAACTCAATAAAGAAACAGTCAATAAACTGTACAAAACTCAATAAAGAACCAGTCAATAAACTGTACAAAACTCAATAAAGAGCCAGTCAATAAACTCTACAAAACTAAATAAAGAAAGAGTCAATAAACTGAACAAAACTAAATAAACAACCGGTCAATAAATTGTACACAAAATAAATAAAGAAACAGTCAATAAACTGTACAAAACTCAAAAAAGAAGCAATTAATAAACTGTACAAAACTCAATAAAGAACCAGTCAATAAACTGTACAAATCTAAATAAAGAAACAGTCAATAAACTGTACAAAACTCAATAAAGAACCAGTCAATAAACTGTACAAAACTGAATAAAGAACCAGTCAATAATCTGTACAAAACTCAATAAAGAACCAGTCAATAAACTGTACAAAACTCAATAAAGAACCAGTCACTAAACTGCACAAAACTCAATAAAGAACCAGTTAATAAACTGTACAAAACTCAATAAAGAACCAGTCAATAAACTGTCCAAAACTGAATAAAGAACCAGTCAATAAACTGTACAAAACTGAATAAAGAACCAGTCAATAAACTGTACAAAACTCAATAAAGAACCAGTCAATAAATTGTACAAAACTCAATAAAGAACCAGTCAATAAACTGTACAAAACTCAATAAAGAACCAGTCAATAAACTGTACAAAACTCAATAAAGAACCAGTCAATAAACTGTACAAAACTCAATAAAGAACCAGTCAATTAACTGTACAAAACTAAATAAAGAAACAGTCAATAAACTGTACAAAACTCAATAAAGAACCAGTCAATAAACTGTACAAAACTGAATAAAGAACCAGTCAATAAACTGTACAAAACTGAATAAAGAACCAGTCAATAAACTGTACAAAACTCAATAAAGAACCAGTCAATAAACTGTACAAAACTCAATAAAGAACCAGTTAATAAACTGTACAAAACTCAATAAAGAACCAGTCAATAAACTGTACAAAACTAAATAAAGAAACAGTCAATAAACTGTACAAAACTCAATAAAGAACCAGTCAATAAACTGTACAAAACTCAATAAAGAACCAGTCAATAAACTGTACAAAACTCAATAAAGAACCAGTCAATAAACTGTACAAAACTAAATAAAGAAACAGTCAATAAACTGTACAAAACTATATACAGAAACAGTTAATGAAGAACCAGTCAATAGACTGTACAAAACTCAAAAAAGAACCAGTCAATAAATTGTGCAAAAAACTCAATAAAGAAACAGTCAATAAACTGTACAAAACTCAATAAAGAACCAGTCAATAAACTGTACAAAACTCAATAAAGAGCCAGTCAATAAACTGTACAAAACTAAATAAAGAAAGAGTCAATAAACTGTACAAAACTAAATAAAGAAACAGTCAATAAACTGTACAAAACTATATACAGAAACAGTTAATGAAGAACCAGTCAATAGACTGTACAAAACTCAAAAACGAACCAGTCAATAAATTGTGCAAAAAACTCAATAAAGAAACAGTCAATAAACTGTACAAAACTCAATAAAGAACCAGTCAATAAACTGTACAAAACTCAATAAAGAGCCAGTCAATAAACTCTACAAAACTAAATAAAGAAAGAGTCAATAAACTGAACAAAACTAAATAAACAACCGGTCAATAAATTGTACACAAACTAAATAAAGAAACAGTCAATAAACTGTACAAAACTCAAAAAATAAGCAATTAATAAACTGTACAAAACTCAATAAAGAAACAGTCAATAAACTGTACAAAACTAAATAAAGAAACAGTCAATAAACTGTACAAAACTCAATAAATAAAGAACCAGTCAATAAACTGTACAAAACTGAATAAAGAACCAGTCAATAATCTGTACAAAACTGAATAAAGAACCAGTCAATAAACTGTACAAAACTCAATAAAGAACCAGTCAATAAACTGCACAAAACTAAATAAAGAAACAGTTAATAAACTGTACAAAACTCAATAAAGAACCAGTCAATAAACTGTCCAAAACTGAATAAAGAACCAGTCAATAAACTGTACAAAACTGAATAAAGAACCAGTCAATAAACTGTACAAAACTCAATAAAGAACCAGTCAATAAATTGTACAAAACTCAATAAAGAACCAGTCAATAAACTGTACAAAACTCAATAAAGAACCAGTCAATTAACTGTACAAAACTAAATAAAGAAACAGTCAATAAACTGTACAATACTCAATAAAGAACCAGTCAATAAACTGTACAAAACTGAATAAAGAACCAGTCAATAAACTGTACAAAACTCAATAAATAACCAGTCAATAAACTGTACAAAACTCAATAAAGAACCAGTTAATAAACTGTACAAAACTCAATAAAGAACCAGTCAATAAACTGTACAAAACTAAATAAAGAAACAGTCAATAAACTGTACAAAACTCAATAAAGAACCAGTCAATAAACTGTACAAAACTCAATAAAGAACCAGTCAATAAACTGTACAAAACTCAATAAAGAACCAGTCAATAAACTGTACAAAACTAAATAAAGAAACAGTCAATAAACTGTACAAAACTATATACAGAAACAGTTAATGAAGAACCAGTCAATAGACAGTACAAAACTGAAAAAAGAACCAGTCAATAAATTGTGCAAAAAACTCAATAAAGAACCAGTCAATAAACTGTACAAAACTAAATAAAGAAACAGTCAATAAACTGTACAAAACTCAATAAAGAACCAGTCAATAAACGGTACAAAACTCAATAAAGAACCAGTCAATAAACTGTACAAAACTCAATAAAGAACCAGTCAATTAAGTGTACAAAACTAAATAAAGAAACAGTCAATAAACTGTACAAAACTCAGTAAAGAACCAGTCAATAAACTGTACAAAACTGAATAAAGAACCAGTCAATAAACTGTACAAAACTCAATAAAGAACCAGTCAATAAACTGTACAAAACTCAATAAAGAACCAGTTAATAAACTGTACAAAACTCAATAAAGAACCAGTCAATAAACTGTACAAAACTAAATAAAGAAACAGTCAATAAACTGTACAAAACTCAATAAAGAACCAGTCAATAAACTGTACAAAACTCAATAAAGAACCAGTCAATAAACTGTACAAAACTCAATAAAGAACCAGTCAATAAACTGTACAAAACTAAATAAAGAAACAGTCAATAAACTGTACAAAACTATATACAGAAACAGTTAATGAAAAACCAGTCAATAGACTGTACAAAACTCAAAAAAGAACCAGTCAATAAATTGTGCAAAAAACTCAATAAAGAAACAGTCAATAAACTGTACAAAACTCAATAAAGAACCAGTCAATAAACTGTACAAAACTCAATAAAGAGCCAGTCAATAAACTGTACAAAACTAAATAAAGAAAGAGTCAATAAACTGTACAAAACTAAATAAAGAAACAGTCAATAAACTGTACAAAACTATATACAGAAACAGTTAATGAAGAACCAGTCAATAGACTGTACAAAACTTAAAAAAGAACCAGTCAATAAATTGTGCAAAAAACTCAATAAAGAAACAGTCAATAAACTGTACAAAACTCAATAAAGAACCAGTCAATAAACTGTACAAAACTGAATAAAGAACCAGTCAATAAACTCTACAAAACTAAATAAAGAAAGAGTCAATAAACTGAACAAAACTAAATAAACAACCGGTCAATAAATTGTACACAAAATAAATAAAGAAACAGTCAATAAACTGTACAAAACTCAAAAAAGAAGCAATTAATAAACTGTACAAAACTCAATAAAGAACCAGTCAATAAACTGTACAAATCTAAATAAAGAAACAGTCAATAAACTGTACAAAACTCAATAAAGAACCAGTCAATAAACTGTACAAAACTGAATAAAGAACCAGTCAATAATTTGTACAAAACTCAATAAAGAACCAGTCAATAAACTGTACAAAACTCAATAAAGAACCAGTCACTAAACTGCACAAAACTCAATAAAGAACCAGTTAATAAACTGTACAAAACTCAATAAAGAACCAGTCAATAAACTGTCCAAAACTGAATAAAGAACCAGTCAATAAACTGTACAAAACTGAATAAAGAACCAGTCAATAAACTGTACAAAACTCAATAAAGAACCAGTCAATAAATTGTACAAAACTCAATAAAGAACCAGTCAATAAACTGTACAAAACTCAATAAAGAACCAGTCAATAAACTGTACAAAACTCAATAAAGAACCAGTCAATTAACTGTACAAAACTAAATAAAGAAACAGTCAATAAACTGTACAAAACTCAATAAAGAACCAGTCAATAAACTGTACAAAACTGAATAAAGAACCAGTCAATAAACTGTACAAAACTCAATAAAGAACCAGTCAATAAACTGTACAAAACTCAATAAAGAACCAGTTAATAAACTGTACAAAACTCAATAAAGAACCAGTCAATAAACTGTACAAAACTAAATAAAGAAACAGTCAATAAACTGTACAAAACTCAATAAAGAACCAGTCAATAAACTGTACAAAACTCAATAAAGAACCAGTCAATAAACTGTACAAAACTCAATAAAGAACCAGTCAATAAACTGTACAAAACTAAATAAAGAAACAGTCAATAAACTGTACAAAACTATATACAGAAACAGTTAATGAAGAACCAGTCAATAGACTGTACAAAACTCAAAAAAGAACCAGTCAATAAATTGTGCAAAAAACTCAATAAAGAAACAGTCAATAAACTGTACAAAACTCAATAAAGAACCAGTCAATAAACTGTACAAAACTCAATAAAGAGCCAGTCAATAAACTGTACAAAACTAAATAAAGAAAGAGTCAATAAACTGTACAAAACTAAATAAAGAAACAGTCAATAAACTGTACAAAACTATATACAGAAACAGTTAATGAAGAACCAGTCAATAGACTGTACAAAACTCAAAAAAGAACCAGTCAATAAATTGTGCAAAAAACTCAATAAAGAAACAGTCAATAAACTGTACAAAACTCAATAAAGAACCAGTCAATAAACTGTACAAAACTCAATAAAGAGCCAGTCAATAAACTCTACAAAACTAAATAAAGAAAGAGTCAATAAACTGAACAAAACTAAATAAACAACCGGTCAATAAATTGTACACAAACTAAATAAAGAAACAGTCAATAAACTGTACAAAACTCAAAAAATAAGCAATTAATAAACTGTACAAAACTCAATAAAGAACCAGTCAATAAACTGTACAAATCTAAATAAAGAAACAGTCAATAAACTGTACAAACTCAATAAATAAAGAACCAGTCAATAAACTGTACAAAACTGAATAAAGAACCAGTCAATAATCTGTACAAAACTGAATAAAGAAACAGTCAATAAACTGTACAAAACTCAATAAAGAACCAGTCAATAAACTGTACAAAACTCAATAAAGAACCAGTCAATAAACTGTACAAAACTCAATAAAGAACCAGTCAATAAACTGTACAAAACTAAATAAAGAAACAGTCAATAAACTGTACAAAACTATATACAGAAACAGTTAATGAAGAACCAGTCAATAGACAGTACAAAACTGAAAAAAGAACCAGTCAATAAATTGTGCAAAAAACTCAATAAAGAACCAGTCAATAAACTGTACAAAACTAAATAAAGAACCAGTCAATAAACTGTACAAAACTCAATAAAGAACCAGTCAATAAACTGTACAAAACTCAATAAAGAACCAGTCAATAAACTGTACAAAACTCAATAAAGAACCAGTCAATTAAGTGTACAAAACTAAATAAAGAAACAGTCAATAAACTGTACAAAACTGAATAAAGAACCAGTCAATAAACTGTACAAAACTGAATAAAGAACCAGTCAATAAACTGTACAAAACTCAATAAAGAACCAGTCAATAAACTGTACAAAACTCAATAAAGAACCAGTTAATAAACTGTACAAAACTCAATAAAGAACCAGTCAATAAACTGTACAAAACTAAATAAAGAAACAGTCAATAAACTGTACAAAACTCAATAAAGAACCAGTCAATAAACTGTACAAAACTCAATAAAGAACCAGTCATTAAACTGTACAAAACTGAATAAAGAACCAGTCAATAAACTGTACAAAACTAAATAAAGAAACAGTCAATAAACTGTACAAAACTATATACAGAAACAGTTAATGAAAAACCAGTCAATAGACTGTACAAAACTCAAAAAAGAACCAGTCAATAAATTGTGCAAAAAACTCAATAAAGAAACAGTCAATAAACTGTACAAAACTCAATAAAGAACCAGTCAATAAACTGTACAAAACTCAATAAAGAGCCAGTCAATAAACTGTACAAAACTAAATAAAGAAAGAGTCAATAAACTGTACAAAACTAAATAAAGAAACAGTCAATAAACTGTACAAAACTATATACAGAAACAGTTAATGAAGAACCAGTCAATAGACTGTACAAAACTTAAAAAAGAACCAGTCAATAAATTGTGCAAAAAACTCAATAAAGAAACAGTCAATAAACTGTACAAAACTCAATAAAGAACCAGTCAATAAACTGTACAAAACTCAATAAAGAGCCAGTCAATAAACTCTACAAAACTAAATAAAGAAAGAGTCAATAAACTGAACAAAACTAAATAAACAACCGGTCAATAAATTGTACACAAAATAAATAAAGAAACAGTCAATAAACTGTACAAAACTCAAAACAGAAGCAATTAATAAACTGTACAAAACTCAATAAAGAACCAGTCAATAAACTGTACAAAACTGAATAAAGAACCAGTCAATAAACTGTACAAAACTCAATAAAGAACCAGTCAATAAACTGTACAAAACTCAATAAAGAACCAGTTAATAAACTGTACAAAACTCAATAAAGAACCAGTCAATAAACTGTACAAAACTAAATAAAGAAACAGTCAATAAACTGTACAAAACTCAATAAAGAACCAGTCAATAAACTGTACAAAACTGAATAAAGAACCAGTCAATAAACTGTACAAAACTCAATAAAGAACCAGTCAATACACTGTACAAAACTAAATAAAGAAACAGTCAATAAACTGTACAAAACTATATACAGAAACAGTTAATGAAGAACCAGTCAATAGACTGTACAAAACTCAAAAAAGAACCAGTCAATAAATTGTGCAAAAAACTCAATAAAGAAACAGTCAATAAACTGTACAAAACTCAATAAAGAACCAGTCAATAAACTGTACAAAACTCAATAAAGAGCCAGTCAATAAACTGTACAAAACTAAATAAAGAAAGAGTCAATAAACTGTACAAAACTAAATAAAGAAACAGTCAATAAACTGTACAAAACTATATACAGAAACAGTTAATGAAGAACCAGTCAATAGACTGTACAAAACTCAAAAAAGAACCAGTCAATAAATTGTGCAAAAAACTCAATAAAGAAACAGTCAATAAACTGTACAAAACTCAATAAAGAACCAGTCAATAAACTGTACAAAACTCAATAAAGAGCCAGTCAATAAACTCTACAAAACTAAATAAAGAAAGAGTCAATAAACTGAACAAAACTAAATAAACAACCGGTCAATAAATTGTACACAAACTAAATAAAGAAACAGTCAATAAACTGTACAAAACTCAAAAAATAAGCAATTAATAAACTGTACAAAACTCAATAAAGAACCAGTCAATAAACTGTACAAATCTAAATAAAGAAACAGTCAATAAACTGTACAAAACTCAATAAATAAAGAACCAGTCAATAAACTGTACAAAACTGAATAAAGAACCAGTCAATAATCTGTACAAAACTGAATAAAGAACCAGTCAATAAACTGTACAAAACTCAATAAAGAACCAGTCACTAAACTGCACAAAACTAAATAAAGAAACAGTTAATAAACTGTACAAAACTCAATAAAGAACCAGTCAATAAACTGTACAAAACTGAATAAAGAACCAGTCAATAAACTGTACAAAACTGAATAAAGAACCAGTCAATAAACTGTACAAAACTCAATAAAGAACCAGTCAATAAATTGTACAAAACTCAATAAAGAACCAGTCAATAAACTGTACAAAACTCAATAAAGAACCAGTCAATTAACTGTACAAAACTAAATAAAGAAACAGTCAATAAACTGTACAATACTCAATAAAGAACCAGTCAATAAACTGTACAAAACTGAATAAAGAACCAGTCAATAAACTGTACAAAACTCAATAAAGAACCAGTCAATAAACTGTACAAAACTCAATAAAGAACCAGTCAATAAACTGTACAAAACTCAATAAAGAACCAGTCAATAAACTGTACAAAACTAAATAAAGAAACAGTCAATAAACTGTACCAAACTCAATAAAGAACCAGTCAATAAACTGTACAAAACTCAATAAAGAACCAGTCAATAAACTGTACAAAACTCAATAAAGAACCAGTCAATAAACTGTACAAAACTAAATAAAGAAACAGTCAATAAACTGTACAAAACTATATACAGAAACAGTTAATGAAGAACCAGTCAATAGACAGTACAAAACTGAAAAAAGAACCAGTCAATAAATTGTGCAAAAAACACAATAAAGAAACAGTCAATAAACTGTACAAAACTCAATAAAGAACCAGTCAATAAACTGTACAAAACTCAATAAAGAGCCAGTCAATAAACTGTACAAAACTAAATAAAGAAAGAGTCAATAAACTGTACAAAACTAAATAAAGAAACAGTCAATAAACTGTACAAAACTCAATAAAGAACCAGTCAATAAACTGTACAAAACTCAATAAAGAACCAGTCAATAAACTGTACAAAACTCAATAAAGAACCAGTCAATTAAGTGTACAAAACTAAATAAAGAAACTGTCAATAAACTGTACAAAACTCAATAAAGAACCAGTCAATAAACTGTACAAAACTGAATAACGAACCAGTCAATAAACTGTACAAAACTCAATAAAGAACCAGTCAATAAACTGTACAAAACTCAATAAAGAACCAGTTAATAAACTGTACAAAACTCAATAAAGAACCAGTCAATAAACTGTACAAAACTAAATAAAGAAACAGTCAATAAACTGTACAAAACTCAATAAAGAACCAGTCAATAAACTGTACAAAACTCAATAAAGAACCAGTCATTAAACTGTACAAAACTCAATAAAGAACCAGTCAATAAACTGTACAAAACTAAATAAAGAAACAGTCAATAAACTGTACAAAACTATATACAGAAACAGTTAATGAAAAACCAGTCAATAGACTGTACAAAACTCAATAAAGAACCAGTCAATAAACTGTACAAAACTCAATAAAGAGCCAGTCAATAAACTCTACAAAACTAAATAAAGAAAGAGTCAATAAACTGTACAAAACTAAATAAACAACCGGTCAATAAATTGTACACAAACTAAATAAAGAAACAGTCAATAAACTGTACAAAACTCAAAAAATAAGCAATTAATAAACTGTACAAAACTCAATAAAGAACCAGTCAATAAACTGTACAAATCTAAATAAAGAAACAGTCAATAAACTGTACAAACTCAATAAATAAAGAACCAGTCAATAAACTGTACAAAACTGAATAAAGAACCAGTCAATAATCTGTACAAAACTGAATAAAGAAACAGTCAATAAACTGTACAAAACTCAATAAAGAACCAGTCAATAAACTGTACAAAACTCAATAAAGAACCAGTCAATAAACTGTACAAAACTAAATAAAGAAACAGTCAATAAACTGTACAAAACTATATACAGAAACAGTTAATGAAGAACCAGTCAATAGACAGTACAAAACTGAAAAAAGAACCAGTCAATAAATTGTGCAAAAAACTCAATAAAGAAACAGTCAATAAACTGTACAAAACTCAATAAAGAACCAGTCAATAAACTGTACAAAACTCAATAAAGAGCCAGTCAATAAACTGTACAAAACTAAATAAAGAAAGAGTCAATAAACTGTACAAAACTAAATAAAGAAACAGTCAATAAACTGTACAAAACTCAATAAAGAACCAGTCAATAAACTGTACAAAACTGAATAAAGAACCAGTCAATAAACTGTACAAAACTCAATAAAGAACCAGTCAATTAAGTGTACAAAACTAAATAAAGAAACAGTCAATAAACTGTACAAAACTCAATAAAGAACCAGTCAATAAACTGTACAAAACTGAATAAAGAACCAGTCAATAAACTGTACAAAACTCAATAAAGAACCAGTCAATAAACTGTACAAAACTCAATAAAGAACCAGTTAATAAACTGTACAAAACTCAATAAAGAACCAGTCAATAAACTGTACAAAACTAAATAAAGAAACAGTCAATAAACTGTACAAAACTCAATAAAGAACCAGTCAATAAACTGTACAAAACTCAATAAAGAACCAGTCATTAAACTGTACAAAACTCAATAAAGAACCAGTCAATAAACTGTACAAAACTAAATAAAGAAACAGTCAATAAACTGTACAAAACTATATACAGAAACAGTTAATGAAGAACCAGTCAATAGACTGTACAAAACTCAATAAAGAACCAGTCAATAAACTGTACAAAACTCAATAAAGAGCCAGTCAATAAACTCTACAAAACTAAATAAAGAAAGAGTCAATAAACTGAACAAAACTAAATAAACAACCGGTCAATAAATTGTACACAAACTAAATAAAGAAACAGTCAATAAACTGTACAAAACTCAAAAAATAAGCAATTAATAAACTGTACAAAACTCAATAAAGAACCAGTCAATAAACTGTACAAATCTAAATAAAGAAACAGTCAATAAACTGTACAAACTCAATAAATAAAGAACCAGTCAATAAACTGTACAAAACTGAATAAAGAACCAGTCAATAATCTGTACAAAACTGAATAAAGAAACAGTCAATAAACTGTACAAAACTCAATAAAGAACCAGTCAATAAACTGTACAAAACTCAATAAAGAACCAGTCAATAAACTGTACAAAACTCAATAAAGAACCAGTCAATAAACTGTACAAAACTAAATAAAGAAACAGTCAATAAACTGTACAAAACTATATACAGAAACAGTTAATGAAGAACCAGTCAATAGACAGTACAAAACTGAAAAAAGAACCAGTCAATAAATTGTGCAAAAAACTCAATAAAGAACCAGTCAATAAACTGTACAAAACTAAATAAAGAAACAGTCAATAAACTGTACAAAACTCAATAAAGAACCAGTCAATAAACTGTACAAAACTCAATAAAGAACCAGTCAATAAACTGTACAAAACTCAATAAAGAACCAGTCAATTAAGTGTACAAAACTAAATAAAGAAACAGTCAATAAACTGTACAAAACTCAATAAAGAACCAGTCAATAAACTGTACAAAACTGAATAAAGAACCAGTCAATAAACTGTACAAAACTCAATAAAGAACCAGTCAATAAACTGTACAAAACTCAATAAAGAACCAGTTAATAAACTGTACAAAACTCAATAAAGAACCAGTCAATAAACTGTACAAAACTAAATAAAGAAACAGTCAATAAACTGTACAAAACTCAATAAAGAACCAGTCAATAAACTGTACAAAACTCAATAAAGAACCAGTCATTAAACTGTACAAAACTCAATAAAGAACCAGTCAATAAACTGTACAAAACTAAATAAAGAAACAGTCAATAAACTGTACAAAACTATATACAGAAACAGTTAATGAAAAACCAGTCAATAGACTGTACAAAACTCAAAAAAGAACCAGTCAATAAATTGTGCAAAAAACTCAATAAAGAAACAGTCAATAAACTGTACAAAACTCAATAAAGAACCAGTCAATAAACTGTACAAAACTCAATAAAGAGCCAGTCAATAAACTGTACAAAACTAAATAAAGAAAGAGTCAATAAACTGTACAAAACTAAATAAAGAAACAGTCAATAAACTGTACAAAACTATATACAGAAACAGTTAATGAAGAACCAGTCAATAGACTGTACAAAACTTAAAAAAGAACCAGTCAATAAATTGTGCAAAAAACTCAATAAAGAAACAGTCAATAAACTGTACAAAACTCAATAAAGAACCAGTCAATAAACTGTACAAAACTCAATAAAGAGCCAGTCAATAAACTCTACAAAACTAAATAAAGAAAGAGTCAATAAACTGAACAAAACTAAATAAACAACCGGTCAATAAATTGTACACAAAATAAATAAAGAAACAGTCAATAAACTGTACAAAACTCAAAACAGAAGCAATTAATAAACTGTACAAAACTCAATAAAGAACCAGTCAATAAACTGTACAAAACTGAATAAAGAACCAGTCAATAAACTGTACAAAACTCAATAAAGAACCAGTCAATAAACTGTACAAAACTCAATAAAGAACCAGTTAATAAACTGTACAAAACTCAATAAAGAACCAGTCAATAAACTGTACAAAACTAAATAAAGAAACAGTCAATAAACTGTACAAAACTCAATAAAGAACCAGTCAATAAACTGTACAAAACTCAATAAAGAACCAGTCAATAAACTGTACAAAACTCAATAAAGAACCAGTCAATACACTGTACAAAACTAAATAAAGAAACAGTCAATAAACTGTACAAAACTATATACAGAAACAGTTAATGAAGAACCAGTCAATAGACTGTACAAAACTCAAAAAAGAACCAGTCAATAAATTGTGCAAAAAACTCAATAAAGAAACAGTCAATAAACTGTACAAAACTCAATAAAGAACCAGTCAATAAACTGTACAAAACTCAATAAAGAGCCAGTCAATAAACTGTACAAAACTAAATAAAGAAAGAGTCAATAAACTGTACAAAACTAAATAAAGAAACAGTCAATAAACTGTACAAAACTATATACAGAAACAGTTAATGAAGAACCAGTCAATAGACTGTACAAAACTCAAAAAAGAACCAGTCAATAAATTGTGCAAAAAACTCAATAAAGAAACAGTCAATAAACTGTACAAAACTCAATAAAGAACCAGTCAATAAACTGTACAAAACTCAATAAAGAGCCAGTCAATAAACTCTACAAAACTAAATAAAGAAAGAGTCAATAAACTGAACAAAACTAAATAAACAACCGGTCAATAAATTGTACACAAACTAAATAAATAAACAGTCAATAAACTGTACAAAACTCAAAAAATAAGCAATTAATAAACTGTACAAAACTCAATAAAGAACCAGTCAATAAACTGTACAAATCTAAATAAAGAAACAGTCAATAAACTGTACAAAACTCAATAAATAAAGAACCAGTCAATAAACTGTACAAAACTGAATAAAGAACCAGTCAATAATCTGTACAAAACTGAATAAAGAACCAGTCAATAAACTGTACAAAACTCAATAAAGAACCAGTCACTAAACTGCACAAAACTAAATAAAGAAACAGTTAATAAACTGTACAAAACTCAATAAAGAACCAGTCAATAAACTGTCCAAAACTGAATAAAGAACCAGTCAATAAACTGTACAAAACTGAATAAAGAACCAGTCAATAAACTGTACAAAACTCAATAAAGAACCAGTCAATAAATTGTACAAAACTCAATAAAGAACCAGTCAATAAACTGTACAAAACTCAATAAAGAACCAGTCAATTAACTGTACAAAACTAAATAAAGAAACAGTCAATAAACTGTACAATACTCAATAAAGAACCAGTCAATAAACTGTACAAAACTGAATAAAGAACCAGTCAATAAACTGTACAAAACTCAATAAAGAACCAGTCAATAAACTGTACAAAACTCAATAAAGAACCAGTTAATAAACTGTACAAAACTCAATAAAGAACCAGTCAATAAACTGTACAAAACTAAATAAAGAAACAGTCAATAAACTGTACCAAACTCAATAAAGAACCAGTCAATAAACTGTACAAAACTCAATAAAGAACCAGTCAATAAACTGTACAAAACTCAATAAAGAACCAGTCAATAAACTGTACAAAACTAAATAAAGAAACAGTCAATAAACTGTACAAAACTATATACAGAAACAGTTAATGAAGAACCAGTCAATAGACAGTACAAAACTGAAAAAAGAACCAGTCAATAAATTGTGCAAAAAACTCAATAAAGAAACAGTCAATAAACTGTACAAAACTCAATAAAGAACCAGTCAATAAACTGTACAAAACTCAATAAAGAGCCAGTCAATAAACTGTACAAAACTAAATAAAGAAAGAGTCAATAAACTGTACAAAACTAAATAAAGAAACAGTCAATAAACTGTACAAAACTCAATAAAGAACCAGTCAATAAACTGTACAAAACTCAATAAAGAACCAGTCAATAAACTGTACAAAACTCAATAAAGAACCAGTCAATTAAGTGTACAAAACTAAATAAAGAAACAGTCAATAAACTGTACAAAACTCAATAAAGAACCAGTCAATAAACTGTACAAAACTGAATAAAGAACCAGTCAATAAACTGTACAAAACTCAATAAAGAACCAGTCAATAAACTGTACAAAACTCAATAAAGAACCAGTTAATAAACTGTACAAAACTCAATAAAGAACCAGTCAATAAACTGTACAAAACTAAATAAAGAAACAGTCAATAAACTGTACAAAACTCAATAAAGAACCAGTCAATAAACTGTACAAAACTCAATAAAGAACCAGTCATTAAACTGTACAAAACTCAATAAAGAACCAGTCAATAAACTGTACAAAACTCAATAAAGAACCAGTCAATAAACTGTACAAAACTCAATAAAGAACCAGTCAATACACTGTACAAAACTAAATAAAGAAACAGTCAATAAACTGTACAAAACTATATACAGAAACAGTTAATGAAGAACCAGTCAATAGACTGTACAAAACTCAAAAAAGAACCAGTCAATAAATTGTGCAAAAAACTCAATAAAGAAACAGTCAATAAACTGTACAAAACTCAATAAAGAACCAGTCAATAAACTGTACAAAACTCAATAAAGAGCCAGTCAATAAACTGTACAAAACTAAATAAAGAAAGAGTCAATAAACTGTACAAAACTAAATAAAGAAACAGTCAATAAACTGTACAAAACTATATACAGAAACAGTTAATGAAGAACCAGTCAATAGACTGTACAAAACTCAAAAAAGAACCAGTCAATAAATTGTGCAAAAAACTCAATAAAGAAACAGTCAATAAACTGTACAAAACTCAATAAAGAACCAGTCAATAAACTGTACAAAACTCAATAAAGAGCCAGTCAATAAACTCTACAAAACTAAATAAAGAAAGAGTCAATAAACTGAACAAAACTAAATAAACAACCGGTCAATAAATTGTACACAAACTAAATAAATAAACAGTCAATAAACTGTACAAAACTCAAAAAATAAGCAATTAATAAACTGTACAAAACTCAATAAAGAACCAGTCAATAAACTGTACAAATCTAAATAAAGAAACAGTCAATAAACTGTACAAAACTCAATAAATAAAGAACCAGTCAATAAACTGTACAAAACTGAATAAAGAACCAGTCAATAATCTGTACAAAACTGAATAAAGAACCAGTCAATAAACTGTACAAAACTCAATAAAGAACCAGTCACTAAACTGCACAAAACTAAATAAAGAAACAGTTAATAAACTGTACAAAACTCAATAAAGAACCAGTCAATAAACTGTCCAAAACTGAATAAAGAACCAGTCAATAAACTGTACAAAACTGAATAAAGAACCAGTCAATAAACTGTACAAAACTCAATAAAGAACCAGTCAATAAATTGTACAAAACTCAATAAAGAACCAGTCAATAAACTGTACAAAACTCAATAAAGAACCAGTCAATTAACTGTACAAAACTAAATAAAGAAACAGTCAATAAACTGTACAATACTCAATAAAGAACCAGTCAATAAACTGTACAAAACTGAATAAAGAACCAGTCAATAAACTGTACAAAACTCAATAAAGAACCAGTCAATAAACTGTACAAAACTCAATAAAGAACCAGTTAATAAACTGTACAAAACTCAATAAAGAACCAGTCAATAAACTGTACAAAACTAAATAAAGAAACAGTCAATAAACTGTACCAAACTCAATAAAGAACCAGTCAATAAACTGTACAAAACTCAATAAAGAACCAGTCAATAAACTGTACAAAACTCAATAAAGAACCAGTCAATAAACTGTACAAAACTAAATAAAGAAACAGTCAATAAACTGTACAAAACTATATACAGAAACAGTTAATGAAGAACCAGTCAATAGACAGTACAAAACTGAAAAAAGAACCAGTCAATAAATTGTGCAAAAAACTCAATAAAGAAACAGTCAATAAACTGTACAAAACTCAATAAAGAACCAGTCAATAAACTGTACAAAACTCAATAAAGAGCCAGTCAATAAACTGTACAAAACTAAATAAAGAAAGAGTCAATAAACTGTACAAAACTAAATAAAGAAACAGTCAATAAACTGTACAAAACTCAATAAAGAACCAGTCAATAAACTGTACAAAACTCAATAAAGAACCAGTCAATAAACTGTACAAAACTCAATAAAGAACCAGTCAATTAAGTGTACAAAACTAAATAAAGAAACAGTCAATAAACTGTACAAAACTCAATAAAGAACCAGTCAATAAACTGTACAAAACTGAATAAAGAACCAGTCAATAAACTGTACAAAACTCAATAAAGAACCAGTCAATAAACTGTACAAAACTCAATAAAGAACCAGTTAATAAACTGTACAAAACTCAATAAAGAACCAGTCAATAAACTGTACAAAACTAAATAAAGAAACAGTCAATAAACTGTACAAAACTCAATAAAGAACCAGTCAATAAACTGTACAAAACTCAATAAAGAACCAGTCATTAAACTGTACAAAACTCAATAAAGAACCAGTCAATAAACTGTACAAAACTAAATAAAGAAACAGTCAATAAACTGTACAAAACTATATACAGAAACAGTTAATGAAAAACCAGTCAATAGACTGTACAAAACTCAAAAAAGAACCAGTCAATAAATTGTGCAAAAAACTCAATAAAGAAACAGTCAATAAACTGTACAAAACTCAATAAAGAACCAGTCAATAAACTGTACAAAACTCAATAAAGAGCCAGTCAATAAACTGTACAAAACTAAATAAAGAAAGAGTCAATAAACTGTACAAAACTAAATAAAGAAACAGTCAATAAACTGTACAAAACTATATACAGAAACAGTTAATGAAGAACCAGTCAATAGACTGTACAAAACTTAAAAAAGAACCAGTCAATAAATTGTGCAAAAAACTCAATAAAGAAACAGTCAATAAACTGTACAAAACTCAATAAAGAACCAGTCAATAAACTGTACAAAACTCAATAAAGAGTCAGTCAATAAACTCTACAAAACTAAATAAAGAAAGAGTCAATAAACTGAACAAAACTAAATAAACAACCGGTCAATAAATTGTACACAAAATAAATAAAGAAACAGACAATAAACTGTACAAAACTCAAAACAGAAGCAATTAATAAACTGTACAAAACTCAATAAAGAACCAGTCAATAAACTGTACAAAACTGAATAAAGAACCAGTCAATAAACTGTACAAAACTCAATAAAGAACCAGTCAATAAACTGTACAAAACTCAATAAAGAACCAGTTAATAAACTGTACAAAACTCAATAAAGAACCAGTCAATAAACTGTACAAAACTAAATAAAGAAACAGTCAATAAACTGTACAAAACTCAATAAAGAACCAGTCAATAAACTGTACAAAACTCAATAAAGAACCAGTCAATAAACTGTACAAAACTCAATAAAGAACCAGTCAATACACTGTACAAAACTAAATAAAGAAACAGTCAATAAACTGTACAAAACTATATACAGAAACAGTTAATGAAGAACCAGTCAATAGACTGTACAAAACTCAAAAAAGAACCAGTCAATAAATTGTGCAAAAAACTCAATAAAGAAACAGTCAATAAACTGTACAAAACTCAATAAAGAACCAGTCAATAAACTGTACAAAACTCAATAAAGAGCCAGTCAATAAACTGTACAAAACTAAATAAAGAAAGAGTCAATAAACTGTACAAAACTAAATAAAGAAACAGTCAATAAACTGTACAAAACTATATACAGAAACAGTTAATGAAGAACCAGTCAATAGACTGTACAAAACTCAAAAAAGAACCAGTCAATAAATTGTGCAAAAAACTCAATAAAGAAACAGTCAATAAACTGTACAAAACTCAATAAAGAACCAGTCAATAAACTGTACAAAACTCAATAAAGAGCCAGTCAATAAACTCTACAAAACTAAATAAAGAAAGAGTCAATAAACTGAACAAAACTAAATAAACAACCGGTCAATAAATTGTACACAAACTAAATAAAGAAACAGTCAATAAACTGTACAAAACTCAAAAAATAAGCAATTAATAAACTGTACAAAACTCAATAAAGAACCAGTCAATAAACTGTACAAATCTAAATAAAGAAACAGTCAATAAACTGTACAAAACTCAATAAATAAAGAACCAGTCAATAAACTGTACAAAACTGAATAAAGAACCAGTCAATAATCTGTACAAAACTGAATAAAGAACCAGTCAATAAACTGTACAAAACTCAATAAAGAACCAGTCACTAAACTGCACAAAACTAAATAAAGAAACAGTTAATAAACTGTACAAAACTCAATAAAGAACCAGTCAATAAACTGTCCAAAACTGAATAAAGAACCAGTCAATAAACTGTACAAAACTGAATAAAGAACCAGTCAATAAACTGTACAAAACTCAATAAAGAACCAGTCAATAAATTGTACAAAACTCAATAAAGAACCAGTCAATAAACTGTACAAAACTCAATAAAGAACCAGTCAATAAACTGTACAAAACTAAATAAAGAAACAGTCAATAAACTGTACAATACTCAATAAAGAACCAGTCAATAAACTGTACAAAACTGAATAAAGAACCAGTCAATAAACTGTACAAAACTCAATAAAGAACCAGTCAATAAACTGTACAAAACTCAATAAAGAACCAGTTAATAAACTGTACAAAACTCAATAAAGAACCAGTCAATAAACTGTACAAAACTAAATAAAGAAACAGTCAATAAACTGTACCAAACTCAATAAAGAACCAGTCAATAAACTGTACAAAACTCAATAAAGAACCAGTCAATAAACTGTACAAAACTCAATAAAGAACCAGTCAATAAACTGTTCAAAACTAAATAAAGAAACAGTCAATAAACTGTACAAAACTATATACAGAAACAGTTAATGAAGAACCAGTCAATAGACAGTACAAAACTGAAAAAAGAACCAGTCAATAAATTGTGCAAAAAACTCAATAAAGAAACAGTCAATAAACTGTACAAAACTCAATAAAGAACCAGTCAATAAACTGTACAAAACTCAATAAAGAGCCAGTCAAT
Organism: Limnoperna fortunei; assembly: GCA_944474755.1. Taxonomy (NCBI): domain Eukaryota; kingdom Metazoa; phylum Mollusca; class Bivalvia; order Mytilida; family Modiolidae; genus Limnoperna; species Limnoperna fortunei. The sequence goes on along the minus strand of OX104118.1, from coordinate 22,632,472 downwards.
AAACTGTACAAAACTAAATAAAGAAAGAGTCAATAAACTGTACAAAACTAAATAAAGAAACAGTCAATAAACTGTACAAAACTATATACAGAAACAGTTAATGAAGAACCAGTCAATAGACTGTACAAAACTCAAAAAAGAACCAGTCAATAAATTGTGCAAAAAACTCAATAAAGAAACAGTCAATAAACTGTACAAAACTCAATAAAGAACCAGTCAATAAACTGTACAAAACTCAATAAAGAGCCAGTCAATAAACTCTACAAAACTAAATAAAGAAAGAGTCAATAAACTGAAGAAAACTAAATAAACAACCGGTCAATAAATTGTACACAAACTAAATAAAGAAACAGTCAATAAACTGTACAAAACTCAAAAAAGAAGCAATTAATAAACTGTACAAAACTCCAAAAAGAACCAGTCAATAAACTGTACAAATCTAAATAAAGAAACAGTCAATAAACTGTACAAAACACAATAAAGAACCAGTCAATAAACTGTACAAAACTGAATAAAGAACCAGTCAATAATCTGTACAAAACTCAATAAAGAACCAGTCAATAAACTGTACAAAACTCAATAAAGAACCAGTCACTAAACTGCATAAAACTAAATAAAGAAACAGTTAATAAACTGTACAAAACTCAATAAAGAACCAGTCAATAAACTGTCCAAAACTGAATAAAGAACCAGTCAATAAACTGTACAAAACTGAATAAAGAACCAGTCAATAAACTGTACAAAACTCAATAAAGAACCAGTCAATAAATTGTACAAAACTCAATAAAGAACCAGTCAATAAACTGTACAAAACTCAATAAAGAACCAGTCAATAAACTGTACAAAACTCAATAAAGAACCAGTCAATTAACTGTACAAAACTAAATAAAGAAACAGTCAATAAACTGTACAAAACTCAATAAAGAACCAGTCAATAAACTGTACAAAACTGAATAAAGAACCAGTCAATAAACTGTACAAAACTCAATAAAGAACCAGTCAATAAACTGTACAAAACTAAATAAAGAAACAGTCAATAAACTGTACAAAACTCAATAAAGAACCAGTCAATAAACTGTATAAAACTCAATAAAGAACCAGTCAATAAACTGTACAAAACTCAATAAAGAACCAGTCAATAAACTGTACAAAACTAAATAAAGAAACAGTCAATAAACTGTACAAAACTATATACAGAAACAGATAATGAAGAACCAGTCAATAGACTGTACAAAACTCAAAAAAGAACCAGTCAATAAATTGTGCAAAAAACTCAATAAAGAAACAGTCAATAAACTGTACAAAACTCAATAAAGAACCAGTCAATAAACTGTACAAAACTCAATAAAGAGCCAGTCAATAAACTGTACAAAACTAAATAAAGAAAGAGTCAATAAACTGTACAAAACTAAATAAAGAAACAGTCAATAAACTGTACAAAACTATATACAGAAACAGTTAATGAAGAACAAGTCAATAGACTGTACAAAACTCCAAAAAGAACCAGTCAATAAATTGTGCAAAAAACTCAATAAAGAAACAGTCAATAAACTGTACAAAACTCAATAAAGAGCCAGTCAATAAACTCTACAAAACTAAATAAAGAAAGAGTCAATAAACTGAAGAAAACTAAATAAACAACCGGTCAATAAATTGTACACAAACTAAATAAAGAAACAGTCAATAAACTGTACAAAACTCAAAAAAGAAGCAATTAATAAACTGTACAAAACTCAATAAAGAACCAGTCAATAAACTGTACAAATCTAAATAAAGAAACAGTCAATAAACTGTACAAAACACAATAAAGAACCAGTCAATAAACTGTACAAAACTGAATAAAGAACCAGTCAATAATCTGTACAAAACTCAATAAAGAACCAGTCAATAAACTGTACAAAACTCAATAAAGAACCAGTCACTAAACTGCACAAAACTAAATAAAGAAACAGTTAATAAACTGTACAAAACTCAATAAAGAACCAGTCAATAAACTGTCCAAAACTGAATAAAGAACCAGTCAATAAACTGTACAAAACTGAATAAAGAACCAGTCAATAAACTGTACAAAACTCAATAAAGAACCAGTCAATAAATTGTACAAAACTCAATAAAGAACCAGTCAATAAACTGTACAAAACTCAATAAAGAACCAGTCAATAAACTGTACAAAACTCAATAAAGAACCAGTCAATTAACTGTACAAAACTAAATAAAGAAACAGTCAATAAACTGTACAAAACTCAATAAAGAACCAGTCAATAAACTGTACAAAACTGAATAAAGAACCAGTCAATAAACTGTACAAAACTCAATAAAGAACCAGTCAATAAACTGTACAAAACTAAATAAAGAAACAGTCAATAAACTGTACAAAACTCAATAAAGAACCAGTCAATAAACTGTACAAAACTCAATAAAGAACCAATCAATAAACTGTACAAAACTCAATAAAGAACCAGTCAATAAACTGTACAAAACTAAATAAAGAAACAGTCAATAAACTGTACAAAACTATATACAGAAACAGTTAATGAAGAACCAGTCAATAGACTGTACAAAACTCAAAAAAGAACCAGTCAATAAATTGTGCAAAAAACTCAATAAAGAAACAGTCAATAAACTGTACAAAACTCAATAAAGAACCAGTCAATAAACTGTACAAAACTCAATAAAGAGCCAGTCAATAAACTGTACAAAACTAAATAAAGAAAGAGTCAATAAACTGTACAAAACTAAATAAAGAAACAGTCAATAAACTGTACAAAACTATATACAGAAACAGTTAATGAAGAACAAGTCAATAGACTGTACAAAACTCCAAAAAGAACCAGTCAATAAATTGTGCAAAAAACTCAATAAAGAAACAGTCAATAAACTGTACAAAACTCAATAAAGAACCAGTCAATAAACTGTACAAAACTCAATAAAGAGCCAGTCAATAAACTCTACAAAACTAAATAAAGAAAGAGTCAATAAACTGAACAAAACTAAATAAACAACCGGTCAATAAATTGTACACAAACTAAATAAAGAAACAGTCAATAAACTGTACAAAACTCAAAAAAGAAGCAATTAATAAACTGTACAAAACTCAATAAAGAACCAGTCAATAAACTGTACAAATCTAAATAAAGAAACAGTCAATAAACTGTACAAAACTCAATAAAGAACCAGTCAATAAACTGTACAAAACTGAATAAAGAACCAGTCAATAATCTGTACAAAACTGAATAAAGAACCAGTCAATAACTGTACAAAACTCAATAAAGAACCAGTCACTAAACTGCACAAAACTAAATAAAGAAACAGTTAATAAACTGTACAAAACTCAATAAAGAACCAGTCAATAAACTGTCCAAAACTGAATAAAGAACCAGTCAATAAACTGTACAAAACTCAATAAAGAACCAGTCAATAAACTGTACAAAACTCAATAAAGAACCAGTCAATAAATTGTACAAAACTCAATAAAGAACCAGTCAATAAACTGTACAAAACTAAATAAAGAACCAGTCAATAAACTATACAAAACTCAATAAAGAACCAGTCAATAAACTGTACAAAAGTCAATAAAGAACCAGTCAATAAATTTTACACAAACTAAATAAAGAAACAGTCAATAAACTGTACAAAACTCAATAAAGAACCAGTTAATAAACTGTACAAAACTCAATAAAGAACCAGTCAATTAACTGTACAAAACTAAATAAAGAAACAGTCAATAAACTGTACAAAACTCAATAAAGAACCAGTCAATAAACTGTACAAAACTGAATAAACAACCAGTCAATAAACTGTACAAAACTCAATAAAGAACCAGTCAATAAACTGTACAAAACTCAATAAAGAACCAGTTAATAAACTGTACAAAACTCAATAAAGAACCATTCAATAAACTGTACAAAACTAAATAAAGAAACAGTCAATAAACTGTACAAAACTCAATAAAGAACCAGTCAATAAACTGTACAAAACTCAATAAAGAACCAGTCAATAAACTGTCCAAAACTGAATAAAGAACCAGTCAATAAACTGTACAAAACTGAATAAAGAACCAGTCAATAAACTGTACAAAACTCAATAAAGAACCAGTCAATAAATTGTACAAAACTGAATAAAGAACCAGTCAATAAACTGTACAAAACTAAATAAAGAAACAGTCAATAAACTGTACAAAACTCAATAAAGAACCAGTCAATAAACTGTACAAAACTGAATAAAGAACCAGTCAATAAACTGTACAAATATCAATAAAGAACCAGTCAATAAACTGTACAAAACTAAATAAAGAAACAGTCAATAAACTGTACAAAACTATATACAGAAAAAGTTAATAAAGAACAAGTCAATAAACTGTACAAAACTCAATAAAGAACCAGTCAATAAATTGTATACAAACTCAATAAAGAAACAGTCGAAAAACTGTACAAAACTAAATAAAGAACCATTCGATAACTGTACAAAACTCAATAAAGAAACAGTCAAGAAACTGCACAAAACTAAATAAAGAAACAGTCAATAAACTGTACAAAACTTAATAAAGGACCAGTCAATAAACTGTACAAAATTGAATATAGAACCAGTCAATAAACTGTACAAAACTCAATAAAGAAAAGGTCAATCAACTGTACAAAACTCAATAAAGAACCAGTCAATCAACTGCACAAAACTCAATAAAGAACCAGTCAATAAACTGTACAAAACTCAATAAAGAACCAGTCAATAAACTGTACAAAACTAAATAAAGAAACAGTCAATAAACTGTACAAAACTATATACAGAAACAGTTAATAAAGAACCAGTCAATAAACTGTACAAAACTCAATAAAGAACCAGTCAATAAACTGTACAAATCTAAATAAAGAACCAGTCAATTAACTGTACAAAACTCAATAAAGTACCAGTCAATAAACTATACAAAACTCAATAAAGAACCAGTCAATAAACTGTACAAAACTAAATAAAGAACCAGTCAATAAACTGTACAAAACTAAATAAAGAACCAGTCAATAAACTGTACAAAACTCAATAAAGTACCAGTCAATAAACTATGCAAAACTCAATAAAGAACCAGTCAATAAACTGTACAAAACTAAATAAAGAACCAGTCAATAAACTGTACAAAACTAAATAAAGAAACAGTCAATAAACTGTACAAAACTAAATAAAGAAACAGTCAATTAACTGTACAAAACTCAATAAAGAACCAGTCAATAAACTGTACAAAACTGAATAAAGAACCAGTCAATAAACTGTACAAAACTCAATAAAGAACCAGTCAATAAACTGTACAAAACTATATACAGGAACAGTTAATGAAGAACCAGCTAATAAATTGTGCAAAAAACTCAATAAAGAAACAGTCAATAAACTGTACAAAACTCAATAAAGAACCAGTCAATAAACTGTACAAAACTCAATAAAGAGCCAGTCAATAAACTCCACAAAACTAAATAAAGAAAGAGTCAATAAACTGAACAAAACTAAATAAACAAACAGTCAATAAACTTTACAAAACTAATTAAACAACCAGTCAATAAATTGTACACAAACTAAATAAAGAAACAGTCAATAAACTGTACAAAACTCAATAAAGAACCAGTTAATAAACTGTACAAAACTCAATAAAGAACCAGTCTATAAACTGTACAAAACTAAATAAAGAAACAGTCAATAAACTGTACAAAACTCAATAAAGAACCAGTCAATAAACTGTACAAAACTGAATAAAGAACCAGTCAATAAACTGTACAAATCTCAATAAAGAACCAGTCAATAAACTGTACAAAACTAAATAAAGAAACAGTCAATAAACTGTACAAAACTATATACAGAAAAAGTTAATAAAGAACCAGTCATTAAACTGTACAAAACTCAATAAAGAACCAGTCAATAAATTGTATACAAACTCAATAAAGAAACAGTCAAAAAACTGTACAAAACTAAATAAAGAACCAGTCCATAACTGTACAAAACTCAATAAAGAAACAGTCAAGAAACTGCACAAAACTAAATAAAGAAACAGTCAATAAACTGTACAAAACTCAATAAAGAACCAGTTAATAAACTGTACAAAACTCAATAAAGAACCAGTCAATAAACTGTACAAAACTAAATAAAGAAACAGTCAATAAACTGTACAAAACTCAATAAAGAACCAGTCAATAAACTGTACAAAACTGAATAAAGAACCAGTCAATAAACTGTACAAATATCAATAAAGAACCAGTCAATAAACTGTACAAAACTAAATAAAGAAACAGTCAATAAACTGTACAAAACTATATACAGAAAAAGTTAATAAAGAACCAGTCAATAAACTGTACAAAACTCAATAAAGAACCAGTCAATAAATTGTATACAAACTCAATAAAGAAACAGTCGAAAAACTGTACAAAACTAAATAAAGAACCATTCGATAACTGTACAAAACTCAATAAAAAAACAGTCAAGAAACTGCACAAAACTAAATAAAGAAACAGTCAATAAACTGTACAAAACTTAATAAAGGACCAGTCAATAAACTGTACAAAATTGAATATAGAACCAGTCAATAAACTGTACAAAACTCAATAAAGAAAAGGTCAATCAACTGTACAAAACTCAATAAAGAACCAGTCAATCAACTGCACAAAACTCAATAAAGAACCAGTCAATAAACTGTACAAAACTCAATAAAGAACCAGTCAATAAACTGTACAAAACTAAATAAAGAAACAGTCAATAAACTGTACAAAACTATATACAGAAACAGTTAATAAAGAACCAGTCAATAAACTGTACAAAACTCAATAAAGAACCAGCCAATAAATTGTGCACAAACTCAATAAAGAAACAGTCAATAAACTGTACAAAACTCAATAAAGAACCAGTCAAAAAACTGTACAACACTCAATAAAGAACCAGTCAATAAACTGTACAAATCTAAATAAAGAACCAGTCAATAAACTGTACAAAACTCAATAAAGTACCAGTCAATAAACTATGCAAAACTCAATAAAGAACCAGTCAATAAACTGTACAAAACTAAATAAAGAACCAGTCAATAAACTGTACAAAACTAAATAAAGAAACAGTCAATAAACTGTACAAAACTATATACAGAAACAGTTAATGAAGAACAAGTCAATAGACTGTACAAAACTCCAAAAAGAACCAGTCAATAAATTGTGCAAAAAACTCAATAAAGAAACAGTCAATAAACTGTACAAAACTCAATAAAGAGCCAGTCAATAAACTCTACAAAACTAAATAAAGAAAGAGTCAATAAACTGAAGAAAACTAAATAAACAACCGGTCAATAAATTGTACACAAACTAAATAAAGAAACAGTCAATAAACTGTACAAAACTCAAAAAAGAAGCAATTAATAAACTGTACAAAACTCAATAAAGAACCAGTCAATAAACTGTACAAATCTAAATAAAGAAACAGTCAATAAACTGTACAAAACACAATAAAGAACCAGTCAATAAACTGTACAAAACTGAATAAAGAACCAGTCAATAATCTGTACAAAACTCAATAAAGAACCAGTCAATAAACTGTACAAAACTCAATAAAGAACCAGTCACTAAACTGCAAAAAACTAAATAAAGAAACAGTTAATAAACTGTACAAAACTCAATAAAGAACCAGTCAATAAACTGTCCAAAACTGAATAAAGAACCAGTCAATAAACTGTACAAAACTGAATAAAGAACCAGTCAATAAACTGTACAAAACTCAATAAAGAACCAGTCAATAAATTGTACAAAACTCAATAAAGAACCAGTCAATAAACTGTACAAAACTCAATAAAGAACCAGTCAATAAACTGTACAAAACTCAATAAAGAACCAGTCAATTAACTGTACAAAACTAAATAAAGAAACAGTCAATAAACTGTACAAAACTCAATAAAGAACCAGTCAATAAACTGTACAAAACTGAATAAAGAACCAGTCAATAAACTGTACAAAACTCAATAAAGAACCAGTCAATAAACTGTACAAAACTAAATAAAGAAACAGTCAATAAACTGTACAAAACTCAATAAAGAACCAGTCAATAAACTGTACAAAACTCAATAAAGAACCAGTCAATAAACTGTACAAAACTCAATAAAGAACCAGTCAATAAACTGTACAAAACTAAATAAAGAAACAGTCAATAAACTGTACAAAACTATATACAGAAACAGTTAATGAAGAACCAGTCAATAGACTGTACAAAACTCAAAAAAGAACCAGTCAATAAATTGTGCAAAAAACTCAATAAAGAAACAGTCAATAAACTGTACAAAACTCAATAAAGAACCAGTCAATAAACTGTACAAAACTCAATAAAGAGCCAGTCAATAAACTGTACAAAACTAAATAAAGAAAGAGTCAATAAACTGTACAAAACTAAATAAAAAACAGTCAATAAACTGTACAAAACTATATACAGAAACAGTTAATGAAGAACAAGTCAATAGACTGTACAAAACTCCAAAAAGAACCAGTCAATAAATTGTGCAAAAAACTCAATAAAGAAACAGTCAATAAACTGTACAAAACTCAATAAAGAACCAGTCAATAAACTGTACAAAACTCAATAAAGAGCCAGTCAATAAACTCTACAAAACTAAATAAAGAAAGAGTCAATAAACTGAACAAAACTAAATAAACAACCGGTCAATAAATTGTGCACAAACTAAATAAAGAAACAGTCAATAAACTGTACAAAACTCAAAAAAGAAGCAATTAATAAACTGTACAAAACTCAATAAAGAACCAGTCAATAAACTGTACAAATCTAAATAAAAAAACAGTCAATAAACTGTACAAAACTCAATAAAGAACCAGTCAATAAACTGTACAAAACTGAATAAAGAACCAGTCAATAATCTGTACAAAACTGAATAAAGAACCAGTCAATAACTGTACAAAACTCAATAAAGAACCAGTCACTAAACTGCACAAAACTAAATAAAGAAACAGTTAATAAACTGTACAAAACTCAATAAAGAACCAGTCAATAAACTGTCCAAAACTGAATAAAGAACCAGTCAATAAACTGTACAAAACTGAATAAAGAACCAGTCAATAAACTGTACAAAACTCAATAAAGAACCAGTCAATAAATTGTACAAAACTCAATAAAGAACCAGTCAATAAACTGTACAAAACTAAATAAAGAACCAGTCAATAAACTATACAAAACTCAATAAAGAACCAGTCAATAAACTGTACAAAAGTCAATAAAGAACCAGTCAATAAATTTTGCACAAACTAAATAAAGAAACAGTCAATAAACTGTACAAAACTCAATAAAGAACCAGTTAATAAACTGTACAAAACTCAATAAAGAACCAGTCAATTAACTGTACAAAACTAAATAAAGAAACAGTCAATAAACTGTACAAAACTCAATAAAGAACCAGTCAATAAATTGCACAAAACTGAATAAACAACCAGTCAATAAACTGTACAAAACTCAATAAAGAACCAGTCAATAAACTGTACAAAACTCAATAAAGAACCAGTTAATAAACTGTACAAAACTCAATAAAGAACCATTCAATAAACTGTACAAAACTAAATAAAGAAACAGTCAATAAACTGTACAAAACTCAATAAAGAACCAGTCAATAAACTGTACAAAACTCAATAAAGAACCAGTCAATAAACTGTCCAAAACTGAATAAAGAACCAGTCAATAAACTGTACAAAACTGAATAAAGAACCAGTCAATAAACTGTACAAAACTCAATAAAGAACCAGTCAATAAATTGTACAAAACTCAATAAAGAACCAGTCACTAAACTGTACAAAACTAAATAAAGAAACAGTCAATAAACTGTACAAAACTCAATAAAGAACCAGTCAATAAACTGTACAAAACTGAATAAAGAACCAGTCAATAAACTGTACAAATATCAATAAAGAACCAGTCAATAAACTGTACAAAACTAAATAAAGAAACAGTCAATAAACTGTACAAAACTATATACAGAAAAAGTTAATAAAGAACAAGTCAATAAACTGTACAAAACTCAATAAAGAACCAGTCAATAAATTGTATACAAACTCAATAAAGAAACAGTCGAAAAACTGTACAAAACTAAATAAAGAACCATTCGATAACTGTACAAAACTCAATAAAGAAACAGTCAAGAAACTGCACAAAACTAAATAAAGAAACAGTCAATAAACTGTACAAAACTTAATAAAGGACCAGTCAATAAACTGTACAAAATTGAATATAGAACCAGTCAATAAACTGTACAAAACTCAATAAAGAAAAGGTCAATCAACTGTACAAAACTCAATAAAGAACCAGTCAATCAACTGCACAAAACTCAATAAAGAACCAGTCAATAAACTGTACAAAACTCAATAAAGAACCAGTCAATAAACTGTACAAAACTAAATAAAGAAACAGTCAATAAACTGTACAAAACTATATACAGAAACAGTTAATAAAGAACCAGTCAATAAACTGTACAAAACTTAATAAAGAACCAGTCAATAAACTGTACAAATCTAAATAAAGAACCAGTCAATAAACTGTACAAAACTCAATAAAGTACCAGTCAATAAACTATACAAAGCTCAATAAAGAACCAGTCAATAAACTGTACAAAACTAAATAAAGAACCAGTCAATAAACTGTACAAAACTAAATAAAGAACCAGTCAATAAACTGTACAAAACTCAATAAAGTACCAGTCAATAAACTATGCAAAACTCAATAAAGAACCAGTCAATAAACTGTACAAAACTAAATAAAGAACCAGTCAATAAACTGTACAAAACTAAATAAAGAAACAGTCAATAAACTGTACAAAACTAAATAAAGAAACAGTCAATAAACTGTACAAAACTCAATAAAGAACCAGTCAATAAACTGTACAAAACTGAATAAAGAACCAGTCAATAAACTGTACAAAACTCAATAAAGAACCAGTCAATAAACTGTACAAAACTATATACAGGAACAGTTAATGAAGAACCAGCTAATAAATTGTGCAAAAAACTCAATAAAGAAACAGTTAATAAACTGTACAAAACTCAATAAAGAACCAGTCAATAAACTGTACAAAACTCAATAAAGAGCCAGTCAATAAACTCCACAAAACTAAATAAAGAAAGAGTCAATAAACTGAACAAAACTAAATAAACAAACAGTCAATAAACTTTACAAAACTAATTAAACAACCAGTCAATAAATTGTACAAATATCAATAAAGAACCAGTCAATAAACTGTACAAAACTCAATAAAGAACCAGTCAATAAACTGTACAAAACTGAATAAAGAACCAGTCAATAAACTGTACAAATATCAATAAAGAACCAGTCAATAAACTGTACAAAACTAAATAAAGAAACAGTCAATAAACTGTACAAAACTATATACAGAAAAAGTTAATAAAGAACCAGTCAATAAACTGTACAAAACTCAATAAAGAACCAGTCAATAAATTGTATACAAACTCAATAAAGAAACAGTCGAAAAACTGTACAAAACTAAATAAAGAACCATTCGATAACTGTACAAAACTCAATAAAGAAACAGTCAAGAAACTGCACAAAACTAAATAAAGAAACAGTCAATAAACTGTACAAAACTTAATAAAGGACCAGTCAATAAACTGTACAAAATTGAATATAGAACCAGTCAATAAACTGTACAAAACTCAATAAAGAACCAGTCAATCAACTGCACAAAACTCAATAAAGAACCAGTCAATAAACTGTACAAAACTCAATAAAGAACCAGTCAATAAACTGTACAAAACTAAATAAAGAAACAGTCAATAAACTGTACAAAACTACATACAGAAACAGTTAATAAAGAACCAGTCAATAAACTGTACAAAACTCAATAAAGAACCAGCCAATAAATTGTGCACAAACTCAATAAAGAAACAGTCAATAAACTGTACAAAACTCAATAAAGAACCAGTCAAAAAACTGTACAACACTCAATAAAGAACCAGTCAATAAACTGTACAAATCTAAATAAAGAACCAGTCAATAAACTGTACAAAACTCAATAAAGTACCAGTCAATAAACTATGCAAAACTCAATAAAGAACCAGTCAATAAACTGTACAAAACTAAATAAAGAACCAGTCAATAAACTGTACAAAACTAAATAAAGAAACAGTCAATAAACTGTACAAAACTATATACAGAAACAGTTAATGAAGAACCAGTCAATAGACTGTACAAAACTCAAAAAAGAACCAGTCAATAAATTGTGCAAAAAACTCAATAAAGAAACAGTCAATAAACTGTACAAAACTCAATAAAGAACCAGTCAATAAACTGTACAAAACTCAATAAAGAGCCAGTCAATAAACTCTACAAAACTAAATAAAGAAAGAGTCAATAAACTGAACAAAACTAAATAAACAACCGGTCAATAAATTGTACACAAACTAAATAAAGAAACAGTCAATAAACTGTACAAAACTCAAAAAAGAAGCAATTAATAAACTGTACAAAGCTCAATAAAGAACCAGTCAATAAACTGTACAAATCTAAATAAAGAAACAGTCAATAAACTGTATAAAACTCAATAAAGAACCAGTCAATAAACTGTACAAAACTGAATAAAGAACCAGTCAATAATCTGTACAAAACTCAATAAAGAACCAGTCAATAAACTGTACAAAACTCAATAAAGAACCAGTCACTAAACTGCACAAAACTAAATAAAGAAACAGTTAATAAACTGTACAAAACTCAATAAAGAACCAGTCAATAAACTGTCCAAAACTGAATAAAGAACCAGTCAATAAACTGTATAAAACTGAATAAATAACCAGTCAATAAACTGTACAAAACTCAATAAAGAACCAGTCAATAAACTGTACAAAACTCAATAAAGAACCAGTCAATAAACTGTACAAAACTAAATAAAGAACCAGTCAATAAACTATACAAAACTCAATAAAGAACCAGTCAATAAACTGTACAAAAGTCAATAAAGAACCAGTCAATAAATTTTGCACAAACTAAATAAAGAAACAGTCAATAAACTGTACAAAACTCAATAAAGAACTAGTTAATAAACTGTACAAAACTCAATAAAGAACCAGTCAATTAACTGTACAAAACTAAATAAAGAACCAGTCAATAAACTGTACAAAACTGAATAAAGAACCAGTCAATAAACTGTACAAAACTCAATAAAGAACCAGTCAATAAACTGTACAAAACTCAATAAAGAACCAGTTAATGAACTGTACAAAACTCAATAAAGAACCAGTCAATAAACTGTACAAAACTAAATAAAGAAACAGTCAATAAACTGTACAAAACTCAATAAAGAACCAGTCAATAAACTGTACAAAACTCAATAAAGAACCAGTCAATAAACTGTACAAAACTAAATAAAGAAACAGTCAATAAACTGTACAAAACTATATACAGAAACAGTTAATGAAGAACCAGTCAATAGACTGTACAAAACTCAAAAAAGAACCAGTCAATAAATTGTGCAAAAAACTCAATAAAGAAACAGTCAATAAACTGTACAAAACTCAATAAAGAACCAGTCAATAAACTGTACAAAACTCAATAAAGAGCCAGTCAATAAACTGTACAAAACTAAATAAAGAAAGAGTCAATAAACTGTACAAAACTAAATAAAGAACCAGTCAATAAACTGTACAAAACTCAATAAAGAGCCAGTCAATAAACTGTACAAAACTAAATAAAGAAAGAGTCAATAAACTGTACAAAACTAAATAAAGAAACAGTCAATAAACTGTACAAAACTATATACAGAAACAGTTAATGAAGAACAAGTCAATAGACTGTACAAAACTCCAAAAAGAACCAGTCAATAAATTGTGCAAAAAACTCAATAAAGAAACAGTCAATAAACTGTACAAAACTCAATAAAGAACCAGTCAATAAACTGTACAAAACTCAATAAAGAGCCAGTCAATAAACTCTACAAAACTAAATAAAGAAAGAGTCAATAAACTGAACAAAACTAAATAAACAACCGGTCAATAAATTGTACACAAACTAAATAAAGAAACAGTCAATAAACTGTACAAAACTCAAAAAAGAAGCAATTAATAAACTGTACAAAACTCAATAAAGAACCAGTCAATAAACTGTACAAATCTAAATAAAGAAACAGTCAATAAACTGTACAAAACTCAATAAAGAACCAGTCAATAAACTGTACAAAACTGAATAAAGAACCAGTCAATAATCTGTACAAAACTGAATAAAGAACCAGTCAATAACTGTACAAAACTCAATAAAGAACCAGTCACTAAACTGCACAAAACTAAATAAAGAAACAGTTAATAAACTGTACAAAACTCAATAAAGAACCAGTCAATAAACTGTCCAAAACTGAATAAAGAACCAGTCAATAAACTGTACAAAACTGAATAAAGAACCAGTCAATAAACTGTACAAAACTCAATAAAGAACCAGTCAATAAATTGTACAAAACTCAATAAAGAACCAGTCAATAAACTGTACAAAACTAAATAAAGAACCAGTCAATAACCTATACAAAACTCAATAAAGAACCAGTCAATAAACTGTACAAAAGTCAATAAAGAACCAGTCAATAAATTTTGCACAAACTAAATAAAGAAACAGTCAATAAACTGTACAAAACTCAATAAAGAACCAGTTAATAAACTGTACAAAACTCAATAAAGAACCAGTCAATAAACTGTACAAAACTAAATAAAGAAACAGTCAATAAACTGTACAAAACTCAATAAAGAACCAGTCAATAAACTGTACAAAACTGAATAAAGAACCAGTCAATAAACTGTACAAAACTCAATAAAGAACCAGTCAATAAACTGTACAAAACTCAATAAAGAACCAGTTAATAAACTGTACAAAACTCAATAAAGAACCATTCAATAAACTGTACAAAACTAAATAAAGAAACAGTCAATAAACTGTACAAAACTCAATAAAGAACCAGTCAATAAACTGTCCAAAACTCAATAAAGAACCAGTCAATAAACTGTCCAAAACTGAATAAAGAACCAGTCAATAAACTGTACAAAACTGAATAAAGAACCAGTCAATAAACTGTACAAAACTCAATAAAGAACCAGTCAATAAATTGTACAAAACTCAATAAAGAACCAGTCAATAAACTGTACAAAACTAAATAAAGAACCAGTCAATAAACTATACAAAACTCAATAAAGAACCAGTCAATAAACTGTACAAAAGTCAATAAAGAACCAGTCAATAAATTTTGCACAAATTAAATAAAGAAACAGTCAATAAACTGTACAAAACTCAATAAAGAACCAGTTAATAAACTGTACAAAACTCAATAAAGAACCAGTCAATTAACTGTACAAAACTAAATAAAGAAACAGTCAATAAACTGTACAAAACTCAATAAAGAACCAGTCAATAAACTGTACAAAACTGAATAAAGAACCAGTCAATAAACTGTACAAAACTCAATAAAGAACCAGTCAATAAACTGTACAAAACTCAATAAAGAACCAGTTAATAAACTGTACAAAACTCAATAAAGAACCAGTCAATAAACTGTACAAAACTCAATAAAGAACCAGTCAATAAACTGTACAAAACTGAATAAAGAACCAGTCAATAAACTGTACAAAACTGAATAAAGAACCAGTCAATAAACTGTACAAAACTCAATAAAGAACCAGTCAATAAATTGTACAAAACTCAATAAAGAACCAGTCAATAAACTGTACAAAACTAAATAAAGAACCAGTCAATAACCTATACAAAACTCAATAAAGAACCAGTCAATAAACTGTACAAAAGTCAATAAAGAACCAGTCAATAAATTTTGCACAAACTAAATAAAGAAACAGTCAATAAACTGTACAAAACTCAATAAAGAACCAGTTAATAAACTGTACAAAACTCAATAAAGAACCAGTCAATTAACTGTACAAAACTAAATAAAGAAACAGTCAATAAACTGTACAAAACTCAATAAAGAACCAGTCAATAAACTGTACAAAACTGAATAAACAACCAGTCAATAAACTGTATAAAACTCAATAAAGAACCAGTCAATAAACTGTACAAAACTCAATAAAGAACCAGTCAATAAACTGTACAAAACTCAATCAAGAACCATTCAATAAACTGTACAAAACTAAATAAAGAAACAGTCAATAAACTGTACAAAACTCAATAAAGAACCAGTCAATAAACTGTACAAAACTCAATAAAGAACCAGTCAATAAACTGTCCAAAACTGAATAAAGAACCAGTCAATAAACTGTACAAAACTGAATAAAGAACCAGTCAATAAACTGTACAAAACTCAATAAAGAACCAGTCAATAAATTGTACAAAACTAAATAAAGAACCAGTCAATAAACTATACAAAACTCAATAAAGAACCAGTCAATAAACTGTACAAAAGTCAATAAAGAACCAGTCAATAAATTTTGCACAAACTAAATAAAGAAACAGTCAATAAACTGTACAAAACTCAATAAAGAACCAGTTAATAAACTGTACAAAACTCAATAAAGAACCAGTCAATTAACTGTACAAAACTAAATAAAGAAACAGTCAATAAACTGTACAAAACTCAATAAAGAACCAGTCAATAAACTGTACAAAACTGAATAAAGAACCAGTCAATAAACTGTACAAAACTCAATAAAGAACCAGTCAATAAACTGTACAAAACTCAATAAAGAACCAGTTAATAAACTGTACAAAACTCAATAAAGAACCAGTCAATAAACTGTACAAAACTCAATAAAGAACCAGTCAATAAACTGTACAAAACTGAATAAAGAACCAGTCAATAAACTGTACAAAACTGAATAAAGAACCAGTCAATAAACTGTACAAAACTCAATAAAGAACCAGTCAATAAATTGTACAAAACTCAATAAAGAACCAGTCAATAAACTGTACAAAACTAAATAAAGAACCAGTCAATAACCTATACAAAACTCAATAAAGAACCAGTCAATAAACTGTACAAAAGTCAATAAAGAACCAGTCAATAAATTTTGCACAAACTAAATAAAGAAACAGTCAATAAACTGTACAAAACTCAATAAAGAACCAGTTAATAAACTGTACAAAACTCAATAAAGAACCAGTCAATTAACTGTACAAAACTAAATAAAGAAACAGTCAATAAACTGTACAAAACTCAATAAAGAACCAGTCAATAAACTGTACAAAACTGAATAAACAACCAGTCAATAAACTGTATAAAACTCAATAAAGAACCAGTCAATAAACTGTACAAAACTCAATAAAGAACCAGTTAATAAACTGTACAAAACTCAATAAAGAACCATTCAATAAACTGTACAAAACTAAATAAAGAAACAGTCAATAAACTGTACAAAACTCAATAAAGAACCAGTCAATAAACTGTACAAAACTCAATAAAGAACCAGTCAATAAACTGTCCAAAACTGAATAAAGAACCAGTCAATAAACTGTACAAAACTGAATAAAGAACCAGTCAATAAACTGTACAAAACTCAATAAAGAACCAGTCAATAAATTGTACAAAACTCAATAAAGAACCAGTCAATAAACTGTACAAAACTAAATAAAGAACCAGTCAATAAACTATACAAAACTCAATAAAGAACCAGTCAATAAACTGTACAAAAGTCAATAAAGAACCAGTCAATAAATTTTGCACAAACTAAATAAAGAAACAGTCAATAAACTGTACAAAACTCAATAAAGAACCAGTTAATAAACTGTACAAAACTCAATAAAGAACCAGTCAATTAACTGTTCAAAACTAAATAAAGAAACAGTCAATAAACTGTACAAAACTCAATAAAGAACCAGTCAATAAACTGTACAAAACTGAATAAAGAACCAGTCAATAAACTGTACAAAACTCAATAAAGAACCAGTCAATAAACTGTACAAAACTCAATAAAGAACCAGTTAATAAACTGTACAAAACTCAATAAAGAACCAGTCAATAAACTGTACAAAACTAAATAAAGAAACAGTCAATAAACTGTACAAAACTCAATAAAGAACCAGTCAATAAACTGTACAAAACTGAATAAAGAACCAGTCAATAAACTGTACAAAACTCAATAAAGAACCAGTCAATAAACTGTACAAAACTATATACAGGAACAGTTAATGAAGAACCAGCTAATAAATTGTGCAAAAAACTCAATAAAGAAACAGTCAATAAACTGTACAAAACTCAATAAAGAACCAGTCAATAAACTGTACAAAACTCAATAAAGAGCCAGTCAATAAACTCCACAAAACTAAATAAAGAAAGAGTCAATAAACTGAACAAAACTAAATAAACAAACAGTCAATAAAATTTACAAAACTAATTAAACAACCAGTCAATAAATTGTACACAAACTAAATAAAGAAACAGTCAATAAACTGTACAAAACTCAATAAAGAACCAGTTAATAAACTGTACAAAACTCAATAAAGAACCAGTCAATAAACTGTACAAAACTAAATAAAGAAACAGTCAATAAACTGTACAAAACTCAATAAAGAACCAGTCAATAAACTGTACAAAACTGAATAAAGAACCAGTCAATAAACTGTACAAATATCAATAAAGAACCAGTCAATAAACTGTACAAAACTAAATAAAGAAACAGTCAATAAACTGTACAAAACTATATACAGAAAAAGTTAATAAAGAACCAGTCAATAAACTGTACAAAACTCAATAAAGAACCAGTCAATAAATTGTATACAAACTCAATAAAGAAACAGTCGAAAAACTGTACAAAACTAAATAAAGAACCATTCGATAACTGTACAAAACTCAATAAAGAAACAGTCAAGAAACTGCACAAAACTAAATAAAGAAACAGTCAATAAACTGTACAAAACTTAATAAAGGACCAGTCAATAAACTGTACAAAATTGAATATAGAACCAGTCAATAAACTGTACAAAACTCAATAAAGAAAAGGTCAATCAACTGTACAAAACTCAATAAAGAACCAGTCAATCAACTGCACAAAACTCAATAAAGAACCAGTCAATAAACTGTACAAAACTCAATAAAGAACCAGTCAATAAACTGTACAAAACTAAATAAAGAAACAGTCAATAAACTGTACAAAACTATATACAGAAACAGTTAATAAAGAACCAGTCAATAAACTGTACAAAACTCAATAAAGAACCAGCCAATAAATTGTGCACAAACTCAATAAAGAAACAGTCAATAAACTGTACAAAACTCAATAAAGAACCAGTCAAAAAACTGTACAACACTCAATAAAGAACCAGTCAATAAACTGTACAAATCTAAATAAAGAACCAGTCAATAAACTGTACAAAACTCAATAAAGTACCAGTCAATAAACTATACAAAACTCAATAAAGAACCAGTCAATAAACTGTACAAAACTAAATAAAGAACCAGTCAATAAACTGTACAAAACTAAATAAAGAAACAGTCAATAAACTGTACAAAACTATATACAGAAACAGTTAATGAAGAACCAGTCAATAGACTGTACAAAACTCAAAAAAGAACCAGTCAATAAATTGTGCAAAAAACTCAATAAAGAAACAGTCAATAAACTGTACAAAACTCAATAAAGAACCAGTCAATAAACTGTACAAAACTCAATAAAGAGCCAGTCAATAAACTCTACAAAACTAAATAAAGAAAGAGTCAATAAACTGAACAAAACTAAATAAACAACCGGTCAATAAATTGTACACAAACTAAATAAAGAAACAGTCAATAAACTGTACAAAACTCAAAAAAGAAGCAATTAATAAACTGTACAAAGCTCAATAAAGAACCAGTCAATAAACTGTACAAATCTAAATAAAGAAACAGTCAATAAACTGTACAAAACTCAATAAAGAACCAGTCAATAAACTGTACAAAACTGAATAAAGAACCAGTCAATAATCTGTACAAAACTCAATAAAGAACCAGTCAATAAACTGTACAAAACTCAATAAAGAACCAGTCACTAAACTGCACAAAACTAAATAAAGAAACAGTTAATAAACTGTACAAAACTCAATAAAGAACCAGTCAATAAACTGTCCAAAACTGAATAAAGAACCAGTCAATAAACTGTACAAAACTGAATAAATAATCAGTCAATAAACTGTACAAAACTCAATAAAGAACCAGTCAATAAACTGTACAAAACTCAATAAAGAACCAGTCAATAAACTGTACAAAACTAAATAAAGAACCAGTCAATAAACTATACAAAACTCAATAAAGAACCAGTCAATAAACTGTACAAAAGTCAATAAAGAACCAGTCAATAAATTTTGCACAAACTAAATAAAGAAACAGTCAATAAACTGTACAAAACTCAATAAAGAACCAGTTAATAAACTGTACAAAACGCAATAAAGAACCAGTCAATTAACTGTACAAAACTAAATAAAGAAACAGTCAATAAACTTTACAAAACTCAATAAAGAACCAGTCAATAAACTGTACAAAACTGAATAAAGAACCAGTCAATAAACTGTACAAAACTCAATAAAGAACCAGTCAATAAACTGTACAAAACTCAATAAAGAACCAGTTAATAAACTGTACAAAACTCAATAAAGAACCAGTCAATAAACTGTACAAAACTAAATAAAGAAACAGTCAATAAACTGTACAAAACTCAATAAAGAACCAGTCAATAAACTGTACAAAACTGAATAAAGAACCAGTCAATAAACTGTACAAAACTCAATAAAGAACCAGTCAATAATCTGTACAAAACTATTTACAGGAACAGTTAATGAAGAACCAGCTAATAAATTGTGCAAAAAACTCAATAAAGAAACAGTCAATAAACTGTACAAAACTCAATAAAGAACCAGTCAATAAACTGTACAAAACTCAATAAAGAGCCAGTCAATAAACTCCACAAAACTAAATAAAGAAAGAGTCAATAAACTGAACAAAACTAAATAAACAAACAGTCAATAAACTTTACAAAACTAATTAAACAACCAGTCAATAAATTGTACACAAACTAAATAAAGAAACAGTCAATAAACTGTACAAAACTCAATAAAGAACCAGTTAATAAACTGTACAAAACTCAATAAAGAACCAGTCTATAAACTGTACAAAACTAAATAAAGAAACAGTCAATAAACTGTACAAAACTCAATAAAGAACCAGTCAATAAACTGTACAAAACTGAATAAAGAACCAGTCAATAAACTGTACAAATCTCAATAAAGAACCAGTCAATAAACTGTACAAAACTAAATAAAGAAACAGTCAATAAACTGTACAAAACTATATACAGAAAAAGTTAAGAAAGAACCAGTCATTAAACTGTACAAAACTCAATAAAGAACCAGTCAATAAATTGTATACAAACTCAATAAAGAAACAGTCAAAAAACTGTACAAAACTAAATAAAGAACCAGTCCATAACTGTACAAAACTCAATAAAGAAACAGTCAAGAAACTGCACAAAACTAAATAAAGAAACAGTCAATAAACTGTACAAAACTCAATAAAGAACCAGTTAATAAACTGTACAAAACTCAATAAAGAACCAGTCAATAAACTGTACAAAACTAAATAAAGAAACAGTCAATAAACTGTACAAAACTCAATAAAGAACCAGTCAATAAACTGTACAAAACTGAATAAAGAACCAGTCAATACACTGTACAAATATCAATAAAGAACCAGTCAATAAACTGTACAAAACTAAATAAAGAAACAGTCAATAAACTGTACAAAACTATATACAGAAAAAGTTAATAAAGAACCAGTCAATAAACTGTACAAAACTCAATAAAGAACCAGTCAATAAATTGTATACAAACTCAATAAAGAAACAGTCGAAAAACTGTACAAAAGTAAATAAAGAACCATTCGATAACTGTACAAAACTCAATAAAGAAACAGTCAAGAAACTGCACAAAACTAAATAAAGAAACAGTCAATAAACTGTACAAAACTTAATAAAGGACCAGTCAATAAACTGTACAAAACTCAAAAAAGAAGCAATTAATAAACTGTACAAAGCTCAATAAAGAACCAGTCAATAAACTGTACAAATCTAAATAAAGAAACAGTCAATAAACTGTACAAAACTCAATAAAGAACCAGTCAATAAACTGTACAAAACTGAATAAAGAACCAGTCAATAATCTGTACAAAACTCAATAAAGAACCAGTCAATAAACTGTACAAAACTCAATAAAGAACCAGTCACTAAACTGCACAAAACTAAATAAAGAAACAGTTAATAAACTGTACAAAACTCAATAAAGAACCAGTCAATAAACTGTACAAAACTGAATAAAGAACCAGTCAATAAACTGTACAAAACTGAATAAATAACCAGTCAATAAACTGTACAAAACTCAATAAAGAACCAGTCAATAAACTGTACAAAACTCAATAAAGAACCAGTCAATAAACTGTACAAAACTAAATAAAGAACCAGTCAATAAACTATACAAAACTCAATAAAGAACCAGTCAATAAACTGTACAAAAGTCAATAAAGAACCAGTCAATAAATTTTGCACAAACTAAATAAAGAAACAGTCAATAAACTGTACAAAACTCAATAAAGAACCAGTTAATAAACTGTACAAAACGCAATAAAGAACCAGTCAATTAACTGTACAAAACTAAATAAAGAAACAGTCAATAAACTGTACAAAACTCAATAAAGAACCAGTCAATAAACTGTACAAAACTGAATAAAGAACCAGTCAATAAACTGTACAAAACTCAATAAAGAACCAGTCAATAAACTGTACAAAACTCAATAAAGAACCAGTTAATAAACTGTACAAAACTCAATAAAGAACCAGTCAATAAACTGTACAAAACTAAATAAAGAACCAGTCAATAAACTGTACAAAACTCAATAAAGAACCAGTCAATAAACTGTACAAAACTGAATAAAGAACCAGTCAATAAACTGTACAAAACTCAATAAATAACCAGTCAATAAACTGTACAAAACTATATACAGGAACAGTTAGTGAAGAACCAGCTAATAAATTGTGCAAAAAACTCAATAAAGAAACAGTCAATAAACTGTACAAAACTCAATAAAGAACCAGTCAATAAACTGTACAAAACTCAATAAAGAGCCAGTCAATAAACTCCACAAAACTAAATAAAGAAAGAGTCAATAAACTGAACAAAACTAAATAAACAAACAGTCAATAAACTTTACAAAACTAATTAAACAACCAGTCAATAAATTGTACACAAACTAAATAAAGAAACAGTCAATAAACTGTACAAAACTCAATAAAGAACCAGTTAATAAACTGTACAAAACTCAATAAAGAACCAGTCTATAAACTGTACAAAACTAAATAAAGAAACAGTCAATAAACTGTACAAAACTCAATAAAGAACCAGTCAATAAACTGTACAAAACTGAATAAAGAACCAGTCAATAAACTGTACAAAACTCAATAAAGAACCAGTCAATAAACTGTACAAAACTAAATAAAGAAACAGTCAATAAACTGTACAAAACTATATACAGAAAAAGTTAATAAAGAACCAGTCATTAAACTGTACAAAACTCAATAAAAAACCAGTCAATAAATTGTATACAAACTCAATAAAGAAACAGTCAAAAAACTGTACAAAACTAAATAAAGAACCAGTCCATAACTGTACAAAACTCAATAAAGAAACAGTCAAGAAACTGCACAAAACTAAATAAAGAAACAGTCAATAAACTGTACAAAACTCAATAAAGAACCAGTTAATAAACTGTACAAAACTCAATAAAGAACCAGTCAATAAACTGTACAAAACTAAATAAAGAAACAGTCAATAAACTGTACAAAACTCAATAAAGAACCAGTCAATAAACTGTACAAAACTGAATAAAGAACCAGTCAATAAACTGTACAAATATCAATAAAGAACCAGTCAATAAACTGTACAAAACTAAATAAAGAAACAGTCAATAAACTGTACAAAACTATATACAGAAAAAGTTAATAAAGAACCAGTCAATAAACTGTACAAAACTCAATAAAGAACCAGTCAATAAATTGTATACAAACTCAATAAAGAAACAGTCGAAAAACTGTACAAAACTAAATAAAGAACCATTCGATAACTGTACAAAACTCAATAAAGAAACAGTCAAGAAACTGCACAAAACTAAATAAAGAAACAGTCAATAAACTGTACAAAACTTAATAAAGAACCAGTCAATAAACTGTACAAAATTGAATATAGAACCAGTCAATAAACTGTACAAAACTCAATAAAGAAAAGGTCAATCAACTGTACAAAACTCAATAAAGAACCAGTCAATCAACTGCACAAAACTCAATAAAGAACCAGTCAATAAACTGTACAAAACTAAATAAAGAAACAGTCAATAAACTGTACAAAACTATATACAGAAACAGTTAATAAAGAACCAGTAAATAAACTGTACAAAACTCAATAAAGAACCAGCCAATAAATTGTGCACAAACTCAATAAAGAAACAGTCAATAAACTGTACAAAACTCAATAAAGAACCAGTCAAAAAACTGTACAACACTCAATAAAGAACCAGTCAATAAACTGTACAAATCTAAATAAAGAACCAGTCAATAAACTGTACAAAACTCAATAAAGTACCAGTCAATAAACTATACAAAACTCAATAAAGAACCAGTCAATAAACTGTACAAAACTAAATAAAGAACCAGTCAATAAACTGTACAAAACTAAATAAAGAAACAGTCAATAAACTGTACAAAACTATATACAGAAACAGTTAATGAAGAACCAGTCAATAGACTGTACAAAACTCAAAAAAGAACCAGTCAATAAATTGTGCAAAAAACTCAATAAAGAACCAGTCAATAAACTGTACAAAACTCAATAAAGAACCAGTCAATAAACTGTACAAAACTAAATAAAGAAACAGTCAATAAACTGTACAAAACTATATACAGAAAAAAGTTAATAAAGAACCAGTCAATAAACTGTACAAAACTCAATAAAGAACCAGTCAATAAATTGTATACAAACTCAATAAAGAAACAGTCGAAAAACTGTACAAAACTAAATAAAGAACCATTCGATAACTGTACAAAACTCAATAAAGAAACAGTCAAGAAACTGCACAAAACTAAATAAAGAAACAGTCAATAAACTGTACAAAACTTAATAAAGGACCAGTCAATAAACTGTACAAAATTGAATATAGAACCAGTCAATAAACTGTACAAAACTCAATAAAGAAAAGGTCAATCAACTGTACAAAACTCAATAAAGAACCAGTCAATCAACTGCACAAAACTCAATAAAGAACCAGTCAATAAACTGTACAAAACTAAATAAAGAAACAGTCAATAAACTGTACAAAACTATATACAGAAACAGTTAATAAAGAACCAGTCAATAAACTGTACAAAACTCAATAAAGAACCAGCCAATAAATTGTGCACAAACTCAATAAAGAAACAGTCAATAAACTGTACAAAACTCAATAAAGAACCAGTCAAAAAACTGTACAACACTCAATAAAGAACCAGTCAATAAACTGTACAAATCTAAATAAAGAACCAGTCAATAAACTGTACAAAACTCAATAAAGTACCAGTCAATAAACTATACAAAACTCAATAAAGAACCAGTCAATAAACTGTACAAAACTAAATAAAGAACCAGTCAATAAACTGTACAAAACTAAATAAAGAAACAGTCAATAAACTGTACAAAACTATATACAGAAACAGTTAATGAAGAACCAGTCAATAGACTGTACAAAACTCAAAAAAGAACCAGTCAATAAATTGTGCAAAAAACTCAATAAAGAACCAGTCAATAAACTGTACAAAACTCAATAAAGAACCAGTCAATAAACTGTACAAAACTAAATAAAGAAACAGTCAATAAACTGTACAAAACTATATACAGAAAAAAGTTAATAAAGAACCAGTCAATAAACTGTACAAAACTCAATAAAGAACCAGTCAATAAATTGTATACAAACTCAATAAAGAAACAGTCGAAAAACTGTACAAAACTAAATAAAGAACCATTCGATAACTGTACAAAACTCAATAAAGAAACAGTCAAGAAACTGCACAAAACTAAATAAAGAAACAGTCAATAAACTGTACAAAACTTAATAAAGGACCAGTCAATAAACTGTACAAAATTGAATATAGAACCAGTCAATAAACTGTACAAAACTCAATAAAGAAAAGGTCAATCAACTGTACAAAACTCAATAAAGAACCAGTCAATCAACTGCACAAAACTCAATAAAGAACCAGTCAATAAACTGTACAAAACTAAATAAAGAAACAGTCAATAAACTGTACAAAACTATATACAGAAACAGTTAATAAAGAACCAGTCAATAAACTGTACAAAACTCAATAAAGAACCAGCCAATAAATTGTGCACAAACTCAATAAAGAAACAGTCAATAAACTGTACAAAACTCAATAAAGAACCAGTCAAAAAACTGTACAACACTCAATAAAGAACCAGTCAATAAACTGTACAAATCTAAATAAAGAACCAGTCAATAAACTGTACAAAACTCAATAAAGTACCAGTCAATAAACTATACAAAACTCAATAAAGAACCAGTCAATAAACTGTACAAAACTAAATAAAGAACCAGTCAATAAACTGTACAAAACTAAATAAAGAAACAGTCAATAAACTGTACAAAACTATATACAGAAACAGTTAATGAAGAACCAGTCAATAGACTGTACAAAACTCAAAAAAGAACCAGTCAATAAATTGTGCAAAAAACTCAATAAAGAAACAGTCAATAAACTGTACAAAACTCAATAAAGAACCAGTCAATAAACGGTACAAAACTCAATAAAGAGCCAGTCAATAAACTCTACAAAACTAAATAAAGAAAGAGTCAATAAACTGAACAAAACTAAATAAACAACCGGTCAATAAATTGTACACAAACTAAATAAAGAAACAGTCAATAAACTGTACAAAACTCAAAAAAGAAGCAATTAATAAACTGTACAAAGATCAATAAAGAACCAGTCAATAAACTGTACAAATCTAAATAAAGAAACAGTCAATAAACTGTACAAAACTCAATAAAGAACCAGTCAATAAACTGTACAAAACTGAATAAAGAACCAGTCAATAATCTGTACAAAACTCAATAAAGAACAAGTCAATAAACTGTACAAAACTCAATAAAGAACCAGTCACTAAACTGCACAAAACTAAATAAAGAAACAGTTAATAAACTGTACAAAACTCAATAAAGAACCAGTCAATAAACTGTCCAAAACTGAATAAAGAACCAGTCAATAAACTGTACAAAACTGAATAAATAACCAGTCAATAAACTGTACAAAACTCAATAAAGAACCAGTCAATAAACTGTACAAAACTCAATAAAGAACCAGCCAATAAACTGTACAAAACTAAATAAAGAAACAGTGAATAAACTATACAAAACTCAATAAAGAACCAGTCAATAAACTGTACAAAAGTCAATAAAGAACCAGTCAATAAATTTTGCACAAACTAAATAAAGAAACAGTCAATAAACTGTACAAAACTCAATAAAGAACCAGTTAATAAACTGTACAAAACTCAATAAAGAACCAGTCAATTAACTGTACAAAACTAAATAAAGAAACAGTCAATAAACTGTACAAAACTCAATAAAGAACCAGTCAATAAACTGTACAAAACTGAATAAAGAACCAGTCAATAAACTGTACAAAACTCAATAAAGAACCAGTCAATAAACTGTACAAAACTCAATAAAGAACCAGTTAATAAACTGTACAAAACTCAATAAAGAACCAGTCAATAAACTGTACAAAACTAAATAAAGAAAACAGTCAATAAACTGTACAAAACTCAATAAAGAACCAGTCAATAAACTGTACAAAACTGAATAAAGAACCAGTCAATAAACTGTACAAAACTCAATAAAGAACCAGTCAATAAACTGTACAAAACTATATACAGGAACAGTTAATGAAGAACCAGCTAATAAATTGTGCAAAAAACTCAATAAAGAAACAGTCAATAAACTGTACAAAACTCAATAAAGAACCAGTCAATAAACTGTACAAAACTCAATAAAGAGCCAGTCAATAAACTCCACAAAACTAAATAAAGAAAGAGTCAATAAACTGAACAAAACTAAATAAACAAACAGTCAATAAACTTTACAAAACTAATTAAACAACCAGTCAATAAATTGTACACAAACTAAATAAAGAAACAGTCAATAAACTGTACAAAACTCAATAAAGAACCAGTTAATAAACTGTACAAAACTCAATAAAGAACCAGTCTATAAACTGTACAAAACTAAATAAAGAAACAGTCAATAAACTGTACAAAACTCAATAAAGAACCAGTCAATAAACTGTACAAAACTGAATAAAGAACCAGTCAATAAACTGTACAAATCTCAATAAAGAACCAGTCAATAAACTGTACAAAACTAAATAAAGAAACAGTCAATAAACTGTACAAAACTATATACAGAAAAAGTTAATAAAGAACCAGTCATTAAACTGTACAAAACTCAATAAAGAACCAGTCAATAAATTGTATACAAACTCAATAAAGAAACAGTCAAAAAACTGTACAAAACTAAATAAAGAACCAGTCCATAACTGTACAAAACTCAATAAAGAAACAGTCAAAAAACTGCACAAAACTAAATAAAGAAACAGTCAATAAACTGTACAAAACTTAATAAAGGACCAGTCAATAAACTGTACAAAATTGAATATAGAACCAGTCAATAAACTGTACAAAACTCAATAAAGAAAAGGTCAATCAACTGTACAAAACTCAATAAAGAACCAGTCAATAAACTGTACAAATCTCAATAAAGAACCAGTCAATAAACTGTACAAAACTAAATAAAGAAACAGTCAATAAACTGTACAAAACTAAATAAAGAAACAGTCAATAAACTGTACAAAACTATATACAGAAACAGTTAATAAAGAACCAGTCAATAAACTGTACAAAACTCAATAAAGAACCAGCCAATAAATTGTGCACAAACTCAATAAAGAAACAGTCAATAAACTGTACAAAACTCAATAAAGAACCAGTCAAAAAACTGTACAACACTCAATAAAGAACCAGTCAATAAACTGTACAAAACTAAATAAAGAACCAGTCAATAAACTGTACAAAACTCAATAAAGTACCAGTCAATAAACTATACAAAACTCAATAAAGAACCAGTTAATGAACTGTACAAAACTCAATAAAGAACCAGTAAATAAACTGTACAAAACTGAATAAAGAACCAGTCAATAAATTGTATACAAACTCAATAAAGAAACAGCCGAAAAACTGTACAAAACTAAATAAAGAACCATTCGATAACTGTACAAAACTCAATAAAGAAACAGTCAAGAAACTGCACAAAACTAAATAAAGAAACAGTCAATAAACTGTACAAAACTTAATAAAGGACCAGTCAATAAACTGTACAAAATTGAATATAGAACCAGTCAATAAACTGTACAAAACTCAATAAAGAAAAGGTCAATCAACTGTACAAAACTCAATAAAGAACCAGTCAATCAACTGCACAAAACTCAATAAAGAACCAGTCAATAAACTGTACAAAACTCAATAAAGAACCAGTCAATAAACTGTACAAAACAAAATAAAGAAACAGTCAATAAACTGTACAAAACTATATACAGAAACAGTTAATAAAGAACCAGTCAATAAACTGTACAAAACTCAATAAAGAACCAGCCAATAAATTGTGCACAAACTCAATAAAGAAACAGTCAATAAACTGTACAAAACTCAATAAAGAACCAGTCAAAAAACTGTACAACACTCAATAAAGAACCAGTCAATAAACTGTACAAATCTAAATAAAGAACCAGTCAATAAACTGTACAAAACTCAATAAAGTACCAGTCAATAAACTATACAAAACTCAATAAAGAACCAGTCAATAAACTGTACAAAACTAAATAAAGAACCAGTCAATAAACTGTACAAAACTAAATAAAGAAACAGTCAATAAACTGTACAAAACTATATACAGAAACAGTTAATGAAGAACCAGTCAATAGACTGTACAAAACTCAAAAAGGAACCAGTCAATAAATTGTGCAAAAAACTCAATAAAGAAACAGTCAATAAACTGTACAAAACTCAATAAAGAACCAGTCAATGAACTGTACAAAACTCAATAAAGAGCCAGTCAATAAACTCTACAAAACTAAATAAAGAAAGAGTCAATAAACTGAACAAAACTAAATAAACAACCGGTCAATAAATTGTACACAAACTAAATAAAGAAACAGTCAATAAACTGTACAAAACTCAAAAAAGAAGCAATTAATAAACTGTACAAAACTCAATAAAGAACCAGTCAATAAACTGTACAAATCTAAATAAAGAAACAGTCAATAAACTGTACAAAACTCAATAAAGAACCAGTCAATAAACTGTACAAAACTGAATAAAGAACCAGTCAATAAACTGTACAAAACTCAATAAAGAACCAGTCAATAAACTGTACAAAACTCAATAAAGAACCAGTCACTAAACTGCACAAAACTAAATAAAGAAACAGTTAATAAACTGTACAAAACTCAATAAAGAACCAGTCAATAAACTGTCCAAAACTGAATAAAGAACCAGTCAATAAACTGTACAAAACTGAATAAATAACCAGTCAATAAACTGTACAAAACTCAATAAAGAACCAGTCAATAAACTGTACAAAACTCAATAAAGAACCAGTCAATAAACTGTACAAAACTAAATAAAGAACCAGTCAATAAACTATACAAAACTCAATAAAGAACCAGTCAATAAACTGTACAAAAGTCAATAAAGAACCAGTCAATAAATTTTGCACAAACTAAATAAAGAAACAGTCAATAAACTGTACAAAACTCAATAAAGAACCAGTTAATAAACTGTACAAAACTCAATAAAGAACCAGTCAATTAACTGTACAAAACTAAATAAAGAAACAGTCAATAAACTGTACAAAACTCAATAAAGAACCAGTCAATAAACTGTACAAAACTGAATAAAGAACCAGTCAATAAACTGTACAAAACTCAATAAAGAACCAGTCAATAAACTGTACAAAACTCAATAAAGAACCAGTTAATAAACTGTACAAAACTCAATAAAGAACCAGTCAATAAACTGTACAAAACTAAATAAAGAAACAGTCAATAAACTGTACAAAACTCAATAAAGAACCAGTCAATAAACTGTACAAAACTCAATAAAGAACCAGTCAATAAACTGTACAAACCTCAATAAAGAACCAGTCAATAAACTGTACAAAACTATATACAGGAACAGTTAATGAAGAACCAGCTAATAAATTGTGCAAAAAACTCAATAAAGAAACAGTCAATAAACTGTACAAAACTCAATAAAGAACCAGTCAATAAACTGTACAAAACTCAATAAAGAGCCAGTCAATAAACTCCACAAAACTAAATAAAGAAAGAGTCAATAAACTGAACAAAACTAAATAAACAAACAGTCAATAAACTTTACAAAACTAATTAAACAACCAGTCAATAAATTGTACACAAACTAAATAAAGAAACAGTCAATAAACTGTACAAAACTCAATAAAGAACCAGTTAATAAACTGTACAAAACTCAATAAAGAACCAGTCTATAAACTGTACAAAACTAAATAAAGAAACAGTCAATAAACTGTACAAAACTCAATAAAGAACCAGTCAATAAACTGTACAAAACTGAATAAAGAACCAGTCAATAAACTGTACAAATCTCAATAAAGAACCAGTCAATAAACTGTACAAAACTAAATAAAGAAACAGTCAATAAACTGTACAAAACTATATACAGAAAAAGTTAATAAAGAACCAGTCAATAAACTGTACAAAACTCAATAAAGAACCAGTCAATAAATTGTATACAAACTCAATAAAGAAACAGTCAAAAAACTGTACAAAACTAAATAAAGAACCAGTCCATAACTGTACAAAACTCAATAAAGAAACAGTCAAGAAACTTCACAAAACTAAATAAAGAAACAGTCAATAAACTGTACAAAACTTAATAAAGGACCAGTCAATAAACTGCACAAAATTGAATATAGAACCCGTCAATAAACTGTACAAAACTCAATAAAGAAAAGGTTTATCAACTGTACAAAACTCAATAAAGAACCAGTCAATAAACTGTACAAATCTCAATAAAGAACCAGTCAATAAACTGTACAAAACTAAATAACGAAACAGTCAATAAACTGTACAAAACTAAATAAAGAAACAGTCAATAAACTGTACAAAACTATATACAGAAACAGTTAATAAAGAACCAGTCAATAAACTGTACAAAACTCAATAAAGAACCAGCCAATAAATTGTGCACAAACTCAATAAAGAAACAGTCAATAAACTGTACAAAACTCAATAAAGAACCAGTCAAAAAACTGTACAACACTCAATAAAGAACCAGTCAATAAACTGTACAAAACTAAATAACGAACCAGTCAATAAACTGTACAAAACTCAATAAAGTACCAGTCAATAAACTATACAAAACTCAATAAAGAACCAGTTAATAAACTGTACAAAACTCAATAAAGAACCAGTAAATAAACTGTACAAAACTGAATAAAGAACCAGTCAATAAGCTGTACAAAACTCAATAAAGAACCAGTCAATAAACTGTACAAAACTCAATAAAGAACAAGTTAATAAACTGTACAAACTCAATAAAGAACCAGTCAATAAACTGTACAAAACTAAATAAAGAAACAGTCACTAAACTCTACAAAACTGAATAAAGAACCAGTCAATAAACTGTACAAAACTGAATAAAGAACCAGTCAATAAACTGTGCAAAACTCAATAAAGAACCAGTCAAAAAACTGTACAAAACTCAATAAAGAACCAGTCAATAAACTGTACAAAACTGAATAAAGAAACAGTCAATAAACTGTACAAAACTCAATAAAGAACCAGTCAATAAACTGTACAAAACTAAATAAAGAAACAGTCAATAAACTGTACAAAACTCAATAAAGAACCAGTCAATAAACTGTACAAAACTGAATAAAGAACCAGTCAATAAACTGTACAAAACTCAATAAAGAACCAGTCAATAAACTGTACAAAACTCAATAAAGAGCCAGTCAATAAACTCCACAAAACTAAATAAAGAAAGAGTCAATAAACTGAACAAAACTAAATAAACAAACAGTCAATAAACTTTACAAAACTAATTAAACAACCAGTCAATAAATTGTACACAAACTAAATAAAGAAACAATCAATAAACTGTACAAAACTCAATAAAGAACCAGTTAATAAACTGTACAAAACTCAATAAAGAACCAGTCAATAAACTGTACAAAACTAAATAAAGAAACAGTCAATAAACTGTACAAAACTCAATAAAGAACCAGTCAATAAACTGTACAAAACTGAATAAAGAACCAGTCAATAAACTGTACAAATCTCAATAAAGAACCAGTCAATAAACTGTACAAAACTAAATAAAGAAACAGTCAATAAACTGTACAAAACTATATACAGAAAAAGTTAATAAAGAACCAGTCAATAAACTGTACAAAACTCAATAAAGAACCAGTCAATAAATTGTATACAAACTCAATAAAGAAACAGTCAAAAAACTGTACAAAACTAAATAAAGAACCAGTCCATAACTGTACAAAACTCAATAAAGAAACAGTCAAGAAACTGCACAAAACTAAATAAAGAAACAGTCAATAAACTGTACAAAACTTAATAAAGGACCAGTCAATAAACTGTACAAAATTGAATATAGAACCAGTCAATAAACTGTACAAAACTCAATAAAGAAAAGGTCAATCAACTGTACAAAACTCAATAAAGAACCAGTCAATAAACTGTACAAATCTCAATAAAGAACCAGTCAATAAACTGTACAAAACTAAATAAAGAAACAGTCAATAAACTGTACAAAACTCAATAAAGAACCAGTCAATAAACTGTACAAAACTAAATAAAGAACCAGTCAATAAACTGTACAAAACTCAATAAAGAACCAGCCAATAAATTGTGCACAAACTCAATAAAGAAACAGTCAATAAACTGTACAAAACTCAATAAAGAACCAGTCAAAAAACTGTACAACACTCAATAAAGAACCAGTCAATAAACTGTACAAAACTAAATAAAGAACCAGTAAATAAACTGTACAAAACTCAATAAAGTACCAGTCAATAAACTATACAAAACTCAATAAAGAACCAGTTAATAAACTGTACAAAACTCAATAAAGAACCAGTAAATAAACTGTACAAAACTGAATAAAGAACCAGTCAATAAACTGTACAAAACTCAATAAAGAAGCAGTCAACAAACTGTACAAAACTCAATAAAGAACAAGTTAATAAACTGTACAAAACTCAATAAAGAACCAGTCAATAAACTGGACAAAACTAAATAAAGAAACAGTCACTAAACTCTACAAAACTCAATAAAGAACCAGTCAATAAACTGTACAAAACTGAATAAAGAACCAGTCAATAAACTGTACAAAACTCAATAAAGAACCAGTCAATAAACTGTACAAAACTCAATAAAGAACCAGTTAATAAACTGTACAAAACTCAATAAAGAATAAGTCAATAAACTGTACAAAACTAAATAAAGAACCAGTCAATAAACTATACAAAACTCAATAAAGAACCAGTCAATAAACTGTACAAAAGTCAATAAAGAACCAGTCAATAAATTTTGCAGAAACTAAATAAAGAAACAGTCAATAAACTGTACAAAACTCAATAAAGAACCAGTTAATAAACTGTACAAAACTCAATAAAGAACCAGTCAATTAACTGTACAAAACTAAATAAAGAGACAGTCCAATAAACTGTACAAAACTCAATAAAGAACCACTCAATAAACTGTACAAAACTCAATAAAGAACCAGTCAATAAACTGTACAAAACTCAATAAAGATCCAGTTAATAAACTGTACAAAACTAAATAAAGAAACAGTCAATAAACTGTACAAAACTAAATAAACAACCAGTCAATAAATTGTACACAAACTAAATAAAGAAACAGTCAATAAACTGTACAAAACTCAATAAAGAACCAGTCAATAAACTGTACAAAACTCAATAAAGAAAAGGTTTATCAACTGTACAAAACTCAATAAAGAACCAGTCAATAAACTGTACAAATCTCAATAAAGAACCAGTCAATAAACTGTACAAAACTAAATAAAGAAACAGTCAATAAACTGTACAAAACTAAATAAAGAAACAGTCAATAAACTGTACAAAACTATATACAGAAACAGTTAATAAAGAACCAGTCAATAAACTGTACAAAACTCAATAAAGAACCAGCCAATAAATTGTGCACAAACTCAATAAAGAAACAGTCAATAAACTGTACAAAACTCAATAAAGAACCAGTCAAAAAACTGTACAACACTCAATAAAGAACCAATCAATAAACTGTACAAAACTAAATAACGAACCAGTCAATAAACTGTACAAAACTCAATAAAGTACCAGTCAATAAACTATACAAAACTCAATAAAGAACCAGTTAATAAACTGTACAAAACTCAATAAAGAACCAGTAAATAAACTGTACAAAACTGAATAAAGAACCAGTCAATAAGCTGTACAAAACTCAATAAAGAACCAGTCAATAAACTGTACAAAACTCAATAAAGAACAAGTTAATAAACTGTACAAACTCAATAAAGAACCAGTCAATAAACTGTACAAAACTAAATAAAGAAACAGTCACTAAACTCTACAAAACTCAATAAAGAACCAGTCAATAAACTGTACATAACTGAATAAAGAACCAGTCAATAAACTGTGCAAAACTCAATAAAGAACCAGTCAAAAAACTGTACAAAACTCAATAAAGAACCAGTCAATAAACTGTACAAAACTGAATAAAGAAACAGTCAATAAACTGTACAAAACTCAATAAAGAACCAGTCAATAAACTGTACAAAACTAAATAAAGAAACAGTCAATAAACTGTACAAAACTCAATAAAGAACCAGTCAATAAACTGTACAAAACTGAATAAAGAACCAGTCAATAAACTGTACAAAACTCAATAAAGAACCAGTCAATAAACTGTACAAAACTCAATAAAGAGCCAGTCAATAAACTCCACAAAACTAAATAAAGAAAGAGTCAATAAACTGAACAAAACTAAATAAACAAACAGTCAATAAACTTTACAAAACTAATTAAACAACCAGTCAATAAATTGTACACAAACTAAATAAAGAAACAATCAATAAACTGTACAAAACTCAATAAAGAACCAGTTAATAAACTGTACAAAACTCAATAAAGAACCAGTCAATAAACTGTACAAAACTAAATAAAGAAACAGTCAATAAACTGTACAAAACTCAATAAAGAACCAGTCAATAAACTGTACAAAACTGAATAAAGAACCAGTCAATAAACTGTACAAATCTCAATAAAGAACCAGTCAATAAACTGTACAAAACTAAATAAAGAAACAGTCAATAAACTGTACAAAACTATATACAGAAAAAGTTAATAAAGAACCAGTCAATAAACTGTACAAAACTCAATAAAGAACCAGTCAATAAATTGTATACAAACTCAATAAAGAAACAGTCAAAAAACTGTACAAAACTAAATAAAGAACCAGTCCATAACTGTACAAAACTCAATAAAGAAACAGTCAAGAAACTGCACAAAACTAAATAAAGAAACAGTCAATAAACTGTACAAAACTTAATAAAGGACCAGTCAATAAACTGTACAAAATTGAATATAGAACCAGTCAATAAACTGTACAAAACTCAATAAAGAAAAGGTCAATCAACTGTACAAAACTCAATAAAGAACCAGTCAATAAACTGTACAAATCTCAATAAAGAACCAGTCAATAAACTGTACAAATCTAAATAAAGAAACAGTCAATAAACTGTACAAAACTCAATAAAGAACCAGTCAATAAACTGTACAAAACTAAATAAAGAAACAGTCAATAAACTGTACAAAACTATATACAGAAACAGTTAATAAAGAACCAGTCAATAAACTGTACAAAACTCAATAAAGAACCAGCCAATAAATTGTGCACAAACTCAATAAAGAAACAGTCAATAAACTGTACAAAACTCAATAAAGAACCAGTCAAAAAACTGTACAACACTCAATAAAGAACCAGTCAATAAACTGTACAAAACTAAATAAAGAACCAGTCAATAAACTGTACAAAACTCCATAAAGTACCAGACAATAAACTATACAAAACTCAATAAAGAACCAGTTAATAAACTGTACAAAACTCAATAAAGAACCAGTAAATAAACTGTACAAAACTGAATAAAGAACCAGTCAATAAACTGTACAAAACTCAATAAAGAAGCAGTCAACAAACTGTACAAAACTCAATAAAGAACAAGTTAATAAACTGTACAAAACTCAATAAAGAACCAGTCAATAAACTGGACAAAACTAAATAAAGAAACAGTCACTAAACTCTACAAAACTCAATAAAGAACCAGTCAATAAACTGTACAAAACTGAATAAAGAACCAGTCAATAAACTGTACAAAACTCAATAAAGAACCAGTCAATAAACTGTACAAAACTCAATAAAGAACCAGTCAATAAACTGTACAAAACTAAATAAAGAACCAGTCAATAAACTATACAAAACTCAATAAAGAACCAGTCAATAAACTGTACAAAAGTCAATAAAGAACCAGTCAATAAATTTTGCAGAAACTAAATAAAGAAACAGTCAATAAACTGTACAAAACTCAATAAAGAACCAGTTAATAAACTGTACAAAACTCAATAAAGAACCAGTCAATTAACTGTACAAAACTAAATAAAGAGACAGTCCAATAAACTGTACAAAACTCAATAAAGAACCACTCAATAAACTGTACAAAACTCAATAAAGAACCAGTCAATAAACTGTACAAAACTCAATAAAGATCCAGTTAATAAACTGTACAAAACTAAATAAAGAAACAGTCAATAAACTGTACAAAACTAAATAAACAACCAGTCAATAAATTGTACACAAACTAAATAAAGAAACAGTCAATAAACTGTACAAAACTCAATAAAGAACCAGTTAATAAACTGTACAAAACTCAATAAAGAACCAGTCAATAAACTGTACAAAACTAAATAAAGAACCAGTCAATAAACTGTACAAAACTCAATAAAGAACCAGTTAATAAACTTTACAAAACTCAATAAAGAAGCAGTCAATAAACTGTACAAAACTCAATAAAGAACCAGTCAATAAACTGTACAAAACTAAATAAAGAAACAGTCAATAAACTGTACAAAACTGTATACAGAAACAGTTAATACAGAACCAGTCAAGAAACTGTACAAAACTCAATAAAAAACCATTCAATAAATTGTGCTCAAACTCAAAAAAAGAAACAGACAATAAACTGTGCAAAACTCAATAAAGAACAGTCAATACATTGTAAACAAACTCAATAAAGAACCAGTCAATAGACTGTACAAAACTAAATAAAGAAACAGTCAATAAACTGTACAAAACTGAATAAAGAACCAGTCAATAAACTGTACAAAACTAAAAAAAGAACCAGTCAATAACTGTACAAAACTCAATAAGGAACCAGTCAATAAACTGTACAAAACTGAATAAAGAACTAGTCAATAAACTGTACAAATCACAATAAAGAACCAGTCAACAAACTGTACAAAACTCAATAAAGAACCAGTCAATAAACTGAACAAAACTAAATAAAGAAACAGTCAATAAACTGTACAAAACTATATACATAAACAGTTAATAAAGAACCAGTCAATAAACTGTACAAAATTCAATAAAGAACCAGTCAATAAATTGTGCACAAACTCAATAAAGAAACAGTCAATAAAATGTACAAAACTCAATAAAAAACAGTCAATAAATTGTACACAAACTCAATAAAGAGCCAGTCAATAAACTGTACAAAACTAAATAAAGACACAGTCAATAAACTGAACAAAACTAAATAAACAAACAGTCAATAAACTGTACAAAACTAAATAAACAACCAGTCAATAAATTGTACACAAACTAAATAAAGAAACAGTCAATAAACTTTACAAAACTCAAAAAAGAAGCAATTAATAAACTGTACAAAACTCAAAAAAGAACCAGTCAATAAACTGTACAAAACTAAATAAAGAAACAGTCAATAAACTGTACAAAACTCAAAAAAGAAACAGTCAATAAACTGTGCAAAACTGTATACAGAAACAGTTAATACAGAACCAGTCAATAAACTGTACAAAACTCAATAAAGAACCAGTCAATAAATTGTGCTCAAACTCAAAAAAGAAACAGACAATAAACTGTACAAAACTCAATAAAGAACAGTCAATACATTGTAAACAAACTCAATAAAGAACCAGTCAATAGACTGTACAAAACTAAATAAAGAAACAGTCAATAAACTGTACAAAACTGAATAAAGAACCAGTCAATAAACTGTACAAAACTAAAAAAAGAACCAGTCAATAACTGTACAAAACTAAATAAAGAAACAGTCAATAAACTGTACAAAACTATATACAGAAAAAGTTAATAAAGAACCAGTCAATAAACTGTACAAAACTCAATAAAGAACCAGTCAATAAATTGTATACAAACTCAATAAAGAAACAGTCAAAAAACTGTACAAAACTAAATAAAGAACCAGTCCATAACTGTACAAAACTCAATAAAGAAACAGTCAAGAAACTGCACAAAACTAAATAAAGAAACAGTCAATAAACTGTACAAAACTTAATAAAGGACCAGTCAATAAAATGTACAAAATTGAATATAGAACCAGTCAATAAACTGTACAAAACTCAATAAAGAAAAGGTCAATCAACTGTACAAAACTCAATAAAGAACCAGTCAATAAACTGTACAAATCTCAATAAAGAACCAGTCAATAAACTGTACAAAACTAAATAAAGAAACAGTCAATAAACTGTACAAAACTATATACAGAAAAAGTTAATAAAGAACCAGTCAATAAACTGTACAAAACTCAATAAAGAACCAGTCAATAAACTGTACAAAACTAAATAAAGAAACAGTCAATAAACTGTACAAAACTATATACAGAAACAGTTAATAAAGAACCAGTCAATAAACTGTACAAAACTCAATAAAGAACCAGCCAATAAATTGTGCACAAACTCAATAAAGAAACAGTCAATAAATTGTACAAAACTCAATAAAGAACCAGTCAAAAAACTGTACAACACTCAATAAAGAACCAGTCAATAAACTGTACAAAACTAAATAAAGAACCAGTCAATAAACTGTACAAAACTCAATAAAGTACCAGTGAATAAACTATACAAAACTCAATAAAGAACCAGTTAATAAACTGTACAAAACTCAATAAAGAACCAGTAAATAAACTGTACAAAACTGAATAAAGAACCAGTCAATAAACTGTACAAAACTCAATAAAGAATCAGTCAACAAACTGTACAAAACTCAATAAAGAACAAGTTAATAAACTGTACAAAACTCAATAAAGAACCAGTCAATAAACTGGACAAAACTAAATAAAGAAACAGTCACTAAACTGTACAAAACTCAATAAAGAACCAGTCAATAAACTGTACAAAACTGAATAAAGAACCAGTCAATAAACTGTACAAAACTCAATAAAGAACCAGTCAATAAACTGTACAAAACTCAATAAAGAACCAGTCAATAAACTGTACAAAACTCAATAAAGAACCAGTCAATAAACTGTACAAAACTAAATAAAGAACCAGTCAATAAACTATACAAAACTCAATAAAGAACCAGTCAATAAACTGTACAAAAGTCAATAAAGAACCAGTCAATAAATTTTGCAGGAACTAAATAAAGAAACAGTCAATAAACTGTACAAAACTCAATAAAGAACCAGTTAATAAACTGTACAAAACTCAATAAAGAACCAGTCAATTAACTGTACAAAACTAAATAAAGAGACAGTCAATAAACTGTACAAAACTCAATAAAGAACCAGTCAATAAACTGTACAAAACTCAATAAAGAACCAGTCAATAAACTGTACAAAACTCAATAAAGATCCAGTTAATAAACTGTACAAAACTAAATAAAGAAACAGTCAATAAACTGTACAAAACTAAATAAACAACCAGTCAATAAATTGTACACAAACTAAATAAAGAAACAGTCAATAAACTGTACAAAACTCAATAAAGAACCAGTTAATAAACTGTACAAAACTCAATAAAGAACCAGTCAATAAACTGTACAAAACTAAATAAAGAACCAGTCAATAAACTGTACAAAACTCAATAAAGAACCAGTTAATAAACTTTACAAAACTCAATAAAGAAGCAGTCAATAAACTGTACAAAACTCAATAAAGAACCAGTCAATAAACTGTACAAAACTAAATAAAGAAACAGTCAATAAACTGTACAAAACTGTATACAGAAACAGTTAATACAGAACCAGTCAATAAACTGTACAAAACTCAATAAAGAACCATTCAATAAATTGTGCTCAAACTCAAAAAAAGAAACAGACAATAAACTGTACAAAACTCAATAAAGAACAGTCAATACATTGTAAACAAACTCAATAAAGAACCAGTCAATAGACTGTACAAAACTAAATAAAGAAACAGTCAATAAACTGTACAAAACTGAATAAAGAACCAGTCAATAAACTGTACAAAACTAAAAAAAGAACCAGTCAATAACTGTACAAAACTCAATAAGGAACCAGTCAATAAACTGTACAAAACTGAATAAAGAACTAGTCAATAAACTGTACAAATCACAATAAAGAACCAGTCAACAAACTGTACAAAACTCAATAAAGAACCAGTCAATAAACTGAACAAAACTAAATAAAGAAACAGTCAATAAACTGTACAAAACTATATACATAAACAGTTAATAAAGAACCAGTCAATAAACTGTACAAAATTCAATAAAGAACCAGTCAATAAATTGTGCACAAACTCAATAAAGAAACAGTCAATAAAATGTACAAAACTCAATAAAAAACAGTCAATAAATTGTACACAAACTCAATAAAGAGCCAGTCAATAAACTGTACAAAACTAAATAAAGACACAGTCAATAAACTGAACAAAACTAAATAAACAAACAGTCAATAAACTGTACAAAACTAAATAAACAACCAGTCAATAAATTGTACACAAACTAAATAAAGAAACAGTCAATAAACTTTACAAAACTCAAAAAAGAAGCAATTAATAAACTGTACAAAACTCAATAAAGAACCAGTCAATAAACTGTACAAAACTAAATAAAGAAACAGTCAATAAACTGTACAAAACTCAATAAAGAAACAGTCAATAAACTGTGCAAAACTGTATACAGAAACAGTTAATACAGAACCTGTCAATAAACTGTACAAAACTCAATAAAGAACCAGTCAATAAATTGTGCTCAAACTCAAAAAAGAAACAGACAATAAACTGTACAAAACTCAATAAAGAACAGTCAATACATTGTAAACAAACTCAATAAAGAACCAGTCAATAGACTGTACAAAACTAAATAAAGAAACAGTCAATAAACTGTACAAAACTGAATAAAGAACCAGTCAATAAACTGTACAAAACTAAAAAAAGAACCAGTCAATAACTGTACAAAACTCAATAAGGAACCAGTCAATAAACTGTACAAAACTGAATAAAGAACTAGTCAATAAACTGTACAAATCACAATAAAGAACCAGTCAACAAACTGTACAAAACTCAATAAAGAACCAGTCAATAAACTGAACAAAACTAAATAAAGAAACAGTCAATAAACTGTACAAAACTATATACATAAACAGTTACTAAAGAACCAGTCAATAAACTGTACAAAATTCAATAAAGAACCAGTCAATAAATTGTGCACAAACTCAATAAAGAAACAGTCAATAAAATGTACAAAAATCAATAAAAAACAGTCAATAAATTGTACACAAACTCAATAAAGAGCCAGTCAATAAACTGTACAAAACTAAATAAAGAAACAGTCAATAAACTGAACAAAACTAAATAAACAAACAGTCAATAAACTGTACAAAACTAAATAAACAACCAGTCAATAAATTGTACACAAACTAAATAAAGAAACAGTCAATAAACTTTACAAAACTCAAAAAAGAAGCAATTAATAAACTGTACAAAACTCAAAAAAGAACCAGTCAATAAACTGTACAAAACTAAATAAAGAAACAGTCAATAAACTGTACAAAACTCAATAAAGAACCAGTCAATAAACTGTACAAAACTGAATCAAGAACCAGTCAATAAACTGAACAAAACTAAATAAAGAAACAGTCAATAAACTGTAAAAAACTCAATAAAGAAACAGTCAATAAACTGTACAAAG
The DNA here is from genome assembly GCA_944474755.1 of Limnoperna fortunei. Classification (NCBI taxonomy): domain Eukaryota; kingdom Metazoa; phylum Mollusca; class Bivalvia; order Mytilida; family Modiolidae; genus Limnoperna; species Limnoperna fortunei. Next base: position 22,589,130 of record OX104118.1, on the reverse strand, counting down.
CTAAATAAAGAAACAGTCAATAAACTGTACAAAACTCAATAAAGAACCAGTAAATAAACCGTACAAAACTCAATAAAGAACCAGTCAATAAACTGTACAAAACTAAATAAAGAACCAGTCAATAAATTGTACACAAACTAAATAAAGAAACAGTCAATAAACTGTACAAAACTCAATAAAGAACCAGTTAATAAACTGTACAAAACTCAATAAAGAACCAGTCAATAAACTGTACAAAACTAAATAAAGAACCAGTCAATAAACTGTACAAAACTCAATAAAGAACCAGTTAATAAACTTTACAAAACTCAATAAAGAAGCAGTCAATAAACTGTACAAAACTCAATAAAGAACCAGTCAATAAACTGTACAAAACTAAATAAAGAAACAGTCAATAAACTGTACAAAACTGTATACAGAAACAGTTAATACAGAACCAGTCAATAAACTGTACAAAACTCAATAAAGAACCATTCAATAAATTGTGCTCAAACTCAAAAAAAGAAACAGACAATAAACTGTACAAAACTCAATAAAGAACAGTCAATACATTGTAAACAAACTCAATAAAGAACCAGTCAATAGACTGTACAAAACTAAATAAAGAAACAGTCAATAAACTGTACAAAACTGAATAAAGAACCAGTCGATAAACTGTACAAAACTAAAAAAAGAACCAGTCAATAACTGTACAAAACTCAATAAGGAACCAGTCAATAAACTGTACAAAACTGAATAAAGAACTAGTCAATAAACTGTACAAATCACAATAAAGAACCAGTCAACAAACTGTACAAAACTCAATAAAGAACCAGTCAATAAACTGAACAAAACTAAATAAAGAAACAGTCAATAAACTGTACAAAACTATATACATAAACAGTTAATAAAGAACCAGTCAATAAACTGTACAAAACTCAATAAAGAACCAGTCAATAAATTGTGCACAAACTCAATAAAGAAACAGTCAATAAAATGTACAAAACTCAATAAAAAACAGTCAATAAATTGTACACAAACTCAATAAAGAGCCAGTCAATAAACTGTACAAAACTAAATAAAGACACAGTCAATAAACTGAACAAAACTAAATAAACAAACAGTCAATAAACTGTACAAAACTAAATAAACAACCAGTCAATAAATTGTACACAAACTAAATAAAGAAACAGTCAATAAACTTTACAAAACTCAAAAAAGAAGCAATTAATAAACTGTACAAAACTCAAAAAAGAACCAGTCAATAAACTGTACACAAACTAAATAAAGAAACAGTCAATAAACTGTACAAAACTCAATAAAGAAACAGTCAATAAACTGTGCAAAACTGTATACAGAAACAGTTAATACAGAACCAGTCAATAAACTGTACAAAACTCAATAAAGAACCAGTCAATAAATTGTGCTCAAACTCAAAAAAGAAACAGACAATAAACTGTACAAAACTCAATAAAGAACAGTCAATACATTGTAAACAAACTCAATAAAGAACCAGTCAATAGACTGTACAAAACTAAATAAAGAAACAGTCAATAAACTGTACAAAACTGAATAAAGAACCAGTCAATAAACTGTACAAAACTAAAAAAAGAACCAGTCAATAACTGTACAAAACTCAATAAGGAACCAGTCAATAAACTGTACAAAACTGAATAAAGAACTAGTCAATAAACTGTACAAATCACAATAAAGAACCAGTCAACAAACTGTACAAAACTCAATAAAGAACCAGTCAATAAACTGAACAAAACTAAATAAAGAAACAGTCAATAAACTGTACAAAACTATATACATAAACAGTTACTAAAGAACCAGTCAATAAACTGTACAAAATTCAATAAAGAACCAGTCAATAAATTGTGCACAAACTCAATAAAGAAACAGTCAATAAAATGTACAAAAATCAATAAAAAACAGTCAATAAATTGTACACAAACTCAATAAAGAGCCAGTCAATAAACTGTACAAAACTAAATAAAGAAACAGTCAATAAACTGAACAAAACTAAATAAACAAACAGTCAATAAACTGTACAAAACTAAATTAACAACCAGTCAATAAATTGTACACAAACTAAATAAAGAAACAGTCAATAAACTTTACAAAACTCAAAAAAGAAGCAATTAATAAACTGTACAAAACTCAAAAAAGAACCAGTCAATAAACTGTACAAAACTAAATAAAGAAACAGTCAATAAACTGTACAAAACTCAATAAAGAACCAGTCAATAAACTGTACAAAACTCAATCAAGAACCAGTCAATAAACTGAACAAAACTAAATAAAGAAACAGTCAATAAACTGTAAAAAACTCAATAAAGAAACAGTCAATAAACTGTACAAAGCTAAATAAAGAAACAGTCAATAAACTGTACAAAACTCAATAAAGAACCAGTAAATAAACCGTACAAAACTCAATAAAGAACCAGTCAATAAACTGTACAAAACTAAAAAAAGAACCAGTCAATAACTGTACAAAACTCAATAAGGAACCAGTCAATAAACTGTACAAAACTGAATAAAGAACTAGTCAATAAACTGTACAAATCACAATAAAGAACCAGTCAACAAACTGTACAAAACTCAATAAAGAACCAGTCAATAAACTGTACAAAAGTCAATAAAGATCCAGTCAATAAATTGTACACAAACTAAATAAAGAAACAGTCAATAAACTGTACAAAACTCAATAAAGAACCAGTTAATAAACTGTACAAAAGTCAATAAAGAACCAGTCAATTAACTGTACAAAGCTAAATAAAGAAACAGTCAATAAACTGAACAAAACTAAATAAAGAAACAGTCAATAAACTGTACAAAACTCAATAAAGAACCAGTGAATAAACTGTACAAAACTCAATAAAGAGCCAGTCAATAAACTGTACAAAACTCAATAAAGAACCAGTTAATAAACTGAACAAAACTAAATAAAGAAACAGTCAATAAACTGTACAAAACTAAATAAACAACCAGTCAATAAATTGTACACAAACTAAATAAAGAAACAGTCAATAAACTGTACAAAACTCAATAAAGAACCAGTAAATAAACTGTACAAAACTCAATAAAGAACCAGTCAATAAACTGTACAAAACTAAATAAAGAACCAGTCAATAAACTGTACAAAACTCAATAAAGAACCAGTTAATAAACTTTACAAAACTCAATAAAGAAGCAGTCAATAAACTGTACAAAACTCAATAAAGAACCAGTCAATAAACTGTACAAAACTAAATAAAGAAACAGTCAATAAACTGTACAAAACTGTATACAGAAAGAGTTAATACAGAACCAGTCAATAAACTGTACAAAACTCAATAAAGAACCAGTCAATAAATTGTGCTCAAACTCAAAAAAGAAACCGACAATAAACTGTACAAAACTCAATAAAGAACAGTCAATAAATTGTAAACAAACTCAATAAAGAACCAGTCAATAGACTGTACAAAACTAAATAAAGAAACAGTCAATAAACTGTACAAAACTGAATAAAGAACCAGTCAATAAACTGTACAAAACTAAAAAAAGAACCAGTCAATAACTGTACAAAACTCAATAAGGAACCAGTCAATAAACTGTACAAAACTTAATAAAGAACTAGTCAATAAACTGTACAAATCACAATAAAGAACAGGTCAACAAACTGTACAAAACTCAATAAAGAACCAGTCAATAAACTGAAGAAAACTAAAAAAAGAAACAGTCAATAAACTGTACAAAACTATATACATAAACAGTTAATAAAGAACCAGTCAATAAACTGTACAAAACTCAATAAAGAACCAGTCAATAAATTGTGCTCAAACTCAATAAAGAAACAGTCAATAAAATGTACAAAACTCAATAAAAAACAGTCAATAAATTGTACACAAACTCAATAAAGAGCCAGTCAATAAACTGTACAAAACTAAATAAAGAAACAGTCAATAAACTGAACAAAACTAAATAAAGAAACAGTCAATAAACTGTACACAAACTCAATAAAGAACCAGTCAATAAACTGAACAAAACTAAATAAAGAAACAGTCAATAAACTGTACACAAACTCAATAAAGAAACAGTCAATAAACTGTACAAAGCTAAATAAAGAAACAGTCAATAAACTGTACAAACTTCAATAAAGAACCAGTCAATAAACTGTACAAAACTCAATAAAGAACCAGTCAATAAACTGTACAAAAGTCAATAAAGAACCAGTCAATAAATTGTACACAAACTAAATAAAGAAACAGTCGATAAACTGTACAAAACTCAATAAAGAACCAGTTAATAAACTGTACAAAAGTCAATAAAGAACCAGTCAATTAACTGTACAAAGCTAAATAAAGAAACAGTCAATAAACTGTACAAAACTCAATAAAGAACCAGTCAATAAACTAATAAACTGTACAAAACTGAATAAAGAACCAGTCAATAAACTGCACAAAACTCAATAAAGAACCAGTCAATAAACTGTACAAAACTCAATAAAGAACCAGTTAATAAACTGTACGAAACTCAATAAAGAACCAGTCAATAAACTGTACAAAACTAAATAAAGAAACAGTCAATAAACTGTACAAAACTCAGTAAAGAAGCAGTCAATAAACTGTACAAAACTTAATAAAGAACCAGTCAATAAACTGTACAAAACTCAATAAAGAACAAGTCAATAAACTGTACAAAACTCAATAAAGAACCAGTCAATAAACTGTACAAAACTAAATAAAGCAACAGTCAATAAACTGTACAAAACTATATACAGAAACAGTTAATAAAGAACCAGTCAATAAACTGTACAAAACTCAATAAAGAACCAGTCAATAAATTGTGCACAAACTCAATAAAGAAACAGTCAATAAACTCTACAAAACTCAATAAAGAATCAGTCAATAAACTGTACAAAACTCAACAAAGAGCCAGTCAATAAACTGTACAAAACTAAATAAAGAAACAGTCAATAAACTGAACAAAACTAAATAAACAAACAGTCAATAAACTGTACAAAACTAAATAAACAACCAGTCAATAAATTGTACACAAACTAAATAAAGAAACAGTCAATAAACTGTACAAAACTCAATAAAGAACCAGTTAATAAACTGTACAAAACTTAATAAAGAACCAGTCAAAAAACTGTACAAAAATAAATAAAGAAACAGTCAATAAACTGTACAAAACTCAATAAAGAACAAGTCAGTAAACTGTACAAAACTGAATAAAGAACCAGTCAATAAACTGTACAAAACTCAATAAAGAACCATTCAATAAACTGTACAAAACTCAATAAAGAACCAGTTAATAAACTGTACAAAACTCAATAAAGAAGCAGTCAATATACTGTACAAAACTCAATAAAGAAACAGTCAATAAACTGTACAAAACTAAATAAAGAAACAGTCAATAAACTGTACAAAACTATATACAGAAACAGTTAATAAAGAACCAGTCTATAAACTGTACAAAATTCAATAAAGAACCAGTCAATAAACTGTGCACGAACTCAAAAAGATACAGTCAATAAACTGTACAAATGTCAATAAAGAACAGTCAAAAAATTGTACTCAAACTCAAAAAACAACCAGTCAATAAACTGTACAAAACTAAATAAAGAAACAGTCAATAAACTGTACAAAACTGCATAAAGAACCAGTCAATAATCTGTACAAAACTCAATAAAGAACCAGTCAATAAACTGTACAAAACTCAATAAAGAACCAGTCAATAAACTGAACAAAACTAAGTAAAGAAACAGTCAATAAACTTTTCAAAACTCAATAAAGAAACAGTCAATAAACTGTACAAAGCTAAATAAAGAAACAGTCAATAAACTGTACAAAACTCAGTAAAGAACCAGTCAATAAACTGTACAAAACTCAATAAAGAACCAGTCAATAAACTATACAAAACTCAATAAAGAACCAGTCAATAAACTGTACAAAAGTCAATAAAGAACCAGTCAATAAATTGTACACAAACTCAATAAAGAAACAGTCAATAAACTGTACAAAACTCAATAAAGAACCAGTCAATAAACTGTACGAAATTGAATAAAGAACCAGTCAATAAACTGTACAAATCTCAATAAAGAACCAGTCAATAAACTGTATAAACTCAATAAAGAACCATTTAATAAACTGTACGAAACCCAATAAAGAACCAGTCAATAAACTGTACAAAACTAAATAAAGATACAGTAAATAAACTGTACAAAACTCAATAAAGAAGCAGTCAATAAACTGTACAAAACTGAATAAAGAACCAGTCAATAAACTGTACAAAACTCAATAAAGAACCAGTCAATAAACTGTACAAAACTCAATAAAGAACCAGTCAATAAACTGTACAAAACTATATACAGAAACAGTTAATAAAGAACCAGTCAATAAACTGTACAAAACTCAATAAAGAACCAGTCAATAAATTGTGCACAAACTCAATAAAGAAACAGCCAATAAACTGTACAAAACTCAATAAAGAACCAGTCAATAAACTGTACAAAACTCAATAAAGAGCCAGTCAATAAACTGTACAAAACTAAATAAAGAAACAGTCAATAAACTGAACAAAACTAAATAAACAAACAGTCAATAAACTGTACAAAACTAAATAAACAACCAGTCAATAAATTGTACACAAACTAAATAAAGAAACAGTCAATAAACTGTACAAAACTCAATAAAGAACCAGTCAGTAAACTGTACAAAACTCAATAAAGAACCATTCAATAAAATGTACAAAACTCAATAAAAAACAGTCAATAAATTGTACACAAACTCAATAAAGAGCCAGTCAATAAACTGTACAAAACTAAATAAAGAAACAGTCAATAAACTGAACAAAACTAAATAAACAAACAGTCAATAAACTGTACAAAACTCAATAAAGAACCAGTCAATAAACTGAACAAAACTAAATAAAGAAACAGTCAATAAACTGTACAAAATACAATAAAGAAACAGTCAATAAACTGTACAAAGCTAAATAAAGAAACAGTCAATAAACTGTACAAACTTCAATAAAGAACCAGTCAATAAACTGTACAAAACTCAATAAAGAACCAGTCAATAAACTGTACAAAACTCAATAAAGAACCAGTCAATAAATTGTACACAAACTAAATAAAGAAACAGTCGATAAACTGTACAAAACTCAATAAAGAACCAGTTAATAAACTGTACAAAAGTCAATAAAGAACCAGTCAATTAACTGTACAAAGCTAAATAAAGAAACAGTCAATAAACTGTACAAAACTCAATAAAGAACCAGTCAATAAACTAATAAACTGTACAAAACTGAATAAAGAACCAGTCAATAAACTGCACAAAACTCAATAAAGAACCAGTCAATAAACTGTACAAAACTCAATAAAGAACCAGTTAATAAACTGTACGAAACTCAATAAAGAACCAGTCAATAAACTGTACAAAACTAAATAAAGAAACAGTCAATAAACTGTACAAAACTCAGTAAAGAAGCAGTCAATAAACTGTACAAAACTTAATAAAGAACCAGTCAATAAACTGTACAAAACTCAATAAAGAACAAGTCAATAAACTGTACAAAACTCAATAAAGAACCAGTCAATAAACTGTACAAAACTAAATAAAGCAACAGTCAATAAACTGTACAAAACTATATACAGAAACAGTTAATAAAGAACCAGTCAATAAACTGTACAAAACTCAATAAAGAACCAGTCAATAAATTGTGCACAAACTCAATAAAGAAACAGTCAATAAACTCTACAAAACTCAATAAAGAATCAGTCAATAAACTGTACAAAACTCAACAAAGAGCCAGTCAATAAACTGTACAAAACTAAATAAAGAAACAGTCAATAAACTGAACAAAACTAAATAAACAAACAGTCAATAAACTGTACAAAACTAAATAAACAACCAGTCAATAAATTGTACACAAACTAAATAAAGAAACAGTCAATAAACTGTACAAAACTCAATAAAGAACCAGTTAATAAACTGTACAAAACTTAATAAAGAACCAGTCAATAAACTGTACAAAAATAAATAAAGAAACAGTCAATAAACTGTACAAAACTCAATAAAGAACAAGTCAGTAAACTGTACAAAACTGAATAAAGAACCAGTCAATAAACTGTACAAAACTCAATAAAGAACCATTCAATAAACTGTACAAAACTCAATAAAGAACCAGTTAATAAACTGTACAAAACTCAATAAAGAAGCAGTCAATATACTGTACAAAACTCAATAAAGAAACAGTCAATAAACTGTACAAAACTAAATAAAGAAACAGTCAATAAACTGTACAAAACTATATACAGAAACAGTTAATAAAGAACCAGTGTATAAACTGTACAAAATTCAATAAAGAACCAGTCAATAAACTGTGCACGAACTCAAAAAGATACAGTCAATAAACTGTACAAATGTCAATAAAGAACAGTCAAAAAATTGTACTCAAACTCAAAAAACAACCAGTCAATAAACTGTACAAAACTAAATAAAGAAACAGTCAATAAACTGTACAAAACTGCATAAAGAACCAGTCAATAATCTGTACAAAACTCAATAAAGAACCAGTCAATAAACTGTACAAAACTCAATAAAGAACCAGTCAATAAACTGAACAAAACTAAGTAAAGAAACAGTCAATAAACTTTTCAAAACTCAATAAAGAAACAGTCAATAAACTGTACAAAGCTAAATAAAGAAACAGTCAATAAACTGTACAAAACTCAGTAAAGAACCAGTCAATAAACTGTACAAAACTCAATAAAGAACCAGTCAATAAACTATACAAAACTCAATAAAGAACCAGTCAATAAACTGTACAAAAGTCAATAAAGAACCAGTCAATAAATTGTACACAAACTAAATAAAGAAACAGTCAATAAACTGTACAAAACTCAATAAAGAACCAGTCAATAAACTGTACGAAATTGAATAAAGAACCAGTCAATAAACTGTACAAATCTCAATAAAGAACCAGTCAATAAACTGTATAAACTCAATAAAGAACCATTTAATAAACTGTACGAAACCCAATAAAGAACCAGTCAATAAACTGTACAAAACTAAATAAAGAAACAGTAAATAAACTGTACAAAACTCAATAAAGAAGCAGTCAATAAACTGTACAAAACTGAATAAAGAACCAGTCAATAAACTGTACAAAACTCAATAAAGAAACAGTCAATAAACTGTACAAAACTCAATAAAGAACCAGTCAATAAACTGTACAAAACTATATACAGAAACAGTTAATAAAGAACCAGTCAATAAACTGTACAAAACTCAATAAAGAACCAGTCAATAAATTGTGCACAAACTCAATAAAGAAACAGCCAATAAACTGTACAAAACTCAATAAAGAACCAGTCAATAAACTGTACAAAACTCAATAAAGAGCCAGTCAATAAACTGTACAAAACTAAATAAAGAAACAGTCAATAAACTGAACAAAACTAAATAAACAAACAGTCAATAAACTGTACAAAACTAAATAAACAACCAGTCAATAAATTGTACACAAACTAAATAAAGAAACAGTCAATAAACTGTACAAAACTCAATAAAGAACCAGTCTATAAACTGTACAAAATTCAATAAAGAACCAGTCAATAAACTGTGCACGAACTCAAAAAGATACAGTCAATAAACTGTACAAATGTCAATAAAGAACAGTCAAAAAATTGTACTCAAACTCAAAAAACAACCAGTCAATAAACTGTACAAAACTAAATAAAGAAACAGTCAATAAACTGTACAAAACTCAATAAAGAACCAGTCAATAATCTGTACAAAACTCAATAAAGAACCAGTCAATAAACTGTACAAAACTCAATAAAGAACCAGTCAATAAACTGAACAAAACTAAGTAAAGAAACAGTCAATAAACTTTTCAAAACTCAATAAAGAAACAGTCAATAAACTGTACAAAGCTAAATAAAGAAACAGTCAATAAACTGTACAAAACTCAGTAAAGAACCAGTCAATAAACTGTACAAAACTCAATAAAGAACCAGTCAATAAACTATACAAAACTCAATAAAGAACCAGTCAATAAACTGTACAAAAGTCAATAAAGAACCAGTCAATAAATTGTACACAAACTAAATAAAGAAACAGTCAATAAACTGTACAAAACTCAATAAAGAACCAGTCAATAAACTGTACGAAATTGAATAAAGAACCAGTCAATAAACTGTACAAATCTCAATAAAGAACCAGTCAATAAACTGTATAAACTCAATAAAGAACCATTTAATAAACTGTACGAAACCCAATAAAGAACCAGTCAATAAACTGTACAAAACTAAATAAAGAAACAGTAAATAAACTGTACAAAACTCAATAAAGAAGCAGTCAATAAACTGTACAAAACTGAATAAAGAACCAGTCAATAAACTGTACAAAACTCAATAAAGAACAAGTCAATAAACTGTACAAAACTTAATAAAGAACCAGTCAATAAACTGTACAAAACTATATACAGAAACAGTTAATAAAGAACCAGTCAATAAACTGTACAAAACTCAATAAAGAACCAGTCAATAAATTGTGCACAAACTCAATAAAGAAACAGCCAATAAACTGTACAAAACTCAATAAAGAACCAGTCAATAAACTGTACAAAACTCAATAAAGAGCCAGTCAATAAACTGTACAAAACTAAATAAAGAAACAGTCAATAAACTGAACAAAACTAAATAAACAAACAGTCAATAAACTGTACAAAACTAAATAAACAACCAGTCAATAAATTGTACACAAACTAAATAAAGAAACAGTCAATAAACTGTACAAAACTCAATAAAGAACCAGTCAGTAAACTGTACAAAACTGAATAAAGAACCAGTCAATAAACTGTACAAAACTCAATAAAGAACCATTCAATAAACTGTACAAAACTCAATAAAGAACCAGTTAATAAACTGTACAAAACTCAATAAAGAGGCAGTCAATATACTGTACAAAACTCAATAAAGAAACAGTCAAAAAACTGTACAAAACTAAATAAAGAAACAGTCAATAAACTGTACAAAACTATATACAGAAACAGTTAATAAAGAACCAGTCAATAAACTGTACAAAATTCAATAAAGAACCAGTCAATTAATTGTGCACAAACTCAAAAAAGATACAGTCAATAAACTGTACAAAAGTCAATAAAGAACAGTCAATAAATTGTACACAATCTCAAAAAACAACCAGTCAATAAACTGTACAAAACTAACTAAAGAAACAGTCAATAAACTGTACAAAACTCAAAAAAGAACCAGTCAATAACTGTACAAAACTCAATAAAGAACCAGTCAATAAACTGTACAAAAGTGAATAAAGAACCAGTCAGTAAACTGTACAAAACTCAATAAAGAACCAGTCAATAAACTGTACAAAACTCAATAAAGAACCAGTCAATAAACTGTACAAAACTCAATAAAGAACCAGTTAATAAACTGTACAAAACTCAATAAAGAACCAGTCAATAAACTGAACAAAACTAAATAAAGAAACAGTCAATAAACTGTACAAAATTGCAAAAAGAATCAGTCAATAATCTGTACAAAACTCAATAAAGAACCAGTCAATAAACTGTACAAAACTCAATAAAGAACCAGTCAATAAACTGAACAAAACTAAGTAAAGAAACAGTCAATAAACTGTACAAAACTCAATAAAGAAACAGTCAATAAACTGTACAAAGCTAAATAAAGAAACAGCCAATAAACTGTACAAAACTCAATAAAGAACCAGTCAATAAACTATACAAAACTCAATAAAGAACCAGTCAATAAACTGTACAAAAGTCAATAAAGAACCAGTCAATAAATTGTACACAAACTAAATAAAGAAACAGTCAATAAACTGTACAAAACTCAATAAAGAACCAGTTAATAAACTGTACAAAACTCAATAAAGAACCAGTCAATTAACTGTACAAAGCTAAATAAAGAAACAGTCAATAAACTGTACAAAACTCAATAAAGAACCAGTCAATAAACTGTACAAAATTGAATAAAGAACCAGTCAATAAACTGTACAAATCTCAATAAAGAATCAGTCAATAAACTGTACAAACTCAATAAAGAACCAGTTAATAAACTGTACGAAACTCAATAAAGAACCAGTCAATAAACTGTACAAACCTAAATAAAGAAACAGTAAATAAACTGTACAAAACTGAATAAAGAAGCAGTCAATAAACTGTACAAAACTGAATAAAGAACCAGTCAATAAACTGTACAAAACTCAATAAAGAACAAGTCAATAAACTGTACAAAACTCAATAAAGAACCAGTCAATAAACTGTAGAAAACTAAATAAAGAAACAGTCAATAAACTGTACAAAACTATATACAGAAACAGTTAATAAAGAACCAGTCAATAAACTGTACAAAACTCAATAAAGAACCAGTCAATAAATTGTGCACAAACTCAATAAAGAAACAGCCAATAAACTGTACAAAACTCAATAAAGAACCAGTCAATAAACTGTACAAAACTCAATAAAGAGCCAGTCAATAAACTGTACAAAACTAAATAAAGAAACAGTCAATAAACTGAACAAAACTAAATAAACAAACAGTCAAAAAACTGTACAAAACTAAATAAACAACCAGTCAATAAATTGTACACAAACTAAATAAAGAAACAGTCAATAAACTGTACAAAAATCAATAAAGAACCAGTCAGTAAACTGTACAAAACTGAATAAAGAACCAGTCAATAAACTGTACAAAACTCAATAGAGAACCATTCAATAAACTGTACAAAACTCAATAAAGAACCAGTTAATAAACTGTACAAAACTCAATAAAGAAACAGTCAAAAAACTGTACAAAACTAAATAAAGATACAGTCAATAAACTGTACAAAACTACATACAGAAACAGTTAATAAAGAACCAGTCAATAAACTGTACAAAATTCAATAAAGAACCAGTCAATAAATTGTGCACAAACTCAAAAAGATACAGTCAATAAACTGTACAAAAGTCAATAAAGAACAGTCAATAAATTGTACACAATCTAAAAAAACAACCAGTCAATAAACTGTACAAAACTAAATAAAGAAACAGTCAATAAACTGTACAAAACTCAAAAAAGAACCAGTCAATAACTGTACAAAACTCAATAAAGAACCAGTCAATAAACTGTACAAAAGTGAATAAAGAACCAGTCAGTAAACTGTACAAAACTCAATAAAGAACCTGTAAATAAACTGTACAAAACTCAATAAAGAACCAGTCAATAAACTGTACAAAACTCAATAAAGAACCAGTTAATAAACTGTACAAAACTCAATAAAGAACCAGTCAATAAACTGAAAAAAACTAAATAAAGAAACAGTCAATAAACTGTACAAAACTCAATAAAGAAACAGTCAATAAACTGTACAAAGCTAAATAAAGCAACAGTCAATAAACTGTACAAAACTCAATAAAGAACCAGTCAATAAACTGTACAAAACTCAATAAAGATCCAGTCAATAAACTATACAAAACTCAATAAAGAACCAGTCAATAAACTGTACAAAAGTCAATAAAGAACCAGTCAATAAATTGTACACAAACTAAATAAAGAAACAGTCAAAAAACTGTACAAAACTCAATAAAGAACCAGTTAATAAACTGTACAAAACTCTATAAAGAACCAGTCAATTAACTGTACAAAGCTAAATAAAGAACCAGTCAATAAACTGTACAAATTCAATAAAGAACCAGTCAATAAACTGTACAAAACTCAATAAAGAACCAGTCAATAAACTGTACAAAACTCAATAAAGAGCCAGTCAATAAACTGTACAAAACTAAATAAAGAAACAGTCAATAAACTGAACAAAACTAAATAAACAAACAGTCAAAAAACTGTACAAAACTAAATAAACAACCAGTCAATAAATTGTACACAAACTAAATAAAGAAACAGTCAATAAACTGTACAAAACTCAATAAAGAACCAGTCAGTAAACTGTATAAAACTGAATAAAGAACCAGTCAATAAACTGTACAAAACTCAATAAAAAACCATTCAATAAACTGTACAAAACTCAATAAAGAACCAGTTAATAAACTGTACAAAACTCAATAAAGAAACAGTCAAAAAACTGTACAAAACTAAATAAAGATACAGTCAATAAACTGTACAAAACTACATACAGAAACAGTTAATAAAGAACCAGTCAATAAACTGTACAAAATTCAATAAAGAACCAGTCAATAAATTGTGCACAAACTCAAAAAGATACAGTCAATAAACTGTACAAAAGTCAATAAAGAACAGTCAATAAATTGTACACAATCTCAAAAAACAACCAGTCAATAAACTGTACAAAACTAAATAAAGAAACAGTCAATAAACTGTACAAAACTCAAAAAAGAACCAGTCAATAACTGTACAAAACTCAATAAAGAACCAGTCAATAAACTGTACAAAAGTGAATAAAGAACCAGTCAATAAACTGTACAAAACTCAATAAAGAACCAGTCAATAAACTGTACAAAACTCAATAAAGAACCAGTCAATAAACTGTACAAAACTCAATAAAGAACCAGTTAATAAACTGTACAAAACTCAATAAAGAACCAGTCAATAAACTGAAAAAAACTAAATAAAGAAACAGTCAATAAACTGTACAAAACTCAATAAAGAAACAGTCAATAAACTGTACAAAGCTAAATAAAGCAACAGTCAATAAACTGTACAAAACTCAATAAAGAACCAGTCAATAAACTATACAAAACTCAATAAAGAACCAGTCAATAAACTGTACAAAAGTCAATAAAGAACCAGTCAATAAATTGTACACACACTAAATAAAGAAACAGTCAAAAAACTGTACAAAACTCAATAAAGAACCAGTTAATAAACTGTACAAAACTCTATAAAGAACCAGTCAATTAACTGTACAAAGCTAAATAAAGAACCAGTCAATAAACTGTACAAAATTCAATAAAGAACCAGTCAATAAACTGTACAAAACTGAATAAAGAACCAGGCAATAAACTGTACAAAACTCAATAAAGAACCAGTCAATAAACTGTACAAAACTCAATAAAGAACCAGTTAATAAACTGTACGAAACTCAATAAAGAACCAGTCAATAAACTGTACAAAACTAAATAAAGAACCAGTCAATAAACTGTACAAAACTCAATAAAGAACCAGTCAATAAACTGTACGAAACTGAATAAAGAACCAGTCAATAAACTGTACAAAACTCAATAAAGAACCATTCAATAAACTGTACAAAACTCAATAAAGGACCAGTTAATAAACTGTACAAAACTCAATAAAGAACCAGTCAATAACCTGTACAAAACTCAATAAAGAAACAGTCAATAAACTGAACAAAACTAAATAAACAAACAGTCAATAAACTGTACAAAACTAAATACACAACCAGTCAATAAATTGTACACAAAACTAAATAAAGAAATAGTCAATAAACTGTACAAAACTCAATAAAGAACCAGTTAATAAACTGTACAAAACTCAATAAAGAACCAGTCAATAAACTGTACAAAACTAAATAAAGAAACAGTCAATAAACTGTACAAAACTCAATAAAGAACCAGTCAGTAAACTGTACAAAACTGAATAAAGAACCAGTCAATAAACTGTACAAAACTCAATAAAGAACCATTCAATAAACTGTACAAAACTCAATAAAGAACCAGTTAATAAACTGTACAAAACTCAATAAAGAAGCAGACAATATACTGTACAAAACTCAATAAAGAACCAGTCAATAAACTGTACAAAACTAAATAAAGAAACAGTCAATAAACTGTACAAAACTATATACAGAAACAGTTAATAAAGAACCAGTCAATAAACTGTACAAAATTCAATAAAGAACCAGTCAATAAATTGTGCACAAACTCAAAAAAGATACAGTCAATAAACTGTACAAAAGTCAATAAAGAACAGTCAATAATTTGTACACAAACTCAAAAAAACAACCAGTCAATAAACTGTACAAAACTAAATAAAGAAACAGTCAATAAACTGTACAAAACTGCATAAAGAACCAGTCAATAAACTGTACAAAACTCAAAAAAGAACTAGTCAATAACTGTACAAAACTCAATAAAGAACCAGTCAATAAACTGTACAAAACTAAATAAAGAAGCAGTCAATAAACTGTACAAAACTCAATAAAGAACCAGTCAATAAACTGTACAAAACTAAATAAAGAAACAGTCAATAAACTGTACAAAACTATATACAGAAACAGTTAATAAAGAACCAGTCAATAAACTGAACAAAAATCAATAAAGAACCACTCAATAAATTGTGCACAAACTCAATAAAGAAACAGTCAATAAACTGTACAAAACTCAATAAAGAACCAGTCAATAAACTGTACAAAACTCAATAAAGAGCCAGTCAATAAACTCTACAAAACTCAATCAAGAAACAGTCACTAAACTGCACAAAACTAAATAAAGAAACAGTTAATAAAATGCACAAAACTCAATAAAGAACCAGTCAATAAACTGTACAAAACTGAATAAAGAACCAGTCAATAAACTGTACAAAACTAAATAAAGAAACAGTCAATAAACTGTACAAAACTCAATAAAGAACCGGTCAGTAAACTGTACAAAACTGAATAAAGAAACAGTCAATAAACTGTACAAAACTCAATAAAGAAACAGTCAATAAACTGTACAAAACTAAATAAAGAAACAGTCAATAAACTGTACAAAACTAAATAAACAACCAGTCAATAAATTGTACACAAACTAAATAAAGAAACAGTCAATAAACTGTACAAAACTCAATAAAGAACCAGTCAATAAACTGTACAAAACTAAATAAAGAAACAGTCAATAAACTGTACAAAACTATATACAGAAACAGTAAATAAAGAACCAGTCAATAAATTGTGCACAAACTCAATAAAGAAACAGTCAATAAACTGTACAAAACTCAATAAAGAACCAGTCAATAAACTGGACAAAACTCAATAAAGAGCCAGTCAATAAACTGTACAAAACTAAATAAAGAAACAGTCAATAAACTGAACAAAACTAAATAAACAAACAGTCAATAAACTGTACAAAACTAAATAAACAACCAGTCAATAAATTGTACACAAACTAAATAAAGAAACAGTCAATAAACTGTACAAAACTCAATAAAGAACCAGTCAGTAAACTGTACAAAACTGAATAAAGTACCAGTCAGTAAACTGTACAAAACTCAATAAAGAACCATTCAATAAACTGTACAAAACTCAATAAAGAACCAGTTAATACACTGTACAAAGCTCAATAAAGAAGCAGTCAATATACTGTACAAAACTCAATAAAGAAACAGTCAATAAACTGTACAAAACTAAATAAACAAACAGTCAATAAACTGTACAAAATTCAATAAATAACCAGTCAATAAATTGTGCACAAACTCAAAAAAGATACAGTCAATAAACTGTACAAAAATCAATAAAGAACAGTCAATAAATTGTACACAAACTCAAAAAACAACCAGTCAATAAACTGTACAAAACTAAATAAAGAAACAGTCAATAAACTGTACAAAACTGCATAAAGAACCAGTCAATAAACTGTACAAAACTCAAAAAATAACCAGTCAATAACTGTACAAAACTCAATAAAGAACCAGTAAATAAACTGTACAAAAGTGAATAAAGAACCAGTCAATAAACTGTACAAAACTCAATAAAGAACCAGTCAATAAACTGTACAAAACTCAATAAAGAACCAGTTAATTAACTGTACAAAACGCAATAAAGAACCAGTCAATAAACTGAACAAAACTAAATAAAGAAACAGTCAATAAACTGTACAAAACTCAATAAAGAACCAGTCAGTAAACTGTACAAACCTGAATAAAGAACCAGTCAATAAACTGTACAAAACACAATAAAGAACCATTCAATAAACTGTACAAAACTCAATAAAGAACCAGTTAATAAACTGTACAAAACTCAATAAAGAAGTAGTCAATATACTGTACAAAACTCAATAAAGAACCAGTCAATAAACTGTACAAAACTAAATAAAGAAACAGTCAATAAACTGTACAAAACTATATACAGAAACAGTAAATAAAGAACCAGTCAATAAACTGTACAAAATTCAATAAAGAACCAGTCAATAAATTGTGCACAAACTCAAAAAAGATACAGTCAATAAACTGTACAAAAGTCAATAAAGAACAGTCAATAAATTGTACACAAACTCAAAAAACAACCAGTCAATAAACTGTACAAAACTGCATAAAGAACCAGTCAATAAACTCTACAAAACTCAAAAAAGAACCAGTCAATAACTGTACAAAACTCAATAAAGAACCAGTCAATACACTGTACAAAAGTGAATAAAGAACCAGTCAATAAACTGTACAAAACTCAATAAAGAACCAGTCAATAAACTGTACAAAACTCAATAAAGAACCAGTCAATAAACTGTACAAAACTCAATAAAGAACCAGTTAATAAACTGTACAAAACTCAATAAAGAACCAGTCAATACACTGTACAAAATTAAAAAAAGAAATAGTCAATACACTGTACAAAACTCAATAAAGAACAAGTCAATAAACTGTACAAAACTGAATAAAGAACCAGTCAATAAACTGTGCAAAACTCAATAAATAACTAGTCAATAAACTGTACAAAACTCAATAAAGAACCAGTCAATAAACTGTACAAAACTAAATAAAGAAACAGTCAATAAACTGTACAAAACTATATACAGAAACAGTTAATAAAGAACCAGTCAATAAACTGTACAAAACTTAATAAAGAACCAGTCAATAAATTGTGCACAAACTCAATAAAGAAACAGTCAATAAACTGTACAAAACTCAATAAAGAACGAGTCAATAAACTCTACAAAACTCAATAAAGAACCAGTCACTAAACTGCACAAACTAAATAAAGAAACAGTTAATAAAATGTACAAAACTCAATAAAGAACCAGTCAATAAACTGTACAAAACTGAATAAAGAACCAGTCAATAAACTGTACAAAACTCAATAAAGAACCAGTCAATAAACTGTACAAAACTCAATAAAGAAATAGTCAATAAACTGAACAAAACTAAATAAAGAAACAGTCAATAAACTGTACAAAACTCAATAAAGAAACAGTCAATAAACTGTACAAAACTAAATAAAGAAACAGTCAATAAACTGTACAAAACTAAATAAACAACCAGTCAATAAATTGTACACAAACTAAATAAAGAAACAGTCAATAAACTGTACAAAACTCAATAAAGAACCAGTTAATAAACTGTACAAAACTCAATAAAGAACCAATCAATAAACTGTACAAAACTAAATAAAGAACCAGTCAATAAACTGTACAAAACTCAATAAATAACCAGTTAATAAACTTTACAAAACTCAATAACCAAGCAGTCAATAAACTGTACAAAACTCAATCAAGAACCAGTCAATAAACTGTACAAAACTAAATAAAGAAACAGTCAATAAACTGTACAAAACTGTATACAGAAACAGTTAATACAGAACCAGTCAATAAACTGTACAAAACTCAATAAAGAACCAGTCAATAAATTGTGCTCAAACTCAAAAAAGAAACAGACAATAAACTGTACAAAACTCAATAAAGAACAGTCAATAAATTGTAAACAAACTCAATAAAGAACCAGTCAATAGATTGTACAAAACTAAATAAAGAAACAGTCAATAAACTGTACAAAACTGAATAAAGAACCAGTCAATAAACTGTACAAAACTAAAAAAAGAACCAGTCAATAACTGTACAAAACTCAATAAGGAACCAGTCAATAAACTGTACAAAACTGAATAAAGAACTAGTCAATCAACTGTACAAATCACAATAAAGAACCAGTCAACAAACTGTACAAAACTCAATAAAGAACCAGTCAATAAACTGAACAAAACTAAATAAAGAAACAGTCAATAAACTGTACAAAACTATATACATAAACAGTTAATAAAGAACCAGTCAAGAAACTGTACAAAACTCAATCAAGAACCAGTCAATAAATTGTGCACAAACTCAATAAAGAAACAGTCAATAAAATGTACAAAACTCAATAAAAAACAGTCAATAAATTGTACACAAACTCAATAAAGAGCCAGTCAATAAACTGTACAAAACTAAATAAAAAAACAGCCAATAAACTGAACAAAACTAAATAAACAAACAGTCAATAAACTGTACAAAACTCAATAAAGAACCAGTCAATAAACTGTACAAAACTCAATAAAGAACCAGTCAATAAACTGAACAAAACTAAATAAAGAAACAGTCAATAAACTGTACAAAACTCAATAAAGAAACAGTCAATAAACTGTACAAAACTAAATAAAGAAACAGTCAATAAACTGTACAAAACTAAATAAACAACCAGTCAATAAATTGTACACAAACTAAATAAAGAAACAGTCAATAAACTGTACAAAACTCAATAAAGAACCAGTTAATAAACTGTACAAAACTCAATAAAGAACCAGTCAATAAACTGTACAAAACTAAATAAAGAACCAGTCAATTAACTGTACAAAACTCAATAAAGAACCAGTTAATAAACTTTACAAAACTCAATAAAGAAGCAGTCAATAAACTGTAGAAAACTCAATAAAGAACCAGTCAATAAACTGTACAAAACTGAATAAAGAACCAGTCAATAAACTGTACAAAACTCAATAAAGAACTAGTCAATAAACTGTACAAAACTAAATAAAGAAACAGTCAATAAACTGTACAAAACTATATACAGAAACAGTTAATAAAGAACCAGTCAATAAACTGAACAAAAATCAATAAAGAACCACTCAATAAATTGTGCACAAACTCAATAAAGAAACAGTCAATAAACTGTACAAAACTCAATAAAGAACCGGTCAATAAACTGTACAAAACTCAATAAAGAGCCAGTCAATAAACTCTACAAAACTCAATAAAGAAACAGTCACTAAACTGCACAAAACTAAATAAAGAAACAGTTAATAAAATGCACAAAACTCAATAAAGAACCAGTCAATAAACTGTACAAAACTGAATAAAGAACCAGTCAATAAACTGTACAAAACTAAATAAAGAAACAGTCAATAAACTGTACAAAACTCAATAAAGAACCGGTCAGTAAACTGTACAAAACTGAATAAAGAAACAGTCAATAAACTGTACAAAACTCAATAAAGAAACAGTCAATAAACTGTACAAAACTAAATAAAGAAACAGTCAATAAACTGTACAAAACTAAATAAACAACCAGTCAATAAATTGTACACAAACTAAATAAAGAAACAGTCAATAAACTGTACAAAAATCAATAAAGCACCAGTCAATAAACTGTACAAAACTGAATAAAGAAGCAGTCAATAAACTGTACAAAACTATATACAGAAACAGTAAATAAAGAACCAGTCAATAAACTGTACAAAACTCAATAAAGAACCAGTCAATAAATTGTGCACAAACTCAATAAAGAAACAGTCAATAAACTGTACAAAACTCAATAAAGAACCAGTCAATAAACTGTACAAAACTCAATAAAGAACCAGTCAATAAACTGTACAAAACTAAATAAAGAAACAGTCAATAAACTGTACAAAACTAAATAAACAAACAGTCAATAAACTGTACAAAACTAAATAAACAACCAGTCAATAAATTGTACACAAACTAAATAAAGAAACAGTCAATAAACTGTACAAAACTCAATAAAGAACCAGTCAGTAAACTGTACAAAACTGAATAAAGTACCAGTCAATAAACTGTACAAAATTCAATAAAGAACCAGTCAATAAACTGTACAAAACTCAATAAAGAACCAGTCAATACACTGTACAAAGCTCAATAAAAAAGCAGTCAATATACTGTACAAAACTCAATAAAGAAACAGTCAATAAACTGTACAAAACTAAATAAACAAACAGTCAATAAACTGTACAAAATTCAATAAATAACCAGTCAATAAATTGTGCACAAACTCAAAAAAGATACAGTCAATAAACTGTACAAAAGTCAATAAAGAACAGTCAATAAATTGTACACAAACTCAAAAAACAACCAGTCAATAAACTGTACAAAACTAAATAAAGAAACAGTCAATAAACTGTACAAAACTGCATAAAGAACCAGTCAATAAACTGTACAAAACTCAAAAAAGAACCAGTCAATAACTGTACAAAACTCAATAAAGAACCAGTAAATAAACTGTACAAAAGTGAATAAAGAACCAGTCAATAAACTGTACAAAACTCAATAAAGAACCAGTCAATAAACTGTACAAAACTCAATAAAGAACCATTCAATAAACTGTACAAAACTCAATAAAGAACCAGTTAATAAACTGTACAAAACGCAATAAAGAACCAGTCAATAAACTGCACAAAACTAAATAAAGAAACAGTCAATAAACTGTACAAAACTCAATAAAGAACCAGTCAGTAAACTGTACAAACCTGAATAAAGAACCAGTAAATAAACTGTACAAAACACAATAAAGAACCATTCAATAAGCTGTACAAAACTCAATAAAGAACCAGGTAATAAACTGTACAAAACTCAATAAAGAAGCAGTCAATATACTGTACAAAACTCAATAAAGAACCAGTCAATAAACTGTACAAAACTAAATAAAGAAACAGTCAATAAACTGTACAAAACTATATACAGAAACAGTAAATAAAGAACCAGTCAATAAACTGTACAAAATTCAATAAAGAACCAGTCAATAAATTGTGCACAAACTCAAAAAAGATACAGTCAATAAACTGTACAAAACTGCATAAAGAACCAGTCAATAAACTGTACAAAACTCAATAAAGAACCAGTCAATAAACTGTACAAAACTCAATAAAGAACCAGTCAATAAACTGTACAAAAGTGAATAAAGAACCAGTCAATAAACTGTACAAAACTCAATAAAGAACCAGTCAATGAACTGTACAAAACTCAATAAAGAACCAGTCAATAAACTGTTCAAAACTCAATAAAGAACCAGTTAATAAACTGTACAAAACTCAATAAAGAACCAGTCAATACACTGTACAAAACTAAATAAAGAAATAGTCAATACACTGTACAAAACTCAATAAAGAACAAGTCAATAAACTGTACAAAACTGAATAAAGAACCAGTCAATAAACTGTGCAAAACTCAATAAATAACTAGTCAATAAACTGTACAAAACTCAATAAAGAACCAGTCAATAAACTGTACAAAACTAAATAAAGAAACAGTCAATAAACTGTACAAAACTATATACAGAAACAGTTAATAAAGAACCAGTCAATAAACTGTACAAAACTTAATAAAGAACCAGTCAATAAAATGTGCACAAACTCAATAAAGAGACAGTCAATAAACTGTACAAAACTCAATAAAGAACGAGTCAATAAACTGTACAAAACTCAATAAAGAGCCAGTCAATAAACTACAAAACTCAATAAAGAACCAGTCACTAAACTGCACAAACTAAATAAAGAAACAGTTAATAAAATGTACAAAACTCAATAAAGAACCAGTCAATAAACTGTACAAAACTGAATAAAGTACCAGTCAATAAACTGTACAAAACTCAATAAAGAACCAGTCAATAAACTGTACAAAACTCAATAAAGAAATAGTCAATAAACTGAACAAAACTAAATAAAGAAACAGTCAATAAACTGTACAAAACTCAATAAAGAAACAGTCAATAAACTGTACAAAACTAAATAAAGAAACAGTCAATAAACTGTACAAAACTAAATAAACAACCAGTCAATAAATTGTACACAAACTAAATAAAGAAACAGTCAATAAACTGTACAAAACTCAATAAAGAACCAGTTAATAAACTGTACAAAACTCAATAAAGAACCAGTCAATAAACTGTACAAAACTAAATAAAGAACCAGTCAATAAACTGTGTAAAACTGAATAAATAACTAGTCAATAAACTGTACAAAACTCAATAAAGAACCAGTCAATAAACTGTACAAAACTCAATAAAGAAACAGTCAATAAACTGTACAAAACTATATACAGAAACAGTTAATAAAGAACCAGTCAATAAACTGTACAAAACTTAATAAAGAACCAGTCAATAAAATGTGCACAAACTCAATAAAGAGACAGTCAATAAACTGTACAAAACTCAATAAAGAACGAGTCAATAAACTGTACAAAACTCAATAAAGAGCCAGTCAATAAACTCTACAAAACTCAATAAAGAACCAGTCACTAAACTGCACAAACTAAATAAAGAAACAGTTAATAAAATGTACAAAACTCAATTAAGAACCAGTCAATAAACTGTACAAAACTGAATAAAGTACCAGTCAATAAACTGTACAAAACTCAATAAAGAACCAGTCAATAAACTGTACAAAACTCAATAAAGAAATAGTCAATAAACTGAACAAAACTAAATAAAGAAACAGTCAATAAACTGTACAAAACTCAATAAAGAAACAGTCAATAAACTGTACAAAACTAAATAAAGAAACAGTCAATAAACTGTACAAAACTAAATAAACAACCAGTCAATAAATTGTACACAAACTAAATAATGAAACAGTCAATAAACTGTACAGAACTCAATAAAGAACCAGTTAATAAACTGTACAAAACTCAATAAAGAACCAGTCAATAAACTGTACAAAACTAAATAAAGAACCAGTCAATAAACTGTACAAAACTCAATAAATAACCAGTTAATAAACTTTACAAAACTCAATAAACAAGCAGTCAATAAACTGTACAAAACTCAATCAAGAACCAGTCAATAAACTGTACAAAACTAAATAAAGAAACAGTCAATAAACTGTACAAAACTGTATACAGAAACAGTTAATACAGAACCAGTCAATAAACTGTACAAAACTCAATAAAGAACCAGTCAATAAATTGTGCTCAAACTCAAAAAAGAAACAGACAATAAACTGTACAAAACTCAATAAAGAACAGTCAATAAATTGTAAACAAACTCAATAAAGAACCAGTCAATAGATTGTACAAAACTAAATAAAGAAACAGTCAATAAACTGTACAAAACTGAATAAAGAACCAGTCAATAAACTGTACAAAACTAAAAAAAGAACCAGTCAATAACTGTACAAAACTCAATAAGGAACCAGTCAATAAACTGTACAAAACTGAATAAAGAACTAGTCAATCAACTGTACAAATCACAATAAAGAACCAGTCAACAAACTGTACAAAACTCAATAAAGAACCAGTCAATAAACTGAACAAAACTAAATAAAGAAACAGTCAATAAACTGTACAAAACTATATACATAAACAGTTAATAAAGAACCAGTCAAGAAACTGTACAAAACTCAATCAAGAACCAGTCAATAAATTGTGCACAAACTCAATAAAGAAACAGTCAATAAAATGTACAAAACTCAATAAAAAACAGTCAATAAATTGTACACAAACTCAATAAAGAGCCAGTCAATAAACTGTACAAAACTAAATAAAAAAACAGTCAATAAACTAAACAAAACTAAATAAACAAACAGTCAATAAACTGTACAAAACTCAATAAAGAACCAGTCAATAAACTGTACAAAACTCAATAAAGAACCAGTCAATAAACTGAACAAAACTAAATAAAGAAACAGACAATAAACTGTACAAAACTCAATAAAGAAACAGTCAATAAACTGTACAAAACTAAATAAAGAAACAGTCAATAAACTGTACAAAACTAAATAAACAACCAGTCAATAAATTGTACACAAACTAAATAAAGAAACAGTCAATAAACTGTACAAAACTCAATAAAGAACCAGTTAATAAACTGTACAAAACTCAATAAAGAACCAGTCAATAAACTGTACAAAACTAAATAAAGAACCAGTCAATAAACTGTACAAAACTCAATAAAGAACCAGTTAATAAACTGTACAAAACTCAATAAAGAAGCAGTCAATAAACTGTACAAAACTCAATAAAGAACCAGTCAATAAACTGTACAAAACTGAATAAAGAACCAGTCAATAAACTGTACAAAACTCAATAAAGAAACAGTCAAGAAACTGTACAAAACTAAATAAAGAAACAGTCAATAAACTGTACAAAACTATATACAGAAACAGTTAATAAAGAACCAGTCAATAAACTGAACAAAAATCAATAAAGAACCACTCAATAAATTGTGCACAAACTCAATAAAGAAACAGTCAATAAACTGTACAAAACTCAATAAAGAACCAGTCAATAAACTGTACAAAACTCAATAAAGAGCCAGTCAATAAACTCTACAAAACTCAATAAAGAAACAGTCACTAAACTGCACAAAACTAAATAAAGAAACAGTTAATAAAATGCACAAAACTCAATAAAGAACCAGTCAATAAACTGTACAAAACTGAATAAAGAACCAGTCAATAAACTGTACAAAACTAAATAAAGAAACAGTCAATAAACTGTACAAAACTCAATAAAGAACCGGTCAGTAAACTGTACAAAACTGAATAAAGAACCAGTCAATAAACTGTACAAAACTCAATAAAGAACCAGTCAATAAACTGTACAAAACTAAATAAAGAAACAGTCAATAAACTGTACAAAACTAATTAAACAACCAGTCAATAAATTGTACACAAACTAAATAAAGAAACAGTCAATAAACTGTACAAAACTCAATAAAGAACCAGTCAATAAACTGTACAAAACTAAATAAAGAAACAGTCAATAAACTGTACAAAACTATATACAGAAACAGTAAATAAAGAACCAGTCAATAAACTGTACAAAACTCAATAAAGAACCAGTCAATAAATTGTGCACAAACTCAATAAAGAAACAGTCAATAAACTGTACAAAACTCAATAAAGAACCAGTCAATAAACTGTACAAAACTCAATAAAGAACCAGTCAATAAACTGTACAAAACTAAATAAAGAAACAGTCAATAAACTGAACAAAACTAAATAAACAAACAGTCAATAAACTGTACAAAACTAAATAAACAACCAGTCAATAAATTGTACACAAACTAAATAAAGAAACAGTCAATAAACTGTACAAAACTCAATAAAGAACCAGTCAGTAAACTGTACAAAACTGAATAAAGTACCTGTCAATAAACTGTACAAAACTCAATAAAGAACCATTCAATAAACTGTACAAAACTCAATACAGAACCAGTTAATACACTGTACAAAGCTCAATAAAGAAGCAGTCAATATACTGTACAAAACTCAATAAAGAAACAGTCAATAAACTGTACAAAACTAAATAAACAAACAGTCAATAAACTGTACAAAATTCAATAAATAACCAGTCAATAAATTGTGCACAAACTCAAAAAAGATACAGTCAATAAACTGTACAAAAGTCAATAAAGAACAGTCAATAAATTGTACACAAACTCAATAAAGAACTAGTCAATAAACTGTACAAAACTAAATAAAGAAACAGTCAATAAACTGTACAAAACTATATACAGAAACAGTTAATAAAGAACCAGTCAATAAACTGAACAAAAATCAATAAAGAACCACTCAATAAATTGTGCACAAACTCAATAAAGAAACAGTCAATAAACTGTACAAAACTCAATAAAGAACCGGTCAATAAACTGTACAAAACTCAATAAAGAGCCAGTCAATAAACTCTACAAAACTCAATAAAGAAACAGTCACTAAACTGCACAAAACTAAATAAAGAAACAGTTAATAAAATGCACAAAACTCAATAAAGAACCAGTCAATAAACTGTACAAAACTGAATAAAGAACCAGTCAATAAACTGTACAAAACTAAATAAAGAAACAGTCAATAAACTGTACAAAACTCAATAAAGAACCGGTCAGTAAACTGTACAAAACTGAATAAAGAAACAGTCAATAAACTGTACAAAACTCAATAAAGAAACAGTCAATAAACTGTACAAAACTAAATAAAGAAACAGTCAATAAACTGTACAAAACTAAATAAACAACCAGTCAATAAATTGTACACAAACTAAATAAAGAAACAGTCAATAAACTGTACAAAAATCAATAAAGAACCAGTCAATAAACTGTACAAAACTAAATAAAGAAACAGTCAATAAACTGTACAAAACTATATACAGAAACAGTAAATAAAGAACCAGTCAATAAACTGTACAAAACTCAATAAAGAACCAGTCAATAAATTGTGCACAAACTCAATAAAGAAACAGTCAATAAACTGTACAAAACTCAATAAAGAACCAGTCAATAAACTGTACAAAACTCAATAAAGAGCCAGTCAATAAACTGTACAAAACTAAATAAAGAAACAGTCAATAAACTGAACAAAACTAAATAAACAAACAGTCAATAAACTGTACAAAACTAAATAAACAACCAGTCAATAAATTGTACACAAACTAAATAAAGAAACAGTCAATAAACTGTACAAAACTCAATAAAGAACCAGTCAGTAAACTACAAAACTGAATAAAGTACCAGTCAATAAACTGTACAAAATTCAATAAAGAACCATTCAATAAACTGTACAAAACTCAATAAAGAACCAGTCAATACACTGTACAAAGCTCAATAAAAAAGCAGTCAATATACTGTACAAAACTCAATAAAGAAACAGTCAATAAACTGTACAAAACTAAATAAACAAACAGTCAATAAACTGTACAAAATTCAATAAATAACCAGTCAATAAATTGTGCACAAACTCAAAAAAGATACAGTCAATAAACTGTACAAAAGTCAATAAAGAACAGTCAATAAATTGTACACAAACTCAAAAAACAACCAGTCAATAAACTGTACAAAACTAAATAAAGAAACAGTCAATAAACTGTACAAAACTGCATAAAGAACCAGTCAATAAACTGTACAAAACTCAAAAAAGAACCAGTCAATAACTGTACAAAACTCAATAAAGAACCAGTAAATAAACTGTACAAAAGTGAATAAAGAACCAGTCAATAAACTGTACAAAACTCAATAAAGAACCAGTCAATAAACTGTACAAAACTCAATAAAGAACCATTCAATAAACTGTACAAAACTCAATAAAGAACCAGTTAATAAACTGTACAAAACGCAATAAAGAACCAGTCAATAAACTGCACAAAACTAAATAAAGAAACAGTCAATAAACTGTACAAAACTCAATAAAGAACCAGTCAGTAAACTGTACAAACCTGAATAAAGAACCAGTAAATAAACTGTACAAAACACAATAAAGAACCATTCAATAAGCTGTACAAAACTCAATAAAGAACCAGTTAATAAACTGTACAAAACTCAATAAAGAAGCAGTCAATATACTGTACAAAACTCAATAAAGAACCAGTCAATAAACTGTACAAAACTAAATAAAGAAACAGTCAATAAACTGTACAAAACTATATACAGAAACAGTAAATAAAGAACCAGTCAATAAACTGTACAAAATTCAATAAAGAACCAGTCAATAAATTGTGCACAAACTCAAAAAAGATACAGTCAATAAACTGTACAAAACTGCATAAAGAACCAGTCAATAAACTGTACAAAACTCAAAAAAGAACCAGTCAATAACTGTACAAAACTCAATAAAGAACCAGTCAATAAACTGTACAAAAGTGAATAAAGAACCAGTCAATAAACTGTACAAAACTCAATAAAGAACCAGTCAATAAACTGTACAAAACTCAATAAAGAACCAGTCAATAAACTGTACAAAACTCAATAAAGAACCAGTTAATAAACTGTACAAAACTCAATAAAGAACCAGTCAATACACTGTACAAAACTAAATAAAGAAATAGTCAATACACTGTACAAAACTCAATAAAGAACAAGTCAATAAACTGTACAAAACTGAATAAAGAACCAGTCAATAAACTGTGCAAAACTCAATAAATAACTAGTCAATAAACTGTACAAAACTCAATAAAGAACCAGTCAATAAACTGTACAAAACTAAATAAAGAAACAGTCAATAAACTGTACAAAACTATATACAGAAACAGTTAATAAAGAACCAGTCAATAAACTGTACAAAACTTAATAAAGAACCAGTCAATTAAATGTGCACAAACTCAATAAAGAGACAGTCAATAAACTGTACAAAACTCAATAAAGAACGAGTCAATAAACTGTACAAAACTCAATAAAGAGCCAGTCAATAAACTACAAAACTCAATAAAGAACCAGTCACTAAACTGCACAAACTAAATAAAGAAACAGTTAATAAAATGTACAAAACTCAATAAAGAACCAGTCAATAAACTGTACAAAACTGAATAAAGTACCAGTCAATAAACTGTACAAAACTCAATAAAGAACCAGTCAATAAACTGTACAAAACTCAATAAAGAAATAGTCAATAAACTGAACAAAACTAAATAAAGAAACAGTCAATAAACTGTACAAAACTCAATAAAGAAACAGTCAATAAACTGTACAAAACTCAATAAAGAAACAGTCAATAAACTGTACAAAACTAAATAAACAACCAGTCAATAAATTGTACACAAACTAAATAAAGAAACAGTCAATAAACTGTACAAAACTCAATAAAGAACCAGTTAATAAACTGTACAAAACTCAATAAAGAACCAGTCAATAAACTGTACAAAACTAAATAAAGAACCAGTCAATAAACTGTGCAAAACTCAATAAATAACTAGTCAATAAACTGTACAAAACTCAATAAAGAACCAGTCAATAAACTGTACAAAACTAAATAAAGAAACAGTCAATAAACTGTACAAAACTATATACAGAAACAGTTAATAAAGAACCAGTCAATAAACTGTACAAAACTTAATAAAGAACCAGTCAATAAAATGTGCACAAACTCAATAAAGAGACAGTCAATAAACTGTACAAAACTCAATAAAGAACGAGTCAATAAACTGTACAAAACTCAATAAAGAGCCAGTCAATAAACTCTACAAAACTCAATAAAGAACCAGTCACTAAACTGCACAAACTAAATAAAGAAACAGTTAATAAAATGTACAAAACTCAATAAAGAACCAGTCAATAAACTGTACAAAACTGAATAAAGTACCAGTCAATAAACTGTACAAAACTCAATAAAGAACCAGTCAATAAACTGTACAAAACTCAATAAAGAAATAGTCAATAAACTGAACAAAACTAAATAAAGAAACAGTCAATAAACTGTACAAAACTCAATAAAGAAACAGTCAATAAACTGTACAAAACTAAATAAAGAAACAGTCAATAAACTGTACAAAACTAAATAAACAACCAGTCAATAAATTGTACACAAACTAAATAAAGAAACAGTCAATAAACTGTACAAAACTCAATAAAGAACCAGTTAATAAACTGTACAAAACTCAATAAAGAACCAGTCAATAAACTGTACAAAACTAAATAAAGAACCAGTCAATAAACTGTACAAAACTCAATAAATAACCAGTTAATAAACTTTACAAAACTCAATAAACAAGCAGTCAATAAACTGTACAAAACTCAATCAAGAACCAGTCAATAAACTGTACAAAACTAAATAAAGAAACAGTCAATAAACTGTACAAAACTGTATACAGAAACAGTTAATACAGAACCAGTCAATAAACTGTACAAAACTCAATAAAGAACCAGTCAATAAATTGTGCTCAAACTCAAAAAAGAAACAGACAATAAACTGTACAAAACTCAATAAAGAACAGTCAATAAATTGTAAACAAACTCAATAAAGAACCAGTCAATAGATTGTACAAAACTAAATAAAGAAACAGTCAATAAACTGTACAAAACTGAATAAAGAACCAGTCAATAAACTGTACAAAACTAAAAAAAGAACCAGTCAATAACTGTACAAAACTCAATAAGGAACCAGTCAATAAACTGTACAAAACTGAATAAAGAACTAGTCAATCAACTGTACAAATCACAATAAAGAACCAGTCAACAAACTGTACAAAACTCAATAAAGAACCAGTCAATAAACTGAACAAAACTAAATAAAGAAACAGTCAATAAACTGTACAAAACTATATACATAAACAGTTAATAAAGAACCAGTCAAGAAACTGTACAAAACTCAATCAAGAACCAGTCAATAAATTGTGCACAAACTCAATAAAGAAACAGTCAATAAAATGTACAAAACTCAATAAAAAACAGTCAATAAATTGTACACAAACTCAATAAAGAGCCAGTCAATAAACTGTACAAAACTAAATAAAAAAACAGTCAATAAACTAAACAAAACTAAATAAACAAACAGTCAATAAACTGTACAAAACTCAATAAAGAACCAGTCAATAAACTGTACAAAACTCAATAAAGAACCAGTCAATAAACTGAACAAAACTAAATAAAGAAACAGACAATAAACTGTACAAAACTCAATAAAGAAACAGTCAATAAACTGTACAAAACTAAATAAAGAAACAGTCAATAAACTGTACAAAACTAAATAAACAACCAGTCAATAAATTGTACACAAACTAAATAAAGAAACAGTCAATAAACTGTACAAAACTCAATAAAGAACCAGTTAATAAACTGTACAAAACTCAATAAAGAACCAGTCAATAAACTGTACAAAACTAAATAAAGAACCAGTCAATAAACTGTACAAAACTCAATAAAGAACCAGTTAATAAACTTTACAAAACTCAATAAAGAAGCAGTCAATAAACTGTACAAAACTCAATAAAGAACCAGTCAATAAACTGTACAAAACTGAATAAAGAACCAGTCAATAAACTCTACAAAACTCAATAAAGAACTAGTCAATAAACTGTACAAAACTAAATAAAGAAACAGTCAATAAACTGTACAAAACTATATACAGAAACAGTTAATAAAGAACCAGTCAATAAACTGAACAAAAATCAATAAAGAACCACTCAATAAATTGTGCACAAACTCAATAAAGAAACAGTCAATAAACTGTACAAAACTCAATAAAGAACCAGTCAATAAACTGTACAAAACTCAATAAAGAGCCAGTCAATAAACTCTACAAAACTCAATAAAGAAACAGTCACTAAACTGCACAAAACTAAATAAAGAAACAGTTAATAAAATGCACAAAACTCAATAAAGAACCAGTCAATAAACTGTACAAAACTGAATAAAGAACCAGTCAATAAACTGTACAAAACTAAATAAAGAAACAGTCAATAAACTGTACAAAACTCAATAAAGAACCGGTCAGTAAACTGTACAAAACTGAATAAAGAAACAGTCAATAAACTGTACAAAACTCAATAAAGAAACAGTCAATAAACTGTACAAAACTAAATAAAGAAACAGTCAATAAACTGTACAAAACTAATTAAACAACCAGTCAATAAATTGTACACAAACTAAATAAAGAAACAGTCAATAAACTGTACAAAACTCAATAAAGAACCAGTCAATAAACTGTACAAAACTAAATAAAGAAACAGTCAATAAACTGTACAAAACTATATACAGAAACAGTAAATAAAGAACCAGTCAATAAACTGTACAAAACTCAATAAAGAACCAGTCAATAAATTGTGCACAAACTCAATAAAGAAACAGTCAATAAACTGTACAAAACTCAATAAAGAACCAGTCAA
This sequence comes from Limnoperna fortunei, assembly GCA_944474755.1. Classification (NCBI taxonomy): domain Eukaryota; kingdom Metazoa; phylum Mollusca; class Bivalvia; order Mytilida; family Modiolidae; genus Limnoperna; species Limnoperna fortunei. Next base: position 22,555,668 of record OX104118.1, on the reverse strand, counting down.
TAAACTGTACAAAACTCAATAAAGAAACAGTCAATAAACTGTACAAAACTAAATAAAGAAACAGTCAATAAACTGAACAAAACTAAATAAACAAACAGTCAATAAACTGTACAAAACTAAATAAACAACCAGTCAATAAATTGTACACAAACTAAATAAAGAAACAGTCAATAAACTGTACAAAACTCAATAAAGAACCAGTCAGTAAACTGTACAAAACTGAATAAAGTACCTGTCAATAAACTGTACAAAACTCAATAAAGAACCATTCAATAAACTGTACAAAACTCAATACAGAACCAGTTAATACACTGTACAAAGCTCAATAAAGAAGCAGTCAATATACTGTACAAAACTCAATAAAGAAACAGTCAATAAACTGTACAAAACTAAATAAACAAACAGTCAATAAACTGTACAAAATTCAATAAATAACCAGTCGATAAATTGTGCACAAACTCAAAAAAGATACAGTCAATAAACTGTACAAAAGTCAATAAAGAACAGTCAATAAATTGTACACAAACTCAAAAAACAACCAGTCAATAAACTGTACAAAACTCAATAAAGAAACAGTCAATAAACTGTACAAAACTGCATAAAGAACCAGTCAATAAACTGTACAAAACTCAATAAAGAACCAGTAAATAAACTGTACAAAAGTGAATAAAGAACCAGTCAATAAACTGTACAAAACTCAATAAAGAACCAGTCAATAAACTGTACAAAACTCAATAAAGAACCAGTCAATAAACTGTACAAAACTCAATAAAGAACCAGTTAATAAACTGTACAAAACGCAATAAAGAACCAGTCAATAAACTGAACAAAACTAAATAAAGAAACAGTCAATAAACTGTACAAAACTCAATAAAGAACCAGTCAGTAAACTGTACAAACCTGAATAAAGAACCAGTCAATAAACTGTACAAAACACAATAAAGAACCATTCAATAAACTGTACAAAACTCAATAAAGAACCAGTTAATAAACTGTACAAAACTCAATAAAGAAGCAGTCAATATACTGTACAAAACTCAATAAAGAACCAGTCAATAAACTGTACAAAACTAAATAAAGAAACAGTCAATAAACTGTACAAAACTATATACAGAAACAGTATATAAAGAACCAGTCAATAAACTGTACAAAATTCAATAAAGAACCAGTCAATAAATTGTGCACAAACTCAAAAAAGATACAGTCAATAAACTGTACAAAAGTCAATAAAGAACAGTCAATAAATTGTACACAAACTCAAAAAACAACCAGTCAATAAACTGTACAAAACTGCATAAAGAACCAGTCAATAAACTGTACAAAACTCAAAAAAGAACCAGTCAATAACTGTACAAAACTCAATAAAGAACCAGTCAATAAACTGTACAAAAGTGAATAAAGAACCAGTCAATAAACTGTACAAAACTCAATAAAGAACCAGTCAATAAACTGTACAAAACTCAATAAAGAACCAGTCAATAAACTGTACAAAACTCAATAAAGAACCAGTTAATAAACTGTACAAAACTCAATAAAGAACCAGTCAATACACTGTACAAAACTAAATAAAGAAATAGTCAATACACTGTACAAAACTCAATAAAGAACAAGTCAATAAACTGTACAAAACTGAATAAAGAACCAGTCAATAAACTGTGCAAAACTCAATAAATAACTAGTCAATAAACTGTACAAAACTCAATAAAGAACCAGTCAGTAAACTGTACAAAACTAAATAAAGAAACAGTCAATAAACTGTACAAAACTATATACAGAAACAGTTAATAAAGAACCAGTCAATAAACTGTACAAAACTTAATAAAGAACCAGTCAATAAATTGTGCACAAACTCAATAAAGAAACAGTCAATAAACTGTACAAAACTCAATAAAGAACGAGTCAATAAACTGTACAAAACTCAATAAAGAGCCAGTCAATAAACTCTACAAAACTCAATAAAGAACCAGTCACTAAACTGCACAAACTAAATAAAGAAACAGTTAATAAAATGTACAAAACTCAATAAAGAACCAGTCAATAAACTGTACAAAACTAAATAAAGAACCAGTCAATAAACTGTACAAAACTCAATAAAGAACCAGTTAATAAACTTTACAAAACTCAATAAAGAAATAGTCAATAAACTGAACAAAACTAAATAAAGAAACAGTCAATAAACTGTACAAAACTCAATAAAGAAACAGTCAATAAACTGTACAAAACTAAATAAAGAAACAGTCAATAAACTGTACAAAACTAAATAAACAACCAGTCAATAAATTGTACACAAACTAAATAAAGAAACAGTCAATAAACTGTACAAAACTCAATAAAGAACCAGTTAATAAACTGTACAAAACTCAATAAAGAACCAGTCAATAAACTGTACAAAACTAAATAAAGAACCAGTCAATAAACTGTACAAAACTCAATAAATAACCAGTTAATAAACTTTACAAAACTCAATAAACAAGCAGTCAATAAACTGTACAAAACGCAATCAAGAACCAGTCAATAAACTGTACAAAACTAAATAAAGAAACAGTCAATAAACTGTACAAAACTGTATACAGAAACAGTTAATACAGAACCAGTCAATAAACTGTACAAAACTCAATAAAGAACCAGTCAATAAATTGTGCTCAAACTCAAAAAAGAAACAGACAATAAACTGTACAAAACTCAATAAAGAACAGTCAATAAATTGTAAACAAACTCAATAAAGAACCAGTCAATAGATTGTACAAAACTCAATAAAGAACCAGTCAATAAACTGTACAAAACTAAATAAAGAAACAGTCAATAAACTGTACAAAACTATATACAGAAACAGTAAATAAAGAACCAGTCAATAAACTGTACAAAATTCAATAAAGAACCAGTCAATAAATTGTGCACAAACTCAAAAAAGATACAGTCAATAAACTGTACAAAACTGCATAAAGAACCAGTCAATAAACTGTACAAAACTCAAAAAAGAACCAGTCAATAACTGTACAAAACTCAATAAAGAACCAGTCAATAAACTGTACAAAAGTGAATAAAGAACCAGTCAATAAACTGTACAAAACTCAATAAAGAACCAGTCAATAAACTGTACAAAACTCAATAAAGAACCAGTCAATAAACTGTACAAAACTCAATAAAGAACCAGTTAATAAACTGTACAAAACTCAATAAAGAACCAGTCAATACACTGTACAAAACTAAATAAAGAAATAGTCAATACACTGTACAAAACTCAATAAAGAACAAGTCAATAAACTGTACAAAACTGAATAAAGAACCAGTCAATAAACTGTGCAAAACTCAATAAATAACTAGTCAATAAACTGTACAAAACTCAATAAAGAACCAGTCAATAAACTGTACAAAACTAAATAAAGAAACAGTCAATAAACTGTACAAAACTATATACAGAAACAGTTAATAAAGAACCAGTCAATAAACTGTACAAAACTTAATAAAGAACCAGTCAATAAAATGTGCACAAACTCAATAAAGAGACAGTCAATAAACTGTACAAAACTCAATAAAGAACGAGTCAATAAACTGTACAAAACTCAATAAAGAGCCAGTCAATAAACTCTACAAAACTCAATAAAGAACCAGTCACTAAACTGCACAAACTAAATAAAGAAACAGTTAATAAAATGTACAAAACTCAATAAAGAACCAGTCAATAAACTGTACAAAACTGAATAAAGTACCAGTCAATAAACTGTACAAAACTCAATAAAGAACCAGTCAATAAACTGTACAAAACTCAATAAAGAAATAGTCAATAAACTGAACAAAACTAAATAAAGAAACAGTCAATAAACTGTACAAAACTCAATAAAGAAACAGTCAATAAACTGTACAAAACTAAATAAAGAAACAGTCAATAAACTGTACAAAACTAAATAAACAACCAGTCAATAAATTGTACACAAACTAAATAAAGAAACAGTCAATAAACTGTACAAAACTCAATAAAGAACCAGTCAATAAACTGTACAAAACTCAATAAAGAACCAGTCAATAAACTGTACAAAACTAAATAAAGAACCAGTCAATAAACTGTGCAAAACTCAATAAATAACTAGTCAATAAACTGTACAAAACTCAATAAAGAACCAGTCAATAAACTGTACAAAACTAAATAAAGAAACAGTCAATAAACTGTACAAAACTATATACAGAAACAGTTAATAAAGAACCAGTCAATAAACTGTACAAAACTTAATAAAGAACCAGTCAATAAAATGTGCACAAACTCAATAAAGAGACAGTCAATAAACTGTACAAAACTCAATAAAGAACGAGTCAATAAACTGTACAAAACTCAATAAAGAGCCAGTCAATAAACTCTACAAAACTCAATAAAGAACCAGTCACTAAACTGCACAAACTAAATAAAGAAACAGTTAATAAAATGTACAAAACTCAATAAAGAACCAGTCAATAAACTGTACAAAACTGAATAAAGTACCAGTCAATAAACTGTACAAAACTCAATAAATAACCAGTTAATAAACTTTACAAAACTCAATAAACAAGCAGTCAATAAACTGTACAAAACTCAATCAAGAACCAGTCAATAAACTGTACAAAACTAAATAAAGAAACAGTCAATAAACTGTACAAAACTGTATACAGAAACAGTTAATACAGAACCAGTCAATAAACTGTACAAAACTCAATAAAGAACCAGTCAATAAATTGTGCTCAAACTCAAAAAAGAAACAGACAATAAACTGTACAAAACTCAATAAAGAACAGTCAATAAATTGTAAACAAACTCAATAAAGAACCAGTCAATAGATTGTACAAAACTCAATAAAGAACCAGTCAATAAACTGTACAAAACTAAATAAAGAAACAGTCAATAAACTGTACAAAACTATATACAGAAACAGTAAATAAAGAACCAGTCAATAAACTGTACAAAATTCAATAAAGAACCAGTCAATAAATTGTGCACAAACTCAAAAAAGATACAGTCAATAAACTGTACAAAACTGCATAAAGAACCAGTCAATAAACTGTACAAAACTCAAAAAAGAACCAGTCAATAACGGTACAAAACTCAATAAAGAACCAGTCAATAAACTGTACAAAAGTGAATAAAGAACCAGTCAATAAACTGTACAAAACTCAATAAAGAACCAGTCAATAAACTGTACAAAACTCAATAAAGAACCAGTCAATAAACTGTACAAAACTCAATAAAGAACCAGTTAATAAACTGTACAAAACTCAATAAAGAAACAGTCAATACACTGTACAAAACTAAATAAAGAAATAGTCAATACACTGTACAAAACTCAATAAAGAACAAGTCAATAAACTGTACAAAACTGAATAAAGAACCAGTCAATAAACTGTGCAAAACTCAATAAATAACTAGTCAATAAACTGTACAAAACTCAATAAAGAACCAGTCAATAAACTGTACAAAACTAAATAAAGAAACAGTCAATAAACTGTACAAAACTATATACAGAAACAGTTAATAAAGAACCAGTCAATAAACTGTACAAAACTTAATAAAGAACCAGTCAATAAAATGTGCACAAACTCAATAAAGAGACAGTCAATAAACTGTACAAAACTCAATAAAGAACGAGTCAATAAACTGTACAAAACTCAATAAAGAGCCAGTCAATAAACTCTACAAAACTCAATAAAGAACCAGTCACTAAACTGCACAAACTAAATAAAGAAACAGTTAATAAAATGTACAAAACTCAATAAAGAACCAGTCAATAAACTGTACAAAACTGAATAAAGTACCAGTCAATAAACTGTACAAAACTCAATAAAGAACCAGTCAATAAACTGTACAAAACTCAATAAAGAAATAGTCAATAAACTGAACAAAACTAAATAAAGAAACAGTCAATAAACTGTACAAAACTCAATAAAGAAACAGTCAATAAACTGTACAAAACTAAATAAAGAAACAGTCAATAAACTGTACAAAACTAAATAAACAACCAGTCAATAAATTGTACACAAACTAAATAAAGAAACAGTCAATAAACTGTACAAAACTCAATAAAGAACCAGTTAATAAACTGTACAAAACTCAATAAAGAACCAGTCAATAAACTGTACAAAACTAAATAAAGAACCAGTCAATAAACTGTGCAAAACTCAATAAATAACTAGTCAATAAACTGTACAAAACTCAATAAAGAACCAGTCAATAAACTGTACAAAACTAAATAAAGAAACAGTCAATAAACTGTACAAAACTATATACAGAAACAGTTAATAAAGAACCAGTCAATAAACTGTACAAAACTTAATAAAGAACCAGTCAATAAAATGTGCACAAACTCAATAAAGAGACAGTCAATAAACTGTACAAAACTCAATAAAGAACGAGTCAATAAACTGTACAAAACTCAATAAAGAGCCAGTCAATAAACTCTACAAAACTCAATAAAGAACCAGTCACTAAACTGCACAAACTAAATAAAGAAACAGTTAATAAAATGTACAAAACTCAATAAAGAACCAGTCAATAAACTGTACAAAACTGAATAAAGTACCAGTCAATAAACTGTACAAAACTCAATAAAGAACCAGTCAATAAACTGTACAAAACTCAATAAAGAAATAGTCAATAAACTGAACAAAACTAAATAAAGAAACAGTCAATAAACTGTACAAAACTCAATAAAGAAACAGTCAATAAACTGTACAAAACTAAATAAAGAAACAGTCAATAAACTGTACAAAACTAAATAAACAACCAGTCAATAAATTGTACACAAACTAAATAAAGAAACAGTCAATAAACTGTACAAAACTCAATAAAGAACCAGTTAATAAACTGTACAAAACTCAATAAAGAACCAGTCAATAAACTGTACAAAACTAAATAAAGAACCAGTCAATAAACTGTACAAAACTCAATAAATAACCAGTTAATAAACTTTACAAAACTCAATAAACAAGCAGTCAATAAACTGTACAAAACTCAATCAAGAACCAGTCAATAAACTGTACAAAACTAAATAAAGAAACAGTCAATAAACTGTACAAAACTGTATACAGAAACAGTTAATACAGAACCAGTCAATAAACTGTACAAAACTCAATAAAGAACCAGTCAATAAATTGTGCTCAAACTCAAAAAAGAAACAGACAATAAACTGTACAAAACTCAATAAAGAACAGTCAATAAATTGTAAACAAACTCAATAAAGAACCAGTCAATAGATTGTACAAAACTAAATAAAGAAACAGTCAATAAACTGTACAAAACTGAATAAAGAACCAGTCAATAAACTGTACAAAACTAAAAAAAGAACCAGTCAATAACTGTACAAAACTCAATAAGGAACCAGTCAATAAACTGTACAAAACTGAATAAAGAACTAGTCAATCAACTGTACAAATCACAATAAAGAACCAGTCAACAAACTGTACAAAACTCAATAAAGAACCAGTCAATAAACTGAACAAAACTAAATAAAGAAACAGTCAATAAACTGTACAAAACTATATACATAAACAGTTAATAAAGAACCAGTCAAGAAACTGTACAAAACTCAATCAAGAACCAGTCAATAAATTGTGCACAAACTCAATAAAGAAACAGTCAATAAAATGTACAAAACTCAATAAAAAACAGTCAATAAATTGTACACAAACTCAATAAAGAGCCAGTCAATAAACTGTACAAAACTAAATAAAAAACCGTCAATAAACTAAACAAAACTAAATAAACAAACAGTCAATAAACTGTACAAAACTCAATAAAGAACCAGTCAAAAAACTGTACAAAACTCAATAAAGAACCAGTCAATAAACTGAACAAAACTAAATAAAGAAACAGACAATAAACTGTACAAAACTCAATAAAGAAACAGTCAATAAACTGTACAAAACTAAATAAAGAAACAGTCAATAAACTGTACAAAACTAAATAAACAACCAGTCAATAAATTGTACACAAACTAAATAAAGAAACAGTCAATAAACTGTACAAAACTCAATAAAGAACCAGTTAATAAACTGTACAAAACTCAATAAAGAACCAGTCAATAAACTGTACAAAACTAAATAAAGAACCAGTCAATAAACTGTACAAAACTCAATAAAGAACCAGTTAATAAACTTTACAAAACTCAATAAAGAAGCAGTCAATAAACTGTACAAAACTCAATAAAGAACCAGTCAATAAACTGTACAAAACTGAATAAAGAACCAGTCAATAAACTGTACAAAACTCAATAAAGAACTAGTCAATAAACTGTACAAAACTAAATAAAGAAACAGTCAATAAACTGTACAAAACTATATACAGAAACAGTTAATAAAGAACCAGTCAATAAACTGAACAAAAATCAATAAAGAACCACTCAATAAATTGTGCACAAACTCAATAAAGAAACAGTCAATAAACTGTACAAAACTCAATAAAGAACCAGTCAATAAACTGTACAAAACTCAATAAAGAGCCAGTCAATAAACTCTACAAAACTCAATAAAGAAACAGTCACTAAACTGCACAAAACTAAATAAAGAAACAGTTAATAAAATGCACAAAACTCAATAAAGAACCAGTCAATAAACTGTACAAAACTGAATAAAGAACCAGTCAATAAACTGTACAAAACTAAATAAAGAAACAGTCAATAAACTGTACAAAACTCAATAAAGAACCGGTCAGTAAACTGTACAAAACTGAATAAAGAACCAGTCAATAAACTGTACAAAACTCAATAAAGAAACAGTCAATAAACTGTACAAAACTAAATAAAGAAACAGTCAATAAACTGTACAAAACTAATTAAACAACCAGTCAATAAATTGTACACAAACTAAATAAAGAAACAGTCAATAAACTGTACAAAACTCAATAAAGAACCAGTCAATAAACTGTACAAAACTAAATAAAGAACCAGTCAATAAACTGTACAAAACTATATACAGAAACAGTAAATAAAGAACCAGTCAATAAACTGTACAAAACTCAATAAAGAACCAGTCAATAAATTGTGCACAAACTCAATAAAGAAACAGTCAATAAACTGTACAAAACTCAATAAAGAACCAGTCAATAAACTGTACAAAACTCAATAAAGAACCAGTCAATAAACTGTACAAAACTAAATAAAGAAACAGTCAATAAACTGAACAAAACTAAATAAACAAACAGTCAATAAACTGTACAAAACTAAATAAACAACCAGTCAATAAATTGTACACAAACTAAATAAAGAAACAGTCAATAAACTGTACAAAACTCAATAAAGAACCAGTCAGTAAACTGTACAAAACTGAATAAAGTACCTGTCAATAAACTGTACAAAACTCAATAAAGAACCATTCAATAAACTGTACAAAACTCAATACAGAACCAGTTAATACACTGTACAAAGCTCAATAAAGAAGCAGTCAATATACTGTACAAAACTCAATAAAGAAACAGTCAATAAACTGTACAAAACTAAATAAACAAACAGTCAATAAACTGTACAAAATTCAATAAACAACCAGTCAATAAATTGTGCACAAACTCAAAAAAGATACAGTCAATAAACTGTACAAAAGTCAATAAAGAACAGTCAATAAATTGTACACAAACTCAAAAAACAACCAGTCAATAAACTGTACAAAACTAAATAAAGAAACAGTCAATAAACTGTACAAAACTGCATAAAGAACCAGTCAATAAACTGTACAAAACTCAATAAAGAACCAGTCAATAAACTGTACAAAAGTGAATAAAGAACCAGTCAATAAACTGTACAAAACTCAATAAAGAACCAGTCAATAAACTGTACAAAACTCAATAAAGAACCAGTCAATAAACTGTACAAAACTCAATAAAGAACCAGTTAATAAACTGTACAAAACGCAATAAAGAACCAGTCAATAAACTGAACAAAACTAAATAAAGAAACAGTCAATAAACTGTACAAAACTCAATAAAGAACCAGTCAGTAAACTGTACAAACCTGAATAAAGAACCAGTCAATAAACTGTACAAAACACAATAAAGAACCATTCAATAAACTGTACAAAACTCAATAAAGAACCAGTTAATAAACTGTACAAAACTCAATAAAGAAGCAGTCAATATACTGTACAAAACTCAATAAAGAACCAGTCAATAAACTGTACAAAACTAAATAAAGAAACAGTCAATAAACTGTACAAAACTATATACAGAAACAGTATATAAAGAACCAGTCAATAAACTGTACAAAACTCAAAAAAGAACCAGTCAATAACTGTACAAAACTCAATAAAGAACCAGTCAATAAACTGTACAAAAGTGAATAAAGAACCAGTCAATAAACTGTACAAAACTCAATAAAGAACCAGTCAATAAACTGTACAAAACTCAATAAAGAACCAGTCAATAAACTGTACAAAACTCAATAAAGAACCAGTCAATAAACTGTACAAAACTCAATAAAGAACCAGTCAATACACTGTACAAAACTAAATAAAGAAATAGTCAATACACTGTACAAAACTCAATAAAGAACAAGTCAATAAACTGTACAAAACTGAATAAAGAACCAGTCAATAAACTGTGCAAAACTCAATAAATAACTAGTCAATAAACTGTACAAAACTCAATAAAGAACCAGTCAATAAACTGTACAAAACTAAATAAAGAAACAGTCAATAAACTGTACAAAACTATATACAGAAACAGTTAATAAAGAACCAGTCAATAAACTGTACAAAACTTAATAAAGAACCAGTCAATAAATTGTGCACAAACTCAATAAAGAAACAGTCAATAAACTGTACAAAACTCAATAAAGAACGAGTCAATAAACTGTACAAAACTCAATAAAGAGCCAGTCAATAAACTCTACAAAACTCAATAAAGAACCAGTCACTAAACTGCACAAACTAAATAAAGAAACAGTTAATAAAATGTACAAAACTCAATAAAGAACCAGTCAATAAACTGTACAAAACTGAATAAAGAACCAGTCAATAAACTGTACAAAACTCAATAAAGAACCAGTCAATAAACTGTACAAAACTCAATAAAGAAATAGTCAATAAACTGAACAAAACTAAATAAAGAAACAGTCAATAAACTGTACAAAACTCAATAAAGAAACAGTCAATAAACTGTACAAAACTAAATAAAGAAACAGTCAATAAACTGTACAAAACTAAATAAACAACCAGTCAATAAATTGTACACAAACTAAATAAAGAAACAGTCAATAAACTGTACAAAACTCAATAAAGAACCAGTTAATAAACTGTACAAAACTCAATAAAGAACCAGTCAATAAACTGTACAAAACTAAATAAAGAACCAGTCAATAAACTGTACAAAACTCAATAAATAACCAGTTAATAAACTTTACAAAACTCAATAAACAAGCAGTCAATAAACTGTACAAAACTCAATCAAGAACCAGTCAATAAACTGTACAAAACTAAATAAAGAAACAGTCAATAAACTGTACAAAACTGTATACAGAAACAGTTAATACAGAACCAGTCAATAAACTGTACAAAACTCAATAAAGAACCAGTCAATAAATTGTGCTCAAACTCAAAAAAGAAACAGACAATAAACTGTACAAAACTCAATAAAGAACAGTCAATAAATTGTAAACAAACTCAATAAAGAACCAGTCAATAGATTGTACAAAACTAAATAAAGAAACAGTCAATAAACTGTACAAAACTGAATAAAGAACCAGTCAATAAACTGTACAAAACTAAAAAAAGAACCAGTCAATAACTGTACAAAACTCAATAAGGAACCAGTCAATAAACTGTACAAAACTGAATAAAGAACTAGTCAATCAACTGTACAAATCACAATAAAGAACCAGTCAACAAACTGTACAAAACTCAATAAAGAACCAGTCAATAAACTGAACAAAACTAAATAAAGAAACAGTCAATAAACTGTACAAAACTATATACATAAACAGTTAATAAAGAACCAGTCAAGAAACTGTACAAAACTCAATCAAGAACCAGTCAATAAATTGTGCACAAACTCAATAAAGAAACAGTCAATAAAATGTACAAAACTCAATAAAAAACAGTCAATAAATTGTACACAAACTCAATAAAGAGCCAGTCAATAAACTGTACAAAACTAAATAAAAAAACAGTCAATAAACTGAACAAAACTAAATAAACAAACAGTCAATAAACTGTACAAAACTCAATAAAGAACCAGTCAATAAACTGTACAAAACTCAATAAAGAACCAGTCAATAAACTGAACAAAACTAAATAAACAAACAGTCAATAAACTGTACAAAACTAAATAAACAACCAGTCAATAAATTGTACACAAACTAAATAAAGAAACAGTCAATAAACTTTACAAAACTCAAAAAAGAAGCAATTAATAAACTGTACAAAACTCAAAAAAGAACCAGTCAATAAACTGTACAAAACTAAATAAAGAAACAGTCAATAAACTGTACAAAACTGTATACAGAAACAGTTAATACATAACCAGTCAATAAACTGTACAAAACTCAAAAAAGAACCAGTCAATAACTGTACAAAACTCAATAAAGAACCAGTCAATAAACTGTACAAAAGTGAATAAAGAACCAGTCAATAAACTGTACAAAACTCAATAAAGAACCAGTCAATAAACTGTACAAAACTCAATAAAGAACCAGTCAATAAACTGTACAAAACTCAATAAAGAACCAGTTAATAAACTGTACAAAACTCAATAAAGAACCAGTCAATACACTGTACAAAACTAAATAAAGAAATAGTCAATACACTGTACAAAACTCAATAAAGAACAAGTCAATAAACTGTACAAAACTGAATAAAGAACCAGTCAATAAACTGTGCAAAACTCAATAAATAACTAGTCAATAAACAGTACCAAACTCAATAAAGAACCAGTCAATAAACTGTACAAAACTAAATAAAGAAACAGTCAATAAACTGTACAAAACTATATACAGAAACAGTTAATAAAGAACCAGTCAATAAACTGTACAAAACTTAATAAAGAACCAGTCAATAAATTGTGCACAAACTCAATAAAGAAACAGTCAATAAACTGTACAAAACTCAATAAAGAACGAGTCAATAAACTGTACAAAACTCAATAAAGAGCCAGTCAATAAACTCTACAAAACTCAATAAAGAACCAGTCACTAAACTGCACAAACTAAAAAAAGAAACAGTTAATAAAATGTACAAAACTCAATAAAGAACCAGTCAATAAACTGTACAAAACTGAATAAAGAACCAGTCAATAAACTGTACAAAACTCAATAAAGAACCAGTCAATAAACTGTACAAAACTCAATAAAGAAATAGTCAATAAACTGAACAAAACTAAATAAAGAAACAGTCAATAAACTGTACAAAACTCAATAAAGAAACAGTCAATAAACTGTACAAAACTAAATAAAGAAACAGTCAATAAACTGTACAAAACTAAATAAACAACCAGTCAATAAATTGTACACAAACTAAATAAAGAAACAGTCAATAAACTGTACAAAACTCAATAAAGAACCAGTTAATAAACTGTACAAAACTCAATAAAGAACCAGTCAATAAACTGTACAAAACTAAATAAAGAACCAGTCAATAAACTGTACAAAACTCAATAAATAACCAGTTAATAAACTTTACAAAACTCAATAAACAAGCAGTCAATAAACTGTACAAAACTCAATCAAGAACCAGTCAATAAACTGTACAAAACTAAATAAAGAAACAGTCAATAAACTGTACAAAACTGTATACAGAAACAGTTAATACAGAACCAGTCAATAAACTGTACAAAACTCAATAAAGAACCAGTCAATAAATTGTGCTCAAACTCAAAAAAGAAACAGACAATAAACTGTACAAAACTCAATAAAGAACAGTCAATAAATTGTAAACAAACTCAATAAAGAACCAGTCAATAGATTGTACAAAACTAAATAAAGAAACAGTCAATAAACTGTACAAAACTGAATAAAGAACCAGTCAATAAACTGTACAAAACTAAAAAAAGAACCAGTCAATAACTGTACAAAACTCAATAAGGAACCAGTCAATAAACTGTACAAAACTGAATAAAGAACTAGTCAATCAAATGTACAAATCACAATAAAGAACCAGTCAACAAACTGTACAAAACTCAATAAAGAACCAGTCAATAAACTGAACAAAACTAAATAAAGAAACAGTCAATAAACTGTACAAAACTATATACATAAACAGTTTATAAAGAACCAGTCAAGAAACTGTACAAAACTCAATCAAGAACCAGTCAATAAATTGTGCACAAACTCAATAAAGAAACAGTCAATAAAATGTACAAAACTCAATAAAAAACAGTCAATAAATTGTACACAAACTCAATAAAGAGCCAGTCAATAAACTGTACAAAACTAAATAAAAAAACAGTCAATAAACTGAACAAAACTAAATAAACAAACAGTCAATAAACTGTACAAAACTCAATAAAGAACCAGTCAATAAACTGTACAAAACTCAATAAAGAACCAGTCAATAAACTGAACAAAACTAAATAAACAACCAGTCAATAAATTGTACACAAACTAAATAAAGAAACAGTCAATAAACTGTACAAAACTCAATAAAGAACCAGTTAATAAACTGTACAAAACTCAATAAAGAACCAGTCAATAAACTGTACAAAACTAAATAAAGAACCAGTCAATAAACTGTACAAAACTCAATAAAGAACCAGTTAATAAACTTTACAAAACTCAATAAAGAAGCAGTCAATAAACTGTACAAAACTCAATAAAGAACAAGTCAATAAACTGTACAAAACTGAATAAAGAACCAGTCAATAAACTGTGCAAAACTCAATAAATAACTAGTCAATAAACTGTACAAAACTCAATAAAGAACCAGTCAATAAACTGTACAAAACTAAATAAAGAAACAGTCAATAAACTGTACAAAACTATATACAGAAACAGTTAATAAAGAACCAGTCAATAAACTGTACAAAACTTAATAAAGAACCAGTCAATAAATTGTGCACAAACTCAATAAAGAAACAGTCAATAAACTGTACAAAACTCAATAAAGAACGAGTCAATAAACTGTACAAAACTCAATAAAGAGCCAGTCAATAAACTCTACAAAACTCAATAAAGAACCAGTCACTAAACTGCACAAACTAAATAAAGAAACAGTTAATAAAATGTACAAAACTCAATAAAGAACCAGTCAATAAACTGTACAAAACTGAATAAAGAACCAGTCAATAAACTGTACAAAACTCAATAAAGAACCAGTCAATAAACTGTACAAAACTCAATAAAGAAATAGTCAATAAACTGAACAAAACTAAATAAAGAAACAGTCAATAAACTGTACAAAACTCAATAAAGAAACAGTCAATAAACTGTACAAAACTAAATAAAGAAACAGTCAATAAACTGTACAAAACTAAATAAACAACCAGTCAATAAATTGTACACAAACTAAATAAAGAAACATTCAATAAACTGTACAAAACTCAATAAAGAACCAGTTAATAAACTGTACAAAACTCAATAAAGAACCAGTCAATAAACTGTACAAAACTCAATAAAGAACCAGTCAATAAACTGTACAAAACTCAATAAATAACCAGTTAATAAACTTTACAAAACTCAATAAACAAGCAGTCAATAAACTGTACAAAACTCAATCAAGAACCAGTCAATAAACTGTACAAAACTAAATAAAGAAACAGTCAATAAACTGTACAAAACTGTATACAGAAACAGTTAATACAGAACCAGTCAATAAACTGTACAAAACTCAATAAAGAACCAGTCAATAAATTGTGCTCAAACTCAAAAAAGAAACAGACAATAAACTGTACAAAACTCAATAAAGAACAGTCAATAAATTGTAAACAAACTCAATAAAGAACCAGTCAATAGATTGTACAAAACTAAATAAAGAAACAGTCAATAAACTGTACAAAACTGAATAAAGAACCAGTCAATAAACTGTACAAAACTAAAAAAAGAACCAGTCAATAACTGTACAAAACTCAATAAGGAACCAGTCAATAAACTGTACAAAACTGAATAAAGAACTAGTCAATCAACTGTACAAATCACAATAAAGAACCAGTCAACAAACTGTACAAAACTCAATAAAGAACCAGTCAATAAACTGAACAAAACTAAATAAAGAAACAGTCAATAAACTGTACAAAACTATATACATAAACAGTTAATAAAGAACCAGTCAAGAAACTGTACAAAACTCAATCAAGAACCAGTCAATAAATTGTGCACAAACTCAATAAAGAAACAGTCAATAAAATGTACAAAACTCAATAAAAAACAGTCAATAAATTGTACACAAACTCAATAAAGAGCCAGTCAATAAACTGTACAAAACTAAATAAAAAAACAGTCAATAAACTGAACAAAACTAAATAAACAAACAGTCAATAAACTGTACAAAACTCAATAAAGAACAAGTCAATAAACTGTACAAAACTCAATAAAGAACCAGTCAATAAACTGAACAAAACTAAATAAACAAACAGTCAATAAACTGTACAAAACTAAATAAACAACCAGTCAATAAATTGTACACAAACTAAATAAAGAAACAGTCAATAAACTTTACAAAACTCAAAAAAGAAGCAATTAATAAACTGTACAAAACTCAAAAAAGAACCAGTCAATAAACTGTACAAAACTAAATAAAGAAACAGTCAATAAACTGTACAAAACTGTATACAGAAACAGTTAATACATAACCAGTCAATAAACTGTACAAAACTCAAAAAAGAACCAGTCAATAACTGTACAAAACTCAATAAAGAACCAGTCAATAAACTGTACAAAAGTGAATAAAGAACCAGTCAATAAACTGTACAAAACTCAATAAAGAACCAGTCAATAAACTGTACAAAACTCAATAAAGAACCAGTCAATAAACTGTACAAAACTCAATAAAGAACCAGTTAATAAACTGTACAAAACTCAATAAAGAACCAGTCAATACACTGTACAAAACTAAATAAAGAAATAGTCAATACACTGTACAAAACTCAATAAAGAACAAGTCAATAAACTGTACAAAACTGAATAAAGAACCAGTCAATAAACTGTGCAAAACTCAATAAATAACTAGTCAATAAACAGTACCAAACTCAATAAAGAACCAGTCAATAAACTGTACAAAACTAAATAAAGAAACAGTCAATAAACTGTACAAAACTATATACAGAAACAGTTAATAAAGAACCAGTCAATAAACTGTACAAAACTTAATAAAGAACCAGTCAATAAATTGTGCACAAACTCAATAAAGAAACAGTCAATAAACTGTACAAAACTCAATAAAGAACGAGTCAATAAACTGTACAAAACTCAATAAAGAGCCAGTCAATAAACTCTACAAAACTCAATAAAGAACCAGTCACTAAACTGCACAAACTAAAAAAAGAAACAGTTAATAAAATGTACAAAACTCAATAAAGAACCAGTCAATAAACTGTACAAAACTGAATAAAGAACCAGTCAATAAACTGTACAAAACTCAATAAAGAACCAGTCAATAAACTGTACAAAACTCAATAAAGAAATAGTCAATAAACTGAACAAAACTAAATAAAGAAACAGTCAATAAACTGTACAAAACTCAATAAAGAAACAGTCAATAAACTGTACAAAACTAAATAAAGAAACAGTCAATAAACTGTACAAAACTAAATAAACAACCAGTCAATAAATTGTACACAAACTAAATAAAGAAACAGTCAATAAACTGTACAAAACTCAATAAAGAACCAGTTAATAAACTGTACAAAACTCAATAAAGAACCAGTCAATAAACTGTACAAAACTAAATAAAGAACCAGTCAATAAACTGTACAAAACTCAATAAATAACCAGTTAATAAACTTTACAAAACTCAATAAACAAGCAGTCAATAAACTGTACAAAACTCAATCAAGAACCAGTCAATAAACTGTACAAAACTAAATAAAGAAACAGTCAATAAACTGTACAAAACTGTATACAGAAACAGTTAATACAGAACCAGTCAATAAACTGTACAAAACTCAATAAAGAACCAGTCAATAAATTGTGCTCAAACTCAAAAAAGAAACAGACAATAAACTGTACAAAACTCAATAAAGAACAGTCAATAAATTGTAAACAAACTCAATAAAGAACCAGTCAATAGATTGTACAAAACTAAATAAAGAAACAGTCAATAAACTGTACAACACTGAATAAAGAACCAGTCAATAAACTGTACAAAACTAAAAAAAGAACCAGTCAATAACTGTACAAAACTCAATAAGGAACCAGTCAATAAACTGTACAAAACTGAATAAAGAACTAGTCAATCAAATGTACAAATCACAATAAAGAACCAGTCAACAAACTGTACAAAACTCAATAAAGAACCAGTCAATAAACTGAACAAAACTAAATAAAGAAACAGTCAATAAACTGTACAAAACTATATACATAAACAGTTTATAAAGAACCAGTCAAGAAACTGTACAAAACTCAATCAAGAACCAGTCAATAAATTGTGCACAAACTCAATAAAGAAACAGTCAATAAAATGTACAAAACTCAATAAAAAACAGTCAATAAATTGTACACAAACTCAATAAAGAACCAGTCAATAAACTGTACAAAACTAAATAAAAAAACAGTCAATAAACTGAACAAAACTAAATAAACAAACAGTCAATAAACTGTACAAAACTCAATAAAGAACCAGTCAATAAACTGTACAAAACTCAATAAAGAACCAGTCAATAAACTGAACAAAACTAAATAAACAACCAGTCAATAAATTGTACACAAACTAAATAAAGAAACAGTCAATAAACTGTACAAAACTCAATAAATAACCAGTTAATAAACTGTACAAAACTCAATAAAGAACCAGTCAATAAACTGTACAAAACTAAATAAAGAACCAGTCAATAAACTGTACAAAACTCAATAAAGAACCAGTTAATAAACTTTACAAAACTCAATAAAGAAGCAGTCAATAAACTGTACAAAACTCAATAAAGAACCAGTCAATAAACTGTACAAAACTAAATAAAGAAACAGTCAATAAACTGAACAAAACTAAATAAACAAACAGTCAATAAACTGTACAAAACTCAATAAAGAACAAGTCAATAAACTGTACAAAACTCAATAAAGAACCAGTCAATAAACTGAACAAAACTAAATAAAGAAACAGTCAATAAACTGTCCAAAACTCAATAAAGAAACAGTCAATAAACTGTACAAAACTAAATAAAGAAACAGTCAATAAACTGTACAAAACTAAATAAACAACCAGTCAATAAATTGTACACAAACTAAATAAAGAAACAGTCAATAAACTGTACAAAACTCAATAAAGAACCAGTTAATAAACTGTACAAAACTCAATAAAGAACCAGTCAATAAACTGTACAAAACTAAATAAAGAACCAGTCAATAAACTGTACAAAACTCAATAAAGAACCAGTTAATAAACTTTACAAAACTCAATAAAGAAGCAGTCAATAAACTGTACAAAACTCAATAAAGAACCAGTCAATAAACTGTACAAAACTAAATAAAGAAACAGTCAATAAACTGTACAAAACTGTATACAGAAACAGTTAATACAGAACCAGTCAATAAACTGTACAAAACTCAATAAAGAACCAGTCAATAGATTGTGCTCAAACTCAAAAAAGAAACAGACAATAAACTGTACAAAACTCAATAAAGAACAGTCAATACATTGTAAACAAACTCAATAAAGAACCAGTCAATAGACTGTACAAAACTAAATAAAGAAACAGTCAATAAACTGTACAAAACTGAATAAAGAACCAGTCAATAAACTGTACAAAACTAAAAAAAGAACCTGTCAATAACTGTACAAAACTCAATAAGGAACCAGTCAATAAACTGTACAAAACTGAATAAAGAACTAGTCAATAAACTGTACAAATCACAATAAAGAACCAGTCAACAAACTGTACAAAACTCAATAAAGAACCAGTCAATAAACTGAACAAAACTAAATAAAGAAACAGTCAATAAACTGTACAAAACTATATACATAAACAGTTAATAAAGAACCAGTCAATAAACTGTACAAAACTCAATAAAGAACCAGTCAATAAATTGTGCACAAACTCAATAAAGAAACAGTCAATAAAATGTACAAAACTCAATAAAAAACAGTCAATAAATTGTACACAAACTCAATAAAGAGCCAGTCAATAAACTGTACAAAACTAAATAAAGAAACAGTCAATAAACTGAACAAAACTAAATAAACAAACAGTCAATAAACTGTACAAAACTAAATAAACAACCAGTCAATAAATTGTACACAAACTAAATAAAGAAACAGTCAATAAACTTTACAAAACTCAAAAAAGAAGCAATTAATAAACTGTACAAAACTCAAAAAAGAACCAGTCAATAAACTGTACAAAACTAAATAAAGAAACAGTCAATAAACTGTACAAAACTGTATACAGAAACAGTTAATACATAACCAGTCAATAAACTGTACAAAACTCAATAAAGAACCAGTCAATACACTGTACAAAACTAAATAAAGAAATAGTCAATACACTGTACAAAACTCAATAAAGAACAAGTCAATAAACTGTACAAAACTCAATAAAGAACCAGTCAATAAACTGTGCAAAACTCAATAAATAACTAGTCAATAAACTGTACAAAACTCAATAAAGAACCAGTCAATAAACTGTACAAAACTAAATAAAGAAACAGTCAATAAACTGTACAAAACTATATACAGAAACAGTTAATAAAGAACCAGTCAATAAACTGTACAAAACTTAATAAAGAACCAGTCAATAAATTGTGCACAAACTCAATAAAGAAACAGTCAATAAACTGTACAAAACTCAATAAAGAACGAGTCAATAAACTGTACAAAACTCAATAAAGAGCCAGTCAATAAACTCTACAAAACTCAATAAAGAACCAGTCACTAAACTGCACAAACTAAATAAAGAAACAGTTAATAAAATGTACAAAACTCAATAAAGAACCAGTCAATAAACTGTACAAAACTGAATAAAGAACCAGTCAATAAACTGTACAAAACTCAATAAAGAACCAGTCAATAAACTGTACAAAACTCAATAAAGAAATAGTCAATAAACTGAACAAAACTAAATAAAGAAACAGTCAATAAACTGTACAAAACTCAATAAAGAAACAGTCAATAAACTGTACAAAACTAAATAAAGAAACAGTCAATAAACTGTACAAAACTAAATAAACAACCAGTCAATAAATTGTACACAAACTAAATAAAGAAACAGTCAATAAACTGTACAAAACTCAATAAAGAACCAGTTAATAAACTGTACAAAACTCAATAAAGAACCAGTCAATAAACTGTACAGAACTAAATAAAGAACCAGTCAATAAACTGTACAAAACTAAAAAAAGAACCTGTCAATAACTGTACAAAACTCAATAAGGAACCAGTCAATAAACTGTACAAAACTGAATAAAGAACTAGTCAATAAACTGTACAAATCACAATAAAGAACCAGTCAACAAACTGTACAAAACTCAATAAAGAACCAGTCAATAAACTGAACAAAACTAAATAAAGAAACAGTCAATAAACTGTACAAAACTATATACATAAACAGTTAATAAAGAACCAGTCAATAAACTGTACAAAATTCAATAAAGAACCAGTCAATAAATTGTGCACAAACTCAATAAAGAAACAGTCAATAAAATGTACAAAACTCAATAAAAAACAGTCAATAAATTGTACACAAACTCAATAAAGAGCCAGTCAATAAACTGTACAAAACTAAATAAAGAAACAGTCAATAAACTGTACAAAACTCAATAAAGAAACAGTCAATAAACTGTACAAAACTAAATAAACAACCAGTCAATAAATTGTACACAAACTAAATAAAGAAACAGTCAATAAACTTTACAAAACTCAAAAAAGAAGCAATTAATAAACTGTACAAAACTCAAAAAAGAACCAGTCAATAAACTGTACAAAACTAAATAAAGAAACAGTCAATAAACTGTACAAAACTGTATACAGAAACAGTTAATACATAACCAGTCAATAAACTGTACAAAACTCAATAAAGAACCAGTCAATACACTGTACAAAACTAAATAAAGAAATAGTCAATACACTGTACAAAACTCAATAAAGAACAAGTCAATAAACTGTACAAAACTCAATAAAGAACCAGTCAATAAACTGTGCAAAACTCAATAAATAACTAGTCAATAAACTGTACAAAACTCAATAAAGAACCAGTCAATAAACTGTACAAAACTAAATAAAGAAACAGTCAATAAACTGTACAAAACTATATACAGAAACAGTTAATAAAGAACCAGTCAATAAACTGTACAAAACTTAATAAAGAACCAGTCAATAAATTGTGCACAAACTCAATAAAGAAACAGTCAATAAACTGTACAAAACTCAATAAAGAACGAGTCAATAAACTGTACAAAACTCAATAAAGAGCCAGTCAATAAACTCTACAAAACTCAATAAAGAACCAGTCACTAAACTGCACAAACTAAATAAAGAAACAGTTAATAAAATGTACAAAACTCAATAAAGAACCAGTCAATAAACTGTACAAAACTGAATAAAGAACCAGTCAATAAACTGTACAAAACTCAATAAAGAACCAGTCAATAAACTGTACAAAACTCAATAAAGAAATAGTCAATAAACTGAACAAAACTAAATAAAGAAACAGTCAATAAACTGTACAAAACTCAATAAAGAAACAGTCAATAAACTGTACAAAACTAAATAAAGAAACAGTCAATAAACTGTACAAAACTAAATAAACAACCAGTCAATAAATTGTACACAAACTAAATAAAGAAACAGTCAATAAACTGTACAAAACTCAATAAAGAACCAGTTAATAAACTGTACAAAACTCAATAAAGAACCAGTCAATAAACTGTACAGAACTAAATAAAGAACCAGTCAATAAACTGTACAAAACTCAATAAATAACCAGTTAATAAACTTTACAAAACTCAATAAACAAGCAGTCAATAAACTGTACAAAACTCAATCAAGAACCAGTCAATAAACTGTACAAAACTAAATAAAGAAACAGTCAATAAACTGTACAAAACTGTATACAGAAACAGTTAATACAGAACCAGTCAATAAACTGTACAAAACTCAATAAAGAACCAGTCAATAAATTGTGCTCAAACTCAAAAAAGAAACAGACAATAAACTGTACAAAACTCAATAAAGAACAGTCAATAAATTGTAAACAAACTCAATAAAGAACCAGTCAATAGATTGTACAAAACTAAATAAAGAAACAGTCAATAAACTGTACAAAACTGAATAAAGAACCAGTCAATAAACTGTACAAAACTAAAAAAAGAACCAGTCAATAACTGTACAAAACTCAATAAGGAACCAGTCAATAAACTGTACAAAACTGAATAAAGAACTAGTCAATCAACTGTACAAATCACAATAAAGAACCAGTCAACAAACTGTACAAAACTCAATAAAGAACCAGTCAATAAACTGAACAAAACTAAATTAAGAAACAGTCAATAAACTGTACAAAACTATATACATAAACAGTTAATAAAGAACCAGTCAAGAAACTGTACAAAACTCAATCAAGAACCAGTCAATAAATTGTGCACAAACTCAATAAAGAAACAGTCAATAAAATGTACAAAACTCAATAAAAAACAGTCAATAAATTGTACACAAACTCAATAAAGAGCCAGTCAATAAACTGTACAAAACTAAATAAAGAAACAGTCAATAAACTGAACAAAACTAAATAAACAAACAGTCAATAAACTGTACAAAACTCAATAAAGAACCAGTCAATAAACTGTACAAAACTCAATAAAGAACCAGTCAATAAACTGAACAAAACTAAATAAAGAAACAGTCAATAAACTGTACAAAACTCAATAAAGAAACAGTCAATAAACTGTACAAAACTAAATAAAGAAACAGTCAATAAACTGTACAAAACTAAATAAACAACCAGTCAATAAATTGTACACAAACTAAATAAAGAAACAGTCAATAAACTGTACAAAACTCAATAAAGAACCAGTCAATAAACTGTACAAAACTCAATAAAGAACCAGTCAATAAACTGTACAAAACTAAATAAAGAACCAGTCAATAAACTGTACAAAACTCAATAAAGAACCAGTTAATAAACTTTACAAAACTCAATAAAGAAGCAGTCAATAAACTGTACAAAACTCAATAAAGAACCAGTCAATAAACTGTACAAAACTAAATAAAGAAACAGTCAATAAACTGTACAAAACTGTATACAGAAACAGTTAATACAGAACCAGTCAATAAACTGTACAAAACTCAATAAAGAACCAGTCAATAGATTGTGCTCAAACTCAAAAAAGAAACAGACAATAAACTGTACAAAACTCAATAAAGAACAGTCAATACATTGTAAACAAACTCAATAAAGAACCAGTCAATAGACTGTACAAAACTAAATAAAGAAACAGTCAATAAACTGTACAAAACTGAATAAAGAACCAGTCAATAAACTGTACAAAACTAAAAAAAGAACCAGTCAATAACTGTACAAAACTCAATAAGGAACCAGTCAATAAACTGTACAAAACTGAATAAAGAACTAGTCAATAAACTGTACAAATCACAATAAAGAACCAGTCAACAAACTGTACAAAACTCAATAAAGAACCAGTCAATAAACTGAACAAAACTAAATAAAGAAACAGTCAATAAACTGTACAAAACTATATACATAAACAGTTAATAAAGAACCAGTCAATAAACTGTACAAAATTCAATAAAGAACCAGTCAATAAATTGTGCACAAACTCAATAAAGAAACAGTCAATAAAATGTACAAAACTCAATAAAAAACAGTCAATAAATTGTACACAAACTCAATAAAGAGCCAGTCAATAAACTGTACAAAACTAAATAAAGAAACAGTCAATAAACTGAACAAAACTAAATAAACAAACAGTCAATAAACTGTACAAAACTAAATAAACAACCAGTCAATAAATTGTACACAAACTAAATAAAGAAACAGTCAATAAACTTTACAAAACTCAAAAAAGAAGCAATTAATAAACTGTACAAAACTCAAAAAAGAACCAGTCAATAAACTGTACAAAACTAAATAAAGAAACAGTCAATAAACTGTACAAAACTGTATACAGAAACAGTTAATACATAACCAGTCAATAAACTGTACAAAACTGTATACAGAAACAGTTAATACATAACCAGTCAATAAACTGTACAAAACTGTATACAGAAACAGTTAATACATAACCAGTCAATAAACTGTACAAAACTCAATAAAGAACCAGTCAATACACTGTACAAAACTAAATAAAGAAATAGTCAATACACTGTACAAAACTCAATAAAGAACAAGTCAATAAACTGTACAAAACTGAATAAAGAACCAGTCAATAAACTGTGCAAAACTCAATAAATAACTAGTCAATAAACTGTACAAAACTCAATAAAGAACCAGTCAATAAACTGTACAAAACTAAATAAAGAAACAGTCAATAAACTGTACAAAACTATATACAGAAACAGTTAATAAAGAACCAGTCAATAAACTGTACAAAACTTAATAAAGAACCAGTCAATAAATTGTGCACAAACTCAATAAAGAAACAGTCAATAAACTGTACAAAACTCAATAAAGAACGAGTCAATAAACTGTACAAAACTCAATAAAGAGCCAGTCAATAAACTCTCCAAAACTCAATAAAGAACCAGTCACTAAACTGCACAAACTAAATAAAGAAACAGTTAATAAAATGTACAAAACTCAATAAAGAACCAGTCAATAAACTGTACAAAACTGAATAAAGAACCAGTCAATAAACTGTACAAAACTCAATAAAGAACCAGTCAATAAACTGTACAAAACTCAATAAAGAAATAGTCAATAAACTGAACAAAACTAAATAAAGAAACAGTCAATAAACTGTACAAAACTCAATAAAGAAACAGTCAATAAACTGTACAAAACTAAATAAAGAAACAGTCAATAAACTGTACAAAACTAAATAAACAACCAGTCAATAAATTGTACACAAACTAAATAAAGAAACAGTCAATAAACTGTACAAAACTCAATAAAGAACCAGTTAATAAACTGTACAAAACTCAATAAAGAACCAGTCAATAAACTGTACAAAACTAAATAAAGAACCAGTCAATAAACTGTACAAAACTCAATAAATAACCAGTTAATAAACTTTACAAAACTCAATAAACAAGCAGTCAATAAACTGTACAAAACTCAATCAAGAACCAGTCAATAAACTGTACAAAACTAAATAAAGAAACAGTCAATAAACTGTACAAAACTATACAGAAACAGTTAATACAGAACCAGTCAATAAACTGTACAAAACTCAATAAAGAACCAGTCAATAAATTGTGTTCAAACTCAAAAAAGAAACAGACAATAAACTGTACAAAACTCAATAAAGAACAGTCAATAAATTGTAAACAAACTCAATAAAGAACCAGTCAATAGATTGTACAAAACTAAATAAAGAAACAGTCAATAAACTGTACAAAACTGAATAAAGAACCAGTCAATAAACTGTACCAAACTAAAAAAAGAACCAGTCAATAACTGTACAAAACTCAATAAGGAACCAGTCAATAAACTGTACAAAACTCAATAAAGAACCAGTCAATAAACTGAACAAAACTAAATAAAGAAACAGTCAATAAACTGTACAAAACTATATACATAAACAGTTAATAAAGAACCAGTCAAGAAACTGTACAAAACTCAATCAAGAACCAGTCAATAAATTGTGCACAAACTCAATAAAGAAACAGTCAATAAAATGTACAAAACTCAATAAAAAACAGTCAATAAATTGTACACAAACTCAATAAAGAGCCAGTCAATAAACTGTACAAAACTAAATAAAAAAACAGTCAATAAACTGAACAAAACGAAATAAACAAACAGTCAATAAACTGTACAAAACTCAATAAAGAACCAGTCAATAAACTGTACAAAACTCAATAAAGAACCAGTCAATAAACTGAACAAAACTAAATAAAGAAACAGTCAATAAACTGTACAAAACTCAATAAAGAAACAGTCAATAAACTGTACAAAACTAAATAAAGAAACAGTCAATAAACTGTACAAAACTAAATAAACAACCAGTCAATAAATTGTACACAAACTAAATAAAGAAACAGTCAATAAACTGTACAAAACTCAATAAAGAACCAGTTAATAAACTGTACAGAACTCAATAAAGAACCAGTCAATAAACTGTACAAAACTAAATAAAGAACCAGTCAATAAACTGTACAAAACTCAATAAAGAACCAGTTAATAAACTTTACAAAACTCAATAAAGAAGCAGTCAATAAACTGTACAAAACTCAATAAAGAACCAGTCAATAAACTGTACAAAACTAAATAAAGAAACAGTCAATAAACTGTACAAAACTGTATACAGAAACAGTTAATACAGAACCAGTCAATAAACTGTACAAAACTCAATAAAGAACCAGTCAATAGATTGTGCTCAAACTCAAAAAAGAAACAGACAATAAACTGTACAAAACTCAATAAAGAACAGTCAATACATTGTAAACAAACTCAATAAAGAACCAGTCAATAGACTGTACAAAACTAAATAAAGAAACAGTCAATAAACTGTACAAAACTGAATAAAGAACCAGTCAATAAACTGTACAAAACTAAAAAAAGAACCAGTCAATAACTGTACAAAACTCAATAAGGAACCAGTCAATAAACTGTACAAAACTGAATAAAGAACTAGTCAATAAACTGTACAAATCACAATAAAGAACCAGTCAACAAACTGTACAAAACTCAATAAAGAACCAGTCAATAAACTGAACAAAACTAAATAAAGAAACAGTCAATAAACTGTACAAAACTATATACATAAACAGTTAATAAAGAACCAGTCAATAAACTGTACAAAATTCAATAAAGAACCAGTCAATAAATTGTGCACAAACTCAATAAAGAAACAGTCAATAAAATGTACAAAACTCAATAAAAAACAGTCAATAAATTGTACACAAACTCAATAAAGAGCCAGTCAATAAACTGTACAAAACTAAATAAAGAAACAGTCAATAAACTGAACAAAACTAAATAAACAAACAGTCAATAAACTGTACAAAACTAAATAAACAACCAGTCAATAAATTGTACACAAACTAAATAAAGAAACAGTCAATAAACTTTACAAAACTCAAAAAAGAAGCAATTAATAAACTGTACAAAACTCAAAAAAGAACCAGTCAATAAACTGTACAAAACTAAATAAAGAAACAGTCAATAAACTGTACAAAACTGTATACAGAAACAGTTAATACATAACCAGTCAATAAACTGTACAAAACTCAATAAAGAACCAGTCAATAAATTGTGTTCAAACTCAAAAAAGAAACAGACAATAAACTTTACAAAACTCAATAAAGAACAGTCAATACATTGTAAACAAACTCAAAAAAGAACCAGTCAATAGACTGTACAAAACTTAATAAAGAAACAGTCAATAAACTGTACAAAACTGAATAAAGAACCAGTCAATAAACTGTACAAAACTAAAAAAAGAACCAGTCAATAACTGTAAAAAACTCAATAAGGAACCAGTCAATAAACTGTACAAAACTGAATAAAGAACTAGTCAATAAACTGTACAAATCACAATAAAGAACCAGTCAACAAACTGTACAAAACTCAATAAAGAACCAGTCAATAAACTGAACAAAACTAAATAAAGAAACAGTCAATAAACTGTACAAAACTATATACATAAACAGTTAATAAAGAACCAGTCAATAAACTGTACAAAATTCAATAAAGAACCAGTCAATAAATTGTGCACAAACTCAATAAAGAAACAGTCAATAAAATGTACAAAACTCAATAAAAAACAGTCAATAAATTGTACACAAACTCAATAAAGAGCCAGTCAATAAACTGTACAAAACTAAATAAAGAAACAGTCAATAAACTGAACAAAACTAAATAAACAAACAGTCAATAAACTGTACAAAACTAAATAAACAACCAGTCAATAAATTGTACACAAACTAAATAAAGAAACAGTCAATAAACTTTACAAAACTCAAAAAAGAAGCAATTAATAAACTGTACAAAACTCAAAAAAGAACCAGTCAATAAACTGTACAAAACTAAATAAAGAAACAGTCAATAAACTGTACAAAACTGTATACAGAAACAGTTAATACATAACCAGTCAATAAACTGTACAAAACTCAATAAAGAACCAGTCAATAAATTGTGTTCAAACTCAAAAAAGAAACAGACAATAAACTTTACAAAACTCAATAAAGAACAGTCAATACATTGTAAACAAACTCAAAAAAGAACCAGTCAATAGACTGTACAAAACTTAATAAAGAAACAGTCAATAAACTGTACAAAACTGAATAAAGAACCAGTCAATAAACTGTACAAAACTAAAAAAAGAACCAGTCAATAACTGTAAAAAACTCAATAAGGAACCAGTCAATAAACTGTACAAAACTGAATAAAGAACTAGTCAATAAACTGTACAAATCACAATAAAGAACCAGTCAACAAACTGTACAAAACTCAATAAAGAACCAGTCAATAAACTGAACAAAACTAAATAAAGAAACAGTCAATAAACTGTACAAAACTATATACATAAACAGTTAATAAAGAACCAGTCAATAAACTGTACAAAATTCAATAAAGAACCAGTCAATAAATTGTGCACAAACTCAATAAAGAAACAGTCAATAAAATGTACAAAAATCAATAAAAAACAGTCAATAAATTGTACACAAACTCAATAAAGAGACAGTCAATAAACTGTACAAAACTCAATAAAGAACCAGTCAATAAACTGAACAAAACTAAATAAACAAACAGTCAATAAACTGTACAAAACTAAATAAACAACCAGTCAATAAATTGTACACAAACTAAATAAAGAAACAGTCAATAAACTTTACAAAACTCAAAAAAGAAGCAATTAATAAACTGTACAAAACTCAAAAAAGAACCAGTCAATAAACTGTACAAAACTAAATAAAGAAACAGTCAATAAACTGTACAAAACTCAATAAAGAACCAGCCAATAAACTGTACAAAACTCAATAAAGAGCCAGTCAATAAACTGTAGAAAACTCAATAAAGAACCAGTCTATAAACTGAACAAAACTAAATAAAGAAACAGTCAATAAACTGTAAAAAACTCAATAAAGAAACAGTCAATAAACTGTACAAAGCTAAATAAAGAAACAGACAATAAACTGTACAAAACTCAATAAAGAACCAGTAAATAAACTGTACAAAACTCAATAAAGAACCAGTCAATAAACTATACAAAACTCAATAAAGAACCAGTCACTAAACTGTACAAAAGTCAATAAAGAACCAGTCAATAAATTGTACACAAACTAAATAAAGAAACAGTCAATAAACTGTACAAAACTCAATAAAGAACCAGTTAATAAACTGTACAAAAGTCAATAAAGAACCAGTCAATTAACTGTACAAAGCTAAATAAAGAAACAGTCAATAAACTGTACACAACTCAATAAAGAACCAGTCAACAAACTGCACAAAACTCAATAAAGAACCAGTCAATAAACTGTACAAAACTCAATAAAGAACCAGTTAATAAACTGTACGAAACTCAATAAAGAACCAGTCAATAAACTGTACAAAACTAAATAAAGAAACAGTCAATAAACTGTACAAAACTCAATAAAGAAGCAGTCAATAAACTGTACAAAACTGAATAAAGAACCAGTCAATAAACTGTACAAAACTCAATAAAGAACAAGTCAGAAAACTGTACAAAACTCAATCAAGAACCAGTCAATAAATTGTGCACAAACTCAATAAAGAAACAGTCAATAAAATGTACAAAACTCAATAAAAAACAGTCAATAAATTGTACACAAACTCAATAAAGAGCCAGTCAATAAACTGTACAAAACTAAATAAAGAAACAGTCAATAAACTGAACAAAACTAAATAAACAAACAGTCAATAAACTGTACAAAACTCAATAAAGAACCAGTCAATAAACTGTACAAAACTCAATAAAGAACCAGTCAATAAACTGAACAAAACTAAATAAAGAAACAGTCAATAAACTGTACAAAACTCAATAAAGAAACAGTCAATAAACTGTACAAAACTAAATAAAGAAACAGTCAATAAACTGTACAAAACTAAATAAACAACCAGTCAATAAATTGTACACAAACTAAATAAAGAAACAGTCAATAAACTGTACAAAACTCAATAAAGAACCAGTTAATAAACTGTACAAAACTCAATAAAGAACCAGTCAATAAACTGTACAAAACTAAATAAAGAACCAGTCAATAAACTGTACAAAACTCAATAAAGAACCAGTTAATAAACTTTACAAAACTCAATAAAGAAGCAGTCAATAAACTGTACAAAACTCAATAAAGAACCAGTCAATAAACTGTACAAAACTAAATAAAGAAACAGTCAATAAACTGTACAAAACTGTATACAGAAACAGTTAATACAGAACCAGTCAATAAACTGTACAAAACTCAATAAAGAACCAGTCAATAGATTGTGCTCAAACTCAAAAACGAAACAGACAATAAACTGTACAAAACTCAATAAAGAACAGTCAATACATTGTAAACAAACTCAATAAAGAACCAGTCAATAGACTGTACAAAACTAAATAAAGAAACAGTCAATAAACTGTACAAAACTGAATAAAGAACCAGTCAATAAACTGTACAAAACTAAAAAAAGAACCAGTCAATAACTGTACAAAACTCAATAAGGAACCAGTCAATAAACTGTACAAAACTGAATAAAGAACTAGTCAATAAACTGTACAAATCACAATAAAGAACCAGTCAACAAACTGTACAAAACTCAATAAAGAACCAGTCAATAAACTGAACAAAACTAAATAAAGAAACAGTCAATAAACTGTACAAAACTATATACATAAACAGTTAATAAAGAACCAGTCAATAAACTGTACAAAATTCAATAAAGAACCAGTCAATAAATTGTGCACAAACTCAATAAAGAAACAGTCAATAAAATGTACAAAACTCAATAAAAAACAGTCAATAAATTGTACACAAACTCAATAAAGAGCCAGTCAATAAACTGTACAAAACTAAATAAAGAAACAGTCAATAAACTGAACAAAACTAAATAAACAAACAGTCAATAAACTGTACAAAACTAAATAAACAACCAGTCAATAAATTGTACACAAACTAAATAAAGAAACAGTCAATAAACTTTACAAAACTCAAAAAAGAAGCAATTAATAAACTGTACAAAACTCAAAAAAGAACCAGTCAATAAACTGTACAAAACTAAATAAAGAAACAGTCAATAAACTGTACAAAACTGTATACAGAAACAGTTAATACATAACCAGTCAATAAACTGTACAAAACTCAATAAAGAACCAGTCAATAAATTGTGTTCAAACTCAAAAAAGAAACAGACAATAAACTTTACAAAACTCAATAAAGAACAGTCAATACATTGTAAACAAACTCAAAAAAGAACCAGTCAATAGACTGTACAAAACTTAATAAAGAAACAGTCAATAAACTGTACAAAACTGAATAAAGAACCAGTCAATAAACTGTACAAAACTAAAAAAAGAACCAGTCAATAACTGTACAAAACTCAATAAGGAACCAGTCAATAAACTGTACAAAACTGAATAAAGAACTAGTCAATAAACTGTACAAATCACAATAAAGAACCAGTCAACAAACTGTACAAAACTCAATAAAGAACCAGTCAATAAACTGAACAAAACTAAATAAAGAAACAGTCAATAAACTGTACAAAACTATATACATAAACAGTTAATAAAGAACCAGTCAATAAACTGTACAAAATTCAATAAAGAACCAGTCAATAAATTGTGCACAAACTCAATAAAGAAACAGTCAATAAAATGTACAAAAATCAATAAAAAACAGTCAATAAATTGTACACAAACTCAATAAAGAGACAGTCAATAAACTGTACAAAACTAAATAAAGAAACAGTCAATAAACTGAACAAAACTAAATAAACAAACAGTCAATAAACTGTACAAAACTAAATAAACAACCAGTCAATAAATTGTACACAAACTAAATAAAGAAACAGTCAATAAACTTTACAAAACTCAAAAAAGAAGCAATTAATAAACTGTACAAAACTCAAAAAAGAACCAGTCAATAAACTGTACAAAACTAAATAAAGAAACAGTCAATAAACTGTACAAAACTCAATAAAGAACCAGCCAATAAACTGTACAAAACTCAATAAAGAGCCAGTCAATAAACTGTAGAAAACTCAATGAAGAACCAGTCTATAAACTGAACAAAACTAAATAAAGAAACAGTCAATAAACTGTAAAAAGCTCAATAAAGAAACAGTCAATAAACTGTACAAAGCTAAATAAAGAAACAGACAATAAACTGTACAAAACTCAATAAAGAACCAGTAAATAAACTGTACAAAACTCAATAAAGAACCAGTCAATAAACTATACAAAACTCAATAAAGAACCAGTCAATAAACTGTACAAAAGTCAATAAAGAACCAGTCAATAAATTGTACACAAACTAAATAAAGAAACAGTCAATAAACTGTACAAAACTCAATAAAGAACCAGTTAATAAACTGTACAAAAGTCAATAAAGAACCAGTCAATTAACTGTACAAAGCTAAATAAAGAAACAGTCAATAAACTGTACACAACTCAATAAAGAACCAGTCAACAAACTGCACAAAACTCAATAAAGAACCAGTCAATAAACTGTACAAAACTCAATAAAGAACCAGTTAATAAACTGTACGAAACTCAATAAAGAACCAGTCAATAAACTGTACAAAACTAAATAAAGAAACAGTCAATAAACTGTACAAAACTCAATAAAGAACCAGTCAATAAACTGTACAAAACTGAATAAAGAACCAGTCAATAAACTGTACAAAACTCAATAAAGAACAAGTCAGAAAACTGTACAAAACTCAATAAAGAAACAGTCAATAAACTGTACAAAACTAAATAAAGAAACAGTCAATAAACTGTACAAAACTAAATAAACAACCAGTCAATAAATTGTACACAAACTAAATAAAGAAACAGTCAATAAACTGTACAAAACTCAATAAAGAACCAGTTAATAAACTGTACAAAACTCAATAAAGAACCAGTCAATAAACTGTACAAAACTAATAAAGAACCAGTCAATAAACTGTACAAAACTCAATAAAGAACCAGTTAATAAACTTTACAAAACTCAATAAAGAAGCAGTCAATAAACTGTACAAAACTCAATAAAGAACCAGTCAATAAACTGTACAAAACGAAATAAAGAAACAGTCAATAAACTGTACAAAACTGTATACAGAAACAGTTAATACAGAACCAGTCAATAAACTGTACAAAACTCAATAAATAACCAGTCAATAAATTGTGCTCAAACTCAAAAAAGAAACAGACAATAAACTGTACAAAACTCAATAAAGAACAGTCAATAAATTCTAAACAAACTCAATAAAGAACCAGTCAATAGACTGTACAAAACTAAATAAAGAAACAGTCAATAAACTGTACAAAACTGAATAAAGAACCAGTCAATAAACTGTACAAAACTAAAAAAAGAACCAGTCAATAACTGTACAAAACTCAATAAGGAACCAGTCAATAAACTGTACAAAACTGAATAAAGAACTAGTCAATAAACTGTACAAATCACAATAAAGAACCAGTCAACAAACTGTACAAAACTCAATAAAGAACCAGTCAATAAACTGAACAAAACTAAATAAAGAAACAGTCAATAAACTGTACAAAACTATATACATAAACAGTTAATAAAGAACTAGTCAATAAACTGTACAAACTCAATAAAGAACCAGTCAATAAA
Organism: Limnoperna fortunei; assembly: GCA_944474755.1. Taxonomy (NCBI): domain Eukaryota; kingdom Metazoa; phylum Mollusca; class Bivalvia; order Mytilida; family Modiolidae; genus Limnoperna; species Limnoperna fortunei. The sequence continues at coordinate 22,520,679 of OX104118.1, read as the reverse complement.
TTGTGCACAAACTCAATAAAGAAACAGTCAATAAAATGTACAAAACTCAATATAAAACAGTCAATAAATTGTACACCAACTCAATAAAGAGCCAGTCAATAAACTGTACAAAACTCAATAAAGAACCAGTCAATAAACTGAACAAAACTAAATAAAGAAACAGTCAATAAACTGTACAAAACTCAATAAAGAACCAGTCAATAAACTGTACAAAACTCAATAAAGAACCATGCAATAAACTGTACAAAACTCAATAAAGAACCAGTCAATAAACTGTACAAAACTCAATAAAGAACCAGTCAATAAACTGTACAAAACTAAATAAAGAAACAGTCAATAAACTGTACAAAACTAAATAAACAACCAGTCAATAAATTGTACACAAACTCAATAAAGAGCCAGTCAATAAACTGTACAAAACTAAATAAAGAAACAGTCAATAAACTGATCAAAACTAAATAAACAAACAGTCAATAAACTGTACAAAACTCAATAAAGAACCAGTCAATAAACTGAACAAAACTAAATAAAGAAACAGTCAATAAACTGTACAAAACTCAATAAAGAAACAGTCAATAAACTGTACAAAGCTAAATAAAGAAACAGTCAATAAACTGTACAAACTTCAATAAAGAACCAGTCAATAAACTGTTCAAAACTCAATAAAGAACCAGTCAATAAACTATACAAAACTCAATAAAGAACCAGTCAATAAACTGTACAAAAGTCAATAAAGAACCAGTCAATAAATTGTACACAAACTAAATAAAGAAACAGTCAATACACTGTACAAAACTAAATAAAGAAACAGTCAATAAACTGTACAAAACTAAATAAACAACCAGTCAATAAATTGTACACAAACTAAATAAAGAAACAGTCAATAAACTGTACAAAACTCAATAAAGAACCAGTTAATAAACTGTACAAAACTCAATAAAGAACCAGTCAATAAACTGTACAACACTAAATAAAGAACCAGTCAATAAACTGTACAAACTCAATAAAGAACCAGTTAATAAACTTTACAAAACTCAATAAAGAAGCAGTCAATAAACTGTACAAAACTCAATAAAGAACCAGTCAATAAACTGTACAAAACTAAATAAAGAAACAGTCAATAAACTGTACAAAACTGTATACAGAAAGAGTTAATACAGAACCAGTCAATAAACTGTACAAAACTCAATAAAGAACCAGTCAATAAATTGTGCTCAAACTCAAAAAAGAAACAGACAATAAACTGTACAAAACTCAATAAAGAACAGTCAATAAATTGTAAACAAACTCAATAAAGAACCAGTCAATAGACTGTACAAAACTAAATAAAGAAACAGTCAATAAACTGTACAAAACTGAATAAAGAACCAGTCAATAAACTGTACAAAACTAAAAAAAGAACCAGTCAATAACTGTACAAAACTCAATAAGGAACCAGTCAATAAACTGTACAAAACTGAATAAAGAACTAGTCAATAAACTGTACAAATCACAATAAAGAACCAGTCAACAAACTGTACAAAACTCAATAAAGAACCAGTCAATAAACTGAACAAAACTAAAAACAGAAACAGTCAATAAACTGTACAAAACTATATACATAAACAGTTAATAAAGAACCAGTCAATAAAGAACCAGTCAATAAATTGTGCACAAACTCAATAAAGAAACAGTCAATAAAATGTACAAAACTCAATAAAAAACAGTCAATAAATTGTACACAAACTCAATAAAGAGCCAGTCAATAAACTGTACAAAACTAAATAAAGAAACAGTCAATAAACTGAACAAAACTAAATAAACAAACAGTCAATAAACTGTACAAAACTCAATAAAGAACCAGTCAATAAACTGAACAAAACTAAATAAAGAAACAGTCAATAAACTGTACAAAACTCAATAAAGAAACAGTCAATAAACTGTACAAAGCTAAATAAAGAAACAGTCAATAAACTGTACAAACTTCAATAAAGAACCAGTCAATAAACTGTACAAAACTCAATAAAGAACCAGTCAATAAACTATACAAAACTCAATAAAGAACCAGTCAATAAACTGTACAAAAGTCAATAAAGAACCAGTCAATAAATTGTACACAAACTAAATAAAGAAACAGTCAATAAACTGTACAAAACTCAATAAAGAACCAGTTAATAAACTGTAGAAAAGTCAATAAAGAACCAGTCAATTAACTGTACAAAGCTAAATAAAGAAACAGTCAATAAACTGTACAAAACTCAATAAAGAACCAGTCAATAAACTGTACAAAACTGAATAAAGAACCAGTCAATAAACTGCACAAAACTCAATAAAGAACCAGTCAATAAACTGTACAAAACTCAATAAAGAACCAGTCAATAAACTGTACGAAACTCAATAAAGAACCAGTCAATACACTGTACAAAACTAAATAAAGAAACAGTCAATAAACTGTACAAAACTCAATAAAGAAGCAGTCAATAAACTGTACAAAACTGAATAAAGAACCAGTCAATAAACTGTACAAAACTCAATAAAGAACAAGTCAATAAACTGTACAAAACTCAATAAAGAACCAGTCAATAAACTGTACAAAACTAAATAAAGAAACAGTCAATAAACTGTACAAAACTATATACAGAAACAGTTAATAAAGAACCAGTCAATAAACTGTACAAAACTAAATAAAGAAACAGTCAATAAACTGAACAAAACTAAATAAACAAACAGTCAATAAACTGTACAAAACTAAATAAACAACCAGTCAATAAATTGTACACAAATTAAATAAAGAAACAGTCAATAAACTGTACAAAACTCAATAAAGAACCTGTTAATAAACTGTACAAAACTTAATAAAGAACCAGTCAATAAACTGTTCAAAAATAACTAAAGAAACAGTCAATAAACTGTACAAAACTCAATAAAGAACAAGTCAGTAAACTGTACAAAACTGAATAAAGAACCAGTCAATAAACTGTACAAAACTCAATAAAGAACCATTCAATAAACTGTACCAAACTCAATAAAGAACCAGTTAATAATCTGTACAAAACTCAATAAAGAAGCAGTCAATAAACTGTACAAAACTCAATAAAGAACCAGTCAATAAACTGTACAAAACTAAATAAAGAAACTGTCAATAAACTGTACAAAACTATATACAGAAACAGTTAATAAAGAACCAGTCAATAAACTGTACAAAATTCAATAAAGAACCAGTCAATAAATTGTGCACAAACTCAAAAAGATACAGTCAATAAACTGTACAAATGTCAATAAAGAACAGTCAAAAAATTGTACTCAAACTCAAAAAACAACCAGTCAATAAACTGTACAAAACTATAAAGAAACAGTCAATAAACTGTACAAAACTGCATAAAGAACCAGTCAATAATCTGTACAAAACTCAATAAAGAACCAGTCAATAAACTGTACAAAACTCAATAAAGAACCAGTCAATAAACTGAACAAAACTAAGTAAAGAAACAGTCAATAAACTGTACAAAACTCAATAAAGAAACAGTCAATAAACTGTACAAAGCTAAATAAAGAAACAGTCAATAAACTGTACAAAACTCAGTAAAGAACCAGTCAATAAACTGTACAAAACTCAAGAAAGAACCAGTCAATAAACTATACAAAACTCAATAAAGAACCAGTCAATAAACTGTACAAAAGTCAATAAAGAACCAGTCAATAAATTGTACACAAACTAAATAAAGAAACAGTCAATAAACTGTACAAAACTCAATAAAGAACCAGTTAATAAACTGTACAAAACTCAATAAAGAACCAGTCAATTAACTGTACAAAGCTAAATAAAGAAACAGTCAATAAACTGTACAAAACTCAATAAAGAACCAGTCAATAAACTGTACAAAATTGAATAAAGAACCAGTCAATAAACTGTACAAATCTCAATAAAGAACCAGTCAATAAACTGTACAAACTCAATAAAGAACCATTTAATAAACTGTACGAAACCCAATAAAGAACCAGTCAATAAACTGTACAAAACTAAATAAAGAAACAGTAAATAAACTGTACAAAACTCAATAAAGAAGCAATCAATAAACTGTACAAAACTGAATAAGGAACCAGTCAATAAACTATACAAAACTCAATAAAGAACAAGTCAATAAACTGTACAAAACTCAATAAAGAACCAGTCAATAAACTGTACAAAACTATATACAGAAACAGTTAATAAAGAACCAGTCAATAAACTGTACAAAACTCAATAAAGAACCAGTCAATAAATTGTGCACAAACTCAATAAAGAAACAGCCAATAAACTGTACAAAACTCAATAAAGAACCAGTCAATAAACTGTACAAAACTCAATAAAGAGCCAGTCAATAAACTGTACAAAACTAAATAAAGAAACAGTCAATAAACTGAACAAACCTAAATAAACAAACAGTCAATAAACTGTACAAAACTAAATAAACAACCAGTCAATAAATTGTACACAAACTAAATAAAGAAACAGTCAATAAACTGTACAAAACTCAATAAAGAACCAGTCAGTAAACTGTACAAAACTGAATAAAGAACCAGTCAATAAACTGTACAAAACTCAATAAAGAACCAGTCAATAAACTGTACAAAACTCAATAAAGAACCAGTTAATAATCTGTACAAAACTCAATAAAGAAGCAGTCAATATACTGTACAAAACTCAATAAAGAAACAGTCAATAAACTGTACAAAACTAAATAAAGAAACAGTCAATAAACTGTACAAAACTATATACAGAAACAGTTAATAAAGAACCAGTCAATAAACTGTACAAAATTTAATAAAGAACCAGTCAATAAATTGTGCACAAACTCAAAAAGATACAGTCAATAAACTGTACAAATGTCAATAAAGAACAGTCAAAAAATTGTACTCAAACTCAAAAAACAACCAGTCAATAAACTGTACAAAACTGAATAAAGAAACAGTCAATAAACTGTACAAAACTGCATAAAGAACCAGTTAATAATCTGTACAAAACTCAATAAAGAACCAGTCAATAAACTGTACAAAACTCAATAAAGAACCAGTCAATAAACTGAACAAAACTAAGTAAAGAAACAGTCAATAAACTGTACAAAACTCAATAAAGAAACAGTCAATAAACTGTACAAAGCTAAATAAAGAAACAGTCAATAAACTGTACAAAACTCAGTAAAGAACCAGTCAATAAACTGTACAAAACTCAATAAAGAACCAGTCAATAAACTATACAAAACTCAATAAAGAACCAGTCAATAAACTGTACAAAAGTCAATAAAGAACCAGTCAATAAATTGTACACAAACTAAATAAAGAAACAGTCAATAAACTGTACAAAACTCAATAAAGAACCAGTTAATAAACTGTACAAAACTCAATAAAGAACCAGTCAATTAACTGTACAAAGCTAAATAAAGAAACAGTCAATAAACTGTACAAAACTCAATAAAGAACCAGTCAATAAACTGTACAAAATTGAATAAAGAACCAGTCAATAAACTGTACAAATCTCAATAAAGAACCAGTCAATAAACTGTACAAACTCAATAAAGAACCATTTAATAAACTGTACGAAACCCAATAAAGAACCAGTCAATAAACTGTACAAAACTAAATAAAGAAACAGTAAATAAACTGTACAAAACTCAATAAAGAAGCAATCAATAAACTGTACAAAACTGAATAAAGAACCAGTCAATAAACTGTACAAAACTCAATAAAGAACCAGTCAGTAAACTGTACAAAACTGAATAAAGAACCAGTCAATAAACTGTACAAAACTCAATAAAGAACCATTCAATAAACTGTACAAAACTCAATAAAGAACCAGTTAATAATCTGTACAAAACTCAATAAAGAAGCAGTCAATATACTGTACAAAACTCAATAAAGAAACAGTCAATAAACTGTACAAAACTCAATAAAGAAACAGTCAATAAACTGTACAAAACTATATACAGAAACAGTTAATAAAGAACCAGTCAATAAACTGTACAAAATTCAATAAAGAACCAGTCAATAAATTGTGCACAAACTCAAAAAGATACAGTCAATAAACTGTACAAATGTCAATAAAGAACAGTCAAAAAATTGTACTCAAACTCAAAAAACAACCAGTCAATAAACTGTACAAAACTAAATAAAGAAACAGTCAATAAACTGTACAAAACTGCATAAAGAACCAGTCAATAATCTGTACAAAACTCAATAAAGAACCAGTCAATAAACTGTACAAAACTCAATAAAGAACCAGTCAATAAACTGAACAAAACTAAGTAAAGAAACAGTCAATAAACTGTACAAAACTCAATAAAGAAACAGTCAATAAACTGTACAAAGCTAAATAAAGAAACAGTCAATAAACTGTACAAAACTCAGTAAAGAACCAGTCAATAAACTGTACAAAACTCAATAAAGAACCAGTCAATAAACTGTACAAAACTGCATAAAGAACCAGTTAATAATCTGTACAAAACTCAATAAAGAACCAGTCAATAAACTGTACAAAACTCAATAAAGAACCAGTCAATAAACTGAACAAAACTAAGTAAAGAAACAGTCAATAAACTGTACAAAACTCAATAAAGAAACTGTCAATAAACTGTACAAAACTATATACAGAAACAGTTAATAAAGAACCAGTCAATAAACTGTACAAAATTCAATAAAGAACCAGTCAATAAATTGTGCACAAACTCAAAAAGATACAGTCAATAAACTGTACAAATGTCAATAAAGAACAGTCAAAAAATTGTACTCAAACTCAAAAAACAACCAGTCAATAAACTGTACAAAACTATAAAGAAACAGTCAATAAACTGTACAAAACTGCATAAAGAACCAGTCAATAATCTGTACAAAACTCAATAAAGAACCAGTCAATAAACTGTACAAAACTCAATAAAGAACCAGTCAATAAACTGAACAAAACTAAGTAAAGAAACAGTCAATAAACTGTACAAAACTCAATAAAGAAACAGTCAATAAACTGTACAAAGCTAAATAAAGAAACAGTCAATAAACTGTACAAAACTCAGTAAAGAACCAGTCAATAAACTGTACAAAACTCAAGAAAGAACCAGTCAATAAACTATACAAAACTCAATAAAGAACCAGTCAATAAACTGTACAAAAGTCAATAAAGAACCAGTCAATAAATTGTACACAAACTAAATAAAGAAACAGTCAATAAACTGTACAAAACTCAATAAAGAACCAGTTAATAAACTGTACAAAACTCAATAAAGAACCAGTCAATTAACTGTACAAAGCTAAATAAAGAAACAGTCAATAAACTGTACAAAACTCAATAAAGAACCAGTCAATAAACTGTACAAAATTGAATAAAGAACCAGTCAATAAACTGTACAAATCTCAATAAAGAACCAGTCAATAAACTGTACAAACTCAATAAAGAACCATTTAATAAACTGTACGAAACCCAATAAAGAACCAGTCAATAAACTGTACAAAACTAAATAAAGAACCAGTAAATAAACTGTACAAAACTCAATAAAGAAGCAATCAATAAACTGTACAAAACTGAATAAGGAACCAGTCAATAAACTATACAAAACTCAATAAAGAACAAGTCAATAAACTGTACAAAACTCAATAAAGAACCAGTCAATAAACTGTACAAAACTATATACAGAAACAGTTAATAAAGAACCAGTCAATAAACTGTACAAAACTCAATAAAGAACCAGTCAATAAATTGTGCACAAACTCAATAAAGAAACAGCCAATAAACTGTACAAAACTCAATAAAGAACCAGTCAATAAACTGTACAAAACTCAATAAAGAGCCAGTCAATAAACTGTACAAAACTAAATAAAGAAACAGTCAATAAACTGAACAAACCTAAATAAACAAACAGTCAATAAACTGTACAAAACTAAATAAACAACCAGTCAATAAATTGTACACAAACTAAATAAAGAAACAGTCAATAAACTGTACAAAACTCAATAAAGAACCAGTCAGTAAACTGTACAAAACTGAATAAAGAACCAGTCAATAAACTGTACAAAACTCAATAAAGAACCATTCAATAAACTGTACAAAACTCAATAAAGAACCAGTTAATAATCTGTACAAAACTCAATAAAGAAGCAGTCAATATACTGTACAAAACTCAATAAAGAAACAGTCAATAAACTGTACAAAACTAAATAAAGAAACAGTCAATAAACTGTACAAAACTATATACAGAAACAGTTAATAAAGAACCAGTCAATAAACTGTACAAAATTTAATAAAGAACCAGTCAATAAATTGTGCACAAACTCAAAAAGATACAGTCAATAAACTGTACAAATGTCAATAAAGAACAGTCAAAAAATTGTACTCAAACTCAAAAAACAACCAGTCAATAAACTGTACAAAACTGAATAAAGAAACAGTCAATAAACTGTACAAAACTGCATAAAGAACCAGTTAATAATCTGTACAAAACTCAATAAAGAACCAGTCAATAAACTGTACAAAACTCAATAAAGAACCAGTCAATAAACTGAACAAAACTAAGTAAAGAAACAGTCAATAAACTGTACAAAACTCAATAAAGAAACAGTCAATAAACTGTACAAAGCTAAATAAAGAAACAGTCAATAAACTGTACAAAACTCAGTAAAGAACCAGTCAATAAACTGTACAAAACTCAATAAAGAACCAGTCAATAAACTATACAAAACTCAATAAAGAACCAGTCAATAAACTGTACAAAAGTCAATAAAGAACCAGTCAATAAATTGTACACAAACTAAATAAAGAAACAGTCAATAAACTGTACAAAACTCAATAAAGAACCAGTTAATAAACTGTACAAAACTCAATAAAGAACCAGTCAATTAACTGTACAAAGCTAAATAAAGAAACAGTCAATAAACTGTACAAAACTCAATAAAGAACCAGTCAATAAACTGTACAAAATTGAATAAAGAACCAGTCAATAAACTGTACAAATCTCAATAAAGAACCAGTCAATAAACTGTACAAACTCAATAAAGAACCATTTAATAAACTGTACGAAACCCAATAAAGAACCAGTCAATAAACTGTACAAAACTAAATAAAGAAACAGTAAATAAACTGTACAAAACTCAATAAAGAAGCAGTCAATAAACTGTACAAAACTGAATAAAGAACCAGTCAATAAACTGTACAAAACTCAATAAAGAACCAGTCAGTAAACTGTACAAAACTGAATAAAGAACCAGTCAATAAACTGTACAAAACTCAATAAAGAACCATTCAATAAACTGTACAAAACTCAATAAAGAACCAGTTAATAATCTGTACAAAACTCAATAAAGAAGCAGTCAATATACTGTACAAAACTCAATAAAGAAACAGTCAATAAACTGTACAAAACTAAATAAAGAAACAGTCAATAAACTGTACAAAACTATATACAGAAACAGTTAATAAAGAACCAGTCAATAAACTGTACAAAATTCAATAAAGAACCAGTCAATAAATTGTGCACAAACTCAAAAAGATACAGTCAATAAACTGTACAAATGTCAATAAAGAACAGTCAAAAAATTGTACTCAAACTCAAAAAACAACCAGTCAATAAACTGTACAAAACTAAATAAAGAAACAGTCAATAAACTGTACAAAACTGCATAAAGAACCAGTCAATAATCTGTACAAAACTCAATAAAGAACCAGTCAATAAACTGTACAAAACTCAATAAAGAACCAGTCAATAAACTGAACAAAACTAAGTAAAGAAACAGTCAATAAACTGTACAAAACTCAATAAAGAAACAGTCAATAAACTGTACAAAGCTAAATAAAGAAACAGTCAATAAACTGTACAAAACTCAGTAAAGAACCAGTCAATAAACTGTACAAAACTCAATAAAGAACCAGTCAATAAACTATACAAAACTCAATAAAGAACCAGTCAATAAACTGTACAAAAGTCAATAAAGAACCAGTCAATAAATTGTACACAAACTAAATAAAGAAACAGTCAATAAACTGTACAAAACTCAATAAAGAACCAGTTAATAAACTGTACAAAACTCAATAAAGAACCAGTCAATTAACTGTACAAAGCTAAATAAAGAAACAGTCAATAAACTGTACAAAACTCAATAAAGAACCAGTCAATAAACTGTACAAAATTGAATAAAGAACCAGTCAATAAACTGTACAAATCTCAATAAAGAACCAGTCAATAAACTGTACAAACTCAATAAAGAACCATTTAATAAACTGTACGAAACCCAATAAAGAACCAGTCAATAAACTGTACAAAACTAAATAAAGAAACAGTAAATAAACTGTACAAAACTCAATAAAGAAGCAATCAATAAACTGTACAAAACTGAATAAAGAACCAGTCAATAAACTATACAAAACTCAATAAAGAACCAGTCAATAAACTGTACAAAACTCAATAAAGAACCAGTCAATAAACTGTACAAAACTATATACAGAAACAGTTAATAAAGAACCAGTCAATAAACTGTACAAAACTCAATAAAGAACCAGTCAATAAATTGTGCACAAACTCAATAAAGAAACAGCCAATAAACTGTACAAAACTCAATAAAGAACCAGTCAATAAACTGTACAAAACTCAATAAAGAGCCAGTCAATAAACTGTACAAAACTAAATAAAGAAACAGTCAATAAACTGAACAAACCTAAATAAACAAACAGTCAATAAACTGTACAAAACTAAATAAACAACCAGTCAATAAATTGTACACAAACTAAATAAAGAAACAGTCAATAAACTGTACAAAACTCAATAAAGAACCAGTCAGTAAACTGTACAAAACTGAATAAAGAACCAGTCAATAAACTGTACAAAACTCAATAAAGAACCATTCAATAAACTGTACAAAACTCAATAAAGAACCAGTTAATAAACTGTACAAAACTCAATAAAGAAGCAGTCAATATACTGTACAAAACTCAATAAAGACACAGTAAAAAAACTGTACAAAACTAAATAAAGAAACAGTCAATAAACTGTACAAAACTATATACAGAAACAGTTAATAAAGAACCAGTCAATAAACTGTACAAAATTCAATAAAGAACCAGTCAATAAATTGTGCACAAACTCAAAAAAGATACAGTCAATAAACTGTACAAAAGTCAATAAAGAACAGTGAATAAATTGTACACAATCTCAAAAAAACAACCAGTCAATAAACTGTACAAAACTAACTAAAGAAACAGTCAATAAACTGTACAAAACTCAAAAAAGAACCAGTCAATAACTGTACAAAACTCAATAAAGAACCGGTCAATAAACTGTACAAAAGTGAATAAAGAACCAGTCAGTAAACTGTACAAAACTCAATAAAGAACCAGTCAATAAACTGTAGAAAACTCAATAAAGAACCAGTCAATAAACTGTACAAAACTCAATAAAGAACCAGTTAATAAACTGTACAAAACTCAATAAAGAACCAGTCAATAAACTGAACAAAACTAAATAAAGAAACAGTCAATAAACTGTACAAAACTGCATAAAGAAATAGTCAATAATCTGTACAAAACTCAATAAAGAACCAGTCAATAAACTGTACAAAACTGAATAAAGAACCAGTCAATAAACTGCACAAAACTAAGTAAAGAAACAGTCAATAAAATGTACAAAACTCAATAAAGAAACAGTCAATAAACTGTACAAAGCTTAATAAAGAAACAGTCAATAAACTGTACAAAACTCAATAAAGAACCAGTCAATAAACTGTACAAAACTCAATAAAGAACCAGTCAATAAACTGAAAAAAACTAAATAAAGAAACAGTCAATAAACTGTACAAAACTATATACAGAAACAGTTAATAAAGAACCAGTCAATAAACTGTACAAAACTCAATAAAGAACCAGTCAATAAATTGTGCACAAACTCAATAAAGAAACAGCCAATAAACTGTACAAAACTCAATAAAGAACCAGTCAATAAACTGTACAAAACTCAATAAAGAGCCAGTCAATAAACTGTACAAAACTAAATAAAGAAACAGTCAATAAACTGAACAAAACTAAATAAACAAACAGTCAATAAACTGTACAAAACTAAATAAACAACCAGTCAATAAATTGTACACAAACTAAATAAAGAAACAGTCAATAAATTGTACAAAACTCAATAAAGAACCAGTCAGTAAACTGTACAAAACTGAATAAAGAACCAGTCAATAAACTGTACAAAACTCAATAAAGAACCATTCAATAAACTGTACAAAACTCAATAAAGAACCAGTTAATAAACTGTACAAAACTCAATAAAGAAACAGTAAAAAAACTGTACAAAACTAAATAAAGATACAGTCAATAAACTGTACAAAACTATATACAGAAACAGTCAATAAACTGTACAAAATTCAATAAAGAACCAGTCAATAAATTGTGCACAAACTCAAAAAGATACAGTCAATAAACTGTGCAAAACTAAATAAAGAAACAGTCAATAAACTGTACAAAACTCAAAAAAGAACCAGTCAATAACTGTACAAAACTCAATAAAGAACCAGTCAATAAACTGTACAAAAGTGAATAAAGAACCAGTCAGTAAACTGTACAAAACTAAATAAAGAACCAGTCAATAAACTGTACAAAACTCAATAAAGAACCATGCAATAAACTGTACAAAACTCAATAAAGAACCAGTTAATAAACTGTACAAAACTCAATAAAGAACCAGTCAATAAACTGAAAAAAACTAAATAAAGAAACATTCAATAAACTGCACAAAACTCAATAAAGAACCAGTCAATAAACTGTACAAAACTCGATAAAGAACCATTCAATAAACTGTACAAAACTAAATTAAGAAACAGTTAATAAACTGTACAAAACTCAATAAAGAACCAGTCAATAAACTGAAAAAAACTAAATAAAGAAACAGTCAATAAACTGTACAAAACTCAATAAAGAAACAGTCAATAAACTGTACAAAGCTAAATAAAGCAACAGTCAATAAACTGTACAAACCTCAATAAAGAACCAGTCAATAAACTGTACAAAACTCAATAAAGAACCAGTCAATAAACTATACAAAACTCAATAAAGAACCAGTCAATAAACTGTACAAAAGTCAATAAAGAACCAGTCAATAAATTGTACACAAACTAAATAAAGAAACAGTCAAAAAACTTTACAAAACTCAAAAAAGAAGCAATTAATAAACTGTACAAAACTCAAAAAAGAACCAGTCAATAAACTGTACAAAACTAAATAAAGAAACAGTCAATAAACTGTACAAAACTGTATACAGAAACAGTTAATACATAACCAGTCAATAAACTGTACAAAACTCAATAAAGAACCAGTCAATAAATTGTGTTCAAACTCAAAAAAGAAACAGACAATAAACTTTACAAAACTCAATAAAGAACAGTCAATACATTGTAAACAAACTCAAAAAAGAACCAGTCAATAGACTGTACAAAACTTAATAAAGAAACAGTCAATAAACTGTACAAAACTGAATAAAGAACCAGTCAATAAACTGTACAAAACTAAAAAAAGAACCAGTCAATAACTGTAAAAAACTCAATAAGGAACCAGTCAATAAACTGTACAAAACTGAATAAAGAACTAGTCAATAAACTGTACAAATCACAATAAAGAACCAGTCAACAAACTGTACAAAACTCAATAAAGAACCAGTCAATAAACTGAACAAAACTAAATAAAGAAACAGTCAATAAACTGTACAAAACTATATACATAAACAGTTAATAAAGAACCAGTCAATAAACTGTACAAAATTCAATAAAGAACCAGTCAATAAATTGTGCACAAACTCAATAAAGAAACAGTCAATAAAATGTACAAAAATCAATAAAAAACAGTCAATAAATTGTACACAAACTCAATAAAGAGACAGTCAATAAACTGTACAAAACTAAATAAAGAAACAGTCAATAAACTGAACAAAACTAAATAAACAAACAGTCAATAAACTGTACAAAACTAAATAAACAACCAGTCAATAAATTGTACACAAACTAAATAAAGAAACAGTCAATAAACTTTACAAAACTCAAAAAAGAAGCAATTAATAAACTGTACAAAACTCAAAAAAGAACCAGTCAATAAACTGTACAAAACTAAATAAAGAAACAGTCAATAAACTGTACAAAACTCAATAAAGAACCAGCCAATAAACTGTACAAAACTCAATAAAGAGCCAGTCAATAAACTGTAGAAAACTCAATAAAGAACCAGTCTATAAACTGAACAAAACTAAATAAAGAAACAGTCAATAAACTGTAAAAAACTCAATAAAGAAACAGTCAATAAACTGTACAAAGCTAAATAAAGAAACAGACAATAAACTGTACAAAACTCAATAAAGAACCAGTAAATAAACTGTACAAAACTCAATAAAGAACCAGTCAATAAACTATACAAAACTCAATAAAGAACCAGTCACTAAACTGTACAAAAGTCAATAAAGAACCAGTCAATAAATTGTACACAAACTAAATAAAGAAACAGTCAATAAACTGTACAAAACTCAATAAAGAACCAGTTAATAAACTGTACAAAAGTCAATAAAGAACCAGTCAATTAACTGTACAAAGCTAAATAAAGAAACAGTCAATAAACTGTACACAACTCAATAAAGAACCAGTCAACAAACTGCACAAAACTCAATAAAGAACCAGTCAATAAACTGTACAAAACTCAATAAAGAACCAGTTAATAAACTGTACGAAACTCAATAAAGAACCAGTCAATAAACTGTACAAAACTAAATAAAGAAACAGTCAATAAACTGTACAAAACTCAATAAAGAAGCAGTCAATAAACTGTACAAAACTGAATAAAGAACCAGTCAATAAACTGTACAAAACTCAATAAAGAACAAGTCAGAAAACTGTACAAAACTCAATCAAGAACCAGTCAATAAATTGTGCACAAACTCAATAAAGAAACAGTCAATAAAATGTACAAAACTCAATAAAAAACAGTCAATAAATTGTACACAAACTCAATAAAGAGCCAGTCAATAAACTGTACAAAACTAAATAAAAAAACAGTCAATAAACTGAACAAAACTAAATAAACAAACAGTCAATAAACTGTACAAAACTCAATAAAGAACCAGTCAATAAACTGTACAAAACTCAATAAAGAACCAGTCAATAAACTGAACAAAACTAAATAAAGAAACAGTCAATAAACTGTACAAAACTCAATAAAGAAACAGTCAATAAACTGTACAAAACTAAATAAAGAAACAGTCAATAAACTGTACAAAACTAAATAAACAACCAGTCAATAAATTGTACACAAACTAAATAAAGAAACAGTCAATAAACTGTACAAAACTCAATAAAGAACCAGTTAATAAACTGTACAAAACTCAATAAAGAACCAGTCAATAAACTGTACAAAACTAAATAAAGAACCAGTCAATAAACTGTACAAAACTCAATAAAGAACCAGTTAATAAACTTTACAAAACTCAATAAAGAAGCAGTCAATAAACTGTACAAAACTCAATAAAGAACCAGTCAATAAACTGTACAAAACTAAATAAAGAAACAGTCAATAAACTGTACAAAACTGTATACAGAAACAGTTAATACAGAACCAGTCAATAAACTGTACAAAACTCAATAAAGAACCAGTCAATAGATTGTGCTCAAACTCAAAAACGAAACAGACAATAAACTGTACAAAACTCAATAAAGAACAGTCAATACATTGTAAACAAACTCAATAAAGAACCAGTCAATAGACTGTACAAAACTAAATAAAGAAACAGTCAATAAACTGTACAAAACTGAATAAAGAACCAGTCAATAAACTGTACAAAACTAAAAAAAGAACCAGTCAATAACTGTACAAAACTCAATAAGGAACCAGTCAATAAACTGTACAAAACTGAATAAAGAACTAGTCAATAAACTGTACAAATCACAATAAAGAACCAGTCAACAAACTGTACAAAACTCAATAAAGAACCAGTCAATAAACTGAACAAAACTAAATAAAGAAACAGTCAATAAACTGTACAAAACTATATACATAAACAGTTAATAAAGAACCAGTCAATAAACTGTACAAAATTCAATAAAGAACCAGTCAATAAATTGTGCACAAACTCAATAAAGAAACAGTCAATAAAATGTACAAAACTCAATAAAAAACAGTCAATAAATTGTACACAAACTCAATAAAGAGCCAGTCAATAAACTGTACAAAACTAAATAAAGAAACAGTCAATAAACTGAACAAAACTAAATAAACAAACAGTCAATAAACTGTACAAAACTAAATAAACAACCAGTCAATAAATTGTACACAAACTAAATAAAGAAACAGTCAATAAACTTTACAAAACTCAAAAAAGAAGCAATTAATAAACTGTACAAAACTCAAAAAAGAACCAGTCAATAAACTGTACAAAACTAAATAAAGAAACAGTCAATAAACTGTACAAAACTGTATACAGAAACAGTTAATACATAACCAGTCAATAAACTGTACAAAACTCAATAAAGAACCAGTCAATAAATTGTGTTCAAACTCAAAAAAGAAACAGACAATAAACTTTACAAAACTCAATAAAGAACAGTCAATACATTGTAAACAAACTCAAAAAAGAACCAGTCAATAGACTGTACAAAACTTAATAAAGAAACAGTCAATAAACTGTACAAAACTGAATAAAGAACCAGTCAATAAACTGTACAAAACTAAAAAAAGAACCAGTCAATAACTGTACAAAACTCAATAAGGAACCAGTCAATAAACTGTACAAAACTGAATAAAGAACTAGTCAATAAACTGTACAAATCACAATAAAGAACCAGTCAACAAACTGTACAAAACTCAATAAAGAACCAGTCAATAAACTGAACAAAACTAAATAAAGAAACAGTCAATAAACTGTACAAAACTATATACATAAACAGTTAATAAAGAACCAGTCAATAAACTGTACAAAATTCAATAAAGAACCAGTCAATAAATTGTGCACAAACTCAATAAAGAAACAGTCAATAAAATGTACAAAAATCAATAAAAAACAGTCAATAAATTGTACACAAACTCAATAAAGAGACAGTCAATAAACTGTACAAAACTAAATAAAGAAACAGTCAATAAACTGAACAAAACTAAATAAACAAACAGTCAATAAACTGTACAAAACTAAATAAACAACCAGTCAATAAATTGTACACAAACTAAATAAAGAAACAGTCAATAAACTTTACAAAACTCAAAAAAGAAGCAATTAATAAACTGTACAAAACTCAAAAAAGAACCAGTCAATAAACTGTACAAAACTAAATAAAGAAACAGTCAATAAACTGTACAAAACTCAATAAAGAACCAGCCAATAAACTGTACAAAACTCAATAAAGAGCCAGTCAATAAACTGTAGAAAACTCAATAAAGAACCAGTCTATAAACTGAACAAAACTAAATAAAGAAACAGTCAATAAACTGTAAAAAGCTCAATAAAGAAACAGTCAATAAACTGTACAAAGCTAAATAAAGAAACAGACAATAAACTGTACAAAACTCAATAAAGAACCAGTAAATAAACTGTACAAAACTCAATAAAGAACCAGTCAATAAACTATACAAAACTCAATAAAGAACCAGTCAATAAACTGTACAAAAGTCAATAAAGAACCAGTCAATAAATTGTACACAAACTAAATAAAGAAACAGTCAATAAACTGTACAAAACTCAATAAAGAACCAGTTAATAAACTGTACAAAAGTCAATAAAGAACCAGTCAATTAACTGTACAAAGCTAAATAAAGAAACAGTCAATAAACTGTACACAACTCAATAAAGAACCAGTCAACAAACTGCACAAAACTCAATAAAGAACCAGTCAATAAACTGTACAAAACTAAATAAAGAAACAGTTAATAAACTGTACGAAACTCAATAAAGAACCAGTCAATAAACTGTACACAAACTAAATAATGAAACAGTTAATAAACTGTACAAAACTCAATAAAGAACCAGTCAATAAACTGTACAAAACTCAATAAAGAACCAGTCAATAAACTGTACAAAACTCAATAAAGAACAAGTCAGAAAACTGTACAAAACTCAATAAAGAAACAGTCAATAAACTGTACAAAACTAAATAAAGAAACAGTCAATAAACTGTACAAAACTAAATAAACAACCAGTCAATAAATTGTACACAAACTAAATAAAGAAACAGTCAATAAACTGTACAAAACTCAATAAAGAACCAGTTAATAAACTGTACAAAACTCAATAAAGAACCAGTCAATAAACTGTACAAAACTAATAAAGAACCAGTCAATAAACTGTACAAAACTCAATAAAGAACCAGTTAATAAACTTTACAAAACTCAATAAAGAAGCAGTCAATAAACTGTACAAAACTCAATAAAGAACCAGTCAATAAACTGTACAAAACGAAATAAAGAAACAGTCAATAAACTGTACAAAACTGTATACAGAAACAGTTAATACAGAACCAGTCAATAAACTGTACAAAACTCAATAAATAACCAGTCAATAAATTGTGCTCAAACTCAAAAAAGAAACAGACAATAAACTGTACAAAACTCAATAAAGAACAGTCAATAAATTCTAAACAAACTCAATAAAGAACCAGTCAATAGACTGTACAAAACTAAATAAAGAAACAGTCAATAAACTGTACAAAACTGAATAAAGAACCAGTCAATAAACTGTACAAAACTAAAAAAAGAACCAGTCAATAACTGTACAAAACTCAATAAGGAACCAGTCAATAAACTGTACAAAACTGAATAAAGAACTAGTCAATAAACTGTACAAATCACAATAAAGAACCAGTCAATAAACTGTACAAAACTCAATAAAGAACCAGTCAATAAACTGAACAAAACTAAATAAAGAAACAGTCAATAAACTGTACAAAACTATATACATAAACAGTTAATAAAGAACTAGTCAATAAACTGTACAAACTCAATAAAGAACCAGTCAATAAATTGTGCACAAACTCAATAAAGAAACAGTCAATAAAATGTACAAAACTCAATATAAAACAGTCAATAAATTGTACACCAACTCAATAAAGAGCCAGTCAATAAACTGTACAAAACTCAATAAAGAACCAGTCAATAAACTGAACAAAACTAAATAAAGAAACAGTCAATAAACTGTACAAAACTCAATAAAGAACCAGTCAATAAACTGTACAAAACTCAATAAAGAACCATGCAATAAACTGTACAAAACTCAATAAAGAACCAGTCAATAAACTGTACAAAACTCAATAAAGAAACAGTCAATAAACTGTACAAAACTAAATAAAGAAACAGTCAATAAACTGTACAAAACTAAATAAACAACCAGTCAATAAATTGTACACAAACTCAATAAAGAGCCAGTCAATAAACTGTACAAAACTAAATAAAGAAACAGTCAATAAACTGATCAAAACTAAATAAACAAACAGTCAATAAACTGTACAAAACTCAATAAAGAACCAGTCAATAAACTGAACAAAACTAAATAAAGAAACAGTCAATAAACTGTACAAAACTCAATAAAGAAACAGTCAATAAACTGTACAAAGCTAAATAAAGAAACAGTCAATAAACTGTACAAACTTCAATAAAGAACCAGTCAATAAACTGTTCAAAACTCAATAAAGAACCAGTCAATAAACTATACAAAACTCAATAAAGAACCAGTCAATAAACTGTACAAAAGTCAATAAAGAACCAGTCAATAAATTGTACACAAACTAAATAAAGAAACAGTCAATAAACTGTACAAAACTAAATAAAGAAACAGTCAATAAACTGTACAAAACTAAATAAACAACCAGTCAATAAATTGTACACAAACTAAATAAAGAAACAGTCAATAAACTGTACAAAACTCAATAAAGAACCAGTTAATAAACTGTACAAAACTCAATAAAGAACCAGTCAATAAACTGTACAACACTAAATAAAGAACCAGTCAATAAACTGTACAAACTCAATAAAGAACCAGTTAATAAACTTTACAAAACTCAATAAAGAAGCAGTCAATAAACTGTACAAAACTCAATAAAGAACCAGTCAATAAACTGTACAAAACTAAATAAAGAAACAGTCAATAAACTGTACAAAACTGTATACAGAAAGAGTTAATACAGAACCAGTCAATAAACTGTACAAAACTCAATAAAGAACCAGTCAATAAATTGTGCTCAAACTCAAAAAAGAAACAGACAATAAACTGTACAAAACTCAATAAAGAACAGTCAATAAATTGTAAACAAACTCAATAAAGAACCAGTCAATAGACTGTACAAAACTAAATAAAGAAACAGTCAATAAACTGTACAAAACTGAATAAAGAACCAGTCAATAAACTGTACAAAACTAAAAAAAGAACCAGTCAATAACTGTACAAAACTCAATAAGGAACCAGTCAATAAACTGTACAAAACTGAATAAAGAACTAGTCAATAAACTGTACAAATCACAATAAAGAACCAGTCAACAAACTGTACAAAACTCAATAAAGAACCAGTCAATAAACTGAACAAAACTAAAAACAGAAACAGTCAATAAACTGTACAAAACTATATACATAAACAGTTAATAAAGAACCAGTCAATAAAGAACCAGTCAATAAATTGTGCACAAACTCAATAAAGAAACAGTCAATAAAATGTACAAAACTCAATAAAAAACAGTCAATAAATTGTACACAAACTCAATAAAGAGCCAGTCAATAAACTGTACAAAACTAAATAAAGAAACAGTCAATAAACTGAACAAAACTAAATAAACAAACAGTCAATAAACTGTACAAAACTCAATAAAGAACCAGTCAATAAACTGAACAAAACTAAATAAAGAAACAGTCAATAAACTGTACAAAACTCAATAAAGAAACAGTCAATAAACTGTACAAAGCTAAATAAAGAAACAGTCAATAAACTGTACAAACTTCAATAAAGAACCAGTCAATAAACTGTACAAAACTCAATAAAGAACCAGTCAATAAACTATACAAAACTCAATAAAGAACCAGTCAATAAACTGTACAAAAGTCAATAAAGAACCAGTCAATAAATTGTACACAAACTAAATAAAGAAACAGTCAATAAACTGTACAAAACTCAATAAAGAACCAGTTAATAAACTGTAGAAAAGTCAATAAAGAACCAGTCAATTAACTGTACAAAGCTCAATAAAATAACAGTCAATAAACTGTACAAAACTCAATAAAGAACCAGTCAATAAACTGTACAAAACTGAATAAAGAACCAGTCAATAAACTGCACAAAACTCAATAAAGAACCAGTCAATAAACTGTACAAAACTCAATAAAGAACCAGTTAATAAACTGTACGAAACTCAATAAAGAACCAGTCAATACACTGTACAAAACTAAATAAAGAAACAGTCAATAAACTGTACAAAACTCAATAAAGAAGCAGTCAATAAACTGTACAAAACTGAATAAAGAACCAGTCAATAAACTGTACAAAACTCAATAAAGAACCAGTCAATAAACTGTACAAAACTCAATAAAGAACCAGTCAATAAACTGTACAAAACTAAATAAAGAAACAGTCAATAAACTGTACAAAACTATATACAGAAACAGTTAATAAAGAACCAGTCAATAAACTGTACAAAA
Organism: Limnoperna fortunei; assembly: GCA_944474755.1. Lineage (NCBI taxonomy): Eukaryota > Metazoa > Mollusca > Bivalvia > Mytilida > Modiolidae > Limnoperna > Limnoperna fortunei. The sequence continues at coordinate 22,499,056 of OX104118.1, read as the reverse complement.
CTAAATAAAGAAACAGTCAATAAACTGTACAAAACTAAATAAAGAAACAGTCAATAAACTGTACAAAACTAAATAAACAACCAGTCAATAAATTGTACACAAATTAAATAAAGAAACAGTCAATAAACTGTACAAAACTCAATAAAGAACCTGTTAATAAACTGTACAAAACTTAATAAAGAACCAGTCAATAAACTGTTCAAAAATAACTAAAGAAACAGTCAATAAACTGTACAAAACTCAATAAAGAACAAGTCAGTAAACTGTACAAAACTGAATAAAGAACCAGTCAATAAACTGTACAAAACTCAATAAAGAACCATTCAATAAACTGTACCAAACTCAATAAAGAACCAGTTAATAATCTGTACAAAACTCAATAAAGAAGCAGTCAATATACTGTACAAAACTCAATAAAGAAACAGTCAATAAACTGTACAAAACTAAATAAAGAAACTGTCAATAAACTGTACAAAACTATATACAGAAACAGTTAATAAAGAACCAGTCAATAAACTGTACAAAATTCAATAAAGAACCAGTCAATAAATTGTGCACAAACTCAAAAAGATACAGTCAATAAACTGTACAAATGTCAATAAAGAACAGTCAAAAAATTGTACTCAAACTCAAAAAACAACCAGTCAATAAACTGTACAAAACTATAAAGAAACAGTCAATAAACTGTACAAAACTGCATAAAGAACCAGTCAATAATCTGTACAAAACTCAATAAAGAACCAGTCAATAAACTGTACAAAACTCAATAAAGAACCAGTCAATAAACTGAACAAAACTAAGTAAAGAAACAGTCAATAAACTGTACAAAACTCAATAAAGAAACAGTCAATAAACTGTACAAAGCTAAATAAAGAAACAGTCAATAAACTGTACAAAACTCAGTAAAGAACCAGTCAATAAACTGTACAAAACTCAAGAAAGAACCAGTCAATAAACTATACAAAACTCAATAAAGAACCAGTCAATAAACTGTACAAAAGTCAATAAAGAACCAGTCAATAAATTGTACACAAACTAAATAAAGAAACAGTCAATAAACTGTACAAAACTCAATAAAGAACCAGTTAATAAACTGTACAAAACTCAATAAAGAACCAGTCAATTAACTGTACAAAGCTAAATAAAGAAACAGTCAATAAACTGTACAAAACTCAATAAAGAACCAGTCAATAAACTGTACAAAATTGAATAAAGAACCAGTCAATAAACTGTACAAATCTCAATAAAGAACCAGTCAATAAACTGTACAAACTCAATAAAGAACCATTTAATAAACTGTACGAAACCCAATAAAGAACCAGTCAATAAACTGTACAAAACTAAATAAAGAAACAGTAAATAAACTGTACAAAACTCAATAAAGAAGCAATCAATAAACTGTACAAAACTGAATAAGGAACCAGTCAATAAACTATACAAAACTCAATAAAGAACAAGTCAATAAACTGTACAAAACTCAATAAAGAACCAGTCAATAAACTGTACAAAACTATATACAGAAACAGTTAATAAAGAACCAGTCAATAAACTGTACAAAACTCAATAAAGAACCAGTCAATAAATTGTGCACAAACTCAATAAAGAAACAGCCAATAAACTGTACAAAACTCAATAAAGAACCAGTCAATAAACTGTACAAAACTCAATAAAGAGCCAGTCAATAAACTGTACAAAACTAAATAAAGAAACAGTCAATAAACTGAACAAACCTAAATAAACAAACAGTCAATAAACTGTACAAAACTAAATAAACAACCAGTCAATAAATTGTACACAAACTAAATAAAGAAACAGTCAATAAACTGTACAAAACTCAATAAAGAACCAGTCAGTAAACTGTACAAAACTGAATAAAGAACCAGTCAATAAACTGTACAAAACCCAATAAAGAACCATTCAATAAACTGTACAAAACTCAATAAAGAACCAGTTAATAATCTGTACAAAACTCAATAAAGAAGCAGTCAATATACTGTACAAAACTCAATAAAGAAACAGTCAATAAACTGTACAAAACTAAATAAAGAAACAGTCAATAAACTGTACAAAACTATATACAGAAACAGTTAATAAAGAACCAGTCAATAAACTGTACAAAATTTAATAAAGAACCAGTCAATAAATTGTGCACAAACTCAAAAAGATACAGTCAATAAACTGTACAAATGTCAATAAAGAACAGTCAAAAAATTGTACTCAAACTCAAAAAACAACCAGTCAATAAACTGTACAAAACTGAATAAAGAAACAGTCAATAAACTGTACAAAACTGCATAAAGAACCAGTTAATAATCTGTACAAAACTCAATAAAGAACCAGTCAATAAACTGTACAAAACTCAATAAAGAACCAGTCAATAAACTGAACAAAACTAAGTAAAGAAACAGTCAATAAACTGTACAAAACTCAATAAAGAAACAGTCAATAAACTGTACAAAACTAAATAAAGAAACATTCAATAAACTGTACAAAACTCAGTAAAGAACCAGTCAATAAACTGTACAAAACTCAATAAAGAACCAGTCAATAAACTATACAAAACTCAATAAAGAACCAGTCAATAAACTGTACAAAAGTCAATAAAGAACCAGTCAATAAATTGTACACAAACTAAATAAAGAAACAGTCAATAAACTGTACAAAACTCAATAAAGAACCAGTCAATAAACTGTACAAAACTCAATAAAGAACCAGTCAATTAACTGTACAAAGCTAAATAAAGAAACAGTCAATAAACTGTACAAAACTCAATAAAGAACCAGTCAATAAACTGTACAAAATTGAATAAAGAACCAGTCAATAAACTGTACAAATCTCAATAAAGAACCAGTCAATAAACTGTACAAACTCAATAAAGAACCATTTAATAAACTGTACGAAACCCAATAAAGAACCAGTCAATAAACTGTACAAAACTAAATAAAGAAACAGTAAATAAACTGTACAAAACTCAATAAAGAACCATTCAATAAACTGTACAAAACTGAATAAAGAACCAGTCAATAAACTGTACAAAACTCAATAAAGAACCAGTCAGTAAACTGTACAAAACTGAATAAAGAACCAGTCAATAAACTGTACAAAACTCAATAAAGAACCATTCAATAAACTGTACAAAACTCAATAAAGAACCAGTTAATAATCTGTACAAAACTCAATAAAGAAGCAGTCAATATACTGTACAAAACTCAATAAAGAAACAGTCAATAAACTGTACAAAACTAAATAAAGAAACAGTCAATAAACTGTACAAAACTATATACAGAAACAGTTAATAAAGAACCAGTCAATAAACTGTACAAAATTCAATAAAGAACCAGTCAATAAATTGTGCACAAACTCAAAAAGATACAGTCAATAAACTGTACAAATGTCAATAAAGAACAGTCAAAAAATTGTACTCAAACTCAAAAAACAACCAGTCAATAAACTGTACAAAACTAAATAAAGAAACAGTCAATAAACTGTACAAAACTGCATAAAGAACCAGTCAATAATCTGTACAAAACTCAATAAAGAACCAGTCAATAAACTGTACAAAACTCAATAAAGAACCAGTCAATAAACTGAACAAAACTAAGTAAAGAAACAGTCAATAAACTGTACAAAACTCAATAAAGAAACAGTCAATAAACTGTACAAAGCTAAATAAAGAAACAGTCAATAAACTGTACAAAACTCAGTAAAGAACCAGTCAATAAACTGTACAAAACTCAATAAAGAACCAGTCAATAAACTATACAAAACTCAATAAAGAACCAGTCAATAAACTGTACAAAAGTCAATAAAGAACCAGTCAATAAATTGTACACAAACTCAATAAAGAAACAGTCAATAAACTGTACAAAACTCAATAAAGAACCAGTTAATAAACTGTACAAAACTCAATAAAGAACCAGTCAATTAACTGTACAAAGCTAAATAAAGAAACAGTCAATAAACTGTACAAAACTCAATAAAGAACCAGTCAATAAACTGTACAAAATTGAATAAAGAACCAGTCAATAAACTGTACAAATCTCAATAAAGAACCAGTCAATAAACTGTACAAACTCAATAAAGAACCATTTAATAAACTGTACGAAACCCAATAAAGAACCAGTCAATAAACTGTACAAAACTAAATAAAGAAACAGTAAATAAACTGTACAAAACTCAATAAAGAAGCAATCAATAAACTGTACAAAACTGAATAAAGAACCAGTCAATAAACTATACAAAACTCAATAAAGAACAAGTCAATAAACTGTACAAAACTCAATAAAGAACCAGTCAATAAACTGTACAAAACTATATACAGAAACAGTTAATAAAGAACCAGTCAATAAACTGTACAAAACTCAATAAAGAACCAGTCAATAAATTGTGCACAAACTCAATAAAGAAACAGCCAATAAACTGTACAAAACTCAATAAAGAACCAGTCAATAAACTGTACAAAACTCAATAAAGAGCCAGTCAATAAACTGTACAAAACTAAATAAAGAAACAGTCAATAAACTGAACAAACCTAAATAAACAAACAGTCAATAAACTGTACAAAACTAAATAAACAACCAGTCAATAAATTGTACACAAACTAAATAAAGAAACAGTCAATAAACTGTACAAAACTCAATAAAGAACCAGTCAGTAAACTGTACAAAACTGAATAAAGAACCAGTCAATAAACTGTACAAAACTCAATAAAGAACCATTCAATAAACTGTACAAAACTCAATAAAGAACCAGTTAATAAACTGTACAAAACTCAATAAAGAAGCAGTCAATATACTGTACAAAACTCAATAAAGACACAGTAAAAAAACTGTACAAAACTAAATAAAGAAACAGTCAATAAACTGTACAAAACTATATACAGAAACAGTTAATAAAGAACCAGTCAATAAACTGTACAAAATTCAATAAAGAACCAGTCAATAAATTGTGCACAAACTCAAAAAAGATACAGTCAATAAACTGTACAAAAGTCAATAAAGAACAGTGAATAAATTGTACACAATCTCAAAAAAACAACCAGTCAATAAACTGTACAAAACTAACTAAAGAAACAGTCAATAAACTGTACAAAACTCAAAAAAGAACCAGTCAATAACTGTACAAAACTCAATAAAGAACCGGTCAATAAACTGTACAAAAGTGAATAAAGAACCAGTCAGTAAACTGTACAAAACTCAATAAAGAACCAGTCAATAAACTGTAGAAAACTCAATAAAGAACCAGTCAATAAACTGTACAAAACTCAATAAAGAACCAGTTAATAAACTGTACAAAACTCAATAAAGAACCAGTCAATAAACTGAACAAAACTAAATAAAGAAACAGTCAATAAACTGTACAAAACTGCATAAAGAAATAGTCAATAATCTGTACAAAACTCAATAAAGAACCAGTCAATAAACTGTACAAAACTGAATAAAGAACCAGTCAATAAACTGCACAAAACTAAGTAAAGAAACAGTCAATAAAATGTACAAAACTCAATAAAGAAACAGTCAATAAACTGTACAAAGCTTAATAAAGAAACAGTCAATAAACTGTACAAAACTCAATAAAGAACCAGTCAATAAACTGTACAAAACTCAATAAAGAACCAGTCAATAAACTGAAAAAAACTAAATAAAGAAACAGTCAATAAACTGTACAAAACTATATACAGAAACAGTTAATAAAGAACCAGTCAATAAACTGTACAAAACTCAATAAAGAACCAGTCAATAAATTGTGCACAAACTCAATAAAGAAACAGCCAATAAACTGTACAAAACTCAATAAAGAACCAGTCAATAAACTGTACAAAACTCAATAAAGAGCCAGTCAATAAACTGTACAAAACTAAATAAAGAAACAGTCAATAAACTGAACAAAACTAAATAAACAAACAGTCAATAAACTGTACAAAACTAAATAAACAACCAGTCAATAAATTGTACACAAACTAAATAAAGAAACAGTCAATAAATTGTACAAAACTCAATAAAGAACCAGTCAGTAAACTGTACAAAACTGAATAAAGAACCAGTCAATAAACTGTACAAAACTCAATAAAGAACCATTCAATAAACTGTACAAAACTCAATAAAGAACCAGTTAATAAACTGTACAAAACTCAATAAAGAAACAGTAAAAAAACTGTACAAAACTAAATAAAGATACAGTCAATAAACTGTACAAAACTATATACAGAAACAGTCAATAAACTGTACAAAATTCAATAAAGAACCAGTCAATAAATTGTGCACAAACTCAAAAAGATACAGTCAATAAACTGTGCAAAACTAAATAAAGAAACAGTCAATAAACTGTACAAAACTCAAAAAAGAACCAGTCAATAACTGTACAAAACTCAATAAAGAACCAGTCAATAAACTGTACAAAAGTGAATAAAGAACCAGTCAGTAAACTGTACAAAACTCAATAAAGAACCAGTCAATAAACTGTACAAAACTCAATAAAGAACCATGCAATAAACTGTACAAAACTCAATAAAGAACCAGTTAATAAACTGTACAAAACTCAATAAAGAACCAGTCAATAAACTGAAAAAAACTAAATAAAGAAACAGTCAATAAACTGTACAAAACTCAATAAAGAACCAGTCAATAAACTGTACAAAACTCAATAAAGAACCATGCAATAAACTGTACAAAACTCAATAAAGAACCAGTTAATAAACTGTACAAAACTCAATAAAGAACCAGTCAATAAACTGAAAAAAACTAAATAAAGAAACAGTCAATAAACTGTACAAAACTCAATAAAGAAACAGTCAATAAACTGTACAAAGCTAAATAAAGCAACAGTCAATAAACTGTACAAACCTCAATAAAGAACCAGTCAATAAACTGTACAAAACTCAATAAAGAACCAGTCAATAAACTATACAAAACTCAATAAAGAACCAGTCAATAAACTGTACAAAAGTCAATAAAGAACCAGTCAATAAATTGTACACAAACTAAATAAAGAAACAGTCAAAAAACTGTACAAAACTCAATAAAGAACGAGTTAATAAACTGTACAAAACTCTATAAAGAACCAGTCAATTAACTGTACAAAGCTAAATAAAGAACCAGTCAATAAACTGTACAAAATTCAATAAAGAACCAGTCAATAAACTGTACAAAACTGAATAAAGAACCAGGCAATAAACTGTACAAAACTCAATAAAGAACCAGTCAATAAACTGTACAAAACTCAATAAAGAACCAGTTAATAAACTGTACAAAACTAAATAAAGATACAGTCAATAAACTGTACAAAACTATATACAGAAACAGTTAATAAAGAACCAGTCAATAAACTGTACAAAATTCAATAAAGAACCAGTCAATAAATTGTGCACAAACTCAAAAAGATACAGTCAATAAACTGTACAAAACTAAATAAAGAAACAGTCAATAAACTGTACAAAACTCAAAAAAGAACCAGTCAATAACTGTACAAAACTCAATAAAGAACCAGTCAATAAACTGTACAAAAGTGAATAAAGAACCAGTCAGTAAACTGTACAAAACTCAATAAAGAACCAGTCAATAAACTGTACAAAACTCAATAAAGAACCATGCAATAAACTGTACAAAACTCAATAAAGAACCAGTTAATAAACTGTACAAAACTCAATAAAGAACCAGTCAATAAACTGAAAAAAACTAAATAAAGAAACAGTCAATAAACTGTACAAAACTCAATAAAGAACCAGTCAATAAACTGTACAAAACTCAATAAAGAACCATGCAATAAACTGTACAAAACTCAATAAAGAACCAGTTAATAAACTGTACAAAACTCAATAAAGAACCAGTCAATAAACTGAAAAAAACTAAATAAAGAAACAGTCAATAAACTGTACAAAACTCAATAAAGAAACAGTCAATAAACTGTACAAAGCTAAATAAAGCAACAGTCAATAAACTGTACAAACCTCAATAAAGAACCAGTCAATAAACTGTACAAAACTCAATAAAGAACCAGTCAATAAACTATACAAAACTCAATAAAGAACCAGTCAATAAACTGTACAAAAGTCAATAAAGAACCAGTCAATAAATTGTACACAAACTAAATAAAGAAACAGTCAAAAAACTGTACAAAACTCAATAAAGAACGAGTTAATAAACTGTACAAAACTCTATAAAGAACCAGTCAATTAACTGTACAAAGCTAAATAAAGAACCAGTCAATAAACTGTACAAAATTCAATAAAGAACCAGTCAATAAACTGTACAAAACTGTATAAAGAACCAGGCAATAAACTGTACAAAACTCAATAAAGAACCAGTCAATAAACTGTACAAAACTCAATAAAGAACCAGTTAATAAACTGTACGAAACTCAATAAAGAACCAGTCAATAAACTGTACAAAACTAAATAAAGAACCAGTCAATAAACTGTACAAAACTCAATAAAGAACCAGTCAATAAACTGTACGAAACTGAATAAAGAACCAGTCAATAAACTGTACAAAACTCAATAAAGAACAAGTCAATAAACTGTACAAAACTCAATAAAGAACCAGTCAATAAACTGTCCATAACTAAATAAAGAATCAGTCAATAAACTGTAGAAAACTATATACAGAAACAGTCAATAAAGAACCAGTCAATAAACTGTACAAAACTCAATAAAGAACCAGTCAATAAATTGTGCACAAACTCAATAAAGAAACAGTCAATAAACTGTACAAAACTCAATAAAGAACCAGTTAATAAACTGTACAAAACTCAATAAAGAACCAGTCAATAAACTGTACAAAACTAAATAAAGAAACAGTCAATAAACTGTACAAAACTCAATAAAGAACCAGTCAGTAAACTGTACAAAACTGAATAAAGAACCAGTCAATAAACTGTACAAAAATCAATAAAGAACCATTCAATAAACTGTACAAAACTCAATAAAGAACCAGTCAATAAACTGTACAAAACTCAATAAAGAACCAGTCAATAAACTGTACAAAACTAAATAAAGAAACAGTCAATAAACTGTACAAAACTCAATAAAGAACCAGTCAGTAAACTGTACAAAACTGAATAAAGAACCAGTCAATAAACTGTACAAAACTCAATAAAGAACCAGTCAATAAACTGTACAAAACTCAATAAAGAACCAGTTAATAAACTGTACAAAACTCAATAAAGAAGCAGACAATATACTGTACAAAACTCAATAAAGAACCAGTCAATAAACTGTACAAAACTAAATAAAGAAACAGTCAATAAACTGTACAAAACTATGTACAGAAACAGTTAATAAAGAACCAGTCAATAAACTGTACAAAATTCAATAAAGAACCAGTCAATAAATTGTGCACAAACTCAAAAAAGATACAGTCAATAAACTGTACAAAAGTCAATAAAGAACAGTCAATAAATTGTACACAAACTCAAACAAAACAGGCAGTCAATAAACTGTACAAAACTATATACAGAAACAGTCAATAAAGAACCAGTCAATAAACTGTACAAAACTCAATAAAGAACCAGTCAATAAATTGTGCACAAACTCAATAAAGAAACAGTCAATAAACTGTACAAAACTCAATAAAGAACCAGTTAATAAACTGTACAAAACTCAATAAAGAACCAGTCAATAAACCGTACAAAACTAAATAAAGAAACAGTCAATAAACTGTACAAAACTCAATAAAGAACCAGTCAGTAAACTGTACAAAACTGAATAAAGAACCAGTCAATAAACTGTACAAAAATCAATAAAGAACCATTCAATAAACTGTACAAAACTCAATAAAGAACCAGTTAATAAACTGTACAAAACTCAATAAAGAACCAGTCAATAAACTGTACAAAACTAAATAAAGAAACAGTCAATAAACTGTACAAAACTCAATAAAGAACCAGTCAGTAAACTGTACAAAACTGAATAAAGAACCAGTCAATAAACTGTACAAAACTCAATAAAGAACCATTCAATAAACTGTACAAAACTCAATAAAGAACCAGTTAATAAACTGTACAAAACTATGTACAGAAACAGTTAATAAAGAACCAGTCAATAAACTGTACAAAATTCAATAAAGAACCAGTCAATAAATTGTGCACAAACTCAAAAAAGATACAGTCAATAAACTGTACAAAAGTCAATAAAGAACAGTCAATAAATTGTACACAAACTCAAACAAAACAGGCAGTCAATAAACTGTACAAAACTATATACAGAAACAGTCAATAAAGAACCAGTCAATAAACTGTACAAAACTCAATAAAGAACCAGTCAATAAATTGTGCACAAACTCAATAAAGAAACAGTCAATAAACTGTACAAAACTCAATAAAGAACCAGTTAATAAACTGTACAAAACTCAATAAAGAACCAGTCAATAAACTGTACAAAACTAAATAAAGAAACAGTCAATAAACTGTACAAAACTCAATAAAGAACCAGTCAGTAAACTGTTCAAAACTGAATAAAGAACCAGTCAATAAACTGTACAAAAATCAATAAAGAACCATTCAATAAACTGTACAAAACTCAATAAAGAACCAGTTAATAAACTGTACAAAACTCAATAAAGAACCAGTCAATAAACTGTACAAAACTAAATAAAGAAACAGTCAATAAACTGTACAAAACTCAATAAAGAACCAGTCAGTAAACTGTACAAAACTGAATAAAGAACCAGTCAATAAACTGTACAAAACTCAATAAAGAACCATTCAATAAACTGTACAAAACTCAATAAAGAACCAGTTAATAAACTGTACAAAACTCAATAAAGAAGCAGACAATATACTGTACAAAACTCAATAAAGAACCAGTCAATAAACTGTACAAAACTAAATAAAGAAACAGTCAATAAACTGTACAAAACTATGTACAGAAACAGTTAATAAAGAACCAGTCAATAAACTGTACAAAATTCAATAAAGAACCAGTCAATAAATTGTGCACAAACTAAAAAAAGATAGAGTCAATAAACTGTACAAAAGTCAATAAAGAACAGTCAATAAATTGTACACAAACTCAAACAAAACAGGCAGTCAATAAACTGTACAAAACTAAATAAAGAAACAGTCAATAAACTGTACAAAACTGCATAAAGAACCAGTCAATAAACTGTACAAAACTAAAAAAAGAACCAGTCAGTAACTGTACAAAACTCAATAAAGAACCAGTCAATAAACTGTACAAAAGTGAATAAAGAACCAGTCAATAAAGTGTACAAAATTCAATAAAGAACCAGTCAATAAACTATACAAACCTCAATAAAGAACCGGTCAATAAACTGTACAAAACTCAATAAAGAACCAGTTTATAAACTGTACAAAACTCAATAAAGAACCAGTCAATAAACTGTACAAAACTAAATTAAGAAGCAGTCAATAAACTGTACAAAACTCAATAAAGAACCAGTCAATAAACTGTACAAAACTGAATAAATAACCAGTCAATAAACTGTACAAAACTCAATAAAGAACTAGTCAATAAACTGTACAAAACTAAATAAAGAAACAGTCAATAAACTGTACAAAACTATATACAGAAACAGTTAATAAAGAACCAGTCAATAAACTGAACAAAACTCAATAAAGAACCACTCAATAAATTGTGCACAAACTCAATAAAGAAACAGTCAATAAACTGTACAAAACTCAATAAAGAACCAGTCAATAAACTGTACAAAACTCAATAAAGAGCCAGTCAATAAACTCTACAAAACTCAATAAAGAACCAGTCACTAAACTGCACAAAACTAAATAAAGAAACAGTTAATAAAATGTAAAAAACTCAATAAAGAACCAGTCAATAAACTGTACAAAACTGAATAAAGAACCAGTCAATAAACTGTACAAAACTCAATAAAGAACCAGTCAATAAACTGTACAAAACTCAATAAAGAACCAGTCAATAAACTGAACAAAACTAAATAAAGAACCATTCAATAAACTGTACAAAACTCAATAAAGAACCAGTTAATAAACTGTACAAAACTCAATAAAGAAGCAGACAATATACTGTACAAAACTCAATAAAGAACCAGTCAATAAACTGTACAAAACTAAATAAAGAAACAGTCAATAAACTGTACAAAACTATGTACAGAAACAGTTAATAAAGAACCAGTCAATAAACTGTACAAAATTCAATAAAGAACCAGTCAATAAATTGTGCACAAACTCGAAAAAGATACAGTCAATAAACTGTACAAAAGTCAATAAAGAACAGTCAATAAATTGTACACAAACTCAAACAAAACAGGCAGTCAATAAACTGTACAAAACTAAATAAAGAAACAGTCAATAAACTGTACAAAACTGCATAAAGAACCAGTCAATAAACTGTACAAAACTCAAAAAAGAACCAGTCAATAACTGTACAAAACTCAATAAAGAACCAGTCAATAAACTGTACAAAAGTGAATAAAGAACCAGTCAATAAAGTGTACAAAATTCAATAAAGAACCAGTCAATAAACTATACAAACCTCAATAAAGAACCAGTCAATAAACTGTACAAAACTCAATAAAGAACCAGTTTATAAACTGTACAAAACTCAATAAAGAACCAGTCAATAAACTGTACAAAACTAAATTAAGAAGCAGTCAATAAACTGTACAAAACTCAATAAAGAACCAGTCAATAAACTGTACAAAACTGAATAAAGAACCAGTCAATAAACTGTACAAAACTCAATAAAGAACTAGTCAATAAACTGTACAAAACTAAATAAAGAAACAGTCAATAAACTGTACAAAACTATATACAGAAACAGTTAATAAAGAACCAGTCAATAAACTGAACAAAACTCAATAAAGAACCACTCAATAAATTGTGCACAAACTCAATAAAGAAACAGTCAATAAACTGTACAAAACTCAATAAAGAACCAGTCAATAAACTGTACAAAACTCAATAAAGAGCCAGTCAATAAACTCTACAAAACTCAATAAAGAACCAGTCACTAAACTGCACAAAACTAAATAAAGAAACAGTTAATAAAATGTAAAAAACTCAATAAAGAACCAGTCAATAAACTGTACAAAACTGAATAAAGAACCAGTCAATAAACTGTACAAAACTCAATAAAGAACCAGTCAATAAACTGAACAAAACTAAATAAAGAAACAGTCAATAAACTGTACAAAACTCAATAAAGAACATGTCAATAAACTGTACAAAACTCAATAAAGAACCAGTCAATAAACTGTACAAAACTAAATTAAGAACCAGTCAAAAACTATACAAAACTCAATAAAGAACCAGTCAATAAACTGTACAAAAGTCAATAAAGAACCAGCCAATAAATTGTACACAAACTAAATAAAGAAACAGTCAATAAACTGTACAAAACTCAATAAAGAACCAGTTAATAAACTGTACAAAACTTAATAAAGAACCAGTCAATTAACTGTACAAAACTAAATAAAGAAACAGTCAATAAACTGTACAAAACTCCATAAAGAACCAGTCAATAAACTGTACAAAACTGAATAAAGAACCAGTCAATAAACTGTACAAAACTCAATAAAGAACCAGTCAATAAACTACAAAACTCAATAAAGAACCAGTTAATAAACTGTATAAAACTCAATAAAAACCAGTCAATAAACTATACAAAACTAAATAAAGAAACAGTCAATAAACTGTACAAAACTCAATAAAGAACCAGTCAATAAACTGTACAAAACTGAATAAAGAACCAGTCAATAAACTATACAAAACTCAATAAAGAACCAGTCAATAAACTGTACAAAACTCAATAAAGAACCAGTCAATAAACTGTGCACAAACTCAATAAAGAACCAGTCACTAAACTGGACAAAACTAAATAAAGAACCAGTTAATAAACTGTACAAAACTCAGTAAAAAACCAGTCAATAAATTGTGCACAAACTCAATAAAGAAACAGTCAATAAACAGTACAAAACTCAGTAAAAAACCAGTCAATAAATTGTGCACAAACTCAATAAAGAAACAGTCAATAAACTGTACAAAACTCAATAAAGAACCAGTCAATAAACTGTACAAAACTCAATATAGAAGCAGTTAATAAACTGTACGAAACTCAATAAAGAACCAGTCAATAAACGGTACAAAACTAAATAAAGAAACAGTCAATAAACTGTACAAAACTCAATAAAGAACCAGTCAATAAACTGTACAAAACTGAATAAAGAACCAGTCACTAAACTCCACAAAACTAAATAAAGAAACAGTTAATAAAATGTACAAAACTCCATAAAGAACCAGTCAATAAACTGTACAAAACTCAATAAAGAACCAGTCAATAAACTACAAAACTCAATAAAGAACCAGTTAATAAACTGTATAAAACTCAATAAAAACCAGTCAATAAACTATACAAAACTAAATAAAGAAACAGTCAATAAACTGTACAAAACTCAATAAAGAACCAGTCAATAAACTGTACAAAACTGAATAAAGAACCAGTCAATAAACTATACAAAACTCAATAAAGAACCAGTCAATAAACTGTACAAAACTCAATAAAGAACCAGTCAATAAACTGTGCACAAACTCAATAAAGAACCAGTCAATAAATTGTGCACAAACTCAATAAAGAAACAGTCAATAAACTGTATAAAACTCAATAAAAAACCAGTCAATAAATTGTGCACAAACTCAATAAAGAAACAGTCAATAAACTGTACAAAACTCAATAAAGAACCAGTCAATAAACTGTAGAAAACTAAATATAGAACCAGTTAATAAACTGTACGAAACTCAATAAAGAACCAGTCAATAAACGGTACAAAACTAAATAAAGAAACAGTCAATAAACTGTACAAAACTCAATAAAGAACCAGTCAATAAACTGTACAAAACTGAATAAAGAACCAGTCAATAAACTGTACAAAACTCAAAAAGAACCAGTCAATAAACTGTACAAAACTCAATAAAGAACCAGTCAATAAACTGTACAAAACTAAATAAAGAAACAGTCAATAAATTGTACAAAACTCAATAAAGAACCAGTCAGTAAACTGTACAAAACTCAATAAAGAACCAGTTTATAAACTGTACAAAACTCAATAAAGAAGCAGTCAATATACTGTACAAAACTCAATAAAGAAACAGTCAATAAACTGTACAAAACTAAATAAAGAACCAGTCAATAAACTGTACAAAATTCAATAAAGAACCAGTCAATAAATTGTGCACAAACTCAAAAAGATACAGTCAATAAACTGTACAAATGTCAATAAAGAACAGTCAAAAAATTGTACTCAAACTCAAAAAACAACCAGTCAATAAACTGTACAAAACTAAATAAAGAAACAGTCAATAAACTGTACAAAACTGCATAAAGAACCAGTCAATAATCTGTACAAACTCAATAAAGAACCAGTCAATAAACTGTACAAAACTCAATAAAGAACCAGTCAATAAACTGAACAAAACTAAGTAAAGAAACAGTCAATAAACTGTACAAAACTCAATAAAGAAACAGTCAATAAACTGTACAAAGCTAAATAAAGAAACAGTCAATAAACTGTACAAAACTCAGTTAAGAACCAGTCAATAAACTGTACAAAACTCAATAAAGAACCAGTCAATAAACTATACAAAACTCAATAAAGAACCAGTCAATAAACTGTACAAAAGTCAATAAAGAACCAGTCAATAAATTGTACACAAACTAAATAAAGAAACAGTCAATAAACTGTACAAAACTCAATAAAGAACCAGTTAATAAACTGTACAAAACTCAATAAAGAACCAGTCAATTAACTGTACAAAGCTAAATAAAGAAACAATCAATAAACTGTACAAAACTCAATAAAGAACCAGTCAATAAACTGTACAAAATTGAATAAAGAACCAGTCAATAAACTGTACAAGTCTCAATAAAGAACCAGTCAATCAACTGTACAAACTCAATAAAGAACCATTTAATAAACTGTACGAAACCCAATAAAGAACCAGTCAATAAACTGTACAAAACTAAATAAAGAAACAGTAAATAAACTGTACAAAACTCAATAAAGAAGCAGTCAATAAACTGTACAAAACTGAATAAAGAACCAGTCAATAAACTTTACAAAACTCAATAAAGAACAAGTCAATAAACTGTACAAAACTCAATAAAGAACCAGTCAATAAACTGTACAAAACTATATACAGAAACAGTTAATAAAGAACCAGTCAATAAACTGTACAAAACTCAATAAAGAACCAGTCAATAAATTGTGCACAAACTCAATAAAGAAACAGCCAATAAACTGTACAAAACTCAATAAAGAACCAGTCAATAAACTGTACAAAACTCAATAAAGTGCCAGTCAATAAACTGTACAAAACTAAATAAAGAAACAGTCAATAAACTGAACAAAACTAAATAAACAAACAGTCACTAAACTGTACAAAACTAAATAAACAACCAGTCAATAAATTGTACACAAACTAAATAAAGAAACAGTCAATAAACTGTACAAAACTCAATAAACAAACAGTCACTAAACTGTACAAAACTAAATAAACAACCAGTCAATAAATTGTACACAAACTAAATAAAGAAACAGTCAATAAACTGTACAAAACTCAATAAACAAACAGTCACTAAACTGTACAAAACTAAATAAACAACCAGTCAATAAATTGTACACAAACTAAATAAAGAAACAGTCAATAAACTGTACAAAACTCAATAAAGAACCAGTTAATAAACTGTACAAAACTCAATAAAGAAGCAGTCAATATACTGTACAAAACTCAATAAAGAAACATTAAAAAAACTGTACAAAACTAAATAAAGAAACAGTCAATAAACTGTACAAAACTATATACAGAAACAGTTAATAAAGAACCAGTCAATAAACTGTACAAAATTCAATAAAGAACCAGTCAATAAATTGTGCACAAACTCAAAAAAGATACAGTCAATAAACTGTACAAAAGTCAATAAAGAACAG
Organism: Limnoperna fortunei; assembly: GCA_944474755.1. Classification (NCBI taxonomy): domain Eukaryota; kingdom Metazoa; phylum Mollusca; class Bivalvia; order Mytilida; family Modiolidae; genus Limnoperna; species Limnoperna fortunei. The sequence continues at coordinate 22,482,140 of OX104118.1, read as the reverse complement.
TCAATAAATTGTACACAATCTCAAAAAACAACAAGTCAATAAACTGTACAAAACTAACTAAAGAAACAGTCAATAAACTGTACAAAACTCAAAAAAGAACCAGTCAATAACTGTACAAAACTCAATAAAGAACCAGTCAATAAACTGTACAAAACTCAATAAAGAACCAGTCAATAAACTGTACAAAACTAAATTAAGAACCAGTCAAAAACTATACAAAACTCAATAAAGAACCAGTCAATAAACTGTACAAAAGTCAATAAAGAACCAGCCAATAAATTGTACACAAACTAAATAAAGAAACAGTCAATAAACTGTACAAAACTCAATAAAGAACCAGTTAATAAACTGTACAAAACTTAATAAAGAACCAGTCAATTAACTGTACAAAACTAAATAAAGAAACAGTCAATAAACTGTACAAAACTCCATAAAGAACCAGTCAATAAACTGTACAAAACTGAATAAAGAACCAGTCAATAAACTGTACAAAACTCAATAAAGAACCAGTCAATAAACTACAAAACTCAATAAAGAACCAGTTAATAAACTGTATAAAACTCAATAAAAACCAGTCAATAAACTATACAAAACTAAATAAAGAAACAGTCAATAAACTGTACAAAACTCAATAAAGAACCAGTCAATAAACTGTACAAAACTGAATAAAGAACCAGTCAATAAACTATACAAAACTCAATAAAGAACCAGTCAATAAACTGTACAAAACTCAATAAAGAACCAGTCAATAAACTGTGCACAAACTCAATAAAGAACCAGTCACTAAACTGCACAAAACTAAATAAAGAACCAGTTAATAAACTGTACAAAACTCAGTAAAAAACCAGTCAATAAATTGTGCACAAACTCAATAAAGAAACAGTCAATAAACAGTACAAAACTCAGTAAACAACCAGTCAATAAATTGTGCACAAACTCAATAAAGAAACAGTCAATAAACTGTACAAAACTCAATAAAGAACCAGTCAATAAACTGTACAAAACTCAATATAGAACCAGTTAATAAACTGTACAAAACTGAATAAAGAACCAGTCAATAAACTATACAAAACTCAATAAAGAACCAGTCAATAAACTGTACAAAACTCAATAAAGAACCAGTCAATAAACTGTGCACAAACTCAATAAAGAACCAGTCAATAAATTGTGCACAAACTCAATAAAGAAACAGTCAATAAACTGTACAAAACTCAATAAAAAACCAGTCAATAAATTGTGCACAAACTCAATAAAGAAACAGTCAATAAACTGTACAAAACTCAATAAAGAACCAGTCAATAAACTGTACAAAACTAAATATAGAACCAGTTAATAAACTGTACGAAACTCAATAAAGAACCAGTCAATAAACGGTACAAAACTAAATAAAGAAACAGTCAATAAACTGTACAAAACTCAATAAAGAACCAGTCAATAAACTGTACAAAACTGAATAAAGAACCAGTCAATAAACTGTACAAAACTCAAAAAGAACCAGTCAATTAACTGTACAAAGCTAAATAAAGAAACAATCAATAAACTGTACAAAACTCAATAAAGAACCAGTCAATAAACTGTACAAAATTGAATAAAGAACCAGTCAATAAACTGTACAAATCTCAATAAAGAACCATTTAATAAACTGTACGAAACCCAATAAAGAACCAGTCAATAAACTGTACAAAACTAAATAAAGAAACAGTAAATAAACTGTACAAAACTCAATAAAGAAGCAGTCAATAAACTGTACAAAACTGAATAAAGAACCAGTCAATAAACTTTACAAAACTCAAGAAAGAACAAGTCAATAAACAGTACAAAACTCAATAAAGAACCAGTCAATAAACTGTACAAAACTATATACAGAAACAGTTAATAAAGAACCAGTCAATAAACTGTACAAAACTCAATAAAGAACCAGTCAATAAATTGTGCACAAACTCAATAAAGAACCAGTCAATAAACTGTACAAAACTCAATAAAGAGCCAGTCAATAAACTGAACAAAACTAAATAAAGAAACAGTCAATAACCTGAACAAAACTAAATAAACAAACAGTCAATAAACTGTACAAAACTAAATAAACAACCAGTCAATAAATTGTACACAAACTAAATAAAGAAACAGTCAATAAACTGTACAAAACTCAATAAAGAACCAGTCAGTAAACTGTACAAAACTGAATAAAGAACAAGTCAATAAACTGTACAAAACTCAATAAAGAACCATTCAATAAACTGTACAAAACTCAATAAAGAACCAGTTAATAAACTGTACAAAACTCAATAAAGAAGCAGTCAATATACTGTACAAAACTCAATAAAGAAACATTAAAAAAACTGTACAAAACTAAATAAAGAAACAGTCAATAAACTGTACAAAACTATATACAGAAACAGTTAATAAAGAACCAGTCAATAAACTGTACAAAATTCAATAAAGAACCAGTCAATAAATTGTGCACAAACTCAAAAAAGATACAGTCAATAAACTGTACAAAAGTCAATAAAGAACAGTCAATAAATTGTACACAATCTAAAAAAACAACAAGTCAATAAACTGTACAAAACTAACTAAAGAAACAGTCAATAAACTGTACAAAACTCAAAAAAGAACCAGTCAATAACTGTACAAAACTCAATAAAGAACCAGTCAATAAACTGTACAAAAGTGAATAAAGAACCAGTCAGTAAACTGTACAAAACTCAATAAAGAACCAGTCAATAAACTGTACAAAACTCAATAAAGAACCAGTCAATAAACTGTACAAAACTCAATAAAGAACCAGTTAATAAACTGTACAAAACTCAATAAAGAACCAGTCAATAAACTGAACAAAACTAAATAAAGAAACAGTCAATAAACTGTACAAAACTGCATAAAGAACCAGTCAATAATCTGTACAAAACTCAATAAAGAACCAGTCAATAAACTGTACAAAACTCAATAAAGAACCAGTCAATAAACTGAACAAAACTAAGTAAAGAAACAGTCAATAAACTGTACAAAACTCAATAAAGAAACAGTCAATAAACTGTACAAAGCTAAATAAAGAAACAGTCAATAAACTGTACAAAACTCAATAAAGAACCAGTCAATAAACTGTACAAAACTCAATAAAGAACCAGTCAATAAACTGAAAAAAACTAAATAAAGAAACAGTCAATAAACTGTACAAAACTATATACAGAAACAGTTAATAAAGAACCAGTCAATAAACTGTACAAAACTCAATAAAGAACCAGTCAATAAATTGTGCACAAACTCAATAAAGAAACAGCCAATAAACTGTACAAAACTCAATAAAGAACCAGTCAATAAACTGTACAAAACTCAATAAAGAGCCAGCCAATAAACTGTACAAAACTAAATAAAGAAACAGTCAATAAACTGAACAAAACTAAATAAACAAACAGTCAATAAACTGTACAAAACTAAATAAACAACCAGTCAATAAATTGTACACAAACTAAATAAAGAAACAGTCAATAAACTGTGCAAAACTCAATAAAGAACCAGTCAGTAAACTGTACAAAACTGAATAAAGAACCAGTCAATAAACTGTACAAAACTCAATAAAGAACCATTCAATAAACTGTACAAAACTCAATAAAGAACCAGTTAATAAACTGTACAAAACTCAATAAAGAAACAGTCAAAAAACTGTACAAAACTAAATAAAGATACAGTCAATAAACTGTACAAAACTATATACAGAAACAGTTAATAAAGAACCAGTCAATAAACTGTACAAAATTCAATAAAGAACCAGTCAATAAATTCTGCACAAACTCAAAAAGATACAGTCAATAAACTGTACAAAAGTCAATAAAGAACAGTCAATAAATTGTACACAATCTCAAAAAACAACCAATCAATAAACTGTACAAAACTAAATAAAGAAACAGTCAATAAACTGTACAAAACTCAAAAAAGAACCAGTCAATAACTGTACAAAACTCAATAAAAAACCAGTCAATAAACTGTACAAAAGTGAATAAAGAACCAGTCAGTAAACTGTACAAAACTCAATAAAGAACCAGTCAATAAACTGTACAAAACTCAATAAAGAACCAGTGAATAAACTGTACAAAACTCAATAAAGAACCAGTTAATAAACTGAACAAAACTCAATAAAGAACCAGTCAATAAACTGAAAAAAACTAAATAAAGAAATAGTCAATAAACTGTACAAAACTCAATAAAGAAACAGTCAATAAACTGTACAAAGCTAAATAAAGCAACAGTCAATAAACTGTACAAAACTCAATAAAGAACCAGTCAATAAACTGTACAAAACTCAATAAAGAACCAGTCAATAAACTATACAAAACTCAATAAAGAACCAGTCAATAAACTGTACAAAAGTCAATAAAGAACCAGTCAGTAAATTGTACACAAACTAAATAAAGAAACAGTCAAAAAACTGTACAAAACTCAATAAAGAACGAGTTAATAAACTGTACAAAACTCTATAAAGAACCAGTCAATTAACTGTACAAAGCTAAATAAAGAACCAGTCAATAAACTGTACAAAATTCAATAAAGAACCAGTCAATAAACTGTACAAAACTGAATAAAGAACCAGGCAATAAACTGTACAAAACTCAATAAAGAACCAGTCAATAAACTGCACAAAACTAAATAAAGAAACAGTTAATAAAATGTACAAAACTCCATAAAGAACCAGTCAATAAACTGTACAAAACTGAATAAAGAACCAGTCAATAAACTGTACAAAACTCAATAAAGAACCAGTCAATAAACTACAAAACTCAATAAAGAACCAGTTAATAAACTGTATAAAACTCAATAAAAACCAGTCAATAAACTATACAAAACTAAATAAAGAAACAGTCAATAAACTGTACAAAACTCAATAAAGAACCAGTCAATAAACTGTACAAAACTCAATAAAGAACCAGTCAATAAACTATACAAAACTCAATAAAGAACCAGTCAATAAACTGTACAAAACTCAATAAAGAACCAGTCAATAAACTGTGCACAAACTCAATAAAGAACCAGTCAATAAATTGTGCACAAACTCAATAAAGAAACAGTCAATAAACTGTACAAAACTCAATAAAAAACCAGTCAATAAATTGTGCACAAACTCAATAAAGAAACAGTCAATAAACTGTACAAAACTCAATAAAGAACCAGTCAATAAACTGTACAAAACTAAATAAAGAAACAGTCAATAAACTGTACAAAACTAAATAAACAACCAGTCAATAAATTGTACACAAATTAAATAAAGAAACAGTCAATAAACTGTACAAAACTCAATAAAGAACAGTCAATAAATTGTAAACAAACTCAATAAAGAACCAGTCAATAGACTGTACAAAACTAAATAAAGAAACAGTCAATAAACTGTACAAAACTGAATAAAGAACCAGTCAATAAACTGTACAAAACTAAAAAAAGAACCAGTCAATAACTGTACAAAACTCAATAAGGAACCAGTCAATAAACTGTACAAAACTGAATAAAGAACTAGTCAATAAACTGTACAAATCACAATAAAGAACCAGTCAACAAACTGAACAAAACTCAATAAAGAACGAGTCAATAAACGGAACAAAACTAAAAAAAGAAGCAGTCAATAAACTGTACAAAACTATATACATAAACAGTTAATAAAGAACCAGTCAATAAACTGAAAAAAACTAAATAAAGAAATAGTCAATAAACTGTACAAAACTCAATAAAGAAACAGTCAATAAACTGTACAAAGCTAAATAAAGCAACAGTCAATAAACTGTACAAAACTCAATAAAGAACCAGTCAATAAACTGTACAAAACTCAATAAAGAACCAGTCAATAAACTGTACAAAACTCAATAAAGAACCAGTCAATAAACTGTACAAAAGTCAATAAAGAACCAGTCAGTAAATTGTACACAAACTAAATAAAGAAACAGTCAAAAAACTGTACAAAACTCAATAAAGAACGAGTTAATAAACTGTACAAAACTCTATAAAGAACCAGTCAATTAACTGTACAAAGCTAAATAAAGAACCAGTCAATAAACTGTACAAAATTCAATAAAGAACCAGTCAATAAACTGTACAAAACTGAATAAAGAACCAGGCAATAAACTGTACAAAACTCAATAAAGAACCAGTCAATAAACTGCACAAAACTAAATAAAGAAACAGTTAATAAAATGTACAAAACTCCATAAAGAACCAGTCAATAAACTGTACAAAACTGAATAAAGAACCAGTCAATAAACTGTACAAAACTCAATAAAGAACCAGTCAATAAACTACAAAACTCAATAAAGAACCAGTTAATAAACTGTATAAAACTCAATAAAAACCAGTCAATAAACTATACAAAACTAAATAAAGAAACAGTCAATAAACTGTACAAAACTCAATAAAGAACCAGTCAATAAACTGTACAAAACTCAATAAAGAAACAGTCAATAAACTGTACAAAACTCAATAAAAAACCAGTCAATAAATTGTGCACAAACTCAATAAAGAAACAGTCAATAAACTGTACAAAACTCAATAAAGAACCAGTCAATAAACTGTACAAAACTAAATAAAGAAACAGTCAATAAACTGTACAAAACTAAATAAACAACCAGTCAATAAATTGTACACAAATTAAATAAAGAAACAGTCAATAAACTGTACAAAACTCAATAAAGAACAGTCAATAAATTGTAAACAAACTCAATAAAGAACCAGTCAATAGACTGTACAAAACTAAATAAAGAAACAGTCAATAAACTGTACAAAACTGAATAAAGAACCAGTCAATAAACTGCACAAAACTCAATAAAGAACCAGTCAATAAACTGTACAAAACTCAATAAAGAACCAGTTAATAAACTGTACGAAACTCAATAAAGAACCAGTCAATAAACTGTACAAAACTAAATAAAGAAACAGTCAATAAACTGTACAAAACTCAATAAAGAAGCAGTCAATAAACTGTACAAAACTGAATAAAGAACCAGTCAATAAACTGTACAAAACTCAATAAAGAACAAGTCAATAAACTGTACAAAACTCAATAAAGAACCAGTCAATAAACTGTACAAAACTAAATAAATAAACAGTCAATAAACTGTACAAAACTATATACAGAAACAGTCAATAAAGAACCAGTCAATAAACTGTACAAAACTCAATAAAGAACCAGTCAATAAATTGTGCACAAACTCAATAAAGAAACAGTCAATAAACTCTACAAAACTCAATAAAGAATCAGTCAATAAACTGTACAAAACTCAACAAAGAGCCAGTCAATAAACTGTACAAAACTAATTAAAGAAACAGTCAATAAACTGAACAAAACTAAATAAACAGACAGTCAATAAACTGTACAAAACTAAATAAACAACCAGTCAATAAATTGTACACAAATTAAATAAAGAAACAGTCAATAAACTGTACAAAACTCAATAAAGAACCAGTTAATAAACTGTACAAAACTTAATAAAGAACCAGTCAATAAACTGTACAAAAATAAATAAAGAAACAGTCAATAAACTGTACAAAACTCAATAAAGAACAAGTCAGTAAACTGTACAAAACTGAATAAAGAACCAGTCAATAAACTGTACAAAACTCAATAAAGAACCATTCAATAAACTGCACAAAACTCAATAAAGAACCAGTTAATAAACTGTACAAAACTCAATAAAGAAGCAGTCAATATACTGTACAAAACTCAATAAAGAAACAGTCAATAAACTGTACAAAACTAAATAAAGAAACAGTCAATAAACTGTACAAAACTATATACAGAAACAGTTAATAAAGAACCAGTCAATAAACTGTACAAAATTCAATAAAGAACCAGTCAATAAATTGTGCACAAACTCAAAAAGATACAGTCAATAAACTGTACAAATGTCAATAAAGAACAGTCAAAAAATTGTACTCAAACTCAAAAAACAACCAGTCAATAAACTGTACAAAACTAAATAAAGAAACAGACAATAAACTGTACAAAACTGCATAAAGAACCAGTCAATAATCTGTACAAAACTCAATAAAGAACCAGTCAATAAACTGTACAAAACTCAATAAAGAACCAGTCAATAAACTGAACAAAACTAAGTAAAGAAACAGTCAATAAACTGTACAAAACTCAATAAAGAAACAGTCAATAAAATGTACAAAGCTAAATAAAGAAACAGTCAATAAACTGTACAAAACTCAGTAAAGAACCAGTCAATAAACTGTACAAAACTCAATAAAGAACCAGTCAATAAACTATACAAAACTCAATAAAGAACCAGTCAATAAACTGTACAAAAGTCAATAAAGAACCAGTCAATAAATTGTACACAAACTAAATAAAGAAACAGTCAATAAACTGTACAAAACTCAATAAAGAACCAGTTAATAAACTGTACAAAACTCAATAAAGAACCAGTCAATTAACTGTACAAAGCTAAATAAAGAAACAGTCAATAAACTGTACAAAACTCAATAAAGAACCAGTCATTAAACTGTACAAAATTGAATAAAGAACCAGTCAATAAACTGTACAAATCTCAATAAAGAACCAGTCAATAAACTGTACAAACTCAATAAAGAACCATTTAATAAACTGTACGAAACCCAATAAAGAACCAGTCAATAAACTGTACAAAACTAAATAAAGAAACAGTAAATAAACTGTACAAAACTCAATAAAGAAGCAATCAATAAACTGTACAAAACTGAATAAAGAACCAGTCAATAAACTATACAAAACTCAATAAAGAACAAGTCAATAAACTGTACAAAACTCAATAAAGAACCAGTCAATAAACTGTACAAAACTATATACAGAAACAGTTAATAAAGAACCAGTCAATAAACTGTACAAAACTCAATAAAGAACCAGTCAATAAATTGTGCACAAACTCAATAAAGAAACAGCCAATAAACTGTACAAAACTCAATAAAGAACCAGTCAATAAACTGTACAAAACTCAATAAAGAACCATTCAATAAACTGTACAAAACTCAATAAAGAACCAGTTAATAAACTGTACAAAACTCAATAAAGAAGCAGTCAATATACTGTACAAAACTCAATAAAGACACAGTAAAAAAACTGTACAAAACTAAATAAAGAAACAGTCAATAAACTGTACAAAACTATATACAGAAACAGTTAATAAAGAACCAGTCAATAAACTGTACAAAATTCAATAAAGAACCAGTCAATAAATTGTGCACAAACTCAAAAAAGATACAGTCAATAAACTGTACAAAAGTCAATAAAGAACAGTCAATAAATTGTACACAATCTCAAAAAACAACCAGTCAATAAACTGTACAAAACTAACTAAAGAAACAGTCAATAAACTGTACAAAACTCAAAAAGAACCAGTCAATAACTGTACAAAACTCAATAAAGAACCAGTCAATAAACTGTACAAAAGTGAATAAAGAACCAGTCAGTAAACTGTACAAAACTCAATAAAGAACCAGTCAATAAACTGTAGAAAACTCAATAAAGAACCTGTCAATAAACTGTACAAAACTCAATAAAGAACCAGTTAATAAACTGTACAAAACTCAATAAAGAACCAGTCAATAAACTGAACAAAACTAACTAAAGAAACAGTCAATAAACTGTACAAAACTGCATAAAGAACCAGTCAATAATCTGTACAAAACTCAATAAAGAACCAGTCAATAAACTGTACAAAACTGAATAAAGAACCAGTCAATAAACTGAACAAAACTAAGTAAAGAAACAGTCAATAAAATGTACAAAACTCAATAAAGAAACAGTCAATAAACTGTACAAAGCTAAATAAAGAAACAGTCAATAAACTGTACAAAATTCAATAAAGAACCAGTCAATAAACTGTACAAAACTCAATAAAGAACCAGTCAATAAACTGAAAAAAACTAAATAAAGAAACAGTCAATAAACTGTACAAAACTATATACAGAAACAGTTAATAAAGAACCAGTCAATAAACTGTACAAAACTCAATAAAGAACCAGTCAATAAATTGTGCACAAACTCAATAAAGAAACAGCCAATAAACTGTACAAAACTCAATAAAGAACCAGTCAATAAACTGTACAAAACTCAATAAAGAGCCAGTCAATAAACTGTACAAAACTAAATAAAGAAACAGTCAATAAACTGAACAAAACTAAATAAACAAACAGTCAATAAACTGTACAAAACTAAATAAACAACCAGTCAATAAATTGTACACAAACTAAATAAAGAAACAGTCAATAAATTGTAAAAAACTCAATAAAGAACCAGTCAGTAAACTGTACAAAACTGAATAAAGAACCAGTCAATAAACTGTACAAAACTCAATAAAGAACCATTCAATAAACTGTACAAAACTCAATAAAGAACCAGTTAATAAACTGTACAAAACTCAATAAAGAAACAGTAAAAAAACTGTACAAAACTAAATAAAGATACAGTCAATAAACTGTACAAAACTATATACAGAAACAGTTAATAAAGAACCAGTCAATAAACTGTACAAAATTCAATAAAGAACCAGTCAATAAATTGTGCACAAACTCAAAAAGATACAGTCAATAAACTGTACAAAACTAAATAAAGAAACAGTCAATAAACTGTACAAAACTCAAAAAAGAACCAGTCAATAACTGTACAAAACTCAATAAAGAACCAGTCAATAAACTGTACAAAAGTGAATAAAGAACCAGTCAGTAAACTGTACAAAACTCAATAAAGAACCAGTCAATAAACTGTACAAAACTCAATAAAGAACCATGCAATAAACTGTACAAAACTCAATAAAGAACCAGTTAATAAACTGTACAAAACTCAATAAAGAACCAGTCAATAAACTGAAAAAAACTAAATAAAGAAACAGTCAATAAACTGTACAAAACTCAATAAAGAACCATTCAATAAACTGTACAAAACTCAATAAAGAACCATGCAATAAACTGTACAAAACTCAATAAAGAACCAGTTAATAAACTGTACAAAACTCAATAAAGAACCAGTCAATAAACTGAAAAAAACTAAATAAAGAAACAGTCAATAAACTGTACAAAACTCAATAAAGAAACAGTCAATAAACTGTACAAAGCTAAACAAAGCAACAGTCAATAAACTGTACAAACCTCAATAAAGAACCAGTCAATAAACTGTACAAAACTCAATAAAGAACCAGTCAATAAACTATACAAAACTCAATAAAGAACCAGTCAATAAACTGTACAAAAGTCAATAAAGAATCAGTCAATAAATTGTACAAAACTGAATAAAGAACCAGGCAATAAACTGTACAAAATTCAATAAAGAACCAGTCAATAAACTGTACAAAACTGAATAAAGAACCAGGCAATAAACTGTACAAAACTCAATAAAGAACCAGTCAATAAACTGTACAAAACTCAATAAAGAACCAGTTAATAAACTGTACGAAACTCAATAAAGAACCAGTCAATAAACTGTACAAAACTAAATAAAGAACAAGTCAATAAACTGTACAAAACTCAATAAAGAACCAGTCAATAAACTGTACGAAACTGAATAAAGAACCAGTCAATAAACTGTACAAAACTCAATAAAGAACCAGTCAATAAACTGTACAAAACTCAATAAAGAACCAGTCAATAAACTGTCCATAACTAAATAAAGAATCAGTCAATAAACTGTACAAAACTATATACAGAAACAGTCAATAAAGAACCAGTCAATAAACTGTACAAAACTCAATAAAGAACCAGTCAATAAATTGTGCACAAACTCAATAAAGAAACAGTCAATAAACTGTACAAAACTCAATAAAGAACCAGTTAATAAACTGTACGAAACTCAATAAAGAACCAGTCAATAAACTGTACAAAACTAAATAAAGAACAAGTCAATAAACTGTACAAAACTCAATAAAGAACCAGTCAATAAACTGTACGAAACTGAATAAAGAACCAGTCAATAAACTGTACAAAACTCAAAAAGAACCAGTCAATAACTGTACAAAACTCAATAAAGAACCAGTCAATAAACTGTACAAAAGTGAATAAAGAACCAGTCAGTAAACTGTACAAAACTCAATAAAGAAACAGTCAATAAACTGTACAAAACTGCATAAAGAACCAGTCAATAATCTGTACAAAACTCAATAAAGAACCAGTCAATAAACTGTACAAAACTGAATAAAGAACCAGTCAATAAACTGAACAAAACTAAGTAAAGAAACAGTCAATAAAATGTACAAAACTCAATAAAGAAACAGTCAATAAACTGTGCAAAGCTAAATAAAGAAACAGTCAATAAACTGTACAAAATTCAATAAAGAACCAGTCAATAAACTGTACAAAACTCAATAAAGAACCAGTCAATAAACTGAAAAAAACTAAATAAAGAACCAGTCAATAAACTGTACAAAACTCAATAAAGAACCAGTCAATAAATTGTGCACAAACTCAATAAAGAAACAGCCAATAAACTGTACAAAACTCAATAAAGAACCAGTCAATAAACTGTACAAAACTCAATAAAGAGCCAGTCAATAAACTGTACAAAACTAAATAAAGAAACAGTCAATAAACTGAACAAAACTAAATAAACAAACAGTCAATAAACTGTACAAAACTAAATAAACAACCAGTCAATAAATTGTACACAAACTAAATAAAGAAACAGTCAATAAATTGTACAAAACTCAATAAAGAACCAGTCAGTAAACTGTACAAAACTGAATAAAGAACCAGTCAATAAACTGTACAAAACTCAATAAAGAACCATTCAATAAACTGTACAAAACTCAATAAAGAACCAGTTAATAAACTGTACAAAACTCAATAAAGAAACAGTAAAAAAACTGTACAAAACTAAATAAAGATACAGTCAATAAACTGTACAAAACTATATACAGAAACAGTTAATAAAGAACCAGTCAATAAACTGTACAAAATTCAATAAAGAACCAGTCAATAAATTGTGCACAAACTCAAAAAGATACAGTCAATAAACTGTACAAAACTAAATAAAGAAACAGTCAATAAACTGTACAAAACTCAAAAAAGAACCAGTCAATAACTGTACAAAACTCAATAAAGAACCAGTCAATAAACTGTACAAAAGTGAATAAAGAACCAGTCAGTAAACTGTACAAAACTCAATAAAGAACCGGTCAATAAACTGTACAAAACTCAATAAAGAACCATGCAATAAACTGTACAAAACTCAATAAAGAACCAGTTAATAAACTGTACAAAACTCAATAAAGAACCAGTCAATAAACTGAAAAAAACTAAATAAAGAAACAGTCAATAAACTGTACAAAACTCAATAAAGAACCATTCAATAAACTGTACAAAACTCAATAAAGAACCATGCAATAAACTGTACAAAACTCAATAAAGAACCAGTCAATAAACTGAAAAAAACTAAATAAAGAAACAGTCAATAAACTGTACAAAACTCAATAAAGAAACAGTCAATAAACTGTACAAAGCTAAACAAAGCAACAGTCAATAAACTGTACAAACCTCAATAAAGAACCAGTCAATAAACTGTACAAAACTCAATAAAGAACCAGTCAATAAACTATACAAAACTCAATAAAGAACCAGTCAATAAACTGTACAAAAGTCAATAAAGAACCAGTCAATAAATTGTACAAAACTGAATAAAGAACCAGGCAATAAACTGTACAAAATTCAATAAAGAACCAGTCAATAAACTGTACAAAACTGAATAAAGAACCAGGCAATAAACTGTACAAAACTCAATAAAGAACCAGTCAATAAACTGTACAAAACTCAATAAAGAACCAGTTAATAAACTGTACGAAACTCAATAAAGAACCAGTCAATAAACTGTACAAAACTAAATAAAGAACAAGTCAATAAACTGTACAAAACTCAATAAAGAACCAGTCAATAAACTGTACGAAACTGAATAAAGAACCAGTCAATAAACTGTACAAAACTCAATAAAGAACAAGTCAATAAACTGTACAAAACTCAATAAAGAACCAGTCAATAAACTGTCCATAACTAAATAAAGAATCAGTCAATAAACTGTACAAAACTATATACAGAAACAGTCAATAAAGAACCAGTCAATAAACTGTACAAAACTCAATAAAGAACCAGTCAATAAATTGTGCACAAACTCAATAAAGAAACAGTCAATAAACTGTACAAAACTCAATAAAGAACCAGTTAATAAACTGTACGAAACTCAATAAAGAACCAGTCAATAAACTGTACAAAACTAAATAAAGAACAAGTCAATAAACTGTACAAAACTCAATAAAGAACCAGTCAATAAACTGTACGAAACTGAATAAAGAACCAGTCAATAAACTGTACAAAACTCAATAAAGAACCAGTCAATAAACTGTACAAAACTCAATAAAGAACCAGTCAATAAACTGTCCATAACTAAATAAAGAATCAGTCAATAAACTGTACAAAACTATATACAGAAACAGTCAATAAAGAACCAGTCAATAAACTGTACAAAACTCAATAAAGAACCAGTCAATAAATTGTGCACAAACTCAATAAAGAAACAGTCAATAAACTGTACAAAACTCAATAAAGAACCAGTTAATAAACTGTACAAAACTCAATAAAGAACCAGTCAATAAACTGTCCATAACTAAATAAAGAATCAGTCAATAAACTGTACAAAACTATATACAGAAACAGTCAATAAAGAACCAGTCAATAAACTGTACAAAACTCAATAAAGAACCTGTCAATAAATTGTGCACAAACTCAATAAAGAAACAGTCAATAAACTGTACAAAACTCAATAAAGAACCAGTTAATAAACTGTACAAAACTCAATAAAGAACCAGTCAATAAACTGTACAAAACTAAATAAAGAAACAGTCAATAAACTGTACAAAACTCAATAAAGAACCAGTCAGTAAACTGTACAAAACTGAATAAAGAACCAGTCAATAAAATGTACAAAAATCAATAAAGAACCAGTCAATAAACTGTACAAAACTCAATAAAGAACCTGTCAATAAATTGTGCACAAACTCAATAAAGAAACAGTCAATAAACTGTACAAAACTCAATAAAGAACCAGTTAATAAACTGTACAAAACTCAATAAAGAACCAGTCAATAAACTGTACAAAACTAAATAAAGAAACAGTCAATAAACTGTACAAAACTCAATAAAGAACCAGTCAGTAAACTGTACAAAACTGAATAAAGAACCAGTCAATAAAATGTACAAAAATCAATAAAGAACCATTCAATAAACTGTACAAAACTCAATAAAGAACCAGTTAATAAACTGTACAAAACTCAATAAAGAACCAGTCAATAAACTGTACAAAACTAAATAAAGAAACAGTCAATAAACTGTACAAAACTCAATAAAGAACCAGTCAGTAAACTGTACAAAACTGAATAAAGAACCAGTCAATAAACTGTACAAAACTCAATAAAGAACCATTCAATAAACTGTACAAAACTCAATAAAGAACCAGTTAAAAAACTGTACAAAACTCAATAAAGAAGCAGACAATATACTGTACAAAACTCAATAAAGAACCAGTCAATAAACTGTACAAAACTAAATAAAGAAACAGTCAATAAACTGTACAAAACTATGTACAGAAACAGTTAATAAAGAACCAGTCAATAAACTGTTCAAAATTCAATAAAGAAGCAGTCAATAAATTGTGCACAAACTCAAAAAAGATACAGTCAATAAACTGTACAAAAGTCAATAAAGAACAGTCAATAAATTGTACACAAACTCAAACAAAACAGGCAGTCAATAAACTGTACAAAACTAAATAAAGAAACAGTCAATAAACTGTACAAAACTGCATAAAGAACCAGTCAATAAACTGTACAAAACTCAAAAAAGAACCAGTCAATAACTGTACAAAACTCAATAAAGAACCAGTCAATAAACTGTACAAAAGTGAATAAAGAACCAGTCAATAAACTGTACAAAATTCAATAAAGAACCAGTCAATAAACTATACAAACCTCAATAAAGAACCAGTCAATAAACTGTACAAAACTCAATAAAGAACCAGTTTATAAACTGTACAAAACTCAATAAAGAACCAGTCAATAAACTGTACAAAACTAAATTAAGAAGCAGTCAATAAACTGTACAAAACTCAATAAAGAACCAGTCAATAAACTGTACAAAACTGAATAAAGAACCAGTCAATAAACTGTACAAAACTCAATAAAGAACTAGTCAATAAACTGTACAAAACTAAATAAAGAAACAGTCAATAAACTGTACAAAACTATATACAGAAACAGTTAATAAAGAACCAGTCAATAAACTGAACAAAACTCAATAAAGAACCACTCAATAAATTGTGCACAAACTCAATAAAGAAACAGTCAATAAACTGTACAAAACTCAATAAAGAACCAGTCAATAAAATGTACAAAACTCAATAAAGAGCCAGTCAATAAACTCTACAAAACTCAATAAAGAACCAGTCACTAAACTGCACAAAACTAAATAAAGAAACAGTTAATAAAATGTAAAAAACTCAATAAAGAACCAGTCAATAAACTGTACAAAACTGAATAAAGAACCAGTCAATAAACTGTACAAAACTCAATAAAGAACCAGTCAATAAACTGTACAAAACTCAATAAAGAACCAGTCAATAAACTGAACAAAACTAAATAAAGAAACAGTCAATAAACTGTACAAAACTCAATAAAGAACATGTCAATAAACTGTACAAAACTCAATAAAGAACCAGTCAATAAACTGTACAAAACTAAATTAAGAACCAGTCAAAAACTATACAAAACTCAATAAAGAACAAGTCAATAAACTGTACAAAAGTCAATAAAGAACCAGCCAATAAATTGTACACAAACTAAATAAAGAAACAGTCAATAAACTGTACAAAACTCAATAAAGAACCAGTTAATAAACTGTACAAAACTTAATAAAGAACCAGTCAATTAACTGTACAAAACTAAATAAAGAAACAGTCAATAAACTGTACAAAACTCCATAAAGAACCAGTCAATAAACTGTACAAAACTGAATAAAGAACCAGTCAATAAACTGTACAAAACGCAATAAAGAACCAGTCAATAAACTACAAAACTCAATAAAGAACCAGTTAATAAACTGTATAAAACTCAATAAAAACCAGTCAATAAACTATACAAAACTAAATAAAGAAACAGTCAATAAACTGTACAAAAATCAATAAAGAACCAGTCAATAAACTGTACAAAACTGAATAAAGAACCAGTCAATAAACTATACAAAACTCAATAAAGAACCAGTCAATAAACTGTACAAAACTCAATAAAGAACCAGTCAATAAACTGTGCACAAACTCAATAAAGAACCAGTCACTAAACTGCACAAAACTAAATAAAGAACCAGTTAATAAACTGTACAAAACTCAGTAAAAAACCAGTCAATAAATTGTGCACAAACTCAATAAAGAAACAGTAAAAAAACTGTACAAAACTAAATAAAGATACAGTCAATAAACTGTACAAAACTATATACAGAAACAGTTAATAAAGAACCAGTCAATAAACTGTACAAAAGTGAATAAAGAAACAGTCAATAAACTGAACAAAACTAAATAAACAAACAGTCAATAAACTGTACAAAACTAAATAAACAACCAGTCAATAAATTGTACACAAACTAAATAAAGAAACAGTCAATAAATTGTACAAAACTCAATAAAGAACCAGTCAGTAAACTGTACAAAACTGAATAAAGAACCAGTCAATAAACTGTACAAAACTCAATAAAGAACCATTCAATAAACTGTACAAAACTCAATAAAGAACCAGTTAATAAACTGTACAAAACTCAATAAAGAAACAGTAAAAAAACTGTACAAAACTAAATAAAGATACAGTCAATAAACTGTACAAAACTATATACAGAAACAGTTAATAAAGAACCAGTCAATAAACTGTACAAAATTCAATAAAGAACCAGTCAATAAATTGTGCAAAAACTCAAAAAGATACAGTCAATAAACTGTACAAAACTAAATAAAGAAACAGTCAATAAACTGTACAAAACTCAAAAAAGAACCAGTCAATAACTGTACAAAACTCAATAAAGAACCAGTCAATAAACTGTACAAAAGTGAATAAAGAACCAGTCAGTAAACTGTACAAAACTCAATAAAGAACCAGTCAATAAACTGTACAAAACTCAATAAAGAACCATGCAATAAACTGTACAAAACTCAATAAAGAACCAGTTAATAAACTGTACAAAACTCAATAAAGAACCAGTCAATAAACTGAAAAAAACTAAAAAAAGAAACAGTCAATAAACTGTACAAAACTCAATAAAGAACCATTCAATAAACTGTTCAAAACTCAATAAAGAACCATGCAATAAACTGTACAAAACTCAATAAAGAACCAGTTAATAAACTGTACAAAACTCAATAAAGAACCAGTCAATAAACTGAAAAAAACTAAATAAAGAAACAGTCAATAAACTGTACAAAACTCAATAAAGAAACAGTCAATAAACTGTACAAAGCTAAACAAAGCAACAGTCAATAAACTGTACAAACCTTAATAAAGAACCAGTCAATAAACTGTACAAAACTCAATAAAGAACCAGTCAATAAACTATACAAAACTCAATAAAGAACCAGTCAATAAACTGTACAAAAGTCAATAAAGAACCAGTCAATAAATTGTACAAAACTGAATAAAGAACCAGGCAATAAACTGTACAAAATTCAATAAAGAACCAGTCAATAAACTGTACAAAACTGAATAAAGAACCAGGCAATAAACTGTACAAAACTCAATAAAGAACCAGTCAATAAACTGTACAAAACTCAATAAAGAACCAGTTAATAAACTGTACGAAACTCAATAAAGAACCAGTCAATAAACTGTACAAAACTAAATAAAGAACAAGTCAATAAACTGTACAAAACTCAATAAAGAACCAGTCAATAAACTGTACGAAACTGAATAAAGAACCAGTCAATAAACTGTACAAAACTCAATAAAGAACAAGTCAATAAACTATGCAAAACTCAATAAAGAACCAGTCAATAAACTGTCCATAACTAAATAAAGAATCAGTCAATAAACTGTACAAAACTATATACAGAAACAGTCAATAAAGAACCAGTCAATAAACTGTACAAAACTCAATAAAGAACCAGTCAATAAATTGTGCACAAACTCAATAAAGAAACAGTCAATAAACTGTACAAAACTCAATAAAGAACCAGTTAATAAACTGTACGAAACTCAATAAAGAACCAGTCAATAAACTGTACAAAACTAAATAAAGAACAAGTCAATAAACTGTACAAAACTCAGTAAAGAACCAGTCAATAAACTGTACGAAACTGAATAAAGAACCAGTCAATAAACTGTACAAAACTCAATAAAGAACAAGTCAATAAACTGTACAAAACTCAATAAAGAACCAGTCAATAAACTGTCCATAACTAAATAAAGAATCAGTCAATAAACTGTACAAAACTATATACAGAAACAGTCAATAAAGAACCAGTCAATAAACTGTACAAAACTCAATAAAGAACCAGTCAATAAATTGTGCACAAACTCAATAAAGAAACAGTCAATAAGCTGTACAAAACTCAATAAAGAACCAGTTAATAAACTGTACAAAACTCAATAAAGAACCAGTCAATAAACTGTCCATAACTAAATAAAGAATCAGTCAATAAACTGTACAAAACTATATACAGAAACAGTCAATAAAGAACCAGTCAATAAACTGTACAAAACTCAATAAAGAACCAGTCAATAAATTGTGCACAAACTCAATAAAGAAACAGTCAATAAACTGTACAAAACTCAATAAAGAACCAGTTAATAAACTGTACAAAACTCAATAAAGAACCAGTCAATAAACTGTACAAAACTAAATAAAGAAACAGTCAATAAACTGTACAAAACTCAATAAAGAACCAGTCAATAAACTGTACAAAACTGAATAAAGAACCAGTCAATAAACTGTACAAAAATCAATAAAGAACCATTCAATAAACTGTACAAAACTCAATAAAGAACCAGTTAATAAACTGTACAAAACTCAATAAAGAACCAGTCAATAAACTGTACAAAACTAAATAAAGAAACAGTCAATAAACTGTACAAAACTCAATAAAGAACCTGTCAGTAAACTGTACAAAACTGAATAAAGAACCAGTCAATAAACTGTACAAAACTCAATAAAGAACCATTCAATAAACTGTACAAAACTCAATAAAGAACCAGTTAATAAACTGTACAAAACTCAATAAAGAAGCAGACAATATACTGTACAAAACTCAATAAAGAACCAGTCAATAAACTGTACAAAACTAAATAAAGAAACAGTCAATAAACTGTACAAAACTATGTACAGAAACAGTTAATAAAGAACCAGTCAATAAACTGTTCAAAATTCAATAAAGAAGCAGTCAATAAATTGTGCACAAACTCAAAAAAGATACCGTCAATAAACTGTACAAAAGTCAATAAAGAACAGTCAATAAATTGTACACAAACTCAAACAAAACAGGCAGTCAATAAACTGTACAAAACTAAATAAAGAAACAGTCAATAAACTGTACAAAACTGCATAAAGAACCAGTCAATAAACTGTACAAAACTCAATAAAGAACAAGTCAATAAACTATGCAAAACTCAATAAAGAACCAGTCAATAAACTGTCCATAAGTAAATAAAGAATCAGTCAATAAACTGTACAAAACTATATACAGAAACAGTCAATAAAGAACCAGTCAATAAACTGTACAAAACTCAATAAAGAACCAGTCAATAAATTGTGCACAAACTCAATAAAGAAACAGTCAATAAACTGTACAAAACTCAATAAAGAACCAGTTAATAAACTGTACGAAACTCAATAAAGAACCAGTCAATAAACTGTACAAAACTAAATAAAGAACAAGTCAATAAACTGTACAAAACTCAATAAAGAACCAGTCAATAAACTGTACGAAACTGAATAAAGAACCAGTCAATAAACTGTACAAAACTCAATAAAGAACAAGTCAATAAACTGTACAAAACTCAATAAAGAACCAGTCAATAAACTGTCCATAACTAAATAAAGAATCAGTCAATAAACTGTACAAAACTATATACAGAAACAGTCAATAAAGAACCAGTCAATAAACTGTACAAAACTCAATAAAGAACCAGTCAATAAATTGTGCACAAACTCAATAAAGAAACAGTCAATAAGCTGTACAAAACTCAATAAAGAACCAGTTAATAAACTGTACAAAACTCAATAAAGAACCAGTCAATAAACTGTCCATAACTAAATAAAGAATCAGTCAATAAACTGTACAAAACTATATACAGAAACAGTCAATAAAGAACCAGTCAATAAACTGTACAAAACTCAATAAAGAACCAGTCAATAAATTGTGCACAAACTCAATAAAGAAACAGTCAATAAACTGTACAAAACTCAATAAAGAACCAGTTAATAAACTGTACAAAACTCAATAAAGAACCAGTCAATAAACTGTACAAAACTAAATAAAGAAACAGTCAATAAACTGTACAAAACTCAATAAAGAACCAGTCAGTAAACTGTACAAAACTGAATAAAGAACCAGTCAATAAACTGTACAAAAATCAATAAAGAACCATTCAATAAACTGTACAAAACTCAATAAAGAACCAGTTAATAAACTGTACAAAACTCAATAAAGAACCAGTCAATAAACTGTACAAAACTAAATAAAGAAACAGTCAATAAACTGTACAAAACTCAATAAAGAACCAGTCAGTAAACTGTACAAAACTGAATAAAGAACCAGTCAATAAACTGTACAAAACTCAATAAAGAACCATTCAATAAACTGTACAAAACTCAATAAAGAACCAGTTAATAAACTGTACAAAACTCAATAAAGAAGCAGACAATATACTGTACAAAACTCAATAAAGAACCAGTCAATAAACTGTACAAAACTAAATAAAGAAACAGTCAATAAACTGTACAAAACTATGTACAGAAACAGTTAATAAAGAACCAGTCAATAAACTGTTCAAAATTCAATAAAGAAGCAGTCAATAAATTGTGCACAAACTCAAAAAAGATACCGTCAATAAACTGTACAAAAGTCAATAAAGAACAGTCAATAAATTGTACACAAACTCAAACAAAACAGGCAGTCAATAAACTGTACAAAACTAAATAAAGAAACAGTCAATAAACTGTACAAAACTGCATAAAGAACCAGTCAATAAACTGTACAAAACTCAAAAAAGAACCAGTCAATAACTGTACAAAACTCAATAAAGAACCAGTCAATAAACTGTACAAAAGTGAATAAAGAACCAGTCAATAAACTGTACAAAATTCAATAAAGAACCAGTCAATAAACTATACAAACCTCAATAAAGAACCAGTCAATAAACTGTACAAAACTCAATAAAGAACCAGTTTATAAACTGTACAAAACTCAATAAAGAACCAGTCAATAAACTGTACAAAACTAAATTAAGAAGCAGTCAATAAACTGTACAAAACTCAATAAAGAACCAGTCAATAAACTGTACAAAACTGAATAAAGAACCAGTCAATAAACTGTACAAAACTCAATAAAGAACTAGTCAATAAACTGTACAAAACTAAATAAAGAAACAGTCAATAAACTGTACAAAACTATATACAGAAACAGTTAATAAAGAACCAGTCAATAAACTGAACAAAACTCAATAAAGAACCACTCAATAAATTGTGCACAAACTCAATAAAGAAACAGTCAATAAACTGTACAAAACTCAATAAAGAACCAGTCAATAAAATGTACAAAACTCAATAAAGAGCCAGTCAATAAACTCTACAAAACTCAATAAAGAACCAGTCACTAAACTGCACAAAACTAAATAAAGAAACAGTTAATAAAATGTAAAAAACTCAATAAAGAACCAGTCAATAAACTGTACAAAACTGAATAAAGAACCAGTCAATAAACTGTACAAAACTCAATAAAGAACCAGTCAATAAACTGTACAAAACTCAATAAAGAACCAGTCAATAAACTGAACAAAACTAAATAAAGAAACAGTCAATAAACTGTACAAAACTCAATAAAGAACATGTCAATAAACTGTACAAAACTCAATAAAGAACCAGTCAATAAACTGTACAAAACTAAATTAAGAACCAGTCAAAAACTATACAAAACTCAATAAAGAACAAGTCAATAAACTGTACAAAAGTCAATAAAGAACCAGCCAATAAATTGTACACAAACTAAATAAAGAAACAGTCAATAAACTGTACAAAACTCAATAAAGAACCAGTTAATAAACTGTACAAAACTTAATAAAGAACCAGTCAATTAACTGTACAAAACTAAATAAAGAAACAGTCAATAAACTGTACAAAACTCCATAAAGAACCAGTCAATAAACTGTACAAAACTGAATAAAGAACCAGTCAATAAACTGTACAAAACGCAATAAAGAACCAGTCAATAAACTACAAAACTCAATAAAGAACCAGTTAATAAACTGTATAAAACTCAATAAAAACCAGTCAATAAACTATACAAAACTAAATAAAGAAACAGTCAATAAACTGTACAAAACTCAATAAAGAACCAGTCAATAAACTGTACAAAACTAAATAAAGAACCAGTCAATAAACTATACAAAACTCAATAAAGAACCAGTCAATAAACTGTACAAAACTCAATAAAGAACCAGTCAATAAACTGTGCACAAACTCAATAAAGAACCAGTCACTAAACTGCACAAAACTAAATAAAGAACCAGTTAATAAACTGTACAAAACTCAGTAAAAAACCAGTCAATAAATTGTGCACAAACTCAATAAAGAAACAGTCAATAAACAGTACAAAACTCAGTAAAAAACCAGTCAATAAATTGTGCACAAACTCAATAAAGAAACAGTCAATAAACTGTACAAAACTCAATAAAGAACCAGTCAATAAACTGTACAAAACTCAATATAGAACCAGTTAATAAACTGTACGAAACTCAATAAAGAACCAGTCAATAAACGGTACAAAACTAAATAAAGAAACAGTCAATAAACTGTACAAAACTCAATAAAGAACCAGTCAATAAACTGTACAAAACTCAATAAAGAACCAGTCACTAAACTGCACAAAACTAAATAAAGAAACAGTTAATAAAATGTACAAAACTCCATAAAGAACCAGTCAATAAACTGTACAAAACTGAATAAAGAACCAATCAATAAACTGTACAAAACTCAATAAAGAACCAGTCAATAAACTACAAAACTCAATAAAGAACCAGTTAATAAACTGTACAAAACTCCATAAAGAACCAGTCAATAAACTGTACAAAACTGAATAAAGAACCAATCAATAAACTGTACAAAACTCAATAAAGAACCAGTCAATAAACTGTACAAAACTGAATAAAGAACCAGTCAATAAACTATACAAAACTCAATAAAGAACCAGTCAATAAACTGTACAAAACTCAATAAAGAACCAGTCAATAAACTGTGCACAAACTCAATAAAGAACCAGTCAATAAATTGTGCACAAACTCAATAAAGAAACAGTCAATAAACTGTACAAAACTCAATAAAAAACCAGTCAATAAATTGTGCACAAACTCAATAAAGAAACAGTCAATAAACTGTACAAAACTCAATAAAGAACCAGTCAATAAACTGTACAAAACTCAATATAGAACCAGTTAATAAACTGTACGAAACTCAATAAAGAACCAGTCAATAAACGGTACAAAACTAAATAAAGAAACAGTCAATAAACTGTACAAAACTCAATAAAGAACCAGTCAATAAACTGTACAAAACTGAATAAAGAACCAGTCAATAAACTGTACAAAACTCAAAAAGAACCATTCAATAAACTGTACAAAACTCAATAAAGAACCAGTCAATAAACTGTACAAAACTAAATAAAGAAACAGTCAATAAATTGTACAAAACTCAACAAAGAACCAGTCAGTAAACTGTACAAAACTCAATAAAGAACCAGTTTATAAACTGTACAAAACTCAATAAAGAAGCAGTCAATATACTGTACAAAACTCAATAAAGAAACAGTCAATAAACTGTACAAAACTAAATAAAGAAACAGACAATAAACTGTACAAAACTATATACAGAAACAGTTAATAAAGAACCAGTCAATAAACTGTACAAAATTCAATAAAGAACCAGTCAATAAATTGTGCACAAACTCAAAAAGATACAGTCAATAAACTGCACAAATGTCAATAAAGAACAGTCAAAAAATTGTACTCAAACTCAAAAAACAACCAGTCAATAAACTGTACAAAACTGCATAAAGAACCAGTCAATAATCTGTACAAAACTCAATAAAGAACCAGTCAATAAACTGAACAAAACTAAGTAAAGAAACAGTCAATAAACTGTACAAAACTGCATAAAGAACCAGTCAATAATCTGTACAAAACTCAATAAAGAACCAGTCAATAAACTGAACAAAACTAAGTAAAGAAACAGTCAATAAACTGTACAAAACTCAATAAAGAAACAGTCAATAAACTGTACAAAACTCAGTTAAGAACCAGTCAATAAACTGTACAAAACTCAATAAAGAACCAGTCAATAAACTGTACAAAACTCAATAAAGAACCAGTCAATAAACTGTACAAAAGTCAATAAAGAACCAGTCAATAAATTGTACACAAACTAAATAAAGAAACAGTCAATAAACTGTACAAAACTCAATAAAGAACCAGTTAATAAACTGTACAAAACTCAATAAAGAACCAGTCAATTAACTGTACAAAGCTAAATAAAGAAACAATCAATTAACTGTACAAAACTCAATAAAGAACCAGTCAATAAACTGTACAAAATTGAATAAAGAACCAGTCAATAAACTGTACAAATCTCAATAAAGAACCAGTCAATAAATTGTGCACAAACTCAATAAAGAAACAGTCAATAAACTGTACAAAACTCAATAAAAAACCAGTCAATAAATTGTGCACAAACTCAATAAAGAAACAGTCAATAAACTGTACAAAACTCAATAAAGAACCAGTCAATAAACTGTACAAAACTCAATATAGAACCAGTTAATAAACTGTACGAAACTCAATAAAGAACCAGTCAATAAACGGTACAAAACTAAATAAAGAAACAGTCAATAAACTGTACAAAACTGAATAAAGAACCAGTCAATAAACTGTACAAAACTGAATAAAGAACCAGTCAATAAACTGTACAAAACTCAAAAAGAACCATTCAATAAACTGTACAAAACTCAATAAAGAACCAGTCAATAAACTGTACAAAACTAAATAAAGAAACAGTCAATAAATTGTACAAAACTCAACAAAGAACCAGTCAGTAAACTGTACAAAACTCAATAAAGAACCAGTTTATAAACTGTACAAAACTCAATAAAGAAGCAGTCAATATACTGTACAAAACTCAATAAAGAAACAGTCAATAAACTGTACAAAACTAAATAAAGAAACAGACAATAAACTGTACAAAACTATATACAGAAACAGTTAATAAAGAACCAGTCAATAAACTGTACAAAATTCAATAAAGAACCAGTCAATAAATTGTGCACAAACTCAAAAAGATACAGTCAATAAACTGCACAAATGTCAATAAAGAACAGTCAAAAAATTGTACTCAAACTCAAAAAACAACCAGTCAATAAACTGTACAAAACTAAATAAAGAAACAGTCAATAAACTGTACAAAACTGCATAAAGAACCAGTCAATAATCTGTACAAAACTCAATAAAGAACCAGTCAATAAACTGAACAAAACTAAGTAAAGAAACAGTCAATAAACTGTACAAAACTCAATAAAGAAACAGTCAATAAACTGTACAAAACTCAGTTAAGAACCAGTCAATAAACTGTACAAAACTCAATAAAGAACCAGTCAATAAACTATACAAAACTCAATAAAGAACCAGTCAATAAACTGTACAAAAGTCAATAAAGAACCAGTCAATAAATTGTACTCAAACTAAATAAAGAAACAGTCAATAAACTGTACAAAACTCAATAAAGAACCAGTTAATAAACTGTACAAAACTCAATAAAGAACCAGTCAATTAACTGTACAAAGCTAAATAAAGAAACAATCAATTAACTGTACAAAACTCAATAAAGAACCAGTCAATAAACTGTACAAAATTGAATAAAGAACCAGTCAATAAACTGTACAAATCTCAATAAAGAACCAGTCAATAAACTGTACAAACTCAATAAAGAACCATTTAATAAACTGTACGAAACCCAATAAAGAACCAGTCAATAAACTGTACAAAACTAAATAAAGAAACAGTAAATAAACTGTACAAAACTCAATAAAGAAGCAGTCAATAAACTGTACAAAACTGAATAAAGAACCAGTCAATAAACTGTACAAAACTCAATAAAGAACAAGTCAATAAACTGTACAAAACTCAATAAAGAACCAGTTAATAAACTGTATAAAACTCAATAAAAACCAGTCAATAAACTATACAAAACTAAATAAAGAAACAGTCAATAAACTGTACAAAACTCAATAAAGAACCAGTCAATAAACTGTACAAAACTGAATAAAGAACCAGTCAATAAACTATACAAAACTCAATAAAGAACCAGTCAATAAACTGTACAAAACTCAATAAAGAACCAGTCAATAAACTGTGCACAAACTCAATAAAGAACCAGTCACTAAACTGCACAAAACTAAATAAAGAACCAGTTAATAAACTGTACAAAACTCAGTAAAAAACCAGTCAATAAATTGTGCACAAACTCAATAAAGAAACAGTCAATAAACAGTACAAAACTCAGTAAAAAACCAGTCAATAAATTGTGCACAAACTCAATAAAGAAACAGTCAATAAACTGTACAAAACTCAATAAAGAACCAGTCAATAAACTGTACAAAACTCAATATAGAACCAGTTAATAAACTGTACGAAACTCAATAAAGAACCAGTCAATAAACGGTACAAAACTAAATAAAGAAACAGTCAATAAACTGTACAAAACTCAATAAAGAACCAGTCAATAAACTGTACAAAACTCAATAAAGAACCAGTCACTAAACTGCACAAAACTAAATAAAGAAACAGTTAATAAAATGTACAAAACTCCATAAAGAACCAGTCAATAAACTGTACAAAACTGAATAAAGAACCAATCAATAAACTGTACAAAACTCAATAAAGAACCAGTCAATAAACTACAAAACTCAATAAAGAACCAGTTAATAAACTGTATAAAACTCAATAAAAACCAGTCAATAAACTATACAAAACTAAATAAAGAAACAGTCAATAAACTGTACAAAACTCAATAAAGAACCAGTCAATAAACTGTACAAAACTGAATAAAGAACCAGTCAATAAACTATACAAAACTCAATAAAGAACCAGTCAATAAACTGTACAAAACTCAATAAAGAACCAGTCAATAAACTGTGCACAAACTCAATAAAGAACCAGTCAATAAATTGTGCACAAACTCAATAAAGAAACAGTCAATAAACTGTACAAAACTCAATAAAAAACCAGTCAATAAATTGTGCACAAACTCAATAAAGAAACAGTCAATAAACTGTACAAAACTCAATAAAGAACCAGTCAATAAACTGTACAAAACTCAATATAGAACCAGTTAATAAACTGTACGAAACTCAATAAAGAACCAGTCAATAAACGGTACAAAACTAAATAAAGAAACAGTCAATAAACTGTACAAAACTCAATAAAGAACCAGTCAATAAACTGTACAAAACTGAATAAAGAACCAGTCAATAAACTGTACAAAACTCAAAAAGAACCAGTCAATAAACTGTACAAAACTCAATAAAGAACCAGTCAATAAACTGTACAAAACTAAATAAAGAAACAGTCAATAAATTGTACAAAACTCAATTAAGAACCAGTCAGTAAACTGTACAAAACTCAATAAAGAACCAGTTTATAAACTGTACAAAACTCAATAAAGAAGCAGTCAATATACTGTACAAAACTCAATAAAGAAACAGTCAATAAACTGTACAAAACTAAATAAAGAAACAGTCAATAAACTGTACAAAACTATATACAGAAACAGTTAATAAAGAACCAGTCAATAAACTGTACAAAATTCAATAAAGAACCAGTCAATAAATTGTGCACAAACTCAAAAAGATACAGTCAATAAACTGCACAAATGTCAATAAAGAACAGTCAAAAAATTGTACTCAAACTCAAAAAACAACCAGTCAATAAACTGTACAAAACTAAATAAAGAAACAGTCAATAAACTGTACAAAACTGCATAAAGAACCAGTCAATAATCTGTACAAAACTCAATAAAGAACCAGTCAATAAACTGTACAAAACTCAATAAAGAACCAGTCAATAAACTGAACAAAACTAAGTAAAGAAACAGTCAATAAACTGTACAAAACTCAATAAAGAAACAGTCAATAAACTGTACAAAACTCAGTTAAGAACCAGTCAATAAACTGTACAAAACTCAATAAAGAACCAGTCAATAAACTATACAAAACTCAATAAAGAACCAGTCAATAAACTGTACAAAAGTCAATAAAGAACCAGTCAATAAATTGTACACAAACTAAATAAAGAAACAGTCAATAAACTGTACAAAACTCAATAAAGAACCAGTTAATAAACTGTACAAAACTCAATAAAGAACCAGTCAATTAACTGTACAAAGCTAAATAAAGAAACAATCAATTAACTGTACAAAACTCAATAAAGAACCAGTCAATAAACTGTACAAAACTCAATAAAGAACCAGTCAATAAACGGTACAAAACTAAATAAAGAAACAGTCAATAAACTGTACAAAACTCAATAAAGAACCAGTCAATAAACTGTACAAAACTCAATAAAGAACCAGTCACTAAACTGCACAAAACTAAATAAAGAAACAGTTAATAAAATGTACAAAACTCCATAAAGAACCAGTCAATAAACTGTACAAAACTGAATAAAGAACCAATCAATAAACTGTACAAAACTCAATAAAGAACCAGTCAATAAACTACAAAACTCAATATAGAACCAGTTAATAAACTGTATAAAACTCAATAAAAACCAGTCAATAAACTATACAAAACTAAATAAAGAACCAGTCAATAAACTGTACAAAACTCAATAAAGAACCAGTCAATAAACTGTACAAAACTGAATAAAGAACCAGTCAATAAACTATACAAAACTCAATAAAGAACCAGTCAATAAACTGTACAAAACTCAATAAAGAACCAGTCAATAAATTGTGCACAAACTCAATAAAGAACCAGTCAATAAATTGTGCACAAACTCAATAAAGAAACAGTCAATAAACTGTACAAAACTCAATAAAAAACCAGTCAATAAATTGTGCACAAACTCAATAAAGAAACAGTCAATAAACTGTACAAAACTCAATAAAGAACCAGTCAATAAACTGTACAAAACTCAATAAAGAACCAGTTAATAAACTGTACGAAACTCAATAAAGAACCAGTCAATAAACGGTACAAAACTAAATAAAGAAACAGTCAATAAACTGTACAAAACTCAATAAAGAACCAGTCAATAAACTGTACAAAACTGAATAAAGAACCAGTCAATAAACTGTACAAAACTCAAAAAGAACCAGTCAATAAACTGTACAAAACTCAATAAAGAACCAGTCAATAAACTGTACAAAACTAAATAAAGAAACAGTCAATAAATTGTACAAAACTCAATAAAGAACCAGTCAGTAAACTGTACAAAACTCAATAAAGAACCAGTTTATAAACTGTACAAAACTCAATAAAGAAGCAGTCAATATACTGTACAAAACTCAATAAAGAAACAGTCAATAAACTGTACAAAACTAAATAAAGAAACAGACAATAAACTGTACAAAACTATATACAGAAACAGTTAATAAAGAACCAGTCAATAAACTGTACAAAATTCAATAAAGAACCAGTCAATAAATTGTGCACAAACTCAAAAAGATACAGTCAATAAACTGCACAAATGTCAATAAAGAACAGTCAAAAAATTGTACTCAAACTCAAAAAACAACCAGTCAATAAACTGTACAAAACTAAATAAAGAAACAGTCAATAAACTGTACAAAACTGCATAAAGAACCAGTCAATAATCTGTACAAAACTCAATAAAGAACCAGTCAATAAACTGTACAAAACTCAATAAACAACCAGTCAATAAACTGAACAAAACTAAGTAAAGAAACAGTCAATAAACTGTACAAAACTCAATAAAGAAACAGTCAATAAACTGTACAAAACTCAGTTAAGAACCAGTCAATAAACTGTACAAAACTCAATAAAGAACCAGTCAATAAACTATACAAAACTCAATAAAGAACCAGTCAATAAACTGTACAAAAGTCAATAAAGAACCAGTCAATAAATTGTACACAAACTAAATAAAGAAACAGTCAATAAACTGTACAAAACTCAATAAAGAACCAGTTAATAAACTGTACAAAACTCAATAAAGAACCAGTCAATTAACTGTACAAAGCTAAACAAAGAAACAATCAATTAACTGTACAAAACTCAATAAAGAACCAGTCAATAAACTGTACAAAATTGAATAAAGAACCAGTCAATAAACTGTACAAATCTCAATAAAGAACCAGTCAATAAACTGTACAAACTCAATAAAGAACCATTTAATAAACTGTACGAAACCCAATAAAGAACCAGTCAATAAACTGTACAAAACTAAATAAAGAAACAGTAAATAAACTGTACAAAACTCAATAAAGAAGCAGTCAATAAACTATACAAAACTAAATAAAGAAACAGTCAATAAACTGTACAAAACTCAATAAAGAACCAGTCAATAAACTGTACAAAACTGAATAAAGAACCAGTCAATAAACTATACAAAACTCAATAAAGAACCAGTCAATAAACTGTACAAAACTCAATAAAGAACCAGTCAATAAACTGTGCACAAACTCAATAAAGAACCAGTCAATAAATTGTGCACAAACTCAATAAAGAAACAGTCAATAAACTGTACAAAACTCAATAAAGAACCAGTTAATAAACTGTACAAAACTCAATAAAGAACCAGTCAATTAACTGTACAAAGCTAAATAAAGAAACAATCAATTAACTGTACAAAACTCAATAAAGAACCAGTCAATAAACTGTACAAAACTCAATAAAGAACCAGTCAATAAACGGTACAAAACTAAATAAAGAAACAGTCAATAAACTGTACAAAACTCAATAAAGAACCAGTCAATAAACTGTACAAAACTCAATAAAGAACCAGTCACTAAACTGCACAAAACTAAATAAAGAAACAGTTAATAAAATGTACAAAACTCCATAAAGAACCAGTCAATAAACTGTACAAAACTCAATAAAGAACCAATCAATAAACTGTACAAAACTCAATAAAGAACCAGTCAATAAACTACAAAACTCAATATAGAACCAGTTAATAAACTGTATAAAACTCAATAAAAACCAGTCAATAAACTATACAAAACTAAATAAAGAACCAGTCAATAAACTGTACAAAACTCAATAAAGAACCAGTCAATAAACTGTACAAAACTGAATAAAGAACCAGTCAATAAACTATACAAAACTCAATAAAGAACCAGTCAATAAACTGTACAAAACTCAATAAAGAACCAGTCAATAAACTGTGCACAAACTCAATAAAGAACCAGTCAATAAATTGTGCACAAACTCAATAAAGAAACAGTCAATAAACTGTACAAAACTCAATAAAGAACCAGTCAATAAATTGTGCACAAACTCAATAAAGAAACAGTCAATAAACTGTACAAAACTCAATAAAGAACCAGTCAATAAACTGTACAAAACTCAATATAGAACCAGTTAATAAACTGTACGAAACTCAATAAAGAACCAGTCAATAAACGGTACAAAACTAAATAAAGAAACAGTCAATAAACTGTACAAAACTCAATAAAGAACCAGTCAATAAACTGTACAAAACTGAATAAAGAACCAGTCAATAAACTGTACAAAACTCAAAAAGAACCAGTCAATAAACTGTACAAAACTCAATAAAGAACCAGTCAATAAACTGTACAAAACTAAATAAAGAACCAGTCAATAAATTGTACAAAACTAAATAAAGAACCAGTCAATAAATTGTACAAAACTCAATAAAGAACCAGTTTATAAACTGTACAAAACTCAATAAAGAAGCAGTCAATATACTGTACAAAACTCAATAAAGAAACAGTCAATAAACTGTACAAAACTAAATAAAGAAACAGACAATAAACTGTACAAAACTATATACAGAAACAGTTAATAAAGAACCAGTCAATAAACTGTACAAAATTCAATAAAGAACCAGTCAATAAATTGTGCACAAACTCAAAAAGATACAGTCAATAAACTGCACAAATGTCAATAAAGAACAGTCAAAAAATTGTACTCAAACTCAAAAAACAACCAGTCAATAAACTGTACAAAACTAAATAAAGAAACAGTCAATAAACTGTACAAAACTGCATAAAGAACCAGTCAATAATCTGTACAAAACTCAATAAAGAACCAGTCAATAAACTGTACAAAACTCAATAAACAACCAGTCAATAAACTGAACAAAACTAAGTAAAGAAACAGTCAATAAACTGTACAAAACTCAATAAAGAAACAGTCAATAAACTGTACAAAACTCAGTTAAGAACCAGTCAATAAACTGTACAAAACTCAATAAAGAACCAGTCAATAAACTATACAAAACTCAATAAAGAACCAGTCAATAAACTGTACAAAAGTCAATAAAGAACCAGTCAATAAATTGTACACAAACTAAATAAAGAAACAGTCAATAAACTGTACAAAACTCAATAAAGAACCAGTTAATAAACTGTACAAAACTCAATAAAGAACCAGTCAATTAACTGTACAAAGCTAAATAAAGAAACAATCAATTAACTGTACAAAACTCAATAAAGAACCAGTCAATAAACTGTACAAAATTGAATAAAGAACCAGTCAATAAACTGTACAAATCTCAATAAAGAACCAGTCAATAAACTGTACAAACTCAATAAAGAACCATTTAATAAACTGTACGAAACCCAATAAAGAACCAGTCAATAAACTGTACAAAACTAAATAAAGAAACAGTAAATAAACTGTACAAAACTCAATAAAGAAGCAGTCAATAAACTATACAAAACTAAATAAAGAAACAGTCAATAAACTGTACAAAACTCAATAAAGAACCAGTCAATAAACTGTACAAAACTCAATAAAGAACCAGTCAATAAACTATACAAAACTCAATAAAGAACCAGTCAATAAACTGTACAAAACTCAATAAAGAACCAGTCAATAAATTGTGCACAAACTCAATAAAGAACCAGTCAATAAATTGTGCACAAACTCAATAAAGAAACAGTCAATAAACTGTACAAAACTCAATAAAGAACCAGTCAATAAATTGTGCACAAACTCAATAAAGAAACAGTCAATAAACTGTACAAAACTCAATAAAGAACCAGTCAATAAACTGTACAAAACTCAA
The DNA here is from genome assembly GCA_944474755.1 of Limnoperna fortunei. Classification (NCBI taxonomy): domain Eukaryota; kingdom Metazoa; phylum Mollusca; class Bivalvia; order Mytilida; family Modiolidae; genus Limnoperna; species Limnoperna fortunei. Next base: position 22,447,641 of record OX104118.1, on the reverse strand, counting down.
TATAGAACCAGTTAATAAACTGTACGAAACTCAATAAAGAACCAGTCAATAAACGGTACAAAACTAAATAAAGAAACAGTCAATAAACTGTACAAAACTCAATAAAGAACCAGTCAATAAACTGTACAAAACTGAATAAAGAACCAGTCAATAAACTGTACAAAACTCAAAAAGAACCAGTCAATAAACTGTACAAAACTCAATAAAGAACCAGTCAATAAACTGTACAAAACTAAATAAAGAAACAGTCAATAAATTGTACAAAACTCAATTAAGAACCAGTCAGTAAACTGTACAAAACTCAATAAAGAACCAGTTTATAAACTGTACAAAACTCAATAAAGAAGCAGTCAATATACTGTACAAAACTCAATAAAGAAACAGTCAATAAACTGTACAAAACTAAATAAAGAAACAGACAATAAACTGTACAAAACTATATACAGAAACAGTTAATAAAGAACCAGTCAATAAACTGTACAAAATTCAATAAAGAACCAGTCAATAAATTGTGCACAAACTCAAAAAGATACAGTCAATAAACTGCACAAATGTCAATAAAGAACAGTCAAAAAATTGTACTCAAACTCAAAAAACAACCAGTCAATAAACTGTACAAAACTAAATAAAGAAACAGTCAATAAACTGTACAAAACTGCATAAAGAACCAGTCAATAATCTGTACAAAACTCAATAAAGAACCAGTCAATAAACTGTACAAAACTCAATAAAGAACCAGTCAATAATCTGAACAAAACTAAGTAAAGAAACAGTCAATAAACTGTACAAAACTCAATAAAGAAACAGTCAATAAACTGTACAAAACTCAGTTAAGAACCAGTCAATAAACTGTACAAAACTCAATAAAGAACCAGTCAATAAACTATACAAAACTCAATAAAGAACCAGTCAATAAACTGTACAAAAGTCAATAAAGAACCAGTCAATAAATTGTACACAAACTAAATAAAGAAACAGTCAATAAACTGTACAAAACTCAATAAAGAACCAGTTAATAAACTGTACAAAACTCAATAAAGAACCAGTCAATTAACTGTACAAAGCTAAATAAAGAAACAATCAATTAACTGTACAAAACTCAATAAAGAACCAGTCAATAAACTGTACAAAACTCAATAAAGAACCAGTCAATAAACGGTACAAAACTAAATAAAGAAACAGTCAATAAACTGTACAAAACTCAATAAAGAACCAGTCAATAAACTGTACAAAACTCAATAAAGAACCAGTCACTAAACTGCACAAAACTAAATAAAGAAACAGTTAATAAAATGTACAAAACTCTATAAAGAACCAGTCAATAAACTGTACAAAACTGAATAAAGAACCAATCAATAAACTGTACAAAACTCAATAAAGAACCAGTCAATAAACTACAAAACTCAATAAAGAACCAGTTAATAAACTGTATAAAACTCAATAAAAACCAGTCAATAAACTATACAAAACTAAATAAAGAAACAGTCAATAAACTGTACAAAACTCAATAAAGAACCAGTCAATAAACTGTACAAAACTGAATAAAGAACCAGTCAATAAACTATACAAAACTCAATAAAGAACCAGTCAATAAACTGTACAAAACTCAATAAAGAACCAGTCAATAAACTGTGCACAAACTCAATAAAGAACCAGTCAATAAATTGTGCACAAACTCAATAAAGAAACAGTCAATAAACTGTACAAAACTCAATAAAAAACCAGTCAATAAATTGTGCACAAACTCAATAAAGAAACATTCAATAAACTGTACAAAACTCAATAAAGAACCAGTCAATAAACTGTACAAAACTCAATATAGAACCAGTTAATAAACTGTACGAAACTCAATAAAGAACCAGTCAATAAACGGTACAAAACTAAATAAAGAAACAGTCAATAAACTGTACAAAACTCAATAAAGAACCAGTCAATAAACTGTACAAAACTGAATAAAGAACCAGTCAATAAACTGTACAAAACTCAAAAAGAACCAGTCAATAAACTGTACAAAACTCAATAAAGAACCAGTCAATAAACTGTACAAAACTAAATAAAGAAACAGTCAATAAATTGTACAAAACTCAATAAAGAACCAGTCAGTAAACTGTACAAAACTCAATAAAGAACCAGTTTATAAACTGTACAAAACTCAATAAAGAAGCAGTCAATATACTGTACAAAACTCAATAAAGAAACAGTCAATAAACTGTACAAAACTAAATAAAGAAACAGACAATAAACTGTACAAAACTATATACAGAAACAGTTAATAAAGAACCAGTCAATAAACTGTACAAAATTCAATAAAGAACCAGTCAATAAATTGTGCACAAACTCAAAAAGATACAGTCAATAAACTGCACAAATGTCAATAAAGAACAGTCAAAAAATTGTACTCAAACTCAAAAAACAACCAGTCAATAAACTGTACAAAACTAAATAAAGAAACAGTCAATAAACTGTACAAAACTGCATAAAGAACCAGTCAATAATCTGTACAAAACTCAATAAAGAACCAGTCAATAAACTGTACAAAACTCAATAAACAACCAGTCAATAAACTGAACAAAACTAAGTAAAGAAACAGTCAATAAACTGTACAAAACTCAATAAAGAAACAGTCAATAAACTGTACAAAACTCAGTTAAGAACCAGTCAATAAACTGTACAAAACTCAATAAAGAACCAGTCAATAAACTATACAAAACTCAATAAAGAACCAGTCAATAAACTGTACAAAAGTCAATAAAGAACCAGTCAATAAATTGTACACAAACTAAATAAAGAAACAGTCAATAAACTGTACAAAACTCAATAAAGAACCAGTTAATAAACTGTACAAAACTCAATAAAGAACCAGTCAATTAACTGTACAAAGCTAAATAAAGAAACAATCAATTAACTGTACAAAACTCCATAAAGAACCAGTCAATAAACTGTACAAAATTGAATAAAGAACCAGTCAATAAACTGTACAAATCTCAATAAAGAACCAGTCAATAAACTGTACAAACTCAATAAAGAACCATTTAATAAACTGTACGAAACCCAATAAAGAACCAGTCAATAAACTGTACAAAACTAAATAAAGAAACAGTAAATAAACTGTACAAAACTCAATAAAGAAGCAGTCAATAAACTGTACAAAACTGAATAAAGAACGAGTCAATAAACTGTACAAAACTCAATAAAGAACAAGTCAATAAACTGTACAAAACTCAATAAAGAACCAGTCAATAAACTGTACAAAACTATATACAGAAACAGTTAATAAAGAACCAGTCAATAAACTGTACAAAACTCAATAAAGAACCAGTCAATAAATTGTGCACAAACTCAATAAAGAAACAGCCAATAAACTGTACAAAACTCAATAAAGAACCAGTCAATAAACTGTACAAAACTCAATAAAGAGCCAGTCAATAAACTGTACAAAACTCAATAAAGAAACAGTCAATAAACTGAACAAAACTAAATAAACAAACAGTCAATAAACTGTACAAAACTAAATAAACAACCAGTCAATAAATTGTACACAAACTAAATAAAGAAACAGTCAATAAACTGTACAAAACTCAATAAAGAACCAGTCAGTAAACTGTACAAAACTGAATAAAGAACCAGTCAATAAACTGTACAAAACTCAATAAAGAACCATTCAATAAACTGTACAAAACTCAATAAAGAACCAGTTAATCAACTGTACAAAACTCAATAAAGAAGCAGTCAATATACTGTACAAAACTCAATAAAGAAACATTAAAAAAACTGTACAAAACTAAATAAAGAAACAGTCAATAAACTGTACAAAACTATATACAGAAACAGTTAATAAAGAACCAGTCAATAAACTGTACAAAATTCAATAAAGAACCAGTCAATAAATTGTGCACAAACTCAAAAAAGATACAGTCAATAAACTGTACAAAAGTCAATAAAGAACAGTAAATAAATTGTACACAATCTCAAAAAACAACAAGTCAATAAACTGTACAAAACTAACTAAAGAAACAGTCAATAAACTGTACAAAACTCAAAAAAGAACCAGTCAATAACTGTACAAAACTCAATAAAGAACCAGTCAATAAACTGTACAAAAGTGAATAAAGAACCAGTCAGTAAACTGTACAAAACTCAATAAAGAACCAGTCAATAAACTGTACAAAACTCAATAAAGAACCAGTCAATAAACTGTACAAAACTCAATAAAGAACCAGTTAATAAACTGTACAAAACTCAATAAAGAACCAGTCAATAAACTGAACAAAACTAAATAAAGAAACAGTCAATAAACTGTACAAAACTGCATAAAGAACCAGTCAATAATCTGTACAAAACTCAATAAAGAACCAGTCAATAAACTGTACAAAACTCAATAAAGAACCAGTCAATAAACTGAACAAAACTAAGTAAAGAAACAGTCAATAAACTGTACAAAACTCAATAAAGAAACAGTCAATAAACTGTACAAAGCTAAATAAAGAAACAGTCAATAAACTGTACAAAACTCAATAAAGAACCAGTCAATAAACTGTACAAAACTCAATAAAGAACCAGTCAATAAACTGAAAAAAACTAAATAAAGAAACAGTCAATAAACTGTACAAAACTATATACAGAAACAGTTAATAAAGAACCAGTCAATAAACTGTACAAAACTCAATAAAGAACCAGTCAATAAATTGTGCACAAACTCAATAAAGAAACAGCCAATAAACTGTACAAAACTCAATAAAGAACCAGTCAATAAACTGTACAAAACTCAATAAAGAGCCAGTCAATAAACTGTACAAAACTAAATAAAGAAACAGTCAATAAACTGAACAAAACGAAATAAACAAACAGTCAATAAACTGTACAAAACTAAATAAAGAACCAGTCAATAAATTGTACACAAACTAAATAAAGAAACAGTCAATAAACTGTACAAAACTCAATAAAGAACCAGTCAGTAAACTGTACAAAACTGAATAAAGAACCAGTCAATAAACTGTACAAAACTCAATAAAGAACCATTCAATAAACTGTACAAAACTCAATAAAGAACCAGTTAATAAACTGTACAAAACTCAATAAAGAAACAGTCAAAAAACTGTACAAAACTAAATAAAGATACAGTCAATAAACTGTACAAAACTATATACAGAAACAGTTAATAAAGAACCAGTCAATAAACTGTACAAAATTCAATAAAGAACCAGTCAATAAATTCTGCACAAACTCAAAAAGATACAGTCAATAAACTGTACAAAAGTCAATAAAGAACAGTCAATAAATTGTACACAATCTCAAAAAACAACCAATCAATAAACTGTACAAAACTAAATAAAGAAACAGTCAATAAACTGTACAAAACTCAAAAAAGAACCAGTCAATAACTGTACAAAACTCAATAAAGAACCAGTCAATAAACTGTACAAAAGTGAATAAAGAACCAGTCAGTAAACTGTACAAAACTCAATAAAGAACCAGTCAATAAACTGTACAAAACTCAATAAAGAACCAGTCAATAAACTGTACAAAACTCAATAAAGAACCAGTTAATAAACTGTACAAAACTCAATAAAGAACCAGTCAATAAACTGAAAAAAACTAAATAAAGAAACAGTCAATAAACTGTACAAAACTCAATAAAGAAACAGTCAATAAACTGTACAAAGCTAAATAAAGCAACAGTCAATAAACTGTACAAAACTCAATAAAGAACCAGTCAATAAACTGTACAAAACTCAATAAAGAACCAGTCAATAAACTATGCAAAACTCAATAAAGAACCAGTCAATAAACTGTACAAAAGTCAATAAAGAACCAGTCAATAAATTGTACACAAACTAAATAAAGAAACAGTCAAAAAACTGTAAAAAACTCAATAAAGAACGAGTTAATAAACTGTACAAAACTCTATAAAGAACCAGTCAATTAACTGTACAAAGCTAAATAAAGAACCAGTCAATAAACTGTACAAAATTCAATAAAGAACCAGTCAATAAACTGTACAAAACTGAATAAAGAACCAGGCAATAAACTGTACAAAACTCAATAAAGAACCAGTCAATAAACTGCACAAAACTAAATAAAGAAACAGTTAATAAAATGTACAAAACTCCATAAAGAACCAGTCAATAAACTGTACAAAACTGAATAAAGAACCAGTCAATGAACTGTACAAAACTCAATAAAGAACCAGTCAATAAACTACAAAACTCAATAAAGAACCAGTTAATAAACTGTATAAAACTCAATAAAAACCAGTCAATAAACTATACAAAACTAAATAAAGAAACAGTCAATAAACTGTACAAAACTCAATAAAGAACCAGTCAATAAACTGTACAAAACTGAATAAAGAAACAGTCAATAAACTATACAAAACTCAATAAAGAACCAGTCAATAAACCGTACAAAACTCAATAAAGAACAAGTCAATAAACTGTGCACAAACTCAATAAAGAACCAGTCAATAAATTGTGCACAAACTCAATAAAGAAACAGTCAATAAACTGTACAAAACTCAATAAAAAACCAGTCAATAAATTGTGCACAAACTCAATAAAGAAACAGTCAATAAACTGTACAAAACTCAATAAAGAACCAGTCAATAAACTGTACAAAACTCAATATAGAACCAGTTAATAAACTGTACGAAACTCAATAAAGAACCAGTCAATAAACGGTACAAAACTAAATAAAGAAACAGTCAATAAACTGTACAAAACTCAATAAAGAACCAGTCAATAAACTGTACAAAACTGAATAAAGAACCAGTAAATAAACTGTACAAAACTCAATAAAAAACCAGTCAATAAACTGTACAAAAGTCAATAAAGAACCAGCCAATAAATTGTACACAAACTAAATAAAGAAACAGTCAATAAACTGTACAAAACTCAATAAAGAACCAGTTAATAAACTGTACAAAACTTAATAAAGAACCAGTCAATTAACTGTACAAAACTAAATAAAGAAACAGTCAATAAACTGTACAAAACTCCATAAAGAACCAGTCAATAAACTGTACAAAACTGAATAAAGAACCAGTCAATAAACTGTACAAAACTCAATAAAGAACCAGTCAATAAACTACAAAACTCAATAAAGAACCAGTTAATAAACTGTATAAAACTCAATAAAAACCAGTCAATAAACTGTACAAAACTCAATAAAGAACCAGTCAATAAACTGTACAAAACTGAATAAAGAACCAGTCAATAAACTATACAAAACTCAATAAAGAACCAGTCAATAAACTGTACAAAACTCAATAAAGAACCAGTCAATAAACTGTGCAAAACTAAATAAAGAAACAGTCAATAAACTGTACAAAACTATATACAGAAACTGTTAATAAAGAACCAGTCAATAAACTGTACAAAACTCAATAAAGAACCAGTCAATAAATTGTGCAATGACTCAATAAAGAAACAGTCAATAAACTGTACAAAACTCAATAAAGAACCAGTCAATAAACTGTACAAAACTCAATATAAAACCAGTTAATAAACTGTACGAAACTCAATAAAGAACCAGTCAAAATAAACGGTACAAAACTAAATAAAGAAACAGTCAATAAACTGTACAAAACTCAATAAAGAACTAGTCAATAAACTGTACAAAACTGAATAAAGAACCAGTCAATAAACTGTACAAAACTCAAAAAGAACCAGTCAATAAACTGTACAAAACTCAATAAACAACCAGTCAATAAACTGTACAAAACTAAATAAAGAAACAGTCAATAAATTGTACAAAACTCAATAAAGAACCAGTCAGTAAACTAAACAAAACTCAATAAAGAACCAGTTTATAAACTGTACAAAACTCAATAAAGAACCAGTCAATAAACTGTACAAAACTAAATAAAGAAGCAGTCAATAAACTGTACAAAACTCAATAAAGAACCAGTCAATAAACTGTACAAAACTGAATAAAGAACCAGTCAATAAACTGTACAAAACTCAATAAAGAACTAGTCAATACACTGTACAAAACTAAATAAAGAAACAGTCAATAAACTGTACAAAACTATATACAGAAACAGTTAATAAAGAACCAGTCAATAAACTGAACAAAACTCAATAAAGAACCACTCAATAAATTGTGCACAAACCAAGAAACAGTCAATAAACTGTACAAAACTCAATAAAGAACCAGTCAATAAACTGTAGAAAACTCAATAAAGAGCCAGTCAATAAACTCTATAAAACTCAATAAAGAACCAGTCAGTAAACTGCACAAAACTAAATAAGGAAACAGTTAATAAAATGTACAAAACTCAATAAAGAACCAGTCAATAAACTGTATAAAACTGAATAAAGAACCAGTCAATAAACTGTACAAAACTCAATAAAGAACCAGTCAATAAACTGTAGAAAACTGAATAAAGAACCAGTCAATAAACTGTACAAAACTCAATAAAGAACAAGTCAATAAACTGTACAAAACTCAATAAAGAACCAGTCAATAAACTGTACAAAACTGAATAAAGAACCAGTCAATAAACTGTACAAAACTCAATAAAGAACCAGTCAATAAACTACAAAACTCAATAAAGAACCAGTTAATATACTGTATAAAACTCAATAAAAACCAGTCAATAAACTGTACAAAACTAAATAAAGAAACAGTCAATAAACTGTACAAAACTCAATAAAGAACCAGTCAATAAACTGTACAAAACTGAATAAAGAACCAGTCAATAAACTATACAAAACACAATAAAGAACCAGTCAATAAACTGTACAAAACTCAATAAAGAACCAGTCAATAAACTGTGCAAAACTAAATAAAGAAACAGTCAATAAACTGTACAAAACTATATACAGAAACTGTTAATAAAGAACCAGTCAATAAACTGTACAAAACTCAATAAAGAACCAGTCAATAAATTGTGCAATAACTCAATAAAGAAACAGTCAATAAACTGTACAAAACTCAAAAAGAACCAGTCAATAAACTGTACAAAACTAAATAAAGAAACAGTCAATAAACTGTACAAAACTCAATAAAGAACCAGTCAATAAACTGTACAAAACTGAATAAAGAACCAGTCAATAAACTGTACAAAACTCAAAAAGAACCAGTCAATAAACTGTACAAAACTCAATAAAGAACCAGTCAATAAACTGTACAAAACTAAATAAAGAAACAGTCAATAAATTGTACAAAACTCAATAAAGAACCAGTCAGTAAACTAAACAAAACTCAATAAAGAACCAGTTTATAAACTGTACAAAACTCAATAAAGAACCAGTCAATAAACTGCACAAAACTAAATAAAGAAACAGTTAATAAAATGTACAAAACTCCATAAAGAACCAGTCAATAAACTGTACAAAACTGAATAAAGAACCAGTCAATAAACTGTACAAAACTCAATAAAGAACCAGTCAATAAACTACAAAACTCAATAAAGAACCAGTTAATAAACTGTATAAAACTCAATAAAAACCAGTCAATAAACTATACAAAACTAAATAAAGAAACAGTCAATAAACTGTACAAAACTCAATAAAGAACCAGTCAATAAACTGTACAAAACTGAATAAAGAACCAGTCAATAAACTATACAAAACTCAATAAAGAACCAATCAATAAACTGTACAAAACTCAATAAAAACCAGTCAATAAACTGTGCACAAACTCAATAAAGAACCAGTCAATGAATTGTGCACAAACTCAATAAAGAAACAGTCAATAAACTGTACAAAACTCAATAAAAAACCAGTCAATAAATTGTGCACAAACTCAATAAAGAAACAGTCAATAAACTGTACAAAACTCAATAAAGAACCAGTCAATAAACTGTACAAAACTCAATATAGAACCAGTTAATAAACTGTACGAAACTCAATAAAGAACCAGTCAATGAACGGTACAAAACTAAATAAAGAAACAGTCAATAAACTGTACAAAACTCAATAAAGAACCAGTCAATAAACTGTACAAAACTGAATAAAGAACCAGTCAATAAACTGTACAAAACTCAAAAAGAACCAGTCAATAAACTGTACAAAACTCAATAAAGAACCAGTCAATAAACTGTACAAAACTAAATAAAGAAACAGTCAATAAATTGTACAAAACTCAATAAAGAACCAGTCAGTAAACTGTACAAAACTCAATAGAGAACCAGTTTATAAACTGTACAAAACTCAATAAATAACCAGTCAATAAACTGTACAAAACTCAATAAAGAGCCAGTCAATAAACTCTACAAAACTCAATAAAGAACCAGTCACGAAACTGCACAAAACTAAATAAAGAAACAGTTAATAAAATGTACAAAACTCAATAAAGAACCAGTCAATAAACTGTACAAAACTGAATAAAGAACCAGTCAATAAACTGTATAAAACTCAATAAAGAACCAGTCAATAAACTGTACAAAACTCAATAAAGAGCCAGTCAATAAACTCTACAAAACTCAATAAAGAACCAGTCACGAAACTGCACAAAACTAAATAAAGAAACAGTTAATAAAATGTACAAAACTCAATAAAGAACCAGTCAATAAACTGTACAAAACTGAATAAAGAACCAGTCAATAAACTGTACAAAACTCAATAAAAAACCAGTCAATAAACTGTGCAAAACTAAATAAAGAAACAGTCAATAAACTGTACAAAACTCAAAAAGAACCAGTCAATAAACTGTACAAAACTAAATAAAGAAACAGTCAATAAACTGTACAAAACTCAATAAAGAACCAGTCAATAAACTGTACAAAACTGAATAAAGAACCAGTCAATAAACTGTACAAAACTCAAAAAGAACCAGTCAATAAACTGTACAAAACTCAATAAAGAACCAGTCAATAAACTGTACAAAACTAAATAAAGAAACAGTCAATAAATTGTACAAAACTCAATAAAGAACCAGTCAGTAAACTAAACAAAACTCAATAAAGAACCAGTTTATAAACTGTACAAAACTCAATAAAGAACCAGTCAATAAACTGCACAAAACTAAATAAAGAAACAGTTAATAAAATGTACAAAACTCCATAAAGAACCAGTCAATAAACTGTACAAAACTGAATAAAGAACCAGTCAATAAACTGTGCAAAACTCAATAAAGAACCAGTCAATAAACTACAAAACTCAATAAAGAACCAGTTAATAAACTGTATAAAACTCAATAAAAACCAGTCAATAAACTATACAAAACTAAATAAAGAAACAGTCAATAAACTGTACAAAACTCAATAAAGAACCAGTCAATAAACTGTACAAAACTGAATAAAGAACCAGTCAATAAACTATACAAAACTCAATAAAGAACCAGTCAATAAACTGTACAAAACTCAATAAAAACCAGTCAATAAACTGTGCACAAACTCAATAAAGAACCAGTCAATAAATTGTGCACAAACTCAATAAAGAAACAGTCAATAAACTGTACAAAACTCAATAAAAAACCAGTCAATAAATTGTGCACAAACTCAATAAAGAAACAGTCAATAAACTGTACAAAACTCAATAAAGAACCAGTCAATAAACTGTACAAAACTCAATATAGAACCAGTTAATAAACTGTACGAAACTCAATAAAGAACCAGTCAATAAACGGTACAAAACTAAATAAAGAAACAGTCAATAAACTGTACAAAACTCAATAAAGAACCAGTCAATAAACTGTACAAAACTGAATAAAGAACCAGTCAATAAACTGTACAAAACTCAAAAAGAACCAGTCAATAAACTGTACAAAACTCAATAAAGAACCAGTCAATAAACTGTACAAAACTAAATAAAGAAACAGTCAATAAATTGTACAAAACTCAATAAAGAACCAGTGAGTAAACTGTACAAAACTCAATAGAGAACCAGTTTATAAACTGTACAAAACTCAATAAATAACCAGTCAATAAACTGTACAAAACTCAATAAAGAGCCAGTCAATAAACTCTACAAAACTCAATAAAGAACCAGTCACGAAACTGCACAAAACTAAATAAAGAAACAGTTAATAAAATGTACAAAACTCAATAAAGAACCAGTCAATAAACTGTACAAAACTGAATAAAGAACCAGTCAATAAACTGTATCAAACTCAATAAAGAACCAGTCAATAAACTGTACAAAACTCAATAAAGAACCAGTCAATAAACTGAACAAAACTAAATAAAGAAACAGTCAATAAACTATACAAAACTCAATAAAGAACCTGTCAATAAACTGTACAAAACTCAATAAAGAACCAGTCAATAAACTGTACAAAACTAAATAAAGAACCAGTAAAAAACTATACAAAACTCAATAAAGAACCAGTCAATAAACTGTACAAAAGTCAATAAAGAACCAGCCAATAAATTGTACACAAACTAAATAAACAAACAGTCAATAAACTGTACAAACCTCAATAAAGAACCAGTTAATAAACTGTTCAAAACGTAATAAAGAACAAGTCAATTAACTGTACAAAACTAAATAAAGAAACAGTCAATAAACTGTACAAAACTCCATAAAGAACCAGTCAATAAACTGTACAAAACTGAATAAAGAACCAGTCAATAAACTGTACAAAACTCAATAAAGAACCAGTCAATAAACTACAAAACTCAATAAAGAACCAGTTAATAAACTGTATAAAACTCAATAAAAACCAGTCAATAAACTGTACAAAACTAAATAAAGAAACAGTCAATAAACTGTACAAAACTCAATAAAGAACCAGTCAATAAACTGTACAAAACTCAATAAAGAACCAGTCAATAAACTATACAAAACTCAATAAAGAACCAGTCAATAAACTGTACAAAACTCAATAAAGAACCAGTCAATAAACTGTGCAAAACCAAATAAAGAAACAGTCAATAAACTGTACAAAACTATATACAGAAACTGTTAATAAAGAACAAGTCAATAAACTGTACAAAACTCAATATAGAACCAGTCAATAAATTGTGCAATAACTCAATAAAGAAACAGTCAATAAACTGTACAAAACTCAATAAAGAACCAGTCAATAAACTGTACAAAACTCACTATAGAACCAGTTAATAAACTGTACGAAACTCAATAAAGAACCAGTCAAAATAAACGGTACAAAACTAAATAAAGAAACAGTTAATAAACTGTACAAAACTCAATAAAGAACCAGTCAATAAACTGTACAAAACTGAATAAAGAACCAGTCAATAAACTGTACAAAACTCAAAAAGAACCAGTCAATAAACTGTACAAAACTCAATAAAGAACCAGTCAATAAACTGTACAAAACTAAATAAGAAACAGTCAATAAATTGTACAAAACTCAATAAAGAACCAGTCAGTAAACTAAACAAAACTCAATAAAGAACCAGTTTATAAACTGTACAAAACTCAATAAAGAACCAGTCAATAAACTGTACAAAACTAAATAAAGAAGCAGTCAATAAACTGTACAAAACTCAATAAAGAACCAGTCAATAAACTGTACAAAACTGAATAAAGAACCAGTCAATAAACTGTACAAAACTCAATAAAGAACTAGTCAATAAACTGTACAAAACTAAATAAAGAAACAGTCAATAAACTGTACAAAACTATATACAGAAACAGTTAATAAAGAACCAGTCAATAAACTGAACAAAACTCAATAAAGAACCACTCAATAAATTGTGCACAAACTCAATAAAGAAACTGTCAATAAACTGTACAAAACTCAATAAAGAACCAGTCAATAAACTGTACAAAACTCAATAAAGAACAAGTCAATAAACTGTACAAAACTCAATAAAGAACCAGTCAATAAACTGTACAAAACTGAATAAAGAACCAGTCAATAAACTGTACAAAACTCAATAAAGAACCAGTCAATAAACTACAAAACTCAATAAAGAACCAGTTAATAAACTGTATAAAACTCAATAAAAACCAGTCAATAAACTGTACAAAACTAAATAAAGAAACAGTCAATAAACTGTACAAAACTCAATAAAGAACCAGTCAATAAACTGTACAAAACTGAATAAAGAACCAGTCAATAAACTATACAAAACTCAATTAAGAACCAGTCAATAAGCTGTACAAAACTCAATAAAGAACCAGTCAATAAACTGTGCAAAACTAAATAAAGAAACAGTCAATAAACTGTACAAAACTATATACAGAAACTGTTAATAAAGAACCAGTCAATAAACTGTACAAAACTCAATAAAGAACCAGTCAATAAATTGTGCAATAACTCAATAAAGAAACAGTCAATAAACTGTACAAAACTCAATAAAGAACCAGTCAATAAACTGTACAAAACTCAATATAGAACCAGTTAATAAACTGTACGAAACTCAATAAAGAACCAGTCAAAATAAACGGTACAAAACTAAATAAAGAAACAGTCAATAAACTGTACAAAACTCAATAAAGAACCAGTCAATAAACTGTACAAAACTGAATAAAGAACCAGTCAACAAACTGTACAAACCTCAAAAAGAACCAGTCAATAAACTGTACAAAACTCAATAAAGAACCAGTCAATAAACTGTACAAAACTAAATAAAGAAACAGTCAATAAATTGTACAAAACTCAATAAAGAACCAGTCAGTAAACTAAACAAAACTCAATAAAGAACCAGTTTATAAACTGTACAAAACTCTATAAAGAACCAGTCAATAAACTGTACAAAACTAAATATAGAAGCAGTCAATAAACTGTACAAAACTCAATAAAGAACCAGTCAATAAACTGTACAAAACTGAATAAAGAACAAGTCAATAAACTGTACAAAACTCAATAAAGAACTAGTCAATAAACTGTACAAAACTAAATAAAGAAACAGTCAATAAACTCTACAAAACTATATACAGAAACAGTTAATAAAGAACCAGTCAATAAACTGAACAAAACTCAATAAAGAACCACTCAATAAATTATGCACAAACTCAATAAAGAAACAGTCAATAAACTGTACAAAACTCAATAAAGAACCAGTCAATAAACTGTACAAAACTCAATAAAGAGCCAGTCAATAAACTCTACAAAACTCAATAAAGAACCAGTCAGTAAACTGCACAAAACTAAATAAAGAAACAGTTAATAAAATGTACAAAACTCAATAAAGAACCAGTCAATAAACTGTATAAAACTGAATAAAGAACCAGTCAATAAACTGTACAAAACTCAATAAAGAACCAGTCAATAAACTGTACAAAACTGAATAAAGAACCAGTCAATAAACTGTACAAAACTCAATAAAGAACAAGTCAATAAACTGTACAAAACTCAATAAAGAACCAGTCAATAAACTGTACAAAACTATATACAGAAACAGTTAATAAAGAACCAGTCAATAAACTGTACAAAACTCAATAAAGAACCAGTCAATAAATTGTGCACAACTCAATAAAGAAACAGCCAATAAACTGTACAAAATTCAATAAAGAACCAGTCAATAAACTGTACAAAACTCAATAAAGAGCCAGTCAATAAACTGTACAAAACTAAATAAAGAAACAGTCAATAAACTGAACAAAACTAAATAAACAAACAGTCAATAAACTGTACAAAACTAAATAAACAACCAGTCAATAAATTGTACATCAACTAAATAAAGAAACAGTCAATAAACTGTACAAAACTCAATAAAGAACCAGTCAGTAAACTGTACAAAACTGAATAAAGAACCAGTCAATAAACTGTACAAAACTCAATAAAGAACCATTCAATAAACTGTACAAAACTCAATAAAGAACCAGTTAATAAACTGTACAAAACTCAATAAAGAAGCAGTCAATATACTGTAAAAAACTCAATAAAGAAACAGTCAAAAAACTGTACAAAACTAAATAAAGAAACAGTCAATAAACTGTACAAAACTATATACAGAAACAGTTAATAAAGAACCAGTCAATAAACTGTACAAAATTCAATAAAGAACAAGTCAATAAATTGTGCACAATCTTAAAAAAGATACAGTCAATAAACTGTACAAAAGTCAATAAAGAACAGTCAATAAATTGTACACAATCTCAAAAAACAACCAGTCAATAAACTGTACAAAACTAACTAAAGAAACAGTCAATAAACTGTACAAAACTCAAAAAAGAACCAGTCAATAACTGTACAAAACTCAATAAAGAACCAGTCAATAAACTGTACAAAAGTGACTAAAGAACCAGTCAGTAAACTGTACAAAACTCAATAAAGAACCAGTCAATAAACTGTACAAAACTCAATAAAGAACCAGTCAATAAACTGTACAAAACTCAATAAAGAACCAGTCAATAAACTGTACAAAACTCAATAAAGAACCAGTTTATAAACTGTACAAAACTCAATAACGAACCAGTCAATAAACTGAACAAAACTAAATAAAGAAACAGTCAATAAACTGTACAAAACTGCATAAAGAACCAGTCAATAATCTGTACAAAACTCAATAAAGAACCAGTCAATAAACTGTACAAAACTCAATAAAGAACCAGTCAATAAACTGAACAAATCTAAGTAAAGAAACAGTCAATAAACTGTACAAAACTCAATAAAGAAACAGTCAATAAGCTGTACAAAGCTAAATAAAGAAACAGTCAATAAACTGTACAAAACTCAATAAAGAACCAGTCAATAAACTGTACAAAACTCAATAAAGAACCAGTCAATAAACTATACAAAACTCAATAAAGAACCAGTCAATAAACTGTACAAAAGTCAATAAAGAACCAGTCAATAAATTGTACACAAACTAAATAAAGAAACAGTCAATAAACTGTACAAAACTCAATAAAGAACCAGTTAATAAACTGTACAAAACTCAATAAAGAACCAGTCAATTAACTGTACAAAGCTAAATAAAGAAACAGTCAATAAACTGTACAAAACTCAATAAAGAACCAGTCAATAAACTGTACAAAATTGAATAAAGAACCAGTCAATAAACTGTACAAATCTCAATAAAGAACCAGTCAATAAACTGTACAAACTCAATAAAGAACCAGTTAATAAACTGTACGAAACTCAATAAAGAACCAGTCAATAAACTGTACAAAACTAAATAAAGAAACAGTAAATAAACTGTACAAAACTCAATAAAGAAGCAGTCAATAAACTGTACAAAACTGAATAAAGAACCAGTCAATAAACTGTACAAAACTCAATAAAGAACAAGTCAATAAACTGTATAAAACTCAATAAAGAACCAGTCAATAACCTGTAGAAAACTAAATAAAGAAACAGTCAATAAACTGTACAAAACTATATACAGAAACAGTTAATAAAGAACCAGTCAATAAACTGTACAAAACTCAATAAAGAACCAGTCAATAAATTGTGCACAAACTCAATAAAGAAACAGCCAATAAACTGTACAAAACTCAATAAAGAACCAGTCAATAAACTGTACAAAACTCAATAAAGAGCCAGTCAATAAACTGTACAAAACTAAATAAAGAAACAGTCAATAATCTGAACAAAACTAAATAAACAAACAGTCAATAAACTGTACAAAACTAAATAAACAACCAGTCAATAAATTGTACACAAACTAAATAAAGAAACAGTCAATAAACTGTACAAAACTCAATAAAGAACCAGTCAGTAAACTGTACAAAACTGAATAAAGAACCAGTCAATAAACTGTACAGAACTCAATAAAGAACCATTCAATAAACTGTACAAAACTCAATAAAGAACCAGTTAATAAACTGTACAAAACTCAATAAAGAAACAGTCAAAAAACTGTACAAAACTAAATAAAGATACAGTCAATAAACTGTACAAAACTATATACAGAAACAGTTAATAAAGAACCAGTCAATAAACTGTACAAAACTCAATAAAGAACCAGTCAATAAACTGTACAAAACTCAATAAAGAACCAGTTAATAAACTGTACAAAACTCAATAAAGAACCAGTCAATAAACTGTACAAAAGTGAATAAAGAACCAGTCAGTAAACTGTACAAAACTGCATAAAGAACCAGTCAATAATCTGTACAAAACTCAATAAAGAACCAGTCAATAAACTGTACAAAACTCAATAAAGAAACAGTCAATAAACTGAACAAAACTAAGTAAAGAAACAGTCAATAAACTGTACAAAACTCAATAAAGAAACAGTCAATAAACTGTACAAAGCTAAATAAAGAAACAGTCAATAAACTGTACAAAACTCAATAAAGAACCAGTCAATAAACTGTACAAAACTCAATAAAGAACCAGTCAATAAACTATACAAAACTCAATAAAGAACCAGTCAATAAACTGTACAAAAGTCAATAAAGAACCAGTCAATAAATTGTTCACAAACTAAATAAAGAAACAGTCAATAAACTGTACAAAACTCAATAAAGAACCAGTTAATAAACTGTACAAAACTCAATAAAGAACCAGTCAATTAACTGTACAAAGCTAAATAAAGAAACAGTCAATAAACTGTACAAAACTCAATAAAGAACCAGTCAATAAACTGTACAAAATTGAATAAAGAACCAGTAAATAAACTGTACAAATCTCAATAAAGAGCCAGTCAATAAACTGTACAAACTCAATAAAGAACCAGTTAATAAACTGTACGAAACTCAATAAAGAACCAGTCAATAAACTGTACAAAACTAAATAAAGAAACAGTAAATAAACTGTACAAAACTCAATAAAGAAGCAGTCAATAAACTGTACAAAATTGAATAAAGAACCAGTCAATAAACTGTACAAAACTCAATAAAGAACAAGTCAATAAACTGTATAAAACTCAATAAAGAACCAGTCAATAAACTGTAGAAAACTAAATAAAGAAACAGTCAATAAACTGTACAAAACTATATACAGAAACAGTTAATAAAGAACCAGTCAATAAACTGTACAAAACTCAATAAAGAACCAGTCATTAAATTGTGCACAAACTCAATAAAGAAACAGCCAATAAACTGTACAAAACTCAATGAAGAACCAGTCTATAAACTGTACAAAACTCAATAAAGAGCCAGTCAATAAACTGTACAAAACTAAATAAAGAAACAGTCAATAAACTGAACAAAACTAAATAAACAAACAGTCAATAAACTGTACAAAACTAAATAAACAACCAGTCAATAAATTGTACACAAACTAAATAAAGAAACAGTCAATAAACTGTACAAAACTCAATAAAGAACCAGTCAGTAAACTGTACAAAACTGAATAAAGAACCAGTCAATAAACTGTACAAAACTCAATAAAGGGCCATTCAATAAACTGTACAAAACTCAATAAAGAACCAGTTAATAAACTGTACAAAACTCAATAAAGAAACAGTCAAAAAACTGTACAAAACTAAATAAAGATACAGTCAATAAACTGTACAAAACTATATACAGAAACAGTTAATAAAGAACCAGTCAATAAACTGTACAAAATTCAATAAAGAACCAGTCAATAAATTGTGCACAAACTCAAAAAGATACAGTCAATAAACTGTACAAAAGTCAATAAAGAACAGTCAATAAATTGTACACAATCTCAAAAACCAACCAGTTAATAAACTGTACAAAACTCAATAAAGAAACAGTCAAAAAACTGTACAAAACTAAATAAAGATACAGTCAATAAACTGTACAAAACTATATACAGAAACAGTTAATAAAGAACCAGTCAATAAACTGTACAAAACTCAATAAAGAACCAGTCAATAAACTGTACAAAACTCAATAAAGAACCAGTTAATAAACTGTACAAAACTCAATAAAGAACCAGTCAATAAACTGAACAAAACTAAATAAAGAAACAGTCAATAAACTGTACAAAACTGCATAAAGAACCAGTCAATAATCTGTACAAAACTCAATAAAGAACCAGTCAATAAACTGTACAAAACTCAATAAAGAAACAGTCAATAAACTGAACAAAACTAAGTAAAGAAACAGTCAATAAACTGTACAAAACTCAATAAAGAAACAGTCAATAAACTGTACAAAGCTAAATAAAGAAACAGTCAATAAACTGTACAAAACTCAATAAAGAACCAGTCAATAAACTGTACAAAACTCAATAAAGAACCAGTCAATAAACTGTACAAAACTCAATAAAGAACCAGTCAATAAACTGTACAAAAGTCAATAAAGAACCAGTCAATAAATTGTTCACAAACTAAATATAGAAACAGTCAATAAACTGTACAAAACTCAATAAAGAACCAGTTAATAAACTGTACAAAACTCAATAAAGAACCAGTCAATTAACTGTACAAAGCTAAATAAAGAAACAGTCAATAAACTGTACAAAACTCAATAAAGAACCAGTTAATAAACTGTACGAAACTCAATAAAGAACCAGTCAATAAACTGTACAAACTCAATAAAGAACCAGTTAATAAACTGTACGAGACTCAATAAAGAACCAGTCAATAAACTGTACAAAACTAAATAAAGAAACAGTAAATAAACTGTACAAAACTCAATAAAGAAGCAGTCAATAAACTGTACAAAATTGAATAAAGAACCAGTCAATAAACTGTACAAAACTCAATAAAGAACAAGTCAATAAACTGTATAAAACTCAATAAAGAACCAGTCAATAAACTGTAGAAAACTAAATAAAGAAACAGTCAATAAACTGTACAAAACTATATACAGAAACAGTTAATAAAGAACCAGTCAATAAACTGTACAAAACTCAATAAAGAACCAGTCAATAAATTGTGCACAAACTCAATAAAGAAACAGCCAATAAACTGTACAAAACTCAATAAAGAACCAGTCTATAAACTGTACAAAACTCAATAAAGAGCCAGTCAATAAACTGTACAAAACTAAATAAAGAAACAGTCAATAAACTGAACAAAACTAAATAAACAAACAGTCAATAAACTGTACAAAACTAAATAAACAACCAGTCAATAAATTGTACACAAACTAAATAAAGAAACAGTCAATAAACTGTACAAAACTCAATAAAGAACCAGTCAGTAAACTGTACAAAACTGAATAAAGAACCAGTCAATAAACTGTACAAAACTCAATAAAGGACCATTCAATAAACTGTACAAAACTCAATAAAGAACCAGTTAATAAACTGTACAAAACTCAATAAAGAAACAGTCAAAAAACTGTACAAAACTAAATAAAGATACAGTCAATAAACTGTACAAAACTATATACAGAAACAGTTAATAAAGAACCAGTCAATAAACTGTACAAAATTCAATAAAGAACCAGTCAATAAATTGTGCACAAACTCAAAAAGATACAGTCAATAAACTGTACAAAAGTCAATAAAGAACAGTCAATAAATTGTACACAATCTCAAAAAACAACCAGTCAATAAACTGTACAAAACTAAATAAAGAAACAGTCAATAAACTGTACAAAACTCAAAAAAGAACCAGTCAATAACTGTACAAAACTCAATAAAGAACCAGTCAATAAACTGTACAAAAGTGAATAAAGAACCAGTCAGTAAACTGTACAAAACTCAATAAAGAACCAGTCAATAAACTGTACAAAACTCAATAAAGAACCAGTCAATAAACTGTACAAAACTCAATAAAGAACCAGTTAATAAACTGTACAAAACTCAATAAAGAACCAGTCAATTAACTGTACAAAGCTAAATAAAGAAACAGTCAATAAACTGTACAAAACTCAATAAAGAACCAGTCAATAAACTGTACAAAATTGAATAAAGAACCAGTAAATAAACTGTACAAATCTCAATAAAGAGCCAGTCAATAAACTGTACAAACTCAATAAAGAACCAGTTAATAAACTGTACGAAACTCAATAAAGAACCAGTCAATAAACTGTACAAAACTAAATAAAGAAACAGTAAATAAACTGTACAAAACTCAATAAAGAAGCAGTCAATAAACTGTACAAAATTGAATAAAGAACCAGTAAATAAACTGTACAAATCTCAATAAAGAGCCAGTCAATAAACTGTACAAACTCAATAAAGAACCAGTTAATAAACTGTACGAAACTCAATAAAGAACCAGTCAATTAACTGTACAAAGCTAAATAAAGAAACAGTCAATAAACTGTACAAAACTCAATAAAGAACCAGTCAATAAACTGTACAAAATTGAATAAAGAACCAGTAAATAAACTGTACAAATCTCAATAAAGAGCCAGTCAATAAAATGTACAAACTCAATAAAGAACCAGTCAATAAACTGTACAAACTCAATAAAGAACCAGTTAATAAACTGTACGAAACTCAATAAAGAACCAGTCAATAAACTGTACAAAACTAAATAAAGAAACAGTAAATAAACTGTACAAAACTCAATAAAGAAGCAGTCAATAAACTGTACAAAATTGAATAAAGAACCAGTCAATAAACTGTACAAAACTCAATAAAGAACAAGTCAATAAACTGTATAAAACTCAATAAAGAACCAGTCAATAAACTGTAGAAAACTAAATAAAGAAACAGTCAATAAACTGTACAAAACTATATACAGAAACAGTTAATAAAGAACCAGTCAATAAACTGTACAAAACTCAATAAAGAACCAGTCAATAAATTGTGCACAAACTCAATAAAGAAACAGCCAATAAACTGTACAAAACTCAATAAAGAACCAGTCTATAAACTGTACAAAACTCAATAAAGAGCCAGTCAATAAACTGTACAAAACTAAATAAAGAAACAGTCAATAAACTGAACAAAACTAAATAAACAAACAGTCAATAAACTGTACAAAACTAAATAAACAACCAGTCAATAAATTGTACACAAACTAAATAAAGAAACAGTCAATAAACTGTACAAAACTCAATAAAGAACCAGTCAGTAAACTGTACAAAACTGAATAAAGAACCAGTCAATAAACTGTACAAAACTCAATAAAGGACCATTCAATAAACTGTACAAAACTCAATAAAGAACCAGTTAATAAACTGTACAAAACTCAATAAAGAAACAGTCAAAAAACTGTACAAAACTAAATAAAGATACAGTCAATAAACTGTACAAAACTATATACAGAAACAGTTAATAAAGAACCAGTCAATAAACTGTACAAAATTCAATAAAGAACCAGTCAATAAATTGTGCACAAACTCAAAAAGATACAGTCAATAAACTGTACAAAAGTCAATAAAGAACAGTCAATAAATTGTACACAATCTCAAAAAACAACCAGTTAATAAACTGTACAAAACTCAATAAAGAAACAGTCAAAAAACTGTACAAAACTAAATAAAGATACAGTCAATAAACTGTACAAAACTATATACAGAAACAGTTAATAAAGAACCAGTCAATAAACTGTACAAAACTAAATAAAGAAACAGTCAATAAACTGTACAAAACTCAATAAAGAACCAGTTAATAAACTGTACAAAACTCAATAAAGAACCAGTCAATAAACTGAACAAAACTAAATAAAGAAACAGTCAATAAACTGTACAAAACTGCATAAAGAACCAGTCAATAATCTGTACAAAACTCAATAAAGAACCAGTCAATAAACTGTACAAAACTCAATAAAGAAACAGTCAATAAACTGAACAAAACTAAGTAAAGAAACAGTCAATAAACTGTACAAAACTCAATAAAGAAACAGTCAATAAACTGTACAAAGCTAAATAAAGAAACAGTCAATAAACTGTACAAAACTCAATAAAGAACCAGTCAATAAACTGTACAAAACTCAATAAAGAACCAGTCAATAAACTATACAAAACTCAATAAAGAACCAGTCAATAAACTGTACAAAAGTCAATAAAGAACCAGTCAATAAATTGTTCACAAACTAAATAAAGAAACAGTCAATAAACTGTACAAAACTCAATAAAGAACCAGTTAATAAACTGTACAAAACTCAATAAAGAACCAGTCAATTAACTGTACAAAGCTAAATAAAGAAACAGTCAATAAACTGTACAAAACTCAATAAAGAACCAGTTAATAAACTGTACGAAACTCAATAAAGAACCAGTCAATAAACTGTACAAACTCAATAAAGAACCAGTTAATAAACTGTACGAAACTCAATAAAGAACCAGTCAATAAACTGTACAAAACTAAATAAAGAAACAGTAAATAAACTGTACAAAACTCAATAAAGAAGCAGTCAATAAACTGTACAAAATTGAATAAAGAACCAGTCAATAAACTGTACAAAACTCAATAAAGAACCAGTCAATAAACTGTACAAAACTCAATAAAGAACCAGTCAATAAACTGTAGAAAACTAAATAAAGAAACAGTCAATAAACTGTACAAAACTATATACAGAAACAGTTAATAAAGAACCAGTCAATAAACTGTACAAAACTCAATAAAGAACCAGTCAATAAATTGTGCACAAACTCAATAAAGAAACAGCCAATAAACTGTACAAAACTCAATAAAGAACCAGTCAATAAACTGTACAAAACTAAATAAAGAGCCAGTCAATAAACTGTACAAAACTAAATAAAGAAACAGTCAATAAACTGAACAAAACTAAATAAACAAACAGTCAATAAACTGTACAAAACTAAATAAACAACCAGTCAATAAATTGTACACAAACTAAATAAAGAAACAGTCAATAAACTGTACAAAACTCAATAAAGAACCAGTCAGTAAACTGTACAAAACTGAATAAAGAACCAGTCAATAAACTGTACAAAACTCAATAAAGGACCATTCAATAAACTGTACAAAACTCAATAAAGAACCAGTTAATAAACTGTACAAAACTCAATAAAGAAACAGTCAAAAAACTGTGCAAAACTAAATAAAGATACAGTCAATAAACTGTACAAAACTATATACAGAAACAGTTAATAAAGAACCAGTCAATAAACTGTACAAAATTCAATAAAGAACCAGTCAATAAATTGTGCACAAACTCAAAAAGATACAGTCAATAAACTGTACAAAAGTCAATAAAGAACAGTCAATAAATTGTACACAATCTCAAAAAACAACCAGTCAATAAACTGTACAAAACTAAATAAAGAAACAGTCAATAAACTGTACAAAACTCAAAAAAGAACCAGTCAATAACTGTACAAAACTCAATAAAGAACCAGTCAATAAACTGTACAAAAGTGAATAAAGAACCAGTCAGTAAACTGTACAAAACTCAATAAAGAACCAGTCAATAAACTGTATAAAACTCAATAAAGAACCAGTCAATAAACTGTACAAAACTCAATAAAGAACCAGTTAATAAACTGTACAAAACTCAATAAAGAACCAGTCAATAAACTATACAAAACTCAATAAAGAACCAGTCAATAAACTGTACAAAAGTCAATAAAGAACCAGTTAATAAATTGTACACAAACTAAATAAAGAAACAGTCAATAAACTGTACAAAACTCAATAAAGAACCAGTTAATAAACTGTACAAAACTCAATAAAGAACCAGTCAATTAACTGTACAAAGCTAAATAAAGAACCAGTCAATAAACTGTACAAAATTCAATAAAGAACCAGTCAATAAACTGTACAAAACTATATAAAGAACCAGGCAATAAACTGTACAAAACTCAATAAAGAACCAGTCAATAAACTGTACAAAACTCCATAAAGAACCAGTTAATAAACTGTACGAAACTCAATAAAGAAACAGTCAATAAACTGTACAAAACTAAATAAAGAACCAGTCAATAAACTGTACAAAACTCAATAAAGAACCAGTCAATAAAATGTACGAAACTGAATAAAGAACCAGTCAATAAACTGTACAAAACTCAATAAAGAACAAGTCAATAAACTGTACAAAACTCAATAAAGAACCAGTCAATAAACTGTCCATAACTGAATAAAGAATCAGTCAATAAACTGTACAAAACTATATACAGAAACAGTCAATAAAGAACCAGTAAATAAACTGTACAAATCTCAATAAAGAGCCAGTCAATAAACTGTACAAACTCAATAAAGAACCAGTTAATAAACTGTACGAAACTCAATAAAGAACCAGTCAATTAACTGTACAAAGCTAAATAAAGAAACAGTCAATAAACTGTACAAAACTCAATAAAGAACCAGTCAATAAACTGTACAAAATTGAATAAAGAACCAGTAAATAAACTGTACAAATCTCAATAAAGAGCCAGTCAATAAAATGTACAAACTCAATAAAGAACCAGTCAATAAACTGTACAAAATTGAATAAAGAACCAGTAAATAAACTGTACAAATCTCAATAAAGAGCCAGTCAATAAACTGTACAAACTCAATAAAGAACCAGTTAATAAACTGTACGAAACTCAAAAAAGAACCAGTCAATAAACTGTACAAAACTAAATAAAGAAACAGTAAATAAACTGTACAAAACTCAATAAAGAAGCAGTCAATAAACTGTACAAAATTGAATAAAGAACCAGTCAATAAACTGTACAAAACTCAATAAAGAACAAGTCAATAAACTGTATAAAACTCAATAAAGAACCAGTCAATAAACTGTAGAAAACTAAATAAAGAAACAGTCAATAAACTGTACAAAACTATATACAGAAACAGTTAATAAAGAACCAGTCAATAAACTGTACAAAACTCAATAAAGAACCAGTCAATAAATTGTGCACAAACTCAATAAAGAAACAGCCAATAAACTGTACAAAACTCAATAAAGAACCAGTCTATAAACTGTACAAAACTCAATAAAGAGCCAGTCAATAAACTGTACAAAACTAAATAAAGAAACAGTCAATAAACTGAACAAAACTAAATAAACAAACAGTCAATAAACTGTACAAAACTAAATAAACAACCAGTCAATAAATTGTACACAAACTAAATAAAGAAACAGTCAATAAACTGTACAAAACTCAATAAAGAACCAGTCAGTAAACTGTACAAAACTGAATAAAGAACCAGTCAATAAACTGTACAAAACTCAATAAAGGACCATTCAATAAACTGTACAAAACTCAATAAAGAACCAGTTAATAAACTGTACAAAACTCAATAAAGAAACAGTCAAAAAACTGTACAAAACTAAATAAAGATACAGTCAATAAACTGTACAAAACTATATACAGAAACAGTTAATAAAGAACCAGTCAATAAACTGTACAAAATTCAATAAAGAACCAGTCAATAAATTGTGCACAAACTCAAAAAGATACAGTCAATAAACTGTACAAAAGTCAATAAAGAACAGTCAATAAATTGTACACAATCTCAAAAAACAACCAGTTAATAAACTGTACAAAACTCAATAAAGAAACAGTCAAAAAACTGTACAAAACTAAATAAAGATACAGTCAATAAACTGTACAAAACTATATACAGAAACAGTTAATAAAGAACCAGTCAATAAACTGTACAAAACTCAATAAAGAACCAGTTAATAAACTGTACAAAACTCAATAAAGAACCAGTCAATAAACTGAACAAAACTAAATAAAGAAACAGTCAATAAACTGTACAAAACTGCATAAAGAACCAGTCAATAATCTGTACAAAACTCAATAAAGAACCAGTCAATAAACTGTACAAAACTCAATAAAGAAACAGTCAATAAACTGAACAAAACTAAGTAAAGAAACAGTCAATAAACTGTACAAAACTCAATAAAGAAACAGTCAATAAACTGTACAAAGCTAAATAAAGAAACAGTCAATAAACTGTACAAAACTCAATAAAGAACCAGTCAATAAACTGTACAAAACTCAATAAAGAACCAGTCAATAAACTGTACAAAACTCAATAAAGAACCAGTCAATAAACTGTACAAAAGTCAATAAAGAACCAGTCAATAAATTGTTCACAAACTAAATAAAGAAACAGTCAATAAACTGTACAAAACTCAATAAAGAACCAGTTAATAAACTGTACAAAACTCAATAAAGAACCAGTCAATTAACTGTACAAAGCTAAATAAAGAAACAGTCAATAAACTGTACAAAACTCAATAAAGAACCAGTTAATAAACTGTACGAAACTCAATAAAGAACCAGTCAATAAACTGTACAAACTCAATAAAGAACCAGTTAATAAACTGTACGAAACTCAATAAAGAACCAGTCAATAAACTGTACAAAACTAAATAAAGAAACAGTAAATAAACTGTACAAAACTCAATAAAGAAGCAGTCAATAAACTGTACAAAATTGAATAAAGAACCAGTCAATAAACTGTACAAAACTCAATAAAGAACAAGTCAATAAACTGTATAAAACTCAATAAAGAACCAGTCAATAAACTGTAGAAAACTAAATAAAGAAACAGTCAATAAACTGTACAAAACTATATACAGAAACAGTTAATAAAGAACCAGTCAATAAACTGTACAAAACTCAATAAAGAACCAGTCAATAAATTGTGCACAAACTCAATAAAGAAACAGCCAAAAAACTGTACAAAACTCAATAAAGAACCAGTCTATAAACTGTACAAAACTCAATAAAGAGCCAGTCAATAAACTGTACAAAACTAAATAAAGAAACAGTCAATAAACTGAACAAAACTAAATAAACAAACAGTCAATAAACTGTACAAAACTAAATAAACAACCAGTCAATAAATTGTACACAAACTAAATAAAGAAACAGTCAATAAACTGTACAAAACTCAATAAAGAACCAGTCAGTAAACTGTACAAAACTGAATAAAGAACCAGTCAATAAACTGTACAAAACTCAATAAAGGACCATTCAATAAACTGTACAAAACTCAATAAAGAACCAGTTAATAAACTGTACAAAACTCAATAAAGAAACAGTCAAAAAACTGTACAAAACTAAATAAAGATACAGTCAATAAACTGTACAAAACTATATACAGAAACAGTTAATAAAGAACCAGTCAATAAACTGTACAAAATTCAATAAAGAACCAGTCAATAAATTGTGCACAAACTCAAAAAGATACAGTCAATAAACTGTACAAAAGTCAATAAAGAACAGTCAATAAATTGTACACAATCTCAAAAAACAACCAGTCAATAAACTGTACAAAACTAAATAAAGAAACAGTCAATAAACTGTACAAAACTCAAAAAAGAACCAGTCAATAACTGTACAAAACTCAATAAAGAACCAGTCAATAAACTGTACAAAAGTGAATAAAGAACCAGTCAGTAAACTGTACAAAACTCAATAAAGAACCAGTCAATAAACTGTACAAAACTCAATAAAGAACCAGTCAATAAACTGTAAAAAACTCAATAAAGAACCAGTTAATAAACTGTACAAAACTCAATAAAGAACCAGTCAATAAACTATACAAAACTCAATAAAGAACCAGTCAATAAACTGTACAAAAGTCAATAAAGAACCAGTTAATAAATTGTACACAAACTAAATAAAGAAACAGTCAATAAACTGTACAAAACTCAATAAAGAACCAGTTAATAAACTGTACAAAACTCAATAAAGAACCAGTCAATTAACTGTACAAAGCTAAATAAAGAACCAGTCAATAAACTGTACAAAATTCAATAAAGAACCAGTCAATAAACTGTACAAAACTATATAAAGAACCAGGCAATAAACTGTACAAAACTCAATAAAGAACCAGTCAATAAACTGTACAAAACTCAATAAAGAACCAGTTAATAAACTGTACGAAACTCAATAAAGAAACAGTCAATAAACTGTACAAAACTAAATAAAGAACCAGTCAATAAACTGTACAAAACTCAATAAAGAACCAGTCAATAAAATGTACGAAACTGAATAAAGAACCAGTCAATAAACTGTACAAAACTCAATAAAGAACAAGTCAATAAACTGTACAAAACTCAATAAAGAACCAGTCAATAAACTGTCCATAACTGAATAAAGAATCAGTCAATAAACTGTACAAAACTATATACAGAAACAGTCAATAAAGAACCAGTCAATAAACTGTACAAAACTCAATAAAGAACCAGTCAATAAATTGTGCACAAACTCAATAAAGAAACAGTCAATAAACTGTACAAAACTCAATAAAGAACCAGTTAATAAACTGTACAAAACTCAATAAAGAACCAGTCAATAAACTGTACAAAACTAAATAAAGAAACAGTCAATAAACTGTACAAAACTCAATAAGAACCAGTCAGTAAACTGTACAAAACTGAATAAAGAACCAGTCAATAAACTGTACAAAACTCAATAAAGAACCATTCAATAAACTGTACAAAACTCAATAAAGAACCAGTTAATAAACTGTACAAAACTCAATAAAGAACCAGTCAATAAACTGTACAAAACTAAATAAAGAAACAGTCAATAAACTGTACAAAACTCAATAAAGAACCAGTCAGTAAACTGTACAAAACTGAATAAAGAACCAGTCAATAAACTGTACAAAACTCAATAAAGAACCATTCAATAAACTGTACAAAACTCAATAAAGAACCAGTTAATAAACTGTACAAAACTCAATAAAGAAACAGTCAATAAACTGTACAAAACTCAATAAAGAACCAGTCAATAAACTGTACAAAACTCAATAAAGAGCCAGTCAATAAACTCTACAAAACTCAATAAAGAACCAGTCACTAAACTGCACAAAACTAAATAAAGAAACAGTTAATAAAATGTACAAAACTCAATAAAGAACCAGTCAATAAACTGTACAAAACTGAATAAAGAACCAGTCAATAAACTGTACAAAACTCAATAAAGAACCAGTCAATAAACTGTACAAAACTCAATAAAGAACCATTCAATAAACTGTACAAAACTCAATAAAGAACCAGTTAATAAACTGTACAAAACTCAATAAAGAACCAGTCAATAAACTGTACAAAACTAAATAAAGAAACAGTCAATAAACTGTACAAAACTCAATAAAGAACCAGTCAGTAAACTGTACAAAACTGAATAAAGAACCAGTCAATAAACTGTACAAAACTCAATAAAGAACCATTCAATAAACTGTACAAAACTCAATAAAGAACCAGTTAATAAACTGTACAAAACTCAATAAAGAAGCAGACAATATACTGTACAAAACTCAATAAAGAACCAGTCAATAAACTGTACAAAACTAAATAAAGAAACAGTCAATAAACTGTACAAAACTATGTACAGAAACAGTTAATAAAGAACCAGTCAATAAACTGTACAAAATTCAATAAAGAACCAGTCAATGAATTGTGCACAAACTCAAAAAAGATACAGTCAATAAACTGTACAAAAGTCAATAAATTGTACACAAACTCAAACAAAACAAGCAGTCAATAAACTGTACAAAACTAAATAAAGAAACAGTCAATAAACTGTACAAAACTGCATAAAGAACCAGTCAATAAATTGTACAAAACTCAAAAAAGAACCAGTCAATAACAGTACAAAACTCAAGAAAGAACCAGTCAATAAACTGTACAAAAGTGAATTAAGAACCAGTCAATAAACTGTACAAAACTCAATAAAGAACTAGTCAATAAACTGTACAAAACTAAATAAAGAAACAGTCAATAAACTGTACAAAACTATATACCTAAACAGTTTATAAAGAACCAGTCAATAAACTGAACAAAACTCAATAAAGAATCACTCAATAAATTGTGCACAAACTCAATAAAGAAACAGTCAATAAACTGTACAAAACTCAATAAAGAACCAGTCAATAAACTGTACAAAACTCAATAAAGAGCCAGTCAATAAACTCTACAAAACTCAATAAAGAACCAGTCACTAAACTGCACAAAACTGAATAAAGAACCAGTCAATAAACTGTACAAAACTCAATAAAGAACCATTCAATAAACTGTACAAAACTCAATAAAGAACCAGTTAATAAACTGTACAAAACTCAATAAAGAAACAGTCAATAAACTGTACAAAACTCAATAAAGAACCAGTCAATAAACTGTACAAAACTCAATAAAGAGCCAGTCAATAAACTCTACAAAACTCAATAAAGAACCAGTCACTAAACTGCACAAAACTAAATAAAGAAACAGTTAATAAAATGTACAAAACTCAATAAAGAACCAGTCAATAAACTGTACAAAACTGAATAAAGAACCAGTCAATAAACTGTACAAAACTCAATAAAGAACCAGTCAATAAACTGTACAAAACTCAATAAAGAACCATTCAATAAACTGTACAAAACTCAATAAAGAACCAGTTAATAAACTGTACAAAACTCAATAAAGAACCAGTCAATAAACTGTACAAAACTAAATAAAGAAACAGTCAATAAACTGTACAAAACTCAATAAAGAACCAGTCAGTAAACTGTACAAAACTGAATAAAGAACCAGTCAATAAACTGTACAAAACTCAATAAAGAACCATTCAATAAACTGTACAAAACTCAATAAAGAACCAGTTAATAAACTGTACAAAACTCAATAAAGAAGCAGACAATATACTGTACAAAACTCAATAAAGAACCAGTCAATAAACTGTACAAAACTAAATAAAGAAACAGTCAATAAACTGTACAAAACTATGTACAGAAACAGTTAATAAAGAACCAGTCAATAAACTGTACAAAATTCAATAAAGAACCAGTCAATGAATTGTGCACAAACTCAAAAAAGATACAGTGAATAAACTGTACAAAAGTCAATAAATTGTACACAAACTCAAACAAAACAAGCAGTCAATAAACTGTACAAAACTAAATAAAGAAACAGTCATTAAACTGTACAAAACTGCATAAAGAACCAGTCAATAAATTGTACAAAACTCAAAAAAGAACCAGTCAATAACAGTACAAAACTCAATAAAGAACCAGTCAATAAACTGTACAAAAGTGAATAAAGAACCAGTCAATAAACTGTACAAAACTCAATAAAGAACTAGTCAATAAACTGTACAAAACTAAATAAAGAAACAGTCAATAAACTGTACAAAACTATATACCTAAACAGTTTATAAAGAACCAGTCAATATACTGAACAAAACTCAATAAAGAATCACTCAATAAATTGTGCACAAACTCAATAAAGAAACAGTCAATAAACTGTACAAAACTCAATAAAGAACCAGTCAATAAACTGTACAAAACTCAATAAAGAGCCAGTCAATAAACTCTACAAAACTCAATAAAGAACCAGTCACTAAACTGCACAAAACTAAATACAGAAACAGTTAATAAAATGTACAAAACTCAATAAAGAACCAGTCAATAAACTGTACAAAACTGAATAAAGAACCAGTCAATAAACTGTACAAAACTCAATAAAGAACCAGTCAATAAACTGTACAAAACTCAAAAAAGAACCAGTCAATAAACTGAACAAAACTAAATAAAGAAACAGTCAATAAACTGTACAAAACTCAATAAAGAACATATCAATAAACTGTACAAAACTCAATAAAGAACCAGTCAATAAACTGTACAAAACTAAATAAAGAACCAGTCAAAAACTATACAAAACTCAATAAAGAACCAGTCAATAAACTGTACAAAAGTCAATAAAGAACCAGCCAATAAATTGTACACAAACTAAATAAAGAAACAGTCTATAAACTGTACAAAACTCAATAAAGAACCAGTTAATAAACTGTACAAAACTTAATAAAGAACCAGTCAATTAACTGTACAAAACTAAATAAAGAAACAGTCAATAAACTGTACAAAACTCTATAAAGAACCAGTCAATAAACTGTACAAAACTGAATAAAGAACCAGTCAATAAACTGTACAAAACTCAATAAAGAACCAGTCAATAAACTACAAAACTCAATAAAGAACCAGTTAATAAACTGTATAAAACTCAATAAAAACCAGTCAATAAACTATACAAAACTAAATAAAGAAACAGTCAATAAACTGTACAAAAGTCAATAAATTGTACACAAACTCAAACAAAACATGCAGTCAATAAACTGTACAAAACTAAATAAAGAAACAGTCAATAAACTGTACAAAACTGCATAAAGAACCAGTCAATAAATTGTACAAAACTCAAAAAAGAACCAGTCAATAACAGTACAAAACTCAATAAAGAACCAGTCAATAAACTGTACAAAAGTGAATAAAGAACCAGTCAATAAACTGTACAAAACTCAATAAAGAACTAGTCAATAAACTGTACAAAACTAAATAAAGAAACAGTCAATAAACTGTACAAAACTATATACCTAAACAGTTTATAAAGAACCAGTCAATAAACTGAACAAAACTCAATAAAGAATCACTCAATAAATTGTGCACAAACTCAATAAAGAAACAGTCAATAAACTGTACAAAACTCAATAAAGAACCAGTCAATAAACTGTACAAAACTCAATAAAGAGCCAGTCAATAAACTCTACAAAACTCAATAAAGAACCAGTCACTGCACTGCACAAAACTAAATAAAGAAACAGTTAATAAAATGTACAAAACTCAATAAAGAACCAGTCAATAAACTGTACAAAACTGAATAAAGAACCAGTCAATAAACTGTACAAAACTCAATAAAGAACCAGTCAATAAACTGTACAAAACTCAAAAAAGAACCAGTCAATAAACTGAACAAAACTAAATAAAGAAACAGTCAATAAACGGTACAAAACTCAATAAAGAACATGTCAATAAACTGTACAAAACTCAATAAAGAACCAGTCAATAAACTGTACAAAACTAAATAAAGAACCAGTCAAAAACTATACAAAACTCAATAAAGAACCAGTCAATAAACTGTACAAAAGTCAATAAAGAACCAGCCAATAAATTGTACACAAACTAAATAAAGAAACAGTCTATAAACTGTACAAAACTCAATAAAGAACCAGTTAATAAACTGTACAAAACTTAATAAAGAACCAGGCAATTAACTGTACAAAACTAAATAAAGAAACAGTCAATAAACTGTACAAAACTCTATAAAGAACCAGTCAATAAACTGTACAAAACTGAATAAAGTACCAGTCAATAAACTGTACAAAACTCAATAAAGAACCAGTCAATAAACTACAAAACTCAATAAAGAACCAGTTAATAAACTGTATAAAACTCAATAAAAACCAGTCAATAAACTATACAAAACTAAATAAAGAAACAGTCAATAAAATGAACAAAACTCAATAAAGAACCAGTCAATAAACTGTACAAAACTGAATAAAGAACCAGTCAATAAACTATACAAAACTCAATAAAGAACCAGTCAATAAACTGTACAAAACTCAATAAAGAACCAGTCAATAAACTGTGCACAAACTCAATAAAAAACCAATCAATAAATTGTGCACAAACTCAATAAAGAAACAGTCAATAAACTGTACAAAACTCAATAAAGAACCAGTCAATAAACTGTACAAAACTCAATATAGAACCAGTTAATAAACTGTACGAAACTCAATAAAGAACCAGTCACTAAACTGCACAAAACTAAATAAAGAAACAGTTAATAAAATGTACAAAACTCAATAAAGAACCAGTCAATAAACTGTACAAAACTGAATAAAGAACCAGTCAATAAACTGTACAAAACTCAATAAAGAACCAGTCAATAAACTGTACAAAACTCAATAAAGAACCATTCAATAAACTGTACAAAACTCAATAAAGAACCAGTTAATAAACTGTACAAAACTCAATAAAGAACCAGTCAATAAACTGTACAAAACTAAATAAAGAAACAGTCAATAAACTGTACAAAACTCAATAAAGAACCAGTCAGTAAACTGTACAAAACTGAATAAAGAACCAGTCAATAAACTGAACAAAACTAAATAAAGAAACAGTCAATAAACGGTACAAAACTCAATAAAGAACATGTCAATAAACTGTACAAAACTCAATAAAGAACCAGTCAATAAACTGTACAAAACTAAATAAAGAACCAGTCAAAAACTATACAAAACTCAATAAAGAACCAGTCAATAAACTGTACAAAAGTCAATAAAGAACCAGCCAATAAATTGTACACAAACTAAATAAAGAAACAGTCTATAAACTGTACAAAACTCAATAAAGAACCAGTTAATAAACTGTACAAAACTTAATAAAGAACCAGGCAATTAACTGTACAAAACTAAATAAAGAAACAGTCAATAAACTGTACAAAACTCTATAAAGAACCAGTCAATAAACTGTACAAAACTGAATAAAGTACCAGTCAATAAACTGTACAAAACTCAATAAAGAACCAGTCAATAAACTACAAAACTCAATAAAGAACCAGCTAATAAACTGTATAAAACTCAATAAAAACCAATCAATAAACTATACAAAACTAAATAAAGAAACAGTCAATAAACTGAACAAAACTCAATAAAGAACCAGTCAATAAACTGTACAAAACTGAATAAAGAACCAGTCAATAAACTATACAAAACTCAATAAAGAACCAGTCAATAAACTGTACAAAACTCAATAAAGAACCAGTCAATAAACTGTGCACAAACTCAATAAAGAACCAGTCAATAAATTGTGCACAAACTCAATAAAGAAACAGTCAATAAACTGTACAAAACTCAATAAAAAACCAATCAATAAATTGTGCACAAACTCAATAAAGAAACAGTCAATAAACTGTACAAAACTCAATAAAGAACCAGTCAATAAACTGTACAAAACTCAATATAGAACCAGTTAATAAACTGTACGAAACTCAATAAAGAACCAGTCACTAAACTGCACAAAACTAAATAAAGAAACAGTTAATAAAATGTACAAAACTCAATAAAGAACCAGTCAATAAACTGTACAAAACTCAATAAAGAACTAGTCAATAAACTGTACAAAACTAAATAAAGAAACAGTCAATAAACTGTACAAAACTATATACCTAAACAGTTTATAAAGAACCAGTCAATAAACTGAACAAAACTCAATAAAGAATCACTCAATAAATTGTGCACAAACTCAATAAAGAAACAGTCAATAAACTGTACAAAACTCAATAAAGAACCAGTCAATAAACTGTACAAAACTCAATAAAGAGCCAGTCAATAAACTCTACAAAACTCAATAAAGAACCAGTCACTGAACTGCACAAAACTAAATAAAGAAACAGTTAATAAAATGTACAAAACTCAATAAAGAACCAGTCAATAAACTGTACAAAACTGAATAAAGAACCAGTCAATAAACTGTACAAAACTCAATAAAGAACCAGTCAATAAACTGTACAAAACTCAAAAAAGAACCAGTCAATAAACTGAACAAAACTAAATAAAGAAACAGTCAATAAACGGTACAAAACTCAATAAAGAACATGTCAATAAACTGTACAAAACTCAATAAAGAACCAGTCAATAAACTGTACAAAACTAAATAAAGAACCAGTCAAAAACTATACAAAACTCAATAAAGAACCAGTCAATAAACTGTACAAAAGTCAATAAAGAACCAGCCAATAAATTGTACACAAACTAAATAAAGAAACAGTCTATAAACTGTACAAAACTCAATAAAGAACCAGTTAATAAACTGTACAAAGCTTAATAAAGAACCAGGCAATTAACTGTACAAAACTAAATAAAGAAACAGTCAATAAACTGTACAAAACTCTATAAAGAACCAGTCAATAAACTGTACAAAACTGAATAAAGTACCAGTCAATAAACTGTACAAAACTCAATAAAGAACTAGTCAATAAACTACAAAACTCAATAAAGAACCAGTTAATAAACTGTATAAAACTCAATAAAAACCAGTCAATAAACTATACAAAACTAAATAAAGAAACAGTCAATAAACTGAACAAAACTCAATAAAGAACCAGTCAATAAACTGTACAAAACTGAATAAAGAACCAGTCAATAAACTATACAAAACTCAATAAAGAACCAGTCAATAAACTGTACAAAACTCAATAAAGAACCAGTCAATAAACTGTGCACAAACTCAATAAAAAACCAATCAATAAATTGTGCACAAACTCAATAAAGAAACAGTCAATAAACTGTACAAAACTCAATAAAGAACCAGTCAATAAACTGTACAAAACTCAATATAGAACCAGTTAATAAACTGTACGAAACTCAATAAAGAACCAGTCACTAAACTGCACAAAACTAAATAAAGAAACAGTTAATAAAATGTACAAAACTCAATAAAGAACCAGTCAATAAACTGTACAAAACTGAATAAAGAACCAGTCAATAAACTGTACAAAACTCAATAAAGAACCAGTCAATAAACTGTACAAAACTCAATAAAGAACCATTCAATAACTGTACAAAACTCAATAAAGAACCAGTTAATAAACTGTACAAAACTCAATAAAGAACCAGTCAATAAACTGTACAAAACTAAATAAAGAAACAGTCAATAAACTGTACAAAACTCAATAAAGAACCAGTCAGTAAACTGTACAAAACTGAATAAAGAACCAGTCAATAAACTGAACAAAACTAAATAAAGAAACAGTCAATAAACGGTACAAAACTCAATAAAGAACATGTCAATAAACTGTACAAAACTCAATAAAGAACCAGTCAATAAACTGTACAAAACTAAATAAAGAACCAGTCAAAAACTATACAAAACTCAATAAAGAACCAGTCAATAAACTGTACAAAAGTCAATAAAGAACCAGCCAATAAATTGTACACAAACTAAATAAAGAAACAGTCTATAAACTGTACAAAACTCAATAAAGAACCAGTTAATAAACTGTACAAAACTTAATAAAGAACCAGGCAATTAACTGTACAAAACTAAATAAAGAAACAGTCAATAAACTGTACAAAACTCTATAAAGAACCAGTCAATAAACTGTACAAAACTGAATAAAGTACCAGTCAATAAACTGTACAAAACTCAATAAAGAACCAGTCAATAAACTACAAAACTCAATAAAGAACCAGTTAATAAACTGTATAAAACTCAATAAAAACCAGTCAATAAACTATACAAAACTAAATAAAGAAACAGTCAATAAACTGAACAAAACTCAATAAAGAACCAGTCAATAAACTGTACAAAACTGAATAAAGAACCAGTCAATAAACTATACAAAACTCAATAAAGAACCAGTCAATAAACTGTACAAAACTCAATAAAGAACCAGTCAATAAACTGTGCACAAACTCAATAAAGAACCAGTCAATAAATTGTGCACAAACTCAATAAAGAAACAGTCAATAAACTGTACAAAACTCAATAAAAAACCAATCAATAAATTGTGCACAAACTCAATAAAGAAACAGTCAATAAACTGTACAAAACTCAATAAAGAACCAGTCAATAAACTGTACAAAACTCAATATAGAACCAGTTAATAAACTGTACGAAACTCAATAAAGAACCAGTCACTAAACTGCACAAAACTAAATAAAGAAATAGTTAATAAAATGTACAAAACTCAATAAAGAACCAGTCAATAAACTGTACAAAACTGAATAAAGAACCAGTCAATAAACTGTACAAAACTCAATAAAGAACCAGTCAATAAACTGTACAAAACTCAATAAAGAACCATTCAATAAACTGTACAAAACTCAATAAAGAACCAGTTAATAAACTGTACAAAACTCAATAAAGAACCAGTCAATAAACTGTACAAAACTAAATAAAGAAACAGTCAATAAACTGTACAAAACTCAATAAAGAACCAGTCAGTAAACTGTACAAAACTGAATAAAGAACCAGTCAATAAACTGTACAAAACTCAATAAAGAACCATTCAATAAACTGTACAAAACTCAATCAAGAACCAGTTAATAAACTGTACAAAACTCAATAAAGAAGCAGACAATATACTGTACAAAACTCAATAAAGAACCAGTCAATAAACTGTACAAAACTAAATAAAGAAACAGTCAATAAACTGTACAAAACTATGTACAGAAACAGTTAATAAAGAACCAGTCAATAAACTGTACAAAATTCAATAAAGAACCAGTCAATAAATTGTGCACAAACTCAAAAAAGATACAGTCAATAAACTGTACAAAAGTCAATAAAGAACAGTCAATAAATTGTACACAAACTCAAACAAAACAAGCAGTCAATAAACTGTACAAAACTAAATAAAGAAACAGTCAATAAACTGTACAAAACTGCATAAAGAACCAGTCAATTAACTGTACAAAACTCAAAAAAGAACCAGTCAATAACTGTACAAAACTCAATAAAGAACCAGTCAATAAACTGTACAAAAGTGAATAAAGAACCAGTCAATAAACTGTACAAAACTCAATAAAGAACCAGTCAATAAACTGTACAAAACTCAATAAAGAACCAGTCAATAAACTGTACAAAACTAAATAAAGAAGCAGTCAATAAACTGTACAAAACTCAATAAAGAACCAGTCAATAAACTGTACAAAACTGAATAAAGAACCAGTCAATAAACTGTACAAAACTCAATAAAGAACTAGTCAATAAACTGTACAAAACTAAATAAAGAAACAGTCAATAAACTGTACAAAACTATATACCTAAACAGTTTATAAAGAACCAGTCAATAAACTGAACAAAACTCAATAAAGAATCACTCAATAAATTGTGCACAAACTCAATAAAGAAACAGTCAATAAACTGTACAAAACTCAATAAAGAACCAGTCAATAAACTGTACAAAACTCAATAAAGAGCCAGTCAATAAACTCTACAAAACTCAATAAAGAACCAGTCACTAAACTGCACAAAACTAAATAAAGAAACAGTTAATAAAATGTACAAAACTCAATAAAGAACCAGTCAATAAACTGTACAAAACTGAATAAAGAACCAGTCAATAAACTGTACAAAACTCAATAAAGAACCAGTCAATAAACTGTACAAAACTCAAAAAAGAACCAGTCAATAAACTGAACA
The DNA here is from genome assembly GCA_944474755.1 of Limnoperna fortunei. Lineage (NCBI taxonomy): Eukaryota > Metazoa > Mollusca > Bivalvia > Mytilida > Modiolidae > Limnoperna > Limnoperna fortunei. The sequence continues at coordinate 22,407,144 of OX104118.1, read as the reverse complement.
AAACTCAATAAAGAAACAGTCAATAAACTGTACAAAACTCAATAAAGAACATGTCAATAAACTGTACAAAACTCAATAAAGAACCAGTCAATAAACTGTACAAAACTAAATAAAGAACCAGTCAAAAACTATACAAAACTCAATAAAGAACCAGTCAATAAACTGTACAAAAGTCAATAAAGAACCAGCCAATAAATTGTACACAAACTAAATAAAGAAACAGTCAATAAACTGTACAAAACTCAATAAAGAACCAGTTAATAAACTGTACAAAACTTAATAAAGAACCAGTCAATTAACTGTACAAAACTAAATAAAGAAACAGTCAATAAACTGTACAAAACTCCATAAAGAACCAGTCAATAAACTGTACAAAACTGAATAAAGAACCAGTCAATAAACTGTACAAAACTCAATAAAGAACCAGTCAATAAACTACAAAACTCAATAAAGAACCAGTTAATAAACTGTATAAAACTCAATAAAAACCAGTCAATAAACTATACAAAACTAAATAAAGAAACAGTCAATAAACTGTACAAAACTCAATAAAGAACCAGTCAATAAACTGTACAAAACTGAATAAAGAACCAGTCAATAAACTATACAAAACTCAATAAAGAACCAGTCAATAAACTGTACAAAACTCAATAAAGAACCAGTCAATAAACTGTGCACAAACTCAATAAAGAACCAGTCAATAAATTGTGCACAAACTCAATAAAGAAACAGTCAATAAACTGTACAAAACTCAATAAAAAACCAGTCAATAAATTGTGCACAAACTCAATAAAGAAACAGTCAATAAACTGTACAAAACTCAATAAAGAACCAGTCAATAAACTGTACAAAACTCAATATAGAACCAGTTAATAAACTGTACGAAACTCAATAAAGAACCAGTCAATAAACGGTACAAAACTAAATAAAGAACTAGTCAATAAACTGTACAAAACTAAATAAAGAAACAGTCAATAAACTGTACAAAACTATATACCTAAACAGTTTATAAAGAACCAGTCAATAAACTGAACAAAACTCAATAAAGAATCACTCAATAAATTGTGCACAAACTCAATAAAGAAACAGTCAATAAACTGTACAAAACTCAATAAAGAACCAGTCAATAAACTGTACAAAACTCAATAAAGAGCCAGTCAATAAACTCTACAAAACTCAATAAAGAACCAGTCACTAAACTGCACAAAACTAAATAAAGAAACAGTTAATAAAATGTACAAAACTCAATAAAGAACCAGTCAATAAACTGTACAAAACTGAATAAAGAACCAGTCAATAAACTGTACAAAACTCAATAAAGAACCAGTCAATAAACTGTACAAACTCAAAAAAGAACCAGTCAATAAACTGAACAAAACTGCATAAAGAACCAGTCAATAAACTGTACAAAACTCAATAAAGAACCAGTCAACAAACTATACAAACCTCAATAAAGAACCAGTCAATAAACTGTACAAAACTCAATAAAGAACCAGTCAATAAACTGTACAAAACTAAATAAAGAAGCAGTCAATAAACTGTACAAAACTCAATAAAGAACCAGTCAATAAACTGTACAAAACTGAATAAAGAACGAGTCAATAAACTGTACAAAACTCAATAAAGAACTAGTCAATAAACTGTACAAAACTAAATAAAGAAACAGTCAATAAACTGTACAAAACTATATACCTAAACAGTTTATAAAGAACCAGTCAATAAACTGAACAAAACTCAATAGAGAATCACTCAATAAATTGTGCACAAGCTCAATAAAGAAACAGTCAATAAACTGTACAAAACTCAATAAAGAACCAGTCAATAAACTGTACAAAACTCAATAAAGAGCCAGTCAATAAACTCTACAAAACTCAATAAAGAACCAGTCACTAAACTGCACAAAACTAAATAAAGAAACAGTTAATAAAATGTACAAAACTCAATAAAGAACCTGTCAATAAACTGTACAAAACTGAATAAAGAACCAGTCAATAAACTGTACAAAACTCAATAAAGAACCAGTCAATAAACTGTACAAAACTCAAAAAAGAACCAGTCAATAAACTGAACAAAACTAAATAAAGAAACAGTCAATAAACTGTACAAAACTCAATAAAGAACATGTCAATAAACTGTACAAAACTCAATAAAGAACCAGTCAATAAACTGTACAAAACTAAATAAAGAACCAGTCAAAAACTATACAAAACTCAATAAAGAACCAGTCAATAAACTGTACAAAACTAAATAAAGAAGCAGTCAATAAACTGTACAAAACTCAATAAAGAACCAGTCAATAAACTGTACAAAACTGAATAAAGAACCAGTCAATAAACTGTACAAAACTCAATAAAGAACTAGTCAATAAACTGTACAAAACTAAATAAAGAAACAGTCAATAAACTGTACAAAACTATATACCTAAACAGTTTATAAAGAACCAGTCAATAAACTGAACAAAACTCAATAAAGAATCACTCAATAAATTGTGCACAAACTCAATAAAGAAACAGTCAATAAACTGTACAAAACTCAATAAAGAACCAGTCAATAAACTGTACAAAACTCAATAAAGAGCCAGTCAATAAACTCTACAAAACTCAATAAAGAACCAGTCACTAAACTGCACAAAACTAAATAAAGAAACAGTTAATAAAATGTACAAAACTCAATAAAGAACCAGTCAATAAACTGTACAAAACTGAATAAAGAACCAGTCAATAAACTGTACAAAACTCAATAAAGAACCAGTCAATAAACTGTACAAAACTCAAAAAAGAACCAGTCAATAAACTGAACAAAACTAAATAAAGAAACAGTCAATAAACTGTACAAAACTCAATAAAGAACATGTCAATAAACTGTACAAAGCTCAATAAAGAACCAGTCAATAAACTGTACAAAACTAAATAAAGAACCAGTCAAAAACTATACAAAACTCAATAAAGAACCAGTCAATAAACTGTACAAAAGTCAATAAAGAACCAGCCAATAAATTGTACACAAACTAAATAAAGAAACAGTCAATAAACTGTACAAAACTCAATAAAGAACCAGTTAATAAACTGTACAAAACTTAATAAAGAACCAGTTACTTAACTGTACAAAACTAAATAAAGAAACAGTCAATAAACTGTACAAAACTCCATAAAGAACCAGTCAATAAACTGTACAAAACTCAATAAAGAACCAGTCAATAAACTGTACAAAACTCAATAAAGAACCAGTCAATAAACTACAAAACTCAATAAAGAACCAGTTAATAAACTGTATAAAACTCAATAAAAACCAGTCAATAAACTATACAAAACTAAATAAAGAAACAGTCAATAAACTGTACAAAACTCAATAAAGAACCAGTCAATAAACTGTACAAAACTGAATAAAGAACCAGTCAATAAACTGTACAAAACTCAATAAAAAACCAGTCAATAAATTGTGCACAAACTCAATAAAGAAACAGTCAATAAACTGTACAAAACTCAATAAAGAACCAGTCAATAAACTGTACAAAACTCAATGTAGAACCAGTTAATAAACTGTACGAAACTCAATAAAGAACCAGTCAATAAACGGTACAAAACTAAATAAAGAACTAGTCAATAAACTGTACAAAACTAAATAAAGAAACAGTCAATAAACTGTACAAAACTATATACCTAAACAGTTTATAAAGAACCAGTCAATAAACTGAATAAAACTCAATAAAGAATCACTCAATAAATTGTGCACAAACTCAATAAAGAAACAGTCAATAAACTGTACAAAACTCAATAAAGAACCAGTCAATAAACTGTACAAAACTCAATAAAGAGCCAGTCAATAAACTCTACAAAACTCAATAAAGAACCAGTCACTAAACTGCACAAAACTAAATAAAGAAACAGTTAATAAAATGTACAAAACTCAATAAAGAAACTGTCAATAAACTGTACAAAACTGAATAAAGAACCAGTCAATAAACTGTACAAAACTCAATAAAGAACCAGTCAATAAACTGTACAAAACTAAATAAAGAAACAGTCAATAAACTGTACAAAACTCCATAAAGAACCAGTCAATAAACTGTACAAAACTGAATAAAGAACCAGTCAATAAACTGTACAAAACTCAATAAAGAACCAGTCAATAAACTACAAAACTCAATAAAGAACCAGTTAATAAACTGTATAAAACTCAATAAAAAACAGTCAATAAACTATACAAAACTAAATAAAGAAACAGTCAATAAACTGTACAAAACTCAATAAAGAACCAGTCAATAAACTGTACAAAACTGAATAAAGAACCAGTCAATAAACTGTACAAAACTCAATAAAAAACCAGTCAATAAATTGTGCACAAACTCAATAAAGAAACAGTCAATAAACTGTACAAAACTCAATAAAGAACCAGTCAATAAACTGTACAAAACTCAATGTAGAACCAGTTAATAAACTGTACGAAACTCAATAAAGAACCAGTCAATAAACGGTACAAAACTAAATAAAGAACTAGTCAATAAACTGTACAAAACTAAATAAAGAAACAGTCAATAAACTGTACAAAACTATATACCTAAACAGTTTATAAAGAACCAGTCAATAAACTGAATAAAACTCAATAAAGAATCACTCAATAAATTGTGCACAAACTCAATAAAGAAACAGTCAATAAACTGTACAAAACTCAATAAAGAACCAGTCAATAAACTGTACAAAACTCAATAAAGAGCCAGTCAATAAACTCTACAAAACTCAATAAAGAACCAGTCACTAAACTGCACAAAACTAAATAAAGAAACAGTTAATAAAATGTACAAAACCCAATAAAGAACCAGTCAATAAACTGTACAAAACTGAATAAAGAACCAGTCAATAAACTGTACAAAACTCAATAAAGAACCAGCCAATAAATTGTACACAAACTAAATAAAGAAACAGTCAATAAACTGTACAAAACTCAATAAAGAACCAGTTAATAAACTGTACAAAACTTAATAAAGAACCAGTCAATTAACTGTACAAAACTAAATAAAGAAACAGTCAATAAACTGTACAAAACTCCATAAAGAACCAGTCAATAAACTGTACAAAACTGAATAAAGAACCAGTCAATAAACTGTACAAAACTCAATAAAGAACCAGTCAATAAACTACAAAACTCAATAAAGAACCAGTTAATAAACTGTATAAAACTCAATAAAAACCAGTCAATAAACTATACAAAACTAAATAAAGAAACAGTCAATAAACTGTACAAAACTCAATAAAGAACCAGTCAATAAACTGTACAAAACTGAATAAAGAACCAGTCAATAAACTGTACAAAACTCAATAAAAAACCAGTCAATAAATTGTGCACAAACTCAATAAAGAAACAGTCAATAAACTGTACAAAACTCAATAAAGAACCAGTCAATAAACTGTACAAAACTCAATTTAGAACCAGTTAATAAACTGTACGAAACTCAATAAAGAACCAGTCAATAAACGGTACAAAACTAAATAAAGAACTAGTCAATAAACTGTACAAAACTAAATAAAGAAACAGTCAATAAACTGTACAAAACTATATACCTAAACAGTTTATAAAGAACCAGTCAATAAACTGAATAAAACTCAATAAAGAATCACTCAATAAATTGTGCACAAACTCAATAAAGAAACAGTCAATAAACTGTACAAAACTCAATAAAGAACCAGTCAATAAACTGTACAAAACTCAATAAAGAGCCAGTCAATAAACTCTACAAAACTCAATAAAGAACCAGTCACTAAACTGCACAAAACTAAATAAAGAAACAGTTAATAAAATGTACAAAACTCAATAAAGAACCAGTCAATAAACTGTACAAAACTGAATAAAGAACCAGTCAATAAACTGTACAAAACTCAATAAAGAACCAGTCAATAAACTGTACAAAACTCAAAAAAGAACCAGTCAATAAACTGAACAAAACTAAATAAAGAAAGAGTCAATAAACTGTACAAAACTCAATAAAGAACATGTCAATAAACTGTACAAAACTCAATAAAGAACCAGTCAATAAACTGTACAAAACTAAATAAAGAAGCAGTCAAAAACTATACAAAACTCAATAAAGAACCAGTCAATAAACTGTACAAAAGTCAATAAAGAACCAGCCAATAAATTGTACACAAACTAAATAAAGAAACAGTCAATAAACTGTACAAAACTCAATAAAGAACCAGTTAATAAACTGTACAAAACTTAATAAAGAACCAGTTACTTAACTGTACAAAACTAAATAAAGAAACAGTCAATAAACTGTACAAAACTCCATAAAGAACCAGTCAATAAACTGTACAAAACTGAATAAAGAACCAGTCAATAAACTGTACAAAACTCAATAAAGAACCAGTCAATAAACTACAAAACTCAATAAAGAACCAGTTAATAAACTGTATAAAACTCAATAAAAACCAGTCAATAAACTATACAAAACTAAATAAAGAAACAGTCAATAAACTGTACAAAACTCAATAAAGAACCAGTCAATAAACTGTACAAAACTCAATAAAGAACCAGTCAATAAACTGTACAAAACTCAATAAAAAACCAGTCAATAAATTGTGCACAAACTCAATAAAGAAACAGTCAATAAACTGTACAAAACTCAATAAAGAACCAGTCAATAAACTGTACAAAACTCAATGTAGAACCAGTTAATAAACTGTACGAAACTCAATAAAGAACCAGTCAATAAACGGTACAAAACTAAATAAAGAACTAGTCAATAAACTGTACAAAACTAAATAAAGAAACAGTCAATAAACTGTACAAAACTATATACCTAAACAGTTTATAAAGAACCAGTCAATAAACTGAATAAAACTCAATAAAGAATCACTCAATAAATTGTGCACAAACTCAATAAAGAAACAGTCAATAAACTGTACAAAACTCAATAAAGAACCAGTCAATAAACTGTACAAAACTCAATAAAGAGCCAGTCAATAAACTCTACAAAACTCAATAAAGAACCAGTCACTAAACTGCACAAAACTAAATAAAGAAACAGTTAATAAAATGTACAAAACTCAATAAAGAACCAGTCAATAAACTGTACAAAACTGAATAAAGAACCAGTCAATAAACTGTACAAAACTCAATAAAGAACCAGTCAATAAACTGTACAAAACTAAATAAAGAAACAGTCAATAAACTGTACAAAACTCCATAAAGAACCAGTCAATAAACTGTACAAAACTGAATAAAGAACCAGTCAATAAACTGTACAAAACTCAATAAAGAACCAGTCAATAAACTACAAAACTCAATAAAGAACCAGTTAATAAACTGTATAAAACTCAATAAAAACCAGTCAATAAACTATACAAAACTAAATAAAGAAACAGTCAATAAACTGTACAAAACTCAATAAAGAACCAGTCAATAAACTGTACAAAACTCAATAAAGAACCAGTCAATAAACTGTACAAAACTCAATAAAAAACCAGTCAATAAATTGTGCACAAACTCAATAAAGAAACAGTCAATAAACTGTACAAAACTCAATAAAGAACCAGTCAATAAACTGTACAAAACTCAATGTAGAACCAGTTAATAAACTGTACGAAACTCAATAAAGAACCAGTCAATAAACGGTACAAAACTAAATAAAGAACTAGTCAATAAACTGTACAAAACTAAATAAAGAAACAGTCAATAAACTGTACAAAACTATATACCTAAACAGTTTATAAAGAACCAGTCAATAAACTGAATAAAACTCAATAAAGAATCACTCAATAAATTGTGCACAAACTCAATAAAGAAACAACAGTCAATAAACTGTACAAAACTCAATAAAGAACCAGTCAATAAACTGTACAAAACTCAATAAAGAGCCAGTCAATAAACTCTACAAAACTCAATAAAGAACCAGTCACTAAACTGCACAAAACTAAATAAAGAAACAGTTAATAAAATGTACAAAACTCAATAAAGAACCAGTCAATAAACTGTACAAAACTGAATAAAGAACCAGTCAATAAACTGTACAAAACTCAATAAAGAACCAGCCAATAAATTGTACACAAACTAAATAAAGAAACAGTCAATAAACTGTACAAAACTCAATAAAGAACCAGTTAATAAACTGTACAAAACTTAATAAAGAACCAGTCAATTAACTGTACAAAACTAAATAAAGAAACAGTCAATAAACTGTACAAAACTCCATAAAGAACCAGTCAATAAACTGTACAAAACTGAATAAAGAACCAGTCAATAAACTGTACAAAACTCAATAAAGAACAAGTCAATAAACTACAAAACTCAATAAAGAACCAGTTAATAAACTGTATAAAACTCAATAAAAACCAGTCAATAAACTATACAAAACTAAATAAAGAAACAGTCAATAAACTGTACAAAACTCAATAATGAACCAGTCAATAAACTGTACAAAACTGAATAAAGAACCAGTCAATAAACTGTACAAAACTCAATAAAAAACCAGTCAATAAATTGTGCACAAACTCAATAAAGAAACAGTCAATAAACTGTACAAAACTCAATAAAGAACCAGTCAATAAACTGTACAAAACTCAATTTAGAACCAGTTAATAAACTGTACGAAACTCAATAAAGAACCAGTCAATAAACGGTACAAAACTAAATAAAGAACTAGTCAATAAACTGTACAAAACTAAATAAAGAAACAGTCAATAAACTGTACAAAACTATATACCTAAACAGTTTATAAAGAACCAGTCAATAAACTGAATAAAACTCAATAAAGAATCACTCAATAAATTGTGCACAAACTCAATAAAGAAACAGTCAATAAACTGTACAAAACTCAATAAAGAACCAGTCAATAAACTGTACAAAACTCAATAAAGAGCCAGTCAATAAACTCTACAAAACTCAATAAAGAACCAGTCACTAAACTGCACAAAACTAAATAAAGAAACAGTTAATAAAATGTACAAAACTCAATAAAGAACCAGTCAATAAACTGTACAAAACTGAATAAAGAACCAGTCAATAAACTGTACAAAACTCAATAAAGAACCAGTCAATAAACTGTACAAAACTCAAAAAAGAACCAGTCAATAAACTGAACAAAACTAAATAAAGAAAGAGTCAATAAACTGTACAAAACTCAATAAAGAACATGTCAATAAACTGTACAAAACTCAATAAAGAACCAGTCAATAAACTGTACAAAACTAAATAAAGAAGCAGTCAAAAACTATACAAAACTCAATAAAGAACCAGTCAATAAACTGTACAAAAGTCAATAAAGAACCAGCCAATAAATTGTACACAAACTAAATAAAGAAACAGTCAATAAACTGTACAAAACTCAATAAAGAACCAGTTAATAAACTGTACAAAACTTAATAAAGAACCAGTCAATTAACTGTACAAAACTAAATAAAGAAACAGTCAATAAACTGTACAAAACTCCATAAAGAACCAGTCAATAAACTGTACAAAACTGAATAAAGAACCAGTCAATAAACTGTACAAAACTCAAAAAAGAACCAGTCAATAAACTACAAAACTCAATAAAGAACCAGTTAATAAACTGTATAAAACTCAATAAAAACCAGTCAATAAACTATACAAAACTAAATAAAGAAACAGTCTATAAACTGTACAAAACTCAATAAAGAACCAGTCAATAAACTGTACAAAACTGAATAAAGAACCAGTCAATAAACTGTACAAAACTCAATAAAGAACCAGTCAATAAACTGTACAAAACTCAATAAAGAACCAGTCAATAAACTGTGCACAAACTCAATAAAGAACCAGTCAATAAATTGTGCACAAACTCAATAAAGAAACAGTCAATAAACTGTACAAAACTCAATAAAAAACCAGTCAATAAATTGTGCACAAACTCAATAAAGAAACAGTCAATAAACTGTACAAAAATCAATAAAGAACCAGTCAATAAACTGTACAAAACTCAATATAGAACCAGTTAATAAACTGTACGAAACTCAATAAAGAACCAGTCAAAAAACGGTACAAAACTAAATAAAGAAACAGTCAATAAACTGTACAAAACTCAATAAAGAACCAGTCAATAAACTGTACAAAACTGAATAAAGAACCAGTCAATAAACTGTACAAAACTCAAAAAGAACCAGTCAATAAACTGTACAAAACTCAATAAAGAACCAGTCAATAAACTGTACAAAACTAAATAAAGAAACAGTCAATAAATTGTACAAAACTCAATAAAGAACCAGTCAGTAAACTGTACAAAACTCAATAAAGAACCAGTTTATAAACTGTACAAAACTCAATAAATAACCAGTCAATAAACTGTACAAAACTCAATAAAGAGCCAGTCAATAAACTCTACATAACTCAATAAAGAACCAGTCACTAAACTGCAAAAAACTAAATAAAGAAACAATTAATAAAATGTACAAAACTCAATAAAGAACCAGTCAATAAACTGTACAAAACTGAATAAAGAACCAGTCAATAAACTGTATAAAACTCAATAAAGAACCAGTCAATAAACTGTACAAAACTCAATAAAGAACCAGTCAATAATCTGAACAAAACTAAATAAAGAAACAGTCAATAAACTGTACAAAACTCAATAAAGAACCTGTCAATAAACTGTACAAAACTCAATAAAGAACCAGTCAATAAACTGTACAAAACTAAATAAAGAACCAGTAAAAAACTATACAAAACTCAATAAAGAACCAGTCAATCAACTGTACAAAAGTCAATAAAGAACCAGCATATAAATTGTACACAAACTAAATAGAGAAACAGTCAATAAACTGTACAAAACTCAATAAAGAACCAGTTAATAAACTGTACAAAACTTAATAAAGAACAAGTCAATTAACTGTACAAAACTCAATAAAGAACCAGTCAATAAACTGTACAAAACTCAATAAAGAACCAGTCAATAAACTGTGCACAAACTCAATAAAGAACCAGTCAATAAATTGTGCACAAACTCAATAAAGAAACAGTCAATAAACTGTACAAAACTCAATAAAAAACCAGTCAATAAATTGTGCACAAACTCAATAAAGAAACAGTCAATAAACTGTACAAAACTCAATAAAGAACCAGTCAATAAACTGTACAAAACTCAATATAGAACCAGTTAATAAACTGTACGAAACTCAATAAAGAACCAGTCAATAAACGGTACAAAACTAAATAAAGAAACAGTCAATAAACTGTACAAAACTCAATAAAGAACCAGTCAATAAACTGTACAAAACTCAATAAAGAACCAGTCAATAAACTGTACAAAACTCAAAAAGAACCAGTCAATAAACTGTACAAAACTCAATAAAGAACCAGTCAATAAACTGTACAAAACTAAATAAAGAAACAGTCAATAAATTGTACAAAACTCAATAAAGAACCAGTCAGTAAACTGTACAAAACTCAATAAAGAACCAGTTTATAAACTGTACAAAACTCAATAAATAACCAGTCAATAAACTGTACAAAACTCAATAAAGAGCCAGTCAATAAACTCTACATAACTCAATAAAGAACCAGTCACTAAACTGCAAAAAACTAAATAAAGAAACAGTTAATAAAATGTACAAAACTCAATAAAGAACCAGTCAATAAGCTGTACAAAACTGAATAAAGAACCAGTCAATAAACTGTATAAAACTCAATAAAGAACCAGTCAATAAACTGTACAAAACTCAATAAAGAACCAGTCAATAATCTGAACAAAACTAAATAAAGAAACAGTCAATAAACTGTACAAAACTCAATAAAGAACCTGTCAATAAACTGTACAAAACTCAATAAAGAACCAGTCAATAAACTGTACAAAACTAAATAAAGAACCAGTAAAAAACTATACAAAACTCAATAAAGAACCAGTCAATAAACTGTACAAAAGTCAATAAAGAACCAGCCTATAAATTGTACACAAACTAAATAGAGAAACAGTCAATAAACTGTACAAAACTCAATAAAGAACCAGTTAATAAACTGTTCAAAACTTAATAAAGAACCAGTCAATTAACTGTACAAAACTAAATAAAGAAACAGTCAATAAACTGTACAAAACTCCATAAAGAACCAGTCAATAAACTGTACAAAACTGAATAAAGAACCAGTCAATAAACTGTACAAAACTCAATAAAGAACCAGTCAATAAACTGTACAAAACTCAATAAAGAACCAGTCAATAAACTGTACAAAACTCAATAAAGAGCCAGTCAATAAACTCTACAAAACTCAATAAAGAACCAGTCACTAAACTGCACAAAACTAAATAAAGAAACAGTTAATAAAATGTACAAAACTCAATAAAGAACCAGTCAATAAACTGTACAAAACTGAATAAAGAACCAGTCAATAAACTGTACAAAACTCAATAAAGAACCAGTCAATAAACTGTACAAAACTCAAAAAAGAACCAGTCAATAAACTGAACAAAACTAAATAAAGAAACAGTCAATAAACTGTACAAAACTCAATAAAGAACATGTCAATAAACTGTACAAAACTCAATAAAGAACCAGTCAATAAACTGTACAAAACTAAATAAAGAACCAGTCAAAAACTATACAAAACTCAATAAAGAACCAGTCAATAAACTGTACAAAACTCAATAAAGAACCAGTTAATAAACTGTACAAAACTTAATAAAGAACCAGTCAATTAACTGTACAAAACTCAATAAAGAACCAGTCAATAAACTGTACAAAACTCAATAAAGAACCAGTCAATAAACTGTGCACAAACTCAATAAAGAACCAGTCAATAAATTGTGCACAAACTCAATAAAGAAACAGTCAATAAACTGTACAAAACTCAATAAAAAACCAGTCAATAAATTGTGCACAAACTCAATAAAGAAACAGTCAATAAACTGTACAAAACTCAATAAAGAACCAGTCAATAAACTGTACAAAACTCAATATAGAACCAGTTAATAAACTGTACGAAACTCAATAAAGAACCAGTCAATAAACGGTACAAAACTAAATAAAGAAACAGTCAATAAACTGTACAAAACTCAATAAAGAACCAGTCAATAAACTGTACAAAACTGAATAAAGAACCAGTCAATAAACTGTACAAAACTCAAAAAGAACCAGTCAATAAACTGTACAAAACTCAATAAAGAACCAGTCAATAAACTGTACAAAACTAAATAAAGAAACAGTCAATAAATTGTACAAAACTCAATAAAGAGCCAGTCAATAAACTCTACATAACTCAATAAAGAACCAGTCACTAAACTGCAAAAACTAAATAAAGAAACAGTTAATAAAATGTACAAAACTCAATAAAGAACCAGTCAATAAACTGTACAAAACTGAATAAAGAACCAGTCAATAAACTGTATAAAACTCAATAAAGAACCAGTCAATAAACTGTACAAACTCAATAAAGAACCAGTCAATAATCTGAACAAAACTAAATAAAGAAACAGTCAATAAACTGTACAAAACTCAATAAAGAACCTGTCAATAAACTGTACAAAACTCAATAAAGAACCAGTCAATAAACTGTACAAAACTAAATAAAGAACCAGTAAAAAACTATACAAAACTCAATAAAGAACCAGTCAATAAACTGTACAAAAGTCAATAAAGAACCAGCCTATAAATTGTACACAAACTAAATAGAGAAACAGTCAATAAACTGTACAAAACTCAATAAAGAACCAGTTAATAAACTGTACAAAACTTAATAAAGAACCAGTCAATTAACTGTACAAAACTAAATAAAGAAACAGTCAATAAACTGTACAAAACTCCATAAAGAACCAGTCAATAAACTGTACAAAACTGAATAAAGAACCAGTCAATAAACTGTACAAAACTCAATAAAGAACCAGTCAATAAGCTGTACAAAACTCAATAAAGAACCAGTCAATAAACTGTACAAAACTCAATAAAGAGCCAGTCAATAAACTCTACAAAACTCAATAACGAACCAGTCACTAAACTGCACAAAACTAAATAAAGAAACAGTTAATAAAATGTACAAAACTCAATAAAGAACCAGTCAATAAACTGTACAAAACTGAATAAAGAACCAGTCAATAAACTGTACAAAACTCAATAAAGAACCAGTCAATAAACTGTACAAAACTCAAAAAAGAACCAGTCAATAAACTGAACAAAGCTAAATAAAGAAACAGTCAATAAACTGTACAAAACTCAATAAAGAACATGTCAATAAACTGTACAAAACTCAATAAAGAACCAGTCAATAAACTGTACAAAACTAAATAAAGAACCAGTCAAAAACTATACAAAACTCAATAAAGAACCAGTCAATAAACTGTACAAAAGTCAATAAAGAACCAGCCAATAAATTGTACACAAACTAAATAAAGAAACAGTCAATAAACTGTACAAAACTCAATAAAGAACCAGTTAATAAACTGTACAAAACTTAATAAAGAACCAGTCAATTAACTGTACAAAACTAAATAAAGAAACAGTCAATAAACTGTACAAAACTCCATAAAGAACCAGTCAATAAACTGTACAAAACTGAATAAAGAACCAGTCAATAAACTGTACAAAACTCAATAAAGAACCAGTCAATAAACTACAAAACTCAATAAAGAACCAGTTAATAAACTGTATAAAACTCAATAAAAACCAGTCAATAAACTATACAAAACTAAATAAAGAAACAGTCAATAAACTGTACAAAACTCAATAAAGAACCAGTCAATAAACTGTACAAAACTGAATAAAGAACCAGTCAATAAACTATACAAAACTCAATAAAGAACCAGTCAATAAACTGTACAAAACTCAATAAAGAACCAGTCAATAAACTGTGCACAAACTCAATAAAGAACCAGTCAATAAATTGTGCACAAACTCAATAAAGAAACAGTCAATAAACTGTGCACAAACTCAATAAAGAAACAGTCAATAAACTGTACAAAACTCAATAAAGAAACAGTCAATAAACTGTACAAAACTCAATAAAGAACCAGTCAATAAACTGTACAAAACTCAATATAGAACCAGTTAATAAACTGTACGAAACTCAATAAAGAACCAGTCAATAAACGGTACAAAACTAAATAAAGAACTAGTCAATAAACTGTACAAAACTATATACCTAAACAGTTTATAAAGAACCAGTCAATAAACTGAACAAAACTCAATAAAGAATCACTCAATAAATTGTGCACAAACTCAATAAAGAAACAGTCAATAAACTGTACAAAACTCAATAAAGAACCAGTCAATAAACTGTACAAAACTCAATAAAGAGCCAGTCAATAAACTCTACAAAACTCAATAAAGAACCAGTCACTAAACTGCACAAAACTAAATAAAGAAACAGTTAATAAAATGTACAAAACTCAATAAAGAACCAGTCAATAAACTGTACAAAACTGAATAAAGAACCAGTCAATAAACTGTACAAAACTCAATAAAGAACCAGTCAATAAGCTGTACAAAACTCAATAAAGAACCAGTCAATAAACTGTACAAAACTCAATAAAGAGCCAGTCAATAAACTCTACAAAACTCAATAACGAACCAGTCACTAAACTGCACAAAACTAAATAAAGAAACAGTTAATAAAATGTACAAAACTCAATAAAGAACCAGTCAATAAACTGTACAAAACTGAATAAAGAACCAGTCAATAAACTGTACAAAACTCAATAAAGAACCAGTCAATAAACTGTACAAAACTCAAAAAAGAACCAGTCAATAAACTGAACAAAGCTAAATAAAGAAACAGTCAATAAACTGTACAAAACTCAATAAAGAACATGTCAATAAACTGTACAAAACTCAATAAAGAACCAGTCAATAAACTGTACAAAACTAAATAAAGAACCAGTCAAAAACTATACAAAACTCAATAAAGAACCAGTCAATAAACTGTACAAAAGTCAATAAAGAACCAGCCAATAAATTGTACACAAACTAAATAAAGAAACAGTCAATAAACTGTACAAAACTCAATAAAGAACCAGTTAATAAACTGTACAAAACTTAATAAAGAACCAGTCAATTAACTGTACAAAACTAAATAAAGAAACAGTCAATAAACTGTACAAAACTCCATAAAGAACCAGTCAATAAACTGTACAAAACTGAATAAAGAACCAGTCAATAAACTGTACAAAACTCAATAAAGAACCAGTCAATAAACTACAAAACTCAATAAAGAACCAGTTAATAAACTGTATAAAACTCAATAAAAACCAGTCAATAAACTATACAAAACTAAATAAAGAAACAGTCAATAAACTGTACAAAAATCAATAAAGAACCAGTCAATAAACTGTACAAAACTGAATAAAGAACCAGTCAATAAACTATACAAAACTCAATAAAGAACCAGTCAATAAACTGTACAAAACTCAATAAAGAACCAGTCAATAAATTTTACACAAACTCAATAAAGAACCAGTCAATAAATTGTGCACAAACTCAATAAAGAACCAGTCAATAAACTGTGCACAAACTCAATAAAGAAACAGTCAATAAACTGTACAAAACTCAATAAAGAAACAGTCAATAAACTGTACAAAACTCAATAAAGAACCAGTCAATAAACTGTACAAAACTCAATATAGAACCAGTTAATAAACTGTACGAAACTCAATAAAGAACCAGTCAATAAACGGTACAAAACTAAATAAAGAACTAGTCAATAAACTGTACAAAACTATATACCTAAACAGTTTATAAAGAACCAGTCAATAAACTGAACAAAACTCAATAAAGAATCACTCAATAAATTGTGCACAAACTCAATAAAGAAACAGTCAATAAACTGTACAAAACTCAATAAAGAACCAGTCAATAAACTGTACAAAACTCAATAAAGAGCCAGTCAATAAACTCTACAAAACTCAATAAAGAACCAGTCACTAAACTGCACAAAACTAAATAAAGAAACAGTTAATAAAATGTACAAAACTCAATAAAGAACCAGTCAATAAACTGTACAAAACTGAATAAAGAACCAGTCAATAAACTGTACAAAACTCAAAAAGAACCAGTCAATAAACTGTACAAAACACAATAAAGAACCAGTCAATAAACTGTACAAAACTAAATAAAGAAACAGTCAATAAACTGTACAAAACTCAATAAAGAACCTGTCAATAAACTGTACAAAACTCAATAAAGAACCAGTCAATAAACTGTACAAATTTAAATAAAGAACCAGTAAAAAACTATACAAAACTCAATAAAGAACCAGTCAATAAACTGTACAAAAGTCAATAAAGAACCAGCCTATAAATTGTACACAAACTAAATAGAGAAACAGTCAATAAACTGTACAAAACTCAATAAAGAACCTGTTAATAAACTGTACAAAACTTAATAAAGAACCAGTCAATTAACTGTACAAAACTAAATAACGAAACAGTCAATAAACTGTACAAAACTCAATAAAGAACCAGTCAATAAACTGTACAAAACTGAATAAAGAACCAGTCAATAAACTATACAAAACTCAATAGAGAAACAGTCAATAAACTGTACAAAACTCAATAAAGAACCAGTCAATAAACTGTGCAAAACTAAATAAAGAAACAGTCAATAAACTGTACAAAACTATATGCAGAAACTGTTAATAAAGAACCAGTCAATAAACTGTACAAAACTCAATAAAGAACCAGTCAATAAATTGTGCACAAACCCAATAAAGAAACAGTCAATAAACTGTACAAAACTCAATAAAGAACCAGTCAATCAACTGTACAAAACTCAATATAGAACCAGTTAATAAACTGTACGAAACTCAATAAAGAACCAGTCAAAATAAACGGTACAAAACTAAATAAGGAAACAGTCAATAAACTGTACAAAACTCAATAAAGAACCAGTCAATAAACTGTACAAAACTGAATAAAGAACCAGTCAATAAACTGTACAAAACTCAAAAAGAACCAGTCAATAAACTGTACAAAACTCAATAAAGAACCAGTCAATAACCTGTACAAAACTAAATAAAGAAACAGTCAATAAATTGTACAAATCTCAATAAAGAATAAGTCAGTAAACTAAACAAAACTCAATAAAGAACCAGTTTATAAACTGTACAAAACTCAATAAAGAACCAGTCAATAAACTGTACAAAACTAAATAAAGAAGCAGTCAATAAACTGTACAAAACTCAATAAAGAACCAGTCAATAAACTGGACAAAACTGAATAAAGAATTAGTCAATAAACTGTACAAAACTCAATAAAGAACTAGTCAATAAACTGTACAAAACTAAATAAAGAAACAGTCAATAAACTGTACAAAACTATATACAGAAACAGTTAATAAAGAACCAGTCAATAAACTGAACAAAACTCAATAAAGAACCACTCAATAAATTGTGCACAAACTCAATAAAGAAACAGTCAATAAACTGTACAAAACTCAATAAAGAACCAGTCAATAAACTGTACAAAACTCAATAAAGAGCCAGTCAATAAACTCTACAAAACTCAATAAAGAGCCAGTCAGTAAACTGCACAAAACTAAATAAAGAAACAGTTAATAAAATGTACAAAACTCAATAAAGAACCAGTCAATAAACTGTATAAAACTGAATAAAGAACCAGTCAATAAACTGTACAAAACTCAATAAAGAACCAGTCAATAAACTGTACAAAACTCAATAAAGAACCAGTCATTAAAATGAACAAAACTAAATAAAGAAACAGTCAATAAACTGTACAAAACTCAATAAAGAACCTGTCAATAAACTGTAAAAACTCAATAAAGAACCAGTCAATAAACTGTACAAAACTAAATAAAGAACCAGTCAAAAACTATACAAAACTCAATAAAGAACTAGTCAATAAACTGTACAAAATTCAATAAAGAACCAGTCAATAAACTGTACAAAACTCAATAAAGAACCAGTCAATAAATTGTGCACAAACTCAATAAAGAAACAGTCAATAAACTGTACAAAACTCAATAAAGAACCAGTCAATAAACTGTACAAAACTCAATATAGAACCAGTTAATAAACTGTACGAAACTCAATAAAGAACCAGTCAAAATAAACGGTACAAAACTAAATAAAGAAACAGTCAATAAACTGTACAAAACTCAATAAAGAACCAGTCAATAAACTGTACAAAACTGAATAAAGAACCAGTCAATAAACTGTACAAAACTCAAAAAGAACCAGTCAATAAACTGTACAAAACTCAATAAAGAACCAGTCAATAAACTGTACAAAACTAAATAAAGAAACAGTCAATAAATTGTACAAATCTCAATAAAGAATAAGTCAGTAAACTAAACAAAACTCAATAAAGAACCAGTTTATAAACTGTACAAAACTCAATAAAGAACCAGTCAATAAACTGTACAAAACTAAATAAAGAAGCAGTCAATAAACTGTACAAAACTCAATAAAGAACCAGTCAATAAACTGGACAAAACTGAATAAAGAATTAGTCAATAAACTGTACCAAAACTCAATAAAGAACTAGTCAATAAACTGTACAAAATTAAATAAAGAAACAGTCAATAAACTGTACAAAACTATATACAGAAACAGTTAATAAAGAACCAGTCAATAAACTGAACAAAACTCAATAAAGAACCACTCAATAAATTGTGCACAAACTCAATAAAGAAACAGTCAATAAACTGTACAAAACTCAATCAAGAACCAGTCAATAAACTGTACAAAACTCAATAAAGAGCCAGTCAATAAACTCTATAAAAATCAATAAAGAGCCAGTCAGTAAACTGCACAAAACTAAATAAAGAAACAGTTAATAAAATGTACAAAACTCAATAAAGAACCAGTCAATAAACTGTATAAAACTGAATAAAGAACCAGTCAATAAACTGTACAAAACTCAATAAAGAACCAGTCAATAATCTGTACAAAACTCAATAAAGAACCAGTCAATAAACTGAACAAAACTAAATAAAGAAACAGTCAATAAACTGTACAAAACTCAATAAAGAACCTGTCAATAAACTGTAAAAACTCAATAAAGAACCAGTCAATAAACTGTACAAAACTAAATAAAGAACCAGTCAAAAACTATACAAAACTCAATAAAGAACTAGTCAATAAACTGTACAAAATTCAATAAAGAACCAGTCAATAAACTGTACAAAACTAAAAAAAGAAACAGTCAATAAACTGTGCAAAACTCAATAAAGAACAGTTAATAAACTGTACAAAACTTAATAAAGAACCAGTCAATTAACTGTACAAAACTAAATAAAGAAACAGTCAATAAACTGTACAAAACTCCATAAAGAACCAGTCAATTAACTGTACAAAACTAAATAAAGAAACAGTCAATAAACTGTACAAAACTCCATAAAGAACCAGTCAATAAACTGTACAAAACTCAATATAGAACCAGTTAATAAACTGTACGAAACTCAATAAAGAACCAGTCAATAAACTGTACAAAACTCAAAAAGAACCAGTCAATAAACTGTACAAAACACAATAAAGAACCAGTCAATAAACTGTACAAAACTAAATAAAGAAACAGTCAATAAATTGTACAAAACTCAATAAAGAACCAGTCAGTAAACTGTACAAAACTCAATAAAGAACCAGTTTATAAACTGTACAAAACTCAATAAATAACCAGTCAATAAACTGTACAAAACTCAATAAAGAGCCAGTCAATAAACTCTACATAACTCAATAAAGAACCAGTCACTAAACAGCAAAAAACTAAATAAAGAAACAGTTAATAAAATGTACAAAACTCAATAAAGAACCACTCAATAAACTGTACAAAACTGAATAAAGAACCAGTCAATCAACTGTATAAAACTCAATAAAGAACCAGTCAATAAACTGTACAAAACTCAATAAAGAACCAGTCAATAATATGAACAAAACTAAATAAAGAAACAGTCAATAAACTGTACAAAACTCAATAAAGAACCTGTCAATAAACTGTACAAAACTCAATAAAGAACCAGTCAATAAACTGTACAAAACTAAATAAAGAACCAGTAAAAAACTATACAAAACTCAATAAAGAACCAGTCAATAAACTGTACAAAAGTCAATAAAGAACCAGCCTATAAATTGTACACAAACTAAATAGAGAAACAGTCAATAAACTGTACAAAACTCAATAAAGAACCAGTTAATAAACTGTACAAAACTTAATAAAGAACCAGTCAATTAACTGTACAAAACTAAATAAAGAAACAGTCAATAAACTGTACAAAACTCCATAAAGAACCAGTCAATAAACTGTACAAAACTGAATAAAGAACCAGTCAATAAACTGTACAAAACTCAATAAAGAACCAGTCAATAAACTACAAAACTCAATAAAGAACCAGTTAATAAACTGTATAAAACTCAATAAAAACCAGTCAATAAACTGTACAAAACTAAATAAAGAAACAGTCAATAAACTGTACAAAACTCAATAAAGAACCAGTCAATAAACTGTACAAAACTGAATAAAGAACCAGTCAATAAACTATACAAAACTCAATAAAGAACCAGTCAATAAACTGTACAAAACTCAATAAAGAACCAGTCAATAAACTGTGCAAAACTAAATAAAGAAACAGTCAATAAACTGTACAAAACTATATACAGAAACTGTTAATAAAGAACCAGTCAATAAACTGTACAAAACTCAATAAAGAACCAGTCAATAAATTGTGCACAAACTCAATAAAGAAACAGTCAATAAACTGTACAAAACTCAATAAAGAACCAGTCAATAAACTGTACAAAACTCAATATAGAACCAGTTAATAAACTGTACGAAACTCAATATAGAACCAGTCAAAATAAACGGTACAAAACTAAATAAAGAAACAGTCAATAAACTGTACAAAACTCAATAAAGAACCAGTCAATAAACTGTACAAAACTGAATAAAGAACCAGTCAATAAACTGTACAAAACTCAAAAAGAACCAGTCAATAAACTGTACAAAACTCAATAAAGAACCAGTCAATAAACTGTACAAAACTAAATAAAGAAACAGTCAATAAATTGTACAAATCTCAATAAAGAATAAGTCAGTAAACTAAACAAAACTCAATAAAGAACCAGTTTATAAACTGTACAAAACTCAATAAAGAACCAGTCAATAAACTGTACAAAACTAAATAAAGAAGCAGTCAATAAACTGTACAAAACTCAATAAAGAACCAGTCAATAAACTGGACAAAACTGAATAAAGAATTAGTCAATAAACTGTACAAAACTCAATAAAGAACTAGTCAATAAACTGTACAAAACTAAATAAAGAAACAGTCAATAAACTGTACAAAACTATATACAGAAACAGTTAATAAAGAACCAGTCAATAAACTGAACAAAACTCAATAAAGAACCACTCAATAAATTGTGCACAAACTCAATAAAGAAACAGTCAATAAACTGTACAAAACTCAATAAAGAACCAGTCAAAAAATTGTACAAAACTCAATAAAGAGCCAGTCAGTAAACTGCACAAAACTAAATAAACAGTTAATAAAATGTACAAAACTGAATAAAGAACCAGTCAATAAACTGTATAAAACTGAATAAAGAACCAGTCAATAAACTGTACAAAACTCAATAAAGAACCAGTCAATAAACTGTACAAAACTCGATAAAGAACCAGTCAATAAACTGAACAAAACTAAATAAAGAAACAGTCAATAAACTGTACAAAACTCAATAAAGAACCTGTCAAGAAACTGTAAAAACTCAATAAAGAACCAGTCAATAAACTGTACAAAACTAAATAAAGAACCAGTCAAAAACTATACAAAACTCAATAAAGAACTAGTCAATAAACTGTACAAAATTCAATAAAGAACCAGTCAATAAACTGTACAAAACTAAAAAAAGAAACAGTCAATAAACTGTGCAAAACTCAATAAAGAACCAGTTAATAAACTGTACAAAACTTAATAAAGAACCAGTCAATTAACTGTACAAAACTAAATAAAGAAACAGTCAATAAACTGTACAAAACTCCATAAAGAACCAGTCAATAAACTGTACAAAACTGAATAAAGAACCAGTCAATAAACTGTACAAAACTCAATAAAGAACCAGTCAATAAACTACAAACTCAATAAAGAACCAGTTAATAAACTGTATAAAACTCAATAAAAACCAGTCAATAAGCTGTACAAAGCTAAATAAAGAAACAGTCAATAAACTGTACAAAACTCAATAAAGAACCAGTCAATAAACTGTACAAAACTGAATAAAGAACCAGTCAATAAACTATACAAAACTCAATAAAGAACCAGTCAATAAACTGTACAAAACTCAATAAAAAACCAGTCAATAAACTGTGCAAAACTAAATAAAGAAACAGTCAATAAACTGTACAAAACTACTATATACAGAAACAGTTAATAAAGAACCAGTCAATAAACTGTACAAAACTCAATAAAGAACCAGTCAATAAATTGTGCACAAACTCAATAAAGAAACAGTCAATAAACTGTACAAAACTAAAAAAAGAAACAGTCAATAAACTGTGCAAAACTCAATAAAGAACCAGTTAATAAACTGTACAAAACTTAATAAAGAACCAGTCAATTAACTGTACAAAACTAAATAAAGAAACAGTCAATAAACTGTACAAAACTCCATAAAGAACCAGTCAATAAACTGTACAAAACTGAATAAAGAACCAGTCAATAAACTGTACAAAACTCAATAAAGAACCAGTCAATAAACTACAAACTCAGTAAAGAACCAGTTAATAAACTGTATAAAACTCAATAAAAACCAGTCAATAAACTGTACAAAGCTAAATAAAGAAACAGTCAATAAACTGTACAAAACTCAATAAAGAACCAGTCAATAAACTGTACACAACTGAATAAAGAACCAGTCAATAAACTATACAAAACTCAATAAAGAACCAGTCAATAAACTGTACAAAACTCAATAAAAAGCCAGTCAATAAACTGTGCAAAACTAAATAAAGAAACAGTCAATAAACTGTACAAAACTACTATATACAGAAACATTTAATAAAGAACAAGTCAATAAACTGTACAAAACTCAATAAAGAACCAGTCAATAAATTGTGCACAAACTCAATAAAGAAACAGTCAATAAACTGTACAAAACTAAATAAAAAAACAGTCAATAAACTGTACAAAACTCAATAAAGAACCAGTCAATAAACTGTACAAAACTGAATAAAGAACCAGTCAATAAACTGTACAAAACTCAAAAAGAACCAGTCAATAAACTGTACAAAACTCAATAAAGAACCAGTCAATAAACTGTACAAAACTGAATAAAGAACCAGTCAATAAACTGTACAAAACTCAAAAAGAACCAGTCAATAAACTGTACAAAACTCAATAAAGAACCAGTCAATAAACTGTACAAAACTAAATAAAGAAACAGTCAATAAATTGTACAAAACTCAATAAAGAACCAGTCAGTAAACTGTACAAAACTCAATAAAGAACCAGTCAATAAACTGTACAAAACTCAATAAAGAACCATTCAATACACTGTACAAAACTCAATAAAGAACCAGTTAATAAACTGTACAAAACTCAATAAAGAAGCAGTCAATATACTGTACAAAACACAATAAAGAACCAGTCAATAAACTGTACAAAACTAAATAAAGAAACAGTCAATAAACTGTACAAAACTATGTACAGAAACAGTTAATAAAGAACCAGTCAATAAACTGTACAAAATTCAATTAAGAACCAGTCAATAAATTGTGCACAAACTCAAAAAAGATACAGTCAATAAACTGTATAAAAGTCAATAAAGAACAGTCAATAAATTGTACACAAACTCAGAAAACAACCAGTCAATAAACTGTACAAAACAAAATAAAGAAACAGTCAATAAACTGTACAAAACTGCATAAAGAACCAGTCAATAAACTGTACAAAACTCAAAAAAGAACCAGTCAATAACTGTACAAAACTCAATAAAGAACCAGTCAATAAACTGTACAAAAGTGAATAAAGAACCAGTCAATAAACTGTACAAAACTCAATAAAGAACCAGTCAATAAACTGTACAAAACTAAATAAAGAACCAGTCAATAAACTGTACAAAACTCAATAAAGAACCAGTTAATAAACTGTACAAAACTCAATAAAGAACCAGTCAATAAACTGTACAAAACTAAATAAAGAAACAGTCAATAAACTGTACAAAACTCAATAAAGAACCAGACAATCAACTGTACAAAACTGAATAAAGAACCAGTCAATCAACTGTACAAAACTCAATAAAGAACTAGTCAATAAACTGTACAAAACTAAATCAAGAAACAGTCAATAAACTGTACAAAACTATATACAGAAACAGTTAATAAAGAACCAGTCAATAAACTGAACAAAACTCAATAAAGAACCAGTCAATAAATTGTGCACAAACTCAATAAAGAAACAGTCAATAAACTGTACAAAACTCAATAAAGAACCAGTCAATAAACTGTACAAAACTCAATAAAGAGCCAGTCAATAAACTCTACAAAACTCAATAAAGAACCAGTCACTAAACTGCACAAAACTAAATAAAGAAACAGTTAATAAAATGTACAAAACTCAATAAAGAACCAGTCAATAAACTGTACAAAACTGAATAAAGAACCAGTCAATAAACTGTACAAAACTCAATAAAGAACCAGTTAATAAACTGTACAAAACTCAATAAAGAACCAGTCAATAAACTGTTCAATACTCAATAAAGAACCAGTCAATAAACTGTACAAAACTCAATAAAGAAGCAGACAATATACTGTACAAAACTCAATAAAGAACCAGTCAATAAACTGTACAAAACTAAATAAAGAAACAGTCAATAAACTGTACAAAACTATGTACAGAAACAGTTAATAAAGAACCAGTCAATAAACTGTACAAAATTCAATTAGGAACCAGTCAATAAATTGTGCACAAACTCAAAAAAGATACAGTCAATAAACTGTACAAAAGTCTATAAAGAACAGTCAATAAATTGTACACAAACTCAAAAAACAACCAGTCAATAAACTGTACAAAACTAAATAAAGAAACAGTCAATAAACTGTAATAAACTGCATAAAGAACCAGTCAATAAACTGTACAAAACTAAAAAAAGAACCAGTCAATAACTGTACAAAACTCAATAAAGAACCAGTCAATAAACTGTACAAAAGTGAATAAAGAACCAGTCAATAAACTGTACAAAACTCAATAAAGAACCAGTCAATAAACTGTACAAAACTAAATAAAGAACCAGTCAATAAACTGTACAAACCTCAATAAAAAACCAGTTAATAAACTGTACAAAACTCAATAAAGAACCAGTCAATAAACTGTACAAAACTAAATAAAGAAACAGTCAATAAACTGTACAAAACTCAATAAAGAACCAGTCAATAAACTGTACAAAACTGAATAAAGAACCAGTCAATAAACTGTACAAAACTCAATAAAGAACTAGTCAATATACTGTACAAAACTAAATAAAGAAACAGTCAATAAACTGTACAAAACTATATACAGAAACAGTTAATAAAGAACCAGTTAATAAACTGAACAAAACTCAATAAAGAACCAGTCAATAAATTGTGCACAAACTCAATAAAGAAACAGTCAATAAACTGTACAAAACTCAATAAAGAACCAGTTAATAAACTGTACAAAACTCAATAAAGAACCAGTCAATAAACTGTACAAAACTCAATGAAGAACCATTCAATAAACTGTACAAAACTCAATAAAGAACCAGTTAATAAACTGTACAAAACTCAATAAAGAAGCAGTCAATATACTGTACAAAACACAATAAAGAACCAGTCAATAAACTGTACAAAACTAAATAAAGAAACAATCAATAAACTGTACAAAACTATGTACAGAAACAGTTAATAAAGAACCAGTCAATAAACTGTACAAAATTCAATTAAGAACCAGTCAATAAATTGTGCACAAACTCAAAAAAGATACAGTCAATAAACTGTACAAAAGTCAATAAAGAACAGTCAATAAATTGTACACAAACGCAGAAAACAACCAGTCAATAAACTGTACAAAACAAAATAAAGAAACAGTCAATAAACTGTACAAAACTGCATAAAGAACCAGTCAATAAACTGTACAAAACTCAAAAAAGAACCAGTCAATAACTGTACAAAACTCAATAAAGAACCAGTCAATAAACTGTACAAAAGTGAATAAAGAACCAGTCAATAAACTGTACACAACTCAATAAAGAACCAGTCAATAAACTGTACAAAACTAAATAAAGAACCAGTCAATAAACTGTACAAAACTCAATAAAGAACCAGTTAATAAACTGTACAAAACTCAATAAAGAACCAGTCAATAAACTGTACAAAACTAAATAAAGAAACAGTCAATAAACTGTACAAAACTCAATAAGGAACCAGTCAATCAACTGTACAAAACTGAATAAAGAACCAGTCAATCAACTGTACAAAACTCAATAAAGAACTAGTCAATAAACTGTACAAAACTAAATAAAAAAACAGTCAATAAACTGTACAAAACTATATACAGAAACAGTTAATAAAGAGCCAGTCAATAAACTGAACAAAACTCAATAAAGAACCAGTCAATAAGTTGTGCACAAACTCAATAAAGAAACAGTCAATAAACTGTACAAAACTCAATAAATAACCAGTAAATAAACTGTACAAAACTCAATAAAGAGCCAGTCAATAAACTCTTCAAAACTCAATAAAGAACCAGCCACTAAACTGCACAAAACTTAATAAAGAAACAGTTAATAAAATGTACAAAACTCAATAAAGAACCAGTCAATAAACTGTACAAAACTGAATAAAGAACCAGTCAAAAAACTGTACAAAACTCAATAAAGAACCAGTTAATAAACTGTACAAAACTCAATAAAGAACCAGTCAATAAATTGTTCAATACTCAATAAAGAACCAGTCAATAAACTGTACAAAACTCAATAAAGAAGCAGACAATATACTGTACAAAACTCAATAAAGAACCAGTCAATAAACTGTACAAAACTAAATAAAGAAACAGTCAATAAACTGTACAAAACTACTATATACAGAAACATTTAATAAAGAACAAGTCAATAAACTGTACAAAACTCAATAAAGAACCAGTCAATAAATTGTGCACAAACTCAATAAAGAAACAGTCAATAAACTGTACAAAACTAAATAAAGAAACAGTCAATAAACTGTACAAAACTCAATAAAGAACCAGTCAATAAACTGTACAAAACTGAATAAAGAACCAGTCAATAAACTGTACAAAACTCAAAAAGAACCAGTCAATAAACTGTACAAAACTCAATAAAGAACCAGTCAATAAACTGTACAAAACTGAATAAAGAACCAGTCAATAAACTGTACAAAACTCAAAAAGAACCAGTCAATAAACTGTACAAAACTCAATAAAGAACCAGTCAATAAACTGTACAAAACTAAATAAAGAAACAGTCAATAAATTGTACAAAACTCAATAAAGAACCAGTCAGTAAACTGTACAAAACTCAATAAAGAACCAGTCAATAAACTGTACAAAACTCAATAAAGAACCATTCAATAAACTGTACAAAACTCAATAAAGAACCAGTTAATAAACTGTACAAAACTCAATAAAGAAGCAGTCAATATACTGTACAAAACACAATAAAGAACCAGTCAATAAACTGTACAAAACTAAATAAAGAAACAGTCAATAAACTGTACAAAACTATGAACAGAAACAGTTAATAAAGAACCAGTCAATAAACTGTACAAAATTCAATTAAGAACCAGTCAATAAATTGTGCACAAACTCAAAAAAGATACAGTCAATAAAATGTATAAAAGTCAATAAAGAACAGTCAATAAATTGTACACAAACTCAGAAAACAACCAGTCAATAAACTGTACAAAACAAAATAAAGAAACAGTCAATAAACTGTACAAAACTGCATAAAGAACCAGTCAATAAACTGTACAAAACTCAAAAAAGAACCAGTCAATAACTGTACAAAACTCAATAAAGAACCAGTCAATAAACTGTACAAAAGTGAATAAAGAACCAGTCAATAAACTGTACAAAACTCAATAAAGAACCAGTCAATAAACTGTACAAAACTAAATAAAGAACCAGTCAATAAACTGTACAAAACTCAATAAAGAACCAGTTAATAAACTGTACAAAACTCAATAAAGAACCAGTCAATAAACTGTACAAAACTAAATAAAGAAACAGTCAATAAACTGTACAAAACTCAATAAAGAACCAGTCAATCAACTGTACAAAACTGAATAAAGAACCAGTCAATCAACTGTACAAAACTCAATAAAGAACTAGTCAATAAACTGTACAAAACTAAATCAAGAAACAGTCAATAAACTGTACAAAACTATATACAGAAACAGTTAATAAAGAACCAGTCAATAAACTGAACAAAACTCAATAAAGAACCAGTCAATAAATTGTGCACAAACTCAATAAAGAAACAGTCAATAAACTGTACAAAACTCAATAAAGAACCAGTCAATAAACTGTAAAAAACTCAATAAAGAGCCAGTCAATAAACTCTACAAAACTCAATAAAGAACCAGTCACTAAACTGCACAAAACTAAATAAAGAAACAGTTAATAAAATGTACAAAACTCAATAAAGAACCAGTCAATAAACTGTACAAAACTGAATAAAGAACCAGTCAATAAACTGTACAAAACTCAATAAAGAACCAGTTAATAAACTGTACAAAACTCAATAAAGAACCAGTCAATAAACTGTTCAATACTCAATAAAGAACCAGTCAATAAACTGTACAAAACTCAATAAAGAAGCAGACAATATACTGTACAAAACTCAATAAAGAACCAGTCAATAAACTGTACAAAACTAAATAAAGAAACAGTCAATAAACTGTACAAAACTATGTACAGAAACAGTTAATAAAGAACCAGTCAATAAACTGTACAAAATTCAATTAGGAACCAGTCAATAAATTGTGCACAAACTCAAAAAAGATACAGTAAATAAACTGTACAAAAGTCTATAAAGAACAGTCAATAAATTGTACACAAACTCAAAAAACAACCAGTCAATAAACTGTACAAAACTAAATAAAGAAACAGTCAATAAACTGTAATAAACTGCATAAAGAACCAGTCAATAAACTGTACAAAACTAAAAAAAGAACCAGTCAATAACTGTACAAAACTCAATAAAGAACCAGTCAATAAACTGTACAAAAGTGAATAAAGAACCAGTCAATAAACTGTACAAAACTCAATAAAGAACCAGTCAATAAACTGTACAAAACTAAATAAAGAACCAGTCAATAAACTGGACAAAACTCAATAAAAAACCAGTTAATAAACTGTACAAAACTCAATAAAGAACCAGTCAATAAACTGTACAAAACTAAATAAAGAAACAGTCAATAAACTGTACAAAACTCAATAAAGAACCAGTCAATAAACTGTACAAAACTGAATAAAGAACCAGTCAATAAACTGTACAAAACTCAATAAAGAACTAGTCAATATACTGTACAAAACTAAATAAAGAAACAGTCAATAAACTGTACAAAACTATATACAGAAACAGTTAATAAAGAACCAGTTAATAAACTGAACAAAACTCAATAAAGAACCAGTCAATAAATTGTGCACAAACTCAATAAAGAAACAGTCAATAAACTGTACAAAACTCAATAAAGAACCAGTTAATAAACTGTACAAAACTCAATAAAGAACCAGTCAATAAACTGTACAAAACTCAATAAAGAACCATTCAATAAACTGTACAAAACTCAATAAAGAACCAGTTAATAAACTGTACAAAACTCAATAAAGAAGCAGTCAATATACTGTACAAAACACAATAAAGAACCAGTCAATAAACTGTACAAAACTAAATAAAGAAACAATCAATAAACTGTACAAAACTATGTACAGAAACAGTTAATAAAGAACCAGTCAATAAACTGTACAAAATTCAATTAAGAACCAGTCAATAAATTGTGCACAAACTCAAAAAAGATACAGTCAATAAACTGTACAAAAGTCAATAAAGAACAGTCAATAAATTGTACACAAACGCAGAAAACAACCAGTCAATAAACTGTACAAAACAAAATAAAGAAACAGTCAATAAACTGTACAAAACTGCATAAAGAACCAGTCAATAAACTGTACAAAACTCAAAAAAGAACCAGTCAATAACTGTACAAAACTCAATAAAGAACCAGTCAATAAACTGTACAAAACTCAATAAAGAACCAGTCAATAAACTGTACAAAACTCAATAAAGAACCAGTCAATAAACTGTACAAAACTAAATAAAGAACCAGTCAATAAACTGTACAAAACTCAATAAAGAACCAGTTAATAAACTGTACAAAACTCAATAAAGAACCAGTCAATAAACTGTACAAAACTAAATAAAGAAACAGTCAATAAACTGTACAAAACTCAATAAGGAACCAGTCAATCAACTGTACAAAACTGAATAAAGAACCAGTCAATCAACTGTACAAAACTCAATAAAGAACCAGTCAATAAACTGTACAAAACTAAATAAAAAAACAGTCAATAAACTGTACAAAACTATATACAGAAACAGTTAATAAAGAGCCAGTCAATAAACTGAACAAAACTCAATAAAGAACCAGTCAATAAGTTGTGCACAAACTCAATAAAGAAACAGTCAATAAACTGTACAAAACTCAATAAAGAACCAGTAAATAAACTGTACAAAACTCAATAAAGAGCCAGTCAATAAACTCTTCAAAACTCAATAAAGAACCAGCCACTAAACTGCACAAAACTTAATAAAGAAACAGTTAATAAAATGTACAAAACTCAATAAAGAACCAGTCAATAAACTGTACAAAACTGAATAAAGAACCAGTCAAAAAACTGTACAAAACTCAATAAAGAACCAGTTAATAAACTGTACAAAACTCAATAAAGAACCAGTCAATAAATTGTTCAATACTCAATAAAGAACCAGTCAATAAACTGTACAAAACTCAATAAAGAAGCAGACAATATACTGTACAAAACTCAATAAAGAACCAGTCAATAAACTGTACAAAACTAAATAAAGAAACAGTCAATAAACTGTACAAAACTATGTACAGAAACAGTTAATAAAGAACCAGTCAATAAACTGTACAAAATTCAATAAAGAACCAGTCAATAAATTGTGCACAAACTCAAAAAAGATACAGTCAATAAACTGTACAAAAGTCAATAAAGAACAGTCAATAAATTGTACACAAACTCAAACAAAACAAGCAGTCAATAAACTGTACAAAACTAAATAAAGAAACAGTCAATAAACTGTCCAAAAACTGCATAAAGAACCAGTCAATAAACTGTACAAAACTCAAAAAAGAACCAGTCAATAACTGTACAAAACTCAATAAAGAACCAGTCAATAAACTGTACAAAAGTGAATAAAGAACCAGTCAATAAACTGTACAAAACTCAATAAAGAACCAGTCAATAAACTATACAAACCTCAATAAAGAACCAGTCAATAAACTGTACAAAACTCAATAAAGAACCAGTTTATAAACTGTACAAAACTCAATAAAGAACCAGTCAATAAAATGTACAAAACTAAATAAAGAAGCAGTCAATAAACTGTACAAAACTCAAGATAGAACCAGTTAATAAACTGTACAAAACTCAATAAAGAACCAGTCAATAAACTGTACAAAACTGAATAAAGAACCAGTCAATAAACTGTACAAAACTCAAAAAGAACCAGTCAATAAACTGTACAAAAGTGAATAAAGAACCAGTCAATAAACTATACAAACCTCAATAAAGAACCAGTCAATAAACTGTACAAAACTAAATAAAGAAACAGTCAATAAATTGTACAAAACTCAATAAAGAACCAGTCAGTAAACAGTACAAAACTCAATAAAGAACCAGTCAATAAACTGTACAAAACTCAAAAAAGAACCATTCAATAAACTGTGCAAAATTCAATAAAGAACCAGTTAATAATCTGTACAAAACTCAATAAAGAAGCAGTCAATATACTGTACAAAACACAATAAAGAACCAGTCAATAAACTGTACAAAACTAAATAAAGAAACAGTCAATAAACTGTACAAAACTATGTACAGAAACAGTTAATAAAGAACCAGTCAATAAACTGTACAAAATTCAAATAAAAACCAGTCAATAAATTGTGCACAAACTCAAAAAAGATACAGTCAATAAACTGTACAAAAGTCAATAAAGAACAGTCAATAAATTGTACACAAACTCAAAAAACAACCAGTCAATAAACTGTACAAAACTAAATAAAGAAACAGTCAATAATCTGTAATAAACTGCATAAAGAACCAGTCAATAAACTGTACAAAACTAAAAAAAAGAACCAGTCAATAACTGTACAAAACTGAATAAAGAACCAGTCAATAAACTGTACAAAAGTGAATAAAGAACCAGTCAATAAACTGTACAAAACTAAATAAAGAACCAGTCAATAAACTGTACAAAACTCAATAAAAAACCAGTTAATAAACTGTACAAAACTCAATAAAGAACCAGTCAATAAACTGTACAAAACTAAATAAAGAAACAGTCAATAAACTGTACAAAACTCAATAAAGAACCAGTCAATAAACTGTACAAAACTGAATAAAGAACCAGTCAATAAACTGTACAAAACTCAATAAAGAACTAGTCAATAAACTGTACAAAACTAAATAAAGAAACAGTCAATAAACTGTACAAAACTATATACAGAAACAGTTAATAAAGAACCAGTCAATAAACTGAACAAAACTCAATAAAGAACCAGTCAATAAATTGTGCACAAACTCAATAAAGAAACAGTCAATAAACTGTACAAAACTCAATAAAGAACCAGTTAATAAACTGTACAAAACTCAATAAAGAACCAGTCACTAAACTGCACAAAACTAAATAAAGAAACAGTTAATAAAATGTACAAAACTCAATAAAGAACCAGTCAATAAACTGTACAAAACTGAATAAAGAACCAGTCAATAAACTGTACAAAACTCAATAAAGAACCAGTCAATAAACTGTTCAATACTCAATAAAGAACCAGTCAATAAACTGTACAAAACTCAATAAAGAAGCAGACAATATACTGTACAAAACTCAATAAAGAACCAGTCAATAAACTGTACAAAACTAAATAAAGAAACAGTCAATAAACTGTACAAAACTATGTACATAAACAGTTAATAAAGAACCAGTCAATAAACTGTACAAAATTCAATAAAGAACCAGTCAATAAATTGTGCACAAACTCAATAAAGATACAGTCAATAAACTGTACAAAAGTCAATAAAGAACAGTCAATAAATTGTACACAAACTCAAACAAAACAAGCAGTCAATAAACTGTACAAAACTAAATAAAGAAACAGTCAATAAACTGTACAAAACTGCATAAAAAACCAGTCAATAAACTGTACAAAACTCAAAAAAGAACCAGTCAATAACTGTACAAAACTCAATAAAGAACCAGTCAATAAACTGTACACAAGTGAATAAAGAACCAGTCAATAAACTGTACAAAACTCAATAAAGAACCAGTCAATAAACTATACAAACCTCAATAAAGAACCAGTCAATAAACTGTACAAAACTCAATAAAGAACCAGTTTATAAACTGTACAAAACTCAATAAAGAACCAGTCAATAAACTGTGCAAAACTAAATCAAGAAGCAGTCAATAAACTGTACAAAACTCAATAAAGAACCAGTCAATAATCTGTACAAAACTGAATAAAGAACCAGTCAATAAACTGTACAAAACTCAATAAAGAACTAGTCAATAAACTGTACAAAACTAAATAAAGAAACAGTCAATAAACTGTACAAAACTATATACAGAAACAGTTAATAAAGAACCAGTCAATAAACTGAACAAAACTCAATAAAGAACCACTCAATAAATTGTGCACAAACTCAATAAAGAAACAGTCCATCAACTGTACAAAACTCAATAAAGAACCAGTCAATAAACTGTACAAAACTCAATAAAGAGCCAGTCAATAAACTCTACAAAACTCAATAAAGAACCAGTCACTAAACTGCACAAAACTAAATAAAGAAACAGTTAATAAAATGTACAAAACTCAATAAAGAACCAGTCAAGAAACTGTACAAAACTGAATAAAGAACCAGTCAATAAACTGTACAAAACTCAATAAAGAACCAGTCAATAAACTGTACAAAACTCAATAAAGAACCAGTCAATAAACTGAACAAAACTAAATAAAGAAACAGTCAATAAACTGTACAAAACTCAATAAAGAACCTGTCAATAAACTGTACAAAACTCAATAAAGAACCAGTCAATAAACTGTACAAAACTAAATAAAGAACCAGTCAAAAACTATACAAAACTCAATTAAGAACCAGTCAATAAACTGTACAAAAGTCAATAAAGAACAAGCCAATAAATTGTACACAAACTAAATAAAGAAACAGTCAATAAACTGTACAAAACTCAATAAAGAACCAGTTAATAAACTGTACAAAACTTAATAAAGAACCAGTCAATTAATTGTACAAAACTAAATAAAGAAACAGTCAATAAACTGTACAAAACTCCATAAAGAACCAATCAATAAACTGTACAAAACTGAATAAAGAACCAGTCAATAAACTGTACAAAACTCAATAAAGATCCAGTCAATAAACTGTACAAAACTCAATAAAGAACCAGTTAATAAACTGTACAAAACTCAATAAAGAACCAGTCAATAAACTGTACAAAACTAAATAAAGAAACAGTCAATAAACTGTACAAAACTCAATAAAGAACCAGTCAATAAACTGTACAAAACTGAATAAAGAACCAGTCAATAAACTATACAAAACTCAATAAAGAACCAGTCAATAAACTGTACAAAACTAAATAAAGAACCAGTCAATAAACTGTGCAAAACTAAATAAATAAACGGTCAATAAACTGTACAAAACTATATACAGAAACAGTTAATAAAGAACCAGTCAATAAACTGTACAAAACTCAATAAAGAACCAGTCAATAAATTGTGCACAAACTCAATAAAGAAACAGTCAATAAACTGTACAAAACTAAAAAAAGAACCAGTCAATAAACTGTACAAAACTCAATAATGTGCCGGTCAATAAACTGTACAAAACTAAATAAAGAAACAGTCAATAAACAGAACAAAACTAAATAAACAAACAGTCAATAAACTGTACAAAACTAAATAAACAACCAGTTAATAAACTGTACAAAACTCAAAAAGAACCAGTGAATAAACTGTACAAAACTCAAAAAGAACCAGTGAATAAACTGTACAAAACTAAATAAAAAACCAGTCAATAAACTATACAAAACTCAATAAAGAACCAGTCAATAAACTGTACAAAAGTCAATAAAGAACCAGCCAATAAATTGTACACAAACTAAATAAAGAAACAGTCAATAAACTGTACAAAACTCAATAAAGAACCAGTTAATAAACTGTACAAAACTCAATAAAGAACCAGTCAATTAACTGTACAAAACTAAATAAAGAAACAGTCAATAAACTGTACAAAACTGAATAAATAACCAGTCAATAAACTGTACAAAACTGAATAAAGAACCAGTCAATAAGCTGTACAAAACTCAATAAAGAACCAGTCAATAAACTGTACAAAACTCAATAAAGAACCAGTTAATAAACTGTACAAAACTCAATAAAGAACCAGTCAATAAACTGTACAAAACTAAATAAAGAAACAGTCAATAAACTGTACAAAACTCAATAAAGAACCAGTCAATAAACTGTACAAAACTGAATAAAGAACCAGTCAATAAACTATACAAAACTCAATAAAGAACCAGTCAATAAACTGTACAAAACTCAATAAAGAACCAGTCAATAAACTGTGCAAAACTAAATAAAGAAACAGTCAATAAACTGTACAAAACTATATACAGAAACAGTTAATAAAGAACCATTCAATAAACTGTGCACAAACTCAATAAAGAAACAGTCAATAAACTGTACAAAACTCAATAAAGAACCAGTCAATAAACTGTACAAACTCAATAAAGAGTCAGTCAATAAACTCTACAAAACTAAATAAAGAAACAGTCAATAAACTGAACAAAACTAAATAAACAAACAGTCAATCAACTGTACAAAACTAAATAAACAAGCAGTCAATAAATTGTGCGCAAACTCAATAAAGAAACAGTCAATAAACTGTACAAAACTCAAAAAAGAACCAGTAATTAAACTGTACAAAACTAAATAAAGGCACAGTCAATAAACTAAACAAAACTAAATAAACAAACAGTCAATAAACTCTACAAAACTAAATAAAGAAACAGTCAATAAACTGAACAAAACTAAATAAACAAACAGTCAATAAACTGTACAAAACTAAATAAACAAGCAGTCAATAAATTGTGCGCAAACTCAATAAAGAAACAGTCAATAAACTGTACAAAACTCAAAAAATAACCAGTCAATAAACTGTACAAAACTAAATAAAGGCACAGTCAATAAACTGAACAAAACTAAATAAACAAACAGTCAATAAACTGTACAAAACTAAATAAACAATCAGTTAATAAATTGTACACAAGCTAAATAAAGAAACAGTCAATAAACTGTACAAAACTGAATAAAGAACCAGTTAATAAACTCTACAAAACTCAATAAAGAACCAGTCAATAAACTGTACAAAACTATATAAAGAACCAGTCAATAAACTGTAAAAAACTCAATAAAGAACCAGTTAATAAACTGTACAAAATTCAATAAAGAAGCACTCAATAAACTGTACAAAACTTAATAAAGAACCAGTCAATAAACTGTACAAAACTAAATAAAGAAATAGTCAATAAACTGTACAAAACTATATACAGAAACAGTTAATACAGAACCAGTCAATAAACTGTACAAAACTCAATAAAGAACCAGTCAATAAATTGTGCTCAAACTCAAAAAAGAAACAGACAATAAACTGTACAAAACTCAATAAAGAACAGTCAATAAATTGTAAACAAACTCAATAAAGAACCAGTCAATAAACTGTAAAAAACTAAATAAAGAAACAGTCAATAAACTGTACAAAACTGAATAAAGAACCAGTCAATAAACTGTACAAAACTAAAAAAAAAACCAGTCAATAAACTGTACAAAACTTAATAAACTGTACAAAACTCAATAAAGAACCAGTCAATAAACTGTACAAAACTCAATAAAGAACCAGTCACTAAACTGCACAAAACTAAATAAAGAAACAGTTAATAAACTGTACGAAACTCAATAAAGAACCAGTCAATAAACTGTACAAAACTGAATAAAGAACCAGTCAATAAACTGTACAAAACTCAAAAAGAACCAGTGAATAAACTGTACAAAACTAAATAAAAAACCAGTCAATAAACTATACAAAACTCAATAAAGAACCAGTCAATAAACTGTACAAAAGTCAATAAAGAACCAGCCAATAAATTGTACACAAACTAAATAAAGAAACAGTCAATAAACTGTACAAAACTCAATAAAGAACCAGTTAATAAACTGTACAAAACTCAATAAAGAACCAGTCAATTAACTGTACAAAACTAAATAAAGAAACAGTCAATAAACTGTACAAAACTGAATAAAGAACCAGTCAATAAACTGTACAAAACTGAATAAAGAACCAGTCAATTAACTGTACAAAACTCAATAAAGAACCAGTCAATCAACTGTACAAAACTCAATAAAGAACCAGTTAATAAACTGTACAAAACTCAATAAAGAACCAGTCAATAAACTGTACAAAACTAAATAAAGAAACAGTCAATAAACTGTACAAAACTCAATAAAGAACCAGTCAATAAACTGTACAAAACTGAATAAAGAACCAGTCAATAAACTATACAAAACTCAATAAAGAACCAGTCAATAAACTGTACAAAACTCAATAAAGAACCAGTCAATAAACTGTGCAAAATTAAATAAAGAACCAGTCAATAAATTGTGCACAAACTTAATAAAGAAACAGTCAATAAACTGTACAAAACTCAATAAAGAACCAGTCAATAAACTGTACAAAACTCAATAAAGAGCCAGTCAATAAACTCTACAAAACTAAATAAAGAAACAGTCAATAAACTGAACAAAACTAAATAAACAAACAGTCAATAAACTGTACAAAACTAAATAAACAAGCAGTCAATAAATTGTGCGCAAACTCAATAAAGAAACGGTCAATAAACTGTACAAAACTCAAAAAAGAACCAGTCAATAAACTGTACAAAACTAAATAAAGGAACAGTCAATAAACTGAACAAAACTAAATAAACAAACAGTCAATAAACTGTACAAAACTAAATAAACAACCAGTTAATAAATTGTACACAAGCTAAATAAAGAAACAGTCAATAAACTGTACAAAACTCAATAAAGAACCAGTTAATAAACTCTACAAAACTCAATAAAGAACCAGTCAATAAACTCTACAAAACTAAATAAAGAACCAGTCAATAAACTG
The DNA here is from genome assembly GCA_944474755.1 of Limnoperna fortunei. NCBI lineage: Eukaryota > Metazoa > Mollusca > Bivalvia > Mytilida > Modiolidae > Limnoperna > Limnoperna fortunei. The sequence continues at coordinate 22,367,734 of OX104118.1, read as the reverse complement.
TACAAAACTCAATAAAGAACCAGTTAATAAACTGTACAAAATTCAATAAAGAAGCACTCAATAAACTGTACAAAACTCAATAAAGAACCAGTCAATAAACTGTACAAAACTAAATAAAGAAACAGTCAATAAACTGTACAAAACTATATACAGAATCAGTTAATACAGAACCAGTCAATAAACTGTACAAAACTCAATAAAGAACCAGTCAATAAATTGTGCTCAAACTCAAAAAAGAAACAGACAATAAACTGTACAAAACTCAATAAAGAACAGTCAATAAATTGTAAACAAACTCAATAAAAAACCAGTCAATAAACTGTAAAAAACTAAATAAAGAAACAGTCAATAAACTGTACAAAACTGAATAAAGAACCAGTCAATAAACTGTACAAAACTAAAAAAAGAACCAGTCAATAACTGTACAAAACTCAATAAAGAAAAGGTCAATATACTGTACAAAACTGAATAAAGAACTAGTCAATAAACTGTACAAATCTCAGTAAAGAACCAGTCAATAAACTGTAGAAAACTCAATAAAGAAACAGTCAATAAACTGAACAAAACTAAATAAAGAAACAGTCAATAAACTGTACAAAACTATATACATAAACAGTTAATAAAGAACCAGGCAATAAACTGTACAAAACTCAATAAAGAACCAGTCAATAAATTGTACAAAACTCAATAAAGAAGAGTCAATAAATTGTACACAAACTCAATAAAGAGCCAGTCAATAAACTGTACAAAACTAAATCAAGAAACAGTCAATAAACTGAACAAAACTAAAAAAACAAACAGTCAATAAACTCTACAAAACTAAATAAACAACCAGTCAATAAATTGTACACAAACTAAATAAAGAAACAGTCAATAAACTGTACAAAACTCAAAAAAGAAGCAATTAATAAACTGTACAAAACTCAATAAAGAACTGGTCAATAAACTGTACAAAACTAAATAAAGAAACAATCAATAAACTGTACAAAACTCAATAAAGAACCAGTCAATAAACTGTACAAAACTGAATAAAGAACCAGTCAATAATCTGTACAAAACTCAATAAAGAACCAGTCAATAAACTGTACAAAACTCAATAAAGAACTAGTCACTAAACTGCACAAAACTAAATAAAGAAACAGTTATTAAACTGTACGAAACTCAATAAAGAACCAGTCAATAAACTGTACAAAACTGAATAAAGAACCAGTCAAAAAACTGTACAAAACTCAATAAAGAACCAGTCAATAAACTGTACAAAACTCAATAAAGAACCTGTCAATAAACTGAACAAAACTAAATAAAGAATCAGTCAATAAACTGTACAAAGATAAATAAAGAAACAGTCAATAAACTGTACAAAACTCAATAAAGAACCAGTCAATAAACTGTACAAAACTCAATAAAGAACCAGTCAATAAACTGTACAAAACTAAATAAATAACCAGTCAATAAACTATACAAAACTCAATAAAGAACAAGTCAATAAATTGTACTCAAACTAAATCAAGAAACAGTCAATAAACTGTACAAAACTCAATAAAGAACCAGTTAATAAACTGTATAAAACTCAATAAAGAACCAGTCAATTAACTGTACAAAACTAAATAAAGAAACAGTCAATAAACTGTACAAAACTCAATAAAGAACAGTCAATAAAGTGTACAAAACGGAATTTAAAACCAGTCAATAAACTGTACAAAACTCAATAAAGAACCAGTCAATAAACTGTACAAAACTCAATAAAGAACCAGTTAATAAACTGTACAAAACTCAATAAAGAACCAGTCAATAAACTGTACAAAACTAAATAAAGAAACTGTCAATAAACTGTACAAAACTCAATAAAGAACCAGTCAATAAACTGTACAAAACTGAATAACGAACCAGTCAATAAACTGTACAAAATTCAATAAAGAACCAGTCAATAAACTGTACAAAACACAATAAAGAACCAGTCAATAAACTGTACAAAACTAAATAAAGAAACAGTCAATAAACTGTACAAAACTATATACAGAAACAGTTAATAAAGAACCAGTCAATAAACTGTACAAACTCAATAAAGAACCAGTGAATAAATTGTGCACAAACTCAATAAAGAAACAGTCAATAAACTGTACAAAACTCAATAAAGAACCAGTCAATAAACTGTACAAAACTCAATAAAGAGCAGGTCAATAAACCCTACAAAACTAAATAAAGAAACAGTCAATAAACTGAACAAAACTAAATAAACAAACAGTCAATAAACTGTACAAAACTAAATAAACAACCAGTCAATAAATTGTGCGCCAACTTAATAAAGAACCAGTCAACAAACTGTACAAAACTAAATAAAGAAACAGTCAATAAACTGAACAAAACTAAATAAACAAACAGTCAATAAACTGTACAAAACTAAATAAACAACCATTTAATAAATTGTACACAAGCTAAATAAAGAAACAGTCAATAAACTGTACAAAACTCAATAAAGAACCAGTTAATAAACTCTACAAAACTCAATAAAGAACCAGTCAATAAACTGTACAAAACTAAATAAAGAACCAGTCAATAAACTGTACAAAACTCAATAAAGAACCAGTTAATAAACTGTACAAAACTCAATAAAGAAGCAGTCAATAAACTGTACAAAACTCAATATAGAACCAGTCAATAAACTGTACTAAACTACATAAAGAAACAGTCAATAAACTGTACAAAACTATATACAGAAACAGTTAATACAGAACCAGTCAATAAACTGTACAAAACTCAATAAAGAACCAGTCAATAAATTGTGCTCAAACTCAAAAAAGAAACAGACAATAAACTGTACAAAACTCAATAAAGAACAGTCAATAAATTGTAAACAAACTCAATAAAGAACCAGTCAATAAACTGTAAAAAACTAAATAAAGAAACAGTCAATAAACTGTACAAAACTGAATAAAGAACCAATCAATAAACTCTACAAAACTACAAAAAGAACCAGTCAATAACTGTACAAAACGCAATAAAGAAAAGGTCAATAAACTGTACAAAACTGAATAAAGAACTAGTCAATAAACTGTACAAATCTCAATAAAGAGCCAGTCAATAAACTGTACAAAACTCAAGAAAGAACCAGTAAATAAACTGAACAAAACTAACTAAAGAAACAGTCAATAAACTGTACAAAAGTCAATAAAGAACCAGCCAATGAATTGTACACAAACTAAATAAAGAAACAGTCAATAAACTGTACAAAACTCAATAAAGAACCAGTTAGTAAACTGTACAAAACTCAATAAAGAACCAGTTCATTAACTGTACAAAACTAAATAAAGAAACAGTCAATAAACTGTACAAAACTGAATAAAAAACCTGTCAATAAACTGTACAAAACTGAATAAAGAACCAGTCAATTAACTGTACAAAACTCAATAAAGAACCAGTCAATAAACTGTACAAAACTCAATTAAGAACCAGTTAATAAACTGTACAAAACTCAATAAAGAACCAGTCAATAAACTGTACAAAACTAAATAAAGAAACAGTCAATAAACTGTACAAAACTCAATAAAGAACCAGTCAATTAACTGTACAAAACTGAATAAAGAACCAGTCAATAAACTATACAAAACTCAATAAAGAACCAGTCAATAAACTGTACAAAACTCAATAAAGAACCAGTCAATAAACTGTGCAAAACTAAATAAAGAAACAGTCAATAAACTGTACAAAACTATATACAGAAACAGTTAATAAAGAACCAGTCAATAAACTGTACAAAACTCTATAAAGAACCAGTCAATAAATTGTGCACAAACTCAATAAAGAAACAGTCAATAAACTGTACAAAACTCAATAAAGAACCAGTCAATAAACTGTACAAAACTCAATAAAGAGCCAGTCAATAACCTCTACAAAACTAAATAAAGAAACAGTCAATAAACTGAACAAAACTAAATAAACAAACAGTCAATAAACTGTACAAAACTAAATAAACAAGCAGTCAATAAATTGTGCGCAAACTCAATAAAGAAACAGTCAATAAACTGTACAAAACTCAAAAAAGAACCAGTCAATAAACTGTACAAAACTAAATAAAGGAACAGTCAATAAACTGAACAAAACTAAATAAACAAACAATCAATAAACTGTACAAAACTAAATAAACAACCAGTTGATAAATTGTACAAAAGCTAAATAAAGAAACAGTCAATAAACTGTACAAAACTCAATAAAGAACCAGTTAATAAACTGTACAAAATTCAATAAAGAAGCACTCAATAAACTGTACAAAACTCAATAAAGAACCAGTTAATAAACTGTACAAAATTCAATAAAGAAGCACTCAATAAACTGTACAAAACTCAATAAAGAACCAGTCAATAAACTGTACAAAACTGAATAAAGAACCAGTCAATAATCTGCACAAAACTCAATAAAGAACCAGTCAATAAACTGTACAAAACTCAATAAAGAACCAGTCACTAAACTGCACAAAACTAAATAAAGAAACAGTTATTAAACTGTACGAAACTCAATAAAGAACCAGTCAATAAACTGTACAAAACTGAATAAAGAACCAGTCAAAAAACTGTACAAAACTCAATAAAGAACCAGTCAATGAACTGTACAAAACTCAATAAAGAACCTGTCAATAAACTGAACAAAACTAAATAAAGAAACAGTCAATAAACTGTACAAAGATAAATAAAGAAACAGTCAATAAACTGTACAAAACTCAATAAAGAACCAGTCAATAAACTGTACAAAACTCAATAAAGAACCAGTCAATAAACTGTACAAAACTAAATAAATAACCAGTCAATAAACTATACAAAACTCAATAAAGAACAAGTCAATAAATTGTACTCAAACTAAATCAAGAAACAGTCAATAAACTGTACAAAACTCAATAAAGAACCAGTTAATAAACTGTATAAAACTCAATAAAGAACCAGTCAATTAACTGTACAAAACTAAATAAAGAAACAGTCAATAAACTGTACAAAACTCAATAAAGAACAGTCAATAAAGTGTACAAAACGGAATTTAAAACCAGTCAATAAACTGTACAAAACTCAATAAAGAACCAGTCAATAAACTGTACAAAACTCAATAAAGAACCAGTTAATAAACTGTACAAAACTAAATAAAGAAACTGTCAATAAACTGTACAAAACTCAATAAAGAACCAGTCAATAAACTGTACAAAACTGAATAACGAACCAGTCAATAAACTGTACAAAATTCAATAAAGAACCAGTCAATAAACTGTACAAAACACAATAATGAACCAGTCAATAAACTGTACAAAACTAAATAAAGAAACAGTCAATAAACTGTACAAAACTATACACAGAAACAGTTAATAAAGAACCAGTCAATAAACTGTACAAACTCAATAAAGAACCAGTGAATAAATTGTGCACAAACTCAATAAAGAAACAGTCAATAAACTGTACAAAACTCAATAAAGAACCAGTCAATAAACTGTACAAAACTCAATAAAGAGCAGGTCAATAAACCCTACAAAACTAAATAAAGAAACAGTCAATAAACTGAACAAAACTAAATAAACAAACAGTCAATAAACTGTACAAAACTAAATAAACAACCAGTCAATAAATTGTGCGCCAACTTAATAAAGAACCAGTCAACAAACTGTACAAAACTAAATAAAGAAACAGTCAATAAACTGAACAAAACTAAATAAACAAACAGTCAATAAACTGTACAAAACTAAATAAACAACCATTTAATAAATTGTACACAAGCTAAATAAAGAAACAGTCAATAAACTGTACAAAACTCAATAAAGAACCAGTTAATAAACTCTACAAAACTCAATAAAGAACCAGTCAATAAACTGTACAAAACTAAATAAAGAACCAGTCAATAAACTGTACAAAACTCAATAAAGAACCAGTTAATAAACTGTACAAAACTCAATAAAGAAGCAGTCAATAAACTGTACAAAACTCAATATAGAACCAGTCAATAAACTCTACTAAACTAAATGAAGAAACAGTCAATAAACTGTACAAAACTATATACAGAAACAGTTAATACAGAACCAGTCAATAAACTGTACAAAACTCAATAAAGAACCAGTCAATAAATTGTGCTCAAACTCAAAAAAGAAACAGACAATAAACTGTACAAAACTCAATAAAGAACAGTCAATAAATTGTAAACAAACTCAATAAAGAACCAGTCAATAAACTGTAAAAACCTAAATAAAGAAACAGTCAATAAACTGTACAAAACTGAATAAAGAACCAATCAATAAACTCTACAAAACTACAAAAAGAACCAGTCAATAACTGTACAAAACGCAATAAAGAAAAGGTCAATAAACTGTACAAAACTGAATAAAGAACTAGTCAATAAACTGTACAAATCTCAATAAAGAGCCAGTCAATAAACTGTACAAAACTCAAGAAAGAACCAGTAAATAAACTGAACAAAACTAAATAAAGAAACAGTCAATAAACTGTACGAAAGTCAATAAAGAACCAGCCAATGAATTGTACACAAACTAAATAAAGAAACAGTCAATAAACTGTATAAAACTCAATAAAGAACCAGTTAGTAAACTGTACAAAACTCAATAAAGAACCAGTTCATTAACTGTACAAAACTAAATAAAGAAACAGTCAATAAACTGTACAAAACTGAATAAAGAACCTGTCAATAAACTGTACAAAACTGAATAAAGAACCAGTCAATTAACTGTACAAAACTCAATAAAGAACCAGTCAATAAACTGTACAAAACTCAATTAAGAACCAGTTAATAAACTGTACAAAACTCAATAAAGAACCAGTCAATAAACTGTACAAAACTAAATAAAGAAAGAGTCAATAAACTGTACAAAACTCAATAAAGAACCAGTCAATAAACTGTACAAAACTGAATAAAGAACCAGTCAATAAACTATACAAAACTCAATAAAGAACCAGTCAATAAACTGTACAAAACTCAATAAAGAACCAGTCAATAAACTGTGCAAAACTAAATAAAGAAACAGTCAATAAACTGTACAAAACTATATACAGAAACAGTTAATAAAGAACCAGTCAATAAACTGTACAAAACTCAATAAAGAACCAGTCAATAAATTGTGCACAAACTCAATAAAGAAACAGTCAATAAACTGTACAAAACTCAATAAAGAACCAGTCAATAAACTGTACAAAACTCAATAAAGAGCCAGTCAATAAACTCTACAAAACTAAATAAAGAAACAGTCAATAAACTGAACAAAACTAAATAAACAAACAGTCAATAAACTGTACAAAACTAAATAAACAAGCAGTCAATAAATTGTGCGCAAACTCAATAAAGAACCAGTCAATAAACTGTACAAAACTCAAAAAAGAACCAGTCAATAAACTGTACAAAACTAAATAAAGGAACAGTCAATAAACTGAACAAAACTAAATAAACAAACAATCAATAAACTGTACAAAACTAAATAAACAACCAGTTAATAAATTGTACAAAAGCTAAATAAAGAAACAGTCAATAAACTGTACAAAACTCAATAAAGAACCAGTTAATAAACTGTACAAAATTCAATAAAGAAGCACTCAATAAACTGTACAAAACTCAATAAAGAACCAGTTAATAAACTGTACAAAATTCAATAAAGAAGCACTCAATAAACTGTACAAAACTCAATAAAGAACCAGTCAATAAACTGTACAAAACTAAATAAAGAAACAGTCAATAAACTGTACAAAACTAAATAAAGAAACAGTCAATAAACTGTACAAAACTAAATAAAGAAACAGTCAATAAACTGCAAAAAACTAAATAAACAAACAGTCAATAAACTGTACAAAACTAAATAAAGAAGCAGTCAATAAATTGTGCGCAAACTCAATAAAGAAACAGTCAATAAACTGTACAAAACTCAAAAAAGAACCAGTCAATAAACTGTACAAAACTAAATAAAAGAACAGTCAATAAACTGAACAAAACTAAATAAACAAACAGTCAATAAACTGTACAAAACTCAATAAAGAGCCAGTCAATAAACTCTACAAAACTAAATAAAGAAACAGTCAATAAACTGAACAAAACTAAATAAACAAACAGTCAATAAACTGAACAAAACTAAATAAACAAACAGTCTTTAAACTGTACAAAACTAAATAAACAACCAGTTAATAAATTGTACACAAGCTAAATAAAGAAACAGTCAATAAATTGTACAAAACTCAATAAAGAACCAGTTAATCAACTCTACAAAACTCAATAAAGAACCAGTCAATAAACTCTACAAAACTAAATAAAGAACCAGTCAATAAACTGTACAAAACTCAATAAAGAACCAGTTAATAAACTGTACAAAATTCAATAAAGAAGCACTCAATAAACTGTACAAAACTCAATAAAGAACCAGTCAATAAACTGTACAAAACTAAATAAAGAAACAGTCAATAAACTGTACAAAACTATATACAGAAACAGTTAATACAGAACCAGCCAATAAGCTGTACAAAACTCAATAAAGAACCAGTCAATAAATTGTGCTCAAACTCAAAAAAGAAACAGACAATAAACTGTACAAAACTCAATAAAGAACAGTCAATCAATTGTAAACGAACGCAATAAAGAACCAGTCAATAAACTGTAAAAAACTAAATAAAGAAACAGTCAATAAACTGTACAAAACTGAATAAAGAACCAGTCAATAAACTGTACAAAACTAAAAAAAGAACCAGTCAATAACTGTACAAAACTCAATAAAGAAAAGGTCAATTAACTGTACAAAACTGAATAAAGAACTAGTCAATAAACTGTACAAAACTCAATATAGAACCAGTCAATAAACTGTACTAAACTAAATAAAGAAACAGTCAATAAACTGTACAAAACTATATACAGAAACAGTTAATACAGAACCAGTCAATAAACTGTACAAAACTCAATAAAGAACCAGTCAATAAATTGTGCTCAAACTCAAAAAAGAAACAGACAATAAACTGTACAAAACTCAATAAAGAACAGTCAATAAATTGTAAACAAACTCAATAAAGAACCAGTCAATAAACTGTACAAAACTCAAAAAAGAAGCAATTAATAAACTGTACAAAACTCAATAAAGAACCAGTCAATAAACTGTACAAAACTCAATAAAGAACCTGTCAATAAACTGAACAAAACTAAATAAAGAAACAGTCAATAAACTGTACAAAGATAAATAAAGAAACAGTCAATAAACTGTACAAAACTCAATAAAGAACCAGTCAATAAACTGTACAAAACTCAATAAAGAACCAGTCAATAAACTGTACAAAACTAAATAAATAACCAGTCAATAAACTGTACAAAACTCAATAAAGAACAAGTCAATAAATTGTACTCAAACTAAATCAAGAAACAGTCAATAAACTGTACAAAACTCAATAAAGAACCAGTTAATAAACTGTATAAAACTCAATAAAGAACCAGTCAATTAACTGTACAAAACTAAATAAAGAAACAGTCAATAAACTGTACAAAACTCAATAAAGAACAGTCAATAAAGTGTACAAAACGGAATTTAAAACCAGTCAATAAACTGTACAAAACTCAATAAAGAACCAGTCAATAAACTGTACAAATCTCAATAAAGAACCAGTTAATAAACTGTACAAAACTAAATAAAGAAACTGTCAATAAACTGTACAAAACTCAATAAAGAACCAGTCAATAAACTGTACAAAACTGAATAACGAACCAGTCAATAAACTGTACAAAATTCAATAAAGAACCAGTCAATAAACTGTACAAAACACAATAAAGAACCAGTCAATAAACTGTACAAAACTAAATAAAGAAACAGTCAATAAACTGTACAAAACTATATACAGAAACAGTTAATAAAGAACCAGTCAATAAACTGTATAAACTCAATAAAGAACCAGTGAATAAATTGTGCACAAACTCAATAAAGAAACAGTCAATAAACTGTACAAAACTCAATAAAGAACCAGTCAATAAACTGTACAAAACTCAATAAAGAGCAGGTCAATAAACCCTACAAAACTAAATAAAGAAACAGTCAATAAACTGAACAAAACTAAATAAACAAACAGTCAATAAACTGTACAAAAATAAATAAACAACCAGTCAATAAATTGTGCGCCAACTTAATAAAGAACCAGTCAACAAACTGTACAAAACTAAATAAAGAAACAGTCAATAAACTGAACAAAACTAAATAAACAAACAGTCAATAAACTGTACAAAACTAAATAAACAACCATTTAATAAATTGTACACAAGCTAAATAAAGAAACAGTCAATAAACTGTACAAAACTCAATAAAGAACCAGTCAATAAACTGTACAAAACTGAATAAAGAACCAGTCAATAAACTATACAAAACTCAATAAAGAACCAGTCAATAAACTGTACAAAACTCAATAAAGAACCAGTCAATAAACTGTGCAAAACTAAATAAAGAAGCAGTCAATAAATTGTACAAAACTATATACAGAAACAGTTAATAAAGAACCAGTCAATAAACTGTACAAAACTCAATAAAGAACCAGTCAATAAATTGTGCACAAACTCAATAAAGAAACAGTCAATAAACTGTACAAAACTCAATAAAGAACCAGTCAATAAACTGTACAAAACTCAATAAAGAGCCAGTCAATAAACTCTACAAAACTAAATAAAGAAACAGTCAATAAACTGAACAAAACTAAATAAACAAACAGTCAATAAACTGTACAAAACTAAATAAACAAGCAGTCAATAAATTGTGCGCAAACTCAATAAAGAAACAGTCAATAAACTGTACAAAACTCAAAAAAGAACCAGTCAATAAACTGTACAAAACTAAATAAAGGAACAGTCAATAAACTGAACAAAACTAAATAAACAAACAATCAATAAACTGTACAAAACTAAATAAACAACCAGTTAATAAATTGTACAAAAGCTAAATAAAGAAACAGTCAATAAACTGTACAAAACTCAATAAAGAACCAGTTAATAAACTGTACAAAATTCAATAAAGAAGCACTCAATAAACTGTACAAAACTCAATAAAGAACCAGTTAATAAACTGTACAAAATTCAATAAAGAAGCACTCAATAAACTGTACAAAACTCAATAAAGAACCAGTCAATAAACTGTACAAAACTAAATAAAGAAACAGTCAATAAACTGTACAAAACTAAATAAAGAAACAGTCAATAAACTGTACTAAACTAAATAAAGAAACAGTCAATAAACTGCACAAAACTAAATAAACAAACAGTCAATAAACTGTACAAAACTAAATAAAGAAGCAGTCAATAAATTGTGCGCAAACTCAATAAAGAAACAGTCAATAAACTGTACAAAACTCAAAAAAGAACCAGTCAATAAACTGTACAAAACTAAATAAAGGAACAGTCAATAAACTGAACAAAACTAAATAAACAAACAGTCAATAAACTGTACAAAACTCAATAAAGAGCCAGTCAATAAACTCTACAAAACTAAATAAAGAAACAGTCAATAAACTGAACAAAACTAAATAAACAAACAGTCAATAAACTGAACAAAACTAAATAAACAAACAGTCTTTAAACTGTACAAAACTAAATAAACAACCAGTTAATAAATTGTACACAAGCTAAATAAAGCAACAGTCAATAAATTGTACAAAACTCAATAAAGAACCAGTTAATAAACTCTACAAAACTCAATAAAGAACCAGTCAATAAACTCTACAAAACTAAATAAAGAACCAGTCAATAAACTGTACAAAACTCAATAAAGAACCAGTTAATAAACTGTACAAAATTCAATAAAGAAGCACTCAATAAACTGTACAAAACTCAATAAAGAACCAGTCAATTAACTGTACAAAACTAAATAAAGAAACAGTCAATAAACTGTACAAAACTATATACAGAAACAGTTAATACAGAACCAGTCAATAAGCTGTGCAAAACTCAATAAAGAACCAGTCAATAAATTGTGCTCAAACTCAAAAAAGAAACAGACAATAAACTGTACAAAACTCAATAAAGAACAGTCAATCAATTGTAAACGAACGCAATAAAGAACCAGTCAATAAACTGTAAAAAACTAAATAAAGAAACAGTCAATAAACTGTACAAAACTGAATAAAGAACCAGTCAATAAACTGTACAAAACTAAAAAAAGAACCAGTCAATAACTGTACAAAACTCAATAAAGAAAAGGTCAATTAACTGTACAAAACTAAATAAAGAACTAGTCAATAAACTGTACAAAACTCAATATAGAACCAGTCAATAAACTGTACTAAACTAAATAAAGAAACAGTCAATAAACTGTACAAAACTATATACAGAAACAGTTAATACAGAACCAGTCAATAAACTGTACAAAACTCAATAAAGAAACAGTCAATAAATTGTGCTCAAACTCAAAAAAGAAACAGACAATAAACTGTACAAAACTCAATAAAGAACAGTCAATAAATTGTAAACAAACTCAATAAAGAACCTGTCAATAAACTGTACAAAACTCAAAAAAGAAGCAATTAATAAACTGTACAAAACTCAATAAAGAACCAGTCAATAAACTGTACAAAACTCAATAAAGAACCTGTCAATAAACTGAACAAAACTAAATAAAGAAACAGTCAATAAACTGTACAAAGATAAATAAAGAAACAGTCAATAAACTGTACAAAACTCAATAAAGAACCAGTCAATAAACTGTACAAAACTCAATAAAGAACCAGTCAATAAACTGTACAAAACTAAATAAATAACCAGTCAATAAACTATACAAAACTCAATAAAGAACAAGTCAATAAATTGTACTCAAACTAAATCAAGAAACAGTCAATAAACTGTACAAAACTCAATAAAGAACCAGTTAATAAACTGTAAAAAACTCAATAAAGAACCAGTCAATTAACTGTACAAAACTAAATAAAGAAACAGTCAATAAACTGTACAAAACTCAATAAAGAACAGTCAATAAAGTGTACAAAACGGAATTTAAAACCAGTCAATAAACTGTACAAAACTAAATAAAGAAACAGTCAATAAACTGTACAAAACTATATACAGAAACAGTTAATAAAGAACCAGTCAATAAACTGTACAAACTCAATAAACAACCAGTGAATAAATTGTGCACAAACTCAATAAAGAAACAGTCAATAAACTGTACAAAACTCAATAAAGAACCAGTCAATAAACTGTACAAAACTCAATAAAGAGCAGGTCAATAAACCCTACAAAACTAAATAAAGAAACAGTCAATAAACTGAACAAAACTAAATAAACGAACAGTCAATAAACTGTACAAAACTAAATAAACAACCAGTCAATAAATTGTGCGCCAACTTAATAAAGAACCAGTCAACAAACTGTACAAAACTAAATAAAGAAACAGTCAATAAACTGAACAAAACTAAATAAACAAACAGTCAATAAACTGTACAAAACTAAATAAACAACCATTTAATAAATTGTACACAAGCTAAATAAAGAAACAGTCAATAAACTGTACAAAACTCAATAAAGAACCAGTTAATAAACTCTACAAAACTCAATAAAGAACCAGTCAATAAACTGTACAAAACTAAATAAAGAACCAGTCAATAAACTGTACAAAACTCAATAAAGAACCAGTTAATAAACTGTACAAAACTCAATAAAGAAGCAGTCAATAAACTGTACAAAACTCAATATAGGACCAGTCAATAAACTGTACTAAACTAAATAAAGAAACAGTCAATAAACTGTACAAAACTCAATTAAGAACCAGTTAATAAACTGTACAAAACTCAATAAAGAACCAGTCAATAAACTGTACAAAACTAAATAAAGAAACAGTCAATAAACTGTACAAAACTCAATAAAGAACCAGTCAATAAACTGTACAAAACTGAATAAAGAACCAGTCAATAAACTATACAAAACTCAATAAAGAACCAGTCAATAAACTGTACAAAACTCAATAAAGAACCAGTCAATAAACTGTGCAAAACTAAATAAAGAAACAGTCAATAAACTGTACAAAACTATATACAGAAACAGTTAATAAAGAACCAGTCAATAAACTGTACAAAACTCAATAAATTGTGCACAAACTCAATAAAGAAACAGTCAATAAACTGTACAAAACTCAATAAAGAACCAGTCAATAAACTGTACAAAACTCAATAAAGAGCCAGTCAATAAACTCTACAAAACCAAATAAAGAAACAGTCAATAAACTGAACAAAACTAAATAAACAAACAGTCAATAAACTGTACAAAACTAAATAAACAAGCAGTCAATAAATTGTGCGCAAACTCAATAAAGAAACAGTCAATAAACTGTACAAAACTCAATATAGAACCAGTCAATAAACTGTACTAAACTAAATAAAGAAACAGTCAATAAACTGTACAAAACTATATACAGAAACAGTTAATACAGAACCAGTCAATAAACTGTACAAAACTCAATAAAGAACCAGTCAATAAATTGTGCTCAAACTCAAAAAAGAAACAGACAATAAACTGTACAAAACTCAATAAAGAACAGTCAATAAATTGTAAACAAACTCAATAAAGAACCAGTCAATAAACTGTAAAAAACTAAATAAAGAAACAGTCAATAAACTGTACAAAACTGAATAAAGAACCAATCAATAAACTCTACAAAACTTCAAAAAGAACCAGTCAATAACTGTACAAAACGCAATAAAGAAAAGGTCAATAAACTGTACAAAACTGAATAAAGAACTAGTCAATAAACTGTACAAATCTCAATAAAGAGCCAGTCAATAAACTGTACAAAACTCAAGAAAGAACCAGTAAATAAACTGAACAAAACTAAATAAAGAAACAGTCAATAAACTGTACAAAAGTCAATAAAGAACCAGCCAATGAATTGTACACAAACTAAATAAAGAAACAGTCAATAAACTGTACAAAACTCAATAAAGAACCAGTTAGTAAACTGTACAAAACTCAATAAAGAACCAGTTCATTAACTGTACAAAACTAAATAAAGAAACAGTCAATAAACTGTACAAAACTGAATAAAGAACCTGTCAATAAACTGTACAAAACTGAATAAAGAACCAGTCAATTAACTGTACAAAACTCAATAAAGAACCAGTCAATAAACTGTACAAAACTCAATTAAGAACCAGTTAATAAACTGTACAAAACTCAATAAAGAACCAGTCAATAAACTGTACAAAACTAAATAAAGAAACAGTCAATAAACTGTACAAAACTCAATAAAGAACCAGTCAATAAACTGTACAAAACTGAATAAAGAACCAGTCAATAAACTATACAAAACTCAATAAAGAACCAGTCAATAAACTGTACAAAACTCAATAAAGAACCAGTCAATAAACTGTGCAAAACTAAATAAAGAAACAGTCAATAAACTGTACAAAACTATATACAGAAACAGTTAATAAAGAACTAGTCAATAAACTGTACAAAACTCAATAAAGAACCAGTCAATAAATTGTGCACAAACTCAATAAAGAAACAGTCAATAAACTGTACAAAACTCAATAAAGAACCAGTTAATAAACTGTATAAAACTCAATAAAGAACCAGTCAATTAACTGTACAAAACTAAATAAAGAAACAGTCAATAAACTGTACAAAACTCAATAAAGAACAGTCAATAAAGTGTACAAAACGGAATTTAAAACCAGTCAATAAACTGTACAAAACTAAATAAAGAAACAGTCAATAAACTGTACAAAACTATATACAGAAACAGTTAATAAAGAACCAGTCAATAAACTGTACAAACTCAATAAACAACCAGTGAATAAATTGTGCACAAACTCAATAAAGAAACAGTCAATAAACTGTACAAAACTCAATAAAGAACCAGTCAATAAACTGTACAAAACTCAATAAAGAGCAGGTCAATAAACCCTACAAAACTAAATAAAGAAACAGTCAATAAACTGAACAAAACTAAATAAACAAACAGTCAATAAACTGTACAAAACTAAATAAACAACCAGTCAATAAATTGTGCGCCAACTTAATAAAGAACCAGTCAACAAACTGTACAAAACTAAATAAAGAAACAGTCAATAAACTGAACAAAACTAAATAAACAAACAGTCAATAAACTGTACAAAACTAAATAAACAACCATTTAATAAATTGTACACAAGCTAAATAAAGAAACAGTCAATAAACTGTACAAAACTCAATAAAGAACCAGTTAATAAACTCTACAAAACTCAATAAAGAACCAGTCAATAAACTGTACAAAACTAAATAAAGAACCAGTCAATAAACTGTACAAAACTCAATAAAGAACCAGTTAATAAACTGTACAAAACTCAATAAAGAAGCAGTCAATAAACTGTACAAAACTCAATATAGAACCAGTCAATAAACTGTACTAAACTAAATAAAGAAACAGTCAATAAACTGTACAAAACTATATACAGAAACAGTTAATACAGAACAAGTCAATAAACTGTACAAAACTCAATAAAGAACCAGTCAATAAATTGTGCTCAAACTCAAAAAAGAAACAGACAATAAACTGTACAAAACTCAATAAAGAACAGTCAATAAATTGTAAACAAACTCAATAAAGAACCAGTCAATAAACTGTAAAAAACTAAATAAAGAAACAGTCAATAAACTGTACAAAACTGAATAAAGAACCAATCAATAAACTCTACAAAACTTCAAAAAGAACCAGTCAATAACTGTACAAAACGCAATAAAGAAAAGGTCAATAAACTGTACAAAACTGAATAAAGAACTAGTCAATAAACTGTACAAATCTCAATAAAGAGCCAGTCAATAAACTGTACAAAACTCAAGAAAGAACCAGTAAATAAACTGAACAAAACTAAATAAAGAAACAGTCAATAAACTTTACAAAAGTCAATAAAGAACCAGCCAATGAATTGTACACAAACTAAATAAAGAAACAGTCAATAAACTGTACAAAACTCAATAAAGAACCAGTTAGTAAACTGTACAAAACTCAATAAAGAACCAGTTCATTAACTGTACAAAACTAAATAAAGAAACAGTCAATAAACTGTACAAAACTGAATAAAGAACCTGTCAATAAACTGTACAAAACTGAATAAAGAACCAGTCAATTAACTGTACAAAACTCAATAAAGAACCAGTCAATAAACTGTACAATACTCAATTAAGAACCAGTTAATAAACTGTACAAAACTCAATAAAGAACCAGTCAATAAACTGTACAAAACTAAATAAAGAAACAGTCAATAAACTGTACAAAACTCAATAAAGAACCAGTCAATAAACTGTACAAAACTGAATAAAGAACCAGTCAATAAACTATACAAAACTCAATAAAGAACCAGTCAATAAACTGTACAAAACTCAATAAAGAACCAGTCAATAAACTGTGCAAAACTAAATAAAGAAACAGTCAATAAACTGTACAAAACTATATACAGAAACAGTTAATAAAGAACCAGTCAATAAACTGTACAAAACTCAATAAAGAACCAGTCAATAAATTGTGCACAAACTCAATAAAGAAACAGTCAATAAACTGTACAAAACTCAATAAAGAACCAGTCAATAAACTGTACAAAACTCAATAAAGAGCCAGTCAATAAACTCTACAAAACTAAATAAAGAAACAGTCAATAAACTGTACAAAACTCAAAAAAGAACCAGTCAATAAACTGTACAAAACTAAATAAAGGAACAGTCAATAAACTGAACAAAACTAAATAAACAAACAATCAATAAACTGTACAAAACTAAATAAACGACCAGTTAATAAATTGTACAAAAGCTAAATAAAGAAACAGTCAATAAACTGTACAAAACTCAATAAAGAACCAGATAATAAACTGTACAAAATTCAATAAAGAAGCACTCAATAAACTGTACAAAACTCAATAAAGAACCAGTTAATAAACTGTACAAAATTCAATAAAGAAGCACTCAATAAACTGTACAAAACTCAATAAAGAACCAGTCAATAAACTGTACAAAACTAAATAAAGAAACAGTCAAAAAACTGTACAAAACTATATAAAGAAACAGTCAATAAACTGTACAAAACTAAATAAAGAAACAGTCAATAAACTGCACAAAACTAAATAAACAAACAGTCAATAAACTGTACAAAACTAAATAAAGAAGCAGTCAATAAATTGTGCGCAAACTCAATAAAGAAACAGTCAATAAACTGTACAAAACTCAAAAAAGAACCAGTCAATAAACTGTACAAAACTAAATAAAGGAACAGTCAATAAACTGAACAAAACTAAATAAACAAACAGTCAATAAACTGTACAAAACTCAATAAAGAGCCAGTCAATAAACTCTACAAAACTAAATAAAGAAACAGTCAATAAACTGAACAAAACTAAATAAACAAACAGTCAATAAACTGAACAAAACTAAATAAACAAACAGTCTTTAAACTGTACAAAACTAAATAAACAACCAGTTAATAAATTGTACACAAGCTAAATAAAGAAACGTCAATAAATTGTACAAAACTCAATAAAGAACCAGTTAATAAACTCTACAAAACTCAATAAAGAACCAGTCAATGAACTCTACAAAACTAAATAAAGAACCAGTCAATAAACTGTACAAAACTCAATAAAGAACCAGTTAATAAACTGTACAAAATTCAATAAAGAAGCACTCAATAAACTGTACAAAACTCAATAAAGAACCAGTCAATAAACTGTACAAAACTAAATAAAGAAACAGTCAATAAACTGTACAAAACTATATACAGAAACAGTTAATACAGAACCAGTCAATAAGCTGTACAAAACTCAATAAAGAACCAGTCAATAAATTGTGCTCAAACTCAAAAAAGAAACAGACAATAAACTGTACAAAACTCAATAAAGAACAGTCAATCAATTGTAAACGAACGCAATAAAGAACCAGTCAATAAACTGTAAAAAACTAAATAAAGAAACAGTCAATAAACTGTACAAAACTGAATAAAGAACCAGTCAATAAACTGTACAAAACTAAAAAAAGAACCAGTCAATAACTGTACAAAACTCAATAAAGAAAAGGTCAATTAACTGTACAAAACTGAATAAAGAACTAGTCAATAAACTGTACAAAACTCAATATAGAACCAGTCAATAAACTGTACTAAACTAAATAAAGAAACAGTCAATAAACTGTACAAAACTATATACAGAAACAGTTAATACAGAACCAGTCAATAAACTGTACAAAACTCAATAAAGAACCAGTCAATAAATTGTGCTCAAACTCAAAAAAGAAACAGACAATAAACTGTACAAAACTCAATAAAGAACAGTCAATAAATTGTAAACAAACTCAATAAAGAACCAGTCAATAAACTGTAAAAAACGAAATAAAGAAACAGTCAATAAACTGTACAAAACTGAATAAAGAACCAGTCAATAAACTCTACAAAACTACAAAAAGAACCAGTCAATAACTGTACAAAACGCAATAAAGAAAAGGTCAATAAACTGTACAAAACTGAATAAAGAACTAGTCAATAAACTGTACAAATCTCAATAAAGAGCCAGTCAATAAACTGTACAAAACTCAAGAAAGAACCAGTAAATAAACTGAACAAAACTAAATAAAGAAACAGTCAATAAACTGTACAAAAGTCAATAAAGAACCAGCCAATAAATTGTACACAAACTAAATAAAGAAACAGTCAATAAACTGTACAAAACTCAATAAAGAACCAGTTAGTAAACTGTACAAAACTCAATAAAGAACCAGTTCATTAACTGTACAAAACTAAATAAAGAAACAGTCAATAAACTGTACAAAACTGAATAAAGAACCTGTCAATAAACTGTACAAAACTGAATAAAGAACCAGTCAATTAACTGTACAAATCTCAATAAAGAACCAGTCAATAAACTGTACAAAACTCAATAAAGAACCAGTTAATAAACTGTACAAAACTCAATAAAGAACCAGTCAATAAACTGTACAAAACTAAATAAAGAAACAGTCAATAAACTGTACAAAACTCAATAAAGAACCAGTCAGTAAACTGTACAAAACTGAATAAAGAACCAGTCAATAAACTATACAAAACTCAATAAAGAACCAGTCAATAAACTGAACAAAACTCAATAAAGAACCAGTCAATAAACTGTGCAAAACTAAATAAAGAAACAGTCAATAAACTGTACAAAACTATATACAGAAACAGTTAATAAAGAACCAGTCAATAAACTGTACAAAACTCAATAAAGAACCAGTCAATAAATTGTGCGCAAACTCAATAAAGAAACAGTCAATAAACTGTACAAAACTCAAAAAAGAACCAGTCAATAAACTGTACAAAACTAAATAAAGGAACAGTCAATAAACTGAACAAAACTAAATAAACAAACAGTCAATAAACTGTACAAAACTCAATAAAGAGCCAGTCAATAAACTCTACAAAACTAAATAAAGAAACAGTCAATAAACTGAACAAAACTAAATAAACAAACAGTCAATAAACTGAACAAAACTAAATAAACAAACATTCTTTAAACTGTACAAAACTAAATAAACAACCAGTTAATAAATTGTACACAAGCTAAATAAAGAAACAGTCAATAAATTGTACAAAACTCAATAAAGAACCAGTTAATAAACTCTACAAAACTCAATAAAGAACCAGTCAATAAACTCTACAAAACTAAATAAAGAACCAGTCAATAAACTGTACAAAACTCAATAAAGAACCAGTTAATAAACTGTACAAAATTCAATAAAGAAGCACTCAATAAACTGTACAAAACTCAATAAAGAACCAGTCAATAAACTGTACAAAACTAAATAAAGAAACAGTCAATAAACTGTACAAAACTATATACAGAAACAGTTAATAGAGAACCAGTCAATAAGCTGTACAAAACTCAATAAAGAACCAGTCAATAAATTGTGCTCAAACTCAAAAAAGAAACAGACAATAAACTGTACAAAACTCAATAAAGAAAAGTCAATCAATTGTAAACAAACTCAATAAAGAACCAGTCAATAAACTGTAAAAAACTAAATAAAGAAACAGTCAATAAACTGTACAAAACTGAATAAAGAACCAGTCAATAAACTGTACAAAACTAAAAAAGAACCAGTCAATAACTGCACAAAACTCAATAAAGAAAAGGTCAATAAACTGTACAAAACTGAATAAAGAACTAGACAATAAACTGTACAAAACTCAATATAGAACCAGTCAATAAACAGTACTAAACTAAATAAAAAAACAGTCAATAAACTGTACAAAACTATATACAGAAACAGTTAATACAGAACCAGTCAATAAACTGTACAAAACTCAATAAAGAACCAGTCAATAAATTGTGCTCAAACTCAAAAAAGAAACAGACAATAAACTGTACAAAACTCAATAAAGAACAGTCAATAAATTGTAAACAAACTCAATAAAGAACCAGTCAATAAACTGTAAAAAACCAAATAAAGGAACAGTCAATAAACTGTACAAAACTGAATAAAGAACCAGTCAATAAACTCTACAAAACTACAAAAAGAACCAGTCAATAACTGTACAAAACGCAATAAAGAAAAGGTCAATAAACTGTACAAAACTGAATAAAGAACTAGTCAATAAACTGTACAAATCTCAATAAAGAGCCAGTCAATAAACTGTACAAAACTCAAGAAAGAACCAGTAAATAAACTGAACAAAACTAAATAAAGAAACAGTCAATAAACTGTACAAAAGTCAATAAAGAACCAGCCAATAAATTGTACACAAAGTAAATAAAGAAACAGTCAATAAACTGTACAAAACTCAATAAAGAACCAGTTAGTAAACTGTACAAAACTCAATAAAGAACCAGTTCATTAACTGTACAAAACTAAATAAAGAAACAGTCAATAAACTGTACAAAACTGAATAAAGAACCTGTCAATAAACTGTACAAAACTGAATAAAGAACCAGTCAATTAACTGTACAAAACTCAATAAAGAACCAGTCAATAAACTATACAAAAATCATTAAAGAACCAGTTAATAAACTGTTCAAAACTCAATAAAGAACCAGTCAATAAACTGTACAAAACTAAATAAAGAAACAGTCAATAAACTGTACAAAACTCAATAAAGAACCAGTCAATAAACTGTACAAAACTGAATAAAGAACCAGTCAATAAACTATACAAAACTCAATAAAGAACCAGTCAATAAACTGTACAAAACTCAATAAAGAACCAGTCAATAAACTATGCAAAACTAAATAAAGAAACAGTCAATAAACTGTACAAAACTATATACAGAAACAGTTAATAAAGAACCAGTCAATAAACTGTACAAAACTCAATAAAGAAAAAGTCAATAAATTGTGCACAAACTCAATAAAGAAACAGTCAATAAACTGTACAAAACTCAATAAAGAACCAGTCAATAAACTGTACAAAACTCAATAAAGAGCCAGTCAATAAACTCTACAAAACTAAATAAAGAAACAGTCAATAAACTGAACAAAACTAAATAAACAAACAGTCAATAAACTGTACAAAACTAAATAAACAAGCAGTCAATAAATTGTGCGCAAACTCAATAAAGAAACAGTCAATAAACTGTACAAAACTCAAAAAAGAACCAGTCAATAAACTGTACAAAACTAAATAAAGGAACAGTCAATAAACTGAACAAAACTAAATAAACAAACAGTCAATAAACTGTACAAAACTAAATAAACAACCAGTTAATAAATTGTACAAAAGCTAAATAAAGAAACAGTCAATAAACTGTACAAAACTCAATAAAGAACCAGTTAATAAACTGTACAAAATTCAATAAAGAAGCACTCAATAAACTGTACAAAACTCAATAAAGAACCAGTTAATAAACTGTACAAAATTCAATAAAGAAGCACTCAATAAACTGTACAAAACTCAATAAAGAACCAGTCAATAAACTGTACAAAACTAAATAAAGAAACAGTCAATAAACTGTACAAAACTAAATAAAGAAACAGTCAATAAACTGCACAAAACTAAATAAACAAACAGTCAATAAACTGTACAAAACTAAATAAAGAAGCAGTCAATAAATTGTGCGCAAACTCAATAAAGAAACAGTCAATAAACTGTACAAAACTCAAAAAAGAACCAGTCAATAAACTGTACAAAACTAAATAAAGGAACAGTCAATAAACTGAACAAAACTAAATAAACAAACAGTCAATAAACTGTACAAAACTCAATAAAGAGCCAGTCAATAAACTCTACAAAACTAAATAAAGAAACAGTCAATAAACTGAACAAAACTAAATAAACAAACAGTCAATAAACTGAACAAAACTAAATAAACAAACAGTCTTTAAACTGTACAAAACTAAATAAACAACCAGTTAATAAATGGTACACAAGCTAAATAAAGAAACAGTCAATAAATTGTACAAAACTCAATAAAGAACCAGTTAATAAACTCTACAAAACTCAATAAAGAACCAGTCAATAAACTCTACAAAACTAAATAAAGAACCAGTTAATAAACTGTACAAAACTCAATAAAGAACCAGTTAATAAACTGTACAAAATTCAATAAAGAAGCACTCAATAAACTGTACAAAACTCAATAAAGAACCAGTCAATAAACTGTACAAAACTAAATAAAGAAACAGTCAATAAACTGTACAAAACTATATACAGAAACAGTTAATACAGAACCAGTCAATAAGCTGTACAAAACTCAATAAAGAACCAGTCAATAAATTGTGCTCAAACTCAAAAAAGAAACAGACAATAAACTGTACAAAACTCAATAAAGAACAGTCAATCAATTGTAAACAAACTCAATAAAGGACCAGTCAATAAACTGTAAAAAACTAAATAAAGAAACAGTCAATAAACTGTACAAAACTGAATAAAGAACCAGTCAATAAACTGTACAAAACTAAAAAAAGAACCAGTCAATAACTGTACAAAACTCAATAAAGAAAAGGTCAATAAACTGTACAAAACTGAATAAAGAACTAGTCAATAAACTGTACAAATCTCAGTAAAGAACCAGTCAATAAACTGTACAAAACTCAATAAAGAAACAGTCAATAAACTGAACAAATTTAAATAAAGAAACAGTCAATAAACTGTACAAAACTATATACATAAACAGTTAATAAAGAACCAGGCAATAAACTGTACAAAACTCAATAAAGAACCAGTCAATAAATTGTACAAAACTCAATAAAGAAGAGTCAATAAATTGTACACAAACTCAATAAAGAGCCAGTCAATAAACTGTACAAAACTAAATAAAGAAACAGACAATAAACTGAACAAAACTAAAAAAACAAACAGTCAATAAACTCTACAAAACTAAATAAACAACCAGTCAATAAATTGTACACAAACTAAATAAAGAAACAGTCAATAAACTGTACAAAACTCAAAAAAGAAGCAATTAATAAACTGTACAAAACTCAATAAAGAACTGGTCAATAAACTGTACAAAACTAAATAAAGAAACAGTCAATAAACTGTACAAAACTCAATAAAGAACCAGTCAATAAACTGTACAAAACTGAATAAAGAACCAGTCAGTAATCTGTACAAAACTCAATAAAGAACCTGTCAATAAACTGAACAAAACTAAATAAAGAAACAGTCAATAAACTGTAAAAAACTCTATAAAGAAACAGTCAATAAACTGTACAAAGATAAATAAAGAAACAGTCAATAAACTGTATAAAACTCAATAAAGAACCAGTCAATTAACTGTACAAAACTAAATAAAGAAACAGTCAATAAACTGTACAAAACTCAATAAAGAACCAGTCAATAAAGTGTACAAAACTGAATTTGAAACCAGTCAATAAACTGTACAAAACTCAAAAAAGAACCAGTCAATAAAGTGTACAAAACTGAATTTGAAACCAGTCAATAAACTGTACAAAACTCAATAAAGAACCAGTCAATAAACTGTACAAAACTCAATAAAGAACCAGTTAATAAACTGTACAAAACTCAATAAAGAACCAGTCAATAAACTGTACAAAACTAAATAAAGAAACTGTCAATAAACTGTACAAAATTCAATAAAGAACCAGTCAATAAACTGTACAAAACTGAATAACGAACCAGTCAATAAACTGTACAAAATTCAATAAAGAACCAGTCAATAAACTGTACAAAACACAATAAAGAACCAGTCAATAAACTGTACAAAACTAAAAAAAGAAACAGTCAATAAACTGTACGAAACTATATACAGAAACAGTTAATAAAGAACCAGTCAATAAACTGTACAAACTCAATAAAGAACCAGTGAATCAATTGTGCACAAACTCAATAAAGAAACAGTCAATAAACTGTACAAAACTCAATAAAGAACCAGTCAATAAACTGTACAAAACTCAATAAAGAGCCAGTCAATAAACCCTACAAAACTAAATAAAGAAACAGTCAATAAACTGAACAAAACTAAATAAACAAACAGTCAATAAACTGTACAAAACTAAATAAACAACCAGTCAATAAATTCTGCGCAAACTTAATAAAGAACGAGTCAATAAACTGTACAAAACTAAATAAAGAAACAGTCAATAAACTGAACAAAACTAAATAAACAAACAGACAATAAACTGTACAAAACTCAATAAAGAACAGTCAATAAATAGTAAACAAACTCAATAAAGAACCAGTCAATAAACTGTAAAAAACTAAATAAAGAAACAGTCAATAAACTGTACAAACCTGAATAAAGAACCAGTCAATAAACTCTACAAAACTACCAAAAGAACCAGGCAATAACTGTACAAAACGCAATAAAGAAAAGGTCAATAAATTGTACAAAACTGAATAAAGAACTAGTCAATAAACTGTACAAATCTCAATAAAGAGCCAGTCAATAAATTGTACAAAACTTAAGAAAGAACCAGTAAATAAACTGAACAAAACTAAATAAAGAAACAGTCAATAAACTGTACAAAAGTCAATAAAGAACCAGCCAATAAATTGTACACAAACTAAATAAAGAAACAATCAATAAACTGTACAAAACTCAATAAAGAACCAGTTAATAAACTGTACAAAACTCAATAAAGAACCAGTTCATTAACTGTACAAAACTAAATAAAGAAACAGTCAATAAACTGTACAAAACTGAATAAAGAACCAGTCAATAAACTGTACAAAACTGAATAAAGAACCAGTCAATTAACTGTACAAAACTCAATAAAGAACCAGTCAATAAACTGTACAAAACTCAATAAAGAACCAGTTAATAAACTGTACAAAACTCAATAAAGAACCAGTCAATAAACTGTACAAAACTAAATAAAGAAACAGTCAATAAACTGTACAAAACTCAATAAAGAACCAGTCAATAAACTGTACAAAACTGAATAAAGAACCAGTCAATAAACTATACAAAACTCAATAAAGAACCAGTCAATAAACTGTACAAAACTAAATAAAGAAACAGTCAATAAACTGTACAAAACTATATACAGAAACAGTTAATAAAGAACCAGTCAATAAACTGTACAAAACTCAATAAAGAACCAGTCAATAAATTGTGCACAAACTCAATAAATAAACAGTCAATAAACTGTACAAAACTCAATAAAGAACCAGTCAATAAACTGTACAAAACTCAATAAAGAGCCAGTCAATAAACTCTACAAAACTAAATAAAGAAACAGTCAACAAACTGAACAAAACTAAATAAACAAACAGTCAATAAACTGTACAAAACTAAATAAACAAGCAGTCAATAAATTGTGCGCAAACTCAATAAAGAAACAGTCAATAAACTGTACAAAACTCAAAAAAGAACCAGTCAATAAACTGTACAAAACTAAATAAAGGAACAGTCAATAAACTGAACAAAACTAAATAAACAAACAGTCAATAAACTGTACAAAACTAAATAAACAACCAGTTAATAAATTGTACAAAAGCTAAATAAAGAAACAGTCAATAAACTGTACAAAACTCAATAAAGAACCAGTTAATAAACTCTACAAAACTCAATAAAGAACCAGTCAATAAACTGTACAAAACTCAATAAAGAACCAGTCAATAAACTGTACAAAACTCAATAAAGAACCAGTTAATAAACTGTACAAAATTCAATAAAGAAGCACTCAATAAACTGTACAAAACTATATACAGAAACAGTTAATACAGAACCAGTCAATAAACTGTACAAAATTCAATAAAGAACCAGTCAATAAATTGTGCTTAAACTCAAAAAAGAAACAGACAATAAACTGTAAAAAACTCAATAAAGAACAGTCAATCAATTGTAAACAAACTCAATAAAGAACCAGTCAATAAACTGTAAAAAACTAAATAAAGAAACAGTCAATAAACTGTACAAAACTGAATAAAGAACCAGTCAATAAACTGTACAAAACTAAAAAAAGAACCAGTCAATAACTGTACAAAACTCAATAAAGAAAAGGTCAATAAACTGTACAAAACTGAATAAAGAACTAGTCAATAAACTGTACAAATCTCAGTAAAGAACCAGTCAATAAACTGTACAAAACTCAATAAAGAACCAGTCAATAAACTGAACAAAACTAAATAAAGAAACAGTCAATAAACTGTACAAAACTATATACATAAACAGTTAATAAAGAACCAGGCAATAAACTGTACAAAACTCAATAAAGAACCAGTCATTAAATTGTACAAAACTCAAAAAAGAACAGTCAATAAATTGTACACAAACTCAATAAAGAGCCACTCAATAAACTGTACAAAACTAAATAAAGAAACAGTCAATAAACTGAACAAAACTAAAAAAACAAACAGTCAATAAACTCTACAAAACTAAATAAACAACCAGTCAATAAATTGTACACAAACTAAATAAAGAAACAGTCAATAAACTGTACAAAACTCAAAAAAGAAGCAATTAATAAACTGTACAAAACTCAATAAAGAACCAGTCAATAACCTGTACAAAACTAAATAAAGAAACAGTCAATAAACTGTACAAAACTCAATAAAGAACCAGTCAATAAACTGTACAAAACTGAATAAAGAACCAGTCAATAATCTGTACAAAACGCACTAAAGAACCAGTCAATAAAGTGTACAAAACTGAATTTAAAGCAGTCAATAAACTGTACAAAACTCAATAAAGAACCAGTCAATAAACAGTACAAAACTCAATAAAGAACCAGTTAATAAACTGTACAAAACTCAATATAGAACCAGTCAATAAACTGTACAAAACTCAATAAAGAACCAGTCAATAAACTGTACAAAACTGAATAACGAACCAGTCAATAAACTGTACAAAATTCAATAAAGAACCAGTCAATAAACTGTACAAAGCACAATAAAGAACCAGTCAATAAACTGTACAAAACTAAATAAAGAACCAGTCAATAAACTGTACAAAACTATATACAGAAACAGTTAATAAAGAACCAGTCAATAAACTGTACAAACTCAATAAAGAACCAGTGAATAAATTGTGCACAAACTCAATAAAGAGACAGTCAACAAACTGTACAAAACTCAATAAAGAACCAGTCAATAAACTGTACAAAACTCAATAAAGAGCCAGTCAATAAACCCTACAAAACTAAATAAAGAAACAGTCAATAAACTGAACAAAACCAAATAAACAAACAGTCAATAAACTGTACAAAACTGAATAAACAACCAGTCAATAAATTGTGCGCAAACTTAATAAAGAACCAGTCAATAAACTGTACAAAACTAAATAAAGAAACAGTCAATAAACTGAACAAAACTAAATAAACAAACAGTCAATAAACTGTACAAAACTAAATAAACAACCAGTTAATAAATTGTACACAAGCTAAATAAAGAAACAGTCAATAAACTGTACAAAACTCAATAAAGAACCAGTTAATAAACTCTACAAAACTCAATAAAGAACCAGTCAATAAACTGTACAAAACTAAATAAAGAACCAGTCAATAAACTGTACAAAACTCAATAAAGAACCAGTTAATAAACTGTACAAAACTCAATAAAGAAGCAGTCAATAAACTGTACAAAACTCAATATAGAACCAGTCAATAAACAGTGCAAAACTAAATAAAGAAACAGTCAATAAACCGTACAAAACTATATACAGAAACAGTTAATACAGAACCAGTCAATAAACTGTACAAAACTCATTAAAGAACCAGTCAATAAATTGTGCTCAAACTCAAAAAAGAAACAGACAATAAACTGTACAAAACTCAATAAAGAACAGTCAATAAATTGTAAACAAACTCAATAAAGAACCAGTCAATAAACTGTAAAAAACTAAATAAAGAAACATTCAATAAACTGTACAAAACTGAATAAAGAACCAGTCATTAAACTCTACAAAACTACAAAAAGAACCAGTCAATAACTGTACAAAACGCAATAAAGAAAAGGTAAAAAAACTGTACAAAACTGAATAAAGATCTAGTCAATAAACTGTACAAATCTCAATAAAGAGCCAGTCAATAAATTGTACAAAACTCAAGAAAGAACCAGTAAATAAACTGAACAAAACTAAATAAAGAAACAGTCAATAAACTGTACAAAAGTCAATAAAGAAACAGCCAATAAATTGTACACAAACTAAATAAAGAAACAGTCAATAAACTGTACAAAACTCAATAAAGAACCAGTTAATAAACTGTACAAAGCTCAATAAAGAACCAGTTCATTAACTGTACAAAACTAAATAAAGAAACAGTCAATAAACTGTACAAAACTGACTAAAGAACCTGTCAATAAACTGTACAAAACTGAATAAAGAACCAGTCAATTAACTGTACAAAACTCAATAAAGAACCAGTCAATAAACTGTACAAAACTCAATAAAGAGCCAGTCAATAAACTCTACAAAACTAAATAAAGAAACAGTCAATAAACTGAACAAAACTAAATAAACAAACAGTCAATAAACTGTACAAAACTAAATAAACAAGCAGTCAATAAATTGTGCGCAAACTCAATAAAGAAACAGTCAATAAACTGTACAAAACTAAAAAAAGAACCAGTCAGTAAACTGTACAAAACTAAATAAAGGAACAGTCAATAAACTGAACAAAACTAAATAAACAAACAGTCAATAAACTGTACAAAACTAAATAAACAACCAGTTAATAAATTGTACAGAAGCTAAATAAAGAAACAGTCAATAAACTGTACAAAACTCAATAAAGAACCAGTTAATAAACTCTACAAAACTCAATAAAGAACCAGTCAATAAACTGTACAAAACTAAATAAAGAACCAGTCAATAAACTGTACAAAACTCAATAAAGAACCAGTTAATAAACTGTACAAAATTCAATAAAGAAGCACTCAATAAACTGTACAAAACTCAATAAAGAACCAGTCAATAACTGTACAAAACTAAATAAAGAAACAGTCAATAAACTGTACAAAACTATATACAGAAACAGTTAATACAGAACCAGTCAATAAACTGTACAAAATTCAATAAAGAACCAGTCAATAAATTGTGCTCAAACTCAAAAAAGAAACAGACAATAAACTGTACAAAACTCAATAAAGAACAGTCAATAAATTGTAAACAAACTCAATAAAGAACCAGTCAATAAACTGTAAAAAACTAAATAAAGAAACAGTCAATAAACTGTACAAAACTGAATAAAGAACCAGTCAATAAACTGTACAAAACTAAAAAAAGAACCAGTCAATAACTGTACAAAACTCAATAAAGAAAAGGTCAATAAACTGTACAAAACTGAATAAAAAACTAGTCAATAAAATGTACAAATCTCAGTAAAGAACCAGTCAATAAACTGTACAAAACTCGATAAAGAACCATTCAATAAACTGAACAAAACTAAATAAAGAAACAGTCTATAAACTGTACAAAACTATATACATAAACAGTTAATAAAGAACCAGGCAATAAACTGTACAAAACTCAATAAAGAACCATTCATTAAATTGTACAAAACTCAATAAAGAACAGTCAATAAATTGTACACAAACTCAATAAAGAGCCACTCAATAAACTGTACAAAACTAAAAAAAGAAACAGTCAATAAACTGAACAAAACTAAAAAACCAAACAGTCAATAAACTCTACAAAACTAAATAAACAACCAGTCAATAAATTGTACACAAACTAAATAAAGAAACAGTCAATAAACTGTACAAAACTCAAAAAAGAAGCAATTAATAAACTGTACAAAACTCAATAAAGAACCAGTCAATAAACTGTACAAAACTAAATAAATAAACAGTCAATAAACTGTACAAAACTCAATAAAGAACCAGTCAATAAACTGTACAAAACTGAATAAAGAACCAGTCAATAATCTGTACAAAACTCACTAAAGAACCAGTCAATAAACTGTACAAAACTCAATAAAGAACCAGTCACTAAACTGCACAAAACTAAATAAAGAAACAGTTAATAAACTGTACGAAACTCAATAAAGAACCAGTCAATAAACTGTACAAAACTGAATAAAGAACCAGTCAATAAACTGTACAAAACTCAATAAAGAACCAGTCAATAAACTGTACAAAACTCAATAAAGAACCAGTCAATAAACTGAACAAAACTAAATAAAAAAACAGTCAATAAACTGTAAAAAACTCAATAAAGAAACAGTCAATAAACTGTACAAAGATAAATAAAAAAACAGTCAATAAACTGTACAAAACTCAATAAAGAACCAGTCAATAAACTGTACAAAACTCAATAAAGAACCAGTCAATAAACTGTACAAAACTAAGTAAAGAACCAGTCAATAAACTATACAAAACTCAATAAAGAACCAGTCAATAAATTGTACACAAACAAAATAAAGAAACAGTCAATAAACTGTACAAAACTCAATAAAGAACCAGTTAATAAACTGTATGAAACTCAAAAAAGAACCAGTCAATTAACTGTACGAAACTAAATAAATAAACAGTCAATAAACTGTTCAAAACTCAATAAAGAACCAGTCAATAAAGTGTACAAAACTGAATTTAAAACCAGTCAATAAACTGTACAAACTCAATAAAGAACCAGTCAATAAACTATACAAAACTCAATAAAGAACCAGTTAATAAACTGTACAAAACTCAATAAAGAACCAGTCAATAAACTGTACAAAACTAAATAAAGAAACTGTCAAGAAACTGTACAAAACTCAATAAAGAACCAGTCAATAAACTGTACAAAACTGAATAACGAACCAGTCAATAAACTGTACAAAATTCAATAAAGAAACAGTCAATAAACTGTACAAAACACAATAAAGAACCAGTCAATAAACTGTACAAAACTAAATAAAGAAACAGTCAATAAACTGTACAAAACTATATACAGAAACAGTTAATAAAGAACCAGTCAATAAACTGTACAAAAATCAATAAAGAACCAGTGAATAAATTGTGCACAAACTCAATAAAGAAACAGTCAATAAACTGTACAAAACTCAATAAAGAACCAGTCAATAAACTGTACAAAACTCAATAAAGAGCCAGTCAATAAACCCTACAAAACTAAATAAAGAAACAGTCAATAAACTCAACAAAACTAAATAAACAAACAGTCAATAAACTGTACAAAACTAA
Source organism: Limnoperna fortunei (assembly GCA_944474755.1). Classification (NCBI taxonomy): domain Eukaryota; kingdom Metazoa; phylum Mollusca; class Bivalvia; order Mytilida; family Modiolidae; genus Limnoperna; species Limnoperna fortunei. Next base: position 22,335,256 of record OX104118.1, on the reverse strand, counting down.
ATAAACAACCAGTCAATAAATTGTGCGCAAACTCAATAAAGAAACAGTCAATAAACTGTACAAAACTCAAAAAAGAACCAGTCAATAAACTGTACAAAACTAAATAAAGAAACTGTCAATAAACTGTACAAAACTCAATAAAGAACCAGTCAATAAACTCTACAAAACTGAATAACGAACCAGTCAATAAACTGTACAAAACTCAATAAAGAACCAGTCAATAAACTGTACAAAACACAATAAAGAACCAGTCAATAAACTGTACAAAACTAAATAAAGAAACAGTCAATAAACTGTACAAAACTATATACAGAAACATTTAATAAAGAACCAGTCAATAAACTGTACAAAACTCAATAAAGAACCAGTCAATAAATTGTGCACAAACTCAATAAAGAAACAGTCAATAAACTGTACAAAACTCAATAAAGAACCAGTCAATAAACTGTACAAAACTCATTAAAGAGCCAGTCAATAAACTCTACAAAACTAAATAAAGAAACAGTAAATAAACTGAACAAAACTAAATAAACAAACAGTCAATAAACTGTACAAAACTAAATAAACAACCAGTCAATAAATTGTACACAAACTAAATAAAGAAACAGTCAATAAACTGTACAAAACTCAATAAAGAACCAGTTAATAAACTGTGCAAAACTCAATAAAGAACCAGTCAATAAACTGTACAAAACTAAATAAAGAAACAGTCAATAAACTGTACAAAACTCAATAAAGAACCAGTCAGTAAACTGTACAAAACTGAATAAAGAACCAGTCAATAAACTGTACAAAACTCAATAAACAACCAGTCAATAAACTGTACAAAACTCAGTAAAGAAACAGTTAATAAACTGTACAAAACTCAATAAAGAAGCAGTCAATAAACTGTACACTCAATAAAGAACCAGTCAATAAACTGTACAAAACTAAATAAAGAAACAGTCAATAAACTGTACAAAACTATATACAGAAACAGTTAATAAAGAACCAGTCAATAAACTGTACTAAATTCAATAAAGAACCAGTCAATAAATTGTGCACAAACTCAAAATAGATACAGTCAATAAACTGTACAAAACTCAATAAAGAACAGTCAATAAATTGTACACAAACTCAATAAAGAACCAGTCAATAAACTGTACAAAACTAAATAAAGAAACAGTCAATAAACTGTACAAAACAGCATAAAGAACCAGTCAATAAACTGTACAAAACTCAAAAAAGAACCAGTCAATAACTGTACAAAACTCAATAAAGAACCAGTCAATAAACTGTACAAAAGTGAATAAAGAACCAGTCAATAAACTGTGCAAAACTCAATAAAGAACCAGTCAATAAACTGTACAAAACTCAATAAAGAACCAGTCAATAAACTGTACAAAACTCAATAAAGAACCAGTTAATAAACTGTACAAAACTCAATAAAGAACCAGTCAATAAACTGTACAAAACTAAATAAAGAAACAGTCAATAAACTGTACAAAACTCAATAAAGAACCAGTCAATAAAGTGTACAAAACTGAATTTAAAACCAGTCAATAAACTGTACAAACTCAATAAAGAACCAGTCAATAAACTATACAAAACTCAATAAAGAACCAGTTAATAAACTGTACAAAACTCAATAAAGAACCAGTCAATAAACTGTACAAAACTAAATAAAGAAACTGTCAAGAAACTGTACAAAACTCAATAAAGAACCAGTCAATAAACTGTACAAAACTGAATAACGAACCAGTCAATAAACTGTACAAAATTCAATAAAGAAACAGTCAATAAACTGTACAAAACACAATAAAGAACCAGTCAATAAACTGTACAAAACTAAATAAAGAAACAGTCAATAAACTGTACAAAACTATATACAGAAACAGTTAATAAAGAACCAGTCAATAAACTGTACAAAAATCAATAAAGAACCAGTGAATAAATTGTGCACAAACTCAATAAAGAAACAGTCAATAAACTGTACAAAACTCAATAAAGAACCAGTCAATAAACTGTACAAAACTCAATAAAGAGCCAGTCAATAAACCCTACAAAACTAAATAAAGAAACAGTCAATAAACTGAACAAAACTAAATAAACAAACAGTCAATAAACTGTACAAAACTAAATAAACAACCAGTCAATAAATTGTGCGCAAACTCAATAAAGAAACAGTCAATAAACTGTACAAAACTCAAAAAAGAACCAGTCAATAAACTGTACAAAACTAAATAAAGAAACAGTCAATAAACTGAACAAAACTAAATAAACAAACAGTCAATAAACTGTACAAAACTAAATAAACAACCAGTTAATAAATTGTACACAAGCTAAATAAAGAAACAGTCAATAAACTGTACAAAACTCAATAAAGAACCAGTTAATAAACTCTACAAAACTCAATAAAGAACCAGTCAATAAACTGTACAAAACTAAATAAAGAACCAGTCAATAAACTGTACAAAACTCAATAAAGAACCAGTTAATAAACTGTACAAAACTCAACAAAGAAGCAGTCAATAAACTGTACAAAACTAAATAAAGAACCAGTCAATAAACTGTACAAAACCTAATACAGAACCAGTCAATAAACTGTACAAAACTCAATAAAGAACCAGTCAATAAATTGTGCTCAAACTCAAAAAAGAAACAGACAATAAATTGTAAACAAACTCAATAAAGAACCAGTCAATAAACTGTAAAAAACTAAATAAAGAAACAGTCAATAAACTGTACAAAACTGAATAAAGAACCAGTCAATAAACTATACAAAACTACAAAAAGAACCAGTCAATAACTGTACAAAACGCAATAAAGAAAAGGTCAATAAACTGTACAAAACTGAATAAAGAACTAGTCAATAAACTGTACAAATCTCAATGAAGAACCAGTCAATAAACTGTACAAAACTCAAGAAAGAACCAGTAAATAAACTGAACAAAACTAAATAAAGAAACAGTCAATAAACTGTACAAAACTATATACATAAACAGTTAATAAAGAACCAGGCAATAAACTGTACAAAACTCAATAAAGAACCAGTCAGTAAATTGTGCACAAACTCAATAAAGAAACAGTCAATAAATTGTACAAAACTCAATAAAGAACAGTCAATAAATTGTAAACAAACTAAATAAAGAAACTGTCAATAAACTGTACAAAACTCAAAAAAGAAGCAATTAATAAACTGTACAAAACTCAACAAAGAACCAGTCAATAAACTGTACAAAACTAAATAAAGAAACAGTCAATAAACTGTACAAAACTCAATAAAGAACCAGTCAATAAACTGTACAAAACTGAATAAAGAACCAGTCAATAATATGTACAAAACTCAATAAAGAACCAGTCAATAAACTGTACAAAACTCAATAAAGAACCAGTCACTAAACTGCACAAAACTAAATAAAGAAACAGTTAATAAACTGTACGAAACTCAATAAAGAACCAGTCAATAAACTGTACAAAACTGAATAAAGAACCAGTCAATAAACTGTACAAAACTCAATAAAGAACCAGTCAATAAACTGTACAAAACTCAATAAAGAACCAGTCAATAAACTGGACAAAACTAAATAAAGAAACAGTCAATAAACTATAAAAAACTCAATAAAGAAACAGTCAATAAACTGTACAAAGATAAATAAAGAAACAGTCAATAAACTGTACAAAACTCAATAAAGAACCAGTCAATAAACTGTACAAAACTCAATAAAGAACCAGTCAATAAACTGTACAAAACTAAATAAAGAACCAGTCAATAAACAATAAAGAACAAGTCAATAAATTGTACAAAACTAAATAAAGAACCAGTCAATAAACTATACAAAACTCAATAAAGAACCAGTTAATAAACTGTACAAAACTCAATAAAGAACCAGTCAATTAGCTGTACAAAACTCAATAAAGAAACATTCAATAAACTGTACAAAACTCAATAAAGAACCAGTCAATAAAGTGTACAAAACTGAATTTAAAACCAGTCAATAAACTGTACAACACTCAATAAAGAACCAGTCAATAAACTGTACAAAACTCAATAAAGAACCAGTTAATAAACTGTACAAAACTCAATAAAGAACCAGTAAATAAACTGTACAAAACTAAATAAAGAAACTGTCAATAAACTGTACAAAACTCAATAAAGAACCAGTCAATAAACTCTACAAAACTGAATAACGAACCAGTCAATAAACTGTACAAAACTCAATAAAGAACCAGTCAATAAACTGTACAAAACACAATAAAGAACCAGTCAATAAACTGTACAAAACTAAATAAAGAAACAGTCAATAAACTGTACAAAACTATATACAGAAACAGTTAATAAAGAACCAGTCAATAAACTGTACAAAACTCAATAAAGAACCAGTCAATAAATTGTGCACAAACTCAATAAAGAAACAGTCAATAAACTGTACAAAACTCAATAAAGAAACAGTCAATAAACTGTACAAAACTCATTAAAGAGCCAGTCAATAAACTCTACAAAACTAAATAAAGAAACAGTAAATAAACTGAACAAAACTAAATAAACAAACAGTCAATAAACTGTACAAAACTAAATAAACAACCAGTCAATAAATTGTACACAAACTAAATAAAGAAACAGTCAATAAACTGTACAAAACTCAATAAAGAACCAGTTAATAAACTGTGCAAAACTCAATAAAGAACCAGTCAATAAACTGTACAAAACTAAATAAAGAAACAGTCAATAAACTGTACAAAACTCAATAAAGAACCAGTCAGTAAACTGTACAAAACTGAATAAAGAACCAGTCAATAAACTGTACAAAACTCAATAAACAACCGGTCAATAAACTGTACAAAACTAAATAAACAACCAGTCAATAAATTGTGCGCAAACTCAATAAAGAAACAGTCAATAAACTGTACAAAACTCAAAAAAGAACCAGTCAATAAACTGTACAAAACTAAATAAAGAAACAGTCAATAAACTGAACAAAACTAAATAAACAAACAGTCAATAAACTGTACAAAACTAAATAAACAACCAGTTAATAAATTGTACACAAGCTAAATAAAGAAACAGTCAATAAACTGTACAAAACTCAATAAAGAACCAGTTAATAAACTGTACAAAACTCAATAAAGAAGCAGTCAATAAACTGTACAAAACTAAATAAAGAACCAGTCAATAAACTGTACAAAACCTAATACAGAACCAGTCAATAAACTGTACAAAACTCAATAAAGAACCAGTCAATAAATTGTGCTCAAACTCAAAAAAGAAACAGACAATAAATTGTAAACAAACTCAATAAAGAACCAGTCAATAAACTGTAAAAAACTAAATAAAGAAACAGTCAATAAACTGTACAAAACTGAATAAAGAACCAGTCAATAAACTATACAAAACTACAAAAAGAACCAGTCAATAACTGTACAAAACGCAATAAAGAAAAGGTCAATAAACTGTACAAAACTGAATAAAGAACTAGTCAATAAACTGTACAAATCTCAATGAAGAACCAGTCAATAAACTGTACAAAACTCAAGAAAGAACCAGTAAATAAACTGAACAAAACTAAATAAAGAAACAGTCAATAAACTGTACAAAACTATATACATAAACAGTTAATAAAGAACCAGGCAATAAATTGTACAAAACTCAATAAAGAACCAGTCAGTAAATTGTGCACAAACTCAATAAAGAAACAGTCAATAAATTGTACAAAACTCAATAAAGAACAGTCAATAAATTGTAAACAAACTAAATAAAGAAACTGTCAATAAACTGTACAAAACTCAAAAAAGAAGCAATTAATAAAATGTACAAAACTCAACAAAGAACCAGTCAATAAACTGTACAAAACTAAATAAAGAAACAGTCAATAAACTGTACAAAACTCAATAAAGAACCAGTCAATAAACTGTACAAAACTGAATAAAGAACCAGTCAATAATATGTACAAAACTCAATAAAGAACCAGTCAATAAACTGTACAAAACTCAATAAAGAACCAGTCACTAAACTGCACAAAACTAAATAAAGAAACAGTTAATAAACTGTACGAAACTCAATAAAGAACCAGTCAATAAACTGTACAAAACTGAATAAAGAACCAGTCAATAAACTGTACAAAACTCAATAAAGAACCAGTCAATAAACTGTACAAAACTCAATAAAGAACCAGTCAATAAACTGGACAAAACTAAATAAAGAAACAGTCAATAAACTATAAAAAACTCAATAAAGAAACAGTCAATAAACTGTACAAAGATAAATAAAGAAACAGTCAATAAACTGTACAAAACTCAATAAAGAACCAGTCAATAAACTGTACAAAACTCAATAAAGAACCAGTCAATAAACTGTACAAAACTAAATAAAGAACCAGTCAATAAACTATACAAAACTCAATAAAGAACAAGTCAATAAATTGTACACAAACTAAATAAAGAAACAGTCAATAAACTGTACAAAACTCAATAAAGAACCAGTTAATAAACTGTACAAAACTCAATAAAGAACCAGTCAATTAGCTGTACAAAACTCAATAAAGAAACATTCAATAAACTGTACAAAACTCAATAAAGAACCAGTCAATAAAGTGTACAAAACTGAATTTAAAACCAGTCAATAAACTGTACAACACTCAATAAAGAACCAGTCAATAAACTGTACAAAACTCAATAAAGAACCAGTTAATAAACTGTACAAAACTCAATAAAGAACCAGTAAATAAACTGTACAAAACTAAATAAAGAAACTGTCAATAAACTGTACAAAACTCAATAAAGAACCAGTCAATAAACTCTACAAAACTGAATAACGAACCAGTCAATAAACTGTACAAAACTCAATAAAGAACCAGTCAATAAACTGTACAAAACACAATAAAGAACCAGTCAATAAACTGTACAATACTAAATAAAGAAACAGTCAATAAACTGTACAAAACTATATACAGAAACAGTTAATAAAGAACCAGTCAATAAACTGTACAAAACTCAATAAAGAACCAGTCAATAAATTGTGCACAAACTCAATAAAGAAACAGTCAATAAACTGTACAAAACTCAATAAAGAACCAGTCAATAAACTGTACAAAACTCATTAAAGAGCCAGTCAATAAACTCTACAAAACTAAATAAAGAAACAGTAAATAAACTGAACAAAACTAAATAAACAAACAGTCAATAAACTGTACAAAACTAAATAAACAACCAGTCAATAAATTGTACACAAACTAAATAAAGAAACAGTCAATAAACTGTACAAAACTCAATAAAGAACCAGTTAATAAACTGTGCAAAACTCAATAAAGAACCAGTCAATAAACTGTACAAAACTAAATAAAGAAACAGTCAATAAACTGTACAAAACTCAATAAAGAACCAGTCAGTAAACTGTACAAAACTGAATAAAGAACCAGTCAATAAACTGTACAAAACTCAATAAACAACCAGTCAATAAACTGTACAAAACTCAGTAAAGAAACAGTTAATAAACTGTACAAAACTCAATAAAGAAGCAGTCAATAAACTGTACACTCAATAAAGAACCAGTCAATAAACTGTACAAAACTAAATAAAGAAACAGTCAATAAACTGTACAAAACTATATACAGAAACAGTTAATAAAGAACCAGTCAATAAACTGTACTAAATTCAATAAAGAACCAGTCAATAAATTGTGCACAAACTCAAAATAGATACAGTCAATAAACTGTACAAAACTAAATAAAGAAACAGTCAATAAACTGTACAAAACTATATACAGAAACAGTTAATACAGAACCAGTCAATAAACTGTACAAAACTCAATAAAGAACCAGTCAATAAATTGTGCTCAAACTCAAAAAAGAAACAGACAATAAACTGTACAAAACTCAATAAAGAACAGTCAATAAATTGTAAACAAACTCAATAAAGAACCAGTCAATAAACTGTAAAAAACTAAATAAAGAAACAGTCAATAAACTGTACAAAACTGAATAAAGAACCAGTCAATAAACTATACAAAACTACAAAAAGAACCAGTCAATAACTGTATAAAACGCAATAAAGAAAAGGTCAATAAACTGTACAAAACTGAATAAAGAACTAGTCAATAAACTGTACAAAACTCAAGAAAGAACCAGTAAATAAACTGAACAAAACTAAATAAAGAAACAGTCAATAAACTGTACAAAACTATATACATAAACAGTTAATAAAGAACCAGGCAATAAACTGTACAAAACTCAATAAAGAACCAGTCAGTAAATTGTGCACAAACTCAATAAAGAAACAGTCAATAAATTGTACAAAACTCAATAAAGAACAGTCAATAAATTGTAAACAAACTAAATAAAGAAACAGTCAATAAACTGTACAAAACTCAAAAAAGAAGCAATTAATAAACTGTACAAAACTCAACAAAGAACCAGTCAATAAACTGTACAAAACTAAATAAAGAAACAGTCAATAAACTGTACAAAACTCAATGAAGAACCACTCAATAAACTGTACAAAACTGAATAAAGAACCAGTCAATAATATGTACAAAACCCAATAAAGAACCAGTCAATAAACTGTACAAAACTCAATAAAGAACCAGTCACTAAACTGCACAAAACTAAATAAAGAAACAGTTAATAAACTGTACGAAACTCAATAAAGAACCAGTCAATAAACTGTACAAAACTGAATAAAGAACCAGTCAATAAACTGTACAAAACTCAATAAAGAACCAGTCAATAAACTGTACAAAACTCAATAAAGAACCAGTCAATAAACTGGACAAAACTAAATAAAGAAACAGTCAATAAACTATAAAAAACTCAATAAAGAAACAGTCAATAAACTGTACAAAGATAAATAAAGAAACAGTCAATAAACTGTACAAAACTCAATAAAGAAAAAGTCAATAAACTGTACAAAACTCAATAAAGAACCAGTCAATAAACTGTACAAAACTAAATAAAGAACCAGTCAATAAACTATACAAAACTCAATAAAGAACAAGTCAATAAATTGTACACAAACTAAATAAAGAAACAGTCAATAAACTGTACAAAACTCAATAAAGAACCAGTTAATAAACTGTACAAAACTCAATAAAGAACCAGTCAATTAGCTGTACAAAACTCAATAAAGAAACAGTCAATAAACTGTACAAAACTCAATAAAGAACCAGTCAATAAAGTGTACAAAACTGAATTTAAAACCAGTCAATAAACTGTACAAAACTCAATAAAGAACCAGTCAATAAACTGTACAAAACTCAATAAAGAACCAGTTAATAAACTGTACAAAACTCAATAAAGAACCAGTAAATAAACTGTACAAAACTAAATAAAGAAACTGTCAATAAACTGTACAAAACTCAATAAAGAACCAGTCAATAAACTCTACAAAACTGAATAACGAACCAGTCAATAAACTGTACAAAACTCAATAAAGAACCAGTCAATAAACTGTACAAAACACAATAAAGAACCAGTCAATAAACTGTACAAAACTAAATAAAGAAACAGTCAATAAACTGTACAAAACTATATACAGAAACAGTTAATAAAGAACCAGTCAATAAACTGTACAAAACTCAATAAAGAACCAGTCAATAAATTGTGCACAAACTCAATAAAGAAACAGTCAATAAACTGTACAAAACTCAATAAAGAACCAGTCAATAAACTGTACAAAACTCATTAAAGAGCCAGTCAATAAACTCTACAAAACTAAATAAAGAAACAGTAAATAAACTGAACAAAACTAAATAAACAAACAGTCAATAAACTGTACAAAACTAAATAAACAACCAGTCAATAAATTGTACACAAACTAAATAAAGAAACAGTCAATAAACTGTACAGAACTCAATAAAGAACCAGTTAATAAACTGTGCAAAACTCAATAAAGAACCAGTCAATAAACTGTACAAAACTAAATAAAGAAACAGTCAATAAACTGTACAAAACTCAATAAAGAACCAGTCAGTAAACTGTACAAAACTGAATAAAGAACCAGTCAATAAACTGTACAAAACTCAATAAAGAACCAGTCAATAAACTGTACAAAACTCAGTAAAGAAACAGTTAATAAACTGTACAAAACTCAATAAAGAAGCAGTCAATAAACTGTGCAAAACTCAATAAAGAACCAGTCAATAAACTGTACAAAACTAAATAAAGAAACAGTCAATAAACTGTACAAAACTATATACAGAAACAGTTAATAAAGAACCAGTCAATAAACTGTACTAAATTCAATAAAGAACCAGTCAATAAATTGTGCACAAACTCAAAATAGATACAGTCAATAAACTGTACAAAACTCAATAAAGAACAGTCAATAAATTGTACACAAACTCAATAAAGAACCAGTCAATAAACTGTACAAAACTAAATAAAGAAACAGTCAATAAACTGTACAAAACAGCATAAAGAACCAGTCAATAAACTGTACAAAACTCAAAAAAGAACCAGTCAATAACTGTACAAAACTCAATAAAGAACCAGTCAATAAACTGTACAAAAGTGAACAAAGAACCAGTCAATAAACTGTGCAAAACTCAATAATGAACCAGTCAATAAACTGTACAAAACTCAATAAAGAACCAGTCAATAAACTGTACAAAACTCAATAAAGAACCAGTTAATAAACTGTACAAAACTCAATAAAGAACCAGTCAATAAACTGTACAAAACTAAAAAAAGAAACAGTCAATAAACTGTACAAAACTCAATAAATAACCAGTCAATAAACTGTACAAAACTGAATAAAGAACCAGTCAATAAACTGTACAAAACTCAATAAAGAACTAGTCAATAAACTGTACAAAACTCAATAAAGAACCAGTCAATAAACTGTACAAAACTAAATAAAGAAACAGTCAATAAACTGTACAAAACTATATACAGAAACAGTTAATAAAGAAACAGTCAATAAACTGTACAAAACTCAATAAAGAACCAGTTAATAAACTGTACAAAACTCAATAAAGAAGCAGTCAATAAACTGTACAAAACTCAATAAAGAACCAGTCAATAAACTGTACAAAACTAAATAAAGAAACAGTCAATAAACTGTACAAAACTATATACAGAAACAGTTAATACAGAACCAGTCAATAAACTGTACAAAACTCAATAAAGAACCAGTCAATAAATTGTGCTCAAACTCAAAAAAGAAACAGACAATAAACTGTACAAAACTCAATAAAGAACAGTCAATAAATTGTAAACAAACTCAATAAAGAACCAGTCAATAAACTGTAAAAAACTAAATAAAGAAACAGTCAATAAACTGTACAAAACTGAATAAAGAACCAGTCAATAAACTATACAAAACTACAAAAAGAACCAGTCAATAACTGTATAAAACGCAATAAAGAAAAGGTCAATAAACTGTACAAAACTGAATAAAGAACTAGTCAATAAACTGTACAAAACTCAAGAAAGAACCAGTAAATAAAATGAACAAAACTAAATAAAGAAACAGTCAATAAACTGTACAAATCTCAATGAAGAACCAGTCAATAAACTGTACAAAACTCAAGAAAGAACCAGTAAATAAAATGAACAAAACTAAATAAAGACACAGTCAATAAACTGTACAAATCTCAATGAAGAACCAGTCAAGAAACTGTACAAAACTCAAGAAAGAACCAGTAAATAAACTGAACAAAACTAAATAAAGAAACAGTCAATAAACTGTACAAAACTATATACATAAACAGTTAATAAAGAACCAGGCAATAAACTGTACGAAACTCAATAAAGAACCAGTCAATAAATTGTGCACAAACTCAATAAAGAAACAGTCAATAAATTGTACACAACTCAATAAAGAACAGTCAATAAATTGTACACAAACTAAATAAAGAAACAGTCAATAAACTGTACAAAACTCAAAAAAGAAGCAATTAATAAACTGTACAAAACTCAACAAAGAACCAGTCAATAAACTGTACAAAACTAAATAAAGAAACAGTCAATAAACTGTACAAAACTCAATAAAGAACCAGTCAATAAACTGTATAAAACTGAATAAAGAACCAGTCAATAATCTGTACAAAACTCAATAAAGAACCAGTCAATAAACTGTACAAAACTCAATAAAGAACCAGTCACTAAACTGCACAAAACTAAATAAAGAAACAGTTAATAAACTGTACGAAACTCAATAAAGAACCAGTCAATAAACTGTACAAAACTGAATAAAGAACCAGTCAATAAACTGTACAAAACTCAATAAAGAACCAGTCAATAAACTGTACAAAACTCAATAAAGAACCAGTCAATAAACTGGACAAAACTAAATAAAGAAACAGTCAATAAACTATAAAAAACTCAATAAAGAAACAGTCAATAAACTGTACAAAGATAAATAAAGAAACAGTCAATAAACTGTACAAAACTCAATAAAGAACCAGTCAATAAACTGTACAAAACTCAATAAAGAACCAGTCAATAAACTGTACAAAACTAAATAAAGAACCAGTCAATAAACTATACAAAACTCAATAAAGAACAAGTCAATAAATTGTACACAAACTAAATAAAGAAACAGTCAATAAACTGTACAAAACTCAATAAAGAACCAGTTAATAAACTGTACAAAACTCAATAAAGAACCAGTCAATTAGCTGTACAAAACTCAATAAAGAAACAGTCAATAAACTGTACAAAACTCAATAAAGAACCAGTCAATAAAGTGTACAAAACTGAATTTAAAACCAGTCAATAAACTGTACAAAACTCAATAAAGAACCAGTCAATAAACTGTACAAAACTCAATAAAGAACCAGTTAATAAACTGTACAAAACTCAATAAAGAACCAGTAAATAAACTGTACAAAACTGAATAAAGAAACTGTCAATAAACTGTACAAAACTCAATAAAGAACCAGTCAATAAACTCTACAAAACTGAATAACGAACCAGTCAATAAACTGTACAAAACTCAATAAAAAACCAGTCAATAAACTGTACAAAACACAATAAAGAACCAGTCAATAAACTGTACAAAACTAAATAAAGAAACAGTCAATAAACTGTACAAAACTATATACAGAAACAGTTAATAAAGAACCAGTCAATAAACTGTACAAAACTCAATAAAGAACCAGTCAATAAATTGTGCACAAACTCAATAAAGAAACAGTCAATAAACTGTACAAAACTCAATAAAGAACCAGTCAATAAACTGTACAAAACTCATTAAAGAGCCAGTCAATAAACTCTACAAAACTAAATAAAGAAACAGTAAATAAACTGAACAAAACTAAATAAACAAACAGTCAATAAACTGTACAAAACTAAATAAACAACCAGTCAATAAATTGTACACAAACTAAATAAAGAAACAGTCAATAAACTGTACAAAACTCAATAAAGAACCAGTTAATAAACTGTGCAAAACTCAATAAAGAACCAGTCAATAAACTGTACAAAACTAAATAAAGAAACAGTCAATAAACTGTACAAAACTCAATAAAGAACCACTCAGTAAACTGTACAAAACTGAATAAGGAACCAGTCAATAAACTGTACAAAACTCAATAAAGAACCAGTCAATAAACTGTACAAAACTCAGTAAAGAAACAGTTAATAAACTGTACAAAACTCAATAAAGAAGCAGTCAATAAACTGTACAAAACTCAATAAAGAACCAGTCAATAAACTGTACAAAACTAAATAAAGAAACAGTCAATAAACTGTACAAAACTATATACATAAACAGTTAATAAAGAACCAGTCAATAAACTGTACTAAATTCAATAAAGAACCAGTCAATAAATTGTGCACAAACTCAAAATAGATACAGTCAATAAACTGTACAAAACTCAATAAAGAACAGTCAATAAATTGTACACAAACTCAATAAAGAACCAGTCAATAAACTGTAAAAAACTAAATAAAGAAACAGTCAATAAACTGTACAAAACAGCATAAAGAACCAGTCAATAAACTGTACAAAACTCAAAAAAGAACCAGTCAATAACTGTACAAAACTCAATAAAGAACCAGTCAATAAACTGTACAAAAGTGAATAAAGAACCAGTCAATAAACTGTGCAAAACTCAATAAAGAACCAGTCAATAAACTGTACAAAACTCAATAAAGAACCAGTCAATAAACTGTACAAAACTCAATAAAGAACCAGTTAATAAACTGTACAAAACTCAATAAAGAAACAGTCAATAAACTGTACAAAACTCAATAAATAACCAGTCAATAAACTGTACAAAACTGAATAAAGAACCAGTCAATAAACTGTACAAAACTCAATAAAGAACTAGTCAATAAACTGTACAAAACTCAATAAAGAACCAGTCAATAAACTGTACAAAACTAAATAAAGAAACAGTCAATAAACTGTACAAAACTATATACAGAAACAGTTAATAAAGAACCAGTCAATAAACTGTACAAAACTCAATAAAGAACCTGTCAATAAATTGTGCACAAACATTAATAAAGAAACAGTCAATAAACTGTGCAAAACTCAATAAAGAACCAGTCAATAAACTGTACTAAACTCAATATAGAGCCAGTCATTAAACTCTACAAAACTAAATAAAGAAAGAGTCAATAAACTGTACAAAACTCTATAAAGAATCAGTTAATAAACTGTACAGAACTCAATAAAGAACCATTCAATAAACTGTACAAAACTAAATAAAGAAACAGTCAATAAACTGTACAAAACTCAATAAAGAACCAGTTAATAAACTGTACAAAACTCAATAAAGAAGCAGTCAATAAACTGTACAAAACTCAATAAAGAACCAGTCAATAAACTGTACAAAACTAAATAAAGAAACAGTCAATAAACTGTACAAAACTATATACAGAAACAGTTAATACAGAACCAGTCAATAAACTGTACAAAACTCAATAAAGAACCAGTCAATAAATTGTGCTCAAACTCAAAAAAGAAACAGACAATAAACTGTACAAAACTCAATAAAGAACAGTCAATAAATTGTAAACAAACTCAATAAAGAACCAGTCAATAAACTGTATAAAACGCAATAAAGAAAAGGTCAATAAACTGTACAAAACTGAATAAAGAACTAGTCAATAAACTGTACAAAACTCAAGAAAGAACCAGTAAATAAAATGAACAAAACTAAATAAAGAAACAGTCAATAAACTGTACAAATCTCAATGAAGAACCAGTCAATAAACTGTACAAAACTCAAGAAAGAACCAGTAAATAAAATGAACAAAACTAAATAAAGAAACAGTCAATAAACTGTACAAATCTCAATGAAGAACCAGTCAAGAAACTGTACAAAACTCAAGAAAGAACCAGTAAATAAACTGAACAAAACTAAATAAAGAAACAGTCAATAAACTGTACAAAACTATATACATAAACAGTTAATAAAGAACCAGGCAATAAACTGTACAAAACTCAATAAAGAACCAGTCAATAAATTGTGCACAAACTCAATAAAGAAACAGTCAATAAATTGTACACAACTCAATAAAGAACAGTCAATAAATTGTACACAAACTAAATAAAGAAACAGTCAATAAACTGTACAAAACTCAATAAAGAACCAGTCAATAAACTGTACAAAACTCAATAAAGAACCAGTTAATAAACTGTACAAAACTCAATAAAGAAACAGTCAATAAACTGTACAAAACTCAATAAAGAACCAGACAATAAAGTGTACAAAACTGAATTTAAAACCAGTCAATAAACTGTACAAAACTCAATAAAGAACCAGTCAATAAACTGTACAAAACTCAATAAAGAACCAGTTAATAAACTGTACAAAACTCAATAAAGAACCAGTAAATAAACTGTACAAAACTAAATAAAGAAACTGTCAATAAACTGTACAAAACTCAATAAAGAACCAGTCAATAAACTCTACAAAACTGAATAACGAACCAGTCAATAAACTGTACTAAACTCAATAAAGAACCAGTCAATAAACTGTACAAAACACATTAAAGAACCAGTCAATAAACAGTACAAAACTAAATAAAGAAACAGTCAATAAACTGTACAAAACTATATACAGAAACAGTTAATAAAGAACCAGTCAATAAACTGTACAAAACTCAATAAAGAACCAGTCAATACATTGTGCACAAACTCAATAAAGAAACAGTCAATGAACTGTACAAAACTCAATAAAGAACCAGTCAATAAACTGTACAAAACTCATTAAAGAGCCAGTCAATAAACTCTACAAAACTAAATAAAGAAACAGTAAATAAACTGAACAAAACTAAATAAACAAACAGTCAATAAACTGTACAAAACTCAATAAAGAACCAGTCAATAAACTGTACAAAACTCAGTAAAGAAACAGTTAATAAACTGTACAAAACTCAATAAAGAAGCAGTCAATAAACTGTACAAAACTCAATAAAGAACCAGTCAATAAACTGTACAAAACTAAATAAAGAAACAGTCAATAAACTGTACAAAACTATATACAGAAACAGTTAATAAAGAACCAGTCAATAAACTGTACAAAATTCAATAAAGAACCAGTCAATAAATTGTGCACAAACTCAAAATATATACAGTCTATAAACTGTACAAAACTCAATAAAGAACAGTCAATAAATTGTACACAAACTCAAGAACCAGTCAATAAACTGTACAAAACTAAATAAAGAAACAGTCAATAAACTGTACAAAACAGCATAAAGAACCAGTCAATAAACTGTACAAAACTCAAAAAAGAACCAGTCAAAAACTGTACAAAACTCAATAAAGAACCAGTCAATAAACTGTACAAAAGTGAATAAAGAACCAGTCAATAAACTGTGCAAAACTCAATAAAGAACCAGTCAATAAACTGTACAAAACTCAATAAAGAACCAGTCAATAAACTGTACAAAACTCAATAAAGAACCAGTTAATAAACTGTACAAAACTCAATAAATAACCAGTCAATAAACTGTACAAAACTAAATAAAGAAACAGTCAATAAACTGTACAAAACTCAATAAATAACCAGTCAATAAACTGTACAAAACTCAATAAAGAACCAGTCAATAAACTGTACAAAACTCAATAAAGAACTAGTCAATAAACTGTACAAAACTCAATAAAGAACCAGTCAATAAACTGTACAAAACTAAATAAAGAAACAGTCAATAAACTGTACAAAACTATATACAGAAACATTTAATAAAGAACCAGTCAATAAACTGTACAAAACTCAATAAAGAACCTGTCAATAAATTGTGCACAATCTCAATAAAGAAACAGTCAATAAACTGTGCAAAACTCAATAAAGAACCAGTCAATAAACTGTACAAAACTCAATAAAGAACCAGTCAATAAACTGTACAAAACTCAACAAAGAAGCAGTTAATAAAGTGTACAAAACTCAATAAAGAAGCAGTCAATAAACTGTACAAAACTCAATAAAGAACCAGTCAATAAACTGTACAAAACTAAATATAGAAACAGTCAATAAACTGTACAAAACTATATACAGAAGCAGTTAATAAAGAACCATTCAATAAACTGTACAAAATTCAATAAAGAACAAGTCAATAAATTGTGCACAAACTCAAAAAAGGTACAGTCAATAAACTGTACAAAACTCAATTAAGAACAGCCAATAAATTGTACACAAACTCTAGAACCAGTCAATAAACTGTACAAAACTAAATAAAGAAACAGTCAATAAACTGTACAAAACTCAATAAAGAACCAGTCAATAAACTGTACAAAACTCAGTAAAGAAACAGTTAATAAACTGTACAAAACTCAATAAATAAGCAGTCAATAAACTGTACAAAACTCAATAAAGAACCAGTCAATAAACTGTACAAAACTAAATAAAGAAACAGTCAATAAACTGTACAAAACTATATACAGAAACAGTTAATAAAGAACCAGTCAATAAACTGTACAAAATTCAATAAAGAACCAGTCAATAAATTGTGCACAAACTCAAAATAGATACAGTCTATAAACTGTACAAAACTCAATAAAGAACAGTCAATAAATTGTACACAAACTCAAGAACCAGTCAATAAACTGTACAAAACTAAATAAAGAAACAGTCAATAAACTGTACAAAACAGCATAAAGAACCAGTCAATAAACTGTACAAAACTCAAAAAAGAACCAGTCAAAAACTGTACAAAACTCAATAAAGAACCAGTCAATAAACTGTACAAAAGTGAATAAAGAACCAGTCAATAAACTGTGCAAAACTCAATAAAGAACCAGTCAATAAACTGTACAAAACTCAATAAAGAACCAGTCAATAAACTGTACAAAACTCAATAAAGAACCAGTTAATAAACTGTACAAAACTCAATAAAGAACCAGTCAATAAACTGTACAAAACTAAATAAAGAAACAGTCAATAAACTGTACAAAACTCAATAAATAACCAGTCAATAAACTGTACAAAACTCAATAAAGAACCAGTCAATAAACTGTACAAAACTCAATAAAGAACTAGTCAATAAACTGTACAAAAGTCAATAAAGAACCAGTCAATAAACTGTACAAAACTAAATAAAGAAACAGTCAATAAACTGTACAAAACTATATACAGAAACATTTAATAAAGAACCAGTCAATAAACTGTACAAAACTCAATAAAGAACCTGTCAATAAATTGTGCACAATCTCAATAAAGAAACAGTCAATAAACTGTGCAAAACTCAATAAAGAACCAGTCAATAAACTGTACAAAACTCAATAAAGAACCAGTCAATAAACTGTACAAAACTCAACAAAGAACCAGTTAATAAAGTGTACAAAACTCAATAAAGAAGCAGTCAATAAACTGTACAAAACTCAATAAAGAACCAGTCAATAAACTGTACAAAACTAAATATAGAAACAGTCAATAAACTGTACAAAACTATATACAGAAACAGTTAATAAAGAACCATTCAATAAACTGTACAAAATTCAATAAAGAACCAGTCAATAAACTGTACAAAACTCAATAAAGAACCAGTCAATAAACTGTACAAAACTCAACAAAGAACCAGTTAATAAAGTGTACAAAACTCAATAAAGAAGCAGTCAATAAACTGTACAAAACTCAATAAAGAACCAGTCAATAAACTGTACAAAACTAAATATAGAAACAGTCAATAAACTGTACAAAACTATATACAGAAACAGTTAATAAAGAACCATTCAATAAACTGTACAAAATTCAATAAAGAACAAGTCAATAAATTGTGCACAAACTCAAAAAAGGTACAGTCAATAAACTGTACAAAACTCAATTAAGAACAGCCAATAAATTGTACACAAACTCAATAAAGAACCAGTCAATAAACTGTACAAAACTAAATAAAGAAACAGTCAATAAACTGTACAAAACTGCATAAAGAACCAGTCAATAAACTGTTTAAAACTCAATAAAGAACCAGTCAATAAATTGTACACAAACCCAATAAAGAGCCAGTCAATAAACTGTACAAAACTCAGTAAAGAAACAGTCAATAAACTGTACAAGACTATATACAGAAACAGTTAATAAAGAACCAGTCAATAAACTGTACAAAACTCAATAAAGAACCAGTCAATAAATTGTACACAAACCCAATAAAGAGCCAGTCAATAAACTGTACAAAACTCAGTAAAGAAACAGTCAATAAACTGAACAAAACTAAATAAACAAACAGTCAACAAACTGTACAAAACTAAATAAACAACCAGTCAATAAATTGTACACAAACTAAATAAAGAAACAGTCAATAAACTGTACAAAACTCAATAAAGAACCAATTAATAAACTGTACAAAACTCAATAAAGAACCAGTCAATAAACTGTACAAAACTTAATAAAGAAACAGGCAATAAACTGTACAAATCTCAATAAAGAACCAGTCAACAAACTGGACAAAACTGAATAAAGAACCAGTCAATAAACTGTACAAAACTCAATAAAGAACCAATCAATAAACTGTATAAAAGTGAATAAAGAACCAGTCAATAAACTGTACAAAACTCAATAAAGAACCAGTCAATAAATTGTACAAAACTCAATAAAGAATCAGTCAATAAACTGTACAAAACTCAATAAAGAACCAGTTAATAAACTGTACAAAACTCAATAAAGAACCAGTCAATAAACTGTACAAAACTAAATAAAGAAACAGTCAATAAACTGTACAAAACTATATACAAAATGCAATAAAGAACCAGTCAATAAATTGTGCACAAACTCAAAATAGATACAGTCAATAAACTGTACAAAACTCAATAAAGAACAGTCAATAAATTGTACACAAACTCAATAAAGAACCAGTCAATAAACTGTACAAAACTCAAAAAAGAACCAGTCAATAACTGTACAAAACTCAATAAAGAAACAGTCAATAAACTGTACAAAAGTTAATAAAGAACCAGTCAATAAACTGTGCAAAACTCAATAAAGAACCAGTCAATAAACTGTACAAAACTCAATAAAGAACCAGTCAATAAACTGTACAAAACTCAATAAAGAACCAGTTAATAAACTGTACAAAACTCAATAAAGAACCAGTCAATAAACTGTACAAAACTAAATAAAGAAACAGTCAATAAACTGTACAAAACTATATACAGAAACAGTTAATAAAGAACCAGTCAATAAACTGTACAAAACTCAATAAAGAACCAGTCAATAAACTGTACAAAACTAAATAAAGAAACAGTCAATAAACTGTACAAAACTCAATAAAGAATCAGTCAATAAACTGTACAAAACTCAATAAAGAACCAGTCAATAAACTGTACAAAACTCAATAAAGAACCAGTCAATAAACTGTACAAAACTAAATAAAGAAACAGTCAATAAACTGTACAAAACTCAATAAAGAATCAGTCAATAAACTGTACAAAACTCAATAAAGAACCAGTCAATAAACTGTACAAAACTCAACAAGGAACCAGTTAATAAACTGTACAAAACTCAATAAAGAACCAGTCAATAAACTGTACAAAACTCAATAAAGAACCAGTTAATAAACTGTACAAAATTCGATAAAGAACCAGTCAATAAATTGTGCACAAACTCAAAAAAGATACAGTCAATAAACTGTACAAAACTCAATTAAGAACAGCCAATAAATTGTACACAAACTCAATAAAGAACCAGTCAATAAACTGTACAAAACTAAATAAAGAAACAGCCAATAAACTGTACAAAACTGCATAAAGAACCAGTCAATAAACTGTACAAAACTCAAAAAAGAACCAGTCAATAACTGCACAAAACTCAATAAAGAACCAGTTAATAAACTGTACAAAAGTGAATAAAGAAACAGTCAATAAACTGTTTAAAACTCAATAAAGAACCAGTCAATAAACTGTACAAAACTCAATAAAGAACCAGTCAATAAACTAAACAAAACTAAATAAAGAAACAGTCAATAAACTGTACAAATTTATATACAGAAACCCGTTAATAAAGAACCAGTCAATAAACTGTACAAAACTCAATAAAGAACCAGTCAATAAATTGTACACAAACCCAATAAAGAGCCAGTCAATAAACTGTACAAAACTCAATAAAGATACAGTCAATAAACTGAACAAAACTAAATAAACAGTCAACAAACTGTACAAAACTAAATAAACAACCAGTCAATAAATTGTACACAAACTAACTAAAGAAACAGTCAATAAACTGTACAAAACTCAATAAAGAACCAATTAATAAACTGTACAAAACTCAATAAAGAACCAGTCAATAAACTGTACAAAACTTAATAAAGAAACAGGCAATAAACTGTACAAATCTCAATAAAGAACCAGTCAATAAACTGTACAAAACTGAATAAAGAACCAGTCAATAAACTGTACAAAACTCAATAAAGAACCAGTCAATAAACTGTACAAAACTCTATAAAGAACCAGTCAATAAACTGTACAAATCTAAATAAAGAAACAGTTAATAAACTGTTCAAAACTATATACAGAAACAGTTAATAAACTGTACAAAACTAAATAAAGAACCAGTCAATAAATTGAACACAAACTAAATAAAGAAACAGTCAATAAACTGTACAAAACTCAATAAAGAACCAGTCAATAAACTGTACAAAAGTGAATAAAGAACCAGTCAATAAACTGTACAAAACTCAATAAAGAACCAGTCAATAAATTGTACAAAACTCAATAAAGAACCAGTCAACAAACTGTACAAAACTCAATAAAGAACCAGTTAATAAACTGTACAAAACTCAATAAAGAACCAGACAATAAACTGTACAAAACTAAATAAAGAAACAGTCAATAAACTGTACAAAACTCAATAAAGAACCAGTCAATAAACTGTACAAAACTGAATAAAGAACCAGTCAATAAACTGTTCAAAATTCAATAAAGAACTAGTCAATAACCTGTACAAAACTCAATAAAGAACCAGTCAATAAACTGTACAAAACTAAATAAAGAAACAGTCAATAAACTGTACAAAACTATATACAGAAACAGTTAATAAAGAACCAGTCAATAAACTGTACAAAACTCAATAAAGAACCAGTCAATAAATTGTGCACAAACTCAATAAAGAAACAGTCAATAAATTGTACACAACTCAATAAAGAACAGTCAATAATTTGTTCACAAACTAAATAAAGAAACAGTCAATAAACTGTACAAAACTCAAAAAAGAAGCAATTAATAAACTGTACAAAACTCAACAAAGAAGCAGTCAATAAACTATACAAAACTACAAAAAGAACCAGTCAATAACTGTATAAAACGCAATAAAGAAAAGGTCAATAAACTGTACAAAACTGAATAAAGAACTAGTCAATAAACTGTACAAAACTCAAGAAAGAACCAGTAAATAAAATGAACAAAACTAAATAAAGAAACAGTCAATAAACTGTACAAATCTCAATGAAGAACCAGTCAATAAACTGTACAAAACTCAAGAAAGAACCAGTAAATAAAATGAACAAAACTAAATAAAGAAACAGTCAATAAACTGTACAAATCTCAATGAAGAACCAGTCAAGAAACTGTACAAAACTCAAGAAAGAACCAGTAAATAAACTGAACAAAACTAAATAAAGAAACAGTCAATAAACTGTACAAAACTATATACATAAACAGTTAATAAAGAACCAGGCAATAAACTGTACAAAACTCAAAAAAGAACCAGTCAATAAATTGTGCACAAACTCAATAAAGAAACAGTCAATAAATTGTACACAACTCAATAAAGAACAGTCAATAAATTGTACACAAACTAAATAAAGAAACAGTCAATAAACTGTACAAAACTCAAAAAAGAAGCAATTAATAAACTGTACAAAACTCAACAAAGAACCAGTCAATAAACTGTACAAAACTAAATAAAGAAACAGTCAATAAACTGTACAAAACTCAATAAAGAACCAGTCAATAAACTGTATAAAACTGAATAAAGAACCAGTCAATAATCTGTACAAAACTCAATAAAGAACCAGTCAATAAACTGTACAAAACTGAATAAAGAACCAGTCAATAAACTGTACAAAACTCAATAAAGAACCAGTCAATAAACTGTACAAAACTCAATAAAGAACCAGTCAATAAACTGAACAAAACTAAATAAAGAAACAGTCAATAAACTATAAAAAACTCAATAAAGAAACAGTCAATAAACTGTACAAAGATAAATAAAGAAACAGTCAATAAACTGTACAAAACTCAATAAAGAACCAGTCAATAAACTGTACAAAACTCAATAAAGAACCAGTCAATAAACTGTACAAAACTAAATAAAGAACCAGTCAATAAACTATACAAAACTCAATAAAGAACCAGTCAATAAATTGTACACAAACTAAATAAAGAAACAGTCAATAAACTGTACAAAACTCAATAAAGAACCAGTTAATAAACTGTACAAAACTCAATAAAGAACCAGTCAATTAACTGTACAAAACTCAATAAAGAAACAGTCAATAAACTGTACAAAACTCAATAAAGAACCAGTCAATAAAGTGTACAAAACTGAATTTAAAACCAGTCAATAAACTGTACAAAACTCAATAAAGAACCAGTCAATAAACTGTACAAAACTCAATAAAGAACCAGTCAATAAACTGTACAAAACTCAATAAAGAACCAGTAAATAAACTGTACAAAACTAAATAAAGAAACTGTCAATAAACTGTACAAAACTCAATAAAGAACCAGTCAATAAACTCTACAAAACTGAATAACGAACCAGTCAATAAACTGTACAAAACTCAATAAAGAACCAGTCAATAAACTGTACAAAACACAATAAAGAACCAGTCAATAAACTGTACAAAAGTAAATAAAGAAACAGTCAATAAACTGTACAAAACTATATACAGAAACAGTTAATAAAGAACCAGTCAATAAACTGTACAAAACTCAATAAAGAACCAGTCAATACATTGTGCACAAACTCAATAAAGAAACAGTCAATGAACTGTACAAAACTCAATAAAGAACCAGTCAATAAACTGTACAAAACTCATTAAAGAGCCAGTCAATAAACTCTACAAAACTAAATAAAGAAACAGTGAATAAACTGAACAAAACTAAATAAACAAACAGTCAATAAACTGTACAAAACTAAATAAACAACCAGTCAATAAATTGTACACAAACTAAATAAAGAAACAGTCAATAAATTGTACAAAACTCAATAAAGAACCAGTTAATAAACTGTACAAAACTCAATAAAGAACCAGTCAATAAACTGTACAAAACTAAATAAAGAAACAGTCAATAAACTGTACAAAACTGAACAAAGAACCAGTCAGTAAACTGTACAAAACTGAATAAAGAACCAGTCAATAAACTGTACAAAACTCAATAAAGAACCAGTCAATAAACTGTACAAAACTCAGTAAAGAAACAGTTAATAAACTGTACAAAACTCAATAAAGAAGCAGTCAATAAACTGTACAAAACTCAATAAAGAACCAGTCAATAAACTGTACAAAACTAAATAAAGAAACAGTCAATAAACTGTACAAAACTATATACAGAAACAGTTAATAAAGAACCAGTCAATAAACTGTACAAAATTCAATAAAGAACCAGTCAATAAATTGTGCACAAACTCAAAATAGATACAGTCTATAAACTGTACAAAACTCAATAAAGAACAGTCAATAAATTGTACACAAACTCAAGAACCAGTCAATAAACTGTACAAAACTAAATAAAGAAACAGTCAATAAACTGTACAAAACAGCATAAAGAACCAGTCAATAAACTGTACAAAACTCAAAAAAGAACCAGTCAATAACTGTACAAAACTCAATAAAGAACCAGTCAATAGACTGTACAAAAGTGAATAAAGAACCAGTCAATAAACTGTGCAAAACTCAATAAAAAACCAGTCAATAAACTGTACAAAACTCAATAAAGAACCAGTCAATAAACTGTACAAAACTCAATAAAGAACCAGTTAATAAACTGTACAAAACTCAATAAAGAACCAGTCAATAAACTGTACAAAACTAAATAAAGAAAGAGTCAATAAACTGTACAAAACTCAATAAATAACCAGTCAATAAACTGTACAAAACTCAATAAAGAACCAGTCAATAAACTGTACAAAACTCAATAAAGAACTAGTCAATAAACTGTACAAAACTCAATAAAGAACCAGTCAATAAACTGTACAAAACTAAATAAAGAAACAGCCAATAAACTGTACAAAACTATATACAGAAACAGTTAATAAAGAACCAGTCAATAAACTGTACAAAACTCAATAAAGAACCTGTCAATAAATTGTGCACAATCTCAATAAAGAAACAGTCAATAAACTGTGCAAAACTCAATAAAGAACCAGTCAATAAACTGTACAAAACTCAATAAAGAACCAGTCAATAAACTGTACAAAACTCAACAAAGAACCAGTTAATAAACTGTACAAAACTCAATAAAGAAGCAGTCAATAAACTGTACAAAACTCAATAAAGAACCAGTCAATAAACTGTACAAAACTAAATATAGAAACAGTCAATAAACTGTACAAAACTATATACAGAAACAGTTAATAAAGAACCATTCAATAAACTGTACAAAATTCAATAAAGAACCAGTCAATAAATTGTGCACAAACTCAAAAAAGGTACAGTCAATAAACTGTACAAAACTAAATTAAGAACAGCCAATAAATTGTACACAAACTCAATAAAGAACCAGTCAATAAACTGTACAAAACGAAATAAAGAAACAGTCAATAAACTGTACAAAACTGCATAAAGAACCAGTCAATAAACTGTTTAAAACTCAATAAAGAACCAGTCAATAAACTGTACAAAACTCAATAAAGAACCAGTCAATAAACTAAACAAAACTAAATAAAGAAACAGTCAATAAACTATACAAGACTATATACAGAAACAGTTAATAAAGAACCAGTCAATAAACTGTACAAAACTCAATAAAGAACCAGTCAATAAATTGTACACAAACCCAATAAAGAGCCAGTCAATAAACTGTACAAAACTCAGTAAAGAAACAGTCAATAAACTGAACAAAACTAAATAAACAAACAGTCAACAAACTGTACAAAACTAAATAAACAACCAGTCAATAAATTGTACACAAACTAAATAAACTGTACAAAACTCAATAAAGAACCAATTAATAAACTGTACAAAACTCAAGAAAGAACCAGTAAATAAACTGAACAAAACTAAATAAAGAAACAGTCAATAAACTGTACAAAACTATATACATAAACAGTTAATAAAGAACCAGGCAATAAACTGTACAAAACTCAATAAAGAACCAGTCAATAAATTGTGCACAAACTCAATAAAGAAACAGTCAATAAATTGTACACAACTCAATAAAGAACAGTCAATAAATTGTACACAAACTAAATAAAGAAACAGTCAATAAACTGTACAAAACTCAAAAAAGAAGCAATTAATAAACTGTACAAAACTCAACAAAGAACCAGTAAATAAACTGTACAAAACTAAATAAGGAAACAGTCAATAAACTGTACAAAACTCAATAAAGAACCAGTCAATAAACTGTATAAAACTGAATAAAGAACCAGTCAATAATCTGTACAAAACTCAATAAAGAACCAGTCAATAAACTGTACAAAACTGAATAAAGAACCAGTCACTAAACTGCACAAAACTAAATAAAGAAACAGTTAATAAACTGTACGAAACTCAATAAAGAACCAGTCAATAAATTGTACACAAACTAAATAAAGAAACAGTCAATAAACTGTACAAAACTCAATAAAGAACCAGTTAATAAACTGTACAAAACTCAATAAAGAACCAGTCAATTAACTGTACAAAACTCAATAAAGAAACAGTCAATAAACTGTACAAAACTCAATAAAGAACCAGTCAATAAAGTGTACAAAACTGAATTTAAAACCAGTCAATAAACTGTACAAAACTCAATAAAGAACCAGTCAATAATTTGTGCACAATCTCAATAAAGAAACAGTCAATAAACTGTGCAAAACTCAATAAAGAACCAGTCAATAAACTGTACAAAACTCAATAAAGAACCTGTCAATAAATTGTGCACAATCTCAATAAAGAAACAGTCAATAAACTGTGCAAAACTCAATAAAGAACCAGTCAATAAACTGTACAAAACTCAATAAAGAACCAGTCAATAAACTGTACAAAACTCAACAAAGAACCAGTTAATAAACTGTACAAAACTCAATAAAGAAGCAGTCAATAAACTGTACAAAACTCAATAAAGAACCAGTCAATAAACTGTACAAAACTAAATATAGAAACAGTCAATAAACTGTACAAAACTATATACAGAAACAGTTAATAAAGAACCATTCAATAAACTGTACAAAATTCAATAAAGAACCAGTCAATAAATTGTGCACAAACTCAAAAAAGGTACAGTCAATAAACTGTACAAAACTAAATTAAGAACAGCCAATAAATTGTACACAAACTCAATAAAGAACCAGTCAATAAACTGTACAAAACGAAATAAATAAACAGTCAATAAACTGTACAAAACTGCATAAAGAACCAGTCAATAAACTGTTTAAAACTCAATAAAGAACAAGTCAATAAACTGTACAAAACTCAATAAAGAACCAGTCAATAAACTAAACAAAACTAAATAAAGAAACAGTCAATAAACTATACAAGACTATATACAGAAACAGTTAATAAAGAACCAGTCAATAAACTGTACAAAACTCAATAAAGAACCAGTCAATAAATTGTACACAAACCCAATAAAGAGCCAGTCAATAAACTGTACAAAACTCAGTAAAGAAACAGTCAATAAACTGAACAAAACTAAATAAACAAACAGTCAACAAACTGTACAAAACTAAATAAACAACCAGTCAATAAATTGTACACAAACTAAATAAACTGTACAAAACTCAATAAAGAACCAATTAATAAACTGTACAAAACTCAAGAAAGAACCAGTAAATAAACTGAACAAAACTAAATAGAGAAACAGTCAATAAACTGTACAAAACTATATACATAAACAGTTAATAAAGAACCAGGCAATAAACTGTACAAAACTCAATAAAGAACCAGTCAATAAATTGTGCACAAACTCAATAAAGAAACAGTCAATAAATTGTACACAACTCAATAAAGAACAGTCAATAAATTGTACACAAACTAAATAAAGAAACAGTCAATAAACTGTACAAAACTCAAAAAAGAAGCAATTAATAAACTGTACAAAACTCAACAAAGAACCAGTCAATAAACTGTACAAAACTAAATAAAGAAAGAGTCAATAAACTGTACAAAACTCAATAAAGAACCAGTCAATAAACTGTATAAAACTGAATAAAGAACCAGTCAATAATCTGTACAAAACTCAATAAAGAACCAGTCAATAAACTGTACAAAACTCAATAAAGAACCAGTCACTAAACTGCACAAAACTAAATAAAGAAACAGTTAATAAACTGTACGAAACTCAATAAAGAACCCGTCAATAAACTGTACAAAACTGAATAAAGAACCAGTCAATAAACTGTACAAAACTCAATAAAGAACCAGTCAATAAACTGTACAAAACTCAATAAAGAACCAGTCAATAAACTGAACAAAACTAAATAAAGAAACAGTCAATAAACTATAAAAAACTCAATAAAGAAACAGTCAATAAACTGTACAAAGATAAATAAAGAAACCGTCAATACACTGTACAAAACTCAATAAAGAACCAGTCAATAAACTGTACAAAACTCAATAAAGAACCAGTCAATAAACTGTACAAGACTAAATAAAGAACCAGTCAATAAACTATACAAAACTCAATAAAGAACCAGTCAATAAATTGTACACAAACTAAATAAAGAAACAGTCAATAAACTGTACAAAACTCAATAAAGAACCAGTTAATAAACTGTACAAAACTCAATAAAGAACCAGTCAATTAACTGTACAAAACTCAATAAAGAAACAGTCAATAAACTGTGCAAAACTCAATAAAGAACCAGTCAATAAAGTGTACAAAACTGAATTTAAAACCAGTCAATAAACTGTACAAAACGCAATAAAGAACCAGTCAATAAACTGTACAAAACTCAATAAAGAACCAGTTAATAAACTGTACAAAACTCAATAAAGAACCAGTAAATAAACTGTACAAAACTAAATAAAGAAACTGTCAATAAACTGTACAAAACTCAATAAAGAACCAGTCAATAAACTCTACAAAACTGAATAACGAACCAGTCAATAAACTGTACAAAACTCAATAAAGAACCAGTCAATAAACTGTACAAAACACAATAAAGAACCAGTCAATAAACTGTACAAACTAAATAAAGAAACAGTCAATAAACTGTACAAAACTATATACAGAAACAGTTAATAAAGAACCAGTCAATAAACTGTACAAAACTCAATAAAGAACCAGTCAATAAACTCTACAAAACTGAATAACGAACCAGTCAATAAACTGTACAAAACTCAATAAAGAACCAGTCAATAAACTGTACAAAACACAATAAAGAACCAGTCAATAAACTGTACTAAACTAAATAAAGAAACAGTCAATAAACTGTACAAAACTATATACAGAAACAGTTAATAAAGAACCAGTCAATAAACTGTACAAAACTCAATAAAGAACCAGTCAATACATTGTGCACAAACTCAATAAAGAAACAGTCAATGAACTGTACAAAACTCAATAAAGAACCAGTCAATAAACTGTACAAAACTCATTAAAGAGCCAGTCAATAAACTCTACAAAACTAAATAAAGAAACAGTAAATAAACTGAACAAAACTAAATAAACAAACAGTCAATAAACTGTACAAAACTAAATAAACAACCAGTCAATAAATTGTACACAAACTAAATAAAGAAACAGTCAATAAATTGTACAAAACTCAATAAAGAACCAGTTAATAAACTGTACAAAACTTAATAAAGAACCAGTCAATAAACTGTACAAAACTAAATAAAGAAACAGTCAATAAACTGTACAAAACTGAATAAAGAACCAGTCAGTAAACTGTACAAAACTGAATAAAGAACCAGTCAATAAACTGTACAAAACTCAATAAAGAACCAGTCAATAAACTGTACAAAACTCAGTAAAGAAACAGTTAATAAACTGTACAAAACTCAATAAAGAAGCAGTCAATAAACTGTACAAAACTCAATAAAGAACCAGTCAATAAACTGTACAAAACTAAATAAAGAAACAGTCAATAAACTGTACAAAACTATATACAGAAACAGTTAATAAAGAACCAGTCAATAAACTGTACAAAATTCAATAAAGAACCAGTCAATAAATTGTGCACAAACTCAAAATAGATACAGTCTATAAACTGTACAAAACTCAATAAAGAACAGTCAATAAATTGTACACAAACTCAAGAACCAGTCAATAAACTGTACAAAAGTGAATAAAGAACCAGTCAATAAACTGTGCAAAACTCAATAAAGAACCAGTCAATAAACTGTACAAAACTCAATAAAGAACCAGTCAATAAACTGTACAAAACTCAATAAAGAACCAGTCAATAAACTGTACAAAACTCAATAAAGAACCAGTCAATAAACTGTACAAAACTAAATAAAGAAACAGTCAATAAACTGTACAAAACTCAATAAATAACCAGTCAATAAACTGTACAAAACTCAATAAAGAACCAGTCAATAAACTGTACAAAACTCAATAAAGAACTAGTCAATAAACTGTACAAAACTCAATAAAGAACCAGTCAATAAACTGTACAAAACTAAATAAAGAAACAGTCAATAAACTGTACAAAACTATATACAGAAACAGTTAATAAAGAACCAGTCAATAAACTGTACAAAACTCAATAAAGAACCTGTCAATAAATTGTGCACAATCTCAATAAAGAAACAGTCAATAAACTGTGCAAAACTCAATAAAGAACCAGTCAATAAACTGTACAAAACTCAATAAAGAACCAGTCAATAAACTGTACAAAACTCAACAAAGAACCAGTTAATAAACTGTACAAAACTCAATAAAGAAGCAGTCAATAAACTGTACAAAACTCAATAAAGAACCAGTCAATAAACTGTACAAAACTAAATATAGAAACAGTCAATAAACTGTACAAAACTATATACAGAAACAGTTAATAAAGAACCATTCAATAAACTGTACAAAATCCAATAAAGAACCAGTCAATAAATTGTGCACAAACTCAAAAAAGGTACAGTCAATAAACTGTACAAAACTCAATTAAGAACAGCCAATAAATTGTACACAAACTCAATAAAGAACCAGTCAATAAACTGTACAAAACTAAATAAAGAAACAGTCAATAAACTGTACAAAACTGCATAAAGAACCAGTCAATAAACTGTTTAAAACTCAATAAAGAACCAGTCAATAAACTGTACAAAACTCAATAAAGAACCAATCAATGAACTAAACAAAACTAAATAAAGAAACAGTCAATAAACTGTACAAGACTATATACAGAAACAGTTAATAAAGAACCAGGCAATAAACTGTACAAAACTCAATAAAGAACCAGTCAATAAATTGTGCACAAACTCAATAAAGAAACAGTCAATAAATTGTACACAACTCAATAAAGAACAGTCAATAAATTGTACACAAACTAAATAAAGAAACAGTCAATAAACTGTACAAAACTCAAAAAAGAAGCAATTAATAAACTGTACAAAACTCAACAAAGAACCAGTAAATAAACTGTACAAAACTAAATAAGGAAACAGTCAATAAACTGTACAAAACTCAATAAAGAACCAGTCAATAAACTGTATAAAACTGAATAAAGAACCAGTCAATAATCTGTACAAAACTCAATAAAGAACCAGTCAATAAACTGTACAAAACTGAATAAAGAACCAGTCACTAAACTGCACAAAACTAAATAAAGAAACAGTTAATAAACTGTACGAAACTCAATAAAGAACCAGTCAATAAACTGTACAAAACTGAATAAAGAACCAGTCAATAAACTGTACAAAACTCAATAAAGAACCAGTCAATAAACTGTACAAAACTCAATAAAGAACCAGTCAAAACCTGAACAAAACTAAATAAAGAAACAGTCAATAAACTATAAAAAACTCAATAAAGAAACAGTCAATAAACTGTACAAAGATAAATAAAGAAACAGTCAATAAACTGTACAAAACTCAATAAAGAACCAGTCAATAAACTGTACAAAACTCAATAAAGAACCAGTCAATAAACTGTACAAAACTCAATAAAGAACCAGTCAATAAACTATACAAAACTCAATAAAGAACCAGTCAATAAATTGTACACAAACTAAATAAAGAAACAGTCAATAAACTGTACAAAACTCAATAAAGAACCAGTTAATAAACTGTACAAAACTCAATAAAGAACCAGTCAATTAACTGTACAAAACTCAATAAAGAAACAGTCAATAAACTGTACAAAACTCAATAAAGAACCAGTCAATAAAGTGTACAAAACTCAATAAAGAACCAGTCAATAAAGTGTACAAAACTGAATTTAAAACCAGGCAATAAACTGTACAAAACTCAATAAAGAACCAGTCAATAAACTGTACAAAATTCAATAAAGAACCAGTTAATAAACTGTACAAAACTCAATAAAGAACCAGTAAATAAACTGTACAAAACTAAATAAAGAAACTGTCAATAAACTGTACAAAACTCAATAAAGAACCAGTCAATAAACTCTACAAAACTCAATAACGAACCAGTCAATAAACTGTACAAAACTCAATAAAGAACCAGTCAATAAACTGTACAAAACACAATAAAGAACCAGTCAATAAACTGTACAAAACTAATTAAAGAAACAGTCAATAAACTGTACAAAACTATATACAGAAACAGTTAATAAAGAACCAGTCAATAAACTGTACAAAACTCAATAAAGAACCAGTCAATACATTGTGCACAAACTCAATAAAGAAACAGTCAATGAACTGTACAAAACTCAATAAAGAACCAGTCAATAAACTGTACAAAACTCATTAAAGAGCCAGTCAATAAACTCTACAAAACTAAATAAAGAAACAGTATATAAACTGAACAAAACTAAATAAACAAACAGTCAATAAACTGTACAAAACTAAATAAACAACCAGTCAATAAATTGTACACAAACTAAATAAAGAAACAGTCAATAAATTGTACAAAACTCAATAAAGAACCAGTTAATAAACTGTACAAAACTCAATAAAGAACCAGTCAATAAACTGTACAAAACTAAATAAAGAAACAGTCAATAAACTGTACAAAACTGAATAAAGAACCAGTCAGTAAACTGTACAAAACTGAATAAAGAACGAGTCAATAAACTGTACAAAACTCAATAAAGAACCAGTCAATAAACTGTACAAAACTCAGTAAAGAAACAGTTAATAAACTGTACAAAACTCAATAAAGAAGCAGTCAATAAACTGTACAAAACTCAATAAAGAACCAGTCAATAAACTGTACAAAACTAAATAAAGAAACAGTCAATAAACTGTACAAAACTATATACAGAAACAGTTAATAAAGAACCAGTCAATAAACTGTACAAAATTCAATAAAGAACCAGTCAATAAATTGTGCACAAACTCAAAATAGATACAGTCTATAAACTGTACAAAACTCAATAAAGAACAGTCAATAAATTGTACACAAACTCAAGAACCAGTCAATAAACTGTACAAAACTAAATAAAGAAACAGTCAATAAACTGTACAAAACAGCATAAAGAACCAGTCAATAAACTGTACAAAACACAAAAAAGAACCAGTCAATTACTGTACAAAACTCAATAAAGAACCAGTCAATAAACTGTACAAAAGTGAATAAAGAACCAGTCAATAAACTGTGCAAAAACTCAATAAAGAACCAGTCAATAAACTGTACAAAACTCAATAAAGAACCAGTCAATAAACTGTACAAAACTCAATAAAGAACCAGTTAATAAACTGTACAAAACTCAATAAAGAACCAGTCAATAAACTGTACAAAACTAAATAAAGAAACAGTCAATAAACTGTACAAAACTCAATAAATAACCAGTCAATAAACTGTACAAAACTCAATAAAGAACCAGTCAATAAAATGTACAAAACTCAATAAAGAACTAGTCAATAAACTGTACAAAACTCAATAAAGAACCAGTCAATAAACTGTACAAAACTAAATAAAGAAACAGTCAATAAACTGTACAAAACTATATACAGAAACAGTTAATAAAGAACCAGTCAATAAACTGTACAAAACTCAATAAAGAACATGTCAATAAATTGTGCACAATCTCAATAAAGAAACAGTCAATAAACTGTGCAAAACTCAATAAAGAACCAGTCAATAAACTGTACAAAACTCAATAAAGAACCAGTCAATAAACTGTACAAAACTCAACAAAGAACCAGTTAATAAACTGTACAAAACTCAATAAAGAAGCAGTCAATAAACTGTACAAAACTCAATAAAGAACCAGTCAATAAACTGTACAAAACTAAATATAGAAACAGTCAATAAACTGTACAAAACTATATACAGAAACAGTTAATAAAGAACCATTCAATAAACTGTACAAAATTCAATAAAGAACCAGTCAATAAATTGTGCACAAACTCAAAAAAGGTACAGTCAATAAACTGTACAAAACTCAATTAAGAACAGCCAATAAATTGTACACAAACTCAATAAAGAACCAGTCAATAAACTGTACAAAACTAAATAAAGAAACAGTCAATAAACTGTACAAAACTGCATAAAGAACCAGTCAATAAACTGTTTAAAACTCAATAAAGAACCAGTCAATAAACTGTACAAAACTCAATAAAGAACCAGTCAATAAACTAAACAAAACTAAATAAAGAAACAGTCAATAAACTGTACAAGACTATATACAGAAACAGTTAATAAAGAACCAGTCAATAAACTGTACAAAACTCAATAAAGAACCAGTCAATAAATTGTACACAAACCCAATAAAGAGCCAGTCAATAAACTGTACAAAACTCAGTAAAGAAACAGTCAATAAACTGAACAAAACTAAATAAACAAACAGTCAACAAACTGTACAAAACTAAATAAACAACCAGTCAATAAATTGTACACAAACTAAATAAAGAAACAGTCAATAAACTGTACAAACTCAATAAAGAACCAATTAATAAACTGTACAAAACTCAATAAAGAACCAGTCAATAAACTGTACAAAACTTAATAAAGAAACAGGCAATAAACTGTACAAATCTCAATAAAGAACCAGTCAACAAACTGGACAAAACTGAATAAAGAACCAGTCAATAAACTGTACAAAACTCAATAAAGAACCAGTCAATAAACTGTATAAAAGTGAATAAAGAACCAGTCAATAAACTGTACAAAACTCAATAAAGAACCAGTCAATAAATTGTACAAAACTCAATAAAGAACCAGTCAATAAACTGTACAAAACTCAATAAAGAACCAGTTAATAAACTGTACAAAACTCAATAAAGAACCAGTCAATAAACTGTACAAAACTAAATAAAGAAACAGTCAATAAACTGTACAAACTATATACAAAATTCAATAAAGAACCAGTCAATAAATTGTGCACAAACTCAAAATAGATACAGTCAATAAACTGTACAAACTCAATAAAGAACAGTCAATAAATTGTACACAAACTCAATAAAGAACCAGTCAATAAACTGTACAAAACTAAATAAAGAAACAGTCAATAAACTGTACAAAACAGCATAAAGAACCAGTCAATAAACTGTACAAAACTCAAAAAAGAACCAGTCAATAACTGTACAAAACTCAATAAAGAAACAGTCAATAAACTGTACAAAAGTTAATAAAGAACCAGTCAATAAACTGTGCAAAACTCAATAAAGAACCAGACAATAAACTGTACAAAACTAAATAACGAAACAGTCAATAAACTGTACAAAACTATATACAGAAACAGTTAATAAAGAACCAGTCAATAAACTGTACAAAACTCAATAAAGAACCAGTCAATAAACTGTACAAAACTAAATAAAGAAACAGTCAATAAACTGTACAAAACTCAATAAAGAACCAGTCAATAAACTGTACAAAACTCAATAAAGAACCAGTCAATAAACTGTACAAAACTCAACAAGGAACCAGTTAATAAACTGTACAAAACTCAATAAAGAACCAGTCAATAAACTGTACAAAACTCAATAAAGAACCAGTCAATAAACTGTACAAAATTCAATAAAGAACCAGTCAATAAATTGTGCACAAACTCAAAAAAGATACAGTCAATAAACTGTACAAAACTCAATTAAGAACAGCCAATAAATTGTACACAAACTCAATAAAGAACCAGTCAATAAACTGTACAAAACTAAATAAAGAAACAGTCAATAAACTGTACAAAACTGCATAAAGAACCAGTCAATAAACTGTACAAAACTAAAAAAAGAACCGGTCAATAACTGTACAAAACTCAATAAAGAACCAGTCAATAAACTGTACAAAAGTGAATAAAGAAACAGTCAATAAACTGTTTAAAACTCAATAAAGAACCAGTCAATAAACTGTACAAAACTCAATAAAGAACCAGTCAATAAACTAAACAAAACTCAATAAAGAACCAGTCAATAAACTGTACAAAACTATATACAGAAACAGTTAATAAAGAACCAGTCAATAAACTGTACAAAACTCAATAAAGAACCAGTCAATAAATTGTACACAAACCCAATAAAGAGCCAGTCAATAAACTGTACAAAACTCAATAAAGAAACAGTCAATAAACTGAACAAAACTAAATAAACAAACAGTCAACAAACTGTACAAAACTAAATAAACAACCAGTCAATAAATTGTACACAAACTAAATAAAGAAACAGTCAATAAACTGTACAAAACTCAATAAAGAACCAATTAATAAACTGTACAAAACTCAATAAAGAACCAGTCAATAAACTGTACAAAACTTAATAAAGAAACAGGCAATAAACTGTACAAATCTCAATAAAGAACCAGTCAATAAACTGTACAAAACTCTATAAAGAACCAGTCAATAAACTGTACAAATCTAAATAAAGAAACAGTTAATAAACTGTACAAAACTATATACAGAAACAGTTAATAAACTGTACAAAACTAAATAAAGAACCAGTCAATAAATTGAACACAAACTAAATAAAGAAACAGTCAATAAACTGTACAAAACTCAATAAAGAACCAGTCAATAAACTGTACAAAAGTGAATAAAGAACCAGTCAATAAACTGTACAAAACTCAATAAAGAACCAGTCAATAAATTGTACAAAACTCAATAAAGAACCAGTCAATAAACTGTACAAAACTCAATAAAGAACCAGTTAATAAACTGTACAAAACTCAATAAAGAACCAGTCAATAAACTGTACAAAACTAAATAAAGAAACAGTCAATAAACTGTACAAAACTCAATAAAGAACCAGTCAATAAACTGTACAAAACTAAATAAAGAACCAGTCAATAAACTGTTCAAAATTCAATAAAGAACTAGTCAATAAACTGTACAAAACTCAATAAAGAACCAGTCAATAAACTGTACAAAACTAAATAAAGAAACAGTCAATAAACTGTACAAAACTATATACAGAAACAGTTAATAAAGAACCAGTCAATAAACTGTACAAAACTCAATAAAGAACCAGTCAATAAATTGTGCACAAACTCAATAAAGAAACAGTCAATAAATTGTACACAACTCAATAAAGAACAGTCAATAAATTGTACACAAACTAAATAAAGAAACAGTCAATAAACTGTACAAAACTCCAAAAAGAAGCAATTAATAAACTGTACAAAACTCAACAAAGAACCAGTCAATAAACTGTACAAAACTAAATAAAGAAACAGTCAATAAACTGTACAAAACTCAATAAAGAACCAGTCAATAAACTGTACAAAACTGAATAAAGAACCAGTCAATAATCTGTACAAAACTCAATAAAGAACCAGTCAATAAACTGTACAAAACTCAATAAAGAACCAGTATCTAAACTGCACAAAACTAAATAAAGAAACAGTTAATAAACTGTACGAAACTCAATAAAGAACCAGTCAATAAACTGTACAAAACTGAATAAAGAACCAGTCAATAAACTGAACAAAACTAAATAAAGAAACAGTCAATAAACTGTACAAAGATAAATAAAGAAACAGTCAATAAACTGTACAAAACTCAATAAAGAACCAGTCAATAAACTGTACAAAATTCAATAAAGAACCAGTCAATAAATTCTGCACAAACTCAAAAAAGATACAGTCAATAAACTGTACAAAACTCAATTAAGAACAGCCAATAAATTGTACACAAACTCAATAAAGAACCAGTCAATAAACTGTACAAAACTGCATAAAGAACCAGTCAATAAACAGTACAAAACTCAAAAAAGAACCATTCAATAACTGTACAAAACTCAATAAAGAACCAGTCAATAAACTGTACAAAAGTGAATAAAGAAACAGTCAATAAACTGTTTAAAACTCAATAAAGAACCAGTCAATAAACTGTACAAAACTCAATAAAGAACCAGTCAATAAACTAAACAAAACTAAATAAAGAAACAGTCAATAAACTGTACAAAACTATATACAGAAACAGTTAATAAAGAACCAGTCAATAAACTGTACAAAACTCAATAAAGAACCAGTCAATAAATTGTACACAAACCCAATAAAGAGCCAGTCAATAAACTGTACAAAACTCAATAAAGAAACAGTCAATAAACTGAACAAAACTAAATAAACAAACAGTCAACAAACTGTACAAAACTAAATAAACAACCAGTCAATAAATTGTACACAAACTAAATAAAGAAACAGTCAATAAACTGTACAAAACTCAATAAAGAACCAATTAATAAACTGTACAAAACTCAATAAAGAACCAGTCAATAAACTGTACAAAACTTAATAAAGAAACAGGCAATAAACTGTACAAATCTCAATAAAGAACCAGTCAATAAACTGTACAAAACTGAATAAAGAACCAGTCAATAAACTGTACAAAACTCAATAAAGAACCAGTCAATAAACTGTACAAAACTCTATAAAGAACCAGTCAATAAACTGTACAAATCTAAATAAAGAAACAGTTAATAAACTGTACAAAACTATATACAGAAACAGTTAATAAACTGTACAAAACTAAATAAATAACCAGTCAATAAATTGAACACAAACTAAATAAAGAAACAGTCAATAAACTGTACAAAACTCAATAAAGAACCAGTCAATAAACTGTACAAAAGTGAATAAAGAACCAGTCAATAAACAGAACAAAACTCAATAAAGAACCAGTCAATAAATTGTACAAAACTCAATAAAGAACCAGTCAATAAACTGTACAAAACTCAATAAAGAACCAGTTAATAAACTGTACAAAACTCAATAAAGAACCAGTCAATAAACTGTACAAAACTAAATAAAGAAACAGTCAATAAACTGTACAAAACTCAATAAAGAACCAGTCAATAAACTGTACAAAACTAAATAAAGAACCAGTCAATAAACTGTTCAAAATTCAATAAAGAACTAGTCAATAAACTGTACAAAACTCAATAAAGAACCAGTCAATAAACTGTACAAAACTAAATAAAGAAACAGTCAATAAACTGTACAAAACTATATACAGAAACAGTTAATAAAGAACCAGTCAATAAACTGTACAAAACTCAGTAAAGAAACAGTTAATAAACTGTACAAACTCAATAAAGAAACAGTCAATAAATTGTACACAACTCAATAAAGAACAGTCAATAAATTGTACACAAACTAAATAAAGAAACAGTCAATAAACTGTACAAAACTCAAAAAAGAAGCAATTAATAAACTGTACAAAACTCAGCAAAGAACCAGTCAATAAACTGTACAAAACTAAATAAAGAAACAGTCAATAAACTGTACAAAACTCAATAAAGAACCAGTCAATAAACTGTACAAAACTGAATAAAGAACCAGTCAATAATCTGTACAAAAGTCAATAAAGAACCAGTCAATAAACTGTACAAAACTCAATAAAGAACCAGTAACTAAACTGCACAAAACTAAATAAAGAAACAGTTAATAAACTGTACGAAACTCAATAAAGAACCAGTCAATAAACTGTACAAATCTGAATAAAGAACCAGTCAATAAACTGAACAAAACTAAATAAAGAAACAGTCAATAAACTATAAAAAACTCAATAAAGAAACAGTCAATAAACTGTACAAAGATAAATAAAGAAACACTCAATAAACTGTACAAAACTCAATAAAGAACCAGTCAATAAACTGTACAAAACTCAATAAAGAACCAGTCAATAAACTGTACAAAACTAAATAAAGAACCAGTCAATAAACTATACAAAACTCAATAAAGAACCAGTCAATAAATTGTACACAAACTAAAGAAAGAAACAGTCAATAAACTGTACAAAACTCAATAAAGAACCAGTTAATAAACTGTACAAAACTCAATAAAGAACCAGTCAATATACTGTACAAAACTCAATAAAGAACCAGTCAATAAACTGAACAAAACTAAATAAAGAAACAGTCAATAAACTATAAAAAACTCAATAAAGAAACAGTCAATAAACTGTACAAAGATAAATAAAGAAACAGTCAATAAACTGTACAAAACTCAATAAAGAACCAGTCAATAAACTGTACAAAACTCAATAAAGAACCAGTCAATAAACTGAACAAAACTAAATAAAGAAACAGTCAATAAACTATAAAAAACTCAATAAAGAAACAGTCAATAAACTGTACAAAGATAAATAAAGAAACAGTCAATAAACTGTACAAAACTCAATAAAGAACCAGTCAATAAACTGTACAAAACTCAATAAAGAACGAGTCAATAAACTGTACAAAACTAAATAAAGAACTAGTCAATAAACTATACAAAACTCAATAAAGAACCAGTCAATAAATTGTACACAAACTAAATAAAGAAACAGTCAATAAACTGTACAAAACTCAATAAAGAACCAGTTAATAAACTGTACAAAACTTAATAAAGAACCAGTCAATTAACTGTACAAAACTCAATAAAGAAACAGTCAATAAACTGTACAAAACTCAATAAAGAACCAGTCAATAAAGTGTACAAAACTGAATTTAAAACCAGTCAATAAACTGTACAAAACTCAATAAAGAACCAGTCAATAAACTGTACAAAACTCAATAAAGAACCAGTTAATAAACTGTACAAAACTCAATAAAGAACCAGTAAATAAACTGTACAAAACTAAATAAAGAAACTGTCAATAAACTGTACAAAACTCAATAAAGAACCAGTCAATAAATTCTAGAAAACTGAATAACGAACCAGTCAATAAACTGTACAAAACTCAATAAAGTACCAGTCAATAAACTGTACAAAACACAATAAAGAACCAGTCAATAAACTGTACAAAACTAAATAAAGAAACAGTCAATAAACTGTACAAAACTATATACAGAAACAGTTAATAAAGAACCAGTCAATAAACTGTACAAAACTCAATAAAGAACCAGTCAATAAACTGTACAAAACTCATTAAAGAACCAGTCAATAAACTGTACAAAACTAAATAAAGAAACAGTAAATAAACTGAACAAAACTAAATAAACAAACAGTCAATAAACGGTACAAAACTAAATAAACAACCAGTCAATAAATTGTACAAAACTCATTAAAGAGCCAGTCAATAAACTGTACAAAACTCATTAAAGAGCCAGTCAATAAACTGTACAAAACTCAATAAAGAACCAGTCAATAAACTGTACAAAACTAAATAAAGAAACAGTCAATAAACTGTACAAAACTGAATAAAGAACAAGTCAGTAAACTGTACAAAACTGAATAAGGAACCAGTCAATAAACTGTACAAAACTCAATAAAGAACCAGTCAATAAACTGTACAAAACTCAGTAAAGAAACAGTTAATAAACTGTACAAAACTCAATAAAGAAGCAGTCAATAAACTGTACAAAACTCAATAAAGAACCAGTCAATAAACTGTACAAAACTCAATAAAGAACCAGTCAATTAACTGTACAAAACTCAATAAAGAAACAGTCAATAAACTGTACAAAACTCAATAAAGAACCAGTCAATAAAGTGTACAAAACTGAATTTAAAACCAGTCAATAAACTGTACAAAACTCAATAAAGAACCAGTCAATAAAATGTACAAAACTCAATAAAGAACCAGTTAATAACTGTACAAAACTCAATAAAGAACCAGTAAATAAACTGTACAAAACTAAATAAAGAAACTGTCAATCAACTGTACAAAACTCAGTAAAGAACCAGTCAATAAACTCTACAAAACTGAATAACGAACCAGTCAATGAACTGTACAAAACTCAATAAAGAAACAGTCAATAAACTGTACAAAACACAATAAAGAACCAGTCAATAAACTGTACAAAACTAAATAAAGAAACAGTCAATAAACTGTACAAAACTATATACAGAAACAGTTAATAAAGAACCAGTCAATAAACTGTACAAAACTCAATAAAGAACCAGTCAATACATTGTGCAAAAACTCAATA
The DNA here is from genome assembly GCA_944474755.1 of Limnoperna fortunei. Classification (NCBI taxonomy): domain Eukaryota; kingdom Metazoa; phylum Mollusca; class Bivalvia; order Mytilida; family Modiolidae; genus Limnoperna; species Limnoperna fortunei. Next base: position 22,292,340 of record OX104118.1, on the reverse strand, counting down.
AAGAAACAGTCAATAAACTGTACAAAACTCAATAAAGAACCAGTCAATAAACTGTACAAAACTCATTAAAGAGCCAGTCAATAAACTCTACAAAACTAAATAAAGAAAGAGTAAATAAACTGAACAAAACTAAATAAACAAACAGTCAATAAACTGTACAAAACTAAATAAACAACCAGTCAATAAATTGTACACAAACTAAATAAAGAAACAGTCAATAAACTGTACAAAACTCAATAAAGAACCAGTTAATAAACTGTACAAAACTCAATAAAGAACCAGTCAATAAACTGTACAAAACTAAATAAAGAAACAGTCAATAAACTGTACAAAACTGAATAAAGAACAACTCAGTAAACTGTACAAAACTGAATAAAGAACCAGTCAATAAACTGTACAAAACTCAATAAAGAACCAGTCAATAAACTGTACAAAACTCAGTAAAGAAACAGTTAATAAACTGTACAAAACTCAATAAAGAAGCAGTCAATAAACTGTACAAAACTCAATAAAGAACCAGTCAATAAACTGTACAAAACTAAATAAAGAAACAGTCAATAAACTGTACAAAACTATATACAGAAACAGTTAATAAAGAACCAGTCAATAAACTGTACAAAATTCAATAAAGAACCAGTCAATAAATTGTGCACAAACTCAAAATAGATACAGTCTATAAACTGTACAAAACTCAATAAAGAACAGTCAATAAATTGTACACAAACTCAAGAACCAGTCAATAAACTGTACAAAACTAAATAAAGAAACAGTCAATAAACTGTACAAAACAGCATAAAGAACCTGTCAATAAACTGTACAAAACTCAAAAAAGAACCAGTCAATAACTGTACAAAACTCAATAAAGAACCAGTCAATAAACTGTACAAAAGTGAATAAAGAACCAGTCAATAAACTGTGCAAAACTCAATAAAGAACCAGTCAATAAACTGTACAAAACTCAATAAAGAACCAGTCAATAAACTGTACAAAACTCAATAAAGAACCAGTTAATAAACTGTACAAAACTCAATAAAGAACCAGTCAATAAACTGTACAAAACTAAATAAAGAAACAGTCAATAAACTGTACAAAACTCAATAAATAACCAGTCAATAAACTGTACAAAACTCAATAAAGAACCAGTCAATAAACTGTACAAAACTCAATAAAGAACTAGTCAATAAACTGTACAAAACTCAATAAAGAACCAGTTAATAAACTGTACAAAACTCAATAAAGAACCAGTAAATAAACTGTACAAAACTAAATAAAGAAACTGTCAATAAACTGTACAAAACTCAATAAAGAACCAGTCAATAAACTCTACAAAACTGAATAACGAACCAGTCAATCAACTGTACAAAACTCAATAAAGAACCAGTCAATAAACTGTGCAAAACACAATAAAGAACCAGTCAATAAACTGTACAAAACTAAATAAAGAAACTGTCAATAAACTGTACAAAACTATATACAGAAACAGTTAATAAGGAACCAGTCAATAAACTGTACAAAACTCAATAAAGAAACAGTCAATACATTGTGCACAAACTCAATAAAGAAACAGTCAATAAACTGTACAAAACTCAATAAAGAACCAGTCAATAAACTGTACAAAACTCATTAAAGAGCCAGTCAATAAACTCTACAAAACTAAATAAAGAAACAGTAAATAAACTAAACAAAACTAAATAAACAAACAGTCAATAAACTGTACAAAACTAAATAAACAACCAGTCAATAAATTGTACACAAACTAAATAAAGAAACAGTCAATAAACTGTACAAAACTCAATAAAGAACCAGTTAATAAACTGTACAAAACTCAATAAAGAACCAGTCAATAAACTGTACAAAACTAAATAAAGAAACAGTCAATAAACTGTACAAAACTGAATAAAGAACCAGTCAGTAAACTGTACAAAACTGAATAAAGAACCAGTCAATAAACTGTACAAAACTCAATAAAGAACCAGTCAATAAACTGTACAAAACTCAGTAAAGAAACAGTTAATAAACTGTACAAAACTCAATAAAGAAGCAGTCAATAAACTGTACAAAACTCAATAAAGAACCAGTCAATAAACTGTACAAAACTAAATACAGAAACAGTCAATAAACTGTACAAAACTATATATAGAAAGAGTTAATAAAGAACCAGTCAATAAACTGTACAAAATTTTATAAAGAACCAGTCAATAAATTGTGCACAAACTCATAAAATAGATACAGTCTATAAACTGTACAAAACTCAATAAAGAACAGTCAATAAATTGTACACAAACTCAAGAACCAGTCAATAAACTGTACAAAACTAAATAAAGAAACAGTCAATAAACTGTACAAAACAGCATAAAGAACCAGTCAATAAACTGTACAAAACTCAAAAAAGAACCAGTCAATAACTGTACAAAACTCAATAAAGAACCAGTCAATAAACTGTACAAAAGTGAATAAAGAACAAGTCAATAAACTGTGCAAAACTCAATAAAGAACCAGTCAATAAACTGTACAAAACTCAATAAAGAACCAGTCAATAAACTGTACAAAACTCAGTAAAGAAACAGTTAATAAACTGTACAAAACTCAATAAAGAAGCAGTCAATAAACTGTACAAAACTCAATAAAGAACCAGTCAATAAACTGTACAAAACTAAATAAAGAAACAGTCAATAAACTGTACAAAACTATATACAGAAACAGTTAATAAAGAACCAGTCAATAAACTGTACAAAATTCAATAAAGAACCAGTCAATAAATTGTGCACAAACTCAAAATAGATACAGTCTATAAACTGTACAAAACTCAATAAAGAACAGTCAATAAATTGTACACAAACTCAAGAACCAGTCAATAAACTGTACAAAAATAAATAAAGAAACAGTCAATAAACTGTACAAAACAGCATAAAGAACCAGTCAATAAACTGTACAAAACTCAAAAAAGAACCAGTCAATAACTGTACAAAACTCAATAAAGAACCAGTCAATAAACTGTACAAAAGTGAATAAAGAACCAGTCAATAAACTGTGCAAAACTCAATAAAGAACCAGTCAATAAACTGTACAAAACTCAATAAAGAACCAGTCAATAAACTGTACAAAACTCAATAAAGAACCAGTTAATAAACTGTACAAAACTCAATAAAGAACCAGTCAATAAACTGTACAAAACTAAATAAAGAAACAGTCAATAAACTGTACAAAACTCAATAAATAACCAGTCAATAAACTGTACAAAACTCAATAAAGAACCAGTCAATAAACTGTACAAAACTCAATAAAGAACTAGTCAATAAACTGTACAAAACTCAATAAAGAACCAGTTAATAAACTGTACAAAACTCAATAAAGAACCAGTAAATAAACTGTACAAAACTAAATAAAGAAACTGTCAATAAACTGTACAAAACTCAATAAAGAACCAGTCAATAAACTCTACAAAACTGAATAACGAACCAGTCAATAAACTGTACAAAACTCAATAAAGAACCAGTCAATAAACTGTGCAAAACACAATAAAGAACCAGTCAATAAACTGTACAAAACTAACTAAAGAAACTGTCAATAAACTGTACAAAACTATATACAGAAACAGTTAATAAAGAACCAGTCAATAAACTGTACAAAACTCAATAAAGAACCAGTCAATACATTGTGCACAAACTCAATAAAGAAACAGTCAATAAACTGTACAAAACTCAATAAAGAACCAGTCAATAAACTGTACAAAACTCATTAAAGAGCCAGTCAATAAACTCTACAAAACTAAATAAAGAAACAGTAAATAAACTGAACAAAACTAAATAAACAAACAGTCAATAAACTGTACAAAACTAAATAAACAACCAGTCAATAAATTGTACACAAACTAAATAAAGAAACAGTCAATAAACTGTACAAAACTCAATAAAGAACCAGTTAATAAACTGTACAAAACTCAATAAAGAACCAGTCAATAAACTGTACAAAACTAAATAAAGAAACAGTCAATAAACTGTACAAAACTGAATAAAGAACCAGTCAGTAAACTGTACAAAACTGAATAAAGAAGCAGTCAATAAACTGTACAAAACTCAATAAAGAACCAGTCAATAAACTGTACAAAACTAAATAAAGAAACAGTCAATAAACTGTACAAAACTATATACAGAAAGAGTTAATAAAGAACCAGTCAATAAACTGTACAAAATTTTATAAAGAACCAGTCAATAAATTGTGCACAAACTCATAAAATAGATACAGTCTATAAACTGTACAAAACTCAATAAAGAACAGTCAATAAATTGTACACAAACTCAAGAACCAGTCAATAAACTGTACAAAACTAAATAAAGAAACAGTCAATAAACTGTACAAAACAGCATAAAGAACCAGTCAATAAACTGTACAAAACTCAAAAAAGAACCAGTCAATAACTGTACAAAACTCAATAAAGAACCAGTCAATAAACTGTACAAAAGTGAATAAAGAACAAGTCAATAACCTGTGCAAAACTCAATAAAGAACCAGTCAATAAACTGTACAAAACTCAATAAAGAACCAGTCAATAAACTGTACAAAACTCAGTAAAGAAACAGTTAATAAACTGTACAAAACTCAATAAAGAAACAGTCAATAAACTGTACAAAACTCAATAAAGAACCAGTCAATAAACTGTACAAAACTAAATAAAGAAACAGTCAATAAACTGTACAAAACTATATACAGAAACAGTTAATAAAGAACCAGTCAATAAACTGTACAAAATTCAATAAAGAACCAGTCAATAAATTGTGCACAAACTCAAAATAGATACAGTCTATAAACTGTACAAAACTCAATAAAGAACAGTCAATAAATTGTACACAAACTCAAGAACCAGTCAATAAACTGTACAAAACTAAATAAAGAAACAGTCAATAAACTGTACAAAACAGCATAAAGAACCAGTCAATAAACTGTACAAAACTCAAAAAAGAACCAGTCAATAACTCAAAAAAGAACCAGTCAATAACTGTACAAAACTCAATAAAGAACCAGTCAATAAACTGTACAAAAGTGAATAAAGAACCAGTCAATAAACTGTGCAAAACTCAATAAAGAACCAGTCAATAAACTGTACAAAACTCAATAAAGAACCAGTCAATAAACTGTACAAAACTCAATAAAGAACCAGTTAATAAACTGTACAAAACTCAATAAAGAACCAGTCAATAAACTGTACAAAACTAAATAAAGAAACAGTCAATAAACTGTACAAAACTCAATAAATAACCAGTCAATAAACTGTACAAAACTCAATAAAGAACCAGTCAATAAACTGTACAAAACTCAATAAAGAACTAGTCAATAAACTGTACAAAACTCAATAAAGAACCAGTCAATAAACTGTACAAAAGTGAATAAAGAACCAGTCAATAAACTGTGCAAAACTCAATAAAGAACCAGTCAATAAACTGTACAAAACTCAATAAAGAACCAGTCAATAAACTGTACAAAACTCAATAAAGAACCAGTTAATAAACTGTACAAAACTCACTAAAGAACCAGTCAATAAACTGTACAAAACTAAATAAAGAAACAGTCAATAAACTGTACAAAACTCAATAAAAAACCAGTCAATAAACTGTACAAAACTCAATAAAGAACCAGTCAATAAACTGTACAAAACTCAATAAAGAACTAGTCAATAAACTGTACAAAACTCAATAAAGAACCAGTTAATAAACTGTACAAAACTCAATAAAGAACCAGTAAATAAACTGTACAAAACTAAATAAAGAAACTGTCAATAAACTGTACAAAACTCAATAAAGAACCAGTCAATAAACTCTACAAAACTGAATAACGAACCAGTCAATAAACTGTACAAAACTCAATAAAGAACCAGTCAATAAACTGTGCAAAACACAATAAAGAACCAGTCAATAAACTGTACAAAACTAACTAACGAAACTGTCAATAAACTGTACAAAACTATATACAGAAACAGTTAATAAAGAACCAGTCAATAAACTGTACAAAACTCAATAAAGAACCAGTCAATACATTGTGCACAAACTCAATAAAGAAACAGTCAATAAACTGTACAAAACTCAATAAAGAACCAGTCAATAAACTGTACAAAACTCATTAAAGAGCCAGTCAATAAACTCTACAAAACTAAATAAAGAAACAGTAAATAAACTGAACAAAACTAAATAAACAAACAGTCAATAAACTGTACAAAACTAAATAAACAACCAGTCAATAAATTGTACACAAACTAAATAAAGAAACAGTCAATAAACTGAACAAAACTCAATAAAGAACCAGTTAATAAACTGTACAAAACTCAATAAAGAACCAGTCAATAAACTGTACAAAACTAAATAAAGAAACAGTCAATAAACTGTACAAAACTGAATAAAGAACCAGTCAGTAAACTGTACAAAACTGAATAAAGAACCAGTCAATAAACTGTACAAAACTCAATAAAGAACCAGTCAATAAACTGTACAAAACTCAGTAAAGAAACAGTTAATAAACTGTACAAAACTCAATAAAGAAGCAGTCAATAAACTGTACAAAACTCAATAAAGAACCAGTCAATAAACTGTACAAAACTAAATAAAGAAACAGTCAATAAACTGTACAAAACTATATACAGAAAGAGTTAATAAAGAACCAGTCAATAAACTGTACAAAATTTTATAAAGAACCAGTCAATAAATTGTGCACAAACTCAAAATAGATACAGTCTATAAACTGTACAAAACTCAATAAAGAACAGTCAATAAATTGTACACAAACTCAAGAACCAGTCAATAAACTGTACAAAACTAAATAAAGAAACAGTCAATAAACTGTACAAAACAGCATAAAGAACCAGTCAATAAACTGTACAAAACTCAAAAAAGAACCAGTCAATAACTGTACAAAACTCAATAAAGAACCAGTCAATAAACTGTACAAAAGTGAATAAAGAACAAGTCAATAAACTGTGCAAAACTCAATAAAGAACCAGTCAATAAACTGTACAAAACTAAATAAAGAAACAGTCAATAAACTGTACAAAACTATATACAGAAACAGTTAATAAAGAACCAGTCAATAAACTGTACAAAACTCAATAAAGAACCAGTCAATAAATTGTGCACAAACTCAAAATAGATACAGTCTATAAACTGTACAAAACTCAATAAAGAACAGTCAATAAATTGTACACAAACTCAAGAACCAGTCAATAAACTGTACAAAACTAAATAAAGAAACAGTCAATAAACTGTACAAAACAGCATAAAGAACCAGTCAATAAACTGTACAAAACTCAAAAAAGAACCAGTCAATAACTGTACAAAACTCAATAAAGAACCAGTCAATAAACTGTACAAAAGTGAATAAAGAACCAGTCAATAAACTGTGCAAAACTCAATAAAGAACCAGTCAATAAACTGTACAAAACTCAATAAAGAACCAGTCAATAAACTGTACAAAACTCAATAAAGAACCAGTTAATAAACTGTACAAAACTCAATAAAGAACCAGTCAATAAACTGTACAAAACTAAATAAAGAAGCAGTCAATAAACTGTACAAAACTCAATAAATAACCAGTCAATAAACTGTACAAAACTCAATAAAGAACCAGTCAATAAACTGTACAAAACTCAATAAAGAACTAGTCAATAAACTGTACAAAACTCAATAAAGAACCAGTTAATAAACTGTACAAAACTCAATAAAGAACCAGTAAATAAACTGTACAAAACTAAATAAAGAAACTGTCAATAAACTGTACAAAACTCAATAAAGAACCAGTCAATAAACTCTACAAAACTGAATAACGAACCAGTCAATAAACTGTACAAAACTCAATAAAGAAGCAGTCAATAAACTGTACAAAACTCAATAAAGAACCAGTCAATAAACTGTACAAAACTAAATAAAGAAACAGTCAATAAACTGTACAAAACTATATACAGAAAGAGTTAATAAAGAACCAGTCAATAAACTGTACAAAATTTTATAAAGAACCAGTCAATAAATTGTGCACAAACTCAAAATAGATACAGTCTATAAACTGTACAAAACTCAATAAAGAACAGTCAATAAATTGTACACAAACTCAAGAACCAGTCAATAAACTGTACAAAACTAAATAAAGAAACAGTCAATAAACTGTACAAAACAGCATAAAGAACCAGTCAATAAACTGTACAAAACTCAAAAAAGAACCAGTCAATAACTGTACAAAACTCAATAAAGAACCAGTCAATAAACTGTACAAAAGTGAATAAAGAACAAGTCAATAAACTGTGCAAAACTCAATAAAGAACCAGTCAATAAACTGTACAAAACTAAATAAAGAAACAGTCAATAAACTGTACAAAACTATATACAGAAACAGTTAATAAAGAACCAGTCAATAAACTGTACAAAATTCAATAAAGAACCAGTCAATAAATTGTGCACAAACTCAAAATAGATACAGTCTATAAACTGTACAAAACTCAATAAAGAACAGTCAATAAATTGTACACAAACTCAAGAACCAGTCAATAAACTGTACAAAACTAAATAAAGAAACAGTCAATAAACTGTACAAAACAGCATAAAGAACCAGTCAATAAACTGTACAAAACTCAAAAAAGAACCAGTCAATAACTGTACAAAACTCAATAAAGAACCAGTCAATAAACTGTACAAAAGTGAATAAAGAACCAGTCAATAAACTGTGCAAAACTCAATAAAGAACCAGTCAATAAACTGTACAAAACTCAATAAAGAACCAGTCAATAAACTGTACAAAACTCAATAAAGAACCAGTTAATAAACTGTACAAAACTCAATAAAGAACCAGTCAATAAACTGTACAAAACTAAATAAAGAAGCAGTCAATAAACTGTACAAAACTCAATAAATAACCAGTCAATAAACTGTACAAAACTCAATAAAGAACCAGTCAATAAACTGTACAAAACTCAATAAAGAACTAGTCAATAAACTGTACAAAACTCAATAAAGAACCAGTTAATAAACTGTACAAAACTCAATAAAGAACCAGTAAATAAACTGTACAAAACTAAATAAAGAAACTGTCAATAAACTGTACAAAACTCAATAAAGAACCAGTCAATAAACTCTACAAAACTGAATAACGAACCAGTCAATAAACTGTACAAAACTCAATAAAGAACCAGTCAATAAACTGTGCAAAACACAATAAAGAACCAGTCAATAAACTGTACAAAACTAACTAAAGAAACTGTCAATAAACTGTACAAAACTATATACAGAAACAGTTAATAAAGAACCAGTCAATAAACTGTACAAAACTCAATAAAGAACCAGTCAATACATTGTGCACAAACTCAATAAAGAAACAGTCAATAAACTGTACAAAACTCAATAAAGAACCAGTCAATAAACTGTACAAAACTCATTAAAGAGCCAGTCAATAAACTCTACAAAACTAAATAAAGAAACAGTAAATAAACTGAACAAAACTAAATAAACAAACAGTCAATAAACTGTACAAAACTAAATAAACAACCAGTCAATAAATTGTACACAAACTAAATAAAGAAACAGTCAATAAACTGTACAAAACTCAATAAAGAACCAGTTAATAAACTGTACAAAACTCAATAAAGAACCAGTCAATAAACTGTACAAAACTAAATAAAGAAACAGTCAATAAACTGTACAAAACTGAATAAAGAACCAGTCAGTAAACTGTACAAAACTGAATAAAGAACCAGTCAATAAACTGTACAAAACTCAATAAAGAACCAGTCAATAAACTGTACAAAACTCAGTAAAGAAACAGTTGATAAACTGTACAAAACTCAATAAAGAAGCAGTCAATAAACTGTACAAAACTCAATAAAGAACCAGTCAATAAACTGTACAAAACTAAATAAAGAAACAGTCAATAAACTGTACAAAACTATATACAGAAAGAGTTAATAAAGAACCAGTCAATAAACTGTACAAAATTTTATAAAGAACCAGTCAATAAATTGTGCACAAACTCAAAATAGATACAGTCTATAAACTGTACAAAACTCAATAAAGAACAGTCAATAAATTGTACACAAACTCAAGAACCAGTCAATAAACTGTACAAAACAAAATAAAGAAACAGTCAATAAACTGTACAAAACAGCATAAAGAACCAGTCAATAAACTGTACAAAACTCAAAAAAGAACCAGTCAATAACTGTACAAAACTCAATAAAGAACCAGTCAATAAACTGTACAAAAGTGAATAAAGAACAAGTCAATAAACTGTGCAAAACTCAATAAAGAACCAGTCAATAAACTGTACAAAACTCAATAAAGAACCAGTCAATAAACTGTACAAAACTCAATAAAGAACCAGTTAATAAACTGTACAAAACTCAATAAAGAACCAGTCAATAAACTGTACAAACCTAAATAAAGAAACAGTCAATAAACTGTACAAAACTCAATAAATAACCAGTCAATAAACTGTACAAAACTCAATAAAGAACCAGTCAATAAACTGTACAAAACTCAATAAAGAACTAGTCAATAAACTGTACAAAACTCAATAAAGAACCAGTCAATAAACTGTACAAAACTAAATAAAGAAACTGTCAATAAACTGTGCAAAACTATATACAGAAACAGTTAATAAAGAACCAGTCAATAAACTGTACAAAACTCAATAAAGAACCTGTCAATAAATTGTGCACAAACTCAATAAAGAAACAGTCAATAAACTGTGCAAAATTCAATAAAGAACCAGTCAATAAACTGTACAAAACTCAATAAAGAACCAGTCAATAAATTGTACAAAACTAAATATAGAAACAGTCAATAAACTCTACAAAACTATATACAGAAACAGTTAATAAAGAACCATTCAATAAACTGTACAAAATTCAATAAAGAACCAGTCAATAAATTGTGCACAAACTCAAAAAAGATACAGTCAATAAACTGTACAAAACTCAATTAAGAACAGCCAATAAATTGTACACAAACTCAATAAAGAACCAGTCAATAAACTGTACAAAACTAAATAAAGAAACAGTCAATAAACTGTACAAAACTGCATAAAGAACAAGTCAATAAACTGTTTAAAACTCAATAAAGAACCAGTCAATAAACTGTACAAAACTCAATAAAGAACCAGTCAATAAACTAAACAAAACTAAATAAAGAAACAGTCAATAAACTGTACAAAACTATATACAGAAACAGTTAATAAAGAACCAGTCAATAAACTGTACAAAACTCAATAAAGAACCAGTCAATAAATTGTACACAAACCCAATAAAGAGCCAGTCAATAAACTGTACAAAACTCAGTAAAGAAACAGTCAATAAACTGAACAAAACTAAATAAACAAACAGTCAACAAACTGTACAAAACTAAATAAACAACCAGTCAATAAATTGTACACAAACTAAATAAAGAAACAGTCAATAAACTGTACAAAACTCAATAAAGAACCAATTAATAAACTGTTCAAAACTCAATAAAGAACCAGTCAATAAACTGTACAAAACTAAATAAAGAAACACTCAATAAACTGTACAAAACTCAACAAAGAACCAGTCAATAAACTGTACAAAACTCAATAAAGAACCAGTCAATAAACTGTACAAAATTCAATAAAGAACCAGTCAATAAATTGTGCACAAACTCAAAAAAGAGACAGTCAATAAACTGTACAAAACTCAATTAAGAACAGCCAATAAATTGTACACAAACTCAATAAAGAACCAGTCAATAAACTGTACAAAACTAAATAAAGAAACAGTCAATAAACTGTACAAAACTGCATAAAGAACCAGTCAATAAACTGTACAAAACTCAAAAAAGAACCAGTCAATAACTGTACAAAACTCAATAAAGAACCAGTCAATAAACTGTACAAAAGTTAATAAAGAAACAGTCAATAAACTGTTTAAAACTCAATAAAGAACCAGTCAATAAACTGTACAAAACTCAATAAAGAACCAGTCAATAAACTAAACAAAACTAAATAAAGAAACAGTCAATAAACTGTACAAAACTATATACAGAAACAGTTAATAAAGAACCAGTCAATAAACTGTACAAAACTCAATAAAGAACCAGTCAATAAATTGTACACAAACCCAATAAAGAGCCAGTCAATAAACTGTACAAAACTCAATAAAGAAACAGTCAATTAACTGAACAAAACTAAATAAACAAACAGTCAACAAACTGTGCAAAACTAAATAAACAACCAGTCAATAAATTGTACACAAACTAAATAAAGAAACAGTCAATAAACTGTACAAAACTATATACAGAAACAGTTAATAAACTGTACAAAACTCAATAAAGAACCAGTCAATAAACTGTACAAAAGTGAATAAAGAACCAGTCAATAAACTGTACAAAACTCAATAAAGAACCAGTCAATAAATTGTACAAAACTCAATAAAGAACCAGTCAATAAACTGTACAAAACTCAATAAAGAACCAGTTAATAAACTGTACAAAACTCAATAAAGAACCAGTCAATAAACTGTACAAAACTAAATAAAGAAACAGTCAATAAACTGTACAAAACTGCATAAAGAACCAGTCAATAAACTGTACAAAACTCAACAAAGAAACAGTCAATAAATTGTACACAAACCCAATAAAGAACCAGTCAATAAACTGTACAAAAGTGAATAAAGAACCAGTCAATAAACTGTTTGAAACTCAATAAAGAACCAGTCAATAAACTGTACAAAACTCAATAAAGAACCAGTCAATAAATTGTGCGCAAACTCAATAAAGAAACAGTCAATAAACTGTACAAAACTCAAAAAAGAACCAGTCAATAAACTGTACAAAACTAAATAAAGAAACAGTCAATAAACTGAACAAAACTAAATAAACAAACAGTCAATAAACTGTACAAAACTAAATAAACAACCAGTTAATAAATTGTACACAAGCTAAATAAAGAAACAGTCAATAAACTGAACAAAACTAAATAAACAAACAGTCAATAAACTGTACAAAACTAAATAAACAACCAGTCAATAAATTGTGCGCAAACTTAATAAAGAAACAGTCAATAAACTGTACAAAACTCAAAAAAGAACCAGTCAATAAACTGTACAAAACTAAATAAAGAAACAGTCAATAAACTGTACAAAACTAAATAAAGAAACAGTCAATAAACTGTACAAAACTCAATAAAGAAGCAGTCAATAAACTGTACAAAACTGAATAAAGAACCAGTCAATAAACTGTTCAAAACTCAATAAAGAACTAGTCAATAAACTGTACAAAACTCAATAAAGAACCAGTCAATAAACTGTACAAAACTAAATAAAGAAACAGTCAATAAACTGTACAAAACTATATACAGAAACAGTTAATAAAGAACCAGTCAATAAACTGTACAAAACTCAATAAAGAACCAGTAAATAAATTGTGCACAAACTCAATAAAGAAACAGTCAATAAACTGTACAAAACTCAATAAAGAACCAGTCAATAAACTGTACAAAACTCAATAAAGAGCTAGTCAATAAACTCTACAAAACTAAATAAAGAAACAGTCAATAAACTGAACAAAACTAAATAAACAAACAGTCAACAAACTGTACAAAACTAAATAAACAACCAGTCAATAAATTGTACACAAACTAAATAAAGAAACAGTCAATAAACTGTACAAAACTCAATAAAGAACCAGTTAATAAACTGTACAAAACTCAATAAAGAACCAGTCAATAAACTGTACAAAACTAAATAAAGAAACAGTCAATAAACTGTACAAAACTCAATAAAGAACCAGTCAATAAACTGTACAAACTCAATAAAGTACCAGTCAATAAACTGTACAAAACTCAATAAAGAACCAGTTAATAAATTGTACAAAACTCAATAAAGAAGCAGTCAATAAACTGTACAAAACTCAATAAAGAACCAGTCAATAAACTGTACAAAACTAAATAAAGAAACAGTCAATAAACTGTACAAAACTATATACAGAAATAGTTAGTAAGGAACCAGTCAATAAACTGTACAAAATTCAATAAAGAACCAGTCAATAAATTGTGCACAACTCAAAAAAGATACAGTCAATAAACTGTAAAAAACTCAATAAAGAACAGCAAATAAATTGTACACAAACTCAATAAAGAACCAGTCAATAAACTGTACAAAACTAAATAAAGAAACAGTCAATAAACTGTACAAAACTGCATAAAGAACCAGTCAATAAACTGTACAAAACTCAACAAAGAAACAGTCAATAAATTGTACACAAACCCAATAAAGAACCAGTCAATAAACTGTACAAAAGTGAATAAAGAACCAGTCAATATACTGTTTGAAACTCAATAAAGAACCAGTCAATAAACTGTACAAAACTCAATAAAGAACCAGTCAATAAATTGTGCGCAAACTCAATAAAGAAACAGTCACTAAACTGTACAAAACTCAAAAAAGAACCAGTCAATAAACTGTACAAAACTAAATAAAGAAACAGTCAATAAACTGAACAAAACTAAATAAACAAACAGTCAACAAACTGTACAAAACTAAATAAACAACCAGTTAATAAATTGTACACAAGCTAAATAAAGAAACAGTCAATAAACTGAACAAAACTAAATAAACAAACAGTCAATAAACTGTACAAAACTAAATAAACAACCAGTCAATAAATTGTGCGCAAACTCAATAAAGAAACAGTCAATAAACTGTACAAAACTCAAAAAAGAACCAGTCAATAAACTGTACAAAACTAAATAAAGAAACAGTCAATAAACTGAACAAAACTAAATAAACAAACAGTCAATAAACTGTACAAAACTAAAAAAACAACCAGTTAATAAATTGTACACAAGCTAAATAAAGAAACAGTCAATAAACTGTACAAAACTCAATAAAGAAGCAGTCAATAAACTGTACAAAACTCTATAAAGAACCAGTCAATAAACTGTACAAAACTAAATAAAGAAACGGTCAATAAACTGTACAAAACTATATACAGAAACAGTTAGTAAAGAACCAGTCGATAAACTGTACAAAATTCAATAAAGAACCAGTCAATAAATTGTGCACAAACTCAAAAAAGATACAGTCAATAAACTGTAAAAAACTCAATAAAGAACAGCCAATAAATTTTACACAAACTCAATAAAGAACCAGTCAATAAACTGTACAAAACTAAATGAAGAAACAGTCAATAAACTGTACAAAACTGCATAAAGAACCAGTCAATAAACTGTAAAAAACTCAAAAAAGAACCAGTCAATAACTGTACAAAACTCAATAAAGAACCAGTCAATAAACTGTACAAAAGTGAATAGAGAACCAGTCAATAAACTGTTTAAAACTCAATAAAGAACCAGTCAATAAACTGTACAAAGCTCAATAAAGAACCAGTCAATAAACTAAACAAAACTAAATAAAGAAACAGTCAATAAACTGTACAAAACTATATACAGAAACAGTTAATAAAGAACCAGTCAATTAACTGTACAAAACTCAACAAAGAAACAGTCAATAAATTGTACACAAACCCAATAATGAACCAGTCAATAAACTGTACAAAAGTGAAAAAGAACCAGTCAATAAACTGTTTAAAACTCAATAAAGAACCAGTCAATAAACTGTACAAAACTCAATAAAGAACCAGTCAATAAATTGTGCGCAAACTCAATAAAGAAACAGTCAATAAACTGTACAAAACTCAAAAAAGAACCAGTCAATAAACTGTACAAAACTAAATAAAGAAACAGTCAATAAACTGAACAAAACTAAATAAACAAACAGTCAATAAACTGTACAAAACTAAATAAACAACCAGTTAATAAATTGTACACAAGCTAAATAAAGAAACAGTCAATAAACTGAACAAAACTAAATAAACAAACAGTCAATAAACTGTACAAAACTAAATAAACAACCAGTCAATAAATTGTGCGCAAACTCAATAAAGAAACAGTCAATAAACTGTAAAAAACTCAAAAAAGAGCCAGTCAATAAACTGTACAAAACTAAATAAAGAAACAGTCAATAAACTGAACAAAACTAACTAAACAAACAGTCAATAAACTGTACAAAACTAAATAAACAACCAGTTAATAAATTGTACACAAGCTAAATAAAGAAACCAGTCAATAAACTGTACAAAAGTCAATAAAGAACCAGTTAATAAACTCTACAAAACTCAATACAGAACCAGTCAATAAACAATACAAAACTAAATAAAGAACCAGTCAATAAACTGTACAAAACTCAATAAAGAACCAGTTAATAAACTGTACAAAACTCAATAAAGAAGCAGTCAATAAACTGTATAAAACTCAATAAAGAACCAGTCAATAAACTGTACAAAACTAAATAATGAAACAGTCAATAAACTGTACAAAACTAAATAAAGAAACAGTCAATAAACTGTACAAAACGGAATAAAGAACCAGTCAATAAACTGTACAAAACTAAAAAAAGAACCAGTCAATAACTGTACAAAACTCAATAAAGAAAAGGTCAATAAACTGTACAAAACTGAATAAAGAACTAGTCTATAAACTGTACAAATCTCAGTAAAGAACCAGGCAATAAACTGTACAAAACTCAATAAGGAACCAGTCAATAAACTGAACAAAACTAAATAAAGAAACAGTCAATAAACTGTACAAAACTATATACATAAACAGTTAATAAAGAACCAGGCAATAAACTGTACAAAACTCAATAAAGAACCAGTCAATAAATTGTGCACAAACTCAATAAAGAAACAGTCAATAAATTGTACAAAACTCAATAAAGAACAGTCAATAAATTGTACACAAACTCAATAAAGAGCCAGTCAATAAACTGTACAAAACTAAATAAATAAAGAAACAGTCAATAAACTGAACAAAACTAAAAAAAACAAACAGTCAATTAACTCTACAAAACTAAATAAACAACCAGTCAATAAATTGTACACAAACTAAATAAAGAAACAGTCAATAAACTGAACAAAACTCAAAAAAGAAGCAATTAATAAACTGTACAAAACTCAATAAAGAACCAGTCAATAAACTGTACAAAACTAAATAAAGAAACAGTCAATAAACTGTACAAAACTCAATAAAGAAGCAGTCAATAACCTGTACAAAATTCAATAAAAAACCAGTCAATAAATTGTGCACAAACTCAAAAAAGATACAGTCAATAAGATGTACAAAACTCAATAAAGAACCAGTCACTAAACTGCACAAAACTAAATAAAGAAACAGTTAATAAACTGTACGAAACTCAATAAAGAACAAGTCAATAAACTGTCCAAAACTGAATAAAGAACCAGTCAATAAACTGTACAAAACTCAATAAAGAACCAGTCAATAAACTGAACAAAACTAAATAAAGAAACAGTCAATAATCTGTAAAAAACTCAATAAAGAAACAGTCAATTAACTGTACAAAGATAAATAAAGAAACAGTCAATAAACTGTACAAAACTCAATAAAGAACAAATCAATAAACTGTACGAAACTCAATAAAGAACCACTCAATAAACTGTACAAAACTAAATAAAGAACCAGTCAATAAACTATACAAAACTCAATAAAGAACCAGTCAATAAATTGTACACAAACTAAATAAAGAAACAGTCAATAAACTGTACAAAACTCAATAAAGAACCAGTTAATAAACTGTACAAAACTAAATAAAGAACCAGTCAATTAACTGTACAAAACTAAATAAAGAAACAGTCAATAAACTGTACAAAACTGAATAAAGAACCAGTCAATAAACTGTAAAAAACTAAAAAAAGAACCAGTCAATAACTGTACAAAACTCAATAAAGAAAAGGTCAATAAACTGTACAAAACTGAATAAAGAACTAGTCAATAAACTGTACAAATCTCAATAAAGAACCAGTCAATAAACTGTACAAAACTCAAGAAAGAACCAGTAAATAAACTGAACAAAACTAAATAAAGAAACAGTCAATAAACTGTACAAAACTATATACATAAACAGTTAATAACGAACCAGGCAATAAACTGTACAAAACTCAATAAAGAACCAGTCAATAAATTGTGCACAAACTCAATAAAGAAACAGTCAATAAATTGTACAAAACTCAATAAAGAACAGTCAATAAATTGTACACAAACTCAAAAAAGAGCCAGTCAATAAACTGTACAAAACTAAATAAAGAAACAGTCAATAAACTGAACAAAACTAAAAAAACAAACAGTCAATAAACTCTAAAAAACTAAATAAACAACCAGTCAATAAATTGTACACAAACTAAATAAAGAAACAGTCAATAAACTGTACAAAACTCAAAAAAGAAGCAATTAATAAACTGTACAAAACTCAATAAAGAACCAGTCAATAAACTGTACAAAACTAAATAAAGAAACAGTCAATAAACTGTACAAAACTCAATAAAGAACCAGTCAATAAACTGTACAAAACTGAATAAAGAACCAGTCAATAATCTGTACAAAACTCAATAAAGAACCAGTCAATAAACTGTCCAAAACTCAATAAAGAACCAGTCACTAAACTGCACAAAACTAAATAAAGAAACAGTTAATAAACTGTACGAAACTCAATAAAGAACCAGTCAATAAACTGTACAAAACTGAATAAAGAACCAGTCAATAAACTGTACAGAACTCAATAAAGAACCAGTCAATAAACTGTACAAAACTCAATATAGAACCAGTCAATAAACTGAACAAAACTAAATAAACAAACAGTCAATAAACTGTACAAAACTAAATAAACAACCAGTTAATAAATTGTACACAAGCTAAATAAAGAAACAGTCAATAAACTGTACAAAAGTCAATAAAGAACCAGTTAATAAACTCTACAATACTCAATAAAGAACCAGTCAATAAACAATACAAAACTAAATAAAGAACCAGTCAATAAACTGTACAAAACTCAATAAAGAAGCAGTCAATAAACTGTACAAAACTAAATAAAGAACCAGTTAATAAACTGTACAAAACTCAATAAAGAAGCAGTCAATAAACTGTACAAAACTCAATAAAGAACCAGTCAATAAACTGTACAAAACTAAATAAAGAAACAGTCAATAAACTGTACAAAACTATATACAGAAACAGTTAATACAGAACCAGTCAATAAACTGTACAAAACTCAATAAAGAACCAGTCAATAAATTGTGCTCAAACTCAAAAAAGAAACAGACAATAAACTGTACAAAACTCAATAAAGAACAGTCAATAAATTGTAAACAAACTCAATAAAGAACCAGTCAATAAACTGTAAAAAACTAAATAAAGAAACAGTCAATAAACTGTACAAAACGGAATAAAGAACCAGTCAATAAACTGTACAAAACTAAAAAAAGAACCAGTCAATAACTGTACAAAACTCAATAAAGAAAAGGTCAATAAACTGTACAAAACTGAATAAAGAACTAGTCTATAAACTGTACAAATCTCAGTAAAAAACCAGGCAATAAACTGTACAAAACTCAATAAGGAACCAGTCAATAAACTGAACAAAACTAAATAAAGAAACAGTCAATAAACTGTACAAAACTATATACATATACAGTTAATAAAGAACCAGGCAATAAACTGTACAAAACTCAATAAAGAACCAGTCAATAAATTGTGCACAAACTCAATAAAGAAACAGTCAATAAATTGTACAAAACTCAATAAAGAACAGTCAATAAATTGTACACAAACTCAATAAAGAGCCAGTCAATAAACTGTACAAAACTAAATAAAGAAACAGTCAATAAACTGAACAAAACTAAAAAAACAAACAGTCAATTAACTCTACAGAACTAAATAAACA
Organism: Limnoperna fortunei; assembly: GCA_944474755.1. Classification (NCBI taxonomy): domain Eukaryota; kingdom Metazoa; phylum Mollusca; class Bivalvia; order Mytilida; family Modiolidae; genus Limnoperna; species Limnoperna fortunei. Next base: position 22,272,572 of record OX104118.1, on the reverse strand, counting down.
ACCAGTCAATAAATTGTACACAAACTAAATAAAGAAACAGTCAATAAACTGTACAAAACTCAAAAAAGAAGCAATTAATAAACTGTACAAAACTCAATAAAGAACCAGTCAATAAACTGTACAAAACTAAATAAAGAAACAGTCAATAAACTGTACAAAACTCAATAAAGAACCAGTCAATAAACTGTACAAAACTGAATAAAGAACCAGTCAATAATCTGTACAAAACTCAATAAAGAAACAGTCAATAAACTGTACAAAACTCAATAAAGAACCAGTCACTAAACTGCACAAAACTAAATAAAGAAACAGTTAATAAACTGTACGAAACTCAATAAAGAACCAGTCAATAAACTGTACAAAACTGAATAAAGAACCAGTCAATAAACTGTACAAAACTCAATAAAGAACCATTCAATAAACTGTACAAAACTCAATAAAGAACCAGTCAATAAACTGAACAAAACTAAATAAAGAAACAGTCAATAAACTGTAAAAAAACTCAATAAAGAAACAGTCAATTAACTGTACAAAGATAAATAAAGAACAGTCAATAAATTGTACACAAACTCAATAAAGAGCCAGTCAATAAACTGTACAAAACTAAATAAATAAAGAAACAGTCAATAAACTGAACAAAACTAAAAAAAACAAACAGTCAATTAACTCTACAAAACTAAATAAACAACCAGTCAATAAATTGTACACAAACTAAATAAAGAAACAGTCAATAAACTGAACAAAACTCAAAAAAGAAGCAATTAATAAACTGTACAAAACTCAATAAAGAACCAGTCAATAAACTGTACAAAACTAAATAAAGAAACAGTCAATAAACTGTACAAAACTCAATAAAGAAGCAGTCAATAACCTGTACAAAACTGAATAAAGAACCAGTCAATAATCTGTACAAAACTCAATAAAGAAACAGTCAATAAACTGTACAAAACTCAATAAAGAACCAGTCACTAAACTGCACAAAACTAAATAAAGAAACAGTTAATAAACTGTACGAAACTCAATAAAGAACAAGTCAATAAACTGTCCAAAACTGAATAAAGAACCAGTCAATAAACTGTACAAAACTCAATAAAGAACCAGTCAATAAACTGAACAAAACTAAATAAAGAAACAGTCAATAATCTGTAAAAAACTCAATAAAGAAACAGTCAATTAACTGTACAAAGATAAATAAAGAAACAGTCAATAAACTGTACAAAACTCAATAAAGAACAAATCAATAAACTGTACGAAACTCAATAAAGAACCACTCAATAAACTGTACAAAACTAAATAAAGAACCAGTCAATAAACTATACAAAACTCAATAAAGAACCAGTCAATAAATTGTACACAAACTAAATAAAGAAACAGTCAATAAACTGTACAAAACTCAATAAAGAACCAGTTAATAAACTGTACAAAACTAAATAAAGAACCAGTCAATTAACTGTACAAAACTAAATAAAGAAACAGTCAATAAACTGTACAAAACTGAATAAAGAACCAGTCAATAAACTGTACAAAACTACAAAAAGAACCAGTCAATAACTGTACAAAACTCAATAAAGAAAAGGTCAATAAACTGTACAAAACTGAATAAAGAACTAGTCAATAAACTGTACAAATCTCAATAAAGAACCAGTCAATAAACTGTACAAAACTCAAGAAAGAACCAGTAAATAAACTGAACAAAACTAAATAAAGAAACAGTCAATAAACTGTACAAAACTATATACATAAACAGTTAATAACGAACCAGGCAATAAACTGTACAAAACTCAATAAAGAACCAGTCAATAAATTGTGCACAAACTCAATAAAGAAACAGTCAATAAATTGTACAAAACTCAATAAAGAACAGTCAATAAATTGTACACAAACTCAAAAAAGAGCCAGTCAATAAACTGTACAAAACTAAATAAAGAAACAGTCAATAAACTGAACAAAACTAAAAAAACAAACAGTCAATAAACTCTACAAAACTCAATAAAGAACCAGTCAATAAATTGTACACAAACTCAATAAAGAAACAGTCAATAAACTGTACAAAACTCAAAAAAGAAGCAATTAATAAACTGTACAAAACTCAATAAAGAACCAGTCAATAAACTGTACAAAACTATATAAAGAAACAGTCAATAAACTGTACAAAACTCAATAAAGAACCAGTCAATAAACTGTACAAAACTGAATAAAGAACCAGTCAATAATCTGTACAAAACTCAATAAAGAACCAGTCAATAAACTGTACAAAACTCAATAAAGAACCAGTCACTAAACTGCACAAAACTAAATAAAGAAACAGTTAATAAACTGTACGAAACTCAATAAAGAACCAGTCAATAAACTGTACAAAACTGAATAAAGAACCAGTCAATAAACTGTACAAAACTCAATAAAGAACCAGTCAATAAACTGTACAAAACTCAATAAAGAACCAGTCAATAAACTGAACAAAACTAAATAAACAAACAGTCAATAAACTGTACAAAACTAAATAAACAACCAGTTAATAAATTGTACACAAGCTAAATAAAGAAACAGTCAATAAACTGTACAAAAGTCAATAAAGAACCAGTTAATAAACTCTACAATACTCAATAAAGAACCAGTCAATAAACAATACAAAACTAAATAAAGAACCAGTCAATAAACTGTACAAAACTCAATAAAGAAGCAGTCAATAAACTGTACAAAACTAAATAAAGAACCAGTTAATAAACTGTACAAAACTCAATAAAGAAGCAGTCAATAAACTGTACAAAACTCAATAAAGAACCAGTCAATAAACTGTACAAAACTAAATAAAGAAACAGTCAATAAACTGTACAAAACTATATACAGAAACAGTTAATACAGAACCAGTCAATAAACTGTACAAAACTCAATAAAGAACCAGTCAATAAATTGTGCTCAAACTCAAAAAAGAAACAGACAATAAACTGTACAAAACTCAATAAAGAACAGTCAATAAATTGTAAACAAACTCAATAAAGAACCAGTCAATAAACTGTAAAAAACTAAATAAAGAAACAGTCAATAAACTGTACAAAACGGAATAAAGAACCAGTCAATAAACTGTACAAAACTAAAAAAAGAACCAGTCAATAACTGTACAAAACTCAATAAAGAAAAGGTCAATAAACTGTACAAAACTGAATAAAGAACTAGTCTATAAACTGTACAAATCTCAGTAAAGAACCAGGCAATAAACTGTACAAAACTCAATAAGGAACCAGTCAATAAACTGAACAAAACTAAATAAAGAAACAGTCAATAAACTGTACAAAACTATATACATATACAGTTAATAAAGAACCAGGCAATAAACTGTACAAAACTCAATAAAGAACCAGTCAATAAATTGTGCACAAACTCAATAAAGAAACAGTCAATAAATTGTACAAAACTCAATAAAGAACAGTCAATAAATTGTACACAAACTCAATAAAGAGCCAGTCAATAAACTGTACAAAACTAAATAAAGAAACAGTCAATAAACTGAACAAAACTAAAAAAACAAACAGTCAATTAACTCTACAGAACTAAATAAACAACCAGTCAATAAATTGTACACAAACTAAATAAAGAAACAGTCAATAAACTGTACAAAACTCAAAAAAGAAGCAATTAATAAACTGTACAAAACTCAATAAAGAACCAGTCAATAAACTGTACAAAACTAAATAAAGACACAGTCAATAAACTGTACAAAACTCAATAAAGAACCAGTCAATAAACTGTACAAAACTGAATAAAGAACCAGTCAATAATCTGTACAAAACTCAATAAAGAAACAGTCAATAAACTGTACAAAACTCAATAAAGAACCAGTCACTAAACTGCACAAAACTAAATAAAGAAACAGTTAATAAACTGTACGAAACTCAATAAAGAACCAGTCAATAAACTGTACAAAACTGAATAAAGAACCAGTCAATAAACTGTACAAAACTCAATAAAGAACCATTCAATAAACTGTACAAAACTCAATAAAGAACCAGTCAATAAACTGAACAAAACTAAATAAAGAAACAGTCAATAAACTGTAAAAAAACTCAATAAAGAAACAGTCAATTAACTGTACAAAGATAAATAAAGAAACAGTCAATAAACTGTACAAAACTCAATAAAGAACCAGTCAATAAACTGTACGAAACTCAATAAAGAACCACTCAATCAACTGTACAAAACTAAATAAAGAACCAGTCAATAAACTATACAAAACTCAATAAAGAACCAGTCAATAAATTGTACACAAACTAAATAAAGAAACAGTCAATAAACTGTACAAAACTCAATAAAGAACCAGTTAATAAACTGTACAAAACTCAATAAAGAACCAGTCAATTATCTGTACAAAACAAAATAAAGAAACAGTCAATAAACTGTACAAAACTCAATAAAGAACCAGTCAATAAAGTGTACAAAACTGAATTTAAAACCAGTCAATAAACTGTACAAAACTCAATAAAGAACCAGTCAATAAACTGTACAAAACTCAATAAAGAACCAGTTAATAAACTGTACAAAACTCAATAAAGAACCAGTCAATAAACTGTACAAAACTAAATAAAGAAACAGTCAATAAACTGTACAAAACTATATACAGAAACAGTTAATACAGAACCAGTCAATAAACTGTACAAAACTCAATAAAGAACCAGTCAATAAAGTGTGCTCAAACTCAAAAAAGAAACAGACAATAAACTGTGCAAAACTCAATAATGAACAGTCAATAAATTGTAAACAAACTCAATAAAGAACCAGTCAATAAACTGTACAAAACTAAATAAAGAACCAGTCAATAAACTGTACAAAACTGAATAAAGAACCAGTCAATAAACTGTACAAAACTACAAAAAGAACCAGTCAATAACTGTACAAAACTCAATAAAGAAAAGGTCAATAAACTGTACAAAACTGAATAAAGAACTAGTCAATAAACTGTACAAATCTCAATAAAGAACCAGTCAATAAACTGTACAAAACTCAAGAAAGAATCAGTAAATAAACTGAACAAAACTAAATAAAGAAACAGTCAATAAACTGTACAAAACTATATACATAAACAGTTAATAACGAACCAGGCAATAAACTGTACAAAACTCAATAAAGAACCAGTCAATAAATTGTGCACAAACTCAATAAAGAAACAGTCAATAAATTGTACAAAACTCAATAAAGAACAGTCAATAAATTGTACACAAACTCAAAAAAGAGCCAGTCAATAAACTGTACAAAACTAAATAAAGAAACAGTCAATAAACTGAACAAAACTAAATAAACAACCAGTCAATAAATTGTACACAAACTAAATAAAGAAACAGTCAATAAACTGTACAAAATTCAATAAAGAACCAGTCAATAAATTGTGCACAAACTCAAAAAAGATACAGTCAATAAACTGTAAAAAACTCAATAAAGAACAGCCAATAAATTGTACACAAACTCAATAAAGAACCAGTCAATAAACTGTACAAAACTAAATAAAGAAACAGTCAATAAACTGTACAAAACTAAATAAAGAATCAGTCAATAAACTGTACAAAACTATATACAGAAACAGTTAATACAGAACCAGTCAATAAACTGTACAAAACTCAATAAAGAACCAGTCAATAAAGTGTGCTCAAACTCAAAAAAGAAACAGACAATAAACTGTGCAAAACTCAATAATGAACAGTCAATAAATTGTAAACAAACTCAATAAAGAACCAGTCAATAAACTGTAAAAAACTAAATAAAGAAACAGTCAATAAACTGTACAAAACTGAATAAAGAACCAGTAAATAAACTGTACAAAACTACAAAAAGAACCAGTCAATAACTGTACAAAACTCAATAAAGAAAAGGTCAATAAACTGTACAAAACTGAATAAAGAACCAGTAAATAAACTGAACAAAACTAAATAAAGAAACAGTCAATAAACTGTACAAAACTATATACATAAACAGTTAATAACGAACCAGGCAATAAACTGTACAAAACTCAATAAAGAACCAGTCAATAAATTGTGCACAAACTCAATAAAGAAACAGTCAATAAATTGTACAAAACTCAATAAAGAACAGTCAATAAATTGTACACAAACTCAAAAAAGAGCCAGTCAATAAACTGTACAAAACTAAATAAAGAAACAGTCAATAAACTGAACAAAACTAAAAAAACAAACAGTCAATAAACTCTACAAAACTAAATAAACAACCAGTCAATAAATTGTACACAAACTAAATAAAGAAACAGTCAATAAACTGTACAAAACACAAAAAAGAAGCAATTAATAAACTGTACAAAACTCAATAAAGAACCAGTCAATAAACTGTACAAAACTAAATAAAGAAACAGTCAATAAACTGTACAAAACTCAATAAAGAACCAGTCAATAAACTGTACAAAACTGAATAAAGAACCAGTCAATAATCTGTACAAAACTCAATAAAGAACCAGTCAATAAACTGTACAAAACTCAATAAAGAACCAGTCACTAAACTGCACAAAACTAAATAAAGAAACAGTTAATAAACTGTACGAAAGTCAATAAAGAACCAGTCAATAAACTGTACAAAACTGAATAAAGAACCAGTCAATAAACTGTACAAAACTCAATAAAGAACCAGTCAATAAACTGTACAAAACTCAATATAGAACCAGTCAATAAACTGAACAAAACTAAATAAAGAAACAGTCAATAAACTGTAAAAAACTAAATAAAGAAACAGTCAATAAACTGTACAAAGATAAATAAAGAAACAGTCAATAAACTGTAAAAAACTCAATAAAGAACCAGTCAATAATCTGTACAAAACTCAATAAAGAACCAGTCAATAAACTGTACAAAACTAAATAAAGAACCAGTCAATAAACTATACAAAACTCAATAAAGAACCAGTCAATAAATTGTACACAAACTAAATAAAGAAACAGTCAATAAACTGTACAAAACTCAATAAAGAACCAGTTAATAAACTGTACAAAACTCAATAAAGAACCAGTCAATTAACTGTACAAAACTCAATAAAGAAACAGTCAATAAACTGTACAAAACTCAATAAAGAACCAGTCAATAAAGGGTACAAAACTGAATTTAAAACCAGTCAATAAACTGTACAAAACTCAATAAAGAACCAGTCAATAAACTGTACAAAACTCAATAAAAAATCAGTTAATAACTGTACAAAACTCAATAAAGAAACAGTCAATAAACTGAACAAAACTAAATAAACAAACAGTCAATAAACTGTAAAAAACTAAATAAACAACCAGTTAATAAATTGTACACAAGCTAAATAAAGAAACAGTCAATAAACTGTACAAAACTCAATAAAGAAGCAGTCAATAAACTGTACAAAACTCAATAAAGAACCAGTCAATAAACTGTACAAAACTAAATAAAGAAACGGTCAATAAACTGTACAAAACTATATACAGAAACAGTTAGTAAAGAACCAGTCAATAAACTGTACAAAATTCAATAAAGAACCAGTCAATAAATTGTGCACAAACTCAAAAAAGATACAGTCAATAAACTGTAAAAAACTCAATAAAGAACAGCCAATAAATTGTACACAAACTCAATAAAGAACCAGTCAATAAACTGTACAAAACTAAATAAAGAAACAGTCAATAACTGTACAAAACTCAATAAAGAAAAGGTCAATAAACTGTACAAAACTGAATAAAGAACTAGTCTATAAACTGTACAAATCTCAGTAAAGAACCAGGCAATAAACTGTACAAAACTCAATAAGGAACCAGTCAATAAACTGAACAAAACTAAATAAAGAAACAGTCAATAACTGTACAAAACTATATACATAAACAGTTAATAAAGAACCAGGCAATAAACTGTACAAAACTCAATAAAGAACCAGTCAATAAATTGTGCACAAACTCAATAAAGAAACAGTCAATAAATTGTACAAAACTCAATAAAGAACAGTCAATAAATTGTACACAACCTCAATAAAGAGCCAGTCAATAAACTGTACAAAACTAAATAAAGAAACAGTCAATAAACTGAACAAAACTAAAAAACAAACAGTCAATTAACTCTACAAAACTAAATAAACAACCAGTCAATAAATTGTACACAAACTAAATACAGAAACAGTCAATAAACTGTACAAAACTCAAAAAAGAAGCAATTAATAAACTGTACAAAACTCAATAAAGAACCAGTCAATAAACTGTACAAAACTAAATAAAGAAACAGTCAATAAACTGTACAAAACTCAATAAAGAACCAGTCAATAAACTGTACAAAACTGAATAAAGAACCAGTCAATAGTCTGTATAAAACTCAATAAAGAAACAGTCAATAAACTGTACAAAACTCAATAAAGAACCAGTCACTAAACTGCACAAAACTAAATAAAGAAACAGTTAATAAACAGTACGAAACTCAATAAAGAACCAGTCAATAAACTGTACAAAACTGAATTAAGAACCAGTCAATAAACTGTACAAAACTCAATAAAGAACCATTCAATAAACTGTACAAAACTCAATAAAGAACCAGTCAATAAACTGAACAAAACTAAATAAAGAAACAGTCAATAAACTGTAAAAAACTCAATAAAGAAACAGTCAATTAACTGTACAAAGATAAATAAAGAAACAGTCAATAAACTGTACAAAACTCAATAAAGAACCAGTCAATAAACTGTACGAAACTCAATAAAGAACCACTCAATAAACTGTACAAAACTAAATAAAGAACCAGTCAATAAACTATACAAAACTCAATAAAGAACCAGTCAATAAATTGTACACAAACTAAATAAAGAAACAGTCAATAAACTGTACAAAACTCAATAAAAAACCAGTTAATAAACTGTACAAAACTCAATAAAGAACCAGTCAATTAACTGTACAAAACTAAATAAAGAAACAGTCAATAAACTGTACAAAACTCAATAAAGAACCAGTCAATAAAGTGTACAAAACTGAATTTAAAACCAGTCAATAAACTGTACAAAACTCAATAAAGAACCAGTCAATAAACTGTACAAAACTCAATAAAGAACCAGTTAATAAACTGTACAAAACTCAATAAAGAACCAGTCAATAAACTGTACAAAACTAAATAAAGAAACAGTCAATAAACTGTACAAAACTATATACAGAAACAGTTAATACAGAACCAGTCAATAAACTGTACAAAACTCAATAAAGAACCAGTCAATAAAGTGTGCTTAAACTCAAAGAAGAAACAGACAATAAACTGTGCAAAACTCAATAATGAACAGTCAATAAATTGTAAACAAACTCAATAAAGAACCAGTCAATAAACTGTAAAAAACTAAATAAAGAAACAGTCAATAAACTGTACAAAACTGAATAAAGAACCAGTCAATAAACTGTACAAAACTACAAAAAGAACCAGTCAATAACTGTACAAAACTCAATAAAGAAAAGGTCAATAAACTGTACAAAACTGAATAAAGAACTAGTCAATAAACTGTACAAATTTCAATAAAGAACCAGTCAATAAACTGTACAAAACTCAAGTAAGAACCAGTAAATAAACTGAACAAAACTAAATAAAGAAACAGTCAATAAACTGTACAAAACTATATACATAAACAGTTAATAACGAACCAGGCAATAAACTGTACAAAACTCAATAAAGAACCAGTCAATAAATTGTGCACAAACTCAATAAAGAAACAGTCAATAAATTGTACAAAACTCAATAAAGAACAGTCAATAAATTGTACACAAACTCAAAAAAGAGCCAGTCAATAAACTGTACAAAACTAAATAAAGAAACAGTCAATAAACTGAACAAAACTAAAAAAACAAACAGTCAATAAACTCTACAAAACTAAATAAACAACCAGTCAATAAATTGTACACAAACTAAATAAAGAAACAGTCAATAAACTGTACAAAACTCAAAAAAAGAAGCAATTAATAAACTGTACAAAACTAAATAAAGAACCAGTCAATAAACTGTACAAAACTAAATAAAGAAACAGTCAATAAACTGTACAAAACTCAATAAAGAACCAGTCAATAAACTGTACAAAACTGAATAAAGAACCAGTCAATAATCTGTACAAAACTCAATAAAGAACCAGTCAATAAACTGTACAAAACTCAATAAAGAACCAGTCACTAAACTGCACAAAACTAAATAAAGAAACAGTTAATAAACTGTACGAAACTCAATAAAGAACCAGTCAATAAACTGTACAAAACTGAATAAAGAACCAGTCAATAAACTGTACAAAACTCAATAAAGAACCAGTCAATAAACTGTACAAAACTCAATATAGAACCAGTCAATAAACTGAACAAAACTAAATAAAGAAACAGTCAATAAACTGTAAAAAACTCAATAAAGAAACAGTCAATAAACTGTACAAAGATAAATAAAGAAACAGTCAATAAACTGTAAAAAACTCAATAAAGAACCAGTCAATAAACTGTACAAAACTCAATAAAGAACCAGTCAATAAACTGTACAAAACTAAATAAAGAACCAGTCAATAAACTATACAAAACTCAATAAAGAACCAGTCAATAAATTGTACACAAACTAAATAAAGAAACAGTCAATAAACTGTACAAAACTCAATAAAGAACTAGTTAATAAACTGTACAAAACTCAATAAAGAACCAGTCAATTAACTGTACAAAACTCAATTAAGAAACAGTCAATAAACTGTACAAAACTCAATAAAGAACCAGTCAATAAAGTGTACAAAACTGAATTTAAAACCAGTCAATAAACTGTACAAAACTCAATAAAGAACCAGTCAATAAACTGTACAAAACTCAATAAAAAATCAGTTAATAACTGTACAAAACTCAATAAAGAACCAGTCAATGAACTGTACAAAACTAAATAAAGAAACTGTCAATAAACTGTACAAAACTCAATAAAGAACCAGTCAATAAACTGTACAAAACTGAATAACGAACCAGTCAATAAACTGTACAAAACTCAATAAAGAACCAGTCAATAAACTGTACAAAACACAATAAAGAACCAGTCAATAAACTGTACAAAACTAAATAAAGAAACAGTCAATAAACTGTACAAAACTATATACAGAAACAGTTAATAAAGAACCAGTCAATAAAATGTACAAAACTCAACAAAGAACCAGACAATAAATTGTGCACAAACTCAATAAAGAAACAGTCAGTAAACTGTACAAAACTCAATAAAGAACCAGTCAATAAATTGTACAAAACTCATTAAAGAGCCAGTCAATAAACTCTACAAAACTAAATAAAGAAACAGTCAATAAACTGAACAAAACTAAATAAACAAACAGTCAATAAACTGTACAAAACTAAATAAACAACCAGTCAATAAATTGTACACAAACTAAATAAAGAAACAGTCAATAAACTGAACAAAACTCAATAAAGAACCAGTTAATAAACTGTACAAAACTCAATAAAGAACCAGTCAATAAACTGTACAAAACTAAATAAAGAAACAGTCAATAAACTGTACAAAACTCAATAAAGAACCAGTCAGTAAACTGTACAAAACTGAATAAAGAACCAGTCAATAAACTGTACAAAACTCAATAAAGAACCAGTCAATAAACTGTACAAAACTCAGTAAAGAAACAGTTAATAAACTGTACAAAACTCAATAAAGAAGCAGTCAATAAACTGTACAAAACTCAATAAAGAACCAGTCAATAAACTGTACAAAACTAAATAAAGAAACAGTCAATAAACTGTACAAAACTATATACAGAAACAGTTAATAAAGAACCAGTCAATAAACGGTACAAATTCAATAAAGAACCAGTCAATAAATTGTGCACAAACTCAAAATAGATACAGTCAATAAACTGTACAAAACTCAATAAAGAACCAGTCAATAAACTGTACAAAACACAATAAAGAACCAGTCAATAAACTGTAAAAAACTAAATAAAGAAACAGTCAATAAACTGTACAAAACTTTATACAGAAACAGTTAATAAAGAACCAGTCAATAAACTGTACAAAACTCAACAAAGAACCAGTCAATAAATTGTGCACAAACTCAATAAAGAAACAGTCAATAAACTGTACAAAACTCAATAAAGAACCAGTCAATAAACTGTACAAAGCTCATTATAGAGCCAGTCAATAAACTCTACAAAACTAAATAAAGAAACAGTCAATAAACTGAACAAAACTAATAAACAAACAGTCAATAAACTGTACAAAACTAAATAAACAACCAGTCAATAAATTGTACACAAACTAAATAAAGAAACAGTCAATAAACTGAACACAACTCAATAATGAACCAGTTAATAAACTGTACAAAACTCAATAAAGAACCAGTCAATAAACTGTACAAAACTAAATAAAGAAACAGTCAATAAACTGTACAAAACTCAATAAAGAACCAGTCAGTAAACTGTACAAAACTCAATAAAGAACCAGTCAATAAACTGTACAAAACTCAATAAAGAACCAGTCAATAAACTGTACAAAACTCAGTAAAGAAACAGTTAATAAACTGTACAAAACTCAATAAAGAAGCAGTCAATAAACTGTACAAAACTCAATAAAGAACCAGTCAATAAACTGTACAAAACTAAATAAAGAAACAGTCAATAAACTGTACAAAACTATATACAGAAACAGTTAATAAAGAACCAGTCAATAAACGGTACAAATTCAATAAATAACCAGTCAATAAATTGTGCACAAACTCAAAATAGATACAGTCAATAAACTGTACAAAACTCAACAAAGAACAGTCAATAAATTGTACACAAACTAAATAAAGAAACAGTCAATAAACTGTACAAAACAGCATAAAGAACCAGTCAATAAACTGTACAAAACTCAATAAAGAACCAGTCAAAAACTGTACAAAACTAAATAAAGAAACATTCAATAAACTGTACAAAACTATATACAGAAACAGTTAATACAGAACCAGTCAATAAACTGTACAAAACTCAATAAAGAACCAGTCAATAAATTGTGCTCAAACTCAAAAAAGAAACAGACAATAAACTGTACAAAACTCAACAAAGAACAGTCAATAAATTGTAAACAAACTCAATAAAGAACCAGTCAATAAACTGTAAAAAACTAAATAAAGAAACAGTCAATAAACTGTACAAAACTGAATAAAGAACCAATCAATAAACTGTACAAAACTACAAAAAGAACCAGTCAATAACTGTACAAAACTCAATAAAGAACCAGTCAATAAACTGTACAAAACTGAATAACGAACCAGTCAATAAACTGTACAAAACTCAATAAAGAACCAGTCAATAAACTGTACAAAACTCAACAAAGAACCAGTCAATAAATTGTGCACAAACTCAATAAAGAAACAGTCAATAAACTGTGCAAAACTCAATAAAGAACCAGTCAATAAACTGTACAAAACTCAATAAAGAACCAGTCAATAAACTGTAAAAAACTAAATAAAGAAACAGTCAATAAACTGTACAAAACTGAATAAAGAACCAATCAATAAACTGTACAAAACTACAAAAAGAACCAGTCAATAACTGTACAAAACTCAATAAAGAACCAGTCAATAAACTGTACAAAACTGAATAACGAACCAGTCAATAAACTGTACAAAACTCAATAAATAACCAGTCAATAAACTGTACAAAACACAATAAAGAACCAGTCAATAAACTGTACAAAACTAAATAAAGAAACAGTCAATAAACTGTACAAAACTATATACAGAAACAGTTAATAAAGAACCAGTCAATAAACTGTACAAAACTCAACAAAGAACCAGTCAATAAATTGTGCACAAACTCAATAAAGAAACAGTCAATAAACTGTACAAAACTCAATAAAGAACCAGTCAATAAACTGTACAAAACTCATTAAAGAGCCAGTCAATAAACTCTACATAACTAAATAAAGAAACAGTCAATAAACTGAACAAAACTAAATAAACAAACAGTCAATAAACTCTACAAAACTAAATAAACAACCAGTCAATAAATTGTACACAAACTAAATCAAGAAACATTGAACAAAACTCAATAAAGAACCAGTTAATAAACTGTACAAAACTCAATAAAGAACCAGTCAATAAACTGTACAAAACTAAATAAAGAAACAGTCAATAAACTGTACAAAACTCAATGAAGAACCAGTCAGTAAACTGTACAAAACTGAATAAAGAACCAGTCAATAAACTGTACAAAACTCAATAAAGAACCAGTCAATAAACTGTACAAAACTCAGTAAAGAAACAGTTAATAAACTGTACAAAACTCAATAAAAAAGCAGTCAATAAACTGTACAAAACTCAATAAAGAACCAGTCAATAAACTGTACAAAACTAAATAAAGAAACAGTCAATAAACTGTACAAAACTATATACAGAAACAGTTAATAAAGAACCAGTCAATAAACGGTACAAATTCAATAAAGAACCAGTCAATAAATTGTGCACAAACTCAAAATAGATACAGTCAATAAACTGTACAAAACTCAACAAAGAACAGTCAATAAACTGTACAAAGCAGCATAAAGAACCAGTCAATAAACTGTACAAAACTCAATAAAGAACCAGTCAAAAACTGTACAAAACTAAATAAAGAAACATTCAATAAATTGTGCTCAAACTCAAAAAAGAAACAGACAATAAACTGTACAAAACTCAACAAAGAACAGTCAATAAATTATAAAAAACTCAATAAAGAACCAGTCAATAAACTGTAAAAAACTAAATAAAGAAACAGTCAATAAACTGTACAAAACTGAATAAAGAACCAATCAATAAACTGTACAAAACTACAAAAAGAACCAGTCAATAACTGTACAAAACTCAATAAAGAAAAGGTCAATAAACTGTACAAAACTGAATAAAGAACTAGTCAATAAACTGTACAAATCTCAATAAAGAACCAGTCAATAAACTGTACAAAACTCAAGAAAGAACCAGTAAATAAACTGAACAAAACTAAATAAAGAAACAGTCAATAAACTGTACAAAACTATATACATAAACAGTTAATAAAGAACCAGGCAATAAACTGTACAAAACTCAATAAAGAACCAGTCAATAAATTGTGCACAAACTCAATAAAGAAACAGTCAATAAATTGTACAAAACTCAATAAAGAACAGTCAATAAATTGTACACAAACTCAAAAAAGAGCCAGTCAATAAACTGTACAAAACTAAATAAAGAAACAGTCAATAAACTGAACAAAACTAAAAAAACAAACAGTCAATAAACTCTACAAAACTAAATAAACAACCAGTCAATAAATTGTACACAAACTAAATAAAGAAACAGTCAATAAACTGTACAAAACTCAAAAAAGAACCTGTCAATAAACTGTACAAAACACAATAAAGAACCAGTCAATAAACTGTACAAAACTAAATAAAGAAACAGTCAATAAACTGTACAAAACTATATACAGAAACAGTTAATAAAGAACCAGTCAATAAACTGTACAAAACTCAATAAAGAACCAGTCAATAAATTGTGCACAAACTCAATAAAGAAACAGTCAATAAACTGTACAAAACTCAATAAAGAACCAGTCAATAAACTGTACAAAACTCAATAAAGAGCCAGTCAATAAACCCTACAAAACTAAATAAAGAAACAGTCAATAAACTGAACAAAACTAAATAAACAAACAGTCAATAAACTGTACAAAACTAAATAAACAACCAGTCAATAAATTATGCGCAAACTCAATAAAGAAACAGTCAATAAACTGTACAAAACTCAAAAAAGAACCAGTCAATAAACTGTACAAAACTAAATAAAGAAACAGTCAATACACTGAACAAAACTAAATAAACAAACAGTCAATAAACTGTACAAAACTAAATAAACAACCAGTTAATAAATTGTACACAAGCTAAATAAAGAAACAGTCAATAAACTGTACAAAACTCAATAAAGAACCAGTCAATAAACTGTACAAAATTAAATAAAGAACCAGTCAATAAACTGTACAAAACTCAATAAAGAACCAGTTAATAAACTGTACAAAACTCAATAAAGAAGCAGTCAATAAACTGTACAAAACTCAATAAAGAACCAGTCAATAAACTGTACAAAACTAAATAAAGAAACAGTCAATAAACTGTACAAAACTATATACAGAAACAGTTCATACAGAACCAGTCAATAAACTGTACAAAAGTCAATAAAGAACCAGTCAATAAAGTGTGCTCAAACTCAAAAAAGAAACAGACAATAAACTGTACAAAACTCAATAATGAACAGTCAATAAATTGTAAACAAACTCAATAAAGAACCAGTCAATAAACTGTAAAAAACTAAATAAAGAAATAGTCAATAAACTGTACAAAACTGAATAAAGAACCAGTTAATAAACTGTACAAAACTCAATAAAGAACCAGTCAATAAACTGTACAAAACTAAATAAAGAAACAGTCAGTAAACTGTACAAAACTCAATAAAGATCCAGTCAGTAAACTGTACAAAACTGAATAAAGAACCAGTCAATAAACTGTACAAAACTCAATAAAGAACCAGTCAATAAACTGTACAAAACTCAGTAAAGAAACAGTTAATAAACTGTACAAAACTCAATAAAAAAGCAGTCAATAAACTGTACAAAACTCAATAAAGAACCAGTCAATAAACTGTACAAAACTAAATAAAGAAACAGTCAATAAACTGTACAAAACTATATACAGAAACAGTTAATGAAGAACCAGTCAATAAACGGTACAAATTCAATAAAGAACCAGTCAATAAATTGTGCACAAACTCAAAATAGATACAGTCAATAAACTGTACAAAACTCAACAAAGAACAGTCAATAAACTGTACAAAGCAGCATAAAGAACCAGTCAATAAACCCTACAAAAGTAAATAAAGAAACAGTCAAATAACTGAACAAAACTAAATAAACAAACAGTCAATAAACTGTACAAAACTAAATAAACAACCAGTCAATAAATTATGCGCAAACTCAATAAAGAAACAGTCAATAAACTGTACAAAACTCAAAAAAGAACCAGTCAATAAACTGTACAAAACTAAATAAAGAAACAGTCAATACACTGAACAAAACTAAATAAACAAACAGTCAATAAACTGTACAAAACTAAATAAACAACCAGTTAATAAATTGTACACAAGCTAAATAAAGAAACAGTCAATAAACTGTACAAAACTCAATAAAGAACCAGTCAATAAACTGTACAAAACTAAATAAAGAACCAGTCAATAAACTGTACAAAACTCAATAAAGAACCAGTTAATAAACTGTACAAAACTCAATAAAGAAGCAGTCAATAAACTGTACAAAACTCAATAAAGAACCAGTCAATAAACTGTACAAAACTAAATAAAGAAACAGTCAATAAACTGTACAAAACTATATACAGAAACAGTTCATACAGAACCAGTCAATAAACTGTACAAAACTCAATAAAGAACCAGTCAATAAAGTGTGCTCAAACTCAAAAAAGAAACAGACAATAAACTGTACAAAACTCAATAATGAACAGTCAATAAATTGTAAACAAACTCAATAAAGAACCAGTCAATAAACTGTAAAAAACTAAATAAAGAAATAGTCAATAAACTGTACAAAACTGAATAAAGAACCAGTCAATAAACTGTACAAAACTACAAAAAGAACCAGTCAATAACTGTACAAAACTCAATAAAGAAAAGGTTAATAAACTGTACAAAACTGAATAAAGAACTAGTCAATAAACTGTACAAATCTCAATAAAGAACCAGTCAATAAACTGTACAAAACTCAAGAAAGAACCAGTAAATAAACTGAACAAAACTAAATAAAGAAACAGTCAATAAACTGAACAAAACTATATACATAAACAGTTAATAACGAACCAGGCAATAAACTGTACAAAACTCAATAAAGAACCAGTCAATAAGTTATGCACAAACTCAATAAAGAAACAGTCAATAAATTGTACAAAACTCAATAAAGAACAGTCAATAAATTGTACACAAACTCAAAAAAGAGCCAGTCAATAAACTGTACAAAACTAAATAAAGAAACAGTCAATAAACTGAACAAAACTAAAAAAACAAACAGTCAATAAACTCTACAAAACTAAATAAACAACCAGTCAATAAATTGTACACAAACTAAATAAAGAAACAGTCAATAAACTGTACAAAACTCAAAAAAGAAGCAATTAATAAACTGTACAAAACTCAATAAAGAACCGGTCAATAAACTGTACAAAACTAAATAAAGAAACAGTCAATAAACTGTACAAAACTCAATAAAGAACCAGTCAATAAACTGTACAAAACTGAATAAAGAACCAGTCAATAATCTGTACAAAACTCAATAAAGAACCAGTCAATAAACTGTACAAAACTCAATAAAGAACCAGTCACTAAACTGCACAAAACTAAATAAAGAAACAGTTAATAAACTGTACGAAACTCAATAAAGAACCAGTCAATAAACTGTACAAAACTGAATAAAGAACCAGTCAATAAACTGTACAAAACTCAATAAAGAACCAGTCAATAAACTGTACAAAACTCAATAAAGAACCAGTCAATAAACTGAACAAAACTAAATAAAGAAACAGTCAATAAACTGTAAAAAACTCAATAAAGAAACAGTCAATACACTGTACAAAGATAAATAAAGAAACAGTCAATAAACTGTACAAAACTCAATGAAGAACCAGTCAATAAACTGTACAAAACTCAATAAAGAACCAGTCAATAAACTGTACAAAACTAAATAAAGAACCATTCAATAAACTATACAAAACTCAATAAAGAACCAGTCAATAAATTGTACACAAACTAAATAAAGAAACAGTCAATAAACTGTACAAAACTCAATAAAGAACCAGTTAATAAACTGTACAAAACTCAATAAAGAACCAGTCAATTAACTGTACAAAACTCAATAAAGAAACAGTCAATAAACTGTACAAAACTCAATAAAGAACCAGTCAATAAAGTGTACAAAACTGAATTTAAAACCAGTCAATAAACTGTACAAAACTCAATAAAGAACCAGTCAATAAACTGTACAAAACTCAATAAAAAATCAGTTAATAAACTGTACAAAACTCAATATAGAACCAGTCAATAAACTGTACAAAACTAAATAAAGAAACTGTCAATAAACTGTACAAAACTCAAAAAGAACCAGTCAATAAACTGTACAAAACTGAATAACGAACCAGTCAATAAACTGTACAAAACTCAATAAAGAACCAGTCAATAAACTGTACAAAACTAAATAAAGAACCAGTCAATAAACTGTACAAAACTAAATAAAGAAACAGTCATTAAACTGTACAAAACTAAATACAGAAACAGTTAATAAAGAACCAGTCAATAAACTGTACAAAACTCAATAAAGAACCAGCCAATAAACTGTACAAAACTCAATAAAGAAACAGCCAATAAACTGTACAAAACTCAATAAAGAACCAGTCAATAAACTGTACAAAACTCATTAAAGAGCCAGTCAATAAACTCTACAAAACTAAATAAAGAAACAGTCAATAAACTGAACAAAACTAAATAAACAAACAGTCAATAAACTGTACAAAACTAAATAAACAACCAGTCAATAAATTGTACACAAACTAAATAAAGAAACAGTCAATAAACTGAACAAAACTCAATAAAGAACCAGTTAATAAACTGTACAAAACTCAATAAAGAACCAGTCAATAAACTGTACAAAACTAAATAAAGAAACAGTCAATAAACTGTACAAAACTCAATAAAGAACCAGTCAGTAAACTGTACAAAACTGAATAAAGAACCAGTCAATAAACTGTACAAAACTCAATAAAGAACCATTCAATAAACTGTACAAAACTCAGTAAAGAAACAGTTAATAAACTGTACAAAACTCAATAAAGAACCAGTCAATAAACTGTACAAAACTCAATAAAGAACCAGTCAATAAACTGTACAAAACTAAATAAAGAAACAGTCAATAAACTGTACAAAACTATATACAGAAACAGTTAATAAAGAACCAGTCAATAAACTGTACAAATTCAATAAAGAACCAGTCAATAAATTGTGCACAAACTCAAAATAGATACAGTCAATAAACTGTACAAAACTCAACAAAGAACAGTCAATAAATTGTACACAAACTCAATAAAGAACCAGTCAACAAACTGTACAAAACTAAATAAAGAAACAGTCAATAAACTGTACAAAACAGCATAAAGAACCAGTCAATAAACTGTACAAAACTCAATAAAGAACCAGTCAATTAACTGTACAAAACTCAATAAAGAACCAGTCAATAAACTGTACAAAACTCAATAAAGAACCAGTCAATAAACTGTACAAAACTAAATAAAGAAACAGTCAATAAACTGTACAAAACTCAATAAATAACCAGTCAATAAACTGTACAAAACTGAATAAAGAACCAGTCAATAAACTGTACAAAACTCAATAAAGAACTAGTCAATAAACTGTACAAATCTCAATAAAGAACCAGTCAATAAACTGTACAAAACTCAAGAAAGAACCAGTAAATAAACTGAACAAAACTAAATAAAGAAACAGTCAATAAACTGTACAAAACTCAATAAAGAACCAGTCAATAAACTGAACAAAACTAAATAAAGAAACAGTCAATAAACTGTAAAAAACTCAATAAAGAAACAGTCAATAAACTGTACAAAGATAAATAAAGAAACAGTCAATAAACTGTACAAAACTCAATAAAGAACCAGTCAATAAACTGTACAAAACTAAATAAAGAACCAGTCAATAAACTATACAAAACTCAATAAAGAACCAGTCAATAAATTGTACACAAACTAAATAAAGAAACAGTCAATAAACTGTACAAAACTCAATAAAGAACCAGTTAATAAACTGTACAAAACTCAATAAAGAACCAGTCAATAAACTGTACAAAACTCAATAAAAAAACCGTCAATAAACTGTACAAAACTCAATAAAGAACCAGTCAATAAACTGTACAAAACTCAATAAAAAATCAGTTAATAAACTGTACAAAACTCAATAAAGAACCAGTCAATAAACTGTACAAAACTAAATAAAGAAACTGTCAATAAACTGTACAAAACTCAATAAAGAACCAGTCAATAAACTGTACAAAACTGAATAACGAACCAGTCAATAAACTGTACAAAACTCAATAAAGAACCAGTCAATAAACTGTACAAAACACAATAAAGAACCAGTCAATAAACTGTACAAAACTAAATAAAGAAACAGTCAATAAACTGTACAAAACTATATACAGAAACAGTTAACAAAGAACCAGTCAATAAACTGTACAAAACTCAATAAAGAACCAGTCAATAAACTGTACAAAACTCATTAAAGAGCCAGTCAATAAACTCTACAAAACTAAATAAAGAAACAGTCAATAAACTGAACAAAACTAAATAAACAAACAGTCAATAAACTGTACAAAACTAAATAAACAACCAGTCAATAAATTGTACACAAACTAAATAAAGAAACAGTCAATAAACTGAACAAAACTCAATAAAGAACCAGTTAATAAACTGTACAAACCTCAATAAAGAACCAGTCAATAAACTGTACAAAATTAAATAAAGAAACAGTCAATAAACTGTACAAAACTCAATAAAGAACCAGTCAGTAAACTGTACAAAACTGAATAAAGAACCAGTCAATAAACTGTACAAAACTCAATAAAGAACCATTCAATAAACTGTACAAAACTCAGTAAAGAAACAGTTAATAAACTGTACAAAACTCAATAAAGAAGCAGTCAATAAACTGTAAAAAACTCAATAAAGAACCAGTCAATAAACTGTACAAAACTAAATAAAGAAACAGTCAATAAACTGTACAAAACTATATACAGAAACAGTTAATAAAGAACCAGTCAATAAACTGTACAAATTCAATAAAGAACCAGTCAATAAATTGTGCACAAACTCAAAATAGATACAGTCAATAAACTGTACAAAACTCAATAAAGAACCATTCAATAAACTGTACAAAACTCAGTAAAGAAACAGTTAATAAACTGTACAAAACTCAATAAAGAACCAGTCAATAAACTGTACAAAACTCAATAAAGAACCAGTCAATAAACTGTACAAAACTAAATAAAGAAACAGTCAATAAACTGTACAAAACTATATACAGAAACAGTTAATAAAGAACCAGTCAATAAACTGTACAAATTCAATAAAGAACCAGTCAATAAATTGTGCACAAACTCAAAATAGATACAGTCAATAAACTGTACAAAACTCAACAAAGAACAGTCAATAAATTGTACACAAACTCAATAAAGAACCAGTCAACAAACTGTACAAAACTAAATAAAGAAACAGTCAATAAACTGTACAAAACAGCATAAAGAACCAGTCAATAAACTGTACAAAACTCAATAAAGAACCAGTCAATTAACTGTACAAAACTCAATAAAGAACCAGTCAATAAACTGTACAAAACTACAAAAAGAACCAGTCAATAACTGTACAAAACTCAATAAAGAAAAGGTTAATAAACTGTACAAAACTGAATAAAGAACTAGTCAATAAACTGTACAAATCTCAATAAAGAACCAGTCAATAAACTGTACAAAACTCAAGAAAGAACCAGTAAATAAACTGAACAAAACTAAATAAAGAAACAGTCAATAAACTGAACAAAACTATATACATAAACAGTTAATAACGAACCAGGCAATAAACTGTACAAAACTCAATAAAGAACCAGTCAATAAGTTATGCACAAACTCAATAAAGAAACAGTCAATAAATTGTACAAAACTCAATAAAGAACAGTCAATAAATTGTACACAAACTCAAAAAAGAGCCAGTCAATAAACTGTACAAAACTAAATAAAGAAACAGTCAATAAACTGAACAAAACTAAAAAAACAAACAGTCAATAAACTCTACAAAACTAAATAAACAACCAGTCAATAAATTGTACACAAACTAAATAAAGAAACAGTCAATAAACTGTACAAAACTCAAAAAAGAAGCAATTAATAAACTGTACAAAACTCAATAAAGAACCAGTCAATAAACTGTACAAAACTAAATAAAGAAACAGTCAATAAACTGTACAAAACTCAATAAAGAACCAGTCAATAAACTGTACAAAACTGAATAAAGAACCAGTCAATAATCTGTACAAAACTCAATAAAGAACCAGTCAATAAACTGTACAAAACTCAATAAAGAACCAGTCACTAAACTGCACAAAACTAAATAAAGAAACAGTTAATAAACTGTACGAAACTCAATAAAGAACCAGTCAATAAACTGTACAAAACTGAATAAAGAACCAGTCAATAAACTGTACAAAACTCAATAAAGAACCAGTCAATAAACTGTACAAAACTCAATAAAGAACCAGTCAATAAACTGAACAAAACTAAATAAAGAAACAGTCAATAAACTGTAAAAAACTCAATAAAGAAACAGTCAATAAACTGTACAAAGATAAATAAAGAAACAGTCAATAAACTGTACAAAACTCAATGAAGAACCAGTCAATAAACTGTACAAAACTCAATAAAGAACCAGTCAATAAACTGTACAAAACTAAATAAAGAACCATTCAATAAACTATACAAAACTCAATAAAGAACCAGTCAATAAATTGTACACAAACTAAATAAAGAAACAGTCAATAAACTGTACAAAACTCAATAAAGAACCAGTTAATAAACTGTACAAAACTCAATAAAGAACCAGTCAATTAACTGTACAAAACTCAATAAAGAAACAGTCAATAAACTGTACAAAACTCAATAAAGAACCAGTCAATAAAGTGTACAAAACTGAATTTAAAACCAGTCAATAAACTGTACAAAACTCAATAAAGAACCAGTCAATAAACTGTACAAAACTCAATAAAAAATCAGTTAATAAACTGTACAAAACTCAATAAAGAACCAGTCAATAAACTGTACAAAACTAAATAAAGAAACTGTCAATAAACTGTACAAAACTCAAAAAGAACCAGTCAATAAACTGTACAAAACTGAATAACGAACCAGTCAATAAACTGTACAAAACTCAATAAAGAACCAGTCAATAAACTGTACAAAACACAATAAAGAACCAGTCAATAAACTGTACAAAACTAAATAAAGAAACAGTCATTAAACTGTACAAAACTAAATACAGAAACAGTTAATAAAGAACCAGTCAATAAACTGTACAAAACTCAATAAAGAACCAGTCAATAAATTGTGCACAAACTCAATAAAGAAACAGCCAATAAACTGTACAAAACTCAATAAAGAACCAGTCAATAAACTGTACAAAACTCATTAAAGAGCCAGTCAATAAACTCTACAAAACTAAATAAAGAAACAGTCAATAAACTGAACAAAACTAAATAAACAAACAGTCAATAAACTGTACAAAACTAAATAAACAACCAGTCAATAAATTGTACACAAACTAAATAAAGAAACAGTCAATAAACTGAACAAAACTCAATAAAGAACCAGTTAATAAACTGTACAAAACTCAATAAAGAACCAGTCAATAAACTGTACAAAACTAAATAAAGAAACAGTCAATAAACTGTACAAAACTCAATAAAGAACCAGTCAGTAAACTGTACAAAACTGAATAAAGAACCAGTCAATAAACTGTACAAAACTCAATAAAGAACCATTCAATAAACTGTACAAAACTCAGTAAAGAAACAGTTAATAAACTGTACAAAACTCAATAAAGAACCAGTCAATAAACTGTACAAAACTCAATAAAGAACCAGTCAATAAACTGTACAAAACTAAATAAAGAAACAGTCAATAAACTGTACAAAACTATATACAGAAACAGTTAATAAAGAACCAGTCAATAAACTGTACAAATTCAATAAAGAACCAGTCAATAAATTGTGCACAAACTCAAAATAGATACAGTCAATAAACTGTACAAAACTCAACAAAGAACAGTCAATAAATTGTACACAAACTCAATAAAGAACCAGTCAACAAACTGTACAAAACTAAATGAAGAAACAGTCAATAAACTGTACAAAACAGCATAAAGAACCAGTCAATAAACTGTACAAAACTCAATAAAGAACCAGTCAATTAACTGTACAAAACTCAATAAAGAACCAGTCAATAAACTGTACAAAACTCAATAAAGAACCAGTCAATAAACTGTACAAAACTAAATAAAGAAACAGTCAATAAACTGTACAAAACTCAATAAATAACCAGTCAATAAACTGTACAAAACTGAATAAAGAACCAGTCAATAAACTGTACAAAACTCAATAAAGAACTAGTCAATAAACTGTACAAATCTCAATAAAGAACCAGTCAATAAACTGTACAAAACTCAAGAAAGAACCAGTAAATAAACTGAACAAAACTAAATAAAGAAACAGTCAAAAAACTGTACAAAACTCAATAAAGAACCAGTCAATAAACTGAACAAAACTAAATAAAGAAACAGTCAATAAACTGTAAAAAACTCAATAAAGAAACAGTCAATAAACTGTACAAAGATAAATAAAGAAACAGTCAATAAACTGTACAAAACTCAATAAAGAACCAGTCAATAAACTGTACAAAACTAAATAAAGAACCAGTCAATAAACTATACAAAACTCAATAAAGAACCAGTCAATAAATTGTACACAAACTAAATAAAGAAACAGTCAATAAACTGTACAAAACTCAATAAAGAACCAGTTAATAAACTGTACAAAACTCAATAAAGAACCAGTCAATTAACTGTACAAAACTCAATAAAAAAACCGTCAATAAACTGTACAAAACTCAATAAAGAACCAGTCAATAAACTGTACAAAACTCAATAAAAAATCAGTTAATAAACTGTACAAAACTCAATAAAGAACCAGTCAATAAACTGTACAAAACTAAATAAAGAAACTGTCAATAAACTGTACAAAACTCAATAAAGAACCAGTCAATAAACTGTACAAAACTGAATAACGAACCAGTCAATAAACTGTACAAAACTCAATAAAGAACCAGTCAATAAACTGTACAAAACACAATAAAGAACCAGTCAATAAACTGTACAAAACTAAATAAAGAAACAGTCAATAAACTGTACAAAACTATATACAGAAACAGTTAACAAAGAACCAGTCAATAAACTGTACAAAACTCAATAAAGAACCAGTCAATAAATTGTGCACAAACTCAATAAAGAAACAGTCAATAAACTGTACAAAACTCAATAAAGAACCAGTCAATAAACTGTACAAAACTCATTAAAGAGCCAGTCAATAAACTCTACAAAACTAAATAAAGAAACAGTCAATAAACTGAACAAAACTAAATAAACAAACAGTCAATAAACTGTACAAAACTAAATAAACAACCAGTCAATAAATTGTACACAAACTAAATAAAGAAACAGTCAATAAACTGAACAAAACTCAATAAAGAACCAGTTAATAAACTGTACAAACCTCAATAAAGAACCAGTCAATAAACTGTACAAAATTAAATAAAGAAACAGTCAATAAACTGTACAAAACTCAATAAAGAACCAGTCAGTAAACTGTACAAAACTGAATAAAGAACCAGTCAATAAACTGTACAAAACTCAATAAAGAACCATTCAATAAACTGTACAAAACTCAGTAAAGAAACAGTTAATAAACTGTACAAAACTCAATAAAGAAGCAGTCAATAAACTGTAAAAAACTCAATAAAGAACCAGTCAATAAACTGTACAAAACTAAATAAAGAAACAGTCAATAAACTGTACAAAACTATATACAGAAACAGTTAATAAAGAACCAGTCAATAAACTGTACAAATTCAATAAAGAACCAGTCAATAAATTGTGCACAAACTCAAAATAGATACAGTCAATAAACTGTACAAAACTCAATAAAGAACCATTCAATAAACTGTACAAAACTCAGTAAAGAAACAGTTAATAAACTGTACAAAACTCAATAAAGAACCAGTCAATAAACTGTACAAAACTCAATAAAGAACCAGTCAATAAACTGTACAAAACTAAATAAAGAAACAGTCAATAAACTGTACAAAACTATATACAGAAACAGTTAATAAAGAACCAGTCAATAAACTGTACAAATTCAATAAAGAACCAGTCAATAAATTGTGCACAAACTCAAAATAGATACAGTCAATAAACTGTACAAAACTCAACAAAGAACAGTCAATAAATTGTACACAAACTCAATAAAGAACCAGTCAACAAACTGTACAAAACTAAATAAAGAAACAGTCAATAAACTGTACAAAACAGCATAAAGAACCAGTCAATAAACTGTACAAAACTCAATAAAGAACCAGTCAATTAACTGTACAAAACTCAATAAAGAACCAGTCAATAAACTGTACAAAACTCAATAAAGAACCAGTCAATAAACTGTACAAAACTAAATAAAGAAACAGTCAATAAACTGTACAAAACTCAATAAATAACCAGTCAATAAACTGTACAAAACTCAATAAAGAACCAGTCAATAAACTGTACAAAACTCAATAAAGAACTAGTCAATAAACTGTACAAATCTCAATAAAGAACCAGTCAATAAACTGTACAAAACTCAAGAAAGAACCAGTAAATAAACTGAACAAAACTAAATAAAGAAACAGTCAATAAACTGTACAAAACTCAATAAAGAACCAGTCAATAAACTGAACAAAACTAAATAAAGAAACAGTCAATAAACTGTAAAAAACTCAATAAAGAAACAGTCAATAAACTGTACAAAGATAAATAAAGAAAGAGTCAATAAACTGTACAAAACTCAATAAAGAACCAGTCAATAAACTGTACAAAACTAAATAAAGAACCAGTCAATAAACTATACAAAACTCAATAAAGAACCAGTCAATAAATTGTACACAAACTAAATAAAGAAACAGTCAATAAACTGTACAAAACTCAATAAAGAACCAGTTAATAAACTGTACAAAACTCAATAAAGAACCAGTCAATTAACTGTACAAAACTCAATAAAAAAACCGTCAATAAACTGTACAAAACTCAATAAAGAACCAGTCAATAAACTGTACAAAACTCAATAAAAAATCAGTTAATAAACTGTACAAAACTCAATAAAGAACCAGTCAATAAACTGTACAAAACTAAATAAAGAAACTGTCAATAAACTGTACAAAACTCAATAAAGAACCAGTCAATAAACTGTACAAAACTGAATAACGAACCAGTCAATAAACTGTACAAAACTCAATAAAGAACCAGTCAATAAACTGTACAAAACACAATAAAGAACCAGTCAATAAACTGTACAAAACTAAATAAAGAAACAGTCAATAAACTGTACAAAACTATATACAGAAACAGTTAATAAAGAACCAGTCAATAAACTGTACAAAACTCAATAAAGAACCAGTCAATAAATTGTGCACAAACTCAATAAAGAAACAGTCAATAAACTGTACAAAACTCAATAAAGAACCAGTCAATAAACTGTACAAAACTCATTAAAGAGCCAGTCAATAAACTCTACAAAACTAAATAAAGAAACAGTCAATAAACTGAACAAAACTAAATAAACAAACAGTCAATAAACTGTACAAAACTAAATAAACAACGAGTCAATAAATTGTACACAAACTAAATAAAGAAACAGTCAATAAACTGTACAAAACTCAATAAAGAACCAGTCAATAAACTGTACAAAACTCATTAAAGAACCAGTCAATAAACTGTACAAAACTCAGTAAAGAAACAGTTAATAAACTGTACAAAACTCAATAAAGAAGCAGTCAATAAACTGTAAAAAACTCAATAAAGAACCAGTCAATAAACTGTACAAAACTAAATAAAGAAACAGTCAATAAACTGAACAAAACTAAATAAACAAACAGTCAATAAACTGTACAAAACTAAATAAACAACCAGTCAATAAATTGTGCGCAAACTCAATAAAGAACCAGTCAATAAACTGTACAAAACTCAATAAAGAACCAGTTAATAAACTGTACAAAACTCAATAAAGAACCAGTCAATAAACTGTACAAAACTAAATAAAGAAACTGTCAATAAACTGTACAAAACTCAATAAAGAACCAGTCAATAAACTGTACAAAACTGAATAACGAACCAGTCAATAAACTGTACAAAACTCAAGAAAGAACCAGTCAATAAACTGTACAAAACACAATAAAGAACCAGTCAATAAACTGTACAAAACTAAATAAAGAAACACTCAATAAACTGTACAAAACTATATACAGAAACAGTTAATAAAGAACCAGTCAATAAACTGTACAAAACTCAATAAAGAACCAGTCAATAAATTGTGCACAAACTCAATAAAGAAACAGTCAATAAACTGTACAAAACTCAATAAAGAACCAGTCAATAAACTGTACAAAACTCAATAAAGAGCCAGTCAATAAACCCTTCAAAACTAAATAAAGAAACAGTCAATAAACTGAACAAAACTAAATAAACAAACAATCAATACACTGTACAAAACTAAATAAACAACCAGTCAATAAATTGTGCGCAAACTCAATAAAGAAACAGTCAATAAACTGTACAAAACTCAATAAGGAACCAGTCACTAAACTGCACAAAACTAAATAAAGAAACACTTAATAAACTGTACGAAACTCAATAAAGAACCAGTCAATAAACTGTACAAAACTGAATAAAGAACAAGTCAATAAACTGTACAAAACTCAATAAAGAACCATTCAATAAACTGTACAAAACTAAATAAAGAAACAGTCAATAAACTGTACAAAACTCAATAAAGAACCAATCAATAAAGTGTACAAAACTGAATTTAAAACCAGTCAATAAACTGTACAAAACTCAATAAAGAACCAGTCAATAAACTGTACAAAATTCAATAAAGAACCAGTTAATAAACTGAACAAAACTCAATAAAGAACCAGTCAATAAACTGTACAAAACTAAATAAAGAAACTGTCAATAAACTGTACAAAACTCAATAAAGAACCAGTCAATAAATTGTACACAAACTAAATAAAGAAACAGTCAATAAACTGTACAAAACTCAATAAAGAACCGGTTAATAAACTGTACAAAACTCAATAAAGAACCAGTCAATTAACTGTACAAAACTAAATAAAGAAACAGTCAATAAACTGTACAAAACTCAATAAAGAACCAATCAATAAAGTGTACAAAACTGAATTTAAAACCAGTCAATAAACTGTACAAAACTCAATAAAGAACAAGTCAATAAACTGTACAAAACTCAATAAAGAACCAGTTAATAAACTGTACAAAACTCAATAAAAACCAGTCAATTAACTGTACAAAACTAAATAAAGAAACAGTCAATAAACTGTACAAAACTCAATAAAGAACCAATCAATAAAGTGTACAAAACTGAATTTAAAACCAGTCAATAAACTGTACAAAACTCAATAAAGAACAAGTCAATAAACTGTACAAAACTCAATAAAGAACCAGTTAATAAACTGTACAAAACTCAATAAAGAACCAGTCAATAAACTGTACAAAACTAAATAAAGAAACTGTCAATAAACTGTACAAAACTCAATAAAGAACCAGTCAATAAACTGTACAAAACTGAATAACGAACCAGTCAATAAACTGTACAAAACTCAATAAAGAACCAGTCAATAAAATGTACAAAACACAATAAAGAACCAGTCAATAAACTGTACAAAACTAAATAAAGAAACACTCAATAAACTGTAATAAACTATATACAGAAACAGTTAATAAAGAACCAGTCAATAAACTGTACAAAACTCAATAAAGAACCAGTCAATAAATTGTGCACAAACTCAATAAAGAAACAGTCAATAAACTGTACAAAACTCAATAAAGAACCAGTCAATAAACTGTACAAAACTCAATAAAGAGCCAGTCAATAAACCCTACAAAACTAAATAAAGAAACAGTCAATAAACTGAACAAAACTAAATAAACAAACAGTCAATAAACTGTACAAAACTAAATAAACAACCAGTCAATAAATTGTGCGCAAACTCAATAAAGAAACAGTCAATAAACTGTACAAAACTCAATAAAGAAACAGTCACTAAACTGCACAAAACTAAATAAAGAAACACTTAATAAACTGTACGCAACTCAATAAAGAACCAGTCAATAAACTGTATAAAACTGAATAAAGAACCAGTCAATAAACTGTACAAAACTCAATAAAGAACTAGTCAATAAACTGTACAAATCTCAATAAAGAACCAGTCAATAAACTGTACAAAACTCAAGAAAGAACCAGTAAATAAACTGAACAAAACTAAATAAAGAAACAGTCAATAAACTGTACAAAACTATATAGATAAACAGTTAATAAAGAACCAGGCAATAAACTGTACAAAACTCAATAAAGAACCAGTCAATAAATTGTGCACAAACTCAATAAAGAAACAGTCAATAAATTGTACAAAACTCAATAAAGAACAGTCAATAAATTGTACACAAACTCAAAAAAGAGCCAGTCAATAAACTGTACAAAACTAAATAAAGAAACAGTCAATAAACTGAACAAAACTAAAAAAACAAACAGTCAATAAACTCTACAAAACTAAAAAAACAACCAGTCAATAAATTGTGCGCAAACTCAATAAAGAAACAGTCAATAAACTGTACAAAACTCAAAAAAGAACCAGTCAATAAACTGTACAAAACTAAATAAAGAAACAGTCAATACACTGAACAAAACTAAATAAACAAACAGTCAATAAACTGTACAAAACTAAATAAACAACCAGTTAATAATCTGTACAAAACTCAATAAAGAAACAGTCAATAAACTGTACAAAACTCAATAAAGAACCAGTCACTAAACTGCACAAAACTAAATAAAGAAACACTTAAAAAACTGTACGAAACTCAATAAAGAACCAGTCAATAAACTGTACCAAACTGAATAAAGAACCAGTCAATAAACTGTACAAAACTCAATAAAGAACCATTCAATAAACTGTACAAAACTCAATAAAGAACCAGTCAATAAACTGAACAAAACTAAATAAAGAAACAGTCAATAAACTGTAAAAAACTCAATAAAGAAACAGTCAATAAACTGTACAAAACTCAATAAAGAACCACTCAATAAACTGTACAAAACTAAATAAAGAACCAGTCAATAAACTATACAAAACTCAATAAAGTACCAGTCAATAAATTGTACACAAACTAAATAAAGAAACAGTCAATAAACTGTACAAAACTCAATAAAGAACCAGTTAATAAACTGTACAAAACTCAATAAAGAACCAGTCAATAAACTGTACAAAACTCAATAAAGAACCAATCAATAAAGTGTACAAAACTGAATATAAAACCAGTCAATAAACTGTACAAAACTCAATAAAGAACCAGTCAATAAACTGTACAAAACTCAATAAAGAACCAGTTAATAAACTGTACAAAACTCAATAAAGAACCAGTCAATAAACTGTACAAAACTAAATAAAGAAACTGTCAATAAACTGTACAAAACTCAATAAAGAACCAGTCAATAAACTGTACAAAACTGAATAACGAACCAGTCAATAAACTGTACAAAACTCAATAAAGAACCAGTCAATAAACTGTACAAAACACAATAAAGAACCAGTCAATAAACTGTACAAAACTAAATAAAGAAACACTCAATAAACTGTACAAAACTATATACAGAAACAGTTAATAAAGAACCAGTCAATAAACTGTACAAAACTCAATAAAGAACCAGTCAATAAATTGTGCACAAACTCAATAAAGAAACAGTCAATAAACTGTACAAAACTCAATAAAGATCCAGTCAATAAACTGTACAAAACTCAATAAAGAGCCAGTCAATAAACCCTACAAAACTAAATAAAGAAACAGTCAATAAACTGAACAAAACTAAATAAACAAACAGTCAATAAACTGTACAAAACTAAATAAACAACCAGTCAATAAATTGTGCGCAAACTCAATAAAGAAACAGTCAATAAACTGTACAAAACTCAATAAAAAACCAGTCACTAAACTGCACAAAACTAAATAAAGAAACACTTAATAAACTGTACGAAACTCAATAAAGAACCAGTCAATAAACTGTACAAAACTGAATAAAGAACCAGTCAATAAACTGTACAAAACCCAATAAAGAACCATTCAATAAACTGTACAAAACTCAATAAAGAACCAGTCAATAAACTGAACAAAACTAAATAAAGAAACAGTCAATAAACTGTAAAAAACTCAATAAAGAAACAGTCAATAAACTGTACAAAACTCAATAAAGAACCACTCAATAAACTGTACAAAACTAAATAAAGAACCAGTCAATAAACAATACAAAACTCAATAAAGAACCAGTCAATAAATTGTACACAAACTAAATAAAGAAACAGTCAAAAAACTGTACAAAACTCAATAAAGAACCGGTTAATAAACTGTACAAAACTCAATAAAGAACCAGTCAATTAACTGTACAAAACTAAATAAAGAAACAGTCAATAAACTGTACAAAACTCAATAAAGAACCAATCAATAAAGTGTACAAAACTGAATTTAAAACCAGTCAATAAACTGTACAAAACTCAATAAAGAACCAGTCAATAAACTGTACAAAACTCAATAAAGAACCAGTTAATAAACTGAACAAAACTCAATAAAGAACCAGTCAATAAACTGTACAAAACTAAATAAAGAAACTGTCAATAAACTGTACAAAACTCAATAAAGAACCAGTCAATAAACTGTACAAAACTGAATAACGAACCAGTCAATAAACTGTACAAAACTCAATAAAGAACCAGTCAATAAACTGTACAAAACACAATAAAGAACCAGTCAATAAACTGTACAAAACTAAATAAAGAAACACTCAATAAACTGTACAAAACTATATACAGAAACAGTTAATAAAGAACCAGTCAATAAACTGTACAAAACTCAATAAAGAACCAGTCAATAAATTGTGCACAAACTCAATAAAGAAACAGTCAATAAACTGTACAAAACTCTATAAAGAACCAGTCAATAAACTGTACAAAACTCAATAAAGAGCCAGTCAATAAACCCTACAAAACTAAATAAAGAAACAGTCAATAAACTGAACAAAACTAAATAAACAAACAGTCAATAAACTGTACAAAACTAAACAAACAACCAGTCAATAAATTGTGCGCAAACTCAATAAAGAAACAGTCAATAAACTATACAAAACTCAATAAAGAACCAGTCACTAAACTGCACAAAACTAAATAAAGAAACACTTAATAAACTGTACGAAACTCAATAAAGAACCAGTCAATAAACTGTACAACACTGAATAAAGAACCAGTCAATAAACTGTACAAAACTCAATAAAGAACCATTCAATAAACTGTACAAAACTCAATAAAGAACCAGTCAATAAACTGAACAAAACTAAATGAAGAAACAGTCAATAAACTGTAAAAAACTCAATAAAGAAACAGTCAATAAACTGTACAAAACTCAATAAAGAACCACTCAATAAACTGTACAAAACTAAATAAAGAACCAGTCAATAAACTATACAAAACTCAATAAAGAACCAGTCAATAAATTGTACACAAACTAAATAAAGAAACAGTCAATAAACTGTACAAAACTCAATAAAGAACCAGTTAATAAACTGTACAAAACTCAATAAAGAACCAGTCAATTAACTGTACAAAACTAAATAAAGAAACAGTCAATAAACTGTACAAAACTCAATAAAGAACCAATCAATAAAGTGTACAAAACTGAATTTAAAACCAGTCAATAAACTGTACAAAACTCAATAAAGAACCAGTCAATAAACTGTACAAAACTCAATAAAGAACCAGTTAATAAACTGTACAAAACTCAATAAAGAACCACTCAATAAACTGTACAAAACTAAATAAAGAAACTGTCAATAAACTGTACAAAACTCAATAAAGAACCAGTCAATAAACTGTACAAAACTGAATAACGAACCAGTCAATAAACTGTACAAAACTCAATAAAGAACCAGTCAATAAACTGTACAAAACACAATAAAGAACCAGTCAATAAACTGTACAAAACTAAATAAAGAAACACTCAATAAACTGTACAAAACTATATACAGAAACAGTTAATAAAGAACCAGTCAATAAACTGTACAAAACTCAATAAAGAACCAGTCAATAAATTGTGCACAAACTCAATAAAGAAACAGTCAATAAACTGTACAAAACTCAATAAAGAACCAGTCAATAAACTGTACAAAACTCAATAAAGAGCCAGTCAATAAACCCTGCAAAACTAAATAAAGAAACAGTAAATAAACTGAACAAAACTAAATAAACAAACAGTAAATAAACTGTACAAAACTAAATAAACAACCAGTCAATAAATTGTGCGCAAGCTCAATAAAGAAACAGTCAATAAACTGTACAAAACTCAAAAAAGAACCAGTCAATAAACTGTACAAAACTAAATAAAGAAACAGTGAATACACTGAACAAAACTAAATAAACAAACAGTCAATAAACTGTACAAAACTAAATAAACAACCAGTTAATAAATTGTACACAAGCTAAATAAAGAAACAGTCAATAAACTGTACAAAACTCAATAAAGAACCAGTTAATAAACTCTACAAAACTCAATAAAGAACCAGTCAATAAACTGTACAAAACTAAATAAAGAACCAGTCAATAAACTGTACAAAACTCAATAAAGAACCAGTTAATAAACTGCACAAAACTCAATAAAGAAGCAGTCAATAAACTGTACAAAACTCAATAAAGAACCAGTCAATAAACTGTACAAAACTAAATAAAGAAACAGTCAATAAACTGTACAAAACTATATACAGAAACAGTTAATACAGAACCAGTCAATAAACTGTACAAAACTCAATAAAGAACCAGTCAATAAATTGTGCTCAAACTCAAAAAAGAAACAGACAATAAACTGTACAAAACTCAATAAAGAACAGTCAATAAATTGTAAACAAACTCAATAAAGAACCAGTCAATAAACTGTAAAAAACAAAATAAAGAAACAGTCAATAAACTGTACAAAACTGAATAAAGAACCAGTCAATAAACTGTACAAAATTACAAAAAGAACCAGTCAATAACTGTACAAAACTCAATAAAGAAAAGGTCAATAAACTGTACAAAACTGAATAAAGAACTAGTCAATAAACTGTACAAATCTCAATAAAGAACCAGTCAATAAACTGTACAAAACTGAAGAAAGAACCAGTAGATAAACTGAACAAAACTAAATAAAGAAACAGTCAATAAACTGTACAAAACTATATACATAAACAGTTAATAAAGAACCAGGCAATAAACTGTACAAAACTCAATAAAGAACCAGTCAATAAATTGTGC
Organism: Limnoperna fortunei; assembly: GCA_944474755.1. NCBI lineage: Eukaryota > Metazoa > Mollusca > Bivalvia > Mytilida > Modiolidae > Limnoperna > Limnoperna fortunei. The sequence continues at coordinate 22,236,308 of OX104118.1, read as the reverse complement.
ACAAACTCAATAAGGAAACAGCCAATAAATTGTACAAAACTCAATAAAGAACAGTCAATAAATTGTACACAAACTCAAAAAAGAGCCAGTCAATAAACTGTACAAAACTAAATAAAGAAACAGTCAATAAACTGAACAAAACTAAAAAAACAAACAGTCAATAAACTCTACAAAACTAAATAAACAACCAGTCAATAAATTGTACACAAACTAAATAAAGAAACAGTCAATAAACTGTACAAAACTCAAAAAAGAACCAGTCAATAAACTGTACAAAACACAATAAAGAACCAGTCAATAAACTGTACAAAACTAAATAAAGAAACAGTCAATAAACTGTACAAAACTATATACAGAAACAGTTAATAAAGAACCAGTCAATAAACTGTACAAAACTCAATAAAGAACCAGTCAATAAATTGTGCACAAACTCAATAAAAAACAGTCAATAAACTGTACAAAACTCAATAAAGAACCAGTCAATAAACTGTACAAAACTCAATAAAGAGCCAGTCAATAAACCCTACAAAACTAAATAAAGAAACAGTCAATAAACTGAACAAAACTAAATAAACAAACAGTCAATAAACTGTACAAAACTAAATAAACAACCAGTCAATAAATTGTGCGCAAACTCAATAAAGAAACACTCAATAAACTGTACAAAACTCAAACAAGAACCAGTCAATAAACTGTACAAAACTAAATAAAGAAACAGTCAATACACTGAACAAAACTAAATAAACAAACAGTCAATAAACTGTACAAAACTAAATAAACAACCAGTTAATAAATTGTACACAAGCTAAATAAAGAAACAGTCAATAAACTGTACAAAACTCAATAAAGAACCAGTTAATAAACTCTACAAAACTCAATAAAGAACCAGTCAATAAACTGTACAAACCTAAATAAAGAACCAGTCAATAAACTGTACAAAACTCAATAAAGAACCAGTCAATAAACTGTACAAAACACAATAAAGAACCAGTCAATAAACTGTACAAAACTAAATAAAGAAACAGTCAATAAACTGTACAAAACTATATACAGAAACAGTTAATAAAGAACCAGTCAATAAACTGTACAAAACTCAATAAAGAACCAGTAAATAAATTGTGCACAAACTCAAAAAAGAAACAGTCAATAAACTGTACAAAACTCAATAAAGAACCAGTCAATAAACTGTACAAAACTCAATAAAGAGCCAGTCAATAAACCCTACAAAACTAAATAAAGAAACAGTCAATAAACTGAACAAAACTAAATAAACAAACAGTCAATAAACTGTACAAAACTAAATAAACAACCAGTCAATAAATTGTGCGCAAACTCAAAAAAGAACCAGTCAATAAACTGTACAAAACTAAATAAAGAAACAGTCAATACACTGAACAAAACTAAATAAACCAAGAGTCAATAAACTGTACAAAACTAAATAAACAACCAGTTAATAAATTGTACACAAGCTAAATAAAGAAACAGTCAATAAACTGTACAAAACTCAATAAAGAACCAGTTAATAAACTCTACAAAACTCAATAAAGAACCAGTCAATAAACTGTACAAAACTAAATAAAGAACCAGTTAATAAACTGTACAAAACTCAATAAAGAACCAGTTAATAAGCTGCACAAAACTCAATAAAGAAGCAGTCAATAAACTGTACAAAACTCAATAAAGAACCAGTCAAAAACTGTACAAAACTAAATAAAGAAACAGTCAATAAACTGTACAAAACTATATACAGAAACAGTTAATACAGAACCAGTCAATAAACTGTACAAAACTCAATAAAGAACCAGTCAATAAATTGTGCTCAAACTCAAAAAAGAAACAGACAATAAACTGTACAAAACTCAATAAAGAACAGTCAATAAATTGTAAACAAACTCAATAAAGAACCAGTCAATAAACTGTAAAAAACTAAATAAAGAAACAGTCAATAAACTTACAAAACTGAATAAAGAACCAGTCAATAAACTGTACAAAACTACAAAAAGAACCAGTCAATAACTGTACAAAACTCAATAAAGAAAAGGTCAATAAACTGTACAAAACTGAATAAAGAACTAGTCAATAAACTGTACAAATCTCAATAAAGAACCAGTCAATAAACTGTACAAAACTCAAGAAAGAACCAGTAAATAAACTGAACAAACTAAATAAAGAAACAGTCAATAAACTGTACAAAACTATATACATAAACAGTTAATAAAGAACCAGGCAATAAACTGTACAAAACTCAATAAAGAACCAGTCAATAAATTGTGCACAAACTCAATAAAGAAACAGTCAATAAATTGTACAAAACTCAATAAAGAACAGTCAATAAATTGTACACAAACTCAAAAAAGAGCCAGTCAATAAACTGTACAAAACTAAATAAAGAAACAGTCAATAAACTGAACAAAACTAAAAAAAACAAACAGTCAATAAACTCTACAAAACTAAATAAACAAATAGTCAATAAATTGTACACAAACTAAATAAAGAAACAGTCAATAAACTGTACAAAACTCAAAAAAGAACCAGTCAATAAACTGTACAAAACACAATAAAGAACCAGTCAATAAACTGTACAAAACACAATAAAGAACCAGTCAATAAACTGTACAAAACTAAATAAAGAAACAGTCAATAAACTGTACAAAACTATATACAGAAACAGTTAATAAAGAACCAGTCAATAAACTGTACAAAACTCAATAAAGAACCAGTAAATAAATTGTGCACAAACTCAATAAAGAAACAGTCAATAAACTGTACACAACTCAATAAAGAACCAGTCAATAAACTGTACAAAACTCAATAAAGAGCCAGTCAATAAACCCTACAAAACTAAATAAAGAAACAGTCAATAAACTGAACAAAACTAAATAAACAAACAGTCAATAAACTGTACAAAACTAAATAAACAACCAGTCAATAAATTGTGCGCAAACTCAATAAAGAAACAGTCAATAAACTGTACAAAACTCAAAAAAGAACCAGTCAATAAACTGTACAAAACTAAATAAAGTAACAGTCAATACACTGAACAAAACTAAATAAACAAACAGTCAATAAACTGTACAAAACTAAATAAACAACCAGTTAATAAATTGTACACAAGCTAAATAAAGAAACAGTCAATAAACTGTACAAAACTCAATAAAGAACCAGTTAATAAACTCTAAAAAACTCAATAAAGAACCAGTCAATAAACTGTACAAAACTAAATAAAGAACCAGTCAATAAACTGTACAAAACTCAATAAAGAACCAGTTAATAAACTGCACAAAACTCAATAAAGAAGCAGTCAATAAACTGTACAAAACTCAATAAAGAACCAGTCAATAAACTGTACAAAACTAAATAAAGAAACAGTCAATAAACTGTACAAAACTATATACAGAAACAGTTAATACAGAACCAGTCAATAAACTGTACAAAACTCAATAAAGAACCAGTCAATAAATTGTGCTCAAACTCAAAAAAGAAACAGACAATAAACTGTACAAAACTCAATAAAGAACAGTCAATAAATTGTAAACAAACTCAATAAAGAACCAGTCAATAAACTGTAAAAAACAAAATAAAGAAACAGTCAATAAACTGTACAAAACTGAATAAAGAACCAGTCAATAAACTGTACAAAACTCAAAAAAGAACCAGTCAATAAACTGTACAAAACTAAATAAAGAAACAGTCAATACACTGAACAAAACTAAATAAACAAACAGTCAATAAACTGTACAAAACTAAATAAACAACCAGTTAATAATCTGTACAAAACTCAATAAAGAAACAGTCAATAAACTGTACAAAACTCAATAAAGAACCAGTCACTAAACTGCACAAAACTAAATAAAGAAACACTTAATAAACTGTACGAAACTCAATAAAGAACCAGTCAATAAACTGTACCAAACTGAATAAAGAACCAGTCAATAAACTGTAGAAAACTCAATAAAGAACCATTCAATAAACTGTACAAAACTCAATAAAGAACCAGTCAATAAACTGAACAAAACTAAATAAAGAAACAGTCAATAAACTGTAAAAAACTCAATAAAGAAACAGTCAATAAACTGTACAAAACTCAATAAAGAACCACTCAATAAACTGTACAAAACTAAATAAAGAACCAGTCAATAAACTATACAAAACTCAATAAAGTACCAGTCAATAAATTGTACACAAACTAAATAAAGAAACAGTCAATAAACTGTACAAAACTCAATAAAGAACCAGTTAATAAACTGTACAAAACTCAATAAAGAACCAGTCAATAAACTGTATAAAACTCAATAAAGAACCAATCAATAAAGTGTACAAAACTGAATATAAAACCAGTCAATAAACTGTACAAAACTCAATAAAGAACCAGTCAATAAACTGTACAAAACTCAATAAAGAACCAGTTAATAAACTGTACAAAACTCAATAAAGAACCAGTCAATAAACTGTACAAAACTAAATAAAGAAACTGTCAATAAACTGTACAAAACTCAATAAAGAACCAGTCAATAAACTGTACAAAACTGAATAACGAACCAGTCAATAAACTGTACAAAACTCAATAAAGAACCAGTCAATAAACTGTACAAAACACAATAAAGAACTAGTCAATAAACTGTACAAAACTAAATAAAGAAACACTCAATAAACTGTACAAAACTATATACAGAAACAGTTAATAAAGAACCAGTCAATAAACTGTACAAAACTCAATAAAGAACCAGTCAATAAATTGTGCACAAACTCAATAAAGAAACAGTCAATAAACTGTACAAAACTCAATAAAGATCCAGTCAATAAACTGTACAAAACTCAATAAAGAGCCAGTCAATAAACCCTACAAAACTAAATAAAGAAACAGTCAATAAACTGAACAAAACTAAATAAACAAACAGTCAATAAACTGTACAAAATTAAATAAACAACCAGTCAATAAATTGTGCGCAAACTCAATAAAGAAACAGTCAATAAACTGTACAAAACTCAATAAAAAACCAGTCACTAAACTGCACAAAACTAAATAAAGAAACACTTAATAAACTGTACGAAACTCAATAAAGAACCAGTCAATAAACTGTACAAAACTGAATAAAGAACCAGTCAATAAACTGTACAAAACCCAATAAAGAACCATTCAATAAACTGTACAAAACTCAATAAAGAACCAGTCAATAAACTGAACAAAACTAAATAAAGAAACAGTCAATAAACTGTAAAAAACTCAATAAAGAAACAGTCAATAAACTGTACAAAACTCAATAAAGAACCACTCAATAAACTGTACAAAACTAAATAAAGAACCAGTCAATAAACAATACAAAACTCAATAAAGAACCAGTCAATAAATTGTACACAAACTAAATAAAGAAACAGTCAATAAACTGTACAAAACTCAATAAAGAACCGGTTAATAAACTGTACAAAACTCAATAAAGAACCAGTCAATTAACTGTACAAAACTAAATAAAGAAACAGTCAATAAACTGTACAAAACTCAATAAAGAACCAATCAATAAAGTGTACAAAACTGAATTTAAAACCAGTCAATAAACTGTACAAAACTCAATAAAGAACCAGTCAATAAACTGTACAAAACTCAATAAAGAACCAGTTAATAAACTGAACAAAACTCAATAAAGAACCAGTCAATAAACTGTACAAAACTAAATAAAGAAACTGTCAATAAACTGTACAAAACTCAATAAAGAACCAGTCAATAAACTGTACAAAACTGAATAACGAACCAGTCAATAAACTGTACAAAACTGAATAACGAACCAGTCAATAAACTGTACAAAACACAATAAAGAACCAGTCAATAAACTGTACAAAACTAAATAAAGAAACACTCAATAAACTGTACAAAACTATATACAGAAACAGTTAATAAAGAACCAGTCAATACACTGTACAAAACTCAATAAAGAACCAGTCAATAAATTGTGCACAAACTCAATAAAGAAACAGTCAATAAACTGTACAAAACTCAATAAAGAACCAGTCAATAAACTGTACAAAACTCAATAAAGAGCCAGTCAATAAACCCTACAAAACTAAATAAAGAAACAGTCAATAAACTGAACAAAACTAAATAAACAAACAGTCAATAAACTGTACAAAACTAAACAAACAACCAGTCAATAAATTGTGCGCAAACTCAATAAAGAAACAGTCAATAAACTATACAAAACTCAATAAAGAACCAGTCACTAAACTGCACAAAACTAAATAAAGAAACACTTAATAAACTGTACGAAACTCAATAAAGAACCAGTCAATAAACTGTACAACACTGAATAAAGAACCAGTCAATAAACTGTACAAAACTCAATAAAGAACCATTCAATAAACTGTACAAAACTCAATAAAGAACCACTCAATAAACTGAACAAAACTAAATAAAGAAACAGTCAATAAACTGTAAAAAACTCAATAAAGAAACAGTCAATAAACTGTACAAAACTCAATAAAGAACCACTCAATAAACTGTACAAAACTAAATAAAGAACCAGTCAATAAACTATACAAAACTCAATAAAGAACCAGTCAATAAATTGTACACAAACTAAATAAAGAAACAGTCAATAAACTGTACAAAACTCAATAAAGAACCAGTTAATAAACTGTACAAAACTCAATAAAGAACCAGTCAATAAACTGTAAAAAACAAAATAAAGAAACAGTCAATAAACTGTACAAAACTGAATAAAGAACCAGTCAATAAACTGTACAAAATTACAAAAAGAACCAGTCAATAACTGTACAAAACTCAATAAAGAAAAGGTCAATAAACTGTACAAAACTGAATAAAGAACTAGTCAATAAACTGTACAAATCTCAATAAAGAACCAGTCAATAAACTGTACAAAACTGAAGAAAGAACCAGTAGATAAACTGAACAAAACTAAATAAAGAAACAGTCAATAAACTGTACAAAACTATATACATAAACAGTTAATAAAGAACCAGGCAATAAACTGTACAAAACTCAATAAAGAACCAGTCAATAAATTGTGCACAAACTCAATAAGGAAACAGCCAATAAATTGTACAAAACTCAATAAAGAACAGTCAATAAATTGTACACAAACTCAAAAAAGAGCCAGTCAATAAACTGTACAAAACTAAATAAAGAAACAGTCAATAAACTGAACAAAACTAAAAAAACAAACAGTCAATAAACTCTACAAAACTAAATAAACAACCAGTCAATAAATTGTACACAAACTAAATAAAGAAACAGTCAATAAACTGTACAAAACTCAAAAAAGAACCAGTCAATAAACTGTACAAAACACAATAAAGAACCAGTCAATAAACTGTACAAAACTAAATAAAGAAACAGTCAATAAACTGTACAAAACTATATACAGAAACAGTTAATAAAGAACCAGTCAATAAACTGTACAAAACTCAATAAAGAACCAGTCAATAAATTGTGCACAAACTCAATAAAAAACAGTCAATAAACTGTACAAAACTCAATAAAGAACCAGTCAATAAACTGTACAAAACTCAATAAAGAGCCAGTCAATAAACCCTACAAAACTAAATAAAGAAACAGTCAATAAACTGAACAAAACTAAATAAACAAACAGTCAATAAACTGTACAAAACTAAATAAACAACCAGTCAATAAATTGTGCGCAAACTCAATAAAGAAACACTCAATAAACTGTACAAAACTCAAACAAGAACCAGTCAATAAACTGTACAAAACTAAATAAAGAAACAGTCAATACACTGAACAAAACTAAATAAACAAACAGTCAATAAACTGTACAAAACTAAATAAACAACCAGTTAATAAATTGTACACAAGCTAAATAAAGAAACAGTCAATAAACTGTACAAAACTCAATAAAGAACCAGTTAATAAACTCTACAAAACTCAATAAAGAACCAGTCAATAAACTGTACAAAACTAAATAAAGAACCAGTCAATAAACTGTACAAAACTCAATAAAGAACCAGTCAATAAACTGTACAAAACACAATAAAGAACCAGTCAATAAACTGTACAAAACTAAATAAAGAAACAGTCAATAAACTGTACAAAACTATATACAGAAACAGTTAATAAAGAACCAGTCAATAAACTGTACAAAACTCAATAAAGAACCAGTAAATAAATTGTGCACAAACTCAAAAAAGAAACAGTCAATAAACTGTACAAAACTCAATAAAGAACCAGTCAATAAACTGTACAAAACTCAATAAAGAGCCAGTCAATAAACCCTACAAAACTAAATAAAGAAACAGTCAATAAACTGAACAAAACTAAATAAACAAACAGTCAATAAACTGTACAAAACTAAATAAACAACCAGTCAATAAATTGTGCGCAAACTCAATAAAGAAACAGTCAATAAACTGTACAAAACTCAAAAAAGAACCAGTCAATAAACTGTACAAAACTAAATAAAGAAACAGTCAATACACTGAACAAAACTAAATAAACAAAGAGTCAATAAACTGTACAAAACTAAATAAACAACCAGTTAATAAATTGTACACAAGCTAAATAAAGAAACAGTCAATAAACTGTACAAAACTCAATAAAGAACCAGTTAATAAACTCTACAAAACTCAATAAAGAACCAGTCAATAAACTGTACAAAACTAAATAAAGAACCAGTTAATAAACTGTACAAAACTCAATAAAGAACCAGTTAATAAGCTGCACAAAACTCAATAAAGAAGCAGTCAATAAACTGTACAAAACTCAATAAAGAACCAGTCAAAAACTGTACAAAACTAAATAAAGAAACAGTCAATAAACTGTACAAAACTATATACAGAAACAGTTAATACAGAACCAGTCAATAAACTGTACAAAACTCAATAAAGAACCAGTCAATAAATTGTGCTCAAACTCAAAAAAGAAACAGACAATAAACTGTACAAAACTCAATAAAGAACAGTCAATAAATTGTAAACAAACTCAATAAAGAACCAGTCAATAAACTGTAAAAAACTAAATAAAGAAACAGTCAATAAACTTACAAAACTGAATAAAGAACCAGTCAATAAACTGTACAAAACTACAAAAAGAACCAGTCAATAACTGTACAAAACTCAATAAAGAAAAGGTCAATAAACTGTACAAAACTGAATAAAGAACTAGTCAATAAACTGTACAAATCTCAATAAAGAACCAGTCAATAAACTGTACAAAACTCAAGAAAGAACCAGTAAATAAACTGAACAAACTAAATAAAGAAACAGTCAATAAACTGTACAAAACTATATACATAAACAGTTAATAAAGAACCAGGCAATAAACTGTACAAAACTCAATAAAGAACCAGTCAATAAATTGTGCACAAACTCAATAAAGAAACAGTCAATAAATTGTACAAAACTCAATAAAGAACAGTCAATAAATTGTACACAAACTCAAAAAAGAGCCAGTCAATAAACTGTACAAAACTAAATAAAGAAACAGTCAATAAACTGAACAAAACTAAAAAAAACAAACAGTCAATAAACTCTACAAAACTAAATAAACAAATAGTCAATAAATTGTACACAAACTAAATAAAGAAACAGTCAATAAACTGTACAAAACTCAAAAAAGAACCAGTCAATAAACTGTACAAAACACAATAAAGAACCAGTCAATAAACTGTACAAAACACAATAAAGAACCAGTCAATAAACTGTACAAAACTAAATAAAGAAACAGTCAATAAACTGTACAAAACTATATACAGAAACAGTTAATAAAGAACCAGTCAATAAACTGTACAAAACTCAATAAAGAACCAGTAAATAAATTGTGCACAAACTCAATAAAGAAACAGTCAATAAACTGTACACAACTCAATAAAGAACCAGTCAATAAACTGTACAAAACTCAATAAAGAGCCAGTCAATAAACCCTACAAAACTAAATAAAGAAACAGTCAATAAACTGAACAAAACTAAATAAACAAACAGTCAATAAACTGTACAAAACTAAATAAACAACCAGTCAATAAATTGTGCGCAAACTCAATAAAGAAACAGTCAATAAACTGTACAAAACTCAAAAAAGAACCAGTCAATAAACTGTACAAAACTAAATAAAGTAACAGTCAATACACTGAACAAAACTAAATAAACAAACAGTCAATAAACTGTACAAAACTAAATAAACAACCAGTTAATAAATTGTACACAAGCTAAATAAAGAAACAGTCAATAAACTGTACAAAACTCAATAAAGAACCAGTTAATAAACTCTAAAAAACTCAATAAAGAACCAGTCAATAAACGGTACAAAACTAAATAAAGAACCAGTCAATAAACTGTACAAAACTCAATAAAGAACCAATTAATAAGCTGCACAAAACTCAATAAAGAAGCAGTCAATAAACTGTACAAAACTCAATAAAGAACCAGTCAAAAACTGTACAAAACTAAATAAAGAAACAGTCAATAAACTGTACAAAACTATATACAGAAACAGTTAATACAGAACCAGTCAATAAACTGTACAAAACTCAATAAAGAACCAGTCAATAAATTGTGCTCAAACTCAAAAAAGAAACAGACAATAAACTGTACAAAACTCAATAAAGAACAGTCAATAAATTGTAAACAAACTCAATAAAGAACCAGTCAATAAACTGTAAAAAACTAAATAAAGAAACAGTCAATAAACTGTACAAAACTGAATAAAGAACCAGTCAATAAACTGTACAAAACTACAAAAAGAACTAGTCAATAACTGTACAAAACTCAATAAAGAAAAGGTCAATAAACTGTACAAAACTGAATAAAGAACTAGTCAATAAACTGTACAAATCTCAATAAAGAACCAGTCAATAAACTGTACAAAACTCAAGAAAGAACCAGTAAATAAACTGAACAAAACTAAATAAAGAAACAGTCAATAAACTGTACAAAACTATATACATAAACAGTTAATAAAGAACCAGGCAATAAACTGTACAAAACTCAATAAAGAACCAGTCAATAAATTGTGCACAAACTCAAAAAAGAAACAGTCAATAAATTGTACAAACTCAATAAAGAACAGTCAATAAATTGTACACAAACTCAAAATAGAGCCAGTCAATAAACTGTACAAAACTAAATAAAGAAACAGTCAATAAACTGAACAAAACTAAAAAAAAACAAACAGTCAATAAACTCTACAAAACTAAATAAACAACCAGTCAATAAATTGTACACAAACTAAATAAAGAAACAGTCAATAAACTGTACAAAACTCAAAAAAGAACCAGTCAATAAACTGTACAAAACACAATAAAGAACCAGTCAATAAACTGTACAAAACTAAATAAAGAAACAGTCAATAAACTGTACAAAACTATATACAGAAACAGTTAATAAAGAACCAGTCAATAAACTGTACAAAACTCAATAAAGAACCAGTCAATAAATTGTGCACAAACTCAATAAAGAAACAGTCAATAAACTGTACAAAACTCAATAAAGAAGCAGTCAATAAACTGTACAAAACTCAATAAAGAGCCAGTCAATAAACCCTACAAAACTAAATAAAGAAACAGTCAATAAACTGAACAAAACTAAATAAACAAACAGTCAATAAACTGTACAAAACTAAATAAACAACCAGTCAATAAATTGTGCGCAAACTCAATAAAGAAACAGTCAATAAACTGTACAAAACTCAAAAAAGAACCAGTCAATAAACTGTACAAAACTAAATAAAGAAACAGTCAATACACTGAACAAAACTAAATAAACAAACAGTCAATAAACTGTACAAAACTAAATAAACAACCAGTTAATAAATTGTACACAAGCTAAATAAAGAAACAGTCAATAAACTGTACAAAACTCAATAAAGAACCAGTTAATAAACTCTACAAAACTCAATAAAGAACCAGTCAATAAACTGTACAAAACTAAATAAAGAACCAGTCAATAAACTGTACAAAACTCAATAAAGAACCAGTTAATAAACTGTACAAAACTCAATAAAGAAGCAGTCAATAAACTGTACAAAACTCAATAAAGAACCAGTCAATAAACTGTACAAAACTAAATAAAGAAACAGTCAATAAACTGTACAAAACTATATACAGAAACAGTTAATACAGAACCAGTCAATAAACTGTACAAAACTCAATAAAGAACCAGTCATTAAAGTGTCCTCAAACTTAAAAAAGAAACAGACAATAAACTGTACAAAACTCAATAATGAACAGTCAATAAATTGTAAACAAACTCAATAAAGAACCAGTCAATAAACTGTACAAAACTGAATAAAGAACCAGTCAATAAACTGTACAAAACTACAAAAAGAACCAGTCAATAACTGTACAAAACTCAATAAAGAAAAGGTCAATAAACTGTACAAAACTGAATAAAGAACTTGTCAATAAACTGTACAAATCTCAATAAAGAAACAGTCAATAAACTGTACAAAACTCAAGAAAGAACCAGTAAATAAACTGAACAAAACTAAATAAAGAAACAGTCAATAAACTGTACAAAACTATATACATAAACAGTTAATAACGAACCAGGCAATAAACTGTACAAAACTCAATAAAGAACCAGTCAATAAATTGTGCACAAACTCAATAAAGAAACAGTCAATAAATTGTACAAAACTCAATAAAGAACAGTCAATAAATTGTACACAAACTCAAAAAAGAGCCATTCAATAAACTGTACAAAACTAAATAAAGAAACAGTCAATAAACTGAACAAAACTAAAAAAACAAACAGTCAATAAACTCTACAAAACTAAATAAACAACCAGTCAATAAATTGTACACAAACTAAATAAAGAAACAGTCAATAAACTGTACAAAACTCAAAAAAGAACCAGTCAATAAACTGTACAAAACTAAATAAAGAAACAGTCAATAAACTGTACAAAACTCAATAAAGAACCAGTCAATAAACTGTACAAAACTGAATAAAGAACCAGTCAATAATCTGTACAAAACTCAATAAAGAACCAGTCAATAAACTGAACAAAACTCAATAAAGAACCAGTCACTAAACTGCACAAAACTAAATAAAGAAACAGTTAATAAACTGTACGAAACTCAATAAAGAACCAGTCAATAAACTGTACAAAACTGAATAAGAAACCAGTCAATAAACTGTACAAAACTCAATAAAGAACCAGTCAATAAACTGTACAAAACTCAATAAAGAACCAGTCAATAAACTGAACAAAACTAAATAAAGAAACAGTCAATAAACTGTAAAAAACTCAATAAAGAAACAGTCAATAAACTGTACAAAGATAAATAAAGAAACAGTCAATAAACTGTAAAAAACTCAATAAAGAACCAGTCAATAAACTGTACAAAACTCAAAAAAGAACCAGTCAATAAACTGTACAAAACTAAATAAAGAACCAGTCAATAAACTATACAAAACTCAATAAAGAACCAGTCAATAAATTGTACACAAACTAAATAAAAAAACAGTCAATAAACTGTACAAAACTCAATAAAGAACCAGTTAATAAACTGTACAAAACTCAATAAAGAACCAGTCAATTAACTGTACAAAACTCAATAAAGAAACAGTCAATAAACTGTACAAAACTCAGTAAAGAACCAGTCAATAAAGTGTACAAAACTGAATTTAAAACCAGTCAATAAACTGTACAAAACTCAATAAAGAACCAGTCAATAAACTGTACAAAACTCAATAAAAAATCAGTTAATAACTGTACAAAACTCAATAAAGAACCAGTCAATAAACTGTACAAAACTAAATAAAGAAACTGTCAATAAACTGTACAAAACTCAATAAAGAACCAGTCAATAAACTGTACAAAACTGAATAACGAACCAGTCAATAAACTGTACAAAACTCAATAAAGAACCAGTCAATAAACTGTACAAAACACAATAAAGAACCAGTCAATAAACTGTACAAAACTAAATAAAGAAACAGTCAATAAACTGTACAAAACTATATACAGTAACAGTTAATAAAGAACCAGTCAATAAACTGTACAAAACTCAACAAAGAACCAGTCAATAAATTGTGCACAAACTCAATAAAGAAACAGTCAATAAACTGTACAAAACTCAATAAAGAACCGGTCAATAAACTGTACAAAACTCATTAAAGAGCCAGTCAATAAACTCTACAAAACTAAATAAAGAAACAGTCAATAAACTGAACAAAACTAAATAAACAAACAGTCAATAAACTGTACAAAACTAAATAAACAACCAGTCAATAAATTGTACACAAACTAAATAAAGAAACAGTCAATAAACTGAACAAAAGTCAATAAAGAACCAGTTAATAAACTGTACAAAACTCAATAAAGAACCAGTCAATAAACTGTACAAAACTAAATAAAGAAACAGTCAATAAACTATACAAAACTCAATAAAGAACCAGTCAGTAAACTGTACAAAACTGAATAAAGAAGCAGTCAATAAACTGTACAAAACTCAATAAAGAACCAGTCAATAAACTCTACAAAACTCAGTAAAGAAACAGTAAATAAACTGTACAAAACTCAATAAAGAAGCAGTCAATAAACTGTACAAAACTCAATAAAGAACCAGTCAATAAACTGTACAAAACTAAATAAAGAAACAGTCAATAAACTGTACAAAACTATATACAGAAACAGTTAATAAAGAACCAGTCAATAAACGGTACAAAACTAACTAAAGAAACAGTCAATAAACTGTACAACACAGCATAAAGAACCAGTCAATAAACTGTACAAAACTCAATAAAGAACCAGTCAAAAACTGTACAAAACTAAATAAAGAAACAGTCAATAAACTGTACAAAACTATATACAGAAACAGTTAATACAGAACCAGTCAATAAACTGTACAAAACTCAATAAAGAACCAGTCAATAAATTGTGCTCAAACTCAAAAAAGAAACAGACAATAAACTGTACAAAACTCAACAAAGAACAGTCAATAAATTGAAAACAAACTCAATAAAGAAGCAGTCAATAAACTGTAAAAAACTAAATAAAGAAACAGTCAATAAACTGTACAAAACTGAATAACGAACCAATCAATAAACTGTACAAAACTACAAAAAGAACCAGTCAATAACTGTACAAAACTCAATAAAGAAAAGGTCAATAAACTGTACAAAACTGAATAAAGAACTAGTCAATAAACTGTACAAATCTCAATAAAGAACCAGTCATTAAACTGTACAAAACTCAAGAAAGAACCAGTAAATAAACTGAACAAAACTAAATAAAGAAACAGTCAATAAACTGTACAAAACTATATACATAAACAGTTAATAAAGAACCAGGCAATAAACTGTACAAAACTCAATAAAGAACCAGTCAATAAATTGTGCACAAACTCAATAAAGAAACAGTCAATAAATTGTACAAAACTCAATAAAGAACAGTCAATAAATTGTACACAAACTCAAAAAAGAGCCAGTCAATAAACTGTACAAAACTAAATAAAGAAACAGTCAATAAACTGAACAAAACTAAAAAAACAAACAGTCAATAAACTCTACAAAACTAAATAAACAACCAGTCAATAAATTGTACACAAACTAAATAAAGAAACAGTCAATAAACTGTACAAAACTCAAAAAAGAACCAGTCAATAAACTGTACAAAACACAATAAAGAACCAGTCAATAAACTGTACAAAACTAAATAATGAAACAGTCAATAAACTGTACAAAACTATATACAGAAACAGCTAATAAAGAACCAGTCAATAAACTGTACAAAACTCAATAAAGAACCAGTCAATAAATTGTGCACAAACTCAATAAAGAAACAGTCAATAAACTGTACAAAACTCAATAAAGAACCAGTCAATAAACTGTACAAAACTCAATAAAGAGCCAGTCAATAAACCCTACAAAACTAAATAAAGAAACAGTCAATAAACTGAACAAAACTAAATAAACAAACAGTCAATAAACTGTACAAAACTAAATAAACAACCAGTCAATAAATTGTGCGCAAACTCAATAAAGAAACAGACAATAAACTGTACAAAACTCAAAAAAGAACCAGTCAATAAACTGTACAAAACTAAATAATGAAACAGTCAATACACTGAACAAAACTAAATAAACAAACAGTCAATAAACTGTACAAAACTAAATAAACAACCAGTTAATAAATTGTACACAAGCTAAATAAAGAAACAGTTAATAAACTGTACAAAACTCAATAAAGAACCAGTTAATAAACTCTACAAAACTCAATAAAGAACCAGTCAATAAACTGTACAAAACTAAATAAAGAACCAGTCAATAAACTGTACAAAACTCAATAAAGAACCAGTTAATAAACTGTACAAAACTCAATAAAGAAGCAGTCAATAAACTGTACAAAACTCAATAAAGAACCAGTCAATAAACTGTACAAAACTAAATAAAGAAACAGTCAATAAACTGTACAAAACTATATACAGAATCAGTTAATACAGAACCAGTCAATAAACTGTACAAAACTCAATAAAGAACCAGTCAATAAATTGTGCTCAAACTCAAAAAAGAAACAGTCAATAAACTGTACAAAACTCAATAAAGAACAGTCAATAAATTGTAAACAAACTCAATAAAGAACCAGTCAATAAACTGTAAAAAACTAAATAAAGAAACAGTCAATAAACTGTACAAAACTCAATAAAGAACCAGTCAATAAACTGTACAAAACTACAAAAAGAACTAGTCAATAACTGTACAAAACTCAATAAAGAAAAGGTCAATAAACTGTACAAAACTGAATAAAGAACTAGTCAATAAACTGTACAAATCTCAATAAAGAACCAGTCAATAAACTGTACAAAACTCAAGAAAGAACCAGTAAATAAACTGAACAAAACTAAATAAAGAAACAGTCAATAAACTGTACAAAACTATATACATAAACAGTTAATAAAGAACCAGGCAATAAACTGTACAAAACTCAATAAAGAACCAGTCAATAAATTGTGCACAAACTCAAAAAAGAAACAGTCAATAAATTGTACAAACTCAATAAAGAACAGTCAATAAATTGTACACAAACTCAAAATAGAGCCAGTCAATAAACTGTACAAAACTAAATAAAGAAACAGTCAATAAACTGAACAAAACTAAATAAACAAACAGTCAATAAACTGTACAAAACTAAATAAACAACCAGTCAATAAATTGTGCGCAAACTCAATAAAGAAACAGTCAATAAACTGTACAAAACTCAAAAAAGAACCAGTCAATAAACTGTACAAAACTAAATAAAGAAACAGTCAATACACTGAACAAAACTAAATAAACAAACAGTCAATAAACTGTACAAAACTAAATAAACAACCAGATAATAAATTGTACACAAGCTAAATAAAGAAACAGTCAATAAACTGTACAAAACTCAATAAAGAACCAGTTAATAAACTCTACAAAACTCAATAAAGAACCAGTCAATAAACTGTACAAAACTAAATAAAGAACCAGTCAATAAACTGTACAAAACTCAATAAAGAACCAGTTAATAAACTGTACAAAACTCAATAAAGAAGCAGTCAATAAACTGTACAAAACTCAATAAAGAACCAGTCAATAAACTGTACAAAACTAAATAAAGAAACAGTCAATAAACTGTACAAAACTATATACAGAAACAGTTAATACAGAACCAGTCAATAAACTGTACAAAACTCAATAAAGAACCAGTCATTAAAGTGTCCTCAAACTTAAAAAAGAAACGGACAATAAACTGTACAAAACTCAATAATGAACAGTCAATAAATTGTAAACAAACTCAATAAAGAACCAGTCAATAAACTGTACAAAACTGAATAAAGAACCAGTCAATAAACTGTACAAAACTACAAAAAGAACCAGTCAATAACTGTACAAAACTCAATAAAGAAAAGGTCAATAAACTGTACAAAACTGAATAAAGAACTTGTCAATAAACTGTACAAATCTCAATAAAGAAACAGTCAATAAACTGTACAAAACTCAAGAAAGAACCAGTAAATAAACTGAACAAAACTAAATAAAGAAACAGTCAATAAACTGTACAAAACTATATACATAAACAGTTAATAACGAACCAGGCAATAAACTGTACAAAACTCAATAAAGAACCAGTCAATAAATTGTGCACAAACTCAATAAAGAAACAGTCAATAAATTGTACAAAACTCAATAAAGAACAGTCAATAAATTGTACACAAACTCAAAAAAGAGCCATTCAATAAACTGTACAAAACTAAATAAAGAAACAGTCAATAAACTGAACAAAACTAAAAAAACAAACAGTCAATAAACTCTACAAAACTAAATAAACAACCAGTCAATAAATTGTACACAAACTAAATAAAGAAACAGTCAATAAACTGTACAAAACTCAAAAAAGAACCAGTCAATAAACTGTACAAAACTAAATAAAGAAACAGTCAATAAACTGTACAAAACTCAATAAAGAACCAGTCAATAAACTGTACAAAACTGAATAAAGAACCAGTCAATAATCTGTACAAAACTCAATAAAGAACCAGTCAATAAACTGAACAAAACTCAATAAAGAACCAGTCACTAAACTGCACAAAACTAAATAAAGAAACAGTTAATAAACTGTACGAAACTCAATAAAGAACCAGTCAATAAACTGTACAAAACTGAATAAGAAACCAGTCAATAAACTGTACAAAACTCAATAAAGAACCAGTCAATAAACTGTACAAAACTCAATAAAGAACCAGTCAATAAACTGAACAAAACTAAATAAAGAAACAGTCAATAAACTGTAAAAAACTCAATAAAGAAACAGTCAATAAACTGTACAAAGATAAATAAAGAAACAGTCAATAAACTGTAAAAAACTCAATAAAGAACCAGTCAATAAACTGTACAAAACTCAAAAAAGAACCAGTCAATAAACTGTACAAAACTAAATAAAGAACCAGTCAATAAACTATACAAAACTCAATAAAGAACCAGTCAATAAATTGTACACAAACTAAATAAAAAACAGTCAATAAACTGTACAAAACTCAATAAAGAACCAGTTAATAAACTGTACAAAACTCAATAAAGAACCAGTCAATTAACTGTACAAAACTCAATAAAGAAACAGTCAATAAACTGTACAAAACTCAGTAAAGAACCAGTCAATAAAGTGTACAAAACTGAATTTAAAACCAGTCAATAAACTGTACAAAACTCAATAAAGAACCAGTCAATAAACTGTACAAAACTCAATAAAAAATCAGTTAATAACTGTACAAAACTCAATAAAGAACCAGTCAATAAACTGTACAAAACTAAATAAAGAAACTGTCAATAAACTGTACAAAACTCAATAAAGAACCAGTCAATAAACTGTACAAAACTGAATAACGAACCAGTCAATAAACTGTACAAAACTCAATAAAGAACCAGTCAATAAACTGTACAAAACACAATAAAGAACCAGTCAATAAACTGTACAAAACTAAATAAAGAAACAGTCAATAAACTGTACAAAACTATATACAGAAACAGTTAATAAAGAACCAGTCAATAAACTGTACAAAACTCAACAAAGAACCAGTCAATAAATTGTGCACAAACTCAATAAAGAAACAGTCAATAAACTGTACAAAACTCAATAAAGAACCGGTCAATAAACTGTACAAAACTCATTAAAGAGCCAGTCAATAAACTCTACAAAACTAAATAAAGAAACAGTCAATAAACTGAACAAAACTAAATAAACAAACAGTCAATAAACTGTACAAAACTAAATAAACAACCAGTCAATAAATTGTACACAAACTAAATAAAGAAACAGTCAATAAACTGAACAAAAGTCAATAAAGAACCAGTTAATAAACTGTACAAAACTCAATAAAGAACCAGTCAATAAACTGTACAAAACTAAATAAAGAAACAGTCAATAAACTGTACAAAACTCAATAAAGAACCAGTCAGTAAACTGTACAAAACTGAATAAAGAAGCAGTCAATAAACTGTACAAAACTCAATAAAGAACCAGTCAATAAACTCTACAAAACTCAGTAAAGAAACAGTAAATAAACTGTACAAAACTCAATAAAGAAGCAGTCAATAAACTGTACAAAACTCAATAAAGAACCAGTCAATAAACTGTACAAAACTAAATAAAGAAACAGTCAATAAACTGTACAAAACTATATACAGAAACAGTTAATAAAGAACCAGTCAATAAACGGTACAAAACTAACTAAAGAAACAGTCAATAAACTGTACAACACAGCATAAAGAACCAGTCAATAAACTGTACAAAACTCAATAAAGACACAGTCAAAAACTGTACAAAACTAAATAAAGAAACAGTCAATAAACTGTACAAAACTATATACAGAAACAGTTAATACAGAACCAGTCAATAAACTGTACAAAACTCAATAAAGAACCAGTCAATAAATTGTGCTCAAACTCAAAAAAGAAACAGACAATAAACTGTACAAACTCAACAAAGAACAGTCAATAAATTGAAAACAAACTCAATAAAGAAGCAGTCAATAAACTGTAAAAAACTAAATAAAGAAACAGTCAATAAACTGTACAAAACTGAATAACGAACCAATCAATAAACTGTACAAAACTACAAAAAGAACCAGTCAATAACTGTACAAAACTCAATAAAGAAAAGGTCAATAAACTGTACAAAACTGAATAAAGAACTAGTCAATAAACTGTACAAATCTCAATAAAGAACAAGTCATTAAACTGTACAAAACTCAAGAAAGAACCAGTAAATAAACTGAACAAAACTAAATAAAGAAACAGTCAATAAACTGTACAAAACTATATACATAAACAGTTAATAAAGAACCAGGCAATAAACTGTACAAAACTCAATAAAGAACCAGTCAATAAATTGTGCACAAACTCAATAAAGAAACAGTCAATAAATTGTACAAAACTCAATAAAGAACAGTCAATAAATTGTACACAAACTCAAAAAAGAGCCAGTCAATAAACTGTACAAAACTAAATAAAGAAACAGTCAATAAACTGAACAAAACTAAAAAAACAAACAGTCAATAAACTCTACAAAACTAAATAAACAACCAGTCAATAAATTGTACACAAACTAAATAAAGAAACAGTCAATAAACTGTACAAAACTCAAAAAAGAACCAGTCAATAAACTGTACAAAACACAATAAAGAACCAGTCAATAAACTGTACAAAACTAAATAATGAAACAGTCAATAAACTGTACAAAACTATATACAGAAACAGCTAATAAAGAACCAGTCAATAAACTGTACAAAACTCAATAAAGAACCAGTCAATAAATTGTGCACAAACTCAATAAAGAAACAGTCAATAAACTGTACAAAACTCAATAAAGAACCAGTCAATAAACTGTACAAAACTCAATAAAGAGCCAGTCAATAAACCCTACAAAACTAAATAAAGAAACAGTCAATAAACTGAACAAAACTAAATAAACAAACAGTCAATAAACTGTACAAAACTAAATAAACAACCAGTCAATAAATTGTGCGCAAACTCAATAAAGAAACAGACAATAAACTGTACAAAACTCAAAAAAGAACCAGTCAATAAACTGTACAAAACTAAATAATGAAACAGTCAATACACTGAACAAAACTAAATAAACAAACAGTCAATAAACTGTACAAAACTAAATAAACAACCAGTTAATAAATTGTACACAAGCTAAATAAAGAAACAGTTAATAAACTGTACAAAACTCAATAAAGAACCAGTTAATAAACTCTACAAAACTCAATAAAGAACCAGTCAATAAACTGTACAAAACTAAATAAAGAACCAGTCAATAAACTGTACAAAACTCAATAAAGAACCAGTTAATAAACTGTACAAAACTCAATAAAGAAGCAGTCAATAAACTGTACAAAACTCAATAAAGAACCAGTCAATAAACTGTACAAAACTAAATAAAGAAACAGTCAATAAACTGTACAAAACTATATACAGAATCAGTTAATACAGAACCAGTCAATAAACTGTACAAAACTCAATAAAGAACCAGTCAATAAAGTGTGCTCAAACTCAAAAAAGAAACAGACAATAAACTGTAAAAAACAAAATAAAGAAACAGTCAATAAACTGTACAAAACTGAATAAAGAACCAGTCAATAAACTGTACAAAATTACAAAAAGAACCAGTCAATAACTGTACAAAACTCAATAAAGAAAAGGTCAATAAACTGTACAAAACCGAATAAAGAACTAGTCAATAAACTGTACAAATCTCAATAAAGAACCAGTCAATAAACTGTACAAAACTCAAGAAAGAACCAGTAAATAAACTGAACAAAACTAAATAAAGAAACAGTCAATAAACTGTACAAAACTATATACATAAACAGTTAATAAAGAACCAGGCAATAAACTGTACAAAACTCAATAAAGAACCAGTCAATAAATTGTGCACAAACTCAATAACGAAACAGCCAATAAAATGTACAAAACTCAATAAAGAACAGTCAATAAATTGTACACAAACTCAAAAAAGAGCCAGTCAATAAACTGTACAAAACTAAATAAAGAAACAGTCAATAAACTGAACAAAACTAAAAAAACAAACAGTCAATAAACTCTACAAAACTAAATAAACAACCAGTCAATAAATTGTACACAAACTAAATAAAGAAACAGTCAATAAACTGTACAAAACTCAAAAAAGAACCAGTCAATAAACTGTACAAAACACAATAAAGAACCAGTCAATAAACTGTACAAAACTAAATAAAGAAACAGTCAATAAACTGTACAAAACTATATACAGAAACAGTTAATAAAGAACCAGTCAATAAACTGTACAAAACTCAATAAAGAACCAGTCAATAAATTGTTCACAAACTCAATAAAAAAACAGTCAATAAACTGTACAAAACTCAAAAAAGAACCAGTCAATAAACTGTACAAAACTCAATAAAGAGCCAGTCAATAAACCCTACAAAACTAAATAAAGAAACAGTCAATAAACTGAACAAAACTAAATAAACAAACAGTCAATAAACTGTACAAAACTAAATAAACAACCAGTCAATAAATTGTGCGCAAACTCAATAAAGAAACAGTCAATAAACTGTACAAAACTCGAACAAGAACCAGTCAATAAACTGTACAAAACTAAATAAAGAAACAGTCAATACACTGAACAAAACTAAATAAACAAACAGTCAATAAACTGTACAAAACTAAATAAACAACCAGTTAATAAATTGTACACAAGCTAAATAAAGAAACAGTCAATAAACTGTACAAAACTCAATAAAGAACCAGTTAATAAACTCTACAAAACTCAATAAAGAACCAGTCAATAAACTGTACAAACCTAAATAAAGAACCAGTCAATAAACTGTACAAAACTCAATAAAGAACCAGTCAATAAACTGTACAAAACACAATAAAGAACCAGTCAATAAACTGTACAAAACTAAATAAAGAAACAGTCAATAAACTGTACAAAACTATATACAGAAACAGTTAATAAAGAACCAGTCAATAAACTGTACAAAACTCAATAAAGAACCAGTAAATAAATTGTGCACAAACTCAATAAAGAAACAGTCAATAAACTGTACAAAACTCAATAAAGAACCAGTCAATAAACTGTACAAAACTCAATAAAGAGCCAGTCAATAAACCCTACAAAACTAAATAAAGAAACAGTCAATAAACTGAACAAAACTAAATAAACAAACAGTCAATAAACTGTACAAAACTAAATAAACAACCAGTCAATAAATTGTGCGCAAACTCAATAAAGAAACAGTCAATAAACTGTACAAAACTCAAAAAAGAACCAGTCAATAAACTGAACAAAACTCAATAAAGAACCAGTTAATAAACTGTACAAAACTCAATAAAGAACCAGTAAATAAACTGTACAAAACTAAATAAAGAAACAGTCAATAAACTGTACAAAACTCAATAAAGAACCAGTCAATAAACTGTACAAAACTGAATAAAGAACCAGTCAATAAACTGTACAAAACTCAATAAAGAACCAGTCAATAAACTGTACAAAACTCAGTAAAGAAACAGTAAATAAACTGTACAAAACTCAATAAAGAAGCAGTCAATAAACTGTACAAAACTCAATAAAGAACCAGTCAATAAACTGTACAAAACTAAATAAAGAAACAGTCAATAAACTGTACAAAACTATATACAGAAACAGTCAATAAACTGTACAAAACTATATACAGAAACAGTTAATAAAGAACCACTCAATAAACGGTACAAATTCAATAAAGAACCAGTCAATAAATTGTGCACAAACTCAAAATAGATACAGTCAATAAACTGTACAAAACTCAACAAAGAACAGTCGATAAATTGTACACAAACTCAATAAAGAACCAGTCAACAAACTGTACAAAACTAACTAAAGAAACAGTCAATAAACTGTACAACACAGCATAAAGAACCAGTCAATAAACTGTAAAAAACTCAATAAAGAACCAGTCAAAAACTGTACAAAACTAAAAAAAGAAACAGTCAATACACTGTACAAAACTATATACAGAAACAGTTAATACAGAACCAGTCAATAAACTGTACAAAACTCAATAAAGAACCAGTCAATAAATTGTGCTCAAACTCAAAAAAGAAACAGACAATAAACTGTACAAAACTCAACAAAGAACAGTCAATAAATTGAAAACAAACTCAATAAAAAAGCAGTCAATAAACAGTAAAAAACTAAATAAAGAAACAGTCAATAAACTGTACAAAACTGAATAAGGAACCAATCAATAAACTGTACAAAACTACAAAAAGAACCAGTCAATAACTGTACAAAACTCAATAAAGAAAAGGTCAATAAACTGTACAAAACTGAATAAAGAACTAGTCAATAAACTGTACAAATCTCAATAAAGAACCAGTCATTGAACTGTACAAAACTCAAGAAAGAACCAGTAAATAAACTGAACAAAACTAAATAAACAACCAGTCAATAAATTGTGCGCAAACTCAATAAAGAAACAGTCAATAAACTGTACAAAACTCGAACAAGAACCAGTCAATAAACTGTACAAAACTAAATAAAGAAACAGTCAATACACTGAACAAAACTAAATAAACAAACAGTCAATAAACTGTACAAAACTAAATAAACAACCAGTTAATAAATTGTACACAAGCTAAATAAAGAAACAGTCAATAAACTGTACAAAACTCAATAAAGAACCAGTTAATAAACTCTACAAAACTCAATAAAGAACCAGTCAATAAACTGTACAAACCTAAATAAAGAACCAGTCAATAAACTGTACAAAACTCAATAAAGAACCAGTCAATAAACTGTACAAAACACAATAAAGAACCAGTCAATAAACTGTACAAAACTAAATAAAGAAACAGTCAATAAACTGTACAAAACTATATACAGAAACAGTTAATAAAGAACCAGTCAATAAACTGTACAAAACTCAATAAAGAACCAGTAAATAAATTGTGCACAAACTCAATAAAGAAACAGTCAATAAACTGTACAAAACTCAATAAAGAACCAGTCAATAAACTGTACAAAACTCAATAAAGAGCCAGTCAATAAACCCTACAAAACTAAATAAAGAAACAGTCAATAAACTGAACAAAACTAAATAAACAAACAGTCAATAAACTGTACAAAACTAAATAAACAACCAGTCAATAAATTGTGCGCAAACTCAATAAAGAAACAGTCAATAAACTGTACAAAACTCAAAAAAGAACCAGTCAATAAACTGAACAAAACTCAATAAAGAACCAGTTAATAAACTGTACAAAACTCAATA
Organism: Limnoperna fortunei; assembly: GCA_944474755.1. Lineage (NCBI taxonomy): Eukaryota > Metazoa > Mollusca > Bivalvia > Mytilida > Modiolidae > Limnoperna > Limnoperna fortunei. The sequence continues at coordinate 22,210,581 of OX104118.1, read as the reverse complement.
AAGAACCAGTAAATAAACTGTACAAAACTAAATAAAGAAACAGTCAATAAACTGTACAAAACTCAATAAAGAACCAGTCAGTAAACTGTACAAAACTGAATAAAGAACCAGTCAATAAACTGTACAAAACTCAATAAAGAACCAGTCAATAAACTGTACAAAACTCAGTAAAGAAACAGTAAATAAACTGTACAAAACTCAATAAAGAAGCAGTCAATAAACTGTACAAAACTCAATAAAGAACCAGTCAATAAACTGTACAAAACTAAATAAAGAAACAGTCAATAAACTGTACAAAACTATATACAGAAACAGTCAATAAACTGTACAAAACTATATACAGAAACAGTTAATAAAGAACCACTCAATAAACGGTACAAATTCAATAAAGAACCAGTCAATAAATTGTGCACAAACTCAAAATAGATACAGTCAATAAACTGTACAAAACTCAACAAAGAACAGTCGATAAATTGTACACAAACTCAATAAAGAACCAGTCAACAAACTGTACAAAACTAACTAAAGAAACAGTCAATAAACTGTACAACACAGCATAAAGAACCAGTCAATAAACTGTAAAAAACTCAATAAAGAACCAGTCAAAAACTGTACAAAACTAAAAAAAGAAACAGTCAATACACTGTACAAAACTATATACAGAAACAGTTAATACAGAACCAGTCAATAAACTGTACAAAACTCAATAAAGAACCAGTCAATAAATTGTGCTCAAACTCAAAAAAGAAACAGACAATAAACTGTACAAAACTCAACAAAGAACAGTCAATAAATTGAAAACAAACTCAATAAAAAAGCAGTCAATAAACAGTAAAAAACTAAATAAAGAAACAGTCAATAAACTGTACAAAACTGAATAAGGAACCAATCAATAAACTGTACAAAACTACAAAAAGAACCAGTCAATAACTGTACAAAACTCAATAAAGAAAAGGTCAATAAACTGTACAAAACTGAATAAAGAACTAGTCAATAAACTGTACAAATCTCAATAAAGAACCAGTCATTGAACTGTACAAAACTCAAGAAAGAACCAGTAAATAAACTGAACAAAACTAAATAAAGAAACAGTCAATAAACTGTACAAAACTATATACATAAACAGTTAATAAAGAACCAGGCAATAAACTGTACAAAACTCAATAAAGAACCAGTCAATAAATTGTGCACAAACTCAATAAAGAAACAGTCAATAAATTGTACAAAACTCAATAAAGAACAGTCAATAAATTGTACACAAACTCAAAAAAGAGCCAGTCAATAAACTGTACAAAACTAAATAAAGAAACAGTCAATAAACTGAACAAAACTAAAAAAACAAACAGTCAATAAACTCTACAAAACTAAATAAACAACCAGTCAATAAATTGTACACAAACTAAATAAAGAAACAGTCAATAAACTGTACAAAACTCAAAAAAGAACCAGTCAATAAACTGTACAAAACACAATAAAGAACCAGTCAATAAACTGTACAAAACTAAATAAAGAAACAGTCAATAAACTGTACAAAACTATATACAGAAACAGTTAATAAAGAACCAGTCAATAAACTGTACAAAACTCAATAAAGAACCAGTCAATAAATTGTGCACAAACTCAATAAAGAAACAGTCAATAAACTGTACAAAACTCAATAAAGAACCAGTCAATAAACTGTACAAAACTCAATAAAGAGCCAGTCAATAAACCCTACAAAACTAAATAAAGAAACAGTCAATAAACTGAACAAAACTAAATAAACAAACAGTCAATAAACTGTACAAAACTAAATAAACAACCAGTCAATAAATTGTGCGCAAACTCAATAAAGAAACAGTCAATAAACTGTACAAAACTCAAAAAAGAACCAGTCAATAAACTGTACAAAACTAAATAATGAAACAGTCAATACACTGAACAAAACTAAATAAACAAACAGTCAATAAACTGTACAAAACTAAATAAACAACCAGTTAATAAATTGTACACAAGCTAAATAAAGAAACAGTCAATAAACTGTACAAAACTCAATAAAGAACCAGTTAATAAACTCTACAAAACTCAATAAAGAACCAGTCAATAAACTGTACAAAACTAAATAAAGAACCAGTCAATAAACTGTACAAAACTCAATAAAGAACCAGTTAATAAACTGTAGAAAACTCAATAAAGAAGCAGTCAATAAACTGTACAAAACTCAATAAAAAACCAGTCAATAAACTGTACAAAACTAAATAAAGAAACAGTCAATAAACTGTACAAAACTATATACAGAAACAGTTAATACAGAACCAGTCAATAAACTGTACAAAACTCAATAAAGAACCAGTCAATAAAGTGTGCTCAAACTCAAAAAAGAAACAGACAATAAACTGTACAAAACTCAATAATGAACAGTCAATAAATTGTAAACAAACTCAATAAAGAACCAGTCAATAAACTGTAAAAAACAAAATAAAGAAACAGTCAATAAACTGTACAAAACTGAATAAAGAACCAGTCAATAAACTGTACAAAATTACAAAAAGAACCAGTCAATAACTGTACAAAACTCAATAAAGAAAAGGTCAATAAACTGTACAAAACTGAATAAAGAACTAGTCAATAAACTGTACAAATCTCAATAAAGAACCAGTCAATAAACTGTACAAAACTCAAGAAAGAACCAGTAAATAAACTGAACAAAACTAAATAAAGAAACAGTCAATAAACTGTACAAAACTATATACATAAACAGTTAATAAAGAACCAGGCAATAAACTGTACAAAACTCAATAAAGAACCAGTCAATAAATTGTGCACAAACTCAATAAAGAAACAGCCAATAAATTGTACAAAACTCAATAAAGAACAGTCAATAAATTGTACACAAACTCAAAAAAGAGCCAGTCAATAAACTGTACAAAACTAAATAAAGAAACAGTCAATAAACTGAACAAAACTAAAAAAACAAACAGTCAATAAACTCTACAAAACTAAATAAACAACCAGTCAATAAATTGTACACAAACTAAATAAAGAAACAGTCAATAAACTGTACAAAACTCAAAAAAGAACCAGGCAATAAACTGTACAAAACACAATAAAGAACCAGTCAATAAACTGTACAAAACTAAATAAAGAAACAGTCAATAAACTGTACAAAACTATATACAGAAACAGTTAATAAAGAACCAGTCAATAAACTGTACAAAACTCAATAAAGAACCAGTCAATAAATTGTGCACAAACTCAATAAAAAAACAGTCAATAAACTGTACAAAACTCAAAAAAGAACCAGTCAATAAACTGTACAAAACTCAATAAAGAGCCAGTCAATAAACCCTACAAAACTAAATAAAGAAACAGTCAATAAACTAAACAAAACTAAATAAACAAACAGTCAATAAACTGTACAAAACTAAATAAACAGCCAGTCAATAAATTGTGCGCAAACTCAATAAAGAAACAGTCAATAAACTGTACAAAACTCAAACAAGAACCAATCAATAAACTGTACAAAACTAAATAAAGAAACAGTCAATACACTGAACAAAACTAAATGAACAAACAGTCAATAAACTGTACAAAACTAAATAAACAACCAGTTAATAAATTGTACACAAGCTAAATAAAGAAACAGTCAATAAACTGTACAAAACTCAATAAAAACCAGTTAATAAACTCTACAAAACTCAATAAAGAACCAGTCAATAAACTGTACAAACCTAAATAAAGAACAAGTCAATAAACTGTACAAAACTCAATAAAGAACCAGTCAATAAACTGTACAAAACACAATAAAGAACCAGTCAATAAACTGTACAAAACTAAATAAAGAAACAGTCAATAAACTGTACAAAACTATATACAGAAACAGTTAATAAAGAACCAGTCAATAAACTGTACAAAACTCAATAAAGAACCAGTAAATAAATTGTGCACAAACTCAATAAAGAAACAGTCAATAAACTGTACACAAACTCAATAAAGAACCAGTCAATAAACTGTACAAAACTCAATAAAGAGCCAGTCAATAAACCCTACAAAACTAAATAAAGAAACAGTCAATAAACTGAACAAAACTAAATAAACAAACAGTCAATAAACTGTACAAAACTAAATAAACAACCAGTTAATAAATTGTACACAAGCTAAATAAAGAAACAGTCAATAAACTGTACAAAACTCAATAAAGAACCAGTTAATAAACTCTACAAAACTCAATAAAGAACCAGTCAATAAACTGTACAAAACTAAATAAAGAACCAGTCAATAAACTGTACAAAACTCAATAAAGAACCAGTTAATAAGCTGCACAAAACTCAATAAAGAAACAGTCAATAAACTGTACAAAACTCAATAAAGAACCAGTCAAAAACTGTACAAAACTAAATAAAGAAACAGTCAATAAATTGTCCAAAACTATATACAGAAACAGTTAATACAGAACCAGTCAATAAACTGTACACAACTCAATAAAGAACCAGTCAATAAATTGTGCTCAAACTCAATAAAGAAACAGTCAATAAACTGTACAAAACTCAATAAAGAACCAGTCAAAAACTGTACAAAACTAAATAAAGAAACAGTCAATAAACTGTCCAAAACTATATACAGAAACAGTTAATACAGAACCAGTCAATAAACTGTACACAACTCAATAAAGAACCAGTCAATAAATTGTGCTCAAACTCAAAAAAGAAACAGACAATAAACTGTACAAAACTCAATAAAGAACAGTCAATAAATTGTAAACAAACTCAATAAAGAACCAGTCAATAAACTGTAAAAAACTAAATAAAGAAGCAGTCAATAAACTGTACAAAACTCAATAAAGAACCAGTCAATAAACTGTACAAAACTAAATAAAGAAACAGTCAATAAACTGTACAAAACTATATACAGAAACAGTTAATACAGAACCAGTCAATAAACTGTACAAAACTCAATAAAGAACCAGTCAATAAAGTGTGCTCAAACTCAAAAAAGAAACAGACAATAAACTGTACAAAACTCAATAATGAACAGTCAATAAATTGTAAACAAACTCAATAAAGAACCAGTCAAAAAACTGTAAAAAACAAAATAAAGAAACAGTCAATAAACTGTACAAAACTGAATAAAGAACCAGTCAATAAACTGTACAAAATTACAAAAAGAACCAGTCAATAACTGTACAAAACTCAATAAAGAAAAGGTCAATAAACTGTACAAAACTGAATAAAGAACTAGTCAATAAACTGTACAAATCTCAATAAAGAACCAGTCAATAAACTGTACAAAACTCAAGAAAGAACCAGTAAATAAACTGAACAAAACTAAATAAAGAAACAGTCAATAAACTGTACAAAACTATATACATAAACAGTTAATAAAGAACCAGGCAATAAACTGTACAAAACTCAATAAAGAACCAGTCAATAAATTGTGCACAAACTCAATAAAGAAACAGCCAATAAATTGTACAAAACTCAATAAAGAACAGTCAATAAATTGTACACAAACTCAAAAAAGAGCCAGTCAATAAACTGTACAAAACTAAATAAAGAAACCGTCAATAAACTGAACAAAACTAAAAAAACAAACAGTCAATAAACTCTACAAAACTAAATAAACAACCAGTCAATAAATTGTACACAAACTAAATAAAGAAACAGTCAATAAACTGTACAAAACTCAAAAAAGAACCAGGCAATAAACTGTACAAAACACAATAAAGAACCAGTCAATAAACTGTACAAAACTAAATAAAGAAACAGTCAATAAACTGTACAAAACTATATACAGAAACAGTTAATAAAGAACCAGTCAATAAACTGTACAAAACTCAATAAAGAACCAGTCAATAAATTGTGCACAAACTCAATAAAAAAACAGTCAATAAACTGTACAAAACTCAAAAAAGAACCAGTCAATAAACTGTACAAAACTCAATAAAGAGCCAGTCAATAAACCCTACAAAACTAAATAAAGAAACAGTCAATAAACTCAACAAAACTAAATAAACAAACAGTCAATAAACTGTACAAAACTAAATAAACAACCAGTCAATAAATTGTGCGCAAACTCAATAAAGAAACAGTCAATAAACTGTACAAAACTCAAACAAGAACCAGTCAATAAACTGTACAAAACTAAATAAAGAAACAGTCAATACACTGAACAAAACTAAATGAACAAACAGTCAATAAACTGTACAAAACTAAATAAACAACCAGTTAATAAATTGTACACAAGCTAAATAAAGAAACAGTCAATAAACTGTACAAAACTCAATAAAAACCAGTTAATAAACTCTACAAAACTCAATAAAGAACCAGTCAATAAACTGTACAAACCTAAATAAAGAACAAGTCAATAAACTCTACAAAACTCAATAAAGAACCAGTCAATAAACTGTACAAAACACAATAAAGAACCAGTCAATAAACTGTACAAAACTAAATAAAGAAACAGTCAATAAACTGTACAAAACTATATACAGAAACAGTTAATAAAGAACCAGTCAATAAACTGTACAAAACTCAATAAAGAACCAGTAAATAAATTGTGCACAAACTCAATAAAGAAACAGTCAATAAACTGTACACAAACTCAATAAAGAACCAGTCAATAAACTGTACAAAACTCAATAAAGAGCCAGTCAATAAACCCTACAAAACTAAATAAAGAAACAGTCAATAAACTGAACAAAACTAAATAAACAAACAGTCAATAAACTGTACAAAACTAAATAAACAACCAGTCAATAAATTGTGCGCAAACTCAATAAAGAAACAGTCAATAAACTGTACAAAACTCAAAAAAGAACCAGTCAATAAACTGTACAAAACTAAATAAAGAAACAGTCAATACACTGAACAAAACTAAATAAACAAACAGTCAATAAACTGTACAAAACTAAATAAACAACCAGTTAATAAATTGTACACAAGCTAAATAAAGAAACAGTCAATAAACTGTACAAAACTCAATAAAGAACCAGTTAATAAACTCTACAAAACTCAATAAAGAACCAGTCAATAAACTGTACAAAACTAAATAAAGAACCAGTCAATAAACTGTACAAAACTCAATAAAGAACCAGTTAATAAGCTGCACAAAACTCAATAAAGAAACAGTCAATAAACTGTACAAAACTCAATAAAGAACCAGTCAAAAACTGTACAAAACTAAATAAATAAACAGTCAATAAACTGTCCAAAACTATATACAGAAACAGTTAATACAGAACCAGTCAATAAACTGTACACAACTCAATAAAGAACCAGTCAATAAATTGTGCTCAAACTCAAAAAAGAAACAGACAATAAACTGTACAAAACTCAATAAAGAACAGTCAATAAATTGTAAACAAACTCAATAAAGAACCAGTCAATAAACTGTAAAAAACTAAATAAAGAAACAGTCAATAAACTGTACAAAACTGAATAAAGAACCAGTCAATAAACTGTACAAAACTACAAAAAGAACCAGTCAATAACTGTACAAAAGTCAATAAAGAAAAGGTCAATAAACTGTACAAAACTGAATAAAGAACTAGTCAATAAACTGTACAAATCTCAATAAAGAACCAGTCAATAAACTCTACAAAACTCAAGAAAGAACCAGTAAATAAACTGAACAAAACTAAATAAAGAAACAGTCAATAAACTGTACAAAACTATATACATAAACAGTTAATAAAGAACCAGGCAATAAACTGTACAAAATTCAATAAAGAACCAGTCAATAAATTGTGCACAAACTCAATAAAGAAACAGTCAATAAATTGTACAAAACTCAATAAAGAACAGTCAATAAATTGTACACAAACTCAAAAAAGAGCCAGTCATTAAACTGTACAAAACTAAATAAAGAAACAGTCAATAAACTGAACAAAACTAAAAAAACAAACAGTCAATAAACTCTACAAAACTAAATAAACAACCAGTCAATAAATTGTACACAAACTAAATAAAGAAACAGTCAATAAACTGTACAAAACTCAAAAAAGAACCAGTCAATAAACTGTACAAAACACAATAAAGAACCAGTCAATAAACTGTACAAAACTAAATAAAGAAACAGTCAATAAACTGTACAAAACTATATACAGAAACAGTTAATAAAGAACCAGTCAATAAACTGTACAAAACTCAATAAAGAACCAGTAAATAAATTGTGCACAAACTCAATAAAGAAACAGTCAATAAATTGTGCACAAACTCAATAAAGAAACAGTCAATAAACTGTACAAAACTCAATAAAGAACCAGTCAATAAACTGTACAAAACTCAATAAAGAGCCAGTCAATAAACCCTTCAAAACTAAATAAAGAAACAGTCAATAAACTGAACAAAACTAAATAAACAAACAGTCAATAAACTGTACAAAACTAAATAAACAACCAGTCAATAAATTGTGCGCAAACTCAATAAAGAAACAGTCAATAAACTGTACAAAACTCAAAAAAGAACCAGTCAATAAACTGTACAAAACTAAATAAAGTAACAGTCAATACACTGAACAAAACTAAATAAACAAACAGTCAATAAACTGTACAAAACTAAATAAACAACCAGTTAATAAATTGTACACAAGCTAAATAAAGAAACAGTCAATAAACTGTGCAAAACTCAATAAAGAACCAGTTAATAAACTCTACAAAACTCAATAAAGAACCAGTCAATAAACTGTACAAAACTAAATAAAGAACCAGTCAATAAACTGTACAAAACTCAAAAAAGAACCAGTTAATAAGCTGCACAAAACTCAATAAAGAAGCAGTCAATAAACTGTACAAAACTCAATAAAGAACCAGTCAAAAACTGTACAAAACTAAATAAAGAAACAGTCAATAAACTGTACAAAACTATATACAGAAACAGTTAATACAGAACCAGTCAATAAACTGTACAAAACTCAATAAAGAACCAGTCAATAAATGGTGCTCAAACTCAAAAAAGAAACAGACAATAAACTGTACAAAACTCAATAAAGAACAGTCAATAAATTGTAAACAAACTCAATAAAGAACCAGTCAATAAACTGTAAAAAACTAAATAAAGAAACAGTCAATAAACTGTACAAAACTGAATAAAGAACCAGTCAATAAACTGTACAAAACTACAAAAAGAACCAGTCAATAACTGTACAAAACTCAATAAAGAAAAGGTCAATAAACTGTACAAAACTGAATAAAGAACTAGTCAATAAACTGTACAAATCTCAATAAAGAACCAGTCAATAAACTGTACAAAACTCAAGAAAGAACCAGAAAATAAACTGAACAAAACTAAATAAAGAAACAGTCAATAAACTGTACAAAACTATATACATAAACAGTTAATAAAGAACCAGGCAATAAACTGTACAAAACTCAATAAAGAACCAGTCAATAAATTGTGCACAAACTCAATAAAGAAACAGTCAATAAATTGTACAAACTCAATAAAGAACAGTCAATAAATTGTACACAAACTCAAAAAAGAGCCAGTCAATAAACTGTACAAAACTAAATAAAGAAACAGTCAATAAACTGAACAAAACTAAAAAAACAAACAGTCAATAAACTCTACAAAACTAAATAAACAACCAGTCAATAAATTGTACACAAACTAAATAAAGAAACAGTCAATAAACTGTACAAAACACAATAAAGAACCAGTCAATAAACTGTACAAAACTAAATAAAGAAACAGTCAATAAACTGTACAAAACTATATACAGAAACAGTTGATAAAGAACCAGTCAATAAACTGTACAAAACTCAATAAAGAACCAGTCAATAAATTGTGCACAAACTCAATAAAGAAACAGTCAATAAACTGTACAAAACTCAATAAAGAACCAGTCAATAAACTGTACAAAACTCAATAAAGAGCCAGTCAATAAACCCTACAAAACTAAATAAAGAAACAGTCAATAAACTGAACAAAACTAAATAAACAAACAGTCAATAAACTGTACAAAACTAAATAAACAACCAGTCAATAAATTGTGCGCAAACTCAATAAAGAAACAGTCAATAAACTGTACAAAACTCAAAAAAGAACCAGTCAATAAACTGTACAAAACTAAATAAAGAAACAGTCAATACACTGAACAAAACTAAATAAACAAACAGTCAATAAACTGTACAAAACTAAATAAACAACCAGTTAATAAATTGTACACAAGCTAAATAAAGAAACAGTCAATAAACTGTACAAAACTCAATAAAGAACCAGTTAATAAACTCTACAAAACTCAATAAAGAACCAGTCAATAAACTGTACAAAACTAAATAAAGAACCAGTCAATAAACTCTACAAAACTCAATAAAGAACCAGTTAATAAACTGTACAAAACTCAATAAAGAAGCAGTCAATAAACTGTACAAAACTCAATAAAGAACCAGTCAATAAACTGTACAAAACTAAATAAAGAAACAGTCAATAAACTGTACAAAACTATATACAGAAACAGTTAATACAGAACCAGTCAATAAACTGTACAAAACTCAATAAAGAACCAGTCAATAAAGTGTCCTCAAACTTAAAAAAGAAACAGACAATAAACTGTACAAAACTCAATAATGAACAGTCAATAAATTGTAAACAAACTCAATAAAGAACCAGTCAATAAACTGTACAAAACTGAATAAAGAACCAGTCAATAAACTGTACAAAACTACAAAAAGAACCAGTCAATAACTGTACAAAACTCAATAAAGAAAAGGTCAATAAACTGTACAAAACTGAATAAAGAACTTGTCAATAAACTGTACAAATCTCAATAAAGAACCAGTCAATAAACTGTACAAAACTCAAGAAATAACCAGTAAATAAACTGAACAAAACTAAACAAAGAAACAGTCAATAAACTGTACAAAACTATATACATAAACAGTTAATAACGAACCAGGCAATAAACTGTACAAAACTCAATAAAGAACCAGTCAATAAATTGTGCACAAACTCAATAAAGAAACAGTCAATAAATTGTACAAAACTCAATAAAGAACAGTCAATAAATTGTACACAAACTCAAAAAAGATCCAGTCAATAAACTGTACAAAACTAAATAAAGAAACAGTCAATAAACTGAACAAAACTAAAAAAACAAACAGTCAATAAACTCTACAAAACTAAATAAACAACCAGTCAATAAATTGTACACAAACTAAATAAAGAAACAGTCAATAAACTGTACAAAACTCAAAAAAGAAGCAATTAATAAACTGTACAAAACTCAATAAAGAACCAGTCAATAAACTGTACAAAACTAAATAAAGAACCAGTCAATAAACTGTACAAAACTCAATAAAGAACCAGTCAATAAACTGTACAAAACTGAATAAAGAACCAGTCAATAATCTGTACAAAACTCAATAAAGAACCAGTCAATAAACTGTACAAAACTCAATAAAGAACCAGTCACTAAACTGCACAAAACTAAATAAAGAAACAGTTAATAAACTGTACGAAACTCAATAAAGAACCAGTCAATAAACTGTACAAAACTGAATAAAGAACCAGTCAATAAACTGTACAAAACTCAATAAAGAACCAGTCAATAAACTGTACAAAACTCAATAAAGAACCAGTCAATAAACTGAACAAAACTAAATAAAGAAACAGTCAATAAACTGTAAAAAACTCAATAAAGAAACAGTCAATAAACTGTACAAAGATAAATAAAGAAACAGTCAATAAACTGTAAAAAACTCAATAAAGAACCAGTCAATAAACTGTACAAAACTCAAAAAAGAACCAGTCAATAAACTGTACAAAACTAAATAAAGAACCAGTCAATAAACTATACAAAACTCAATAAAGAACCAGTCAATAAATTGTACACAAACTAAATAAAGAAACAGTCAATAAACTGTACAAAACTCAATAAAGAACCAGTTAATAAACTGTACAAAACTCAATAAAGAACCAGTCAATTAACTGTACAAAACTCAATAAAGAAACAGTCAATAAACTGTACAAAACTCAGTAAAGAACCAGTCAATAAAGTGTACAAAACTGAATTTAAAACCAGTCAATAAACAGTACAAAACTGAATTTAAAACCAGTCAATAAACTGTACAAAACTCAATAAAGAACCAGTCAATAAACTGTACAAAACTCAATAAAAAATCAGTTAATAACTGTACAAAACTCAATAAAGAACAAGTCAATAAACTGTACAAAACTAAATAAAGAAACTGTCAATAAACTGTACAAAACTCAATAAAGAACCAGTCAATAAACTGTACAAAACTGAATAACGAACCAGTCAATAAACAGTACAAAACTCAATAAAGAACCAGTCAATAAACTGTACAAAACACAATAAAGTACCAGTCAATAAACTGTACAAAACTAAATAAAGAAACAGTCAATAAACTGTACAAAACTATATACAGAAACAGTTAATAAAGAACCAGTCAATAAACTGTACAAAACTCAACAAAGAACCAGTCAATAAATTGTGCACAAACTCAATAAAGAAACAGTCAATAAACTGTACAAAACACAATAAAGAACCAGTCAATAAACTGTACAAAACTCATTAAAGAGCCAGTCAATAAACTCTACAAAACTAAATAAAGAAACAGTCAATAAACTGAACAAAACTAAATAAACAAACAGTCAATAAACTGTACAAAACTAAATAAACAACCAGTCAATAAATTGTACACAAACTAAATAAAGAAACAGTCAATAAACTGAACAAAACTCAATAAAGAACCAGTCAATAAACTGTACAAAACTCAATAAAGAACCAGTCAATAAACTGTACAAAACTAAATAAAGAAACAGTCAATAAACTGTACAAAACTCAATAAAGAACCAGTCAGTAAACTGTACAAAACTGAATAAAGAACCAGTCAATAAACTGTACAAAACTCAATAAAGAACCAGTCAATAAACTGTACAAAACTCAGTAAAGAAACAGTAAATAAACTGTACAAAACTCAATAAAGAAGCAGTCAATAAACTGTACAAAACTCAATAAAGAACCAGTCAATAAACTGTACAAAACTAAATAAAGAAACAGTCAATAAACTGTACAAAACTATATACAGAAACAGTTAATAAAGAACCAGTCAATAAACGGTACAAATTCAATAAAGAACCAGTCAATAAATTGTGCACAAACTCAAAATAGATACAGTCAATAAACTGTACAAAACTCAATTAAGAACAGCCAATAAATTGAAAACAAACTCAATAAAGAAGCAGTCAATAAACTGTAAAAAACTAAATAAAGAAACAGTCAATAAACTGTACAAAATTGAATAAAGAACCAATCAATAAACTGTACAAAACTACAAAAAGAACCAGTCAATAACTGTACAAAACTCAATAAAGAAAAGGTCAATAAACTGTACAAAACTGAATAAAGAACTAGTCAATAAACTGTAAAAATCTCAATAAAGAACAAGTCATTAAACTGTACAAAACTCAAGAAAGAACCAGTAAATAAACTGAACAAAACTAAATAAAGAAACAGTCAATAAACTGTACAAAACTATATACATAAACAGTTAATAAAGAACCAGGCAATAAACTGTACAAAACTCAATAAAGAACCAGTCAATAAATTGTGCACAAACTCAATAAAGAAACAGTCAATAAATTGTACAAAACTCAATAAAGAACAGTCAATAAATTGTACACAAACTCAAAAAAGAGCCAGTCAATAAACTGTACAAAACTAAATAAAGAAACATTCAATAAACTGAACAAAACTAAAAAAACAAACAGTCAATAAACTCTACAAAACTAAATAAACAACCAGTCAATAAATTGTACACAAACTAAATAAAGAAACAGTCAATAAACTGTACAAAACTCAAAAAAGAACCAGTCAATAAACTGTACAAAACACAATAAAGAACCAGTCAATAAACTCTACAAAACTAAATAAAGAAACAGTCGATAAACTGTACAAAACTATATACAGAAACAGTTAATAAAGAACCAGTCAATAAACTGTACAAAACACAATAAAGAACCAGTCAATAAATTGTGCACAAACTCAATAAAGAAACAGTCAATAAACTGTACAAAACTCAATAAAGAACCAGTCAATAAACTGTACAAAACTCAATAAAGAGCCAGTCAATAAACCCTACAAAACTAAATAAAGAAACAGTCAATAAACTGAACAAAACTAAATAAACAAACAGTCAATAAACTGTACAAAACTAAATAAACAACCAGTCAATAAATTGTGCGCGCAAACTCAATAAAGAAACAGTCAATAAACTGTACAAAACTCAAAAAAGAACCAGTCAATAAACTGTACAAAACTAAATAATGAAACAGTCAATACACTGAACAAAACTAAATAAACAAACAGTCAATAAACTGTACAAAACTAAATAAACAACCAGTTAATAAATTGTACACAAGCTAAATAAAGAAACAGTCAATAAACTGTACAAAACTCAATAAAGAACCAGTTTATAAACTCTTCAAAACTCAATAAAGAACCAGTCAATAAACTGTACAAAACTAAATAAAGAACCAGTCAATAAACTGTACAAAACTCAATAAAGAAGCAGTCAATAAACTGTACAAAACTCAATAAAGAACCAGTCAATAAACTGTACAAAACTAAATAAAGAAACAGTCAATAAACTGTACAAAACTATATACAGAAACAGTTAATACAGAACCAGTCAATAAACTGTACAAAACTCAATAAAGAACCAGTCAATAAAGTGTGCTCAAACTCAAAAAAGAAACAGACAATAAACTGTACAAAACTCAATAATGAACAGCCAATAAATTGTAAACAAACTCAATAAAGAACCAGTCAATAAACTGTAAAAAACTAAATAAAGAAACAGTCAATAAACTGTACAAAACTGAATAAATAACCAGTCAATAAACTGTACAAAACTACAAAAAGAACCAGTCAATAACTGTACAAAACTCAATAAAGAAAAGGTCAATAAACTGTACAAAACTGAATAAAGAACTAGTCAATAAACTGTACAAATCTCAATAAAGAACCAGTCAATAAACTGTACAAAACTCAAGAAAGAACCAGTAAATAAACTGAACAAAACTAAATAAAGAAACAGTCAATAAACTGTACAAAACTATATACATAAACAGTTAATAACGAACCTGGCAATAAACTGTACAAAACTCAATAAAGAACCAGTCAATAAGTTGTGCACAAACTCAATAAAGAAACAGTCAATAAATTGTACAAAACTCAATAAAGAACAGTCAATAAATTGTACACAAACTCAAAAAAGAGCCAGTCAATAAACTGTACAAAACTAAATAAAGAAACAGTCAATAAACTGAACAAAACTAAAAAGACAAACAGTCAATAAACTCTACAAAACTAAATAAACAACCAGTCAATAAATTGTACACAAACTAAATAAAGAAACAGTCAATAAACGGTACAAAACTCAAAAAAGAAGCAATTAATAAACTGTACAAAACTCAATAAAGAACCGGTCAATAAACTATACAAAACTAAATAAAGAAACAGTCAATAAACTGTACAAAACTCAATAAAGAACCAGTCAATAAACTGTACAAAACTGAATAAAGAACCAGTCAATAATCTGTACAAAACTCAATAAAGAAGCAGTCAATAAACTGTACAAAACTCAATAAAGAACCAGTCACTAAACTGCACAAAACTAAATAAAGAAACAGTTAATAAACTGTACGAAACTCAATAAAGAACCAGTCAATAAACTGTACAAAACTGAATAAAGAACCAGTCAATAAACTGTACAAAACTCAATAAAGAACCAGTCAATATACTGTACAAAACTCAATAAAGAACCAGTCAATAAACTGAACAAAACTAAATAAAGAAACAGTCAATAAACTGTAAAAAACTCAATAAAGAAACAGTCAATAAACTGTACAAAGATAAATAAAGAAACAGTCAATAAACTGTACAAAACTCAATAAAGAACCAGTCAATAAACTGTACAAAACTCAATAAAGAACCAGTCAATAAATGGTTCACAAACTCAATAAAGAAACAGTCAATAAACTGTACAAAACTCAATAAAGAACCAGTCAATAAACTGTACAAAACTCAATAAAGAGCCAGTCAATAAACCCTACAAAACTAAATAAAGAAACAGTCAATAAACTGAACAAAACTAAATAAACAAACAGTCAATAAACTGTACAAAGCTAAATAAACAACCAGTCAATAAATTGTGCGCAAACTGAAATAAAGAAACAGTCAATAAACTGTACAAAACTCAAAAAAGAACCAGTCAATAAACTGTACAAAACTAAATAATGAAACAGTCAATACACTGAACAAAACTAAATAAACAAACAGTCAATAAACTGTACAAAACTAAATAAACAACCAGTTAATAAATTGTACACAAGCTAAATAAAGAAACAGTCAATAAACTGTACAAAACTCAATAAAGAACCAGTTAATAAACTGTACAAAACTCAATAAAGAACCAGTCAATAAACTGTACAAAACTAAATAAAGAAACAGTCAATAAACTGTACAAAACTCAATAAAGAACCAGTCAATAAACTGCACAAAACTGAATAAAGAACCAGTCAATAAACTGTACAAAACTCAATAAAGAACCAGTCAATAAACTGTACAAAACTCAGTAAAGAACCAGTTAATAAACTCTACAAAACTCAATAAAGAACCAGTCAATAAACTGTACAAAACTAAATAAAGAACCAGTCAATAAACTGTACAAAACTAAATAAAGAAACAGTCAATAAACTGTACAAAACTATATACAGAAACAGTTAACACAGAACCAGTCAATAAACTGTACAAAACTCAATAAAGAACCAGTCAATAAAGTGTGCTCAAACTCAAAAAAGAAACAGACAATAAACTGTACAAAACTCAATAATGAACAGTCAATAAATTGTAAACAAACTCAATAAAGAACCAGTCAATAAACTGTAAAAAACTAAATAAAGAAACAGTCAATAAACTGTACAAAACTGAATAAAGAACCAGTCAATAAACTGTACAAAACTACAAAAAGAACCAGTCAATAACTGTACAAAACTCAATAAAGAAAAGGTCAATAAACTGTACAAAACTGAATAAAGAACTAGTCAATAAACTGTACAAATCTCAATAAAGAACCAGTCAATAAACTGTACAAAACTCAAGAAAGAACCAGTAAATAAACTGAACAAAACTAAATAAAGAAACAGTCAATAAACTGTACAAAACTATATACATAAACAGTTAATAACGAACCAGGCAATAAACTGTACAAAACTCAATAAAGAACCAGTCAATAAGTTGTGCACAAACTCAATAAAGAAACAGTCAATAAATTGTACAAAACTCAATAAAGAACAGTCAATAAATTGTACACAAACTCAAAAAAGAGCCAGTCAATAAACTGTACAAAACTAAATAAAGAAACAGTCAATAAACTGAACAAAACTAAAAAAACAAACAGTCAATAAACTCTACAAAACTAAATAAACAACCAGTCAATAAATTGTACACAAACTAAATAAAGAAACAGTCAATAAACTGTACAAAACTCAAAAAAGAAGCAATTAATAAACTGTACAAAACTCAATAAAGAACCGGTCAATAAACTGTACAAAACTAAATAAAGAAACAGTCAATAAACTGTACAAAACTCAATAAAGAACCAGTCAATAAACTGTACAAAACTGAATAAAGAACCAGTCAATAATCTGTACAAAACTCAATAAAGAAGCAGTCAATAAACTGTACAAAACTCAATAAAGAACCAGTCACTAAACTGCACAAAACTAAATAAAGAAACAGTTAATAAACTGTATGAAACTCAATAAAGAACCAGTCAATAAACTGAACAAAACTGAATAAAGAACCAGTCAATAAACTGTACAAAACTCAATAAAGAACCAGTCAATAAACTGTACAAAACTCAATAAAGAAACAGTCAATAAACTGTACAAAGATAAATAAAGAAACAGTCAATAAACTGTACAAAACTCAATAAAGAACCAGTCAATAAACTGTACAAAACTCAATAAAGAACCAGTCAATAAATTGTGCACAAACTCAATAAAGAAACAGTCAATAAACTGTACAAAACTCAATAAAGAACCAGTCAATAAACTGTACAAAACTCAATAAAGAGCCAGTCAATAAACCCTACAAAACTAAATAAAGAAACAGTCAATAAACTGAACAAAACTAAATAAACAAACAGTCAATAAACTGTACAAAGCTAAATAAACAACCAGTCAATAAATTGTGCGCAAACTCAATAAAGAAACAGTCAATAAACTGTACAAAACTCAAAAAAGAACCAGTCAATAAACTGTACAAAACTAAATAATGAAACAGTCAATACACTGAACAAAACTAAATAAACAAACAGTCAATAAACTGTACAAAACTAAATAAACAACCAGTTAATAAATTGTACACAAGCTAAATAAAGAAACAGTCAATAAACTGTACAAAACTCAATAAAGAACCAGTTAATAAACTGTACAAAACTCAATAAAGAACCAGTCAATAAACTGTACAAAACTAAATAAAGAAACAGTCAATAAACTGTACAAAACTATATACAGAAACAGTTAATACAGAACCAGTCAATAAACTGTACAAAACTCAATAAAGAACCAGTCAATAAAGTGTGCTCAAACTCAAAAAAGAAACAGACAATAAACTGTACAAAACTCAATAATGAACAGTCAATAAATTGTAAACAAACTCAATAAAGAACCAGTCAATAAACTGTAAAAAACTAAATAAAGAAACAGTCAATAAACTGTACAAAACTGAATAAAGAACCAGTCAATAAACTGTACAAAACTACAAAAAGAACCAGTCAATAACTGTACAAAACTCAATAAAGAAAAGGTCAATAAACTGTACAAAACTGAATAAAGAACTAGTCAATAAACTGTACAAATCTCAATAAAGAACCAGTCAATAAACTGTACAAAACTCAAGAAAGAACCAGTAAATAAACTGAACAAAACTAAATAAAGAAACAGTCAATAAACTGTACAAAACTATATACATAAACAGTTAATAACGAACCAGGCAATAAACTGTACAAAACTCAATAAAGAACCAGTCAATAAGTTGTGCACAAACTCAATAAAGAAACAGTCAATAAATTGTACAAAACTCAATAAAGAACAGTCAATAAATTGTACACAAACTCAAAAAAGAGCCAGTCAATAAACTGTACAAAACTAAATAAAGAAACAGTCAATAAACTGAACAAAACTAAAAAAACAAACAGTCAATAAACTCTACAAAACTAAATAAACAACCAGCCAATAAATTGTACACAAACTAAATAAAGAAACAGTCAATAAACTGTACAAAACTCAAAAAAGAAGCAATTAATAAACTGTACAAAACTCAATAAAGAACCGGTCAATAAACTGTACAAAACTAAATAAAGAAACAGTCAATAAACTGTACAAAACTCAATAAAGAACCAGTCAATAAACTGTACAAAACTGAATAAAGAACCAGTCAATAATCTGTACAAAACTCAATAAAGAAGCAGTCAATAAACTGTACAAAACTCAATAAAGAACCAGTCACTAAACTGCACAAAACTAAATAAAGAAACAGTTAATAAACTGTATGAAACTCAATAAAGAACCAGTCAATAAACTGAACAAAACTGAATAAAGAACCAGTCAATAAACTGTACAAAACTCAATAAAGAACCAGTCAATAAACTGTACAAAACTCAATAAAGAACCAGTCAATAAATTGTGCACAAACTCAATAAAGAAACAGTCAATAAACTGTACAAAACTCAATAAAGAACCAGTCAATAAACTGTACAAAACTCAATAAAGAGCCAGTCAATAAACCCTACAAAACTAAATAAAGAAACAGTCAATAAACTGAACAAAACTAAATAAACAAACAGTCAATAAACTGTACAAAGCTAAATAAACAACCAGTCAATAAATTGTGCGCAAACTCAATAAAGAAACAGTCAATAAACTGTACAAAACTCAAAAAAGAACCAGTCAATAAACTGTACAAAACTAAATAATGAAACAGTCAATACACTGAACAAAACTAAATAGACAAACAGTCAATAAACTGTACAAAACTAAATAAACAACCAGTTAATAAATTGTACACAAGATAAATAAAGAAACAGTCAATAAACTGTACAAAACTCAATAAAGAACCAGTTAATAAACTGTACAAAACTCAATAAAGAACCAGTCAATAAACTGTACAAAACTAAATAAAGAAACAGTCAATAAACTGTACAAAACTCAATAAAGAACCAGTCAGTAAACTGCACAAAACTGAATAAAGAACCAGTCAATAAACTGTACAAAACTCAATAAAGAACCAGTCAATAAACTGTACAAAACTCAGTAAAGAACCAGTTAATAAACTCTACAAAACTCAATAAAGAACCAGTCAATAAACTGTACAAAACTAAATAAAGAACCAGTCAATAAACTGTACAAAACTAAATAAAGAAACAGTCAATAAACTGTACAAAACTATATACAGAAACAGTTAATACAGAACCAGTCAATAAACTGTACAAAACTCAATAAAGAACCAGTCAATAAAGTGTGCTCAAACTCAAAAAAGAAACAGACAATAAACTGTACAAAACTCAATAATGAACAGTCAATAAATTGTAAACAAACTCAATAAAGAACCAGTCAATAAACTGTAAAAAACTAAATAAAGAAACAGTCAATAAATTGTAAACAAACTCAATAAAGAACCAGTCAATAAACTGTAAAAAACTAAATAAAGAAACAGTCAATAAACTGTACAAAACTGAATAAAGAACCAGTCAATAAACTGTACAAAACTACAAAAAGAACCAGTCAATAACTGTACAAAACTCAATAAAGAAAAGGTCAATAAACTGTACAAAACTGAATAAAGAACTAGTCAATAAACTGTACAAATCTCAATAAAGAACCAGTCAATAAACTGTACAAAACTCAAGAAAGAACCAGTAAATAAACTGAACAAAACTAAATAAAGAAACAGTCAATAAACTGTACAAAACTATATACATAAACAGTTAATAACGAACCAGGCAATACACTGTACAAAACTCAATAAAGAACCAGTCAATAAGTTGTGCACAAACTCAATAAAGAAACAGTCAATAAATTGTACAAAACTCAATAAAGAACAGTCAATAAATTGTACACAAACTTAAAAAAGAGCCAGTCAATAAACTGTACAAAACTAAATAAAGAAACAGTAAATAAACTGAACAAAACTAAAAAAACAAACAGTCAATAAACTCTACAAAACTAAATAAACAACCAGTCAATAAATTGTACACAAACTAAATAAAGAAACAGTCAATAAACTGTACAAAACTCAAAAAAGAAGCAATTAATAAACTGTACAAAACTCAATAAAGAACCGGTCAATAAACTGTACAAAACTAAATAAAGAAACAGTCAATAAACTGTACAAAACTCAATAAAGAACCAGTCAATAAACTGTACAAAACTGAATAAAGAACCAGTCAATAATCTGTACAAAACTCAATAAAGAAGCAGTCAATAAATTGTACAAAACTCAATAAAGAACCAGTCACTAAACTGCACAAAACTAAATAAAGAAACAGTTAATAAACTGTACGAAACTCAATAAAGAACCAGTCAATAAACTGAACAAAACTGAATAAAGAACCAGTCAATAAACTGTACAAAACTCAATAAAGAACCAGTCAATAAACTGTACAAAACTCAATAAAGAACCAGTCAATAAACTGAACAAAACTAAATAAAGAAACAGTCAATAAACTGTAAAAAACTCAATAAAGAAACAGTCAATAAACTGTACAAAGATAAATAAGGAAACAGTCAATAAACTGTACAAAACTCAATAAAGAACCAGTCAATAAACTGTACAAAACTAAATAAAGAACCAGTCAATAAACTATACAAAACTCAATAAAGAACCAGTCAATAAATTGTACACAAACTAAATAAAGAAACAGTCAATAAACTGTACAAAACTCAATAAAGAACAAGTTAATAAACTGTACAAAACTCAATAAAGAACCAGTCAATTAACTGTACAAAATTCAATAAAGAAACAGTCAATAAACTGTACAAAACTCAATAAAGAACCAGTCAATATAGTGTACAAAACTGAATTTAAAACCAGTCAATAAACTGTACAAAACTCAATAAAAATCAGTTAATAAACTGTACAATACTCAATAAAGAACCAGTCAATAAACTGTACAAAACTATATACAGAAACTGTCAATAAATTGTACAAAACTCAATAAAGAACCAGTCAATAAACTGTACAAAATTGAATAACGAACCAGTCAATAAACTGTACAAAACTCAATAAAGAACCAGTCAATAAACTGTACAAAACACAATAAAGAACCAGTCAATAAACTGTACAAAACTAAATAAAGAAACAGTCAATAAACTGTACAAAACTATATACAGAAACAGTTAATAAAGAACCAGTCAATAAACTATACAAAACTCAATAAAGAACCAGTCAATAAATTGTGCACAAACTCAATAAAGAAACAGTCAATAAACTGTACAAAACTCAATAAAGAACCAGTCAATAAACTGTACAAAACTCATTAAAGAGCCAGACAATAAACTCTACAAAACTAAATAAAGAAACAGTCAATAAACTGAACAAAACTAAATAAACAAACAGTCAATAAACTGTACAAAACTAAATAAACAACCAGTCAATAAATTGTACACAAACTAAATAAAGAAACAGTCAATAAACTGAACAAAACTCAATAAAGAACCAGTTAATAAACTGTACAAAACTCAATAAAGAACCAGTCAATAAACTGTACAAAACTAAATAAAGAAACAGTCAATAAACTGTACAAAACTCAATAAAGAACCATTCAATAAACTGTACAAAACTGAATAAAGAACCAGTCAATAAACTGTACAAAACTCAATAAAGAACCATTCAATAAACTGTACAAAACTCAGTAAAGAAACAGTTAATAAACTGTACAAAACTCAATAAAGAAGCAGTCAATAAACTGTACAAAACTCAATAAAGAACCAGTCAATAAACTGTACAAAAATAAATAAAGAAACAGTCAATAAACTGTACAAAACTATTTACAGAAACAGTTAATAAAGAACCAATCAATAAACTGTACAAATTCAATAAAGAACCAGTCAATAAATTGTGCACAAACTCAAAATAGATACACTCAATAAACTGTACAAAACTCAACAAAGAACAGTCAATAAATTGTACACAAACTCAATAAAGAACCAGTCAACAAACTGTACAAAACTAAATAAAGAAACAGTCAATAAACTGTACAAAACAGCATAAAGAACCAGTCAATAAACTGTACAAAACTCAATAAAGAACCAGTCAATTAACTGTACAAAACTCAATAAAGAACCAGTCAATAAACTGTACAAAACTCAATAAAGAACCAGTCAATAAACTGTACAAAACTAAATAAAGAAACAGTCAATAAACTGTACAAAACTCAATAAATAACCAGTCAATAAACTGTACAAAACTGAATAAAGAACCAGTCAATAAACTGTACAAAACTCAATAAAGAATTAGTCAATAAACTGTACAAATCTCAATAAAGAACCAGTCAATAAACTGTACAAAACTCAAGAAAGAACCTGTAAATAAACTGAACAAAACTAAATAAAGAAACAGTCAATAAACTGTACAAAACAATATACATAAACAGTTAATAAAGAACCAGGCAATAAACTGTACAAAACTCAATAAAGAACCAGTCAATAAATTGTGCACAAACTCAATAAAGAAACAGTCAATAAATTGTACAAAACTCAATAAAGAACAGTCAATAAATTGTAAACAAACTCAAAAAAGAGCCAGTCAATAAACTGTACAAAACTAAATAAAGAAACAGTCAATAAACTAAACAAAACTAAAAAAACAAACAGTCAATAAACTCTACAAAACTAAATAAACAACCAGTCAATAAATTGTACACAAACTAAATAAAGAAACAGTCAATAAACTGTACAAAACTCAAAAAAGAAGCAATTAATAAACTGTACAAAACTCAATAAAGAACCAGTCAATAAACTGTACAAAACTATATAAAGAAACAGTCAATAAACTGTACAAAACTCAATAAAGAACCAGTCAATAAACTGTACAAAACTGAATAAAGAACCAGTCAATAATCTGTACAAAACTCAATAAAGAACCAGTCAATAAACTGTACAAAACTCAATAAAGAACCAGTCACTAAACTGCACAAAACTAAATAAAGAAACAGTTAATAAACTGTACGAAACTCAATAAAGAACCAGTCAATAAACTGTACAAAACTCAATAAAGAACCAGTCAATAAACTATACAAAACTCAATAAAGAACCAGTTAATAAACTGTACAAAACTCAATAAAGAACCAGTCAATAAACTGTACAAAACTAAATAAAGAAACAGTCAATAAACTGTACAAAACTCAATAAAGAACCAGTCAATAAACTGTACAAAACTAAATAAAGAACCAGTCAATAAACTGTACAAAACTCAATAAAGAACTAGTCAATAAACTGTACAAATCTCAATAAAGAACCAGTCAATAAACTGTACAAAACTCAAGAAAGAACCAGTAAATAAACTGAACAAAACTAAATAAAGAAACAGTCAATAAACTGTACAAAACTCAATAAAGAACCAGTCAATAAACTGTACAAAACTAAATAAACAAACAGTCAATAAACTGTACAAAACTAAATAAACAAGCAGTCAATAAATTGTACACAAACTAAATAAAGAAACAGTCAATAAACTGAACAAAACTCAATAAAGAACCAGTTAATAAACTGTACAAAACTCAATAAAGAACCAGTCAATAAACTGTACAAAACTAAATAAAGAAACAGTCAATAAACTGTACAAAACTCAATAAAGAACCAGTCAGTAAACTGTACAAAACTGAATAAAGAACCAGTCAATAAACTGTACAAAACTCAATAAAGAACCATTCAATAAACTGTACAAAACTCAGTAAAGAAACAGTCAATAAACTGTACAAAACTATATACAGAAACAGTTAATAAAGAACCAATCAAAAAACTACAAATTCAATAAAGAACCAGTCAATAAATTGTGCACAAACTCAAAATAGATACACTCAATAAACTGTACAAAACTCAACAAAGAACAGTCAATAAATTGTACACAAACTCAATAAAGAACCAGTCAACAAACTGTACAAAACTAAATAAAGAAACAGTCAATAAACTGTACAAAACAGCATAAAGAACCAGTCAATATACTGTACAAAACTCAATAAAGAACCAGTCAATTAACTGTACAAAACTCAACAAAGAACAGTCAATAAATTGTACACAAACTCAATAAAGAACCAGTCAACAAACTGTACAAAACTAAATAAAGAAACAGTCAATAAACTGTACAAAACTCAATAAAGAATTAGTCAATAAACTGTACAAATCTCAATAAAGAACCAGTCAATAAACTGTACAAAACTCAAGAAAGAACCTGTAAATAAACTGAACAAAACTAAATAAAGAAACAGTCAATAAACTGTACAAAACAATATACATAAACAGTTAATAAAGAACCAGGCAATAAACTGTACAAAACTCAATAAAGAACCAGTCAATAAATTGTGCACAAACTCAATAAAGAAACAGTCAATAAATTGTACAAAACTCAATAAAGAACAGTCAATAAATTGTACACAAACTCAAAAAAGAACCAGGCAATAAACTGTACAAAACTAAATAAAGAAACAGTCAATAAACTGAACAAAACTAAAAAAACAAACAGTCAAAAAACTCTACAAAACTAAATAAACAACCAGTCAATAAATTGTACACAAACTAAATAAAGAAACAGTCAATAAACTGTACAAAACTCAAAAAAGAAGCAATTAATAAACTGTACAAAACTCAATAAAGAACCAGTCAATAAACTGTACAAAACTATATAAAGAAACAGTCAATAAACTGTACAAAACTCAATAAAGAACCAGTCAATAAACTGTACAAAACTGAATAAAGAACCAGTCAATAATCTGTACAAAACTCAATAAAGAACCAGTCAATAAACTGTACAAAACTCAATAAAGAACCAGTCACTAAACTGCACAAAACTAAATAAAAAAACAGTTAATAAACTGTACGAAACTCAATAAAGAACCAGTCAATAAACTGTACAAAACTCAATAAAGAACCAGTCAATAAACTATACAAAACTCAATAAAGAACCAGTTAATAAACTGTACAAAACTCAATAAAGAACCAGTCAATAAACTGTACAAAACTAAATAAAGAAACAGTCAATAAACTGCTCAAAACTCAATAAATAACCTGTCAATAAACTGTACAAAACTGAATAAAGAACCAGTCAATAAACTGTACAAAACTCAATAAAGAACTAGTCAATAAACTGTACAAATCTCAATAAAGAACCAGTCAATAAACTGTACAAAACTCAAGAAAGAACCAGTAAATAAACTGAACAAAACTAAATAAAGAAACAGTCAATAAACTGTACAAAACAATATACATAAACAGTTAATAAAGCACCAGGCAATAAACTGTACAAAACTCAATAAAGAACCAGTCAATAAATTGTGCACAAACTCAATAAAGAAACAGTCAATAAATTGTACAAAACTCAATAAAGAACAGTCAATAAATTGTACACAAACTCATAAAAGAGCCAGTCAATAAACTGTACAAAACTAAATAAAGAAACAGTCAATAAACTGAACAAAACTAAAAAAACAAACAGTCAATAAACTCTACAAAACTAAATAAACAACCAGTCAATAAATTGTACACAAACTAAATAAAGAAACAGTCAATAAACTGTACAAAACTCAAAAAAGAAGCAATTAATAAACTGTACAAAACTCAATAAAGAACCAGTCAATAAACTGTACAAAACTAAATAAAGAAACAGTCAATAAACTGTACAAAACTCAAAAAAAAACAGTCAATAAACTGTACAAAACTGAATAAAGAACCAGTCAATAAACTGTACAAAACTCAATAAAGAACCAGTCAATAAACTGTACAAAACTCAATAAAGAACCAGTCACTAAAATGCACAAAACTAAATAAAGAAACAGTTAATAAACTGTACGAAACTCAATAAAGAACCAGTCAATAAACTGTACAAAACTCAATAAAGAACCAGTCAATAAACTGTACAAAACTCAATAAAGAACCAGTCAATAAACTGTACAAAACTCAATAAAGAAACAGCCAATAAACTGTACAAAACTATATACATAAACAGTTAATAAAGAACCAGGCAATAAACTGTACAAAACTCAATAAAGAACCAGTCAATAAACTGTACAAAACTCAATAAAGAACCAGTCAATAAACTGAACAAAACTCAATAAAGAACCAGTCAATAAACTGTACAAAACTAAATAAAGAAACAGTCAATAAACTGTACAAAACTCAATAAAGAACCAGTCAATAAACTGTACAAAACTGAATAAAGAACCAGTCAATAATCTGTACAAAACTCAATAAAGAACCAGTCAATAAACTGTACAAAACTCAATAAAGAACCAGTCACTAAACTGCACAAAACTAAATAAAGAAACAGTTAATAAACTGTACGAAACTCAATAAAGAACCAGTCAATAAACTGTACAAAACTCAATAAAGAACCAGTCAATAAACTGTACAAAACTAAATAAAGAACCAGTTAATAAACTGTACAAAACTCAATAAAGAACCAGTCAATAAACTGTACAAAACTAAATAAAGAAACAGTCAATAAACTGTACAAAACTCAATAAATAACCAGTCAATAAACTGTACAAAACTGAATAAAGAACCAGTCAATAAACTGTACAAAACTCAATAAAGAACCAGTCAATAAACTGTACAAATCTCAATAAAGAACCAGTCAATAAACTGTACAAAACTCAAGAAAGAACCAGTAAATAAACTGAACAAAACTAAATAAAGAAACAGTCAATAAACTGTACAAAACTATATACATAAACAGTTAATAAAGAACCAGGCAATAAACTGTACAAAACTCAATAAAGAACCAGTCAATAAATTGTGCACAAACTCAATAAAGAAACAGTCAATAAATTGTACAAAACTCAATAAAGAACAGTCAATAAATTGTACACAAACTCAAAAAAGAGCCAGTCAATAAACTGTACAAAACTCAATAAAGAACCAGTTAATAAACTGTACAAAACTCAATAAAGAACCAGGCAATAAACTGTACAAAACTCAATAAAGAACCAGTCAATAAATTGTACAAAACTCAATAAAGAGCCCAATAAACTGTACAAATCTCAATAAAGAACCAGTCAATAAACTGTACAAAACTCAAGAAAGAACCAGTCAATAAACTGAACAAAACTAAATAAAGAAACAGTCAATAAACTGTACAAAACAATATACATAAACAGTTAATAAAGCACCAGGCAATAAACTGTACAAAACTCTAATAAAGAACCAGTCAATAAATTGTGCACAAACTCAATAAAGAAACAGTCAATAAATTGTACAAAACTCAATAAAGAACAGTCAATAAATTGTACACAAACTCATAAAAGAGCCAGTCAATAAACTGTACAAAACTAAATAAAGAAACAGTCAATAAACTGAACAAAACTAAAAAAACAAACAGTCAATAAACTCTACAAAACTAAATAAACAACCAGTCAATAAATTGTACACAAACTAAATAAAGAAACAGTCAATAAACTGTACAAAACTCAAAAAAGAAGCAATTAATAAACTGTACAAAACTCAATAAAGAACCAGTCAATAAACTGTACAAAACTAAATAAAGAAACAGTCAATAAACTGTACAAAACTCAAAAAAACCAGTCAATAAACTGTACAAAACTGAATAAAGAACCAGTCAATAATCTGTACAAAACTCAATAAAGAACCAGTCAATAAACTGTACAAAACTCTATAAAGAACCAGTCACTAAAATGCACAAAACTAAATAAAGAAACAGTTAATAAACTGTACGAAACTCAATAAAGAACCAGTCAATAAACTGTACAAAACTGAATAAAGAAACAGTCAATAAACTGTACAAAACTCAATAAAGAACCAGTCAATAAACTGTACAAAACTCAATAAAGAACCAGTCAATAAACTGTACAAAACTATATACATAAACAGTTAATAAAGAACCAGTCAATAAACTGTACAAAACTCAATAAAGAACCAGTCAATAAACTGTACAAAACTAAATAAAGAACCAGTCAATAAACTGTACAAAACTCAATAAAGAACCAGTCAATAAACTGTACAAAACTAAATAAAGAAACAGTCAATAAACTGTACAAAACTCAATAAAGAACCAGTCAATAAACTGTACAAAACTGAATAAAGAACCAGTCAATAATCTGTACAAAACTCAATAAAGAACCAGTCAATAAACTGTACAAAACTCAATAAAGAACCAGTCAATAAACTGTACAAAACTCAAGAAAGAACCAGTAAATAAACTGAACAAAACTAAATAAAGAAACAGTCAATAAACTGTACAAAACTATATACATAAACAGTTAATAAAGAACCAGGCAATAAACTGTACAAAACTCAATAAAGAACCAGTCAATAAATTGTGCACAAACTCAATAAAGAAACAGTCAATAAATTGTACAAAACTCAATAAAGAACAGTCAATAAATTGTACACAAACTCAAAAAAGAGCCAGTCAATAAACTGTACAAAACTCAATAAAGAACCAGTTAATAAAATGTACAAAACTCAATAAAGAACCAGTCAATAAACTGTACAAAACTAAATAAAGAAACAGTCAATAAACTGTACAAAACTCAATAAATAACCAGTCAATAAACTGTACAAATCTCAATAAAGAACCAGTCAATAAACTGTACAAAACTCAAGAAAGAACCAGTAAATAAACTGAACAAAACTAAATAAAGAAACAGTCAATAAACTGTACAAAACAATATACATAAACAGTTAATAAAGCACCAGGCAATAAACTGTACAAAACTCAATAAAGAACCAGTCAATAAATTGTGCACAAACTCAATAAAGAAACAGTCAATAAATTGTACAAAACTCAATAAAGAACAGTCAATAAATTGTACACAAACTCATAAAAGAGCCAGTCAATAAACTGTACAAAACTAAATAAAGAAACAGTCAATAAACTGAACAAAACTAAAAAAACAAACAGTCAATAAACTCTACAAAACTAAATAAACAACCAGTCAATAAATTGTACACAAACTAAATAAAGAAACAGTCAATAAACTGTACAAAACTCAAAAAAGAAGCAATTAATAAACTGTACAAAACTCAATAAAGAACCAGTCAATAAACTGTACAAAACTAAATAAAGAAACAGTCAATAAACTGTACAAAACTCAAAAAAACCAGTCAATAAACTGTACAAAACTGAATAAAGAACCAGTCAATAATCTGTACAAAACTCAATAAAGAACCAGTCAATAAACTGTACAAAACTCAATAAAGAACCAGTCACTAAAATGCACAAAACTAAATAAAGAAACAGTTAATAAACTGTACGAAACTCAATAAAGAACCAGTCAATAAACTGTACAAAACTGAATAAAGAACCAGTCAATAAACTGTACAAAACTCAATAAAGAACCAGTCAATAAACTGTACAAAACTCAATAAAGAACCAGTCAATAAACTGTACAAAACTATATACATAAACAGTTAATAAAGAACCAGGCAATAAACTGTACAAAACTCAATAAAGAACCAGTCAATAAACTGTACAAATCTCAATAAAGAATCAGTCAATAAACTGTACAAAACTCAATAAAGAACCAGTCAATAAACTGTACAAAACTAAATAAAGAAACAGTCAATAAACTGTACAAAACTCAATAAAGAACCAGTCAATAAACTGTACAAAACTGAATAAAGAACCAGTCAATAATCTGTACAAAACTCAATAAAGAACCAGTCAATAAACTGTACAAAACTCAATAAAGAACCAGTCACTAAACTGCACAAAACTAAATAAAGAAACAGTTAATAAACTGTACGAAACTCAATAAAGAACCAGTCAATAAACTGTACAAAACTCAATAAAGAACCAGTCAATAAACTGTACAAAACTCAATAAAGAACCAGTTAATAAACTGTACAAAACTCAATAAAGAACCAGTCAATAAACTGTACAAAACTAAATAAAGAAACAGTCAATAAACTGTACAAAACTAAATAAAGAACCAGTCAATAAACTGTACAAAACTGAATAAAGAACCAGTCAATAAACTGTACAAAACTCAATAAAGAACTAGTCAATAAACTGTACAAATCTCAATAAAGAACCAGTCAATAAACTGTACAAAACTCAAGAAAGAACCAGTAAATAAACTGAACAAAACTAAATAAAGAAACAGTCAATAAACTGTACAAAACTATATACATAAACAGTTAATAAAGAACCAGGCAATAAACTGTACAAAACTCAATAAAGAACCAGTCAATAAATTGGGCACAAACTCAATAAAGAAACAGTCAATAAATTGTACAAAACTCAATAAAGAACAGTCAATAAATTGTACACAAACTCAAAAAAGAGCCAGTCAATAAACTGTACAAAACTCAATAAAGAACCAGTTAATAAACTGTACAAAACTCAATAAAGAACCAGTCAATAAACTGTACAAAACTAAATAAAGAAACAGTCAATAAACTGTACAAAACTCAATAAATAACCAGTCAATAAACTGTACAAATCTCAATAAAGAACCAGTCAATAAACTGTACAAAACTCAAGAAAGAACCAGTAAATAAACTGAACAAAACTAAATAAAGAAACAGTCAATAAACTGTACAAAACTATATACATAAACAGTTAATAAAGAACCAGGCAATAAACTGTACAAAACTCAATAAAGAACCAGTCAATAAATTGTGCACAAACTCAATAAAGAAACAGTCAATAAATTGTACAAAACTAAATAAAGAAACAGTCAATAAACTGTACAAAACTCAATAAATAACCAGTCAATAAACTGTACAAAACTCAATAAAGAACCAGTCAATAAACTGTACAAAACTCAAGAAAGAACCAGTAAATAAACTGAACAAAACTAAATAAAGAAACAGTCAATAAACTGTACAAAACTATATACATAAACATTTAATAAAGAACCAGGCAATAAACTGTACAAAACTCAATAAAGAACCAGTCAATAAATTGTACACAAACTCAAAAAAGAGCCAGTCAATAAACTGTACAAAACTAAATAAAGAAACAGTCAATAAACTGAACAAAACTAAAAAAACAAACAGTCAATAAACTCTACAAAACTAAATAAACAACCAGTCAATAAATTGTACACAAACTAAATAAAGAAACAGTCAATAAACTGTACAAAACTCAGAAAAGAAGCAATTAATGAACTGTACAAAACTCAATAAAGAACCAGTCAATAAACTGTACAAAACTAAATAAAGAAACAGTCAATAAACTGTACAAAACTCAATAAAGAACCAGTCAATAAACTGTACAAAACTGAATAAAGAACCAGTCAATAAACTGTACAAAACTCAAGAAAGAACCAGTAAATAAACTGAACAAAACTAAATAAAGAAACAGTCAATAAACTGTACAAAACTATATACATAAACAGTTAATAAAGAACCAGGCAATAAACTGTACAAAACTCAATAAAGAACCAGTCAATAAATTGTGCACAAACTCAATAAAGAAACAGTCAATAAATTGTACAAAACTAAATAAAGAAACAGTCAATAAACTGTACAAAACTCAATAAATAACCAGTCAATAAACTGTACAAATCTCAATAAAGAACCAGTCAATAAACTGTACAAAACTCAAGAAAGAACCAGTAAATAAACTGAACAAAACTAAATAAAGAAACAGTCAATAAACTGTACAAAACTATATACATAAACATTTAATAAAGAACCAGGCAATAAACTGTACAAAACTCAATAAAGAACCAGTCAATAAATTGTACACAAACTCAAAAAAGAGCCAGTCAATAAACTGTACAAAACTAAATAAAGAAACAGTCAATAAACTGAACAAAACTAAAAAAACAAACAGTCAATAAACTCTACAAAACTAAATAAACAACCAGTCAATAAATTGTACACAAACTAAATAAAGAAACAGTCAATAAACTGTACAAAACTCAGAAAAGAAGCAATTAATGAACTGTACAAAACTCAATAAAGAACCAGTCAATAAACTGTACAAAACTAAATAAAGAAACAGTCAATAAACTGTACAAAACTCAATAAAGAACCAGTCAATAAACTGTACAAAACTGAATAAAGAACCAGTCAATAATCTGTACAAAACTCAATAAAGAACCAGTCAATAAACTGTACAAAACTCAATAAAGAACCAGTCACTAAACTGCACAAAACTAAATAAAGAAACAGTTAATAAACTGTACGAAACTCAATAAAGAACCAGTCAATAAACTGTACAAAACTGAATAAAGAACCAGTCAATAAACTGTACAAAACTCAATAAAGAACCAGTCAATAAACTGTACAAAACTCAATAAAGAACCAGTCAATAAACTGAACAAAACTAAATAAAGAAACAGTCAATAAACTGTAAAAAACTCAATAAAGAAACAGTCAATAAACTGTACAAAGATAAATAAAGAAACAGTCAATAAACTGTACAAAACTCAATAAAGAACCAGTCAATAAACTTTACAAAACTCAATAAAGAACCAGTCAATAAACTGTACAAAACTAAGTAAAGAACCAGTCAATAAACTATACAAAACTCAATAAAGAACCAGTCAATAAATTGTACACAAACTAAATAAAGAAAGAGTCAATAAACTGTACAAAACTCAATAAAGAACCAGTTAATAAACTGTACAAAACTCAATAAAGAACCAGTCAATTAACTGTACAAAACTCAATAAAGAAACAGTCAATAAATTATACAAAACTCAATAAAGAACCAGTCAATAAAGTGTACAAAACTGAATTTAAAACCAGTCAATAAACTGTGCAAAACTCAATAAAAAACCAGTCAATAAACTGTACAAAACTCAATAAAGAACCAGTTAATAGACTGTACAAAAAGCAATAAAGAACCAGTCAATAAACTGTTCAAAACTAAATAAAGAAACTGTCAATAAACTGTACAAAACTCAATAAAGAACCAGTCAATAAACTGTACAAAACACAATAAAGAACCAGTCAATAAAGTGTACAAAACTAAATAAAGAAACAGTCAATAAACTGTACAAAATTATATACAGAAACAGTTAATAAAGAACCAGTCAATAAACTGTACAAAACTCAATAAAGAACCAGTCAATAAATTGTGCACAAACTCAATAAAGAAACAGTCAATAAACTGTACAAAACTCAATAAAGAACCAGTCAATAAACTGTACAAAATTCATTAAAGAGCCAGTCAATAAACTCTACAAAACTAAATAAAGAAACAGTCAATAAACTGAACAAAACTAAATAAACAAACAGTCAATAAACTGTACAAAACTAAATAAACAACCAGTCAATAAATTGTACACAAACTAAATAAAGAAACAGTCAATAAACTGTACAAAACTCAATAAAGAACCAGTCAATAAACTGTACAAAACTCAATAAAGAACCAGTCAATAAACTGTACAAAACTAAATAAAGAAACAGTCAATAAACTGTACAAAACTCAATAAAGAACCAGTCAGTAAACTGTACAAAACTGAATAAAGAACCAGTCAATAAACTGTACAAAACTCAATAAAGACCAGTCAATAAACTGTACAAAACTCAGTAAAGAAACAGTTAATAAACTGTACAAAACTCAATAAAGAAGCAGTCAATAAACTGTACAAAACTCAATAAAGAACCAGTCAATAAACTGTACAAATCTAAATAAAGAAACAGTCAGTAAACTGTACAAAACTATATACAGAAACAGTCAATAAACTGTACAAAACTCAATAAATAACCAGTCAATAAACTGTACAAAACTGAATAAAGAACCAGTCAATAAACTGTACAAAACTCAATAAAGAACTAGTCAATAAACTGTACAAATCTCAATAAAGAACCAGTCAATAAACTGTACAAAACTCAAGAAAGAACCAGTAAATAAACTGAACAAAACTAAATAAAGAAACAGTCAATAAACTGTACAAAACTATATACATAAACAGTTAATAAAGAACCAGGCAATAAACTGTACAAAACTCAATAAAGAACCAGTCAATAAATTGTGCACAAACTCAATAAAGAAACAGTCAATAAATTGTACAAAACTCAATAAAGAACAGTCAATAAATTGTACACAAACTCAAAAAAGAGCCAGTCAATAAACTGTACAAAACTCAATAAAGAACCAGTTAATAAACTGTACAAAACTCAATAAAGAACCAGTCAATAAACTGTACAAAACTAAATAAAGAAACAGTCAATAAACTGTACAAAACTCAATAAATAACCAGTCAATAAACTGTACAAATCTCAATAAAGAACCAGTCAATAAACTGTACAAAACTCAAGAAAGAACCAGTAAATAAACTGAACAAAACTAAATAAAGAAACAGTCAATAAACTGTACAAAACTATATACATAAACAGTTAATAAAGAACCAGGCAATAAACTGTACAAAACTCAATAAAGAACCAGTCAATAAATTGTGCACAAACTCAATAAAGAAACAGTCAATAAATTGTACAAAACTAAATAAAGAAACAGTCAATAAACTGTACAAAACTCAATAAAGAACCAGTCAATAAACTGTACAAATCTCAATAAAGAACCAGTCAATAAACTGTACAAAACTCAAGAAAGAACCAGTAAGTAAACTGAACAAAACTAAATAAAGAAACAGTCAATAAACTGTACAAAACTATATACATAAACAGTTAATAAAGAACCAGGCAATAAACTGTACAAAACTCAATAAAGAACCAGTCAAGAAACTGTACAAAACTCAAGAAAGAACCAGTAAATAAACTGTACAAAACTAAATAAAGAAACAGTCAATAAACTGAACAAAACTAAAAAAACAAACAGTCAATAAACTCTACAAAACTAAATAAACAACCAGTCAATAAATTGTACACAAACTAAATAAAGAAACAGTCAATAAACTGTACAAAACTCAGAAAAGAAGCAATTAATGAACTGTACAAAACTCAATAAAGAACCAGTCAATAAACTGTACAAAACTAAATAAAGAAACAGTCAATAAACTGTACAAAACTCAATAAAGAACCAGTCAATAAACTGTACAAAACTGAATAAAGAACCAGTCAATAATCTGTACAAAACTCAATAAAGAACCAGTCAATAAACTGTACAAAACTCAATAAAGAACCAGTCACTAAACTGCACAAAACTAAATAAAGAAACAGTTAATAAACTGTACGAAACTCAATAAAGAACCAGTCAATAAACTGTACAAAACTGAATAAAGAACCAGTCAATAAACTGTACAAAACTCAATAAAGAACCAGTCAATAAACTGTACAAAACTCAACAAAGAACCAGTCAATAAACTGAACAAAACTAAATAAAGAAACAGTCAATAAACTGTAAAAAACTCAATAAAGAAACAGTCAATAAACTGTACAAAGATAAATAAAGAAACAGTCAATAAACTGTACAAAACTCAATAAAGAACCAGTCAATAAACTTTACAAAACTCAATAAAGAACCAGTCAATAAACTGCACAAAACTAAGTAAA
Source organism: Limnoperna fortunei (assembly GCA_944474755.1). NCBI lineage: Eukaryota > Metazoa > Mollusca > Bivalvia > Mytilida > Modiolidae > Limnoperna > Limnoperna fortunei. The sequence goes on along the minus strand of OX104118.1, from coordinate 22,173,931 downwards.
GAACCAGTCAATAAACTATACAAAACTCAATAAAGAACCAGTCAATAAATTGTACACAAACTAAATAAAGAAACAGTCAATAAACTGTACAAAACTCAATAAAGAACCAGTTAATAAACTGTACAAAACTCAATAAAGAACCAGTCAATTAACTGTACAAAACTCAATAAAGAAACAGTCAATAAATTATACAAAACTCAATAAAGAACCAGTCAATAAAGTGTACAAAACTGAATTTAAAACCAGTCAATAAACTGTACAAAACTCAATAAAAAACCAGTCAATAAACTGTACAAAACTCAATAAAGAACCAGTTAATAGACTGTACAAAACGCAATAAAGAACCAGTCAATAAACTGTTCAAAACTAAATAAAGAAACTGTCAATAAACTGTACAAAACTCAATAAAGAACCAGTCAATAAACTGTACAAAACACAATAAAGAACCAGTCAATAAAGTGTACAAAACTAAATAAAGAAACAGTCAATAAACTGTACAAAATTATATACAGAAACAGTTAATAAAGAACCAGTCAATAAACTGTACAAAACTCAATAAAGAACCAGTCAATAAATTGTGCACAAACTCAATAAAGAAACAGTCAATAAACTGTACAAAACTCAATAAAGAACCAGTCAATAAACTGTACAAAACTCATTAAAGAGCCAGTCAATAAACTCTACAAAACTAAATAAAGAAACAGTCAATAAACTGAACAAAACTAAATAAACAAACAGTCAATAAACTGTACAAAACTAAATAAACAACCAGTCAATAAATTGTACACAAACTAAATAAAGAAACAGTCAATAAACTGTACAAAACTCAATAAAGAACCAGTTAATAAACTGTACAAAACTCAATAAAGAACCAGTCAATAAACTGTACAAAACTAAATAAAGAAACAGTCAATAAACTGTACAAAACTCAATAAAGAACCAGTCAGTAAACTGTACAAAACTGAATAAAGAACCAGTCAATAAACTGTACAAAACTCAATAAAGACCAGTCAATAAACTGTACAAAACTCAGTAAAGAAACAGTTAATAAACTGTACAAAACTCAATAAAGAAGCAGTCAATAAACTGTACAAAACTCAATAAAGAACCAGTCAATAAACTGTACAAAACTAAATAAAGAAACAGTCAATAAACTGTACAAAACTATATACAGAAACAGTCAATAAACTGTACAAAACTCAATAAATAACCAGTCAATAAACTGTACAAAACTGAATAAAGAACCAGTCAATAAACTGTACAAAACTCAATAAAGAACTAGTCAATAAACTGTACAAAACTCAATAAAGAACCAGTCAATAAACTGTACAAAAGTAAATAAAGAAACAGTCAATAAACTGTACAAAACTATATACAGAAACAGTTAATAAAGAACCAGTCAATAAAATGTACAAAACTCAATAAAGAACCTGTCAATAAATTGTGCACAAACTCAATAAAGAAACAGTCAATAAACTGTACAAAACTCAATTAAGAACCAGTCAATAAACTGTACAAAACTCAATAAAGAGCCAGTCAATAAACTCTACAAAACTAAATAAAGAAACAGTCAATAAACTGTACAAAACTCTATAAAGAACCAGTTAATAAACTGTACAAAACTCAATAAAGAACCAGTCAATAAACTGTACAAAACTAAATAAAGAAACAGTCAATAAACTGTACAAAACTCAATAAAGAACCAGTCAATAAACTGTACAAAACTCAATAAAGAACCAGTCAATAAACTGTACAAAACTCAACAAAGAACCAGTTAATAAACTGTACAAAACTCAATAAAGAACCAGTCAATAAACTGTACAAAACTAAATATAGAAACAGTCAATAAACTGTACAAAACTATATACAGAAACAGTTAATAAAGAACCATTCAATAAACTGTACAAAATTCAAAAAAGAAAGAGTAAATAAATTGTGCACAAACTCAAAAAAGATACAGTCAATAAACTGTACAAAACTCAATTAAGAACAGCCAATAAATTGTACACAAACTCAATAAAGAACCAGTCAATAAACTGTACAAAACTAAATAAAGAAACAGTCAATAAACTGTACAAAACTGCATAAAGAACCAGTCAATAAACTCTACAAAACTCAAAAAAGAACCAGTCAATAACTGTACAAAACTCAATAAAGAACCAGTCAATAAACTGTACAAAAGTGAATAAAGAAACAGTCAATAAACTGTTTAAAACTCAATAAAGAACCAGTTAATAAACTGTACAAAACTCAATAAAGAACCAGTCAATAATCTAAACAAAACTAAATAAAGAAACAGTCAATAAACTGTACAAAACTTTACACATAAACAGTTAATAAAGAACCAGTCAATAAACTGTACAAAACTCAATAAAGAACCAGTCAATAAATTGTACACAAACCCAATAAAGAGCCAGTCAATAAACTGTACAAAACTCAATAAAGAAACAGTCAATAAACTGAACAAAACTAAATAAACAAACAGTCAACAAACTGTACAAAACTAAATAAAGAACCAGTCAATAAATTGTACACAAACCCAATAAAGAGCCAGTCAATAAACTGTACAAAACTCAATAAAGAACCAGTCAATAAACTGTACAAAACTCAATAAAGAACCAGTCAATAAACTGTACAAAACTCAATAAAGAACCAGTCCATGAACTGTACAAAACTCAATAAAGAACCAGTCAATAAACTGTACAAATCTAAATAAAGAAACAGTTAATAAACTGTACAAAACTATATACAGAAACAGTTAATAAACTGTACAAAACTAAATAAAGAACCAGTCAATAAATTGAACACAAACTAAATAAAGAAACAGTCAATAAACTGTACAAAACTCAATAAAGAAACAGTCAATAAACTGTACAAAACTAAATAAAGAAACAATCAATAAACTGTACAAAACTCAATAAAGAACCAGTCAATAAACTGTACAAAACTCAATAAAGAACCAGTCAATAAATTGTACAAAACTCAATAAAGAACAAGTCAATAAACTGTACAAAACTCAATAAAGAACCAGTTAATAAACTGTACAAAACTCAATAAAGAACCAGTCAATAAACTGTACAAAACTAAATAAAGAAACAGTCAATAAACTGTACAAAACTCAATAAAGAACAAGTCAATAAACTGTACAAAACTAAATAAAGAAACAGTCAATTAACTGTACAAAACTATATACAGAAACAGTTAATAAAGAACCAGTCAATAAACTGTACAAAACTCAATAAAGAACCAGTCAATAAATTGTACACAAACCCAATAAAGAGCCAGTCAATAAACTGTACAAAACTCAATAAAGAAACAGTCAATAAACTGAACAAAACTAAATAAACAAACAGTCAACAAACTGTACAAAACTAAATAAAGAACCAGTCAATAAATTGTACACAAACTAAATAAAGAAACAGTCAATAAACTGTACAAAACTCAATAAAGAATCAATTAATAAACTGTACAAAACTCAATAAAGAACCAGTCAATAAACTGTAATAAAACTTAATAAAGAAACAGGCAATAAACTGTACCAATCTCAATAAAGAACCAGTCAATAAACTGTACAAAACTCAATAAAGAACCAGTCAATAAACTGTACAAAACTCAATAAAGAACCAGTTAATAAACTGTACAAAACGCAATAAAGAACCAGTCAATAAACTGTACAAAACTAAATAAAGAAACTGTCAATAAACTGTACAAAACTCAATAAAGAACCAGTCAATAAACTGTACAAAACTGAATAACGAACCAGTCAATAAACTGTACAAAACTCAATAAAGAACCAGTCAATAAACTGTACAAAACACAATAAAGAACCAGTCAATAAACTGTGCAAAACTAAATAAAGAAACAGTCAATAAACTGTACAAAACTATATACAGAAACAGTTAATAAAGAACCAGTCAATAAACTGTACAAAACTCAATAAAGAACCAGTCAATAAATTGTGCACAAACTCAATAAAGAAACAGTCAATAAACTGTACAAAACTCAATAAAGAACCAGTCAATAAACTGTACAAAACTCATTAAAGAGCCAGTCAATAAACTCTACAAAACTAAATAAAGAAACAGTCAATAAACTGAACAAAACTAAATAAACAAACAGTCAATAAACTGTACAAAACTAAATAAACAACCAGTCAATAAATTGTACACAAACTAAATAAAGAAACAGTCAATAAACTGTACAAAACTCAATAAAGAACCAGTTAATAAACTGTACAAAACTCAATAAAGAACCAGTCAATAAACTGTACAAAACTAAATAAAGAAACAGTCAATAAACTGTACAAAACTCAATAAAGAACCAGTCAGTAAACTGTACAAAACTGAATAAAGAACCAGTCAATAAACTGTACAAAACTCAATAAAGAACCAGTCAATAAACTGTACAAAACTCAGTAAAGAAACAGTTAATAAACTGTACAAAACTCAATAAAGAAGCAGTCAATAAACTGTACAAAACTCAATAAAGAACCAGTCAATAAACTGTACAAAACTAAATAAAGAAACAGTCAATAAACTGTACAAAACTATATACAGAAACAGTCAATAAACTGTACAAAACTCAATAAATAACCAGTCAATAAACTGTACAAAACTGAATAAAGAACCAGTCAATAAACTGTACAAAACTCAATAAAGAACTAGTCAATAAACTGTACAAAACTCAATGAAGAACCAGTCAATAAACTGTAAAAAAGTAAGTAAAGAAACAGTCAATAAACTGTACAAAACTATATACAGAAACAGTTAATAAAGAACCAGTCAATAAACTGTACAAAACTCAATAAAGAACCTGTCAATAAATTGTGCACAAACTCAATAAAGAAACAGTCAATAAACTGTACAAAACTCAATAAAGAACCAGTCAATAAACTGTACAAAACTCAATAAAGAGCCAGTCAATAAACTCTACAAAACTAAATAAAGAAACAGTCAATAAACTGTACAAAACTCTATAAAGAACCAGTTAATAAACTGTACAAAACTCAATAAAGAACCAGTCAATAAACTGTACAAAACTAAATACAGAAACAGTCAATAAACTGTACAAAACTCAATAAAGAACCAGTCAATAAACTGTACAAAACTCAATAAAGAACCAGTCAATAAACTGTACAAAACTCTACAAAGAACCAGTTAATAAACGGTACAAAACTCAATAAAGAAGCAGTCAATAAACTGTACAAAACTCAATAAAGAACCAGTCAATAAACTGTACAAAACTAAATATAGAAACAGTCAATAAACTGTACAAAACTATATACAGAAACAGTTAATAAAGAACCATTCAATAAACTGTACAAAATTCAATAAAGAAAGACTAAATAAATTGTGCACAAACTCAAAAAAGATACAGTCAATAAACTGTACAAAACTCAATTAAGAACAGCCAATAAATTGTACACAAACTCAATAAAGAACCAGTCAATAAACTGTACAAAACTAAATAAAGAAACAGTCAATAAACTGTACAAAACTGCATAAAGAACCAGTCAATAAACTGTACAAAACTCAAAAAAGAACCAGTCAATAACTCTACAAAACTCAATAAAGAACCAGTCAATAAACTGTACAAAAGTGAATAAAGAAACAGTCAATAAACTGTTTAAAACTCAATAAAGAACCAGTTAATAAACTGTACAAAACTCAATAAATAACCGGTCAATAAACTGTACAAAACTGAATAAAGAACCAGTCAATAAACTGTACAAAACTCAATAAAGAACTAGTCAATAAACTGTACAAAACTCAATAAAGAACCAGTCAATAAACTGTACAAAAGTAAATAAAGAAACAGTCAATAAACTGTACAAAACTATATACAGAAACAGTTAATAAAGAACCAGTCAATACACTGTACAAAACTCAATAAAGAACCTGTCAATAAATTGTGCACAAACTCAATAAAGAAACAGTCAATAAACTGTACAAAACTCAATAAAGAACCAGTCAATAAACTGTACAAAACTCAATAAAGAACCAGTCAATAAACTCTACAAAACTAAATAAAGAAACAGTCAATAAACTGTACAAAACTATATAAAGAACCAGTTAATAAACTGTACAAAACTCAATAAAGAACCAGTCAATAAACTGTACAAAACTAAATAAAGAAACAGTCAATAAACTGTACAAAACTCAATAAAGAACCAGTCAATAAACTGTACAAAACTCAATAAAGAACCAGTCAATAAACTGTACAAAACTCAACAAAGAACCAGTTAATAAACGGTACAAAACTCAATAAAGAAGCAGTCAATAAACTGTACAAAACTCAATAAAGAACCAGTCAATAAACTGTACAAAACTAAATATAGAAACAGTCAATAAACTGTACAAAACTATATACAGAAACAGTTAATAAAGAAACAGTCAATAAACTGTACAAAATTCAATAAAGAAAGAGTAAATAAATTGTGCACAAACTCAAAAAAGATACAGTCAATAAACTGTACAAAACTCAATTAAGAACAGCCAATAAATTGTACACAAACTCAATAAAGAACCAGTCAATAAACTGTACAAAACTAAATAAAGAAACAGTCAATAAACTGTACAAAACTGCATAAAGAACCAGTCAATAAACTGAACAAAACTCAAAAAAGAACCAGTCAATAACTGTACAAAACTCAATAAAGAACCAGTCAATAAACTGTACAAAAGTGAATAAAGAAACAGTCAATAAACTGTTTAAAACTCAATAAAGAACCAGTTAATAAACTGTGCAAAACTCAATAAAGAACCAGTCAATAATCTAAACAAAACTAAATAAAGAAACAGTCAATAAACTGTACAAAACTATATACATAAACAGTTAATAAAGAAACAGTCAATAAACTGTACAAAACTCAATAAAGAACCAGTCAATAAATTGTACACAAACCCAATAAAGAGCCAGTCAATAAACTGTACAAAACTCAATAAAGAAACAGTCAATAAACTGAACAAAACTCAATAAAGAACCAGTCAATAAACTGTACAAAACTCAAAAAAGAACCAGTCAATAACTGTACAAAACTCAATAAAGAACCAGTCAATAAACTGTACAAAACTGAATAAAGAAACAGTCAATAAACTGTACAAAACTCAATAAAGAACTAGTCAATAAACTGTACAAAACTCAATAAAGAACCAGTCAATAAACTGTACAAAAGTAAATAAAGAAACAGTCAATAAACTGTACAAAACTATATACAGAAACAGTTAATAAAGAACCAGTCAATAAACTGTACAAAACTCAATAAAGAACCTGTCAATAAATTGTGCACAAACTCAATAAAGAAACAGTCAATAAACTGTACAAAACTCAATAAAGAACCAGTCAATAAACTGTACAAAACTCAATAAAGAGCCAGTCAATAAACTCTACAAAACTAAATAAAGAAACAGTCAATAAACTGTACAAAACTCTATAAAGAACCAGTTAATCAACTGTACAAAACTCAATAAAGAACCAGTCAATAAACTGTACAAAACTAAATAAAGAAACAGTCAATAAACTGTACAAAACTCAATAAAGAACCAGTCAATAAACTGTACAAAACTCAATAAAGAACCAGTCAATAAACTGTACAAAACTCAACAAAGAACCAGTTAATAAACGGTACAAAACTCAATAAAGAAGCAGTCAATAAACTGTACAAAACTCAATAAAGAACCAGTCAATAAACTGTACAAAACTAAATATAGAAACAGTCAATAAACTGTACAAAACTATATACAGAAACAGTTAATAAAGACCCATTCAATAAACTGTACAAAATTCAATAAAGAAAGAGTAAATAAATTGTGCACAAACTCAAAAAAGATACAGTCAATAAACTGTACAAAACTCAATTAAGAACAGCCAATAAATTGTACACAAACTCAATAAAGAACCAGTCAATAAACTGTACAAAACTAAATAAAGAAACAGTCATTAAACTGTACAAAACTGCATAAAGAACCAGTCAATAAACTGTACAAAACTCAAAAAAGAACCAGTCAATAACTGTACAAAACTCAATAAAGAACCAGTCAATAAACTGTACAAAAGTGAATAAAGAAACAGTCAATAAACTGTTTAAAACTCAATAAAGAACCAGTTAATAAACTGTACAAAACTCAATAAAGAACCAGTCAATAATCTAAACAAAACTAAATAAAAAAACAGTCAATAAACTGTACAAAACTATATACATAAACAGTTAATAAAGAGCCAGTCAATAAACTGTACAAAACTCAATAAAGAAACAGTCAATAAACTGAACAAAACTGAATAAAGAACCAGTCAATAAACTGTACAAAACTCAATAAAGAACCAGTCCATGAACTGTACAAAACTCAATAAAGAACCAGTCAATAAACTCTACAAAACTAAATAAAGAAACAGTCAATAAACTGAACAAAACTAAATAAACAAACAGTCAATAAACTGTACAAAACTCAATAAAGAACCAGTTAATAAACTGTACAAAACTCAATAAAGAACCAGTCAATAAACTGTACAAAACTAAATAAAGAAACAGTCAATAAACTGTACAAAACTCAATAAAGAACCAGTCAGTAAACTGTACAAAACTGAATAAAGAGCCAGTCAATAAACTGTACAAAACTCAATAAAGAACCAGTCAATAAACTGTACAAAACTCAGTAAAGAAACAGTTAATAAACTGTACAAAACTCAATAAAGAAGCAGTCAATAAACTGTACAAAACTCAATAAAGAACCAGTCAATAAACTGTACAAAACTAAATAAAGAAACAGTCAATAAACTGTACAAAACTATATACAGAAACAGTCAATAAACTGTACAAAACTCAATAAATAACCAGTCAATAAACTGTACAAAACTGAATAAAGAACCAGTCAATAAACTGTACAAAACTCAATAAAGAACTAGTCAATAAACTGTACAAAACTCAATAAAGAACCAGTCAATAAACTGTACAAAAGTAAGTAAAGAAACAGTCAATAAACTGTACAAAACTATATACAGAAACAGTTAATAAAGAACCAGTCAATAAACTGTACAAAACTCAATAAAGAACCTGTCAATAAATTGTGAACAAACTCAATAAAGAAACAGTCAATAAACTGTACAAAACTCAATAAAGAACCAGTCAATAAACTGTACAAAACTCAATAAAGAGCCAGTCAATAAACTCTACAAAACTAAATAAAGAAACAGTCAATAAACTGTACAAAACTCTATAAAGAACCAGTTAATAAACTGTACAAAACTCAATAAAGAACCAGTCAATAAACTGTACAAAACTAAATACAGAAACAGTCAATAAACTGTACAAAACTCAATAAAGAACCAGTCAATAAACTGTACAAAACTCAATAAAGAACCAGTCAATAAACTGTACAAAACTCAACAAAGAACCAGTTAATAAACGGTACAAAACTCAATAAAGAAGCAGTCAATAAACTGTACAAAACTCAATAAAGAACCAGTCAATAAACTGTACAAAACTAAATATAGAAACAGTCAATAAACTGTACAAAACTATATACAGAAACAGTCAATAAACTGTACAAAACTAAATATAGAAACAGTCAATAAACTGTACAAAGATAAATAAGGAAACAGTCAATAAACTGTACAAAACTCAATAAAGAACCAGTCAATAAACTGTACAAAACTAAATAAAGAACCAGTCAATAAACTATACAAAACTCAATAAAGAACCAGTCAATAAATTGTACACAAACTAAATAAAGAAACAGTCAATAAACTGTACAAAACTCAATAAAGAACAAGTTAATAAACTGTACAAAACTCAATAAAGAACCAGTCAATTAACTGTACAAAATTCAATAAAGAAACAGTCAATAAACTGTACAAAACTCAATAAAGAACCAGTCAATATAGTGTACAAAACTGAATTTAAAACCAGTCAATAAACTGTACAAAACTCAATAAAAATCAGTTAATAAACTGTACAATACTCAATAAAGAACCAGTCAATAAACTGTACAAAACTATATACAGAAACTGTCAATAAATTGTACAAAACTCAATAAAGAACCAGTCAATAAACTGTACAAAATTGAATAACGAACCAGTCAATAAACTGTACAAAACTCAATAAAGAACCAGTCAATAAACTGTACAAAACACAATAAAGAACCAGTCAATAAACTGTACAAAACTAAATAAAGAAACAGTCAATAAACTGTACAAAACTATATACAGAAACAGTTAATAAAGAACCAGTCAATAAACTATACAAAACTCAATAAAGAACCAGTCAATAAATTGTGCACAAACTCAATAAAGAAACAGTCAATAAACTGTACAAAACTCAATAAAGAACCAGTCAATAAACTGTACAAAACTCATTAAAGAGCCAGACAATAAACTCTACAAAACTAAATAAAGAAACAGTCAATAAACTGAACAAAACTAAATAAACAAACAGTCAATAAACTGTACAAAACTAAATAAACAACCAGTCAATAAATTGTACACAAACTAAATAAAGAAACAGTCAATAAACTGAACAAAACTCAATAAAGAACCAGTTAATAAACTGTACAAAACTCAATAAAGAACCAGTCAATAAACTGTACAAAACTAAATAAAGAAACAGTCAATAAACTGTACAAAACTCAATAAAGAACCATTCAATAAACTGTACAAAACTGAATAAAGAACCAGTCAATAAACTGTACAAAACTCAATAAAGAACCATTCAATAAACTGTACAAAACTCAGTAAAGAAACAGTTAATAAACTGTACAAAACTCAATAAAGAAGCAGTCAATAAACTGTACAAAACTCAATAAAGAACCAGTCAATAAACTGTACAAAAATAAATAAAGAAACAGTCAATAAACTGTACAAAACTATTTACAGAAACAGTTAATAAAGAACCAATCAATAAACTGTACAAATTCAATAAAGAACCAGTCAATAAATTGTGCACAAACTCAAAATAGATACACTCAATAAACTGTACAAAACTCAACAAAGAACAGTCAATAAATTGTACACAAACTCAATAAAGAACCAGTCAACAAACTGTACAAAACTAAATAAAGAAACAGTCAATAAACTGTACAAAACAGCATAAAGAACCAGTCAATAAACTGTACAAAACTCAATAAAGAACCAGTCAATTAACTGTACAAAACTCAATAAAGAACCAGTCAATAAACTGTACAAAACTCAATAAAGAACCAGTCAATAAACTGTACAAAACTAAATAAAGAAACAGTCAATAAACTGTACAAAACTCAATAAATAACCAGTCAATAAACTGTACAAAACTGAATAAAGAACCAGTCAATAAACTGTACAAAACTCAATAAAGAATTAGTCAATAAACTGTACAAATCTCAATAAAGAACCAGTCAATAAACTGTACAAAACTCAAGAAAGAACCTGTAAATAAACTGAACAAAACTAAATAAAGAAACAGTCAATAAACTGTACAAAACAATATACATAAACAGTTAATAAAGAACCAGGCAATAAACTGTACAAAACTCAATAAAGAACCAGTCAATAAATTGTGCACAAACTCAATAAAGAAACAGTCAATAAATTGTACAAAACTCAATAAAGAACAGTCAATAAATTGTAAACAAACTCAAAAAAGAGCCAGTCAATAAACTGTACAAAACTAAATAAAGAAACAGTCAATAAACTAAACAAAACTAAAAAAACAAACAGTCAATAAACTCTACAAAACTAAATAAACAACCAGTCAATAAATTGTACACAAACTAAATAAAGAAACAGTCAATAAACTGTACAAAACTCAAAAAAGAAGCAATTAATAAACTGTACAAAACTCAATAAAGAACCAGTCAATAAACTGTACAAAACTATATAAAGAAACAGTCAATAAACTGTACAAAACTCAATAAAGAACCAGTCAATAAACTGTACAAAACTGAATAAAGAACCAGTCAATAATCTGTACAAAACTCAATAAAGAACCAGTCAATAAACTGTACAAAACTCAATAAAGAACCAGTCACTAAACTGCACAAAACTAAATAAAGAAACAGTTAATAAACTGTACGAAACTCAATAAAGAACCAGTCAATAAACTGTACAAAACTCAATAAAGAACCAGTCAATAAACTATACAAAACTCAATAAAGAACCAGTTAATAAACTGTACAAAACTCAATAAAGAACCAGTCAATAAACTGTACAAAACTAAATAAAGAAACAGTCAATAAACTGTACAAAACTCAATAAATAACCAGTCAATAAACTGTACAAAACTGAATAAAGAACCAGTCAATAAACTGTACAAAACTCAATAAAGAACTAGTCAATAAACTGTACAAATCTCAATAAAGAACCAGTCAATAAACTGTACAAAACTCAAGAAAGAACCAGTAAGTAAACTGAACAAAACTAAATAAAGAAACAGTCAATAAACTGTACAAAAACTCAAAAAAGAGCCAGTCAATAAACTGTACAAAACTAAATAAACAAACAGTCAATAAACTGTACAAAACTAAATAAACAAGCAGTCAATAAATTGTACACAAACTAAATAAAGAAACAGTCAATAAACTGAACAAAACTCAATAAAGAACCAGTTAATAAACTGTACAAAACTCAATAAAGAACCAGTCAATAAACTGTACAAAACTAAATAAAGAAACAGTCAATAAACTGTACAAAACTCAATAAAGAACCAGTCAGTAAACTGTACAAAACTGAATAAAGAACCAGTCAATAAACTGTACAAAACTCAATAAAGAACCATTCAATAAACTGTACAAAACTCAGTAAAGAAACAGTCAATAAACTGTACAAAACTATATACAGAAACAGTTAATAAAGAACCAATCAAAAAACTACAAATTCAATAAAGAACCAGTCAATAAATTGTGCACAAACTCAAAATAGATACACTCAATAAACTGTACAAAACTCAACAAAGAACAGTCAATAAATTGTACACAAACTCAATAAAGAACCAGTCAACAAACTGTACAAAACTAAATAAAGAAACAGTCAATAAACTGTACAAAACAGCATAAAGAACCAGTCAATATACTGTACAAAACTCAATAAAGAACCAGTCAATTAACTGTACAAAACTCAACAAAGAACAGTCAATAAATTGTACACAAACTCAATAAAGAACCAGTCAACAAACTGTACAAAACTCAATAAAGAAACAGTCAATAAACTGTACAAAACTAAATAAAGAATTAGTCAATAAACTGTACAAATCTCAATAAAGAACCAGTCAATAAACTGTACAAAACTCAAGAAAGAACCTGTAAATAAACTGAACAAAACTAAATAAAGAAACAGTCAATAAACTGTACAAAACAATATACATAAACAGTTAATAAAGAACCAGGCAATAAACTGTACAAAACTCAATAAAGAACCAGTCAATAAATTGTGCACAAACTCAATAAAGAAACAGTCAATAAATTGTACAAAACTCAATAAAGAACAGTCAATAAATTGTACACAAACTCAAAAAAGAGCCAGTCAATAAACTGTACAAAACTAAATAAAGAAACAGTCAATAAACTGAACAAAACTAAAAAAACAAACAGTCAAAAAACTCTACAAAACTAAATAAACAACCAGTCAATAAATTGTACAAAACTAAATAAAGAAACAGTCAATAAACTGTACAAAACTCAAAAAAGAAGCAATTAATAAACTGTACAAAACTCAATAAAGAACCAGTCAATAAACTGTACAAAACTATATAAAGAAACAGTCAATAAACTGTACAAAACTCAATAAAGAACCAGTCAATAAACTGTACAAAACTGAATAAAGAACCAGTCAATAATCTGTACAAAACTCAATAAAGAACCAGTCAATAAACTGTACAAAACTCAATAAAGAACCAGTCACTAAACTGCACAAAACTAAATAAAAAAACAGTTAATAAACTGTACGAAACTCAATAAAGAACCAGTCAATAAACTGTACAAAACTCAATAAAGAACCAGTCAATAAACTATACAAAACTCAATAAAGAACCAGTTAATAAACTGTACAAAACTCAATAAAGAACCAGTCAATAAACTGTACAAAACTAAATAAAGAAACAGTCAATAAACTGCTCAAAACTCAATAAATAACCTGTCAATAAACTGTACAAAACTGAATAAAGAACCAGTCAATAAACTGTACAAAACTCAATAAAGAACTAGTCAATAAACTGTACAAATCTCAATAAAGAACCAGTCAATAAACTGTACAAAACTCAAGAAAGAACCAGTAAATAAACTGAACAAAACTAAATAAAGAAACAGTCAATAAACTGTACAAAACAATATACATAAACAGTTAATAAAGCACCAGGCAATAAACTGTACAAAACTCAATAAAGAACCAGTCAATAAATTGTGCACAAACTCAATAAAGAAACAGTCAATAAATTGTACAAAACTCAATAAAGAACAGTCAATAAATTGTACACAAACTCATAAAAGAGCCAGTCAATAAACTGTACAAAACTAAATAAAGAAACAGTCAATAAACTGAACAAAACTAAAAAAACAAACAGTCAATAAACTCTACAAAACTAAATAAACAACCAGTCAATAAATTGTACACAAACTAAATAAAGAAACAGTCAATAAACTGTACAAAACTCAAAAAAGAAGCAATTAATAAACTGTACAAAACTCAATAAAGAACCAGTCAATAAACTGTACAAAACTAAATAAAGAAACAGTCAATAAACTGTACAAAACTCAAAAAAAAACAGTCAATAAACTGTACAAAACTGAATAAAGAACCAGTCAATAATCTGTACAAAACTCAATAAAGAACCAGTCAATAAACTGTACAAAACTCAATAAAGAACCAGTCACTAAAATGCACAAAACTAAATAAAGAAACAGTTAATAAACTGTACGAAACTCAATAAAGAACCAGTCAATAAACTGTACAAAACTGAATAAAGAACCAGTCAATAAACTGTACAAAACTCAATAAAGAACCAGTCAATAAACTGTACAAAACTCAATAAAGAACCAGTCAATAAACTGTACAAAACTATATACATAAACAGTTAATAAAGAACCAGGCAATAAACTGTACAAAACTCAATAAAGAACCAGTCAATAAACTGTACAAATCTCAATAAAGAATCAGTCAATAAACTGAACAAAACTCAATAAAGAACCAGTCAATAAACTGTACAAAACTAAATAAAGAAACAGTCAATAAACTGTACAAAACTCAATAAAGAACCAGTCAATAAACTGTACAAAACTGAATAAAGAACCAGTCAATAATCTGTACAAAACTCAATAAAGAACCAGTCAATAAACTGTACAAAACTCAATAAAGAACCAGTCACTAAACTGCACAAAACTAAATAAAGAAACAGTTAATAAACTGTACGAAACTCAATAAAGAACCAGTCAATAAACTGTACAAAACTCAATAAAGAACCAGTCAATAAACTGTACAAAACTCAATAAAGAACCAGTTAATAAACTGTACAAAACTCAATAAAGAACCAGTCAATAAACTGTACAAAACTAAATAAAGAAACAGTCAATAAACTGTACAAAACTCAATAAATAACCAGTCAATAAACTGTACAAAACTGAATAAAGAACCAGTCAATAAACTGTACAAAACTCAATAAAGAACTAGTCAATAAACTGTACAAATCTCAATAAAGAACCAGTCAATAAACTGTACAAAACTCAAGAAAGAACCAGTAAATAAACTGAACAAAACTAAATAAAGAAACAGTCAATAAACTGTACAAAACTATATACATAAACAGTTAATAAAGAACCAGGCAATAAACTGTACAAAACTCAATAAAGAACCAGTCAATAAATTGTGCACAAACTCAATAAAGAAACAGTCAATAAATTGTACAAAACTCAATAAAGAACAGTCAATAAATTGTACACAAACTCAAAAAAGAGCCAGTCAATAAACTGTACAAAACTCAATAAAGAACCAGTTAATAAACTGTACAAAACTCAATAAAGAACCAGTCAATAAACTGTACAAAACTAAATAAAGAAACAGTCAATAAACTGTACAAAACTCAATAAATAACCAGTCAATAAACTGTACAAATCTCAATAAAGAACCAGTCAATAAACTGTACAAAACTCAAGAAAGAACCAGTCAATAAACTGAACAAAACTAAATAAAGAAACAGTCAATAAACTGTACAAAACAATATACATAAACAGTTAATAAAGCACCAGGCAATAAACTGTACAAAACTCTAATAAAGAACCAGTCAATAAATTGTGCACAAACTCAATAAAGAAACAGTCAATAAATTGTACAAAACTCAATAAAGAACAGTCAATAAATTGTACACAAACTCATAAAAGAGCCAGTCAATAAACTGTACAAAACTAAATAAAGAAACAGTCAATAAACTGAACAAAACTAAAAAAACAAACAGTCAATAAACTCTACAAAACTAAATAAACAACCAGTCAATAAATTGTACACAAACTAAATAAAGAAACAGTCAATAAACTGTACAAAACTCAAAAAAGAAGCAATTAATAAACTGTACAAAACTCAATAAAGAACCAGTCAATAAACTGTACAAAACTAAATAAAGAAACAGTCAATAAACTGTACAAAACTCAAAAAAACCAGTCAATAAACTGTACAAAACTGAATAAAGAACCAGTCAATAATCTGTACAAAACTCAATAAAGAACCAGTCAATAAACTGTACAAAACTCTATAAAGAACCAGTCACTAAAATGCACAAAACTAAATAAAGAAACAGTTAATAAACTGTACGAAACTCAATAAAGAACCAGTCAATAAACTGTACAAAACTGAATAAAGAACCAGTCAATAAACTGTACAAAACTCAATAAAGAACCAGTCAATAAACTGTACAAAACTCAATAAAGAACCAGTCAATAAACTGTACAAAACTATATACATAAACAGTTAATAAAGAACCAGGCAATAAACTGTACAAAACTCAATAAAGAACCAGTCAATAAACTGTACAAAACTCAATAAAGAATCAGTCAATAAACTGTACAAAACTCAATAAAGAACCAGTCAATAAACTGTACAAAACTAAATAAAGAAACAGTCAATAAACTGTACAAAACTCAATAAAGAACCAGTCAATAAACTGTACAAAACTGAATAAAGAACCAGTCAATAATCTGTACAAAACTCAATAAAGAACCAGTCAATAAACTGTACAAAACTCAATAAAGAACCAGTCAATAAACTGTACAAAACTCAAGAAAGAACCAGTAAATAAACTGAACAAAACTAAATAAAGAAACAGTCAATAAACTGTACAAAACTATATACATAAACAGTTAATAAAGAACCAGGCAATAAACTGTACAAAACTCAATAAAGAACCAGTCAATAAATTGTGCACAAACTCAATAAAGAAACAGTCAATAAATTGTACAAAACTCAATAAAGAACAGTCAATAAATTGTACACAAACTCAAAAAAGAGCCAGTCAATAAACTGTACAAAACTCAATAAAGAACCAGTTAATAAACTGTACAAAACTCAATAAAGAACCAGTCAATAAACTGTACAAAACTAAATAAAGAAACAGTCAATAAACTGTACAAAACTCAATAAATAACCAGTCAATAAACTGTACAAATCTCAATAAAGAACCAGTCAATAAACTGTACAAAACTCAAGAAAGAACCAGTAAATAAACTGAACAAAACTAAATAAAGAAACAGTCAATAAACTGTACAAAACAATATACATAAACAGTTAATAAAGCACCAGGCAATAAACTGTACAAAACTCAATAAAGAACCAGTCAATAAATTGTGCACAAACTCAATAAAGAAACAGTCAATAAATTGTACAAAACTCAATAAAGAACAGTCAATAAATTGTACACAAACTCATAAAAGAGCCAGTCAATAAACTGTACAAAACTAAATAAAGAAACAGTCAATAAACTGAACAAAACTAAAAAAACAAACAGTCAATAAACTCTACAAAACTAAATAAACAACCAGTCAATAAATTGTACACAAACTAAATAAAGAAACAGTCAATAAACTGTAC
The DNA here is from genome assembly GCA_944474755.1 of Limnoperna fortunei. Classification (NCBI taxonomy): domain Eukaryota; kingdom Metazoa; phylum Mollusca; class Bivalvia; order Mytilida; family Modiolidae; genus Limnoperna; species Limnoperna fortunei. Next base: position 22,155,901 of record OX104118.1, on the reverse strand, counting down.
AAAACTCAAAAAAGAAGCAATTAATAAACTGTACAAAACTCAATAAAGAACCAGTCAATAAACTGTACAAAACTAAATAAAGAAACAGTCAATAAACTGTACAAAACTCAAAAAAACCAGTCAATAAACTGTACAAAACTGAATAAAGAACCAGTCAATAATCTGTACAAAACTCAATAAAGAACCAGTCAATAAACTGTACAAAACTCAATAAAGAACCAGTCACTAAAATGCACAAAACTAAATAAAGAAACAGTTAATAAACTGTACGAAACTCAATAAAGAACCAGTCAATAAACTGTACAAAACTGAATAAAGAACCAGTCAATAAACTGTACAAAACTCAATAAAGAACCAGTCAATAAACTGTACAAAACTCAATAAAGAACCAGTCAATAAACTGTACAAAACTATATACATAAACAGTTAATAAAGAACCAGTCAATAAACTGTACAAAACTCAATAAAGAACCAGTCAATAAACTGTACAAAACTCAATAAAGAACCAGTCAATAAACTGTACAAAACTCAATAAAGAACCAGTCAATAAACTGTACAAAACTAAATAAAGAAACAGTCAATAAACTGTACAAAACTGAATAAAGAACCAGTCAATAAACTGTACAAAACTGAATAAAGAACCAGTCAATAAACTGTACAAAACTCAATAAAGAACCAGTCAATAAACTGTACAAAACTCAATAAAGAACCAGTCACTAAACTGCACAAAACTAAATAAAGAAACAGTTAATAAACTGTACGAAACTCAATAAAGAACCAGTCAATAAACTGTACAAAACTCAATAAAGAACCAGTCAATAAACTGTACAAAACTCAATAAAGAACCAGTTAATAAACTGTACAAAACTCAATAAAGAACCAGTCAATAAACTGTACAAAACTAAATAAAGAAACAGTCAATAAACTGTACAAAACTCAATAAATAACCAGTCAATAAACTGTACAAAACTGAATAAAGAACCAGTCAATAAACTGTACAAAACTCAATAAAGAACCAGTCAATAAACTGTACAAATCTCAATAAAGAACCAGTCAATAAACTGTACAAAACTCAAGAAAGAACCAGTAAATAAACTGAACAAAACTAAATAAAGAAACAGTCAATAAACTGTACAAAACTATATACATAAACAGTTAATAAAGAACCAGGCAATAAACTGTACAAAACTCAATAAAGAACCAGTCAATAAATTGGGCACAAACTCAATAAAGAAACAGTCAATAAATTGTACAAAACTCAATAAAGAACAGTCAATAAATTGTACACAAACTCAAAAAAGAGCCAGTCAATAAACTGTACAAAACTCAATAAAGAACCAGTCAATAAACTGTACAAAACTCAATAAAGAACCAGTCAATAAACTGTACAAAACTAAATAAAGAAACAGTCAATAAACTGTACAAAACTCAATAAATAACCAGTCAATAAACTGTACAAATCTCAATAAAGAACCAGTCAATAAACTGTACAAAACTCAAGAAAGAACCAGTAAATAAACTGAACAAAACTAAATAAAGAAACAGTCAATAAACTGTACAAAACTATATACATAAACAGTTAATAACGAACCTGGCAATAAACTGTACAAAACTCAATAAAGAACCAGTCAATAAGTTGTGCACAAACTCAATAAAGAAACAGTCAATAAAGAAACAGTCAATAAACTGTACAAAACTGAATAAATAACCAGTCAATAAACTGTACAAATCTCAATAAAGAACCAGTCAATAAACTGTACAAAACTCAAGAAAGAACCAGTAAATAAACTGAACAAAACTAAATAAAGAAACAGTCAATAAACTGTACAAAACTATATACATAAACATTTAATAAAGAACCAGGCAATAAACTGTACAAAACTCAATAAAGAACCAGTCAATAAATTGTACACAAACTCAAAAAAGAGCCAGTCAATAAACTGTACAAAACTAAATAAAGAAACAGTCAATAAACTGAACAAAACTAAAAAAACAAACAGTCAATAAACTCTACAAAACTAAATAAACAACCAGTCAATAAATTGTACACAAACTAAATAAAGAAACAGTCAATAAACTGTACAAAACTCAGAAAAGAAGCAATTAATGAACTGTACAAAACTCAATAAAGAACCAGTCAATAAACTGTACAAAACTAAATAAAGAAACAGTCAATAAACTGTACAAAACTCAATAAAGAACCAGTCAATAAACTGTACAAAACTGAATAAAGAACCAGTCAATAATCTGTACAAAACTCAATAAAGAACCAGTCAATAAACTGTACAAAACTCAATAAAGAACCAGTCACTAAACTGCACAAAACTAAATAAAGAAACAGTTAATAAACTGTACGAAACTCAATAAAGAACCAGTCAATAAACTGTACAAAACTGAATAAAGAACCAGTCAATAAACTGTACAAAACTGAATAAAGAACCAGTCAATAAACTGTACAAAACTCAATAAAGAACCAGTCAATAAACTGAACAAAACTAAATAAAGAAACAGTCAATAAACTGTAAAAAACTCAATAAAGAAACAGTCAATAAACTGTACAAAGATAAATAAAGAAACAGTCAATAAACTGTACAAAACTCAATAAAGAACCAGTCAATAAACTTTACAAAACTCAATAAAGAACCAGTCAATAAACTGTACAAAACTAAGTAAAGAACCAGTCAATAAACTATACAAAACTCAATAAAGAACCAGTCAATAAATTGTACACAAACTAAATAAAGAAAGAGTCAATAAACTGTACAAAACTCAATAAAGAACCAGTTAATAAACTGTACAAAACTCAATAAAGAACCAGTCAATTAACTGTACAAAACTCAATAAAGAAACAGTCAATAAATTATACAAAACTCAATAAAGAACCAGTCAATAAAGTGTACAAAACTGAATTTAAAACCAGTCAATAAACTGTGCAAAACTCAATAAAAAACCAGTCAATAAACTGTACAAAACTCAATAAAGAACCAGTTAATAGACTGTACAAAAAGCAATAAAGAACCAGTCAATAAACTGTTCAAAACTAAATAAAGAAACTGTCAATAAACTGTACAAAACTCAATAAAGAACCAGTCAATAAACTGTACAAAACACAATAAAGAACCAGTCAATAAAGTGTACAAAACTAAATAAAGAAACAGTCAATAAACTGTACAAAATTATATACAGAAACAGTTAATAAAGAACCAGTCAATAAACTGTACAAAACTCAATAAAGAACCAGTCAATAAATTGTGCACAAACTCAATAAAGAAACAGTCAATAAACTGTACAAAACTCAATAAAGAACCAGTCAATAAACTGTACAAAATTCATTAAAGAGCCAGTCAATAAACTCTACAAAACTAAATAAAGAAACAGTCAATAAACTGAACAAAACTAAATAAACAAACAGTCAATAAACTGTACAAAACTAAATAAACAACCAGTCAATAAATTGTACACAAACTAAATAAAGAAACAGTCAATAAACTGTACAAAACTCAATAAAGAACCAGTTAATAAACTGTACAAAACTCAATAAAGAACCAGTCAATAAACTGTACAAAACTAAATAAAGAAACAGTCAATAAACTGTACAAAACTCAATAAAGAACCAGTCAGTAAACTGTACAAAACTGAATAAAGAACCAGTCAATAAACTGTACAAAACTCAATAAAGACCAGTCAATAAACTGTACAAAACTCAGTAAAGAAACAGTTAATAAACTGTACAAAACTCAATAAAGAAGCAGTCAATAAACTGTTCAAAACTCAATAAAGAACCAGTCAATAAACTGTACAAATCTAAATAAAGAAACAGTCAGTAAACTGTACAAAACTATATACAGAAACAGTCAATAAACTGTACAAAACTCAATAAATAACCAGTCAATAAACTGTACAAAACTGAATAAAGAACCAGTCAATAAACTGTACAAAACTCAATAAAGAACTAGTCAATAAACTGTACAAATCTCAATAAAGAACCAGTCAATAAACTGTACAAAACTCAAGAAAGAACCAGTAAATAAACTGAACAAAACTAAATAAAGAAACAGTCAATAAACTGTACAAAACTATATACATAAACAGTTAATAAAGAACCAGGCAATAAACTGTACAAAACTCAATAAAGAACCAGTCAATAAATTGTGCACAAACTCAATAAAGAAACAGTCAATAAATTGTACAAAACTCAATAAAGAACAGTCAATAAATTGTACACAAACTCAAAAAAGAGCCAGTCAATAAACTGTACAAAACTCAATAAAGAACCAGTTAATAAACTGTACAAAACTCAATAAAGAACCAGTCAATAAACTGTACAAAACTAAATAAAGAAACTGTCAATAAACTGTACAAAACTCAATAAAGAAACAGTCAATAAACTGTACAAATCTCAATAAAGAACCAGTCAATAAACTGTACAAAACTCAAGAAAGAACCAGTAAATAAACTGAACAAAACTAAATAAAGAAACAGTCAATAAACTGTACAAAACTATATACATAAACAGTTAATAAAGAACCAGGCAATAAACTGTACAAAACTCAATAAAGAACCAGTCAATAAATTGTGCACAAACTCAATAAAGAAACAGTCAATAAATTGTACAAAACTAAATAAAGAAACAGTCAATAAACTGTACAAAACTCAATAAATAACCAGTCAATAAACTGTACAAATCTCAATAAAGAACCAGTCAATAAACTGTACAAAACTCAAGAAAGAACCAGTAAGTAAACTGAACAAAACTAAATAAAGAAACAGTTAATAAACTGTACAAAACTGAATACATAAACAGTTAATAAAGAACCAGGCAATAAACTGTACAAAACTCAATAAAGAACCAGTCAATAAATTGTACACAAACTCAATAAACTGTACAAAACTAAATAAAGAAACAGTCAATAAACTGAACAAAACTAAAAAAACAAACAGTCAATAAACTCTACAAAACTAAATAAACAACCAGTCAATAAATTGTACACAAACTAAATAAAGAAACAGTCAATAAACTGTACAAAACTCAGAAAAGAAGCAATTAATGAACTGTACAAAACTCAATAAAGAACCAGTCAATAAACTGTACAAAACTAAATAAAGAAACAGTCAATAAACTGTACAAAACTCAATAAAGAACCAGTCAATAAACTGTACAAAACTGAATAAAGAACCAGTCAATAATCTGTACAAAACTCAATAAAGAACCAGTCAATAAACTGTACAAAACTCAATAAAGAACCAGTCACTAAACTGCACAAAACTAAATAAAGAAACAGTTAATAAACTGTACGAAACTCAATAAAGAACCAGTCAATAAACTGTACAAAACTGAATAAAGAACCAGTCAATAAACTGTACAAAACTCAATAAAGAACCAGTCAATAAACTGTACAAAACTCAACAAAGAACCAGTCAATAAACTGAACAAAACTAAATAAAGAAACAGTCAATAAACTGTAAAAAACTCAATAAAGAAACAGTCAATAAACTGTACAAAGATAAATAAAGAAACAGTCAATAAACTGTACAAAACTCAATAAAGAACCAGTCAATAAACTTTACAAAACTCAATAAAGAACCAGTCAATAAACTGCACAAAACTAAGTAAAGAACCAGTCAATAAACTATACAAAACTCAATAAAGAACCAGTCAATAAATTGTACACAAACTAAATAAAGAAACAGTCAATAAACTGTACAAAACTCAATAAAGAACCAGTTAATAAACTGTACAAAACTCAATAAAGAACCAGTCAATTAACTGTACAAAACTCAATAAAGAAACAGTCAATAAATTATACAAAACTCAATAAAGAACCAGTCAATAAAGTGTACAAAACTGAATTTAAAACCAGTCAATAAACTGTACAAAACTCAATAAAAAACCAGTCAATAAACTGTACAAAACTCAATAAAGAACCAGTTAATAGACTGTACAAAACGCAATAAAGAACCAGTCAATAAACTGTTCAAAACTAAATAAAGAAACTGTCAATAAACTGTACAAAACTCAATAAAGAACCAGTCAATAAACTGTACAAAACACAATAAAGAACCAGTCAATAAAGTGTACAAAACTAAATAAAGAAACAGTCAATAAACTGTACAAAATTATATACAGAAACAGTTAATAAAGAACCAGTCAATAAACTGTACAAAACTCAATAAAGAACCAGTCAATAAATTGTGCACAAACTCAATAAAGAAACAGTCAATAAACTGTACAAAACTCAATAAAGAACCAGTCAATAAACTGTACAAAACTCATTAAAGAGCCAGTCAATAAACTCTACAAAACTAAATAAAGAAACAGTCAATAAACTGAACAAAACTAAATAAACAAACAGTCAATAAACTGTACAAAACTAAATAAACAACCAGTCAATAAATTGTACACAAACTAAATAAAGAAACAGTCAATAAACTGTACAAAACTCAATAAAGAACCAGTTAATAAACTGTACAAAACTCAATAAAGAACCAGTCAATAAACTGTACAAAACTAAATAAAGAAACAGTCAATAAACTGTACAAAACTCAATAAAGAACCAGTCAGTAAACTGTACAAAACTGAATAAAGAACCAGTCAATAAACTGTACAAAACTCAATAAAGACCAGTCAATAAACTGTACAAAACTCAGTAAAGAAACAGTTAATAAACTGTACAAAACTCAATAAAGAAGCAGTCAATAAACTGTACAAAACTCAATAAAGAACCAGTCAATAAACTGTACAAAACTAAATAAAGAAACAGTCAATAAACTGTACAAAACTATATACAGAAACAGTCAATAAACTGTACAAAACTCAATAAATAACCAGTCAATAAACTGTACAAAACTGAATAAAGAACCAGTCAATAAACTGTACAAAACTCAATAAAGAACTAGTCAATAAACTGTACAAAACTCAATAAAGAACCAGTCAATAAACTGTACAAAAGTAAATAAAGAAACAGTCAATAAACTGTACAAAACTATATACAGAAACAGTTAATAAAGAACCAGTCAATAAAATGTACAAAACTCAATAAAGAACCTGTCAATAAATTGTGCACAAACTCAATAAAGAAACAGTCAATAAACTGTACAAAACTCAATTAAGAACCAGTCAATAAACTGTACAAAACTCAATAAAGAGCCAGTCAATAAACTCTACAAAACTAAATAAAGAAACAGTCAATAAACTGTACAAAACTCTATAAAGAACCAGTTAATAAACTGTACAAAACTCAATAAAGAACCAGTCAATAAACTGTACAAAACTAAATAAAGAAACAGTCAATAAACTGTACAAAACTCAATAAAGAACCAGTCAATAAACTGTACAAAACTCAATAAAGAACCAGTCAATAAACTGTACAAAACTCAACAAAGAACCAGTTAATAAACTGTACAAAACTCAATAAAGAACCAGTCAATAAACTGTACAAAACTAAATATAGAAACAGTCAATAAACTGTACAAAACTATATACAGAAACAGTTAATAAAGAACCATTCAATAAACTGTACAAAATTCAAAAAAGAAAGAGTAAATAAATTGTGCACAAACTCAAAAAAGATACAGTCAATAAACTGTACAAAACTCAATTAAGAACAGCCAATAAATTGTACACAAACTCAATAAAGAACCAGTCAATAAACTGTACAAAACTAAATAAAGAAACAGTCAATAAACTGTACAAAACTGCATAAAGAACCAGTCAATAAACTCTACAAAACTCAAAAAAGAACCAGTCAATAACTGTACAAAACTCAATAAAGAACCAGTCAATAAACTGTACAAAAGTGAATAAAGAAACAGTCAATAAACTGTTTAAAACTCAATAAAGAACCAGTTAATAAACTGTACAAAACTCAATAAAGAACCAGTCAATAATCTAAACAAAACTAAATAAAGAAACAGTCAATAAACTGTACAAAACTTTACACATAAACAGTTAATAAAGAACCAGTCAATAAACTGTACAAAACTCAATAAAGAACCAGTCAATAAATTGTACACAAACCCAATAAAGAGCCAGTCAATAAACTGTACAAAACTCAATAAAGAAACAGTCAATAAACTGAACAAAACTAAATAAACAAACAGTCAACAAACTGTACAAAACTAAATAAAGAACCAGTCAATAAATTGTACACAAACCCAATAAAGAGCCAGTCAATAAACTGTACAAAACTCAATAAAGAACCAGTCAATAAACTGTACAAAACTGAATAAAGAACCAGTCAATAAACTGTACAAAACTCAATAAAGAACCAGTCCATGAACTGTACAAAACTCAATAAAGAACCAGTCAATAAACTGTACAAATCTAAATAAAGAAACAGTTAATAAACTGTACAAAACTATATACAGAAACAGTTAATAAACTGTACAAAACTAAATAAAGAACCAGTCAATAAATTGAACACAAACTAAATAAAGAAACAGTCAATAAACTGTACAAAACTCAATAAAGAACCAGTCAATAAACTGTACAAAACTAAATAAAGAAACAATCAATAAACTGTACAAAACTCAATAAAGAACCAGTCAATAAACTGTACAAAACTCAATAAAGAACCAGTCAATAAATTGTACAAAACTCAATAAAGAACAAGTCAATAAACTGTACAAAACTCAATAAAGAACCAGTTAATAAACTGTACAAAACTCAATAAAGAACCAGTCAATAAACTGTACAAAACTAAATAAAGAAACAGTCAATAAACTGTACAAAACTCAATAAAGAACAAGTCAATAAACTGTACAAAACTAAATAAAGAAACAGTCAATTAACTGTACAAAACTATATACAGAAACAGTTAATAAAGAACCAGTCAATAAACTGTACAAAACTCAATAAAGAACCAGTCAATAAATTGTACACAAACCCAATAAAGAGCCAGTCAATAAACTGTACAAAACTCAATAAAGAAACAGTCAATAAACTGAACAAAACTAAATAAACAAACAGTCAACAAACTGTACAAAACTAAATAAACAACCAGTCAATAAATTGTACACAAACTAAATAAAGAAACAGTCAATAAACTGTACAAAACTCAATAAAGAATCAATTAATAAACTGTACAAAACTCAATAAAGAACCAGTCAATAAACTGTAATAAAACTTAATAAAGAAACAGGCAATAAACTGTACCAATCTCAATAAAGAACCAGTCAATAAACTGTACAAAACTCAATAAAGAACCAGTCAATAAACTGTACAAAACTCAATAAAGAACCAGTTAATAAACTGTACAAAACGCAATAAAGAACCAGTCAATAAACTGTACAAAACTAAATAAAGAAACTGTCAATAAACTGTACAAAACTCAATAAAGAACCAGTCAATAAACTGTACAAAACTGAATAACGAACCAGTCAATAAACTGTACAAAACTCAATAAAGAACCAGTCAATAAACTGTACAAAACACAATAAAGAACCAGTCAATAAACTGTGCAAAACTAAATAAAGAAACAGTCAATAAACTGTACAAAACTATATACAGAAACAGTTAATAAAGAACCAGTCAATAAACTGTACAAAACTCAATAAAGAACCAGTCAATAAATTGTGCACAAACTCAATAAAGAAACAGTCAATAAACTGTACAAAACTCAATAAAGAACCAGTCAATAAACTGTACAAAACTCATTAAAGAGCCAGTCAATAAACTCTACAAAACTAAATAAAGAAACAGTCAATAAACTGAACAAAACTAAATAAACAAACAGTCAATAAACTGTACAAAACTAAATAAACAACCAGTCAATAAATTGTACACAAACTAAATAAAGAAACAGTCAATAAACTGTACAAAACTCAATAAAGAACCAGTTAATAAACTGTACAAAACTCAATAAAGAACCAGTCAATAAACTGTACAAAACTAAATAAAGAAACAGTCAATAAACTGTACAAAACTCAATAAAGAACCAGTCAGTAAACTGTACAAAACTGAATAAAGAACCAGTCAATAAACTGTACAAAACTCAATAAAGAACCAGTCAATAAACTGTACAAAACTCAGTAAAGAAACAGTTAATAAACTGTACAAAACTCAATAAAGAAGCAGTCAATAAACTGTACAAAACTCAATAAAGAACCAGTCAATAAACTGTACAAAACTAAATAAAGAAACAGTCAATAAACTGTACAAAACTATATACAGAAACAGTCAATAAACTGTACAAAACTCAATAAATAACCAGTCAATAAACTGTACAAAACTGAATAAAGAACCAGTCAATAAACTGTACAAAACTCAATAAAGAACTAGTCAATAAACTGTACAAAACTCAATGAAGAACCAGTCAATAAACTGTAAAAAAGTAAGTAAAGAAACAGTCAATAAACTGTACAAAACTATATACAGAAACAGTTAATAAAGAACCAGTCAATAAACTGTACAAAACTCAATAAAGAACCTGTCAATAAATTGTGCACAAACTCAATAAAGAAACAGTCAATAAACTGTACAAAACTCAATAAAGAACCAGTCAATAAACTGTACAAAACTCAATAAAGAGCCAGTCAATAAACTCTACAAAACTAAATAAAGAAACAGTCAATAAACTGTACAAAACTCTATAAAGAACCAGTTAATAAACTGTACAAAACTCAATAAAGAACCAGTCAATAAACTGTACAAAACTAAATACAGAAACAGTCAATAAACTGTACAAAACTCAATAAAGAACCAGTCAATAAACTGTACAAAACTCAATAAAGAACCAGTCAATAAACTGTACAAAACTCTACAAAGAACCAGTTAATAAACGGTACAAAACTCAATAAAGAAGCAGTCAATAAACTGTACAAAACTCAATAAAGAACCAGTCAATAAACTGTACAAAACTAAATATAGAAACAGTCAATAAACTGTACAAAACTATATACAGAAACAGTTAATAAAGAACCATTCAATAAACTGTACAAAATTCAATAAAGAAAGACTAAATAAATTGTGCACAAACTCAAAAAAGATACAGTCAATAAACTGTACAAAACTCAATTAAGAACAGCCAATAAATTGTACACAAACTCAATAAAGAACCAGTCAATAAACTGTACAAAACTAAATAAAGAAACAGTCAATAAACTGTACAAAACTGCATAAAGAACCAGTCAATAAACTGTACAAAACTCAAAAAAGAACCAGTCAATAACTCTACAAAACTCAATAAAGAACCAGTCAATAAACTGTACAAAAGTGAATAAAGAAACAGTCAATAAACTGTTTAAAACTCAATAAAGAACCAGTTAATAAACTGTACAAAACTCAATAAATAACCGGTCAATAAACTGTACAAAACTGAATAAAGAACCAGTCAATAAACTGTACAAAACTCAATAAAGAACTAGTCAATAAACTGTACAAAACTCAATAAAGAACCAGTCAATAAACTGTACAAAAGTAAATAAAGAAACAGTCAATAAACTGTACAAAACTATATACAGAAACAGTTAATAAAGAACCAGTCAATACACTGTACAAAACTCAATAAAGAACCTGTCAATAAATTGTGCACAAACTCAATAAAGAAACAGTCAATAAACTGTACAAAACTCAATAAAGAACCAGTCAATAAACTGTACAAAACTCAATAAAGAGCCAGTCAATAAACTCTACAAAACTAAATAAAGAAACAGTCAATAAACTGTACAAAACTCTATAAAGAACCAGTTAATAAACTGTACAAAACTCAATAAAGAACCAGTCAATAAACTGTACAAAACTAAATAAAGAAACAGTCAATAAACTGTACAAAACTCAATAAAGAACCAGTCAATAAACTGTACAAAACTCAATAAAGAACCAGTCAATAAACTGTACAAAACTCAACAAAGAACCAGTTAATAAACGGTACAAAACTCAATAAAGAAGCAGTCAATAAACTGTACAAAACTCAATAAAGAACCAGTCAATAAACTGTACAAAACTAAATATAGAAACAGTCAATAAACTGTACAAAACTATATACAGAAACAGTTAATAAAGAACCATTCAATAAACTGTACAAAATTCAATAAAGAAAGAGTAAATAAATTGTGCACAAACTCAAAAAAGATACAGTCAATAAACTGTACAAAACTCAATTAAGAACAGCCAATAAATTGTACACAAACTCAATAAAGAACCAGTCAATAAACTGTACAAAACTAAATAAAGAAACAGTCAATAAACTGTACAAAACTGCATAAAGAACCAGTCAATAAACTGAACAAAACTCAAAAAAGAACCAGTCAATAACTGTACAAAACTCAATAAAGAACCAGTCAATAAACTGTACAAAAGTGAATAAAGAAACAGTCAATAAACTGTTTAAAACTCAATAAAGAACCAGTTAATAAACTGTGCAAAACTCAATAAAGAACCAGTCAATAATCTAAACAAAACTAAATAAAGAAACAGTCAATAAACTGTACAAAACTATATACATAAACAGTTAATAAAGAAACAGTCAATAAACTGTACAAAACTCAATAAAGAACCAGTCAATAAATTGTACACAAACCCAATAAAGAGCCAGTCAATAAACTGTACAAAACTCAATAAAGAAACAGTCAATAAACTGAACAAAACTGAATAAAGAACCAGTCAATAAACTGTACAAAACTCAAAAAAGAACCAGTCAATAACTCTACAAAACTCAATAAAGAACCAGTCAATAAACTGTACAAAAGTGAATAAAGAAACAGTCAATAAACTGTACAAAACTCAATAAAGAACTAGTCAATAAACTGTACAAAACTCAATAAAGAACCAGTCAATAAACTGTACAAAAGTAAATAAAGAAACAGTCAATAAACTGTACAAAACTATATACAGAAACAGTTAATAAAGAACCAGTCAATAAACTGTACAAAACTCAATAAAGAACCTGTCAATAAATTGTGCACAAACTCAATAAAGAAACAGTCAATAAACTGTACAAAACTCAATAAAGAACCAGTCAATAAACTGTACAAAACTCAATAAAGAGCCAGTCAATAAACTCTACAAAACTAAATAAAGAAACAGTCAATAAACTGTACAAAACTCTATAAAGAACCAGTTAATCAACTGTACAAAACTCAATAAAGAACCAGTCAATAAACTGTACAAAACTAAATAAAGAAACAGTCAATAAACTGTACAAAACTCAATAAAGAACCAGTCAATAAACTGTACAAAACTCAATAAAGAACCAGTCAATAAACTGTACAAAACTCAACAAAGAACCAGTTAATAAACGGTACAAAACTCAATAAAGAAGCAGTCAATAAACTGTACAAAACTCAATAAAGAACCAGTCAATAAACTGTACAAAACTAAATATAGAAACAGTCAATAAACTGTACAAAACTATATACAGAAACAGTTAATAAAGACCCATTCAATAAACTGTACAAAATTCAATAAAGAAAGAGTAAATAAATTGTGCACAAACTCAAAAAAGATACAGTCAATAAACTGTACAAAACTCAATTAAGAACAGCCAATAAATTGTACACAAACTCAATAAAGAACCAGTCAATAAACTGTACAAAACTAAATAAAGAAACAGTCAATAAACTGTACAAAACTGCATAAAGAACCAGTCAATAAACTGTACAAAACTCAAAAAAGAACCAGTCAATAACTGTACAAAACTCAATAAAGAACCAGTCAATAAACTGTACAAAAGTGAATAAAGAAACAGTCAATAAACTGTTTAAAACTCAATAAAGAACCAGTTAATAAACTGTACAAAACTCAATAAAGAACCAGTCAATAATCTAAACAAAACTAAATAAAAAAACAGTCAATAAACTGTACAAAACTATATACATAAACAGTTAATAAAGAGCCAGTCAATAAACTGTACAAAACTCAATAAAGAAACAGTCAATAAACTGAACAAAACTGAATAAAGAACCAGTCAATAAACTGTACAAAACTCAATAAAGAACCAGTCCATGAACTGTACAAAACTCAATATAGAACCAGTCAATAAACTCTACAAAACTAAATAAAGAAACAGTCAATAAACTGAACAAAACTAAATAAACAAACAGTCAATAAACTGTACAAAACTCAATAAAGAACCAGTTAATAAACTGTACAAAACTCAATAAAGAACCAGTCAATAAACTGTACAAAACTAAATAAAGAAACAGTCAATAAACTGTACAAAACTCAATAAAGAACCAGTCAGTAAACTGTACAAAACTGAATAAAGAGCCAGTCAATAAACTGTACAAAACTCAATAAAGAACCAGTCAATAAACTGTACAAAACTCAGTAAAGAAACAGTTAATAAACTGTACAAAACTCAATAAAGAAGCAGTCAATAAACTGTACAAAACTCAATAAAGAACCAGTCAATAAACTGTACAAAACTAAATAAAGAAACAGTCAATAAACTGTACAAAACTATATACAGAAACAGTCAATAAACTGTACAAAACTCAATAAATAACCAGTCAATAAACTGTACAAAACTGAATAAAGAACCAGTCAATAAACTGTACAAAACTCAATAAAGAACTAGTCAATAAACTGTACAAAACTCAATAAAGAACCAGTCAATAAACTGTACAAAAGTAAGTAAAGAAACAGTCAATAAACTGTACAAAACTATATACAGAAACAGTTAATAAAGAACCAGTCAATAAACTGTACAAAACTCAATAAAGAACCTGTCAATAAATTGTGAACAAACTCAATAAAGAAACAGTCAATAAACTGTACAAAACTCAATAAAGAACCAGTCAATAAACTGTACAAAACTCAATAAAGAGCCAGTCAATAAACTCTACAAAACTAAATAAAGAAACAGTCAATAAACTGTACAAAACTCTATAAAGAACCAGTTAATAAACTGTACAAAACTCAATAAAGAACCAGTCAATAAACTGTACAAAACTAAATACAGAAACAGTCAATAAACTGTACAAAACTCAATAAAGAACCAGTCAATAAACTGTACAAAACTCAATAAAGAACCAGTCAATAAACTGTACAAAACTCAACAAAGAACCAGTTAATAAACGGTACAAAACTCAATAAAGAAGCAGTCAATAAACTGTACAAAACTCAATAAAGAACCAGTCAATAAACTGTACAAAACTAAATATAGAAACAGTCAATAAACTGTACAAAACTATATACAGAAACAGTTAATAAAGAACCATTCAATAAACTGTACAAAATTCAATAAAGAAAGAGTAAATAAATTGTGCACAAACTCAAAAAAGATACAGTCAATAAACTGTACAAAACTCAATTAAGAACAGCCAATAAATTGTACACAAACTCAATAAAGAACCAGTCAATAAACTGTACAAAACTAAATAAAGAAACAGTCAATAAACTGTACAAAACTGCATAAAGAACCAGTCAATAAACTGTACAAAACTCAAAAAAGAACCAGTCAATAACTCTACAAAACTCAATAAAGAACCAGTTAATAAACTGTACAAAAGTGAATAAAGAACCAGTCAATAAACTGTACAAAACTCAATAAAGAACCAGTCAATAAACTGTACAAAACTCAGTAAAGAAACAGTTAATAAACTGTACAAAACTCAATAAAGAAGCAGTCAATAAACTGTACAAAACTCAATAAAGAACCAGTCAATAAACTGTACAAAACTAAATAAAGAAACAGTCAATAAACTGTACAAAACTATATACAGAAACAGTCAATAAACTGTACAAAACTGAATAAAGAACCAGTCAATAAACTGTACAAAACTCAATAAAGAACCAGTCCATGAACTGTACAAAACTCAATAAAGAACCAGTCAATAAACTCTACAAAACTAAATAAAGAAACAGTCAATAAACTGAACAAAACTAAATAAACAAACAGTCAATAAACTGTACAAAACTCAATAAAGAACCAGTCAATAAACTGTACAAAACTCAATAAAGAACCAGTCAATAAACTGTACAAAACTAAATAAAGAAACAGTCAATAAACTGTACAAAACTCAATAAAGAACCAGTCAGTAAACTGTACAAAACTGAATAAAGAACCAGTCAATAAACTGTACAAAACTCAATAAAGAACCAGTCAATAAACTGTACAAAACTCAGTAAAGAAACAGTTAATAAACTGTACAAAACTCAATAAAGAAGCAGTCAATAAACTGTACAAAACTCAATAAAGAACCAGTCAATAAACTGTACAAAACTAAATAAAGAAACAGTCAATAAACTGTACAAAACTATATACAGAAACAGTCAATAAACTGTACAAAACTCAATAAATAACCAGTCAATAAACTGTACAAAACTGAATAAAGAACCAGTCAATAAACTGTACAAAACTCAATAAAGAACTAGTCAATAAACTGTACAAAACTCAATGAAGAACCAGTCAATAAACTGTACAAAAGTAAGTAAAGAAACAGTCAATAAACTGTACAAAACTATATACAGAAACAGTTAATAAAGAACCAGTCAATAAACTGTACAAAACTCAATAAAGAACCTGTCAATAAATTGTGAACAAACTCAATAAAGAAACAGTCAATAAACTGTACAAAACTCAATAAAGAACCAGTCAATAAACTGTACAAAACTCAATAAAGAGCCAGTCAATAAACTCTACAAAACTAAATAAAGAAACAGTCAATAAACTGTACAAAACTCTATAAAGAACCAGTTAATAAACTGTACAAAACTCAATAAAGAACCAGTCAATAAACTGTACAAAACTAAATACAGAAACAGTCAATAAACTGTACAAAACTCAATAAAGAACCAGTCAATAAACTGTACAAAACTCAATAAAGAACCAGTCAATAAACTGTACAAAACTCAACAAAGAACCAGTTAATAAACGGTACAAAACTCAATAAAGAAGCAGTCAATAAACTGTACAAAACTCAATAAAGAACCAGTCAATAAACTGTACAAAACTAAATATAGAAACAGTCAATAAACTGTACAAAACTATATACAGAAACAGTTAATAAAGAACCATTCAATAAACTGTACAAAATTCAATAAAGAAAGAGTAAATAAATTGTGCACAAACTCAAAAAAGATACAGTCAATAAACTGTACAAAACTCAATTAAGAACAGCCAATAAATTGTACACAAACTCAATAAAGAACCAGTCAATAAACTGTACAAAACTAAATAAAGAAACAGTCAATAAACTGTACAAAACTGCATAAAGAACCAGTCAATAAACTGTACAAAACTCAAAAAAGAACCAGTCAATAACTCTACAAAACTCAATAAAGAACCAGTTAATAAACTGTACAAAAGTGAATAAAGAACCAGTCAATAAACTGTACAAAACTCAATAAAGAACCAGTCAATAAACTGTACAAAACTCAGTAAAGAAACAGTTAATAAACTGTACAAAACTCAATAAAGAAGCAGTCAATAAACTGTACAAAACTCAATAAAGAACCAGTCAATAAACTGTACAAAACTAAATAAAGAAACAGTCAATAAACTGTACAAAACTATATACAGAAACAGTCAATAAACTGTACAAAACTCAATAAATAACCAGTCAATAAACTGTACAAATCTGAATAAAGAACCAGTCAATAAACTGTACAAAACTCAATAAAGAACTAGTCAATAAACTGTACAAAACTCAATGAAGAACCAGTCAATAAACTGTACAAAAGTAAGTAAAGAAACAGTCAATAAACTGTACAAAACTATATACAGAAACAGTTAATAAAGAACCAGTCAATAAACTGTACAAAACTCAATAAAGAACCTGTCAATAAATTGTGAACAAACTCAATAAAGAAACAGTCAATAAACTGTACAAAACTCAATAAAGAACCAGTCAATAAACTGTACAAAACTCAATAAAGAGCCAGTCAATAAACTCTACAAAACTAAATAAAGAAACAGTCAATAAACTGTACAAAACTCTATAAAGAACCAGTTAATAAACTGTACAAAACTCAATAAAGAACCAGTCAATAAACTGTACAAAACTAAATACAGAAACAGTCAATAAACTGTACAAAACTCAATAAAGAACCAGTCAATAAACTGTACAAAACTCAATAAAGAACCAGTCAATAAACTGTACAAAACTCAACAAAGAACCAGTTAATAAACGGTACAAAACTCAATAAAGAAGCAGTCAATAAACTGTACAAAACTCAATAAAGAACCAGTCAATAAACTGTACAAAACTAAATATAGAAACAGTCAATAAACTGTACAAAACTATATACAGAAACAGTTAATAAAGAACCATTCAATAAACTGTACAAAATTCAATAAAGAAAGAGTAAATAAATTGTGCACAAACTCAAAAAAGATACAGTCAATAAACTGTACAAAACTCAATTAAGAACAGCCAATAAATTGTACACAAACTCAATAAAGAACCAGTCAATAAACTGTACAAAACTAAATAAAGAAACAGTCAATAAACTGTACAAAACTGCATAAAGAACCAGTCAATAAACTGTACAAAACTCAAAAAAGAACCAGTCAATAACTCTACAAAACTCAATAAAGAACCAGTCAATAAACTGTACAAAAGTGAATAAAGAAACAGTCAATAAACTGTTTAAAACTCAATAAAGAACCAGTTAATAAACTGTACAAAACTCAATAAAGAACCAGTCAATAAACTGTACAAAACTGAATAAAGAACCAGTCAATAAACTGTACAAAACTCAATAAAGAACTAGTCAATAAACTGTACAAAACTCAATAAAGAACCAGTCAATAAACTGTACAAAAGTAAATAAAGAAACAGTCAATAAACTGTACAAAACTATATACAGAAACAGTTAATAAAGAACCAGTCAATACACTGTACAAAACTCAATAAAGAACCAGTCAATAAACTGTACAAAAGTAAATAAAGAAACAGTCAATAAACTGTACAAAACTCAATAAAGAACCAGTCAATAAACTGTACAAAACTCAATAAAGAACCAGTCAATAAACTGTACAAAACTCAAAAAAGAACCAGTTAATAAACGGTACAAAACTCAATAAAGAAGCAGTCAATAAACTGTACAAAACTCAATAAAGAACCAGTCAATAAACTGTACAAAACTAAATATAGAAACAGTCAATAAACTGTACAAAACTATATACATAAACAGTTAATAAAGAAACAGTCAATAAACTGTACAAAACTCAATAAAGAACCAGTCAACAAATTGTACACAAACCCAATAAAGAGCCAGTCAATAAACTGTACAAAACTCAATAAAGAAACAGTCAATAAACTGAACAAAACTGAATAAAGAACCAGTCAATAAACTGTACAAAACTCAAAAAAGAACCAGTCAATAACTCTACAAAACTCAATAAAGAACCAGTCAATAAACTGTACAAAAGTGAATAAAGAAACAGTCAATAAACTGTACAAAACTCAATAAAGAACTAGTCAATAAACTGTACAAAACTCAATAAAGAACCAGTCAATAAACTGTACAAAAGTAAATAAAGAAACAGTCAATAAACTGTACAAAACTATATACAGAAACAGTTAATAAAGAACCAGTCAATAAACTGTACAAAACTCAATAAAGAACCTGTCAATAAATTGTGCACAAACTCAATAAAGAAACAGTCAATAAACTGTACAAAACTCAATAAAGAACCAGTCAATAAACTGTACAAAACTCAATAAAGAGCCAGTCAATAAACTCTACAAAACTAAATAAAGAAACAGTCAATAAACTGTACAAAACTCTATAAAGAACCAGTTAATAAACTGTACAAAACTCAATAAAGAACCAGTCAATAAACTGTACAAAACTAAATAAAGAAACAGTCAATAAACTGTACAAAACTCAATAAAGAACCAGTCAATAAACTGTACAAAACTCAATAAAGAACCAGTCAATAAACTGTACAAAACTCAACAAAGAACCAGTTAATAAACGGTACAAAACTCGATAAAGAAGCAGTCAATAAATTGTACAAAACTCAATAAAGAACCAGTCAATAAACTGTACAAAACTAAATATAGAAACAGTCAATAAACTGTACAAAACAATATACAGAAACAGTTAATAAAGACCCATTCAATAAACTGTACAAAATTCAATAAAGAAAGAGTAAATAAATTGTGCACAAACTCAAAAAAGATACAGTCAATAAACTGTACAAAACTCAATTAAGAACAGCCAATAAATTGTACACAAACTCAATAAAGAACCAGTCAATAAACTGTACAAAACTAAATAAAGAAACAGTCAATAAACTGTACAAAACTGCATAAAGAACCAGTCAATAAACTGTACAAAACTCAAAAAAGAACCAGTCAATAACTGTACAAAACTCAATAAAGAACCAGTCAATAAACTGTACAAAAGTGAATAAAGAAACAGTCAATAAACTGTTTAAAACTCAATAAAGAACCAGTTAATAAACTGTACAAAACTCAATAAAGAACCAGTCAATAATCTAAACAAAACTAAATAAAGAAACAGTCAATAAACTGTACAAAACTATATACATAAACAGTTAATAAAGAAACAGTCAATAAACTGTACAAAACTCAATAAAGAACCAGTCAATAAATTGTACACAAACCCAATAAAGAGCCAGTCAATAAACTGTACAAAACTCAATAAAGAAACAGTCAATAAACTGAACAAAACTGAATAAAGAACCAGTCAATAAACTGTACAAAACTCAATAAAGAACCAGTCAATAAACTGTACAAAACTCAATAAAGAACCAGTCAATAAACTCTACAAAACTAAATAAAGAAACAGTCAATAAACTGAACAAAACTAAATAAACAAACAGTCAATAAACTGTACAAAACTAAATAAACAACCAGTCAATAAATTGTACACAAACTAAATAAAGAAACAGTCAATAAACTGTACAAAACTCAATAAAGAACCAGTTAATAAACTGTACAAAACTCAATAAAGAACCAGTCAATAAACTGTACAAAACTAAATAAAGAAACAGTCAATAAACTGTACAAAACTCAATAAAGAACCAGTCAGTAAACTGTACAAAACTGAATAAAGAACCAGTCAATAAACTGTACAAAACTCAATAAAGAACCAGTCAATAAACTGTACAAAACTCAGTAAAGAAACAGTTAATAAACTGTACAAAACTCAATAAAGAAGCAGTCAATAAACTGTACAAAACTCAATAAAGAACCAGTCAATAAACTGTACAAAACTAAATAAATAACCAGTCAATAAACTGTACAAAACTGAATAAAGAACCAGTCAATAAACTGTACAAAACTCAATAAAGAACTAGTCAATAAACTGTACAAAACTCAATGAAGAACCAGTCAATAAACTGTACAAAAGTAAGTAAAGAAACAGTCAATAAACTGTACAAAACTATATACAGAAACAGTTAATAAAGAACCAGTCAATAAACTGTACAAAACTCAATAAAGAACCTGTCAATAAATTGTGCACAAACTCAATAAAGAAACAGTCAATAAACTGTACAAAACTCAATAAAGAACCAGTCAATAAACTGTACAAAACTCAATAAAGAGCCAGTCAATAAACTCTACAAAACTAAATAAAGAAACAGTCAATAAACTGTACAAAACTCTATAAAGAACCAGTTAATAAACTGTACAAAACTCAATAAAGAACCAGTCAATAAACTGTACAAAACTAAATACAGAAACAGTCAATAAACTGTACAAAACTCAATAAAGAACCAGTCAATAAACTGTACAAAACTCAATAAAGAACCAGTCAATAAACTGTACAAAACTCAACAAAGAACCAGTTAATAAACGGTACAAAACTCAATAAAGAAGCAGTCAATAAACTGTACAAAACTCAATAAAGAACCAGTCAATAAACTGTACAAAACTAAATATAGAAACAGTCAATAAACTGTACAAAACTATATACAGAAACAGTTAATAAAGAACCATTCAATAAACTGTACAAAATTCAATAAAGAAAGAGTAAATAAATTGTGCACAAACTCAAAAAAGATACAGTCAATAAACTGTACAAAACTCAATTAAGAACAGCCAATAAATTGTACACAAACTCAATAAAGAACCAGTCAATAAACTGTACAAAACTAAATAAAGAAACAGTCAATAAACTGTACAAAACTGCATAAAGAACCAGTCAATCAACTGTACAAAACTCAAAAAAGAACCAGTCAATAACTCTACAAAACTCAATAAAGAACCAGTCAATAAACTGTACAAAAGTGAATAAAGAAACAGTCAATAAACTGTTTAAAACTCAATAAAGAACCAGTTAATAAACTGTACAAAACTCAATAAAGAACCAGTCAATAAACTGTACAAAACTGAATAAAGAACCAGTCAATAAACTGTACAAAACTCAATAAAGAACTAGTCAATAAACTGTACAAAATTCAATAAAGAACCAGTCAATAAACTGTACAAAAGTAAATAAAGAAACAGTCAATAAACTGTACAAAACTATATACTGAAACAGTTAATAAAGAACCAGTCAATACACTGTACAAAACTCAATAAAGAACCAGTCAATAAACTGTACAAAAGTAAATAAAGAAACAGTCAATAAACTGTACAAAACTCAATAAAGAACCAGTCAATAAACTGTACAAAACTCAATAAAGAACCAGTCAATAAACTGTACAAAACTCAACAAAGAACCAGTTAATAAACGGTACAAAACTCAATAAAGAAGCAGTCAATAAACTGTACAAAACTCAATAAAGAACCAGTCAATAAACTGTACAAAACTAAATATAGAAACAGTCAATAAACTGTACAAAACTCAATAAAGAACCATTCAATAAACTGTACAAAATTCAATAAAGAAAGAGTAAATAAATTGTGCACAAACTCAAAAAAGATACAGTCAATAAACTGTACAAAACTCAATTAAGAACAGCCAATAAATTGTACACAAACTCAATAAAGAACCAGTCAATAAACTGTACAAAACTAAATAAAGAAACAGTCAATAAACTGTACAAAACTGCATAAAGAACCAGTCAATAAACTGTACAAAACTCAAAAAAGAACCAGTCAATAACTCTACAAAACTCAATAAAGAACCAGTTAATAAACTGTACAAAAGTGAATAAAGAACCAGTCAATAAACTGTACAAAACTCAATAAAGAACCAGTCAATAAACTGTACAAAACTCAGTAAAGAAACAGTTAATAAACTGTACAAAACTCCATAAAGAAGCAGTCAATAAACTGTACAAAACTCAATAAAGAACCAGTCAATAAACTGTACAAAACTAAATAAAGAAACAGTCAATAAACTGTACAAAACTATATACAGAAACAGTCAATAAACTGTACAAAACTCAATAAATAACCAGTCAATAAACTGTACAAAACTCAATAAAGAACTAGTCAATAAACTGTACAAAACTCAATGAAGAACCAGTCAATAAACTGTACAAAAGTAAGTAAAGAAACAGTCAATAAACTGTACAAAACTATATACAGAAACAGTTAATAAAGAACCAGTCAATAAACTGTACAAAACTCAATAAAGAACCTGTCAATAAATTGTGAACAAACTCAATAAAGAAACAGTCAATAAACTGTACAAAACTCAATAAAGAACCAGTCAATAAACTGTACAAAACTCAATAAAGAGCCAGTCAATAAACTCTACAAAACTAAATAAAGAAACAGTCAATAAACTGTACAAAACTCTATAAAGAACCAGTTAATAAACTGTACAAAACTCAATAAAGAACCAGTCAATAAACTGTACAAAACTAAATACAGAAACAGTCAATAAACTGTACAAAACTCAATAAAGAACCAGTCAATAAACTGTACAAAACTCAATAAAGAACCAGTCAATAAACTGTACAAAACTCAACAAAGAACCAGTTAATAAACGGTACAAAACTCAATAAAGAAGCAGTCAATAAACTGTACAAAACTCAATAAAGAACCAGTCAATAAACTGTTCAAAACTAAATATAGAAACAGTCAATAAACTGTACAAAACTATATACAGAAACAGTTAATAAAGAACCATTCAATAAACTGTACAAAATTCAATAAAGAAAGAGTAAATAAATTGTGCACAAACTCAAAAAAGATACAGTCAATAAACTGTACAAAACTCAATTAAGAACAGCCAATAAATTGTACACAAACTCAATAAAGAACCAGTCAATAAACTGTACAAAACTAAATAAAGAAACAGTCAATAAACTGTACAAAACTGCATAAAGAACCAGTCAATAAACTGTACAAAACTCAAAAAAGAACCAGTCAATAACTCTACAAAACTCAATAAAGAACCAGTCAATAAACTGTACAAAAGTGAATAAAGAAACAGTCAATAAACTGTTTAAAACTCAATAAAGAACCAGTTAATAAACTGTACAAAACTCAATAAATAACCAGTCAATAAACTGTACAAAACTGAATAAAGAACCAGTCAATAAACTGTACAAAACTCAATAAAGAACTAGTCAATAAACTGTACAAAACTCAATAAAGAACCAGTCAATAAACTGTACAAAAGTAAATAAAGAAACAGTCAATAAACTGTACAAAACTATATACAGAAACAGTTAATAAAGAA
This sequence comes from Limnoperna fortunei, assembly GCA_944474755.1. Taxonomy (NCBI): domain Eukaryota; kingdom Metazoa; phylum Mollusca; class Bivalvia; order Mytilida; family Modiolidae; genus Limnoperna; species Limnoperna fortunei. The sequence goes on along the minus strand of OX104118.1, from coordinate 22,131,402 downwards.
CCAGTCAATACACTGTACAAAACTCAATAAAGAACCAGTCAATAAACTGTACAAAAGTAAATAAAGAAACAGTCAATAAACTGTACAAAACTCAATAAAGAACCAGTCAATAAACTGTACAAAACTCAATAAAGAACCAGTCAATAAACTGTACAAAACTCAACAAAGAACCAGTTAATAAACGGTACAAAACTCAATAAAGAAGCAGTCAATAAACTGTACAAAACTCAATAAAGAACCAGTCAATAAACTGTACAAAACTAAATATAGAAACAGTCAATAAACTGTACAAAACTATATACATAAACAGTTAATAAAGAAACAGTCAATAAACTGTACAAAACTCAATAAAGAACCAGTCAACAAATTGTGCACAAACCCAATAAAGAGCCAGTCAATAAACTGTACAAAACTCAATAAAGAAACAGTCAATAAACTGAACAAAACTGAATAAAGAACCAGTCAATAAACTGTACAAAACTCAAAAAAGAACCAGTCAATAACTCTACAAAACTCAATAAAGAACCAGTCAATAAACTGTACAAAAGTGAATAAAGAAACAGTCAATAAACTGTACAAAACTCAATAAAGAACTAGTCAATAAACTGTACAAAACTCAATAAAGAACCAGTCAATAAACTGTACAAAAGTAAATAAAGAAACAGTCAATAAACTGTACAAAACTATATACAGAAACAGTTAATAAAGAACCAGTCAATAAACTGTACAAAACTCAATAAAGAACCTGTCAATAAATTGTGCACAAACTCAATAAAGAAACAGTCAATAAACTGTACAAAACTCAATAAAGAACCAGTCAATAAACTGTACAAAACTCAATAAAGAGCCAGTCAATAAACTCTACAAAACTAAATAAAGAAACAGTCAATAAACTGTACAAAACTCTATAAAGAACCAGTTAATAAACTGTACAAAACTCAATAAAGAACCAGTCAATAAACTGTACAAAACTAAATAAAGAAACAGTCAATAAACTGTACAAAACTCAATAAAGAACCAGTCAATAAACTGTACAAAACTCAATAAAGAACCAGTCAATAAACTGTACAAAACTCAACAAAGAACCAGTTAATAAACGGTACAAAACTCGATAAAGAAGCAGTCAATAAATTGTACAAAACTCAATAAAGAACCAGTCAATAAACTGTACAAAACTAAATATAGAAACAGTCAATAAACTGTACAAAACAATATACAGAAACAGTTAATAAAGACCCATTCAATAAACTGTACAAAATTCAATAAAGAAAGAGTAAATAAATTGTGCACAAACTCAAAAAAGATACAGTCAATAAACTGTACAAAACTCAATTACGAACAGCCAATAAATTGTACACAAACTCAATAAAGAACCAGTCAATAAACTGTACAAAACTAAATAAAGAAACAGTCAATAAACTGTACAAAACTGCATAAAGAACCAGTCAATAAACTGTACAAAACTCAAAAAAGAACCAGTCAATAACTGTACAAAACTCAATAAAGAACCAGTCAATAAACTGTACAAAAGTGAATAAAGAAACAGTCAATAAACTGTTTAAAACTCAATAAAGAACCAGTTAATAAACTGTACAAAACTCAATAAAGAACCAGTCAATAATCTAAACAAAACTAAATAAAGAAACAGTCAATAAACTGTACAAAACTATATACATAAACAGTTAATAAAGAAACAGTCAATAAACTGTACAAAACTCAATAAAGAACCAGTCAATAAATTGTACACAAACCCAATAAAGAGCCAGTCAATAAACTGTACAAAACTCAATAAAGAAACAGTCAATAAACTGAACAAAACTGAATAAAGAACCAGTCAATAAACTGTACAAAACTCAATAAAGAACCAGTCCATGAACTGTACAAAACTCAATAAAGAACCAGTCAATAAACTCTACAAAACTAAATAAAGAAACAGTCAATAAACTGAACAAAACTAAATAAACAAACAGTCAATAAACTGTACAAAACTAAATAAACAACCAGTCAATAAATTGTACACAAACTAAATAAAGAAACAGTCAATAAACTGTACAAAACTCAATAAAGAACCAGTTAATAAACTGTACAAAACTCAATAAAGAACCAGTCAATAAACTGTACAAAACTAAATAAAGAAACAGTCAATAAACTGTACAAAACTCAATAAAGAACCAGTCAATAAACTGTACAAAACTGAATAAAGAACCAGTCAATAAACTGTACAAAACTCAATAAAGAACCAGTCAATAAACTGTACAAAACTCAGTAAAGAAACAGTTAATAAACTGTACAAAACTCAATAAAGAAGCAGTCAATAAACTGTACAAAACTCAATAAATAACCAGTCAATATACTGTACAAAACTAAATAAATAACCAGTCAATAAACTGTACAAAACTGAATAAAGAACCAGTCAATAAACTGTACAAAACTTAATAAAGAACCAGTCAAGAAAGTGTACAAAACTCAATGAAGAACCAGTAAATAAACTGTACAAAAGTAAGTAAAGAAACAGTCAATAAACTGTACAAAACTATATACAGAAACAGTTAATAAAGAACCAGTCAATAAACTGTACAAAACTCAATAAAGAACCTGTCAATAAATTGTGCACAAACTCAATAAAGAAACAGTCAATAAACTGTACAAAACTCAATAAAGAACCAGTCAATAAACTGTACAAAACTCAATAAAGAGCCAGTCAATAAACTCTACAAAACTAAATAAAGAAACAGTCAATAAACTGTACAAAACTCTATAAAGAACCAGTTAATAAACTGTACAAAACTCAATAAAGAACCAGTCAATAAACTGTACAAAACTAAATAAAGAACCAGTCAATAAACCGTACAAAACTCAACAAAGAACCAGTTAATAAACGGTACAAAACTCAATAAAGAAGCAGTCAATAAACTGTACAAAACTCAATAAAGAACCAGTCAATAAACTGTACAAAACTAAATATAGAAACAGTCAATAAACTGTACAAAACTATATACAGAAACAGTTAATAAAGAACCATTCAATAAACTGTACAAAATTCAATAAAGAAAGAGTAAATAAATTGTGCACAAACTCAAAAAAGATACAGTCAATAAACTGTACAAAACTCAATTAAGAACAGCCAATAAATTGTACACAAACTCAATAAAGAAACAGTCAATAAACTGAACAAAACTGAATAAAGAACCAGTCAATAAACTGTACAAAACTGCATAAAGAACCAGTCAATAAACTGTACAAAACTCAAAAAAGAACCAGTCAATAACTCTACAAAACTCAATAAAGAACCAGTCAATAAACTGTACAAAAGTGAATAAAGAAACAGTCAATAAACTGTTTAAAACTCAATAAAGAACCAGTTAATAAACTGTACAAAACTCAATAAATAACCAGTCAATAAACTGTACAAAACTGAATAAAGAACCAGTCAATAAACTGTACAAAACTCAATAAAGAACTAGTCAATAAACTGTACAAAATTCAATAAAGAACCAGTCAATAAACTGTACAAAAGTAAATAAAGAAACAGTCAATAAACTGTACAAAACTATATACAGAAACAGTTAATAAAGAACCAGTCAATACACTGTACAAAACTCAATAAAGAACCTGTCAATAAATTGTGCACAAACTCAATAAAGAAACAGTCAATAAACTGTACAAAACTCAATAAAGAACCAGTCAATAAACTGTACAAAACTCAATAAAGAGCCAGTCAATAAACTCTACAAAACTAAATAAAGAAACAGTCAATAAACTGTACAAAACTCTATAAAGAACCATTTAATAAACTGTACAAAACTCAATAAAGAACCAGTCAATAAACTGTACAAAACTAAATAAAGAAACAGTCAATAAACTGTACAAAACTCAATAAAGAACCAGTCAATAAACTGTACAAAACTCAATAAAGAACCAGTCAATAAACTGTACAAAACTCAACAAAGAACCAGTTAATAAACGGTACAAAACTCAATAAAGAAGCAGTCAATAAACTGTACAAAACTCAATAAAGAACCAGTCAATAAACTGTACAAAACTAAATATAGAAACAGTCAATAAACTGTACAAAACTATATACAGAAACAGTTAATAAAGAACCATTCAATAAACTGTACAAAATTCAATAAAGAAAGAGTAAATAAATTGTGCACAAACTCAAAAAAGATACAGTCAATAAACTGTACAAAACTCAATTAAGAACAGCCAATAAATTGTACACAAACTCAATAAAGAACCAGTCAATAAACTGTACAAAACTAAATAAAGAAACAGTCAATAAACTGTACAAAACTGCATAAAGAACCAGTCAATAAACTGAACAAAACTCAAAAAAGAACCAGTCAATAACTGTACAAAACTCAATAAAGAACCAGTCAATAATCTGTACAAAAGTGAATAAAGAAACAGTCAATAAACTGTTTAAAACTCAATAAAGAACCAGTTAATAAACTGTGCAAAACTCAATAAAGAACCAGTCAATAATCTAAACAAAACTAAATAAAGAAACAGTCAATAAACTGTACAAAACTATATACATAAACAGTTAATAAAGAAACAGTCAATAAACTGTACAAAACTCAATAAAGAACCAGTCAATAAATTGTACAGAAACCCAATAAAGAGCCAGTCAATAAACTGTACAAAACTCAATAAAGAACCAGTCAATAAACTGTACAAAACTCAAAAAAGAACCAGTCAATAACTCTACAAAACTCAATAAAGAACCAGTCAATAAACTGTACAAAAGTGAATAAAGAAACAGTCAATAAACTGTACAAAACTCAATAAAGAACTAGTCAATAAACTGTACAAAACTCAATAAAGAACAAGTCAATAAACTGTACAAAAGTAAATAAAGAAACAGTCAATAAACTGTACAAAACTATATACAGAAACAGTTAATAAAGAACCAGTCAATAAACTGTACAAAACTCAATAAAGAACCTGTCAATAAATTGTGCACAAACTCAATAAAGAAACAGTCAATAAACTGTACAAAACTCAATAAAGAACCAGTCAATAAACTGTACAAAACTCAATAAAGAGCCAGTCAATAAACTCTACAAAACTAAATAAAGAAACAGTCAATAAACTGTACAAAACTCTATAAAGAACCAGTTAATAAACTGTACAAAACTCAATAAAGAACCAGTCAATAAACTGTACAAAACTAAATAAAGAAACAGTCAATAAACTGTACAAAACTCAATAAAGAACCAGTCAATAAACTGTACAAAACTCAATAAAGAACCAGTCAATAAACTGTACAAAACTCAACAAAGAACCAGTTAATAAACGGTACAAAACTCAATAAAGAAGCAGTCAATAAACTGTACAAAACTCAATAAAGAACCAGTCAATAAACTGTACAAAACTAAATATAGAAACAGTCAATAAACTGTACAAAACTATATACAGAAACAGTTAATAAAGACCCATTCAATAAACTGTACAAAATTCAATAAAGAAAGAGTAAATAAATTGTGCACAAACTCAAAAAAGATACAGTCAATAAACTGTACAAAACTCAATTAAGAACAGCCAATAAATTGTACACAAACTCAATAAAGAACCAGTCAATAAACTGTACAAAACTAAATAAAGAAACAGTCAATAAACTGTACAAAACTGCATAAAGAACCAGTCAATAAACTGTACAAAACTCAAAAAAGAACCAGTCAATAACTGTACAAAACTCAATAAAGAACCAGTCAATAAACTGTACAAAAGTGAATAAAGAAACAGTCAATAAACTGTTTAAAACTCAATAAAGAACCAGTTAATAAACTGTACAAAACTCAATAAAGAACCAGTCAATAATCTAAACAAAACTAAATAAAGAAACAGTCAATAAACTGTACAAAACTATATACATAAACAGTTAATAAAGAAACAGTCAATAAACTGTACAAAACTCAATAAAGAACCAGTCAATAAATTGTACACAAACCCAATAAAGAGCCAGTCAATAAACTGTACAAAACTCAATAAAGAAACAGTCAATAAACTGAACAAAACTGAATAAAGAACCAGTCAATAAACTGTACAAAACTCAATAAAGAACCAGTCCATGAACTGTACAAAACTCAATAAAGAACCAGTCAATAAACTGTACAAATCTAAATAAAGAAACAGTTAATAAACTGTACAAAACTATATACAGAAACAGTTAATAAACTGTACAAAACTAAATAAAGAACCAGTCAATAAATTGAACACAAACTAAATAAAGAAACAGTCAATAAACTGTACAAAACTCAATAAAGAACCAGTCAATAAACTGTACAAAACTAAATAAAGAAACAATCAATAAACTGTACAAAACTCAATAAAGAACCAGTCAATAAACTGTACAAAACTCAATAAAGAACCAGTCAATAAATTGTGCAAAACTCAATAAAGAACAAGTCAATAAACTGTACAAAACTCAATAAAGAACCAGTTAATAAAATTTACAAAACTCAATAAAGAACCAGTCAATAAACTGTACAAAACTAAATAAAGAAACAGTCAATAAACTGTACAAAACTCAATAAAGAACAAGTCAATAAACTGTACAAAACTAAATAAAGAAACAGTCAATAAACTGTACAAAACTATATACAGAAACAGTTAATAAAGAACCAGTCAATAAACTGTACAAAACTCAATAAAGAACCAGTCAATAAATTGTACACAAACTCAATAAAGAACCAGTCAATAAACTGTACAAAACTCAATAAAGAAACAGTCAATAAACTGTACAAAACTAAATAAACAAACAGTCAACAAACGGTACAAAACTAAATAAACAACCAGTCAATAAATTGTACACAAACTAAATATAGAAACAGTCAATAAACTGTACAAAACTCAATAAAGAATCAATTAATAAACTGTACAAAACTCAATAAAGAACCAGTCAATAAACTGTAATAAAACTTAATAAAGAAACAGGCAATAAACTGTACCAATCTCAATAAAGAACCAGTCAATAAACTGTACAAAACTGAATAAAGAACCAATCAATAAACTGTACAAAACTCAATAAAGAACCAGTCAATAAACTGTACAAACTCAATAAAGAACCAGTCAATAAACTGTACAAAACTAAATAAAGAAACAGTTAATAAACTGTACAAAACTATATACAGAAACAGTTAATAAACTGTACAAAACTAAATAAAGAACCAGTCAATAAATTGAACACAAACTAAATGAAGAAACAGTCAATAAACTGTACAAAACTCAATAAAGAACCAGTCAATAAACTGTACAAAAGTGAATAAAGAACCAGTCAATAAACTGTACAAAACTCAATAAAGAACCAGTCAATAAATTGTACAAAACTCAATAAAGAACCAGTCAATAAACTGTACAAAACTCAATAAAGAACCAGTTAATAAACTGTACAAAACTCAATAAAGAACCAGTCAATAAACTGTACAAAACTAAATAAAGAACCAGTCAATAAACTGTACAAAACTAAATTAAGAAACAGTCAATAAACTGTACAAAACTATATACAGAAACAGTTAATAAAGAACCAGTCAATAAACTGTACAAAACTCAATAAAGAACCTGTCAATAAATTGTGCACAAACTCAATAAAGTAACAGTCAATAAACTGTACAAAACTCAATAAAGAACCAGTCAATAAACTGTACAAAACTCAATAAAGAGCCAGTCATTAAACTCTACAAAACTAAATAAAGAAACAGTCAATAAACTGCACAAAACTCAATAAAGAACCAGTTAATAAACTGTACAAACTCAATAAAGAACCAATCAATAAACTGTACAAAACTAAATAAAGAAACAGTCAATAAACTGTAAAAAACTATATACAGAAACAGTTAGTAAAGAACCAGTCAATAAACTGTACAAAATTCAATAAAGAACCAGTCAATAAATTGTGCACAAACTAAAAAAACATACAGTCAATAAACTGTACAAAACTCAATAAAGAAGAGCCAATAAATTGTACACAAACTCAATAAAGAACCAGTCAATAAACTGTACAAAACTAAATAAAGAAACAGTCAATAAACTGTACAAAACTGCATAAAGAACCAGCCAATAAACTGTACAAAACTCAAAAAAGAACCAGTCAATAACTGTACAAAACTCAATAAAGAACCAGTCAATAAACTGTACAAAAGTGAATGAAGAACCAGTCAATAAACTGTTTAAAACTCAATAAAAAACCAGTCAATAAACTGTACAAAACTCAATAAAGAACCAGTCAATAAACTAAATAAAACTAAATAAAGAAACAGTCAATAAACTGTACAAAACTATATACAGAAACAGTTAATAAAGAACCAGTCAATAAACTGTACAAAACTCAATAAAGAAACAGTCAATAAATTGTACACAAACCCCATAAAGAACCAGTCAATAAACTGTACAAAAGTGAATAAAGAACCAGCCAATAAACTGTACAAAACTCAATAAAGAACCAGTCAATAAACTAAACAAAACTAAATAAAGAAACAGTCAATAAACTGTACAAAACTATATACAGAAACAGTTAATAAAGAACCAGTCAATAAACTGTACAAAACTCAATAAAGAACCAGTCAATAAATTGTACACAAACCCAATAAAGAGCCAGTCAATAAACTGTACAAAGCTCAATAAAGAAACAGTCAATAAACTGAACAAAACTAAATTAACAAACAGTCAACAAACTGTCCAAAACTAAATAAACAACCAGTCAATAAATTGTACACAAACTAAATAAAGAAACAGTCAATAAACTGTACAAAACTCAATAAAGAACCAATTAATAAACTGTACAAAACTCAATAAAGAACCAGTCAATAAACTGTAATAAAACTTAATAAAGAAACAGGCAATAAACTGTACCAATCTCAATAAAGAACCAGTCAATAAATTGAACACAAACTAAATGAAGAAGCAGTCAATAAACTGTACAAAAGTGAATAAAGAACCAGTCAATAAATTGTACAAAACTCAATAAAGAACCAGTCAATAAACTGTACAAAACTCAATAAAGAACCAGTTAATAAACTGTTCAAAACTCAATAAAGAACCAGTCAATAAACTGTACAAAACTAAATAAAGAAACAGTCAATAAACTGTACAAAACTCAATAAAGAACCAGTCAATAAACTGTACAAAACTGAATAAAGAACCAGTCAATAAACTGTACAAAACTCAATAAAGAACTAGTCAATAAACTGTACAAAACTCAATAAAGAACCAGTCGATAAACTGTACAAAACTAAATAAAGAAACAGTCAATAAACTGTACAAAACTATATACAGAAACAGTTAATAAAGAACCAGTCAATAAACTGTACAAGACTCAATAAAGAACCTGTCAATAAATTCTGCACAAACTCAATAAAGTAACAGTCAATAAACTGTACAAAACTCAATAAAGAACCAGTCAATAAACTGTACAAAACTCAATAAAGAGCCAGTCAATAAACTCTACAAAACTAAATAAAGAAACAGTCAATAAACTGTACAAAACTCAATAAAGAACCAGCTAATAAACTGTACAAAACTCAATAAAGAACCAATCAATAAACTGTACAAAACTAAATAAAGAAACAGTCAATAAACTGTACAAAACTTAATAAAGAACCAGTCAATAAACTGTACAAAACTCAATAAAGAACCAGTCAATAAACTGTATAAAACTCAACAAAGAACCAGTTAATAAACTGTACAAAACTCAATAAAGAAGCAGTCAATAAACTGTACAAAACTCAATAAAGAACCAGTCAATAAACTGTACAAAACTAAATATAGAAACAGTCAATAAACTGTACAAAACTAAATAAAGAAACAGTCAATAAACTGTACAAAACTATATAACAGTTAATAAAGAACCAGTCAATAAACTGTACAAAACTCAATAAAGAAACAGTCAATAAATTGTACGCAAACCCAATAAAGAACCAGTCAATAAACTGTACAAAAGTGAATAAATAACCAGTCAATAAACTGTTTAAAACTCAATAAAGAACCAGTCAATAAACTGTACAAAACTCAATAAAGAACCAGTCAATAAACTGTACAAAACTCAATAAAGAACCAGTCAATAAACAGTACAAAACTATATACAGAAACAGTTAATAAAGAACCAGTCAATAAACTGTACAAAACTCAATAAAGAACCAGTCAATAAATTGTACACAAACCCAATAAAGAGCCAGTCAATAAACTGTACAAAACTCAATAAAGAAACAGTCAATAAACTGAACAAAACTAAATAAACAAACAGTCAACAAACGGTACAAAACTAAATAAACAACCAGTCAATAAATTGTACACAAACTAAATAAAGAAACAGTCAATAAACTGTACAAAACTCAATAAAGAATCAATTAATAAACTGTACAAAACTCAATAAAGAACCAGTCAATAAACTGTAATAAAACTTAATAAAGAAACAGGCAATAAACTGTACCAATCTCAATAAAGAACCAGTCAATAAACTGTACAAAACTGAATAAAGAACCAATCAATAAACTGTACAAAACTCAATAAAGAACCAGTCAATAAACTGTTCAAACTCAATGAAGAACCAGTCAATAAACTGTACAAAACTAAATAAAGAAACAGTTAATAAACTGTACAAAACTATATACAGAAACAGTTAATAAACTGTACAAAACTAAATAAAGAACCAGTCAATAAATTGAACACAAACTAAATGAAGAAACAGTCAATAAACTGTACAAAACTCAATAAAGAACCAGTCAATAAACTGTACAAAGGTGAATAAAGAACCAGTCAATAAACTGTACAAAACTCAATAAAGAACCAGTCAATAAATTCTACAAAACTCAATAAAGAACCAGTAAATAAACTTTACAAAACTCAATAAAGAACCAGTTAATAAACTGTACAAAACTCAATAAAGAACCAGTCAATAAACTGTACAAAACTAAATAAAGAAACAGTCAATAAATTGTACAAAACTCAATAAAGAACCAGTCAATAAACTGTTCAAAACTGAATAAAGAACCAGTCAATAAACTGTACAAAACTCAATAAAGAACTAGTCAATAAACTGTACAAAACTCAATAAAGAACCAGTCAATAAACTGTACAAAACTAAATAAAGAAACAGTCAATAAACTGTACAAAACTATATACAGAAACAGTTAATAAAGAACCAGTCAATAAACTGTACAAAACTCAATAAAGAACCTGTCAATAAATTGTGCACAAACTCAATAAAGTAACAGTCAATAAACTGTACAAAACTCAATAAAGAACCAGTCAATAAACTGTACAAAACTCAATAAAGAGCCAGTCAATAAACTCTACAAAACTAAATAAAGAAACAGTCAATAAACTGTACAAAACTCAATAAAGAACCAGTTAATAAACTGTACAAACTCAATAAAGAACCAATCAATAAACTGTACAAAACTAAATAAAGAAACAGTCAATAAACTGTACAAAACTATATACAGAAACAGTTAGTAAAGAACCAGTCAATAAACTGTACAAAATTCAATAAAGAACTAGTCAATAAATTGTGCACAAACTCAAAAAAGATACAGTCAATAAACTGTACAAAACTCAATAAAGAAGAGCCAATAAATTGTACACAAACTCAATAAAGAACCAGTCAATAAACTGTACAAAACTAAATAAAGAAACAGTCAATAAACTGTACAAAACTGCATAAAGAACCAGCCAATAAACTGTACAAAACTCAAAAAAGAACCAGTCAATAACTGTACAAAACTCAATAAAGAACCAGTCAATAAACTGTACAAAACTCAATAAAGAAGCAGTCAATAAACTGTACAAAACTCAATAAAGAACCAGTCAATAAACTGTACAAAACTAAATATAGAAACAGTCAATAAACTGTACAAAACTAAATAAAGAAACAGTCAATAAACTGTACAAAACTATATACAGAAACAGTTCATAAAGAAACAGTCAATAAACTGTACAAAACTCAATAAAGAAACAGTCAATAAATTGTACACAAACCCAATAAAGAACCAGTCAATAAACTGTACAAAAGTGAATAAAGAACCAGTCAATAAACTGTTTAAAACTCAATAAAGAACCAGTCAAAAAACTGTACAAAACTCAATAAAGAACCAGTCAATAAACTAAACAAAACTAAATAAAGAAACAGTCAATAAACAGTACAAAACTATATACAGAAACAGTTAATAAAGAACCAGTCAATAAACTGTACAAAACTCAATAAAGAACCAGTCAATAAATTGTACACAAACCCAATAAAGAGCCAGTCAATAAACTGTACAAAACGCAATAAAGAAACAGTCAATAAACTGAACAAAAGTAAATAAACAAACAGTCAACAAACTGTACAAAACTAAATAAACAACCAGTCAATAAATTGTACACAAACTAAATAGAGAAACAGTCAATAAACTGTACAAAACTCAATATAGAACCAATTAATAAACTGTACAAAACTCAATAAAGAACCAGTCAATAAACTGTAATAAAACTTAATAAAGAAACATTCAATAAACTGTACCAATCTCAATAAAGAACCAGTCAATAAACTGTACAAAACTGAATAAAGAACCAGTCAATAAACTGTACAAAACTCAATACAGAAAAAGTCAATAAACTGTACAAAACTCAATAAAGAACCAGTCAATAAACTGTACAAAACTAAATAAAGAAACAGTTAATAAACTGTACAAAACTATATACAGAAACAGTTAATAAACTGTACAAAACTAAATAAAGAACCAGTCAATAAATTGAACACAAACTAAATGAAGAAACAGTCAATAAACTGTACAAAACTCAATAAAGAACCAGTCAATAAACTGTACAAAAGTGAATAAAGAACCAGTCAATAAACTGTACAAAACTCAATAAAGAACAGGTCTATAAATTGTACAAAACTCAATAAAGAACCAGTCAATAAACTGTACAAAACTCAATAAAGAACCAGTTAATAAACTGTACAAAACTAAATAAAGAAACAGTCAATAAACTGTACAAAACTATATACAGAAACAGTTAATAAAGAACCAGTCAATAAACTGTACAAAACTCAATAAAGAACCAGTCAATAAATTGTGCACAAACTCAATAAAGTAACAGTCAATAAACTGTACAAAACTCAATAAAGAACCAGTCAATAAACTGTACAAAACTAAATAAAGAAACAGTCAATAAACTGTACAAAACTCAATAAAGAACCAGTCAATAAACTGTACAAAACTGAATAAAGAACCAGTCAATAAACTGTACAAAACTCAATAAAGAACTAGTCAATAAACTGTACAAAACTCAATAAAGAACCAGTCAATAAACTGTACAAAACTAAATAAAGAAACAGTCAATAAACTGTACAAAACTATATACAGAAACATTTAATAAAGAACCAGTCAATAAACTGTACAAGACTCAATAAAGAACCTGTCAATAAATTCTGCACAAACTCAATAAAGTAACAGTCAATAAACTGTACAAAACTCGATAAAGAACCAGTCAATAAACTGTACAAAACTCAATAAAGAGCCAGTCAATAAACTCTACAAAACTAAATAAAGAAACAGTCAATAAACTGTACAAAACTCAATAAAGAACCAGTTAATAAACTGTACAAACTCAATAAAGAACCAATCAATAAACTGTACAAAACTAAATAAAGAAACAGTCAACAAACTGTACAAAACTCAATAAAGAACCAGTCAATAAACTGTACAAAACTCAATAAAGAACCAGTCAATAAACTGTACAAAACTCAACAAAGAACCAGTTAATAAACTGTACAAAACTCAATAAAGAAGCAGTCAATAAACTGTACAAAACTCAATAAAGAACCAGTCAATAAACTGTACAAAACTAAATATAGAAACAGTCAATAAACTGTACAAAACTAAATAAAGAAACAGTCAATAAACTGTACAAAACTATATACAGAAACAGTTAATAAAGAACCAGTCAATAAACTGTACAAAACTCAATAAAGAAACAGTCAATAAATTGTACACAAACCCAATAAAGAACCAGTCAATAAACTGTACAAAAGTGAATAAAGAACCAGTCAATAAACTGTTTAAAACTCAATAAAGAACCAGTCAATAAACTGTACAAAACTCAATAAAGAACCAGTCAATAAACTAAACAAAACTAAATAAAGAAACAGTCAATAAACAGTACAAAACTATATACAGAAACAGTTAATAAAGAACCAGTCAATAAATTGTGCACAAACTCAATAAAGAAACAGTCAATAAATTGTACAAAACTCAATAAAGAACAGTCAATAAATTGTACACAAACTCATAAAAGAGCCAGTCAATAAACTGTACAAAACTCAATAAAGAAACAGTCAATAAACTGAACAAAACTAAATAAACAAACAGTCAACAAACGGTACAAAACTAAATAAACAACCAGTCAATAAATTGTACACAAACTAAATAAAGAACCAGTCAATAAACTGTACAAAACTCAATAAAGAATCAATTAATAAACTGTACAAAACTCAATAAAGAACCAGTCAATAAACTGTAATAAAACTTAATAAAGAAACAGGCAATAAACTGTACCAATCTCAATAAAGAACCAGTCAATAAACTGTACAAAACTGAATAAAGAACCAATCAATAAACTGTACAAAACTCAATAAAGAACCAGTCAATAAACTGTACAAACTCAATAAAGAACCAGTCAATAAACTGTACAAAACTAAATAAAGAAACAGTTAATAAACTGTACAAAACTATATACAGAAACAGTTAATAAACTGTACAAAACTAAATAAAGAACCAGTCAATAAATTGAACACAAACTAAATGAAGAAACAGTCAATAAACTGTACAAAACTCAATAAAGAACCAGTCAATAAACTGTACAAAAGTGAATAAAGAACCAGTCAATAAACTGTACAAAACTCAATAAAGAACCAGTCAATAAATTGTACAAAACTCAATAAAGAACCTGTCAATAAACTGTACAAAACTCAATAAAGAACCAGTTATTAAACTGTACAAAACTCAATAAAGAACCAGTCAATAAACTGTACAAAACTAAATAAAGAAACAGTCAATAATTTGTACAAAACTCAATAAAGAACCAGTCAATAAACTGTACAAAACTGAATAAAGAACCAGTCAATAAACTGTACAAAACTCAATAAAGAACTAGTCAATAAACTGTACAAAACTCAATAAAGAACCAGTCAATAAACTGTACAAAACTAAATAAAGAAACAGTCAATAAACTGTACAAAACTATATACAGAAACAGTTAATAAAGAACCAGTCAATAAACTGTACAAAACTCAATAAAGAACCTGTCAATAAATTGTGCACAAACTCAATAAAGAACCAGTCTATAAACTGTACAAAACTCAATAAAGAACCAGTCAATAAACTGTACAAAACTCAATAAAGAGCCAGTCAATAAACTCTACAAAACTAAATAAAGAAACAGTCAATAAACTGTACAAAACTCAATAAAGAACCAGTTAATAAACTGTACAAACTCAATAAAGAACCAATCAATAAACTGTACAAAACTAAATAAAGAAACAGTCAATAAACTGTACAAAACTATATACAGAAACAGTTAGTAAAGAACCAGTCAATAAACTGTACAAAATTCAATAAAGAACTAGTCAATAAATTGTGCACAAACTCAAAAAAGATACAGTCAATAAACTGTACAAAACTCAATAAAGAAGAGCCAATAAATTGTACACAAACTCAATAAAGAACCAGTCAATAAACTGTACAAAACAAAATAAAGAAACAGTCAATAAACTATACAAAACTGCATAAAGAACCAGCCAATAAACTGTACAAAACTCAATAAAGAACCAGTCAATAAACTGTACAAAACTAAATAAAGAAACAGTCAATAAACTGTACAAACTGCATAAAGAACCAGCCAATAAACTGTACAAAACTCAAAAAAGAACCAGTCAATAACTGTACAAAACTCAATATAGAACCAGTCAATAAACTGTACAAAAGTGAATAAAGAACCAGTCAATAAACTGTTTAAAACTCAATAAAAAACCAGTCAATAAACTGTACAAAACTCAATAAAGAACCAGGCAATAAACTAAATAAAACTAAATAAAGAAACAGTCAATAAACTGTACAAAACTATATACGGAAACAGTTAATAAAGAACCAGTCAATAAACTGCACAAAACTCAATAAAGAAACAGTCAATAAATTGTACACAAACCCCATAAAGAACCAGTCAATAAACTGTACAAAAGTGAATAAAGAACCAGTCAATAAACTGTACAAAACTCAATAAAGAACCAGTCAATAAACTAAACAAAACTAAATAAAGAAACAGTCAATAAACTGTACAAAACTATATACAGAAACAGTTAATAAAGAACCAGTCAATAAACTGTACAAAACTCAATAAAGAACCAGTCAATAAATTGTACACAAACCCAATAAAGAGCCAGTCAATAAACTGTACAAAACTCAATAAAGAAACAGTCAATAAACTGAACAAAACTAAATTAACAAACAGTCAACAAACTGTCCAAAACTAAATAAACAACCAGTCAATAAATTGTACACAAACTAACTAATGAAACAGTCAATAAACTGTACAAAACTCAATAAAGAACCAATTAATAAACTGTACAAAACTCAATAAAGAACCAGTCAATAAACTGTAATAAAACTTAATAAAGAAACAGGCAATAAACTGTACCAATCTCAATAAAGAACCAGTCAATAAATTGAACACAAACTAAATGAAGAAGCAGTCAATAAACTGTACAAAACTCAATAAAGAACCAGTCAATAAACTGTACAAAAGTGAATAAAGAACCAGTCAATAAACTGTACAAAACTCAATAAAGAACCAGTCAATAAATTGTACAAAACTCAATAAAGAACCAGTCAATAAACTGTACAAAACTCAATAAAGAACCAGTTAATAAACTGTTCAAAACTCAATAAAGAACCAGTCAATAAACTGTACAAAACTAAATAAAGAAACAGTCAATAAACTGTACAAAACTCAATAAAGAACCAGTCAATAAGCTGTACAAAACTGAAGAAAGAACCAGTCAATAAACTGTACAAAACTCAATAAAGAACTAGTCAATAAACTGTACAAAACTCAATAAAGAACCAGTCAATAAACTGTACAAAACTAAATAAAGAAACAGTCAATAAACTGTACAAAACTATGTACAGAAACAGTTAATAAAGAACCAGTCAATAAACTGTACAAGACTCAATAAAGAACCTGTCAATAAATTCTGCACAAACTCAATAAAGTAACAGTCAATAAACTGTACAAAACTCAATAAAGAACCAGTCAATAAACTGTACAAAACTCAATAAAGAGCCAGTCAATAAACTGTACAAAACTCAATAAAGAACCAATCAATAAACTGTACAAAACTAAATAAAGAAACAGTCAATAAACTGTACAAAACATAATAATGAACCAGTCAATAAACTGTACAAAACTCAATAAAGAACCAGTCAATAAACTGTACAAAACTCAACAAAGAACCAGTTAATAAACTGTACAAAACTCAATAAAGAAGCAGTCAATAAACTGTACAAAACTCAATAAAGAACCAGTCAATAAACTGTACAAAACTAAATATAGAAACAGTCAATAAACTGTACAAAACTAAATAAAGAAACAGTCAATAAACTGTACAAAACTATATACAGAAACAGTTAATAAAGAACCAGTCAATAAACTGTACAAAACTCAATAAAGAAACAGTCAATAAATTGTACACAAACCCAATAAAGAACCAGTCAATAAACTGTACAAAAGTGAATAAAGAACCAGTCAATAAACTGTACAAAACTCAATAAAGAACCAGTCAATAAACAGTACAAAACTCAATAAAGAACCAGTCAATAAACTAAACAAAACTAAATAAAGAAACAGTCAATAAACAGTACAAAACTATATACAGAAACAGTTAATAAAGAACCAGTCAATAAACTGTACAAAACTCAATAAAGAACCAGTCAATAAATTGTACACAAACCCAATAAAGAGCCAGTCAATAAACTGTACAAAACTCAATAAAGAAACAGTCAATAAACTGAACAAAAGTAAATAAACAAACAGTCAACAAACTGTACAAAACTAAATAAACAACCAGTCAATAAATTGTACACAAACTAAATAGAGAAACAGTCAATAAACTGTACAAAACTCAATAAAGAACCAATTAATAAACTGTACAAAACTCAATAAAGAACCAGTCAATAAACTGTAATAAAACTTAATAAAGAAACATTCAATAAACTGTACCAATCTCAAAAAAGATCCAGTCAATAAACTGTACAAAACTGAATAAAGAACCAGTCAATAAACTGTACAAAACTCAATAAAGAACCAGTCAATAAACTGTACAAAACTCAATAAAGAACCAGTCAATAAACTGTACAAAACTAAATAAAAAAACAGTTAATAAACTGTTCAAAACTATATACAGAAACAGTTAATAAACTATACAAAACTAAATAAAGAACCAGTCAATAAATTGAACACAAACTAAATGAAGAAACAGTCAATAAACTGTACAAAACTCAATAAAGAACCAGTCAATAAACTGTACAAAACTCAATAAAGAGCCAGTCAATAAACTCTACAAAACTAAATAAAGAAACAGTCAATAAACTGTACAAAACTCAATAAAGAACCAGTTAATAAACTGTACAAACTCAATAAAGAACCAATCAATAAACTGTACAAAACTAAATAAAGAAACAGTCAATAAACTGTACAAAACTATATACAGAAACAGTTAGTAAAGAACCAGTCAATAAACTGTACAAAATTCAATAAAGAACCAGTCAATAAATTGTGCGCAAACTCAAAAAAGATACAGTCAATAAACTGTACAAAACTCAATAAAGAAGAGCCAATAAATTGTACACAAACTCAATAAAGAACCAGTCAATAAACTGTACAAAACTAAATAAAGAAACAGCCAATAAACTGTACAAAACTGCATAAAGAACCAGCCAATAAACTGTACAAAACTCAAAAAAGAACCAGTCAATAACTGTACAAAACTCAATAAAGAACCAGTCAATAAACTGTACAAAAGTGTATAAAGAACCAGTCAATAAACTGTTTAAAACTCAATAAAAAACCAGTCAATAAACTGTACAAAACTCAATAAAGAACCAGTCAATAAACTAAATAAAACTAAATAAAGAAACAGTCAATAAACTGTACAAAACTATATACAGAAACGGTTAAGAAAGAACCAGTCAATAAACTGTACAAAACTCAATAAAGAAACAGTCAATAAATTGTACACAAACCCCATAAAGAACCAGTCAATAAACTGTACAAAAGTGAATAAAGAACCAGTCAATAAACTGTACAAAACTCAATAAAGAACCAGTCAATAAACTAAACAAAACTAAATAAAGAAACAGTCAATAAACTGTACAAAACTATATACAGAAACAGTTAATAAAGAACCAGTCAATAAACTGTACAAAACTCAATAAAGAACCAGTCAATAAATTGTACACAAACCCAATAAAGAGCCAGTCAATAAACTGTACAAAACTCAATAAAGAAACAGTCAATAAACTGAACAAAACTAAATTAACAAACAGTCAACAAACTGTACAAAACTAAATAAACAACCAGTCAATAAATTGTACACAAACTAAATAAAGAAACAGTCAATAAACTGAACAAAACTCAATAAAGAACCAATTAATAAACTGTACAAAACTCAATAAAGAACCAGTCAATAAACTGTAATAAAACTTAATAAAGAAACATTCAATAAACTGTACCAATCTCAAAAAAGATACAGTCAATAAACTGTACAAAACTGAATAAAGAACCAGTCAATAAACTGTACAAAACTCAATAAAGAACCAGTCAATAAACTGTACAAAACTCAATAAAGAACCAGTCAATAAACTGTACAAAACTAAATAAAGAAACAGTCAATAAACTGTACAAAACTATATACAGAAACAGTTAATAAACTATACAAAACTAAATAAAGAACCAGTCAATAAATTGAACACAAACTAAATGAAGAAACAGTCAATAAACTGTACAAAACTCAATAAAGAACCAGTCAATAAACTGTACAAAACTCAATAAAGAGCCAGTCAAAAAACTCTACAAAACTAAATAAAGAAACAGTCAATAAACTGTACAAAACTCAATAAAGAACCAGTTAATAAACTGTACAAACTCAATAAAGAACCAATCAATAAACTGTACAAAACTAAATAAAGAAACAGTCAATAAACTGTACAAAACTATATACAGAAACAGTTAGTAAAGAATCAGTCAATAAACTGTACAAAATTCAATAAAAAACCAGTCAATAAATTGTGCGCAAACTCAAAAAAGATACAGTCAATAAACTGTACAAAACTCAATAAAGAAGAGCCAATAAATTGTACACAAACTCAATAAAGAACCAGTCAATAAACTGTACAAAACTAAATAAAGAAACAGTCAATAAACTGTACAAAACTGCATAAAGAACCAGCCAATAAACTGTACAAAACTCAAAAAAGAACCAGTCAATAACTGTACAAAACTCAATAAAGAACCAGTCAATAAACTGTACAAAAGTGAATAAAGAACCAGTCAATAAACTGTTTAAAACTCAATAAAAAACCAGTCAATAAACTGTACAAAACTCAATAAAGAACAAGTCAATAAACTAAATAAAACTAAATAAAGAAACAGTCAATAAACTGTACAAAACTATATACAGAAACGGTTAATAAAGAACCAGTCAATAAACTGTACAAAACTCAATAAAGAAACAGTCAATAAATTGTACACAAACCCCATAAAGAACCAGTCAATAAACTGTACAAAAGTGAATAAAGAACCAGTCAATAAACTGTACAAAACTCAATAAAGAACCAGTCAATAAACTAAACAAAACTAAATAAAGAAACAGTCAATAAACTGTACAAAACTATATACAGAAACAGTTAATAAAGAACCAGTCAATAAACTGTACAAAACTCAATAAAGAACCAGTCAATAAATTGTACACAAACCCAATAAAGAGCCAGTCAATAAACTGTACAAAACTCAATAAAGTAACAGTCAATAAACTGAACAAAACTAAATTAACAAACAGTCAACAAACTGTACAAAACTAAATAAACAACCAGTCAATAAATTGCACACAAACTAAATAAAGAAACAGTCAATAAACTGAACAAAACTCAATAAAGAACCAATTAATAAACTGTACAAAACTCAATAAAGAACCACTCAATAAACTGTAATAAAACTTAATAAAGAAACAGGCAATAAACTGTACCAATCTCAATAAAGAACCAGTCAATAAATTGAACACAAACTAAATGAAGAAACAGACAATAAACTGTACAAAACTCAATAAAGAACCAGTCAATAAACTGTACAAAAGTGAATAAAGAACCAGTCAATAAACTGTACAAAACTCAATAAAGAACCAGTCAATAAATTGTACAAAACTCAATAAAGAACCAGTCAATAAACTGTACAAAACTCAATAAAGAACCAGTTAATAAACTGTACAAAACTCAATAAAGAACCAGTCAATAAACTGTACAAAACTCAATAAAGAACTAGTCAATAAACTGTACAAAACTCAATAAAGAACCAGTCAATAAACTGTACAAAACTAAATAAAGAAACAGTCAATAAACTGTACAAAACTATATACAGAAACAGTTAATAAAGAACCAGTCAATAAACTGTACAAGACTCAATAAAGAACCTGTCAATGAATTCTGCAGAAACTCAATAAAGTAACAGTCAATAAACTGTACAAAACTCAATAAAGAACCAGTCAATAAACTGTACAAAACTCAATAAAGAGCCAGTCAATAAACTCTACAAAACTAAATAAAGAAATAGTCAATAAACTGTACAAAACTCAATAAAGAACCAGTTAATAAAATGTACAAAACCCAATAAAGAACCAATCAATAAACTGTACAAAACTAAATAAAGAAACAGTCAATAAACTGTACAAAACTCAATAAAGAACCAGTCAATAAACTGTACAAAACTCAATAAAGAACCAGTCAATAAACTGTACAAAACTCAACAAAGAACCAGTTAATAAACTGTACAACACTCAATAAAGAAGCAGTCAATAAACTGTACAAAACTCAATAAAGAACCAGTCAATAAACTGTACAAAACTAAATATAGAAACAGTCAATAAACTGTACAAAACTAAATAAAGAAACAGTCAATAAACTGTACAAAACTATATACAGAAACAGTTCATAAAGAACCAGTCAATAAACTGTACAAAACTCAATAAAGAAACAGTCAATAAATTGTACACAAACCCAATAAAGAACCAGTCAATAAACTGTACAAAAGTGAATAAAGAACCAGTCAATAAACTGTTTAACACTCAATAAAGAACCAGTCAATAAACTGTACAAAACTCAATAAAGAACCAGTCAATAAACTAAACAAAACTAAATAAAGAAACAGTCAATAAACAGTACAAAACTATATACAGAAACAGTTAATAAAGAACCAGTCAATAAACTGTACAAAACTCAATAAAGAACCAGTCAATAAATTGTACACAAACCCAATAAAGAGCCAGTCAATGAACTGTACAAAACTCAATAAAGAAACAGTCAATAAACTGAACAAAAGTAAATAAACAAACAGTCAACAAACTGTACAAAACTAAATAAACAACCAGTCAATAAATTGTACACAAACTAAATAGAGAAACAGTCAATAAACTGTACAAAACTCAATAAAGAACCAATTAATAAACTGTACAAAACTCAATAAAGAACCAGTCAATAAACTGTAATAAAACTTAATAAAGAAACATTCAATAAACTGTACCAATCTCAATAAAGAACCAGTCAATAAACTGTACAAAACTGAATAAAGAACCAGTCAATAAACTGTACAAAACTCAATAAAGAACCAGTCAATAAACTGTACAAAACTCAATAAAGAACCAGTCAATAAACTGTACAAAACTAAATAAAGAAACAGTTAATAAACTGTACAAAACTATATACAGAAACAGTTAATAAACTATACAAAACTAAATAAAGAACCAGTCAATAAATTGAACACAAACTAAATGAAGAAACAGTCAATAAACTGTACAAAACTATATACAGAAACAGTTAATAAAGAACCAGTCAATAACCTGTACAAAACTCAATAAAGAACCAGTCAATAAATTGTGCACAAACTCAATAAAGTAACAGTCAATAAACTGTACAAAACTCAATAAAGAACCAGTCAATAAACTGTACAAAACTAAATAAAGAAACAGTCAATAAACTGTACAAAACTCAATAAAGAACCAGGCAATAAACTGTACAAAACTGAATAAAGAACCAGTCAATAAACTGTACAAAACTGAATAAAGAACTAGTCAATAAACTGTACAAAACTCAATAAAGAACCAGTCAATAAACTGTACAAAACTAAATAAAGAAACAGTCAATAAACTGTACAAAACTATATACAGAAACAGTTAATAAAGAACCAGTCAATAAACTGTACAAGACTCAATAAATAACCTGTCAATAAATTCTGCACAAACTCAATAAAGTAACAGTCAATAAACTGTACAAAACTCGATAAAGAACCAGTCAATAAACTGTACAAAACTCAATAAAGAGCCAGTCAATAAACTCTACAAAACTAAATAAAGAATCAGTCAATCAACTGTACAAAACTCAATAAAGAACCAGTTAATAAAATGTACAAAACTCAATAAAGAACCAATCAATAAACTGTACAAAACTAAATAAAGAAACAGTCAATAAACTGTACAAAACTCAATAAAGAACCAGTCAATAAACTGTACAAAACTCAATAAAGAACCAGTCAATAAACTGTACAAAACTCAACAAAGAACCAGTTAATAAACTGTACAAAACTCAATAAAGAAGCAGTTAATAAACTGTACAAAACTCAATAAAGAACCAGTCAATAAACTGTACAAAACTAAATATAGAAACAGTCAATAAACTGTACAAAACTAAATAAAGAAACAGTCAATAAACTGTACAAAACTATATACAGAAACAGTTCATAAAGAACCAGTCAATAAACTGTACAAAACTCAATAAAGAAACAGTCAATAAATTGTACACAAACCCAAAAAAGAACCAGTCAATAAACTGTACAAAAGTGAATAAAGAACCAGTCAATAAACTGTTTAAAACTCAATAAAGAACCAGTCAATAAACTGTACAAAACTCAATAAAGAACCTGTCAATAAATTGTGAACAAACTCAATAAAGAAACAGTCAATAAACTGTACAAAACTCAATAAAGAACCAGTCAATAAACTGTACAAAACTCAATAAAGAGCCAGTCAATAAACTCTACAAAACTAAATAAAGAAACAGTCAATAAACTGTACAAAACTCTATAAAGAACCAGTTAATAAACTGTACAAAACTCAATAAAGAACCAGTCAATAAACTGTACAAAACTAAATACAGAAACAGTCAATAAACTGTACAAAACTCAATAAAGAACCAGTCAATAAACTGTACAAAACTCAATAAAGAACCAGTCAATAAACTGTACAAAACTCAACAAAGAACCAGTTAATAAACGGTACAAAACTCAATAAAGAAGCAGTCAATAAACTGTACAAAACTCAATAAAGAACCAGTCAATAAACTGTACAAAACTAAATATAGAAACAGTCAATAAACTGTACAAAACTATATACAGAAACAGTTAATAAAGAACCATTCAATAAACTGTACAAAATTCAATAAAGAAAGAGTAAATAAATTGTGCACAAACTCAAAAAAGATACAGTCAATAAACTGTACAAAACTCAATTAAGAACAGCCAATAAATTGTACACAAACTTAATAAAGAACCAGTCAATAAACTGTACAAAACTAAATAAAGAAACAGTCAATAAACTGTACAAAACTGCATAAAGAACCAGTCAATAAACTGTACAAAACTCAAAAAAGAACCAGTCAATAACTCTACAAAACTCAATAAAGAACCAGTTAATAAACTGTACAAAAGTGAATAAAGAACCAGTCAATAAACTGTACAAAACTCAATAAAGAACCAGTCAATAAACTGTACAAAACTCAGTAAAGAAACAGTTAATAAACTGTACAAAACTCAATAAAGAAGCAGTCAATAAACTGTACAAAACTCAATAAAGAACCAGTCAATAAACTGTACAAAACTAAATAAAGAAACAGTCAATAAACTGTACAAAACTATATACAGAAACAGTCAATAAACTGTACAAAACTGAATAAAGAACCAGTCAATAAACTGTACAAAACTCAATAAAGAACCAGTCCATGAACTGTACAAAACTCAATAAAGAACCAGTCAATAAACTCTACAAAACTAAATAAAGAAACAGTCAATAAACTGAACAAAACTAAATAAACAAACAGTCAATAAACTGTACAAAACTCAATAAAGAACCAGTCAATAAACTGTACAAAACTCAATAAAGAACCAGTCAATAAACTGTACAAAACTAAATAAAGAAACAGTCAATAAACTGTACAAAACTCAATAAAGAACCAGTCAGTAAACTGTACAAAACTGAATAAAGAACCAGTCAATAAACTGTACAAAACTCAATAAAGAACCAGTCAATAAACTGTACAAAACTCAGTAAAGAAACAGTTAATAAACTGTACAAAACTCAATAAAGAAGCAGTCAATACACTGTACAAAACTCAATAAAGAACCAGTCAATAAACTGTACAAAACTAAATAAAGAAACAGTCAATAAACTGTACAAAACTATATACAGAAACAGTCAATAAACTGTACAAAACTCAATAAATAACCAGTCAATAAACTGTACAAAACTGAATAAAGAACCAGTCAATAAACTGTACAAAACTCAATAAAGAACTAGTCAATAAACTGTACAAAACTCAATGAAGAACCAGTCAATAAACTGTACAAAAGTAAGTAAAGAAACAGTCAATAAACTGTACAAAACTATATACAGAAACAGTTAATAAAGAACCAGTCAATAAACTGTACAAAACTCAATAAAAAACCTGTCAATAAATTGTGAACAAACTCAATAAAGAAACAGTCAATAAACTGTACAAAACTCAATAAAGAACCAGTCAATAAACTGTACAAAACTCAATAAAGAGCCAGTCAATAAACTCTACAAAACTAAATAAAGAAACAGTCAATAAACTGTACAAAACTCTATAAAGAACCAGTTAATAAACTGTACAAAACTCAATAAAGAACCAGTCAATAAACTGTACAAAACTAAATACAGAAACAGTCAATAAACTGTACAAAACTCAATAAAGAACCAGTCAATAAACTGTACAAAACTCAATAAAGAACCAGTCAATAAACTGTACAAAACTCAACAAAGAACCAGTTAATAAACGGTACAAAACTCAATAAAGAAGCAGTCAATAAACTGTACAAAACTCAATAAAGAACCAGTCAATAAACTGTACAAAACTAAATATAGAAACAGTCAATAAACTGTACAAAACTATATACAGAAACAGTTAATAAAGAACCATTCAATAAACTGTACAAAATTCAATAAAGAAAGAGTAAATAAATTGTGCACAAACTCAAAAAAGATACAGTCAATAAACTGTACAAAACTCAATTAAGAACAGCCAATAAATTGTACACAAACTCAATAAAGAACCAGTCAATAAACTGTACAAAACTAAATAAAGAAACAGTCAATAAACTGTACAAAACTGCATAAAGAACCAGTCAATAAACTGTACAAAACTCAAAAAAGAACCAGTCAATAACTCTACAAAACTCAATAAAGAACCAGTTAATAAACTGTACAAAAGTGAATAAAGAACCAGTCAATAAACTGTACAAAACTCAATAAAGAACCAGTCAATAAACTGTACAAAACTCAGTAAAGAAACAGTTAATAAACTGTACAAAACTCAATAAAGAAGCAGTCAATAAACTGTACAAAACTCAATAAAGAACCAGTCAATAAACTGTACAAAACTAAATAAAGAAACAGTCAATAAACTGTACAAAACTATATACAGAAACAGTCAATAAACTGTACAAAACTCAATAAATAACCAGTCAATAAACTGTACAAAACTGAATAAAGAACCAGTCAATAAACTGTACAAAACTCAATAAAGAACTAGTCAATAAACTGTACAAAACTCAATGAAGAACCAGTCAATAAACTGTACAAAAGTAAGTAAAGAAACAGTCAATAAACTGTACAAAACTATATACAGAAACAGTTAATAAAGAACCAGTCAATAAACTGTACAAAACGCAATAAAGAACCTGTCAATAAATTGTGAACAAACTCAATAAAGAAACAGTCAATAAACTGTACAAAACTCAATAAAGAACCAGTCAATAAACTGTACAAAACTCAATAAAGAGCCAGTCAATAAACTCTACAAAACTAAATAAAGAAACAGTCAATAAACTGTACAAAACTCTATAAAGAACCAGTTAATAAACTGTACAAAACTCAATAAAGAACCAGTCAATAAACTGTCCAAAACTAAATACAGAAACAGTCAATAAACTGTACAAAACTCAATAAAGAACCAGTCAATAAACTGTACAAAACTCAATAAAGAACCAGTCAATAAACTGTACAAAACTCAACAAAGAACCAGTTAATAAACGGTACAAAACTCAATAAAGAAGCAGTCAATAAACTGTACAAAACTCAATAAAGAACCAGTCAATAAACTGTACAAAACTAAATATAGAAACAGTCAATAAACTGTACAAAACTATATACAGAAACAGTTAATAAAGAACCATTCAATAAACTGTACAAAATTCAATAAAGAAAGAGTAAATAAATTGTGCACAAACTCAAAAAAGATACAGTCAATAAACTGTACAAAACTCAATTAAGAACAGCCAATAAATTGTACACAAAGTTAATAAAGAACCAGTCAATAAACTGTACAAAACTAAATAAAGAAACAGTCAATAAACTGTACAAAACTGCATAAAGAACCAGTCAATAAACTGTACAAAACTCAAAAAAGAACCAGTCAATAACTCTACAAAACTCAATAAAGAACCAGTCAATAAACTGTACAAAAGTGAATAAAGAAACAGTCAATAAACTGTTTAAAACTCAATAAAGAACCAGTTATTAAACTGTACAAAACTCAATAAATAACCAGTCAATAAACTGTACAAAAGTGAATAAAGAAACAGTCAATAAACTGTTTAAAACTCAATAAAGAACCAGTTATTAAACTGTACAAAACTCAATAAATAACCAGTCAATAAACTGTACAAAACTGAATAAAGAACCAGTCAATAAACTGTACAAAACTCAATAAAGAACTAGTCAATAAACTGTACAAAACTCAATAAAGAACCAGTCAATAAACTGTACAAAAGTAAATAAAGAAACAGTCAATAAACTGTACAAAACTATATACAGAAACAGTTAATAAAGAACCAGTCAATAAACTGTACAAAACTCAATAAAGAACCTGTCAATAAATTGTGAACAAACTCAATAAAGAAACAGTCAATAAACTGTACAAAACTCAATAAAGAACCAGTCAATAAACTGTACAAAACTCAATAAAGAGCCAGTCAATAAACTCTACAAAACTAAATAAAGAAACAGTCAATAAACTGTACAAAACTCTATAAAGAACCAGTTAATAAACTGTACAAAACTCAATAAAGAACCAGTCAATAAACTGTACAAAACTAAATACAGAAACAGTCAATAAACTGTACAAAACTCAATAAAGAACCAGTCAATAAACTGTACAAAACTCAATAAAGAACCAGTCAATAAACTGTACAAAACTCAACAAAGAACCAGTTAATAAACGGTACAAAACTCAATAAAGAAGCAGTCAATAAACTGTACAAAACTCAATAAAGAACCAGTCAATAAACTGTACAAAACTAAATATAGAAACAGTCAATAAACTGTACAAAACTATATACAGAAACAGTTAATAAAGAACCATTCAATAAACTGTACAAAATTCAATAAAGAAAGAGTAAATAAATTGTGCACAAACTCAAAAAAGATACAGTCAATAAACTGTACAAAACTCAATTAAGAACAGCCAATAAATTGTACACAAACTTAATAAAGAACCAGTCAATAAACTGTACAAAACTAAATAAAGAAACAGTCAATAAACTGTACAAAACTCAATAAAGAACCAGTCAATAAACTGTACAAAACTCAAAAAAGAACCAGTCAATAACTCTACAAAACTCAATAAAGAACCAGTCAATAAACTGTACAAAAGTGAATAAAGAAACAGTCAATAAACTGTTTAAAACTCAATAAAGAACCAGTTATTAAACTGTACAAAACTCAATAAATAACCAGTCAATAAACTGTACAAAACTGAATAAAGAACCAGTCAATAAACTGTACAAAACTCAATAAAGAACTAGTCAATAAACTGTACAAAACTCAATAAAGAACCAGTCAATAAACTGTACAAAAGTAAATAAAGAAACAGTCAATAAACTGTACAAAACTATATACATAAACAGTTAATAAAGAACCAGTCAATACACTGTACAAAACTCAATAAAGAACCAGTCAATAAACTGTACAAAAGTAAATAAAGAAACAGTCAATAAACTGTACAAAACTCAATAAAGAACCAGTCAATAAACTGTACAAAACTCAATAAAGAACCAGTCAATAAACTGTACAAAACTCAACAAAGAACCAGTTAATAAACGGTACAAAACTCAATAAAGAAGCAGTCAATAAACTGTACAAAACTCAATAAAGAACCAGTCAATAAACTGTACAAAACTAAATATAGAAACAGTCAATAAACTGTACAAAACTATATACATAAACAGTTAATAAAGAAACAGTCAATAAACTGTACAAAACTCAATAAAGAACCAGTCAACAAATTGTACACAAACCCAATAAAGAGCCAGTCAATAAACTGTACAAAACTCAATAAAGAAACAGTCAATAAACTGAACAAAACTGAATAAAGAACCAGTCAATAAACTGTACAAAACTCAAAAAAGAACCAGTCAATAACTCTACAAAACTCAATAAAGAACCAGTCAATAAACTGTACAAAAGTGAATAAAGAAACAGTCAATAAACTGTACAAAACTCAATAAAGAACTAGTCAATAAACTGTACAAAACTCAATAAAGAACCAGTCAATAAACTGTACAAAAGTAAATAAAGAAACAGTCAATAAACTGTACAAAACTATATACAGAAACAGTTAATAAAGAACCAGTCAATAAACTGTACAAAACTCAATAAAGAACCTGTCAATAAATTGTGCACAAACTCAATAAAGAAACAGTCAATAAACTGTACAAAACTCAATAAAGATCCAGTCAATAAACTGTACAAAACTCAATAAAGAGCCAGTCAATAAACTCTACAAAACTAAATAAAGAAACAGTCAATAAACTGTACAAAACTCTATAAAGAACCAGTTAATAAACTGTACAAAACTCAATAAAGAACCAGTCAATAAACTGTACAAAACTAAATAAAGAAACAGTCAATAAACTGTACAAAACTCAATAAAGAACCAGTCAATAAACTGTACAAAACTCAATAAAGAACCAGTCAATAAACTGTACAAAACTCAACAAAGAACCAGTTAATAAACGGTACAAAACTCGATAAAGAAGCAGTCAATAAATTGTACAAAACTCAATAAAGAACCAGTCAATAAACTGTACAAAACTAAATATAGAAACAGTCAATAAACTGTACAAAACAATATACAGAAACAGTTAATAAAGACCCATTCAATAAACTGTACAAAATTCAATAAAGAAAGAGTAAATAAATTGTGCACAAACTCAAAAAAGATACAGTCAATAAACTGTACAAAACTCAATTAAGAACAGCCAATAAATTGTACACAAACTCAATAAAGAACCAGTCAATAAACTGTACAAAACTAAATAAAGAAACAGTCAATAAACTGTACAAAACTGCATAAAGAACCAGTCAATCAACTGTACAAAACTCAAAAAAGAACCAGTCAATAACTGTACAAAACTCAATAAAGAACCAGTCAATAAACTGTACAAAAGTGAATAAAGAAACAGTCAATAAACTGTTTAAAACTCAATAAAGAACCAGTTAATAAACTGTACAAAACTCAATAAAGAACCAGTCAATAATCTAAACAAAACTAAATAAAGAAACAGTCAATAAACTGTACAAAACTATATACATAAACAGTTAATAAAGAAACAGTCAATAAACTGTACAAAACTCAATAAAGAACCAGTCAATAAATTGTACACAAACCCAATAAAGAGCCAGTCAATAAACTGTACAAAACTCAATAAAGAAACAGTCAATAAACTGAACAAAACTGAATAAAGAACCAGTCAATAAACTGTACAAAACTCAATAAAGAACCAGTCCATGAACTGTACAAAACTCAATAAAGAACCAGTCAATAAACTCTACAAAACTAAATAAAGAAACAGTCAATAAACTGAACAAAACTAAATAAACAAACAGTCAATAAACTGTACAAAACTAAATAAACAACCAGTCAATAAATTGTACACAAACTAAATAAAGAAACAGTCAATAAACTGTACAAAACTCAATAAAGAACCAGTTAATAAACTGTACAAAACTCAATAAAGAACCAGTCAATAAACTGTACAAAACTAAATAAAGAAACAGTCAATAAACTGTACAAAACTCAATAAAGAACCAGTCAGTAAACTGTACAAAACTGAATAAAGAACCAGTCAATAAACTGTACAAAACTCAATAAAGAACCAGTCAATAAACTGTACAAAACTCAGTAAAGAAACAGTTAATAAACTGTACAAAACTCAATAAAGAAGCAGTCAATAAACTGTACAAAACTCAATAAAGAACCAGTCAATAAACTGTACAAAACTAAATAAATAACCAGTCAATAAACTGTACAAAACTGAATAAAGAACCAGTCAATAAACTGTACAAAACTCAATAAAGAACTAGTCAATAAACTGTACAAAACTCAATGAAGAACCAGTCAATAAACTGTACAAAAGTAAGTAAAGAAACAGTCAATAAACTGTACAAAACTATATACAGAAACAGTTAATAAAGAACCAGTCAATAAACTGTACAAAACTCAATAAAGAACCTGTCAATAAATTGTGCACAAACTCAATAAAGAAACAGTCAATAAACTGTACAAAACTCAATAAAGAACCAGTCAATAAACTGTACAAAACTCAATAAAGAGCCAGTCAATAAACTCTACAAAACTAAATAAAGAAACAGTCAATAAACTGTACAAAACTCTATAAAGAACCAGTTAATAAACTGTACAAAACTCAATAAAGAACCAGTCAATAAACTGTACAAAACTAAATACAGAAACAGTCAATAAACTGTACAAAACTCAATAAAGAACCAGTCAATAAACTGTACAAAACTCAATAAAGAACCAGTCAATAAACTGTACAAAACTCAACAAAGAACCAGTTAATAAACGGTACAAAACTCAATAAAGAAGCAGTCAATAAACTGTACAAAACTCAATAAAGAACCAGTCAATAAACTGTACAAAACTAAATATAGAAACAGTCAATAAACTGTACAAAACTATATACAGAAACAGTTAATAAAGAACCATTCAATAAACTGTACAAAAATTCAATAAAGAAAGAGTAAATAAATTGTGCACAAACTCAAAAAAGATACAGTCAATAAACTGTACAAAACTCAATTAAGAACAGCCAATAAATTGTACACAAACTCAATAAAGAACCAGTCAATAAACTGTACAAAACTAAATAAAGAAACAGTCAATAAACTGTACAAAACTGCATAAAGAACCAGTCAATAAACTGTACAAAACTCAAAAAAGAACCAGTCAATAACTCTACAAAACTCAATAAAGAACCAGTCAATAAACTGTACAAAAGTGAATAAAGAAACAGTCAATAAACTGTTTAAAACTCAATAAAGAACCAGTCAATAAACTGTACAAAACTCAATAAAGAACCAGTCAATAAACTGTACAAAACTCAATAAAGAAACAGTCAATAAACTGTACAAAACTCAATAAAGAACTAGTCAATAAACTGTACAAAATTCAATAAAGAACCAGTCAATAAACTGTACAAAAGTAAATAAAGAAACAGTCAATAAACTGTACAAAACTATATACAGAAACAGTTAATAAAGAACCAGTCAATACACTGTACAAAACTCAATAAAGAACCTGTCAATAAATTGTGCACAAACTCAATAAAGAAACAGTCAATAAACTGTACAAAACTCAATAAAGAACCAGTCAATAAACTGTACAAAACTCAATAAAGAGCCAGTCAATAAACTCTACAAAACTAAATAAAGAAACAGTCAATAAACTGTACAAAACTCTATAAAGAACCATTTAATAAACTGTACAAAACTCAATAAAGAACCAGTCAATAAAATGTACAAAACTAAATAAAGAAACAGTCAATAAACTGTACAAAACTCAATAAAGAACCAGTCAATAAACTGTACAAAACTCAATAAAGAACCAGTCAATAAACTGTACAAAACTAAATATAGAAACAGTCAATAAACTGTACAAAACTATATACATAAACAGTTAATAAAGAAACAGTCAATAAGCTGTACAAAACTCAATAAAGAACCAGTCAACAAATTGTACACAAACCCAATAAAGAGCCAGTCAATAAACTGTACAAAACTCAATAAAGAAACAGTCAATAAACTGAACAAAACTGAATAAAGAACCAGTCAATAAACTGTACAAAACTCAAAAAAGAACCAGTCAATAACTCTACAAAACTCAATAAAGAACCAGTCAATAAACTGTACAAAAGTGAATAAAGAAACAGTCAATAAACTGTACAAAACTCAATAAAGAACTAGTCAATAAACTGTACAAAACTCAATAAAGAACCAGTCAATAAACTGTACAAAAGTAAATAAAGAAACAGTCAATAAACTGTACAAAACTATATACAGAAACAGTTAATAAAGAACCAGTCAATAAACTGTACAAAACTCAATAAAGAACCTGTCAATAAATTGTGCACAAACTCAATAAAGAAACAGTCAATAAACTGTACAAAACTCAATAAAGAACCAGTCAATAAACTGTACAAAACTCAATAAAGAGCCAGTCAATAAACTCTACAAAACTAAATAAAGAAACAGTCAATAAACTGTACAAAACTCTATAAAGAACCAGTTAATAAACTGTACAAAACTCAATAAAGAACCAGTCAATAAACTGTACAAAACTAAATAAAGAAACAGTCAATAAACTGTACAAAACTCAATAAAGAACCAGTCAATAAACTGTACAAAACTCAATAAAGAACCAGTCAATAAACTGTACAAAACTCAACAAAGAACCAGTTAATAAACGGTACAAAACTCGATAAAGAAGCAGTCAATAAATTGTACAAAACTCAATAAAGAACCAGTCAATAAACTGTACAAAACTAAATATAGAAACAGTCAATAAACTGTACAAAACAATATACAGAAACAGTTAATAAAGACCCATTCAATAAACTGTACAAAATTCAATAAAGAAAGAGTAAATAAATTGTGCACAAACTCAAAAAAGATACAGTCAATAAACTGTACAAAACTCAATTAAGAACAGCCAATAAATTGTACACAAACTCAATAAAGAACCAGTCAATAAACTGTACAAAACTAAATAAAGAAACAGTCAATAAACTGTACAAAACTGCATAAAGAACCAGTCAATCAACTGTACAAAACTCAAAAAAGAACCAGTCAATAACTGTACAAAACTCAATAAAGAACCAGTCAATAAACTGTACAAAAGTGAATAAAGAAACAGTCAATAAACTGTTTAAAACTCAATAAAGAACCAGTTAATAAACTGTACAAAACTCAATAAAGAACCAGTCAATAATCTAAACAAAACTAAATAAAGAAACAGTCAATAAACTGTACAAAACTATATACATAAACAGTTAATAAAGAAACAGTCAATAAACTGTACAAAACTCAATAAAGAACCAGTCAATAAATTGTACACAAACCCAATAAAGAGCCAGTCAATAAACTGTACAAAACTCAATAAAGAAACAGTCAATAAACTGAACAAAACTGAATAAAGAACCAGTCAATAAACTGTACAAAACTCAATAAAGAACCAGTCCATGAACTGTACAAAACTCAATAAAGAACCAGTCAATAAACTCTACAAAACTAAATAAAGAAACAGTCAATAAACTGAACAAAACTAAATAAACAAACAGTCAATAAACTGTACAAAACTAAATAAACAACCAGTCAATAAATTGTACACAAACTAAATAAAGAAACAGTCAATAAACTGTACAAAACTCAATAAAGAACCAGTTAATAAACTGTACAAAACTCAATAAAGAACCAGTCAATAAACTGTACAAAACTAAATAAAGAAACAGTCAATAAACTGTACAAAACTCAATAAAGAACCAGTCAGTAAACTGTACAAAACTGAATAAAGAACCAGTCAATAAACTGTACAAAACTCAATAAAGAACCAGTCAATAAACTGTACAAAACTCAGTAAAGAAACAGTTAATAAACTGTACAAAACTCAATAAAGAACCAGTCAATAAACTGTACAAAACTCAATAAAGAACCAGTCAATAAACTGTACAAAACTAAATAAATAACCAGTCAATAAACTGTACAAAACTGAATAAAGAACCAGTCAATAAACTGTACAAAACTCAATAAAGAACTAGTCAATAAACTGTACAAAACTCAATGAAGAACCAGTCAATAAACTGTACAAAAGTAAGTAAAGAAACAGTCAATAAACTGTACAAAACTATATACAGAAACAGTTAATAAAGAACCAGTCAATAAACTGTACAAAACTCAATAAATAACCTGTCAATAAATTGTGCACAAACTCAATAAAGAAACAGTCAATAAACTGTACAAAACTCAATAAAGAACCAGTCAATAAACTGTACAAAACTCAATAAAGAGCCAGTCAATAAACTCTACAAAACTAAATAAAGAAACAGTCAATAAACTGTACAAAACTCTATAAAGAACCAGTTAATAAACTGTACAAAACTCAATAAAGAACCAGTCAATAAACTGTACAAAACTAAATACAGAAACAGTCAATAAACTGTACAAAACTCAATAAAGAACCAGTCAATAAACTGTACAAAACTCAATAAAGAACCAGTCAATAAACTGTACAAAACTCAACAAAGAACCAGTTAATAAACGGTACAAAACTCAATAAAGAAGCAGTCAATAAACTGTACAAAACTCAATAAAGAACCAGTCAATAAACTGTACAAAACTAAATATAGAAACAGTCAATAAACTGTACAAAACTATATACAGAAACAGTTAATAAAGAACCATTCAATAAACTGTACAAAATTCAATAAAGAAAGAGTAAATAAATTGTGCACAAACTCAAAAAAGATACAGTCAATAAACTGTACAAAACTCAATTAAGAACAGCCAATAAATTGTACACAAACTCAATAAAGAACCAGTCAATAAACTGTACAAAACTAAATAAAGAAACAGTCAATAAACTGTACAAAACTGCATAAAGAACCAGTCAATAAACTGTACAAAACTCAAAAAAGAACCAGTCAATAACTCTACAAAACTCAATAAAGAACCAGTCAATAAACTGTACAAAAGTGAATAAAGAAACAGTCAATAAACTGTTTAAAACTCAATAAAGAACCAGTTAATAAACTGTACAAAACTCAATAAATAACCAGTCAATAAACTGTACAAAACTGAATAAAGAACCAGTCAATAAACTGTACAAAACTCAATAAAGAACTAGTCAATAAACTGTACAAAATTCAATAAAGAACCAGTCAATAAACTGTACAAAAGTAAATAAAGAAACAGTCAATAAACTGTACAAAACTATATACAGAAACAGTTAATAAAGAACCTGTCAATACACTGTACAAAACTCAATAAAGAACCTGTCAATAAATTGTGCACAAACTCAATAAAGAAACAGTCAATAAACTGTACAAAACTCAATAAAGAACCAGTCAATAAACTGTACAAAACTCAATAAAGAGCCAGTCAATAAACTCTACAAAACTAAATAAAGAAACAGTCAATAAACTGTACAAAACTCTATAAAGAACCATTTAATAAACTGTACAAAACTCAATAAAGAACCAGTCAATAAAATGTACAAAACTAAATAAAGAAACAGTCAATAAACTGTACAAAACTCAATAAAGAACCAGTCAATAAACTGTACAAAACTCAATAAAGAACCAGTCAATAAACTGTACAAAACTCAACAAAGAACCAGTTAATAAACGGTACAAAACTCAATAAAGAAGCAGTCAATAAACTGTACAAAACTCAGTAAAGAACCAGTCAATAAACTGTACAAAACTAAATATAGAAACAGTCAATAAACTGTACAAAACTATATACAGAAACAGTTAATAAAGAACCATTCAATAAACTGTACAAAATTCAATAAAGAAAGAGTAAATAAATTGTGCACAAACTCAAAAAAGATACAGTCAATAAACTGTACAAAACTCAATTAAGAACAGCCAATAAATTGTACACAAACTCAATAAAGAACCAGTCAATAAACTGTACAAAACTAAATAAAGAAACAGTCAATAAACTGTACAAAACTGCATAAAGAACCAGTCAATAAACTGAACAAAACTCAAAAAAGAACCAGTCAATAACTGTACAAAACTCAATAAAGAACCAGTCAATAAACTGTACAAAAGTGAATAAAGAAACAGTCAATAAACTGTTTAAAACTCAATAAAGAACCAGTTAATAAACTGTGCAAAACTCAATAAAGAACCAGTCAATAATCTAAACAAAACTAAATAAAGAAACAGTCAATAAACTGTACAAAACTATATACATAAACAGTTAATAAAGAAACAGTCAATAAACTGTACAAAACTCAATAAAGAACCAGTCAATAAATTGTACAGAAACCCAATAAAGAGCCAGTCAATAAACTGTACAAAACTCAATAAAGAAACAGTCAATAAACTGAACAAAACTAAATAAAGAACCAGTCAATAAACTGTACAAAACTCAATAAAGAACCAGTCAATAAACTGTACAAAAGTGAATAAAGAAACAGTCAATAAACTGTACAAAACTCAATAAAGAACTAGTCAATAAACTGTACAAAACTCAATAAAGAACAAGTCAATAAACTGTACAAAAGTAAATAAAGAAACAGTCAATAAACTGTACAAAACTATATACAGAAACAGTTAATAAAGAACCAGTCAATAAACTGTACAAAACTCAATAAAGAACCTGTCAATAAATTGTGCACAAACTCAATAAAGAAACAGTCAATAAACTGTACAAAACTCAATAAAGAACCAGTCAATAAACTGTACAAAACTCAATAAAGAGCCAGTCAATAAACTCTACAAAACTAAATAAAGAAACAGTCAATAAACTCTACAAAACTCTATAAAGAACCAGTTAATAAACTGTACAAAACTCAATAAAGAACCAGTCAATAAACTGTACAAAACTAAATAAAGAAACAGTCAATAAACTGTACAAAACTCAATAAAGAACCAGTCAATAAACTGTACAAAACT
Source organism: Limnoperna fortunei (assembly GCA_944474755.1). Taxonomy (NCBI): domain Eukaryota; kingdom Metazoa; phylum Mollusca; class Bivalvia; order Mytilida; family Modiolidae; genus Limnoperna; species Limnoperna fortunei. The sequence goes on along the minus strand of OX104118.1, from coordinate 22,092,828 downwards.
CAATAAAGAACCAGTCAATAAACTGTACAAAACTCAACAAAGAACCAGTTAATAAACGGTACAAAACTCAATAAAGAAGCAGTCAATAAACTGTACAAAACTCAATAAAGAACCAGTCAATAAACTGTACAAAACTAAATATAGAAACAGTCAATAAACTGTACAAAACTATATACAGAAACAGTTAATAAAGACCCATTCAATAAACTGTACAAAATTCAATAAAGAAAGAGTAAATAAATTGTGCACAAACTCAAAAAAGATACAGTCAATAAACTGTACAAAACTCAATTAAGAACAGCCAATAAATTGTACACAAACTCAATAAAGAACCAGTCAATAAACTGTACAAAACTAAATAAAGAAACAGTCAATAAACTGTACAAAACTGCATAAAGAACCAGTCAATAAACTGTACAAAACTCAAAAAAGAACCAGTCAATAACTGTACAAAACTCAATAAAGAACCAGTCAATAAACTGTACAAAAGTGAATAAAGAAACAGTCAATAAACTGTTTAAAACTCAATAAAGAACCAGTTAATAAACTGTACAAAACTCAATAAAGAACCAGTCAATAAACTGTACAAAACTATATACATAAACAGTTAATAAAGAAACAGTCAATAAACTGTACAAAACTCAATAAAGAACCAGTCAATAAATTGTACACAAACCCAATAAAGAGCCAGTCAATAAACTGTACAAAACTCAATAAAGAAACAGTCAATAAACTGAACAAAACTGAATAAAGAACCAGTCAATAAACTGTACAAAACTCAATAAAGAACCAGTCCATGAACTGTACAAAACTCAATAAAGAACCAGTCAATAAACTGTACAAATCTAAATAAAGAAACAGTTAATAAACTGTACAAAACTATATACAGAAACAGTTAATAAACTGTACAAAACTAAATAAAGAACCAGTCAATAAATTGAACACAAACTAAATAAAGAAACAGTCAATAAACTGTACAAAACTCAATAAAGAACCAGTCAATAAACTGTACAAAACTAAATAAAGAAACAATCAATAAACTGTACAAAACTCAATAAAGAACCAGACAATAAACTGTACAAAACTCAATAAAGAACCAGTCAATAAATTGTGCAAAACTCAATAAAGAACAAGTCAATAAACTGTACAAAACTCAATAAAGAACCAGTTAATAAAATTTACAAAACTCAATAAAGAACCAGTCAATAAACTGTACAAAACTAAATAAAGAAACAGTCAATAAACTGTACAAAACTCAATAAAGAACAAGTCAATAAACTGTACAAAACTAAATAAAGAAACAGTCAATAAACTGTACAAAACTATATACAGAAACAGTTAATAAAGAACCAGTCAATAAACTGTACAAAACTCAATAAAGAACCAGTCAATAAATTGTACACAAACCCAATAAAGAGCCAGTCAATAAACTGTACAAAACTCAATAAAGAAACAGTCAATAAACTGAACAAAACTAAATAAACAAACAGTCAACAAACGGTACAAAACTAAATAAACAACCAGTCAATAAATTGTACACAAACTAAATATAGAAACAGTCAATAAACTGTACAAAACTCAATAAAGAATCAATTAATAAACTGTACAAAACTCAATAAAGAACCAGTCAATAAACTGTAATAAAACTTAATAAAGAAACAGGCAATAAACTGTACCAATCTCAATAAAGAACCAGTCAATAAACTGTACAAAACTGAATAAAGAACCAATCAATAAACTGTACAAAACTCAATAAAGAACCAGTCAATAAACTGTACAAACTCAATAAAGAACCAGTCAATAAACTGTACAAAACTAAATAAAGAAACAGTTAATAAACTGTACAAAACTATATACAGAAACAGTTAATAAACTGTACAAAACTAAATAAAGAACCAGTCAATAAATTGAACACAAACTAAATGAAGAAACAGTCAATAAACTGTACAAAACTCAATAAAGAACCAGTCAATAAACTGTACAAAAGTGAATAAAGAACCAGTCAATAAACTGTACAAAACTCAATAAAGAACCAGTCAATAAATTGTACAAAACTCAATAAAGAACCAGTCAATAAACTGTACAAAACTCAATAAAGAACCAGTTAATAAACTGTACAAAACTCAATAAAGAACCAGTCAATAAACTGTACAAAACTAAATAAAGAACCAGTCAATAAACTGTACAAAACTAAATAAAGAAACAGTCAATAAACTGTACAAAACTATATACAGAAACAGTTAATAAAGAACCAGTCAATAAACTGTACAAAACTCAATAAAGAACCTGTCAATAAATTGTGCACAAACTCAATAAAGTAACAGTCAATAAACTGTACAAAACTCAATAAAGAACCAGTCAATAAACTGTACAAAACTCAATAAAGAGCCAGTCATTAAACTCTACAAAACTAAATAAAGAAACAGTCAATAAACTGCACAAAACTCAATAAAGAACCAGTTAATAAACTGTACAAACTCAATAAAGAACCAATCAATAAACTGTACAAAACTAAATAAAGAAACAGTCAATAAACTGTAAAAAACTATATACAGAAACAGTTAGTAAAGAACCAGTCAATAAACTGTACAAAATTCAATAAAGAACCAGTCAATAAATTGTGCACAAACTAAAAAAACATACAGTCAATAAACTGTACAAAACTCAATAAAGAAGAGCCAATAAATTGTACACAAACTCAATAAAGAACCAGTCAATAAACTGTACAAAACTAAATAAAGAAACAGTCAATAAACTGTACAAAACTGCATAAAGAACCAGCCAATAAACTGTACAAAACTCAAAAAAGAACCAGTCAATAACTGTACAAAACTCAATAAAGAACCAGTCAATAAACTGTACAAAAGTGAATGAAGAACCAGTCAATAAACTGTTTAAAACTCAATAAAAAACCAGTCAATAAACTGTACAAAACTCAATAAAGAACCAGTCAATAAACTAAATAAAACTAAATAAAGAAACAGTCAATAAACTGTACAAAACTATATACAGAAACAGTTAATAAAGAACCAGTCAATAAACTGTACAAAACTCAATAAAGAAACAGTCAATAAATTGTACACAAACCCCATAAAGAACCAGTCAATAAACTGTACAAAAGTGAATAAAGAACCAGCCAATAAACTGTACAAAACTCAATAAAGAACCAGTCAATAAACTAAACAAAACTAAATAAAGAAACAGTCAATAAACTGTACAAAACTATATACAGAAAAAGTTAATAAAGAACCAGTCAATAAACTGTACAAAACTCAATAAAGAACCAGTCAATAAATTGTACACAAACCCAATAAAGAGCCAGTCAATAAACTGTACAAAGCTCAATAAAGAAACAGTCAATAAACTGAACAAAACTAAATTAACAAACAGTCAACAAACTGTCCAAAACTAAATAAACAACCAGTCAATAAATTGTACACAAACTAAATAAAGAAACAGTCAATAAACTGTACAAAACTCAATAAAGAACCAATTAATAAACTGTACAAAACTCAATAAAGAACCAGTCAATAAACTGTAATAAAACTTAATAAAGAAACAGGCAATAAACTGTACCAATCTCAATAAAGAACCAGTCAATAAATTGAACACAAACTAAATGAAGAAGCAGTCAATAAACTGTACAAAAGTGAATAAAGAACCAGTCAATAAATTGTACAAAACTCAATAAAGAACCAGTCAATAAACTGTACAAAACTCAATAAAGAACCAGTTAATAAACTGTTCAAAACTCAATAAAGAACCAGTCAATAAACTGTACAAAACTAAATAAAGAAACAGTCAATAAACTGTACAAAACTCAATAAAGAACCAGTCAATAAACTGTACAAAACTGAATAAAGAACCAGTCAATAAACTGTACAAAACTCAATAAAGAACTAGTCAATAAACTGTACAAAACTCAATAAAGAACCAGTCGATAAACTGTACAAAACTAAATAAAGAAACAGTCAATAAACTGTACAAAACTATATACAGAAACATTTAATAAAGAACCAGTCAATAAACTGTACAAGACTCAATAAAGAACCTGTCAATAAATTCTGCACAAACTCAATAAAGTAACAGTCAATAAACTGTACAAAACTCAATAAAGAACCAGTCAATAAACTGTACAAAACTCAATAAAGAGCCAGTCAATAAACTCTACAAAACTAAATAAAGAAACAGTCAATAAACTGTACAAAACTCAATAAAGAACCAGCTAATAAACTGTACAAAACTCAATAAAGAACCAATCAATAAACTGTACAAAACTAAATAAAGAAACAGTCAATAAACTGTACAAAACTTAATAAAGAACCAGTCAATAAACTGTACAAAACTCAATAAAGAACCAGTCAATAAACTGTACAAAACTCAACAAAGAACCAGTTAATAAACTGTACAAAACTCAATAAAGAAGCAGTCAATAAACTGTACAAAACTCAATAAAGAACCAGTCAATAAACTGTACAAAACTAAATATAGAAACAGTCAATAAACTGTACAAAACTAAATAAAGAAACAGTCAATAAACTGTACAAAACTATATAACAGTTAATAAAGAACCAGTCAATAAACTGTACAAAACTCAATAAAGAAACAGTCAATAAATTGTACGCAAACCCAATAAAGAACCAGTCAATAAACTGTACAAAAGTGAATAAATAACCAGTCAATAAACTGTTTAAAACTCAATAAAGAACCAGTCAATAAACTGTACAAAACTCAATAAAGAACCAGTCAATAAACTAAACAAAACTAAATAAAGAAACAGTCAATAAACAGTACAAAACTATATACAGAAACAGTTAATAAAGAACCAGTCAATAAACTGTACAAAACTCAATAAAGAACCAGTCAATAAATTGTACACAAACCCAATAAAGAGCCAGTCAATAAACTGTACAAAACTCAATAAAGAAACAGTCAATAAACTGAACAAAACTAAATAAACAAACAGTCAACAAACGGTACAAAACTAAATAAACAACCAGTCAATAAATTGTACACAAACTAAATAAAGAAACAGTCAATAAACTGTACAAAACTCAATAAAGAATCAATTAATAAACTGTACAAAACTCAATAAAGAACCAGTCAATAAACTGTAATAAAACTTAATAAAGAAACAGGCAATAAACTGTACCAATCTCAATAAAGAACCAGTCAATAAACTGTACAAAACTGAATAAAGAACCAATCAATAAACTGTACAAAACTCAATAAAGAACCAGTCAATAAACTGTTCAAACTCAATAAAGAACCAGTCAATAAACTGTACAAAACTAAATAAAGAAACAGTTAATAAACTGTACAAAACTATATACAGAAACAGTTAATAAACTGTACAAAACTAAATAAAGAACCAGTCAATAAATTGAACACAAACTAAATGAAGAAACAGTCAATAAACTGTACAAAACTCAATAAAGAACCAGTCAATAAACTGTACAAAAGTGAATAAAGAACCAGTCAATAAACTGTACAAAACTCAATAAAGAACCAGTCAATAAATTCTACAAAACTCAATAAAGAACCAGTAAATAAACTTTACAAAACTCAATAAAGAACCAGTTAATAAACTGTACAAAACTCAATAAAGAACCAGTCAATAAACTGTACAAAACTAAATAAAGAAACAGTCAATAAATTGTACAAAACTCAATAAAGAACCAGTCAATAAACTGTACAAAACTGAATAAAGAACCAGTCAATAAACTGTACAAAACTCAATAAAGAACTAGTCAATAAACTGTACAAAACTCAATAAAGAACCAGTCAATAAACTGTACAAAACTAAATAAAGAAACAGTCAATAAACTGTACAAAACTATATACAGAAACAGTTAATAAAGAACCAGTCAATAAACTGTACAAAACTCAATAAAGAACCAGTCAATAAATTGTGCACAAACTCAATAAAGTAACAGTCAATAAACTGTACAAAACTCAATAAAGAACCAGTCAATAAACTGTACAAAACTCAATAAAGAGCCAGTCAATAAACTCTACAAAACTAAATAAAGAAACAGTCAATAAACTGTACAAAACTCAATAAAGAACCAGTTAATAAACTGTACAAACTCAATAAAGAACCAATCAATAAACTGTACAAAACTAAATAAAGAAACAGTCAATAAACTGTACAAAACTATATACAGAAACAGTTAGTAAAGAACCAGTCAATAAACTGTACAAAATTCAATAAAGAACTAGTCAATAAATTGTGCACAAACTCAAAAAAGATACAGTCAATAAACTGTACAAAACTCAATAAAGAAGAGCCAATAAATTGTACACAAACTCAATAAAGAACCAGTCAATAAACTGTACAAAACTAAATAAAGAAACAGTCAATAAACTGTACAAAACTGCATAAAGAACCAGCCAATAAACTGTACAAAACTCAAAAAAGAACCAGTCAATAACTGTACAAAACTCAATAAAGAACCAGTCAATAAACTGTACAAAACTCAATAAAGAAGCAGTCAATAAACTGTACAAAACTCAATAAAGAACCAGTCAATAAACTGTACAAAACTAAATATAGAAACAGTCAATAAACTGTACAAAACTAAATAAAGAAACAGTCAATAAACTGTACAAAACTATATACAGAAACAGTTCATAAAGAACCAGTCAATAAACTGTACAAAACTCAATAAAGAAACAGTCAATAAATTGTACACAAACCCAATAAAGAACCAGTCAATAAACTGTACAAAAGTGAATAAAGAACCAGTCAATAAACTGTTTAAAACTCAATAAAGAACCAGTCAAAAAACTGTACAAAACTCAATAAAGAACCAGTCAATAAACTAAACAAAACTAAATAAAGAAACAGTCAATAAACAGTACAAAACTATATACAGAAACAGTTAATAAAGAACCAGTCAATAAACTGTACAAAACTCAATAAAGAACCAGTCAATAAATTGTACACAAACCCAATAAAGAGCCAGTCAATAAACTGTACAAAACGCAATAAAGAAACAGTCAATAAACTGAACAAAAGTAAATAAACAAACAGTCAACAAACTGTACAAAACTAAATAAACAACCAGTCAATAAATTGTACACAAACTAAATAGAGAAACAGTCAATAAACTGTACAAAACTCAATATAGAACCAATTAATAAACTGTACAAAACTCAATAAAGAACCAGTCAATAAACTGTAATAAAACTTAATAAAGAAACATTCAATAAACTGTACCAATCTCAATAAAGAACCAGTCAATAAACTGTACAAAACTGAATAAAGAACCAGTCAATAAACTGTACAAAACTCAATACAGAAAAAGTCAATAAACTGTACAAAACTCAATAAAGAACCAGTCAATAAACTGTACAAAACTAAATAAAGAAACAGTTAATAAACTGTACAAAACTATATACAGAAACAGTTAATAAACTGTACAAAACTAAATAAAGAACCAGTCAATAAATTGAACACAAACTAAATGAAGAAACAGTCAATAAACTGTACAAAACTCAATAAAGAACCAGTCAATAAACTGTACAAAAGTGAATAAAGAACCAGTCAATAAACTGTACAAAACTCAATAAAGAACAGGTCTATAAATTGTACAAAACTCAATAAAGAACCAGTCAATAAACTGTACAAAACTCAATAAAGAACCAGTTAATAAACTGTACAAAACTAAATAAAGAAACAGTCAATAAACTGTACAAAACTATATACAGAAACAGTTAATAAAGAACCAGTCAATAAACTGTACAAAACTCAATAAAGAACCAGTCAATAAATTGTGCACAAACTCAATAAAGTAACAGTCAATAAACTGTACAAAACTCAATAAAGAACCAGTCAATAAACTGTACAAAACTAAATAAAGAAACAGTCAATAAACTGTACAAAACTCAATAAAGAACCAGTCAATAAACTGTACAAAACTGAATAAAGAACCAGTCAATAAACTGTACAAAACTCAATAAAGAACTAGTCAATAAACTGTACAAAACTCAATAAAGAACCAGTCAATAAACTGTACAAAACTAAATAAAGAAACAGTCAATAAACTGTACAAAACTATATACAGAAACATTTAATATAGAACCAGTCAATAAACTGTACAAGACTCAATAAAGAACCTGTCAATAAATTCTGCACAAACTCAATAAAGTAACAGTCAATAAACTGTACAAAACTCGATAAAGAACCAGTCAATAAACTGTACAAAACTCAATAAAGAGCCAGTCAATAAACTCTACAAAACTAAATAAAGAAACAGTCAATAAACTGTACAAAACTCAATAAAGAACCAGTTAATAAAATGTACAAAACTCAATAAAGAACCAATCAATAAACTGTACAAAACTAAATAAAGAAACAGTCAACAAACTGTACAAAACTCAATAAAGAACCAGTCAATAAACTGTACAAAACTCAATAAAGAACCAGTCAATAAACTGTACAAAACTCAACAAAGAACCAGTTAATAAACTGTACAAAACTCAATAAAGAAGCAGTCAATAAACTGTACAAAACTCAATAAAGAACCAGTCAATAAACTGTACAAAACTAAATATAGAAACAGTCAATAAACTGTACAAAACTAAATAAAGAAACAGTCAATAAACTGTACAAAACTATATACAGAAACAGTTAATAAAGAACCAGTCAATAAACTGTACAAAACTCAATAAAGAAACAGTCAATAAATTGTACACAAACCCAATAAAGAACCAGTCAATAAACTGTACAAAAGTGAATAAAGAACCAGTCAATAAACTGTTTAAAACTCAATAAAGAACCAGTCAATAAACTGTACAAAACTCAATAAAGAACCAGTCAATAAACTAAACTAAACTAAATAAAGAAACAGTCAATAAACAGTACAAAACTATATACAGAAACAGTTAATAAAGAACCAGTCAATAAATTGTGCACAAACTCAATAAAGAAACAGTCAATAAATTGTACAAAACTCAATAAAGAACAGTCAATAAATTGTACACAAACTCATAAAAGAGCCAGTCAATAAACTGAACAAAACTCAATAAAGAAACAGTCAATAAACTGAACAAAACTAAATAAACAAACAGTCAACAAACGGTACAAAACTAAATAAACAACCAGTCAATAAATTGTACACAAACTAAATAAAGAAACAGTCAATAAACTGTACAAAACTCAATAAAGAATCAATTAATAAACTGTACAAAACTCAATAAAGAACCAGTCAATAAACTGTAATAAAACTTAATAAAGAAACAGGCAATAAACTGTACCAATCTCAATACAGAACCAGTCAATAAACTGTACAAAACTGAATAAAGAACCAATCAATAAACTGTACAAAACTCAATAAAGAACCAGTCAATAAACTGTACAAACTCAATAAAGAACCAGTCAATAAACTGTACAAAACTAAATAAAGAAACAGTTAATAAACTGTACAAAACTATATACAGAAACAGTTAATAAACTGTACAAAACTAAATAAAGAACCAGTCAATAAATTGAACACAAACTAAATGAAGAAACAGTCAATAAACTGTACAAAACTCAATAAAGAACCAGTCAATAAACTGTACAAAACTGAATAAAGAACCAGTCAATAAACTGTACAAAACTCAATAAAGAACCAGTCAATAAATTGTACAAAACTCAATAAAGAACCTGTCAATAAACTGTACAAAACTCAATAAAGAACCAGTTAATAAACTGTACAAAACTCAATAAAGAACCAGTCAATAAACTGTACAAAACTAAATAAAGAAACAGTCAATAATTTGTACAAAACTCAATAAAGAACCAGTCAATAAACTGTACAAAACTGAATAAAGAACCAGTCAATAAACTGTACAAAACTCAATAAAGAACTAGTCAATAAACTGTACAAAACTCAATAAAGAACCAGTCAATAAACTGTACAAAACTAAATAAAGAAACAGTCAATAAACTGTACAAAACTATATACAGAAACAGTTAATAAAGAACCAGTCAATAAACTGTACAAAACTCAATAAAGAACCTGTCAATAAATTGTGCACAAACTCAATAAAGAACCAGTCTATAAACTGTACAAAACTCAATAAAGAACCAGTCAATAAACTGTACAAAACTCAATAAAGAGCCAGTCAATAAACTCTACAAAACTAAATAAAGAAACAGTCAATAAACTGTACAAAACTCAATAAAGAACCAGTTAATAAACTGTACAAACTCAATAAAGAACCAGTCAATAAACTGTACAAAACTAAATAAAGAACCAGTCAATAAACTGTACAAAACTATATACAGAAACAGTTAGTAAAGAACCAGTCAATAAACTGTACAAAATTCAATAAAGAACTAGTCAATAAATTGTGCACAAACTCAAAAAAGATACAGTCAATAAACTGTACAAAACTCAATAAAGAAGAGCCAATAAATTGTACACAAACTCAATAAAGAACCAGTCAATAAACTGTACAAAACTAAATAAAGAAACAGTCAATAAACTATACAAAACTGCATAAAGAACCAGCCAATAAACTGTACAAAACTCAATAAAGAACCAGTCAATAAACTGTACAAAACTAAATAAAGAAACAGTCAATAAACTGTACAAAACTGCATAAAGAACCAGCCAATAAACTGTACAAAACTCAAAAAAGAACCAGTCAATAACTGTACAAAACTCAATATAGAACCAGTCAATAAACTGTACAAAAGTGAATAAAGAACCAGTCAATAAACTGTTTAAAACTCAATAAAAAACCAGTCAATAAACTGTACAAAACTCAATAAAGAACCAGGCAATAAACTAAATAAAACTAAATAAAGAAACAGTCAATAAACTGTACAAAACTATATACGGAAACAGTTAATAAAGAACCAGTCAATAAACTGCACAAAACTCAATAAAGAAACAGTCAATAAATTGTACACAAACCCCATAAAGAACCAGTCAATAAACTGTACAAAAGTGAATAAAGAACCAGTCAATAAACTGTACAAAACTCAATAAAGAACCAGTCAATAAACTAAACAAAACTAAATAAAGAAACAGTCAATAAACTGTACAAAACTATATACAGAAACAGTTAATAAAGAACCAGTCAATAAACTGTACAAAACTCAATAAAGAACCAGTCAATAAATTGTACACAAACCCAATAAAGAGCCAGTCAATAAACTGTACAAAACTCAATAAAGAAACAGTCAATAAACTGAACAAAACTAAATTAACAAACAGTCAACAAACTGTCCAAAACTAAATAAACAACCAGTCAATAAATTGTACACAAACTAACTAATGAAACAGTCAATAAACTGTACAAAACTCAATAAAGAACCAATTAATAAACTGTACAAAACTCAATAAAGAACCAGTCAATAAACTGTAATAAAACTTAATAAAGAAACAGGCAATAAACTGTACCAATCTCAATAAAGAACCAGTCAATAAATTGAACACAAACTAAATGAAGAAGCAGTCAATAAACTGTACAAAACTCAATAAAGAACCAGTCAATAAACTGTACAAAAGTGAATAAAGAACCAGTCAATAAACTGTACAAAACTCAATAAAGAACCAGTCAATAAATTGTACAAAACTCAATAAAGAACCAGTCAATAAACTGTACAAAACTCAATAAAGAACCAGTTAATAAACTGTTCAAAACTCAATAAAGAACCAGTCAATAAACTGTACAAAACTAAATAAAGAAACAGTCAATAAACTGTACAAAACTCAATAAAGAACCAGTCAATAAGCTGTACAAAACTGAAGAAAGAACCAGTCAATAAACTGTACAAAACTCAATAAAGAACTAGTCAATAAACTGTACAAAACTCAATAAAGAACCAGTCAATAAACTGTACAAAACTAAATAAAGAAACAGTCAATAAACTGTACAAAACTATGTACAGAAACAGTTAATAAAGAACCAGTCAATAAACTGTACAAGACTCAATAAAGAACCTGTCAATAAATTCTGCACAAACTCAATAAAGTAACAGTCAATAAACTGTACAAAACTCAATAAAGAACCAGTCAATAAACTGTACAAAACTCAATAAAGAGCCAGTCAATAAACTGTACAAAACTCAATAAAGAACCAATCAATAAACTGTACAAAACTAAATAAAGAAACAGTCAATAAACTGTACAAAACTTAATAATGAACCAGTCAATAAACTGTACAAAACTCAATAAAGAACCAGTCAATAAACTGTACAAAACTCAACAAAGAACCAGTTAATAAACTGTACAAAACTCAATAAAGAAGCAGTCAATAAACTGTACAAAACTCAATAAAGAACCAGTCAATAAACTGTACAAAACTAAATATAGAAACAGTCAATAAACTGTACAAAACTAAATAAAGAAACAGTCAATAAACTGTACAAAACTATATACAGAAACAGTTAATAAAGAACCAGTCAATAAACTGTACAAAACTCAATAAAGAAACAGTCAATAAATTGTACACAAACCCAATAAAGAACCAGTCAATAAACTGTACAAAAGTGAATAAAGAACCAGTCAATAAACTGTTTAAAACTCAATAAAGAACCAGTCAATAAACTGTACAAAACTCAATAAAGAACCAGTCAATAAACTAAACAAAACTAAATAAAGAAACAGTCAATAAACAGTACAAAACTATATACATAAACAGTTAATAAAGAACCAGTCAATAAACTGTACAAAACTCAATAAAGAACCAGTCAATAAATTGTACACAAACCCAATAAAGAGCCAGTCAATAAACTGTACAAAACTCAATAAAGAAACAGTCAATAAACTGAACAAAAGTAAATAAACAAACAGTCAACAAACTGTACAAAACTAAATAAACAACCAGTCAATAAATTGTACACAAACTAAATAGAGAAACAGTCAATAAACTGTACAAAACTCAATAAAGAACCAATTAATAAACTGTACAAAACTCAATAAAGAACCAGTCAATAAACTGTAATAAAACTTAATAAAGAAACATTCAATAAACTGTACCAATCTCAAAAAAGATCCAGTCAATAAACTGTACAAAACTGAATAAAGAACCAGTCAATAAACTGTACAAAACTCAATAAAGAACCAGTCAATAAACTGTACAAAACTCAATAAAGAACCAGTCAATAAACTGTACAAAACTAAATAAAAAAACAGTTAATAAACTGTTCAAAACTATATACAGAAACAGTTAATAAACTATACAAAACTAAATAAAGAACCAGTCAATAAATTGAACACAAACTAAATGAAGAAACAGTCAATAAACTGTACAAAACTCAATAAAGAACCAGTCAATAAACTGTACAAAACTCAATAAAGAGCCAGTCAATAAACTCTACAAAACTAAATAAAGAAACAGTCAATAAACTGTACAAAACTCAATAAAGAACCAGTTAATAAACTGTACAAACTCAATAAAGAACCAATCAATAAACTGTACAAAACTAAATAAAGAAACAGTCAATAAACTGTACAAAACTATATACAGAAACAGTTAGTAAAGAACCAGTCAATAAACTGTACAAAATTCAATAAAGAACCAGTCAATAAATTGTGCGCAAACTCAAAAAAGATACAGTCAATAAACTGTACAAAACTCAATAAAGAAGAGCCAATAAATTGTACACAAACTCAATAAAGAACCAGTCAATAAACTGTACAAAACTAAATAAAGAAACAGTCAATAAACTGTACAAAACTGCATAAAGAACCAGCCAATAAACTGTACAAAACTCAAAAAAGAACCAGTCAATAACTGTACAAAACTCAATAAAGAACCAGTCAATAAACTGTACAAAAGTGTATAAAGAACCAGTCAATAAACTGTTTAAAACTCAATAAAAAACCAGTCAATAAACTGTACAAAACTCAATAAAGAACCAGTCAATAAACTAAATAAAACTAAATAAAGAAACAGTCAATAAACTGTACAAAACTATATACAGAAACGGTTAAGAAAGAACCAGTCAATAAACTGTACAAAACTCAATAAAGAAACAGTCAATAAATTGTACACAAACCCCATAAAGAACCAGTCAATAAACTGTACAAAAGTGAATAAAGAACCAGTCAATAAACTGTACAAAACTCAATAAAGAACCAGTCAATAAACTAAACAAAACTAAATAAAGAAACAGTCAATAACCTGTACAAAACTATATACAGAAACAGTTAATAAAGAACCAGTCAATAAACTGTACAAAACTCAATAAAGAACCAGTCAATAAATTGTACACAAACCCAATAAAGAGCCAGTCAATAAACTGTACAAAACTCAATAAAGAAACAGTCAATAAACTGAACAAAACTAAATTAACAAACAGTCAACAAACTGTACAAAACTAAATAAACAACCAGTCAATAAATTGTACACAAACTAAATAAAGAAACAGTCAATAAACTGAACAAAACTCAATAAAGAACCAATTAATAAACTGTACAAAACTCAATAAAGAACCAGTCAATAAACTGTAATAAAACTTAATAAAGAAACATTCAATAAACTGTACCAATCTCAAAAAAGATACAGTCAATAAACTGTACAAAACTGAATAAAGAACCAGTCAATAAACTGTACAAAACTCAATAAAGAACCAGTCAATAAACTGTACAAAACTCAATAAAGAACCAGTCAATAAACTGTACAAAACTAAATAAAGAAACAGTTAATAAACTGTACAAAACTATATACAGAAACAGTTAATAAACTATACAAAACTAAATAAAGAACCAGTCAATAAATTGAACACAAACTAAATGAAGAAACAGTCAATAAACTGTACAAAACTCAATAAAGAACCAGTCAATAAACTGTACAAAACTCAATAAAGAGCCAGTCAATAAACTCTACAAAACTAAATAAAGAAACAGTCAATAAACTGTACAAAACTCAATAAAGAACCAGTTAATACACTGTACAAACTCAATAAAGAACCAATCAATAAACTGTACAAAACTAAATAAAGAAACAGTCAATAAACTGTACAAAACTATATACAGAAACAGTTAGTAAAGAACCAGTCAATAAACTGTACAAAATTCAATAAAGAACCAGTCAATAAATTGTGCGCAAACTCAAAAAAGATACAGTCAATAAACTGTACAAAACTCAATAAAGAAGAGCCAATAAATTGTACACAAACTCAATAAAGAACCAGTCAATAAACTGTACAAAACTAAATAAAGAAACAGTCAATAAACTGTACAAAACTGCATAAAGAACCAGCCAATAAACTGTACAAAACTCAAAAAAGAACCAGTCAATAACTGTACAAAACTCAATAAAGAACCAGTCAATAAACTGTACAAAAGTGAATAAAGAACCAGTCAATAAACTGTTTAAAACTCAATAAAAAACCAGTCAATAAACTGTACAAAACTCAATAAAGAACCAGTCAATAAACTAAATAAAACTAAATAAAGAAACAGTCAATAAACTGTACAAAACTATATACAGAAACGGTTAATAAAGAACCAGTCAATAAACTGTACAAAACTCAATAAAGAAACAGTCAATAAATTGTACACAAACCCCATAAAGAACCAGTCAATAAACTGTACAAAAGTGAATAAAGAACCAGTCAATAAACTGAACAAAACTCAATAAAGAACCAGTCAATAAACTAAACAAAACTAAATAAAGAAACAGTCAATAAACTGTACAAAACTATATACAGAAACAGTTAATAAAGAACCAGTCAATAAACTGTACAAAACTCAATAAAGAACCAGTCAATAAATTGTACACAAACCCAATAAAGAGCCAGTCAATAAACTGTACAAAACTCAATAAAGTAACAGTCAATAAACTGAACAAAACTAAATTAACAAACAGTCAACAAACTGTACAAAACTAAATAAACAACCAGTCAATAAATTGTACACAAACTAAATAAAGAAACAGTCAATAAACTGAACAAAACTCAATAAAGAACCAATTAATAAACTGTACAAACCTCAATAAAGAACCACTCAATAAACTGTAATAAAACTTAATAAAGAAACAGGCAATAAACTGTACCAATCTCAATAAAGAACCAGTCAATAAATTGAACACAAACTAAATGAAGAAACAGTCAATAAACTGTACAAAACTCAATAAAGAACCAGTCAATAAACTGTACAAAAGTGAATAAAGAACCAGTCAATAAACTGTACAAAACTCAATAAAGAACCAGTCAATAAATTGTACAAAACTCAATAAAGAACCAGTCAATAAACTGTACAAAACTCAATAAAGAACCAGTTAATAAACTGTACAAAACTCAATAAAGAACCAGTCAATAAACTGTACAAAACTCAATAAAGAACTAGTCAATAAACTGTACAAAACTCAATAAAGAACCAGTCAATAAACTGTACAAAACTAAATAAAGAAACAGTCAATAAACTGTACAAAACTATATACAGAAACAGTTAATAAAGAACCAGTCAATAAACTGTACAAGACTCAATAAAGAACCTGTCAATGAATTCTGCAGAAACTCAATAAAGTAACAGTCAATAAACTGTACAAAACTCAATAAAGAACCAGTCAATAAACTGTACAAAACTCAATAAAGAGCCAGTCAATAAACTCTACAAAACTAAATAAAGAAATAGTCAATAAACTGTACAAAACTCAATAAAGAACCAGTTAATAAAATGTACAAAACCCAATAAAGAACCAATCAATAAACTGTACAAAACTAAATAAAGAAACAGTCAATAAACTGTACAAAACTCAATAAAGAACCAGTCAATAAACTGTACAAAACTCAATAAAGAACCAGTCAATAAACTGTACAAAACTCAACAAAGAACCAGTTAATAAACTGTACAAAACTCAATAAAGAAGCAGTCAATAAACTGTACAAAACTCAATAAAGAACCAGTCAATAAACTGTACAAAACTAAATATAGAAACAGTCAATAAACTGCACAAAACTAAATAAAGAAACAGTCAATAAACTGTACAAAACTATATACAGAAACAGTTCATAAAGAACCAGTCAATAAACTGTACAAAACTCAATAAAGAAACAGTCAATAAATTGTACACAAACCCAATAAAGAACCAGTCAATAAACTGTACAAAAGTGAATAAAGAACCAGTCAATAAACTGTTTAACACTCAATAAAGAACCAGTCAATAAACTGTACAAAACTCAATAAAGAACCAGTCAATAAACTAAACAAAACTAAATAAAGAAACAGTCAATAAACAGTACAAAACTATATACAGAAACAGTTAATAAAGAACCAGTCAATAAACTGTACAAAACTCAATAAAGAACCAGTCAATAAATTGTACACAAACCCAATAAAGAGCCAGTCAATGAACTGTACAAAACTCAATAAAGAAACAGTCAATAAACTGAACAAAAGTAAATAAACAAACAGTCAACAAACTGTACAAAACTAAATAAACAACCAGTCAATAAATTGTACACAAACTAAATAGAGAAACAGTCAATAAACTGTACAAAACTCAATAAAGAACCAATTAATAAACTGTACAAAACTCAATAAAGAACCAGTCAATAAACTGTAATAAAACTTAATAAAGAAACATTCAATAAACTGTACCAATCTCAATAAAGAACCAGTCAATAAACTGTACAAAACTGAATAAAGAACCAGTCAATAAACTGTACAAAACTCAATAAAGAACCAGTCAATAAACTGTACAAAACTCAATAAAGAACCAGTCAATAAACTGTACAAAACTAAATAAATAAACAGTTAATAAACTGTACAAAACTATATACAGAAACAGTTAATAAACTATACAAAACTAAATAAAGAACCAGTCAATAAATTGAACACAAACTAAATGAAGAAACAGTCAATAAACTGTACAAAACTATATACAGAAACAGTTAATAAAGAACCAGTCAATAACCTGTACAAAACTCAATAAAGAACCAGTCAATAAATTGTGCACAAACTCAATAAAGTAACAGTCAATAAACTGTACAAAACTCAATAAAGAACCAGTCAATAAACTGTACAAAACTAAATAAAGAAACAGTCAATAAACTGTACAAAACTCAATAAAGAACCAGGCAATAAACTGTACAAAACTGAATAAAGAACCAGTCAATAAACTGTACAAAACTCAATAAAGAACTAGTCAATAAACTGTACAAAACTCAATAAAGAACCAGTCAATAAACTGTACAAAACTAAATAAAGAAACAGTCAATAAACTGTACAAAACTATATACAGAAACAGTTAATAAAGAACCAGTCAATAAACTGTACAAGACTCAATAAATAACCTGTCAATAAATTCTGCACAAACTCAATAAAGTAACAGTCAATAAACTGTACAAAACTCGATAAAGAACCAGTCAATAAACTGTACAAAACTCAATAAAGAGCCAGTCAATAAACTCTACAAAACTAAATAAAGAAACAGTCAATCAACTGTACAAAACTCAATAAAGAACCAGTTAATAAAATGTACAAAACTCAATAAAGAACCAATCAATAAACTGTACAAAACTAAATAAAGAAACAGTCAATAAACTGTACAAAACTCAATAAAGAACCAGTCAATAAACTGTACAAAACTCAATAAAGAACCAGTCAATAAACTGTACAAAACTCAACAAAGAACCAGTTAATAAACTGTACAAAACTCAATAAAGAAGCAGTCAATAAACTGTACAAAACTCAATAAAGAACCAGTCAATAAACTGTACAAAACTAAATATAGAAACAGTCAATAAACTGTACAAAACTAAATAAAGAAACAGTCAATAAACTGTACAAAACTATATACAGAAACAGTTCATAAAGAACCAGTCAATAAACTGTACAAAACTCAATAAAGAAACAGTCAATAAATTGTACACAAACCCAATAAAGAACCAGTCAATAAACTGTACAAAAGTGAATAAAGAACCAGTCAATAAACTGTTTAAAACTCAATAAAGAACCAGTCAATAAACTGTACAAAACTCAATAAAGAACCAGTCAATAAACTAAACAAAACTAAATAAAGAAACAGTCAATAAACAGTACAAAACTATATACAGAAACAGTTAATAAAGAACCAGTCAATAAACTGTACAAAACTCAATAAAGAACCAGTCAATAAATTGTACACAAACCCAATAAAGAGCCAGTCAATAAACTGTACAAAACTCAATAAAGAAACAGTCAATAAACTGAACAAAAGTAAATAAACAAACAATCAACAAACTGTACAAAACTAAATAAACAACCAGTCAATAAATTATACACAAACTAAATAGAGAAATAGTCAATAAACTGTACAAAACTCAATAAAGAACCATTTAAAAAACTGTACAAAACTCAATAAAGAACCAGTCAATAAACTGTAATAAAACTTAATAAAGAAACAGTCAATAAACTGTACCAATCTCAATAAAGAACCAGTCAATAAACTGTACAAAACTGAATAAAGAACCAGTCAATAAACTGTACAAAACTCAATAAAGAACCAGTCAATAAACTGTACAAAACTCAATAAAGAACCAGTCAATAAACTGTACAAAACTAAATAAAGAAACAGTTAATAAACTGTACAAAACTATATACAGAAACAGTTAAAAAACTATACAAAACTAAATAAAGAAGCAGTCAATAAATTGAACACAAACTAAATGAAGAAACAGTCAATAAACTGTACAAAACTCATTAAAGAACCAGTCAATAAACTGTACAAAAGTGAATAAAGAACCAGTCAATAAACTGTACAAAACTCAATAAAGAACCAGTCTATAAATTGTACAAAACTCAATAAAGAACCAGTCAATAAACTGTACAAAACTCAATAAAGAACCAGTTAATAAACTGTACAAAACTAAATAAAGAAACAGTCAATAAACTGTACAAAACTAAATACAGAAACAGTTAATAAAGAACCAGTCAATAAACTGTACAAAACTCAATAAAGAACCAGTCAATAAATTGTGCACAAACTCAATAAAGTAATAGTCAATAAACTGCACAAAACTCAATAAAGAACCAGTCAATAAACTGTACAAAACTCAATAAAGAGCCAGTCAATAAACTCTACAAAACTAAATAAAGAAACAGTCAATAAACTGTACAAAACTAAAAAAAAACCAGTTAATAAACTGTACAAAACTCAATAAAGAACCAATCAATAAACTGTACAAAACTAAATAAAGAAACAGTCAATAAACTGTACAAAACTCAATAAAGAACCAGTCAATAAACTGTACAAAACTCAATAAAGAACCAGTCAATAAACTGTACAAACCTCAACAAAGAACCAGTTAATAAACTGTACAAAACTCAATAAAGAACAAATTAATAAACTGTACAAAACTCAATAAAGAACCAGTCAATAAACTGTAATAAAACTTAATAAAGAAACATTCAATAAACTGTACCAATCTCAATAAAGAACCAGTCAATAAACTGTACAAAACTCAATAAAGAACCAGTCAATAAACTGTACAAAACTCAATAAAGAACCAGTCAATAAACTGTACACAACTCAATAAAGAACCAGTCAATAAACTGTACAAAACTAAATAAAGAAACAGTTAATAAACTGTACAAAACTATATACAGAAACAGTTAATAAACTGTACAAAACTAAATAAAGAACCAGTCAATAAATTGAACACAAACTAAATGAAGAAACAGTCAATAAACTGTACAAAACTCAATAAAGAACCAGTCAATAAACTGTACAAAAGTGAATAAAGAACCAGTCAATAAACTGTACAAAACTCAATAAAGAACCAGTCAATAAATTGTACAAAACTCAATAAAGAACCAGTCAATAAACTGTACAAAACTCAATAAAGAACCAGTTAATAAACTGTACAAAACTAAATAAAGAAACAGTCAATAAACTGTACAAAACTATATACAGAAACAGTTAATAAAGAACCAGTCAATAAACTGTACAAAACTCAATAAAGAACCTGTCAATAAATTGTGCACAAACTCAATAAAGTAACAGTCAATAAACTGCACAAAACTCAATAAAGAACCAGTCAATAAACTGTACAAAACTCAATAAAGAGCCAGTCAATAAACTCTACAAAACTAAATAAAGAAACAATCAATAAACTGTACAAAACTAAAAAAACCAGTTAATAAACTGTACAAAACTCAATAAAGAACCAATCAATAAACTGTACAAAACTAAATAAAGAAACAGTCAATAAACTGTACAAAACTCAATAAAGAACCAGTCAATAAACTGTACAAAACTCAATAAAGAACCAGTCAATAAACTGTACAAAACTCAACAAAGAACCAGTTAATAAACTGAACAAAACTCAATAAAGAAGCAGTCAATCAACTGTACAAAACTCAATAAAGAACCAGTCAATAAACTGTACAAAACCAAATATAGAAACAGTCAATAAACTGTACAAAACTATATACAGAAACAGTTAATAAAGAACCACTCAATAAACTGTACAAAATTCAATAAAGAACCAGTCAATAAATTGTGCACAAACTCAAAAAAGATACAGTCAATAAACTGTACAAAACTCAATCAAGAACAGCCAATAAATTGTACACAAACTCAATAAAGAACCAGTCAATAAATTGTACAAAACTAAATAAAGAAACAGTCAATAAATTGTACACAAACCCAATAAAGAACCAGTCAATAAACTGTACAAAACTAAATAAAGAAACAGTTAATAAACTGTACAAAACTATATACAGAAACAGTTAAAAAACTATACAAAACTAAATAAAGAACCAGTCAGTAAATTGAACACAAACTAAATGAAGAAACAGTCAATAAACTGTACAAAACTCAATAAAGAACCAGTCTATAAATTGTACAAAACTCAATAAAGAACCAGTCAATAAACTGTACAAAACTCAATAAAGAACCAGTTAATAAACTGTACAAAACTAAATAAAGAAACAGTCAATAAACTGTACAAAACTAAATACAGAAACAGTTAATAAAGAACCAGTCAATAAACTGTACAAAACTCAATAAAGAACCAGTCAATAAATTGTGCACAAACTCAATAAAGTAACAGTCAATAAACTGCACAAAACTCAATAAAGAACCAATCAATAAACTGTACAAAACTAAATAAAGAAACAGTCAATAAACTGTACAAAACTCAATAAAGAACCAGTCAATAAACTGTACAAAACTCAATAAAGAACCAGTCAATAAACTGTACAAACCTCAACAAAGAACCAGTTAATAAACTGTACAAAACTCAATAAAGAACCAATTAATAAACTGTACAAAACTCAATAAAGAACCAGTCAATAAACTGTAATAAAACTTAATAAAGAAACATTCAATAAACTGTACCAATCTCAATAAAGAACCAGTCAATAAACTGTACAAAACTCAATAAAGAACCAGTCAATAAACTGTACAAAACTCAATAAAGAACCAGTCAATAAACTGTACAAAACTCAATAAAGAACCAGTCAATAAACTGTACAAAACTAAATAAAGAAACAGTTAATAAACTGTACAAAACTATATACAGAAACAGTTAATAAACTGTACAAAACTAAATAAAGAACCAGTCAATAAATTGAACACAAACTAAATGAAGAAACAGTCAATAAACTGTACAAAACTCAATAAAGAACCAGTCAATAAACTGTACAAAAGTGAATAAAGAACCAGTCAATAAACTGTACAAAACTCAATAAAGAACCAGTCAATAAATTGTACAAAACTCAATAAAGAACCAGTCAATAAACTGTACAAAACTCAATAAAGAACCAGTTAATAAACTGTACAAAACTAAATAAAGAAACAGTCAATAAACTGTACAAAACTATATACAGAAACATTTAATAAAGAACCAGTCAATAAACTGTACAAAACTCAATAAAGAACCTGTCAATAAATTGTGCACAAACTCAATAAAGTAACAGTCAATAAACTGCACAAAACTCAATAAAGAACCAGTCAATAAACTGTACAAAACTCAATAAAGAGCCAGTCAATAAACTCTACAAAACTAAATAAAGAAACAGTCAATAAACTGTACAAAACTAAAAAAACCAGTTAATAAACTGTACAAAACTCAATAAAGAACCAATCAATAAACTGTACAAAACTAAATAAAGAAACAGTCAATAAACTGTACAAAACTCAATAAAGAACCAGTCAATAAACTGTACAAAACTCAATAAAGAACCAGTCAATAAACTGTACAAAACTCAACAAAGAACCACTTAATAAACTGTACAAAACTCAATAAAGAAGCAGTCAATAAACTGTACAAAACTCAATAAAGAACCAGTCAATAAACTGTACAAAACCAAATATAGAAACAGTCAATAAACTGTACAAAACTATATACAGAAACAGTTAATAAAGAACCACTCAATAAACTGTACAAAATTCAATAAAGAACCAGTCAATAAATTGTGCACAAACTCAAAAAAGATACAGTCAATAAACTGTACAAAACTCAATCAAGAACAGCCAATAAATTGTACACAAACTCAATAAAGAACCAGTCAATAAATTGTACAAAACTAAATAAAGAAACAGTCAATAAATTGTACACAAACCCAATAAAGAACCAGTCAATAAACTGTACAAAACTAAATAAAGAAACAGTCAATAAACTGTACAAAACTATATACAGAAACAGTTAAAAAACTATACAAAACTAAATAAAGAACCAGTCAGTAAATTGAACACAAACTAAATGAAGTAACAGTCAATAAACTGTACAAAACTCAATAAAGAACCAGTCAATAAACTGTACAAAAGTGAATAAAGAACCAGTCAATAAACTGTACAAAACTCAATAAAGAACCAGTCTATAAATTGTACAAAACTCAATAAAGAACCAGTCAATAAACTGTACAAAACTCAATAAAGAAACAGTCAATAAACTGTACAAAACTATATACAGAAACAGTTCATAAAGAACCAGTCAATAAACTGTACAAAACTCAATAAAGAAACAGTCAATAAATTGTACACAAACCCAATAAAGAACCAGTCAATAAACTGTACAAAAGTGAATAAAGAACCAGTCAATAAACTGTACAAAACTCAATAAAGAACCAGTCAATAAACTAAACAAAACTAAATAAAGAAACAGTCAATAAACAGTACAAAACTATAAACAGAAACAGTTAATAAAGAACCAGTCAATAAACTGTACAAAACTCAATAAAGAACCAGTCAATAAATTGTACACAAACCCAATAAAGAGGCAGTCAATAAACTGTACAAAACTCAATAAAGAAACAGTCAATAAACTGAACAAAAGTAAATAAACAAACAGTCAACAAACTGTACAAAACTAAATAAACAACCAGTCAATAAATTATACACAAACTAAATAGAGAAATAGTCAATAAACTGTACAAAACTCAATAAAGAACCATTTAATAAACTGTACAAAACTCAATAAAGAACCAGTCAATAAACTGTAATAAAACTTAATAAAGAAACAGTCAATAAACTGTACCAATCTCAATAAAGAACCAGTCAATAAACTGTACAAAACTGAATAAAGAACCAGTCAATAAACTGTACAAAACTCAATAAAGAACCAGTCAATAAACTGTACAAAACTCAATAAAGAACCAGTCAATAAACTGTACAAAACTAAATAAAGAAACAGTTAATAAACTGTACAAAACTATATACAGAAACAGTTAAAAAACTATACAAAACTAAATAAAGAACCAGTCAATAAATTGAACACAAACTAAATGAAGAAACAGTCAATAAACTGTACAAAACTCAATAAAGAACCAGTCAATAAACTGTACAAAAGTGAATAAAGAACCAGTCAATAAACTGTACAAAACTCAATAAAGAAAAAGTCTATAAATTGTACAAAACTCAATAAAGAACCAGTCAATAAACTGTACAAAACTCAATAAAGAACCAGTTAATAAACTGTACAAAACTAAATAAAGAAACAGTCAATAAACTGTACAAAACTAAATACAGAAACAGTTAATAAAGAACCAGTCAATAAACTGTACAAAACTCAATAAAGAACCAGTCAATAAATTGTGCACAAACTCAATAAAGTAACAGTCAATAAACTGCACAAAACTCAATAAAGAACCAGTCAATAAACTGTACAAAACTCAATAAAGAGCCAGTCAATAAACTCTACAAAACTAAATAAAGAAACAGTCAATAAACTGTACAAAACTCAAAAAAAACCAGTTAATAAACTGTACAAAACTCAATAAAGAACCAATCAATAAACTGTACAAAACTAAATAAAGAAACAGTCAATAAACTGTACAAAACTCAATAAAGAACCAGTCAATAAACTGTACAAAACTAAATAAAGAAACAGTTAATAAACTGTACAAAACTATATACAGAAACAGTTAATAAACTGTACAAAACTAAATAAAGAACCAGTCAATAAATTGAACACAAACTAAATGAAGAAACAGTCAATAAACTGTACAAAACTCAATAAAGAACCAGTCAATAAACTGTACAAAAGTGAATAAAGAACCAGTCAATAAACTGTACAAAACTCAATAAAGAACCAGTCAATAAATTGTACAAAACTCAATAAAGAACCAGTCAATAAACTGTACAAAACTCAATAAAGAACCAGTTAATAAACTGTACAAAACTAAATAAAGAAGCAGTCAATAAACTGTACAAAACTATATACAGAAACAGTTAATAAAGAACCAGTCAATAAACTGTACAAAACTCAATAAAGAACCTGTCAATAAATTGTGCACAAACTCAATAAAGTAACAGTCAATAAACTGCACAAAACTCAATAAAGAACCAGTCAATAAACTGTACAAAACTCAATAAAGAGCCAGTCAATAAACTCTACAAAACTAAATAAAGAAACAATCAATAAACTGTACAAAACTAAAAAAACCAGTTAATAAACTGTACAAAACTCAATAAAGAACCAATCAATAAACTGTACAAAACTAAATAAAGAAACAGTCAATAAACTGTACAAAACTCAATAAAGAACCAGTCAATAAACTGTACAAAACTCAATAAAGAACCAGTCAATAAACTGTACAAAACTCAACAAAGAACCAGTTAATAAACTGTACAAAACTCAATAAAGAAGCAGTCAATAAACTGTACAAAACTCAATAAAGAACCAGTCAATAAACTGTACAAAACCAGATATAGAAACAGTCAATAAACTGTACAAAACTATATACAGAAACAGTTAATAAAGAACCACTCAATAAACTGTACAAAATTCAATAAAGAACCAGTCAATAAATTGTGCACAAACTCAAAAAAGATACAGTCAATAAACTGTACAAAACTCAATCAAGAACCAGCCAATAAACTGTACAAAACTCAACAAAGAACCACTTAATAAACTGTACAAAACTCAATAAAGAAGCAGTCAATAAACTGTACAAAACTCAATAAAGAACCAGTCAATAAACTGTACAAAACCAAATATAGAAACAGTCAATAAACTGTACAAAACTATATACAGAAACAGTTAATAAAGAACCACTCAATAAACTGTACAAAATTCAATAAAGAACCAGTCAATAAATTGTGCACAAACTCAAAAAAGATACAGTCAATAAACTGTACAAAACTCAATCAAGAACAGCCAATAAATTGTACACAAACTCAATAAAGAACCAGTCAATAAATTGTACAAAACTAAATAAAGAAACAGTCAATAAATTGTACACAAACCCAATAAAGAACCAGTCAATAAACTGTACAAAACTAAATAAAGAAACAGTTAATAAACTGTACAAAACTATATACAGAAACAGTTAAAAAACTATACAAAACTAAATAAAGAACCAGTCAGTAAATTGAACACAAACTAAATGAAGTAACAGTCAATAAACTGTACAAAACTCAATAAAGAACCAGTCAATAAACTGTACAAAAGTGAATAAAGAACCAGTCAATAAACTGTACAAAACTCAATAAAGAACCAGTCAATAAATTGTACAAAACTCAATAAAGAACCAGTCAATAAACTGTACAAAACTCAATAAAGAAACAGTCAATAAACTGTACAAAACTATATACAGAAACAGTTCATAAAGAACCAGTCAATAAACTGTACAAAACTCAATAAAGAAACAGTCAATAAATTGTACACAAACCCAATAAAGAACCAGTCAATAAACTGTACAAAACTAAATAAAGAAACAGTCAATAAACTGTACAAAACTATATACAGAAACAGTTAATAAAGAACCAGTCAATAAACTGTACAAAACTCAATAAAGAACCTGTCAATAAATTGTGCACAAACTCAATAAAGTAACAGTCAATAAACTGCACAAAACTCAATAAAGAACCAGTCAATAAACTGTGCAAAACTCAATAAAGAGCCAGTCAATAAACTCTACAAAACTAAATAAAGAAACAATCAATAAACTGTACAAAACTAAAAAAACCAGTTAATAAACTGTACAAAACTCAATAAAGAACCAATCAATAAACTGTACAAAACTAAATAAAGAAACAGTCAATAAACTGTACAAAACTCAATAAAGAACCAGTCAATAAACTGTACAAAACTCAATAAAGAACCAGTCAATAAACTGTACAAAACTCAACAAAGAACCAGTTAATAAACTGTACAAAACTCAATAAAGAAGCAGTCAATAAACTGTACAAAACTCAATAAAGAACCAGTCAATAAACTGTACAAAACCAAATATAGAAACAGTCAATAAACTGTACAAAACTATATACAGAAACAGTTAATAAAGAACCACTCAATAAACTGTACAAAATTCAATAAAGAACCAGTCAATAAATTGTGCACAAACTCAAAAAAGATACAGTCAATAAACTGTACAAAACTCAATCAAGAACCAGTCAATAAACTGTACAAAACTCAACAAAGAACCACTTAATAAACTGTACAAAACTCAATAAAGAAGCAGTCAATAAACTGTACAAAACTCAATAAAGAACCAGTCAATAAACTGTACAAAACTAAATATAGAAACAGTCAATAAACTGTACAAAACTATATACAGAAACAGTTAATAAAGAACCACTCAATAAACTGTACAAAATTCAATAAAGAACCAGTCAATAAATTGTGCACAAACTCAAAAAAGATACAGTCAATAAACTGTACAAAACTCAATCAAGAACAGCCAATAAATTGTACACAAACTCAATAAAGAACCAGTCAATAAATTGTACAAAACTAAATAAAGAAACAGTCAATAAATTGTAAACAAACCCAATAAAGAACCAGTCAATAAACTGTACAAAACTAAATAAAGAAACAGTTAATAAACTGTACAAAACTATATACAGAAACAGTTAAAAAACTATACAAAACTAAATAAAGAACCAGTCAGTAAATTGAACACAAACTAAATGA
The DNA here is from genome assembly GCA_944474755.1 of Limnoperna fortunei. Classification (NCBI taxonomy): domain Eukaryota; kingdom Metazoa; phylum Mollusca; class Bivalvia; order Mytilida; family Modiolidae; genus Limnoperna; species Limnoperna fortunei. Next base: position 22,064,537 of record OX104118.1, on the reverse strand, counting down.
AGTAACAGTCAATAAACTGTACAAAACTCAATAAAGAACCAGTCAATAAACTGTACAAAAGTGAATAAAGAACCAGTCAATAAACTGTACAAAACTCAATAAAGAACCAGTCTATAAATTGTACAAAACTCAATAAAGAACCAGTCAATAAACTGTACAAAACTCAATAAAGAAACAGTCAATAAACTGTACAAAACTATATACAGAAACAGTTCATAAAGAACCAGTCAATAAACTGTACAAAACTCAATAAAGAAACAGTCAATAAATTGTACACAAACCCAATAAAGAACCAGTCAATAAACTGTACAAAAGTGAATAAAGAACCAGTCAATAAACTGTTTAAAACTCAATAAAGAACCAGTCAATAAACTGTACAAAACTCAATAAAGAACCAGTCAATAAACTAAACAAAACTAAATAAAGAAACAGTCAATAAACAGTACAAAACTATAAACAGAAACAGTTAATAAAGAACCAGTCAATAAACTGTACAAAACTCAATAAAGAACCAGTCAATAAATTGTACACAAACCCAATAAAGAGCCAGTCAATAAACTGTACAAAACTCAATAAAGAAACAGTCAATAAACTGAACAAAAGTAAATAAACAAACAGTCAACAAACTGTACAAAACTAAATAAACAACCAGTCAATAAATTATACACAAACTAAATAGAGAAATAGTCAATAAACTGTACAAAACTCAATAAAGAACCATTTAATAAACTGTACAAAACTCAATAAAGAACCAGTCAATAAACTGTAATAAAACTCAATAAAGAAACAGTCAATAAACTGTACCAATCTCAATAAAGAACCAGTCAATAAACTGTACAAAACTGAATAAAGAACCAGTCAATAAACTGTACAAAACTCAATAAAGAACCAGTCAATAAACTGTACAAAACTCAATAAAGAACCAGTCAATAAACTGTACAAAACTAAATAAAGAAACAGTTAATAAACTGTACAAAACTATATACAGAAACAGTTAAGAAACTATACAAAACTAAATAAAGAACCAGTCAATAAATTGAACACAAACTAAATGAAGAAACAGTCAATAAACTGTACAAAACTCAATAAAGAACCAGTCAATAAACTGTACAAAAGTGAATAAAGAATCAGTCAATAAACTGTACAAAACTCAATAAAGAAAAAGTCTATAAATTGTACAAAACTCAATAAAGAACCAGTCAATAAACTGTACAAAACTCAATAAAGAACCAGTTAATAAACTGTACAAAACTAAATAAAGAAACAGTCAATAAACTGTACAAAACTAAATACAGAAACAGTTAATAAAGAACCAGTCAATAAACTGTACAAAACTCAATAAAGAACCAGTCAATAAATTGTGCACAAACTCAATAAAGTAACAGTCAATAAACTGCACAAAACTCAATAAAGAACCAGTCAATAAACTGTACAAAACTCAATAAAGAGCCAGTCAATAAACTCTACAAAACTAAATAAAGAACCAGTCTATAAATTGTACAAAACTCAATAAAGAACCAGTCAATAAACTGTACAAAACTAAATAAAGAAACAGTCAATAAACTGTACAAAACTAAATACAGAAACAGTTAACAAAGAACCAGTTAATAAACTGTACAAAACTCAATAAAGAACCAATTAATAAACTGTACAAAACTCAATAAAGAACCAGTCAATAAACTGTAATAAAACTTAATAAAGAAACATTCAATAAACTGTACCAATCTCAATAAAGAACCAGTCAATAAACTGTACAAAACTCAATAAAGAACCAGTCAATAAACTGTACAAAACTCAATAAAGAACCAGTCAATAAACTGTACAAAACTCAATAAAGAACCAGTCAATAAACTGTACAAAACTAAATAAAGAAACAGTTAATAAACTGTACAAAACTATATACAGAAACAGTTAATAAACTGTACAAAACTAAATAAAGAACCAGTCAATAAATTGAACACAAACTAAATGAAGAAACAGTCAATAAACTGTACAAAACTCAATAAAGAACCAGTCAATAAACTGTACAAAAGTGAATAAAGAACCAGTCAAAAAACTGTACAAAACTCAATAAAGAACCAGTCAATAAATTGTACAAAACTCAATAAAGAACCAGTCAATAAACTGTACAAAACTCAATAAAGAACCAGTTAATAAACTGTACAAAACTAAATAAAGAAACAGTCAATAAACTGTACAAAACTATATACAGAAACAGTTAATAAAGAACCAGTCAATAAACTGTACAAAACTCAATAAAGAACCTGTCAAAAAATTGTGCACAAACTCAATAAAGTAACAGTCAATAAACTGCACAAAACTCAATAAAGAACCAGTCAATAAACTGTACAAAACTCAATAAAGAGCCAGTCAATAAACTCTACAAAACTAAATAAAGAAACAGTCAATAAACTGTACAAAACTAAAAAAACCAGTTAATAAACTGTACAAAACTCAACAAAGAACCAATCAATAAACTGTACAAAACTAAATAAAGAAACAGTCAATAAACTGTACAAAACTCAATAAAGAACCAGTCAATAAACTGTACAAAACTCAATAAAGAACCAGTCAATAAACTGTACAAAACTCAACAAAGAACCAGTTAATAAACTGTACAAAACTCAATAAAGAAGCAGTCAATAAACTGTACAAAACTCAATAAAGAACCAGTCAATAAACTGTACAAAACCAAATATAGAAACAGTCAATAAACTGTACAAAACTATATACAGAAACAGTTAATAAAGAACCACTCAATAAACTGTACAAAATTCAATAAAGAACCAGTCAATAAATTGTGCACAAACTCAAAAAAGATACAGTCAATAAACTGTACAAAACTCAATCAAGAACAGCCAATAAATTGTACACAAACTCAATAAAGAACCAGTCAATAAATTGTACAAAACTAAATAAAGAAACAGTCAATAAATTGTACACAAACCCAATAAAGAACCAGTCAATAAACTGTACAAAACTAAATAAAGAAACAGTTAATAAACTGTACAAAACTATATACAGAAACAGTTAAAAAACTATACAAAACTAAATAAAGAACCAGTCAGTAAATTGAACACAAACTAAATGAAGAAACAGTCAATAAACTGTACAAAACTCAATAAAGAACCAGTCAATAAACTGTACAAAAGTGAATAAAGGACCAGTCAATAAACTGTACAAAACTCAATAAAGAACCAGTCTATAAATTGTACAAAACTCAATAAAGAACCAGTCAATAAACTGTACAAAACTCAATAAAGAACCAGTTAATAAACTGTACAAAACTAAATAAAGAAACAGTCAATAAACTGTACAAAACTAAATACAGAAACAGTTAATAAAGAACCAGTCAATAAACTGTACAAAACTCAATAAAGAACCAGTCAATAAATTGTGCACAAACTCAATAAAGTAACAGTCAATAAACTGCACAAAACTCAATAAAGAACCAGTCAATAAACTGTACAAAACTCAATAAAGAGCCAGTCAATAAACTGTACAAAACTCAATAAAGAACCAGTCAATAAATTGTACAAAACTCAATAATAGAACCAGTCAATAAACTGTACAAAACTCAATAAAGAACCAGTTAATAAACTGTACAAAACTAAATAAAGAAACAGTCAATAAACTGTACAAAACTATATACAGAAACAGTTAATAAAGAACCAATCAATAAACTGTACAAAACTCAATAAAGAACCTGTCAATAAATTGTGCACAAACTCAATAAAGTAACAGTCAATAAACTGCACAAAACTCAATAAAGAACCAGTCAATAAACTGTACAAAACTCCATAAAGAGCCAGTCAATAAACTCTACAAAACTAAATAAAGAAACAATCAATAAACTGTACAAAACTAAAAAAACCAGTTAATAAACTGTACAAAACTCAAAAAAGAACCAATCAATAAACTGTACAAGACTAAATAAAGAAACAGTCAATAAACTGTACAAAACTCAATAAAGAACCAGTCAATAAACTGTACAAAACTCAATAAAGAACCAGTCAATAAACTGTACAAAACTCAACAAAGAACCAGTTAATAAACTGTACAAAACTCAATAAAGAAGCAGTCAATAAACTGTACAAAACTCAATAAAGAACCAGTCAATAAACTGTACAAAACCAAATATAGAAACAGTCAATAAACTGTACAAAACTATATACAGAAACAGTTAATAAAGAACCACTCAATAAACTGTACAAAATTCAATAAAGAACCAGTCAATAAATTGTGCACAAACTCAAAAAAGATACAGTCAATAAACTGTACAAAACTCAATCAAGAACAGCCAATAAATTGTACACAAACTCAATAAAGAACCAGTCAATAAATTGTACAAAACTAAATAAAGAAACAGTCAATAAATTGTACACAAACCCAATAAAGAACCAGTCAATAAACTGTACAAAACTAAATAAAGAAACAGTTAATAAACTGTACAAAACTATATACAGAAACAGTTAAAAAACTATACAAAACTAAATAAAGAACCAGTCAGTAAATTGAACACAAACTAAATGAAGAAACAGTCAATAAACTGTACAAAACTCAATAAAGAACCAGTCAATAAACTGTACAAAAGTGAATAAAGAACCAGTCAATAAACTGTACAAAACTCAATAAAGAACCAGTCTATAAATTGTACAAAACTCAATAAAGAACCAGTCAATAAACTGTACAAAACTCAATAAAAAACCAGTTAATAAACTGTACAAAACTAAATAAAGAAACAGTCAATAAACTGTACAAAACTAAATACAGAAACAGTTAATAAAGAACCAGTCAATAAACTGTACAAAACTCAATAAAGAACCAGTCAATAAATTGTGCACAAACTCAATAAAGTAACAGTCAATAAACTGCACAAAACTCAATAAAGAACCAATCAATAAACTGTACAAAACTAAATAAAGAAACAGTCAATAAACTGTACAAAACTCAATAAAGAACCAGTCAATAAACTGTACAAAACTCAATAAAGAACCAGTCAATAAACTGTACAAACCTCAACAAAGAACCAGTTAATAAACTGTACAAAACTCAATAAAGAACCAATTAATAAACTGTACAAAACTCAATAAAGAACCAGTCAATAAACTGTAATAAAACTTAATAAAGAAACATTCAATAAACTGTACCAATCTCAATAAAGAACCAGTCAATAAACTGTACAAAACTCAATAAAGAACCAGTCAATAAACTGTACAAAACTCAATAAAGAACCAGTCAATAAACTGTACAAAACTCAATAAAGAACCAGTCAATAAACTGTACAAAACTAAATAAAGAAACAGTTAATAAACTGTACAAAACTATATACAGAAACAGTTAATAAACTGTACAAAACTAAATAAAGAACCAGTCAATAAATTGAACACAAACTAAATGAAGAAACAGTCAATAAACTGTACAAAACTCAATAAAGAACCAGTCAATAAACTGTACAAAAGTGAATAAAGAACCAGTCAATAAACTGTACAAAACTCAATAAAGAACCAGTCAATAAATTGTACAAAACTCAATAAAGAACCAGTCAATAAACTGTACAAAACTCAATAAAGAACCAGTTAATAAACTGTACAAAACTAAATAAAGAAACAGTCAATAAACTGTACAAAACTATATACAGAAACAGTTAATAAAGAACCAGTCAATAAACTGTACAAAACTCAATAAAGAACCTGTCAATAAATTGTGCACAAACTCAATAAAGTAACAGTCAATAAACTGCACAAAACTCAATAAAGAACCAGTCAATAAACTGTACAAAACTCAATAAAGAGCCAGTCAATAAACTCTACAAAACTAAATAAAGAAACAGTCAATAAACTGTACAAAACTAAAAAAACCAGTTAATAAACTGTACAAAACTCAATAAAGAACCAATCAATAAACTGTACAAAACTAAATAAAGAAACAGTCAATAAACTGTACAAAACTCAATAAAGAACCAGTCAATAAACTGTACAAAACTCAATAAAGAACCAGTCAATAAACTGTACAAAACTCAACAAAGAACCAGTTAATAAACTGTACAAAACTCAATAAAGAAGCAGTCAATAAACTGTACAAAACTCAATAAAGAACCAGTCAATAAACTGTACAAAACCAAATATAGAAACAGTCAATAAACTGTACAAAACTATATACAGAAACAGTTAATAAAGAACCACTCAATAAACTGTACAAAATTCAATAAAGAACCAGTCAATAAATTGTGCACAAACTCAAAAAAGATACAGTCAATAAACTGTACAAAACTCAATCAAGAACAGCCAATAAATTGTACACAAACTCAATAAAGAACCTGTCAATAAATTGTACAAAACTAAATAAAGAAACAGTCAATAAATTGTACACAAACCCAATAAAGAACCAGTCAATAAACTGTACAAAACTAAATAAAGAAACAGTTAATAAACTGTACAAAACTATATACAGAAACAGTTAAAAAACTATACAAAACTAAATAAAGAACCAGTCAGTAAATTGAACACAAACTAAATGAAGAAACAGTCAATAAACTGTACAAAACTCAATAAATAACCAGTCAATAAACTGTACAAAAGTGAATAAAGAACCAGTCAATAAACTGTACAAAACTCAATAAAGAACCAGTCTATAAATTGTACAAAACTCAATAAAGAACCAGTCAATAAACTGTACAAAACTCAATAAAGAACCAGTTAATAAACTGTACAAAACTAAATAAAGAAACAGTCAATAAACTGTACAAAACTAAATACAGAAACAGTTAATAAAGAACCAGTCAATAAACTGTACAAAACTCAATAAAGAACCAGTCAATGAATTGTGCACAAACTCAATAAAGTAACAGTCAATAAACTGCACAAAACTCAATAAAGAGCCAGTCAATAAACTCTACAAAACTAAATAAAGAAACAGTCAATAAACTGTACAAAACTCAAAAAAAACCAGTTAATAAACTGTACAAAACTCTATAAAGAACCAATCAATAAACTGTACAAAACTAAATAAAGAAACAGTCAATAAACTGTACAAAACTCAATAAAGAACCAGTCAATAAACTGTACAAAACTCAATAAAGAACCAGTCAATAAACTGTACAAACCTCAACAAAGAACCAGTTAATAAACTGTACAAAACTCAATAAAGAACCAATTAATAAACTGTACAAAACTCAATAAAGAACCAGTCAATAAACTGTAATAAAACTTAATAAAGAAACATTCAATAAACTGTACCAATCTCAATAAAGAACCAGTCAATAAACTGTACAAACCTCAATAAAGAACCAGTCAAAAAACTCTACAAAACTCAATAAAGAACCAGTCAATAAACTGTACAAAACTAAATAAAGAACCAGTCAATAAACTGTACAAAACTCAAAAAAGAACCAGTTAATAAACTGTACAAAACTCAATAAAGAACCAGTCAATAAACTGTACAAAACTCAATAAAGAACCAGTCAATAAACTGTACAAAACTAAATAAAGAAACAGTCAATAAACTGTACAAAACTATATACAGAAACAGTTAATACAGAACCAGTCAATAAACTGTACAAAACTCAATAAAGAACCAGTCAATAAATTGTCCGCAAACTCAAAAAGAAACAGACAATAAACTGTACAAAACTCAATAAAGAACAGTCAATAAATTGTAAACAAACTCAATAAAGAACCAGTCAATAAACTGTAAAAAACTAAATAAAGAAACAGTCAATAAACTGTACAAAACTGAATAAAAAACCAGTCAATAAACTGTACAAAACTACAAAAAGAACCAGTCAATAACTGTACAAAACTCAATAAAGAAAAGGTCAATAAACTGTACAAAACTGAATAAATAACTAGTCAATAAACTGTACAAATCTCAATAAAGAACCAGTCAATAAACTGTACAAAACTCAAGAAAGAACCAGTCAATAAACTGAACAAAACTAAATAAAGAAACAGTCAATAAACTGTACAAAACTCAATAAAGAACCAGTCAAAAAACTGTATAAAACTCAATAAAGAACCAGTCAATAAACTGTACAAAACTAAATAAAGAACCAGTCAATAAACTATACAAAACTCAATAAAGAACCAGTCAATAAATTGTACACAAACTAAATAAAGAAACAGTCAATAAACTGTACAAAACTCAATAAAGAACAAGTTAATAAACTGTACAAAACTCAATAAAGAACCAGTCCATTAACTGTACAAAACTCAATAAAGAGCCAGTCAATAAACTCTACAAAACTAAATAAAGAAACAGTCAATAAACTGAACAAAACTAAATAAACAAACAGTCAATAAACTGTACAAAACTAAATAAACAACCAGTCAATAAATTGTGCGCAAACTCAATAAAGAAAAAGTCAATAAACTGTACAAAACTCAATAAAGAACCAGTTAATAAACTTTACAAAACTCAATAAAGAACCAGTCAATAAACTGTACAAAACTAAATAAAGAACCAGTCAATAAACTGTACAAAACTCAATAAAGAACCAGTTAATAAACTGTACAAAACTCAATAAAGAACCAGTCAATAAACTGTACAAAACTCAATAAAGAACCAGTCAATAAACTGTACAAAACTAAATAAAGAAACAGTCAATAAACTGTACAAAACTATATACAGAAACAGTTAATACAGAACCAGTCAATAAACTGTACAAAACTCAATAAAGAACCAGTCAATAAATTGTCCTCAAACTCAAAAAAGAAACAGACAATAAACTGTACAAAACTCAATAAAGAACAGTCAATAAATTGTAAACAAACTCAATAAAGAACCAGTCAATAAACTGTAAAAAACTAAAAAAAGAAACAGTTAATAAACTGTGCAAAACTGAATAAAGAACCAGTCAATAAACTGTACAAAACTACAAAAAGAACCAGTCAATAACTGTACAAAACTCAATAAAGAAAAGGTCAATAAACTGTACAAAACTTAATAAAGAACTAGTCAATAAACTGTACAAATCTCAATAAAGAACCAGTCAATAAACTGTACAAAACTCAAGAAAGAACCAGTCAATAAACTGAACAAAACTAAATAAAGAAACAGCCAATAAACTGTACAAAACTATATACATAAACAGTTAATAAAGAACCAGGCAATAAACTGTACAAAACTCAATAAAGAACCAGTCAATAAATTGTGCACAAACTCAATAAAGAAACAGTCAATAAATTGTACAAAACTCAATAAAGAACAGTCAATAAATTGTACACAAACTCAAAAAAGAGCCAGTCAATAAACTGTACAAAACTAAATAAAGAAACAGTCAATAAACTGAACAAAACTAAAAAAACAAACAGTCAATAAACTGTACAAAACTAAATAAACAACCAGTAAATAAATTGTACACAAACTAAATAAAGAAACAGTCAATAAACTGTACAAAACTCAAAAAAGAGGCATTTAATAAACTGTACAAAACTCAATAAAGAACCAGTCAATAAACTGTACAAAACTAAAGAAAGAAACAGTCAATAAACTGTACAAAACTCAATAAAGAACCAGTCAATAAACTGTACAAAACTGAATAAAGAACCAGTCAATAATCTGTACAAAACTCAATAAAGAACCAGTCAATAAACTGTACAAAACTCAATAAAGAACGAGACACTAAACTGCACAAAACTAAATAAAGAAACAGTTAATAAACTGTACGAAACTCAATAAAGAACCAGTCAATAAACTGTACAAAACTGAATAAAGAACCAGTCAATAAACTGTACAAAACTCAATAAAGAACCAGTCAATAAACTGTACAAACCTCAATAAAGAACCAGTCAATAAACTGAACAAAACTAAATAAAGAAACAGTCAATAAACTGTAAAAAACACAATAAAGAAACAGTCAATAAACTGTACAAAGATAAATAAAGAAACAGTCAATAAACTGTACAAAACTCAATAAAGAACCAGTCAATAAACTGTACAAAACTCAATAAAGAACCAGTCAATAAACTGTACAAAACTAAAAAAACCAGTTAATAAACTGTACAAAACTCAATAAAGAACCAATCAATAAACTGTACAAAACTAAATAAAGAAACAGTCAATAAACTGTACAAAACTCAATAAAGAACCAGTCAATAAACTGTACAAAACTCAATAAAGAACCAGTCAATAAACTGTACAAAACTCAACAAAGAACCAGTTAATAAACTGTACAAAACTCAATAAAGAAGCAGTCAATAAACTGTACAAAACTCAATAAAGAACCAGTCAATAAACTGTACAAAACCAAATATAGAAACAGTCAATAAACTGTACAAAACTATATACAGAAACAGTTAATAAAGAACCACTCAATAAACTGTACAAAATTCAATAAAGAACCAGTCAATAAATTGTGCACAAACTCAAAAAAGATACAGTCAATAAACTGTACAAAACTCAATCAAGAACAGCCAATAAATTGTACACAAACTCAATAAAGAACCTGTCAATAAATTGTACAAAACTAAATAAAGAAACAGTCAATAAATTGTACACAAACCCAATAAAGAACCAGTCAATAAACTGTACAAAACTAAATAAAGAAACAGTTAATAAACTGTACAAAACTATATACAGAAACAGTTAAAAAACTATACAAAACTAAATAAAGAACCAGTCAGTAAATTGAACACAAACTAAATGAAGAAACAGTCAATAAACTGTACAAAACTCAATAAAGAACCAGTCAATAAACTGTACAAAAGTGAATAAAGAACCAGTCAATAAACTCTACAAAACTAAATAAAGAAACAGTCAATAAACTGTACAAAACTCAATAAAGAGCCAGTCAATAAACTCTACAAAACTAAATAAAGAAACAGTCAATAAACTGTACAAAACTCAATAAAGAGCCAGTCAATAAACTCTACAAAACTAAATAAAGAAACAGTCAATAAACTGTACAAAACTAAAAAAAAAACAGTTAATAAACTGTACAAAACTCAATAAAGAACCAATCAATAAACTGTACAAAACTAAATAAAGAAACAGTCAATAAACTGTACAAAACTCAATAAAGAACCAGTCAATAAACTGTACAAAACTCAATAAAGAACCAGTCAATAAACTGTACAAACCTCAACAAAGAACCAGCTAATAAACTGTACAAAACTCAATAAAGAACCAATTAATAAACTGTACAAAACTCAATAAAGAACCAGTCAATAAACTGTAATAAAACTTAATAAAGAAACATTCAATAAACTGTACCAATCTCAATAAAGAACCAGTCAATAAACTGTACAAACCTCAATAAAGAACCAGTCAAAAAACTCTACAAAACTCAATAAAGAACCAGTCAATAAACTGTACAAAACTAAATAAAGAACCAGTCAATAAACTGTACAAAACTCAAAAAAGAACCAGTTAATAAACTGTACAAAACTCAATAAAGAACCAGTCAATAAACTGTACAAAACTCAATAAAGAACCAGTCAATAAACTGTACAAAACTAAATAAAGAAACAGTCAATAAACTGTACAAAACTATATACAGAAACAGTTAATACAGAACCAGTCAATAAACTGTACAAAACTCAATAAAGAACCAGTCAATAAATTGTCCTCAAACTCAAAAAGAAACAGACAATAAACTGTACAAAACTCAATAAAGAACAGTCAATAAATTGTAAACAAACTCAATAAAGAACCAGTCAATAAACTGTAAAAAACTAAATAAAGAAACAGTCAATAAACTGTACAAAACTGAATAAAAAACCAGTCAATAAACTGTACAAAACTACAAAAAGAACCAGTCAATAACTGTACAAAACTCAATAAAGAAAAGGTCAATAAACTGTACAAAACTGAATAAATAACTAGTCAATAAACTGTACAAATCTCAATAAAGAACCAGTCAATAAACTGTACAAAACTCAAGAAAGAACCAGTCAATAAACTGAACAAAACTAAATAAAGAAACAGTCAATAAACTGTACAAAACTCAATAAAGAACCAGTCAAAAAACTGTATAAAACTCAATAAAGAACCAGTCAATAAACTGTACAAAACTAAATAAAGAACCAGTCAATAAACTATACAAAACTCAATAAAGAACCAGTCAATAAATTGTACACAAACTAAATAAAGAAACAGTCAATAAACTGTACAAAACTCAATAAAGAACAAGTTAATAAACTGTACAAAACTCAATAAAGAACCAGTCCATTAACTGTACAAAACTCAATAAAGAGCCAGTCAATAAACTCTACAAAACTAAATAAAGAAACAGTCAATAAACTGAACAAAACTAAATAAACAAACAGTCAATAAACTGTACAAAACTAAATAAACAACCAGTCAATAAATTGTGCGCAAACTCAATAAAGAAAAAGTCAATAAACTGTACAAAACTCAATAAAGAACCAGTTAATAAACTCTACAAAACTCAATAAAGAACCAGTCAATAAACTGTACAAAACTAAATAAAGAACCAGTCAATAAACTGTACAAAACTCAATAAAGAACCAGTCAATAAACTGTACAAAACTCAATAAAGAACCAGTCAATAAACTGTACAAAACTCAATAAAGAACCAGTCAATAAACTGTACAAAACTAAATAAAGAAACAGTCAATAAACTGTACAAAACTATATACAGAAACAGTTAATACAGAACCAGTCAATAAACTGTACAAAACTCAATAAAGAACCAGTCAATAAATTGTCCTCAAACTCAAAAAAGAAACAGACAATAAACTGTACAAAACTCAATAAAGAACAGTCAATAAATTGTAAACAAACTCAATAAAGAACCAGTCAATAAACTGTAAAAAACTAAAAAAAGAAACAGTTAATAAACTGTGCAAAACTGAATAAAGAACCAGTCAATAAACTGTACAAAACTACAAAAAGAACCAGTCAATAACTGTACAAAACTCAATAAAGAAAAGGTCAATAAACTGTACAAAACTTAATAAAGAACTAGTCAATAAACTGTACAAATCTCAATAAAGAACCAGTCAATAAACTGTACAAAACTCAAGAAAGAACCAGTCAATAAACTGAACAAAACTAAATAAAGAAACAGCCAATAAACTGTACAAAACTATATACATAAACAGTTAATAAAGAACCAGGCAATAAACTGTACAAAACTCAATAAAGAACCAGTCAATAAATTGTGCACAAACTCAATAAAGAAACAGTCAATAAATTGTACAAAACTCAATAAAGAACAGTCAATAAATTGTACACAAACTCAAAAAAGAGCCAGTCAATAAACTGTACAAAACTAAATAAAGAAACAGTCAATAAACTGAACAAAACTAAAAAAACAAACAGTCAATAAACTGTACAAAACTAAATAAACAACCAGTAAATAAATTGTACACAAACTAAATAAAGAAACAGTCAATAAACTGTACAAAACTCAAAAAAGAGGCATTTAATAAACTGTACAAAACTCAATAAAGAACCAGTCAATAAACTGTACAAAACTAAAGAAAGAAACAGTCAATAAACTGTACAAAACTCAATAAAGAACCAGTCAATAAACTGTACAAAACTCAATAAAGAACCAGTCAATAATCTGTACAAAACTCAATAAAGAACCAGTCAATAAACTGTACAAAACTCAATAAAGAACGAGACACTAAACTGCACAAAACTAAATAAAGAAACAGTTAATAAACTGTACGAAACTCAATAAAGAACCAGTCAATAAACTGTACAAAACTGAATAAAGAACCAGTCAATAAACTGTACAAAACTCAATAAAGAACCAGTCAATAAACTGTACAAACCTCAATAAAGAACCAGTCAATAAACTGAACAAAACTAAATAAAGAAACAGTCAATAAACTGTAAAAAACACAATAAAGAAACAGTCAATAAACTGTACAAAGATAAATAAAGAAACAGTCAATAAACTGTACAAAACTCAATAAAGAACCAGTCAATAAACTGTACAAAACTCAATAAAGAACCAGTCAATAAACTGTACAAAACTAAATAAAGAACCAGTCAATAAACTATACAAAACTCAATAAAGAACCAGTCAATAAATTGCACACAAACTAAATAAAGAAACAGTCAATAAACTCTACAAAACTCAATAAAGAACCAGTCAATAAACTGTACAAAACTAAATAAAGAACCAGTCAATAAACTGTACAAAACTCAATAAAGAACCAGTTAATAAACTGTACAAAACTCAATAAAGAACCAGTCAATAAACTGTACAAAACTCAATAAAGAACCAGTCAATAAACTGTACAAAACTAAATAAAGAAACAGTCAATAAACTGTACAAAACTATATACAGAAACAGTTAATACAGATCCAGTCAATAAACTGTACAAAACTCAATAAAGAACCAGTCAATAAATTGTGCTCAAACTCAAAAAAGAAACAGACAATAAACTGTACAAAACTCAATAAAGAACAGTCAATAAATTGTAAACAAACTCAATAAAGAACCAGTCAATAAACTGTAAAAAACTAAATAAAGAAACAGTCAATAAACTGTACAAAACTGAATAAAGAACCAGTCAATAAACTGTACAAAACTACAAAAAGAACCAGTCAATAACTGTACAAAACTCAATAAAGAAAAGGTCAATTAACTGTACAAAACTGAATAAAGAACTAGTCAATAAACTGTACAAATCTCAATAAAGAACCTGTCAATAAACTGTACAAAACTCAAGAAAGAACCAGTCAATAAACTGAACAAAACTAAATAAAGAAACAGTCAATAAACTGTACAAAACTATATACATTAACAGTTAATAAAGAACCAGGCAATAAACTGTACAAAACTCAATAAAGAACCAGTCAATAAATTGTGCACAAACTCAATAAAGAAACAGTCAATAAACTGTACAAAACTCAATAAAGAACAGTCAATAAATTGTACACAAACTCAAAAAAGAGCCAGTCAATAAACTGTACAAAACTAAATAAAGAAACAGTCAATAAACTGAACAAAACTAAAAAAACAAATAGTCAATAAACTCTACAAAACTAAATAAACAACCAGTAAATAAATTGTACACAAACTAAATAAAGAAACAGTCAAAAAACTGTACAAAACTCAAAAAAGAAGCAATTAATAAACTGTACAAAACTCAATAAAGAACCAGTCAATAAACTGTACAAAACTAAATAAAGAAACAGTCAATAAACTGTACAAAACTCAATAAAGAACCAATCAATAAACTGTACAAAACTGAATAAAGAACCAGTCAATAATCTGTACAAAACTCAATAAAGAACCAGTCAATAAACTGCACAAAACTCAATAAAGAACCAGTCACTAAACTTCACAAAACTAAATAAAGAAACAGTTAATAAACTGTACGAAACTCAATAAAGAACCAGTCAATAAACTGTACAAAACTGAATAAAGAACCAGTCAATAAACTGTACAAAACTCAATAAAGAACCAGTCAATAAACTGTACAAAACTCAATAAAGAACCAGTCAATAAACTGAACAAAACTAAATAAACAAACAGTCAATAAACTGTAAAAAACTCAATAAAGAAACAGTCAATAAACTGTACAAAGATAAATAAAGGAACAGTCAATAAACTGTACAAAACTCAATAAAGAACCAGTCAATAAACTGTACAAAACTAAATAAAGAACCAGTCAATAAACTATACAAAACTCAATAAAGAACCAGTCAATAAATTGTACACAAACTAAATAAAGAAACAGTCACTAAACTTCACAAAACTCAATAAAGAACCAGTTAATAAACTGTACAAAACTCAATAAAGAACCAGTCAATTAACTGTTCAAAACTAAATAAAGGAAACAGTCAATAAACTGTACAAAACTCAATAGAGAACCAGTCAATAAAGTGTACAAAACTGAATTTAAAACCAGTCAATAAACTGTACAAAACTCAATAAAGAACCAGTCAATAAACTGTACAAAACTCAATAAAGAACCAGTTAATAAACTGTACAAAACTCAATAAAGAATCAGTCAATAAATTGTACAAAACTAAATAAAGAAACTGTCAATAAACTGTACAAAACTCAATAAAGAACCAGTCAATAAACTGTACAAAACTGAATAACGAACCAGTCAATAAACTGTACAAAACTCAATAAAGAACCAGTCAATAAACTGTACAAAACTGAATAACGAACCAGTCAATAAACTGTACAAAACTAAATAAAGAAACAGTCAATAAACTGTACAAAACTATATACAGAAACAGTTAATAAAGAACCAGTCAATAAACTGTACAAAACTCAATAAAGAACCAGTCAATAAATTGTGCACAAACTCAATAAAGAAACAGTCAATAAACTGTACAAAACTCAATAAAGAACCAGTCAATAAACTGTACAAAACTCATTAAAGAGCCAGTCAATACACTCTACAAAACTAAATAAAGAAACAGTCAATAAACTGAACAAAACTAAATAAACAAACAGTCAATAAACTGTACAAAACTAAATAAACAACCAGTCAATAAATTGTACACAAACTAAATAATGAAACAGTCAATAAACTGTACAAAACTCAATAAAGAACCAGTTAATAAACTGTACAAAACTCAATAAAGAACCAGTCAATAAACTGTACAAAACTCAATAAAGAACCAGTCAGTAAACTGTATAAAACTGAATAAAGAACCAGTCAATAAACTGTACAAAACTCAATAACGAACCAGTCAATAAATTGTACACCAACTCAAAAAAGAGCCAGTCAATAAACTGTACAAAACTAAATAAAGAAACAGTCAATAAACTGAACAAAACTAAAAAAACAAACAGTCAATAAACTCTACAAAACTAAATAAACAACCAGTAAATAAATTGTACACAAACTAAATAAAGAAACAGTCAATAAACTGTACAAAACTCAAAAAAGAAGCAATTAATAAACTGTACAAAACTCAATAAAGAACCAGTCAATAAACTGTACAAAACTAAAGAAAGAAACAGTCAATAAACTGTACAAAACTCAATAAAGAACCAGTCAATAAACTGTACAAAACTGAATAAAGAACCAGTCAATAATCTGTACAAAACTCAATAAAGAACCAGTCAATAAACTGTACAAAACTCAATAAAGAACCAGTCACTAAACTGCACAAAACTAAATAAAGAAACAGTTAATAAACTGTACGAAACTCAATAAAGAACCAGTCAATTAACTGTACAAAACTGAATAAAGAACCAGTCAATAAACTGTACAAAACTCAATAAAGAACCAGTCAATAAACTGTACAAACCTCAATAAAGAACCAGTCAATAAACTGAACAAAACTAAATAAAGAAACAGTCAATAAACTGTAAAAAACTCAATAAAGAAACAGTCAATAAACTGTACAAAGATAAATAAAGAAATAGTCAATAAACTGTACAAAACTCAATAAAGAACCAGTCAATAAACTGTACAAAACTCAATAAAGAACCAGTCAATAAACTGTACAAAACTAAATAAAGAACCAGTCAATAAACTATACAAAACTCAATAAAGAACCAGTCAATAAATTGTACACAAACTAAATAAAGAAACAGTCAATTAACTCTACAAAACTCAATAAAGAACCAGTCAATAAACTGTACAAAACTCAATAAAGAACCAGTTAATAAACTGTACAAAACTCAATAAAGAACCAGTCAATAAACTGTACAAAACTCAATAAAGAACCAGTCAATAAACTGTACAAAACTAAATAAAGAAACAGTCAATAAACTGTACAAAACTCAATAAAGAACAGTCAATAAATTGTACACAAACTCAAAAAAGAGCCAGTCAATAAACTGTACAAAACTAAATAAAGAAACAGTCAATAAACTGAACAAAACTAAAAAAACAAACAGTCAATAAACTCTACAAAACTAAATAAACAACCAGTAAATAAATTGTACACAAACTAAATAAAGAAACAGTCAAAAAACTGTACAAAACTCAAAAAAGAAGCAATTAATAAACTGTACAAAACTCAATAAAGAACCAGTCAATAAATTGTGCTCAAACTCAAAAAAGAAACAGACAATAAACTGTACAAAACTCAATAAAGAACAGTCAATAAATTGTAAACAAACTCAATAAAGAACCAGTCAATAAACTGTAAAAAAACTAAATAAAGAAACAGTCAATAAACTGTACAAAACTGAATAAAGAACCAGTCAAAAAACTGTACAAAACTACAAAAAGAACCAGTCAATAACTGTACAAAACTCAATAAAGAAAAGGTCAATAAACTGTACAAAACTCAATAAAGAACAGTCAATAAATTGTACACAAACTCAATAAAGAACCAGTCAATAAACTGTACAAAACTAAATAAAGAAACAGTCAATAAACTGAACAAAACTAAAAAAACAAACAGTCAATAAACTCTACAAAACTAAATAAACAACCAGTAAATAAATTGTACACAAACTAAATAAAGAAACAGTCAAAAAACTGTACAAAACTCAAAAAAGAAGCAATTAATAAACTGTACAAAACTCAATAAAGAACCAGTCAATAAACTGTACAAAACTAAATAAAGAAACAGTCAATAAACTGTACAAAACTCAATAAAGAACCAGTCAATAAACTGTACAAAACTGAATAAAGAACCAGTCAATAATCTGTACAAAACTCAATAAAGAACCAGTCAATAAACTGCACAAAACTCAATAAAGAACCAGTCACTAAACTTCACAAAACTAAATAAAGAAACAGTTAATAAACTGTACGAAACTCAATAAAGAACCAGTCAATAAACTGTACAAAACTGAATAAAGAACCAGTCAATAAACTGTACAAAACTCAATAAAGAACCAGTCAATAAACTGTACAAAACTAAATAAAGAACCAGTCAATAAACTGAACAAAACTAAATAAACAAACAGTCAATAAACTGTAAAAAACTCAATAAAGAAACAGTCAATAAACTGTACAAAGATAAATAAAGGAACAGTCAATAAACTGTACAAAACTCAATAAAGAACCAGTCAATAAACTGTACAAAACTCAATAAAGAACCAGTCAATAAACTGTACAAAACTAAATAAAGAACCAGTCAATAAACTATACAAAACTCAATAAAGAACCAGTCAATAAATTGTACACAAACTAAATAAAGAAACAGTCAATAAACTGTACAAAACTCAATAAAGAACCAGTTAATAAACTGTACAAAACTCAATAAAGAACCAGTCAATTAACTGTACAAAACTAAATAAAGAAACAGTCAATAAACTGTACAAAACTCAATAAAGAACCAGTCAATAAAGTGTACAAAACTGAATTTAAAACCAGTCAATAAACTGTACAAAACTCAATAAAGAACCAGTCAATAAACTGTACAAAACTCAATAAAGAACCAGTTAATAAACTGTACAAAACTCCATAAAGAACCAGTCAATAAATTGTACCAAACTAAATAAAGAAACTGTCAATAAACTGTACAAAACTCAATGAAGAACCAGTCAATAAACTGTACAAAACTGAATAACGAACCAGTCAATAAACTGTACAAAACTCAATAAAGAACCAGTCAATAAACTGTACAAAACTGAATAACGAACCAGTCAATAAACTGTACAAAACTAAATAAAGAAACAGTCAATAAACTGTACAAAACTATATACAGAAACAGTTAATAAAGAACCAGTCAATAAACTGTACAAAACTCAATAAAGAACCAGTCAATAAATTGTGGACAAACTCAATAAAGAAACAGTCAATAAACTGTACAAAACTCAATAAAGAACCAGTCAATAAACTGTACAAAACTCATTAAAGAGCCAGTCAATAAAATCTACAAAACTAAATAAAGAAACAGTCAATAAACTGAACAAAACTAAATAAACAAACAGTCAATAAACTGTACAAAACTAAATAAACAACCAGTCAATAAATTGTACACAAACTAAATAAAGAAACAGTCAATAAACTGTACAAAACTCAATAAAGAACCAGTTAATAAACTGTACAAAACTCAATAAAGAACCAGTCAATAAACTGTACAAAACTCAATAAAGAACCAGTCAGTAAACTGTATAAAACTGAATAAAGAACCAGTCAATAAACTGTACAAAACTCAATAAAGAACCAGTCAGTAAACTGTACAAAACTGAATAATGAAACCAGTCAATAAACTGTACAAAACTCAATAAAGAAGCAGTCAATAAACTGTACAAAACTCAATAAACAACCAGTCAATAAACTGTACAAAACTAAATAAAGAAACAGTCAATAAACTGTACAAAACTATATACAGAAACAGTTAATAAAGAACCAGTCAATAAACTGTACAAAATTCAATAAAGAACCAGTCAATAAATTGTGCACAAACTCAAAATAGATACAGTCAATAAACTGTACAAAACTCAATAAAGAACAGTCAATAAATTGTACACAAACTCAATAAAGAACCAGTCAATAAACTGTACAAAACTAAATAAAGAAACAGTCAATAAACTGTACAAGACTGCATAAAGAACCAGTCAATAAACTGTACAAAACTCAAAAAAGAACCAGTCAATAACTGTAAAAAGCTCAATAAAGAACCAGTCAATAAACTGTACAAAAGTGAATAAACAACCAGTCAATAAACTGTACAAAACTCAATAAAGAACCAGTCAATAAACTGAACAAAACTCAATAAAGAACCAGTCAATAAACTGTACAAAACTCAATAAAGAACCAGTTAATAAACTGTACAAAACTCAATAAAGAACCAGTCAATAAACTGTACAAAACTAAATAAAGAAACAGTCAATAAACTGTATAAAACTCAATAAATAACCAGTCAATAAACTGTACAAAACTGAATAAAGAACCAGTCAATAAACTGTACAAAACTCAATAAAGAACTAGTCAATAAACTGTACAAAACTCAATAAAGAACCAGTCAATAAACTGTACAAAACTAAATAAAGAAACAATCAATAAACTGTACAAAACTATATTCAGAAACAGTTAATAAAGAACCAGTCAATAAAGTGTACAAAACTCAATAAAGAACCTGTCAATAAATTGTGCACAAACTCAATAAAGAAACAGTCAATAAACTGTACAAAACTCAATAAAGAGCCAGTCAATAAACTCTACAAAACTAAATAAAGAAACAGTCAATAAACTGTACAAAACTCTATAAAGAACCACTTAATAAACTGTACAAAACTCAATAAAGAACCAGTCAATAAACTGTACAAAACTCAATAAAGAAACAGTCAATAAACTGTACAAAACTCAATAAAGAACCAGTCAATAAACTGTACAAAACTCAATAAAGAACCAGTCAATAAACTGTACAAAACTCAACAAAGAACCAGTTAATAAACTGTACAAAACTCAATAAAGAAGCAGTCAATAAACTGTACAAAACTCAATAAAGAACCAGTAAATAAACTGTACAAAACTAAATATAGAAACAGTCAATAAACTGTACAAAACTATATACAGAAACAGTTAATAAAGAACCATTCAATAAACTGTACAAAAGTCAATAAAAAACCAGTCAATAAATTGTGCACAAACTCAAAAAAGATACAGTCAATAAGCTGTACAAAACTCAATTAAGAACAGCCAATAAATTGTACACAAACTCAATAAAGAACCAGTCAATAAACTGTACAAAACTAAATAAAGAAACCGTCAATAAACTGTACAAAACGTCATAAAGAACCAGTCAATAAACTATACAAAACTCAATAAAGAACCAGTCAATAAATTGTACAAAACTGAATAACGAACCAGTCAATAAACTGTACAAAATTAAATAAAGAAACAGTCAATAAACTGTACAAAACTATATACAGAAACAGTTAATAAACAACCAGTCAATAATCTGTACAAAACTCATTAAAGAACCAGTCAATAAACTGCACAAAACTCAATAAAGAACCAGTCACTAAACTGCACAAAACTAAATAAAGAAACAGTTAATAAACTGTACGAAACTCAATAAAGAACCAGTCAATAAACTGTACAAAACTGAATAAAGAACCAGTCAATAAACTGTACAAAACTCAATAAAGAACCAGTCAATAAACTGTACAAAACTCAATAAAGACCCAGTCAATAAACTGAACAAAACTAAATAAACAAACAGTCAATAAACTGTAAAAAACTCAATAAAGAAACAGTCAATAAACTGTACAAAGATAAATAAAGAAACAGTCAATAAACTGTACAAAACTGAATAAAGAACCAGTCAATAAACTGTACAAAACTCAATAAAGAACCAGTCAATAAACTGTACAAAACTAAATAAAGAACCAGTCAATAAACTATACAAAACTCAATAAAGAACCAGTCAATAAATTGTACACAAACTAAATAATGAAACAGTCAATAAACTGTACAAAACTCAATAAAGAACCAGTTAATAAACTGTACAAAACTCAATAAAGAACCAGTCAATTAACTGTACAAAACTAAATAAAGGAAACAGTCAATAAACTGTACAAAACTCAATAAAGAACCAGTCAATAAAGTGTACAAAACTGAATTTAAAACCAGTCAATAAACTGTACAAAACTCAATAAAGAACCAGTCAATAAACTGTACAAAACTCAATAAAGAACCAGTTAATAAACTGTACAAAACTCAATAAAGAACCAGTCAATAAATTGTACAAAACTAAATAAAGAAACTGTCAATAAACTGTACAAAACTCAATAAAGAACCAGTCAATAAACTGTACAAAACTGAATAACGAACCAGTCAATAAACTGTACAAAACTCAATAAAGAACCAGTCAATAAACTGTACAAAACTGAATAACGAACCAGTCAATAAACTGTACAAAATTAAATAAAGAAACAGTCAATAAACTGTACAAAACTATATACAGAAACAGTTAATAAAGAACCAGTCAATAAACTGTACAAAACTCAATAAAGAACCAGTCAATAAATTGTGCACAAACTCAATAAAGAAACAGTCAATAAACTGTACAAAACTCAATAAAGAACCAGTCAATAAACTGTACAAAACTCATTAAAGAGCCAGTCAATAAACTCTACAAAACTAAATAAAGAAACAGTCAATAAACTGAACAAAACTAAATAAACAAACAGTCAATAAACTGTACAAAACTAAATAAACAACCAGTCAATAAATTGTACACAAACTAAATAAAGAAACAGTCAATAAACTGTACAAAACTCAATAAAGAAGCAATTAATAAACTGTACAAAACTCAATAAAGAACCAGTCAATAAACTGTACAAAACTAAATAAAGAAACAATCAATAAACTGTACAAAATTATATACAGAAACAGTTAATAAAGAACCAGTCAATAAACTGTACAAAACTCAATAAAGAACCTGTCAATAAATTGTGCACAAACTCAATAAAGAAACAGTCAATAAACTGTACAAAACTCAATAAAGAGCCAGTCAATAAACTCTACAAAACTAAATAAAGAAACAGTCAATAAACTGTACAAAACTCTATAAAGAACCACTTAATAAACTGTACAAAACTCAATAAAGAACCAGTCAATAAACTGTACAAAACTAAATAAGGAAACAGTCAATAAACTGTACAAAACTCAGTAAAGAACCATTCAATAAACTGTACAAAACTCAATAAAGAACCAGTCAATAAACTGTACAAAACTCAACAAAGATCCAGTTAATAAACTGTACAAAACTCAATAAATAAGCAGTCAATAAACTGTACAAAACTCAATAAAGAACCAGTCAATAAACTGTACAAAACTAAATATAGAAACAGTCAATAAACTGTACAAAACTATATACAGAAACAGTTAATAAAGAACCATTCAATAAACTGTACAAAAGTCAATAAAAAACCAGTCAATAAATTGTGCACAAACTCAAAAAAGATACAGTCAATAAGCTGTACAAAACTCAATTACGAACAGCCAATAAATTGTACACAAACTCAATAAAGAACCAGTCAATAAACTGTACAAAACTAAATAAAGAAACCGTCAATAAACTGTACAAAACGTCATAAAGAACCAGTCAATAAACTGTACAAAACTCAAAAAAGAACCAGTCAATAACTGTACAAAACTCAATAAAGAACCAGTCAATAAACTGTACAAAAGTGAATAAAGAACCAGTCAATAATCTGTACAAAACTCAATAAAGAACCAGTCAATAAACTGCACAAAACTCAATAAAGAACCAGTCACTAAACTGCACAAAACTAAATAAAGAAACAGTTAATAAACTGTACGAAACTCAATAAAGAACCAGTCAATAAACTGTACAAAACTGAATAAAGAACCAGTCAATAAACTGTACAAAACTCAATAAAGAACCAGTCAATAAACTGTACAAAACTCAATAAAGAACCAGTCAATAAACTGAACAAAACTAAATAAACAAACAGTCAATAAACTGTAAAAAACTCAATAAAGAAACAGTCAATAAACTGTACAAAGATAAATAAAGAAACAGTCAATAAACTGTACAAAACTCAATAAAGAACCAGTCAATAAACTGTACAAAACTCAATAAAGAACCAGTCAATAAACTGTACAAAACTAAATAAAGAACCAGTCAATAAACTATACAAAACTCAATAAAGAACCAGTCAATAAATTGTACACAAACTAAATAAAGAAAAAGTCAATAAACTGTACAAAACTCAATAAAGAACCAGTTAATAAACTGTACAAAACTCAATAAAGAACCAGTCAATTAACTGTTCAAAACTAAATAAAGGAAACAGTCAATAAACTGTACAAAACTCAATAAAGAACCAGTCAATAAAGTGTACAAAACTGAATTTAAAACCAGTCAATAAACTGTACAAAACTCAATAAAGAACCAGTCAATAAACTGTACAAAACTCAATAAAGAACCAGTTAATAAACTGTACAAAACTCAATAAAGAACCAGTCAATAAATTGTACAAAACTAAATAAAGAAACTGTCAATAAACTGTACAAAACTCAATAAAGAACCAGTCAATAAACTGTACAAAACTGAATAACGAACCAGTCAATAAACTGTACAAAACTCAATAAAGAACCAGTCAATAAACTGTACAAAACTGAATAACGAACCAGTCAATAAACTGTACAAAACTAAATAAAGAAACAGTCAATAAACTGTACAAAACTATATACAGAAACAGTTAATAAAGAACCAGTCAATAAACTGTACAAAACTCAATAAAGAACCAGTCAATAAATTGTGCACAAACTCAATAAAGAAACAGTCAATAAACTGTACAAAACTCAATAAAGAACCAGTCAATAAACTGTACAAAACTCATTAAAGAGCCAGTCAATAAACTCTACAAAACTAAATAAAGAAACAGTCAATAAACTGAACAAAACTAAATAAACAAACAGTCAATAAACTGTACAAAACTAAATAAACAACCAGTCAATAAATTGTACACAAACTAAATAAAGAAACAGTCAATAAACTGTACAAAACTCAATAAAGAACCAGTTAATAAACTGTACAAAACTCAATAAAGAACCAGTCAATAAACTGTACAAAACTCAATAAAGAACCAGTCAGTAAACTGTATAAAACTGAATAAAGAACCAGTCAATAAACTGTACAAAACTCAATAACGAACCAGTCAATAAATTGTACACAAACTCAAAAAAGAGCCAGTCAATAAACTGTACAAAACTAAATAAAGAAACAGTCAATAAACTGAACAAAACTAAAAAAACAAACAGTCAATAAACTCTACAAAACTAAATAAACAACCAGTAAATAAATTGTACACAAACTAAATAAAGAAACAGTCAATAAACTGTACAAAACTCAAAAAAGAAGCAATTAATAAACTGTACAAAACTCAATAAAGAACCAGTCAATAAACTGTACAAAACTAAAGAAAGAAACAGTCAATAAACTGTACAAAACTCAATAAAGAACCAGTCAATAAACTGTACAAAACTGAATAAAGAACCAGTCAATAATCTGTACAAAACTCAATAAAGAACCAGTCAATAAACTGTACAAAACTCAATAAAGAACCAGTCACTAAACTGCACAAAACTAAATAAAGAAACAGTTAATAAACTGTACGAAACTCAATAAAGAACCAGTCAATTAACTGTACAAAACTGAATAAAGAACCAGTCAATAAACTGTACAAAACTCAATAAAGAACCAGTCAATAAACTGTACAAACCTCAATAAAGAACCAGTCAATAAACTGAACAAAACTAAATAAAGAAACAGTCAATAAACTGTAAAAAACTCAATAAAGAAACAGTCAATAAACTGTACAAAGATACATAAAGAAACGGTCAATAAACTGTACAAAACTCAATAAAGAACCAGTCAATAAACTGTACAAAACTCAATAAAGAACCAGTCAATAAACTGTACAAAACTAAATAAAGAACCAGTCAATAAACTATACAAAACTCAATAAAGAACCAGTCAATAAATTGTACACAAACTAAATAAAGAAACAGTCAATAAACTCTACAAAACTCAATAAAGAACCAGTCAATAAACTGTACAAAACTCAATAAAGAACCAGTTAATAAACTGTACAAAACTCAATAAAGAACCAGTCAATAAACTGTACAAAACTCAATAAAGAACCAGTCAATAAACTGTACAAAACTAAATAAAGAAACAGTCAATAAACTGTACAAAACTATATACAGAAACAGTTAATACAGAACCAGTCAATAAACTGTACAAAACTCAATAAAGAACCAGTCAATAAATTGTGCTCAAACTCAAAAAAGAAACAGACAATAAACTGTACAAAACTCAATAAAGAACAGTCAATAAATTGTAAACAAACTCAATAAAGAACCAGTCAATAAACTGTAAAAAAACTAAATAAAGAAACAGTCAATAAACTGTACAAAACTGAATAAAGAACCAGTCAATAAACTGTACAAAACTACAAAAAGAACCAGTCAATAACTGTACAAAACGCAATAAAGAAAAGGTCAATAAACTGTACAAAACTGAATAAAGAACTAGTCAATAAACTGTACAAATCTCAATAAAGAACCAGTCAATAAACTGTACAAAACTCAATAAAGAACCAGTTAATAAACTGTACAAAACTCAATAAAGAACCAGTCAATAAATTGTACAAAACTAAATAAAGAAACTGTCAATAAACTGTACAAAACTCAATAAATAACCAGTCAATAAACTGTACAAAACTGAAAAACGAACCAGTCAATAAACTGTACAAAACTCAATAAGGAACCAGTCAATAAACTGTACAAAACTGAATAACGAACCAGTCAATAAACTGTACAAAACTGAATAAAGAAACAGTCAATAAACTGTACAAAACTATATACAGAAACAGTTAATAAAGAACCAGTCAATAAACTGTACAAAACTGAATAACGAACCAGTCAATAAACTGTACAAAACTCAATAAGGAACCAGTCAATAAACTGTACAAAACTGAATAACGAACCAGTCAATAAACTGTACAAAACTGAATAACGAACCAGTCAATAAACTGTACAAAACTCAATAAGGAACCAGTCAATAAACTGTACAAAACTATATACAGAAACAGTTAATAAAGAACCAGTCAATAAACTGTACAAAACTGAATAAAGAACCAGTCAATAAATTGTGGACAAACTCAATAAAGAAACAGTCAATAAACTGTACAAAACTCAATAAAGAACCAGTCAATAAACTGTACAAAACTCATTAAAGAGCCAGTCAATAAACTCTACAAAACTAAATAAAGAAACAGTCAATAAACTGAACAAAACTAAAAAAACCAACAGTCAATAAACTGTACAAAACTAAATAAACAACCAGTCAATAAATTGTACACAAACTAAATAAAGAAACAGTCAATAAACTCTACAAAACTCAATAAAGAACCAGTTAATAAACTGTACAAAACTCAATAAAGAGCCAGTCAATAAAATGTACACAACTCAATAAAGAACCAGTCAGTAAACTGTATAAAACTGAATAAAGAACCAGTCAATAAACTGTACAAAACTCAATAAAGAACCAGTCAGTAAACTGTACAAAACTGAATAAAGAACCAGTCAATAAACTGTACAAAACTCAATAAAGAACCAGTCAATAAACTGTACAAAACTCAGTAAAGAAACAGTTAATAAACTGTACAAAACTCAATAAAGAAGCAGTCAATAAACTGTACAAAACTCAATAAACAACCAGTCAATAAACTGTACAAAACTAGATAAAGAAACAGTCAATAAACTGTACAAAACTATATACAGAAACAGTTAATAAAGAACCAGTCAATAAACTGTACAAAATTCAATAAAGAACCAGTCAATAAATTGTGCACAAACTCAAAATAGATACAGTCAATAAACTGTACAAAACTCAATAAAGAACAGTCAATAAATTGTACACAAACTCAATAAAGAACCAGTCAATAAACTGTAAAAAAACTAAATAAAGAAACAGTCAATAAACTGTACAAAACTGAATAAAGAACCAGTCAATAAACTGTACAAAACTACAAAAAGAACCAGTCAATAACTGTACAAAACTCAATAAAGAAAAGGTCAATAAACTGTACAAAACTGAATAAAGAACTAGTCAATAAACTGTACAAATCTCAATAAAGAACCAGTCAATAAACTGTACAAAACTCAAGAAAGAACCAGTCAATAAACTGAACAAAACTAAATAAAGAAACAGTCAATAAACTGTACAAAACTATATACAGAAACAGTTAATAAAGAACCAGTCAATAAACTGTACAAAACTCAATAAAGAACCAGTCAATAAATTGTGCACAAACTCAATAAAGAAACAGTCAATAAACTGTACAAAACTCAATAAAGAACCAGTCAATAAACTGTACAAAACTCATTAAAGAGCCAGTCAATAAACTCTACAAAACTAAATAAAGAAACAGTCAATAAACTGAACAAAACTAAATAAACAAACAGTCAATAAACTGTACAAAACTAAATAAACAACCAGTCAATAAATTGTACACAAACTAAATAAAGAAACAGTCAATAAACTGTACAAAACTCAATAAAGAAGCAATTAATAAACTGTACAAAACTCAATAAAGAACCAGTCAATAAACTGTACAAAACTAAATAAAGAAACAATCAATAAACTGTACAAAATTATATACAGAAACAGTTAATAAAGAACCAGTCAATAAACTGTACAAAACTCAATAAAGAACCTGTCAATAAATTGTGCACAAACTCAATAAAGAAACAGTCAATAAACTGTACAAAACTCAATAAAGAGCCAGTCAATAAACTCTACAAAACTAAATAAAGAAACAGTCAATAAACTGTACAAAACTCTATAAAGAACCACTTAATAAACTGTACAAAACTCAATAAAGAACCAGTCAATAAACTGTACAAAACTAAATAAGGAAACAGTCAATAAACTGTACAAAACTCAGTAAAGAACCAGTCAATAAACTGTACAAAACTCAATAAAGAACCAGTCAATAAACTGTACAAAACTCAACAAAGAACCAGTTAATAAACTGTACAAAACTCAATAAATAAGCAGTCAATAAACTGTACAAAACTCAATAAAGAACCAGTCAATAAACTGTACAAAACTAAATATAGAAACAGTCAATAAACTGTACAAAACTATATACAGAAACAGTTAATAAAGAACCATTCAATAAACTGTACAAAAGTCAATAAAAAACCAGTCAATAAATTGTGCACAAACTCAAAAAAGATACAGTCAATAAGCTGTACAAAACTCAATTAAGAACAGCCAATAAATTGTACACAAACTCAATAAAGAACCAGTCAATAAACTGTACAAAACTAAATAAAGAAACCGTCAATAAACTGTACAAAACGTCATAAAAAACAGTCAATAAACTGTACAAAACTCAAAAAAGAACCAGTCAATAACTGTACAAAACTCAATAAAGAACCAGTCAATAAACTGTACAAAAGTGAATAAAGAACCAGTCAATAATCTGTACAAAACTCAATAAAGAACCAGTCAATAAACTGCACAAAACTCAATAAAGAACCAGTCACTAAACTGCACAAAACTAAATAAAGAAACAGTTAATAAACTGTACGAAACTCAATAAAGAACCAGTCAATAAACTGTACAAAACTGAATAAAGAACCAGTCAATAAACTGTACAAAACTCAATAAAGAACCAGTCAATAAACTGTACAAAACTCAATAAAGAACCAGTCAATAAACTGAACAAAACTAAATAAACAAACAGTCAATAAACTGTAAAAAACTCAATAAAGAAACAGTCAATAAACTGTACAAAGATAAATAAAGAAACAGTCAATAAACTGTACAAAACTCAATAAAGAACCAGTCAATAAACTGTACAAAACTCAATAAAGAACCAGTCAATAAACTGTACAAAACTAAGTAAAGAACCAGTCAATAAACTATACAAAACTCAATAAAGAACCAGTCAATAAATTGTACACAAACTAAATCAAGAAACAGTCAATAAACTGTACAAAACTCAATAAAGAACCAGTTAATAAACTGTACAAAACTCAATAAAGAACCAGTCAATTAACTGTTCAAAACTAAATAAAGGAAACAGTCAATAAACTGTACAAAACTCAATAGAGAACCAGTCAATAAAGTGTACAAAACTGAATTTAAAACCAGTCAATAAACTGTACAAAACTCAATAAAGAACCAGTCAATAAACTGTACAAAACTCAATAAAGAACCAGTTAATAAACTGTACAAAACTCAATAAAGAACCAGTCAATAAATTGTACAAAACTAAATAAAGAAACTGTCAATAAACTGT
Source organism: Limnoperna fortunei (assembly GCA_944474755.1). Taxonomy (NCBI): domain Eukaryota; kingdom Metazoa; phylum Mollusca; class Bivalvia; order Mytilida; family Modiolidae; genus Limnoperna; species Limnoperna fortunei. The sequence continues at coordinate 22,033,882 of OX104118.1, read as the reverse complement.
ACAAAACTCAATAAAGAACCAGTCAATAAACTGTACAAAACTGAATAACGAACCAGTCAATAAACTGTACAAAACTCAATAAAGAACCAGTCAATAAACTGTACAAAACTGAATAACGAACCAGTCAATAAACTGTACAAAACTAAATAAAGAAACAGTCAATAAACTGTACAAAACTAAATAAAGAAACAGTCAATAAACTGTACAAAACTATATACAGAAACAGTTAATAAAGAACCAGTCAATAAACTGTACAAAACTCAATAAAGAACCAGTCAATAAATTGTGCACAAACTCAATAAAGAAACAGTCAATAAACTGTACAAAACTCAATAAAGAACCAGTCAATAAACTGTACAAAACTCATTAAAGAGCCAGTCAATACACTCTACAAAACTAAATAAAGAAACAGTCAATAAACTGAACAAAACTAAATAAACAAACAGTCAATAAACTGTACAAAACTAAATAAACAACCAGTCAATAAATTGTACACAAACTAAATAAAGAAACAGTCAATAAACTGTACAAAACTCAATAAAGAACCAGTTAATAAACTGTACAAAACTCAATAAAGAACCAGTCAATAAACTGTACAAAACTCAATAAAGAACCACTCAGTAAACTGTATAAAACTGAATAAAGAACCAGTCAATAAACTGTACAAAACTCAATAACGAACCAGTCAATAAATTGTACACAAACTCAAAAAAGAGCCAGTCAATAAACTGTACAAAACTAAATAAAGAAACAGTCAATAAACTGAACAAAACTAAAAAAACAAACAGTCAATAAACTCTACAAAACTAAATAAACAACCAGTAAATAAATTGTACACAAACTAAATAAAGAAACAGTCAATAAACTGTACAAAACTCAAAAAAGAAGCAATTAATAAACTGTACAAAACTCAATAAAGAACCAGTCAATAAACTGTACAAAACTAAAGAAAGAAACAGTCAATAAACTGTACAAAACTCAATAAAGAACCAGTCAATAAACTGTACAAAACTGAATAAAGAACCAGTCAATAATCTGTACAAAACTCAATAAAGAACCAGTCAATAAACTGTACAAAACTCAATAAAGAACCAGTCACTAAACTGCACAAAACTAAATAAAGAAACAGTTAATAAACTGTACGAAACTCAATAAAGAACCAGTCAATTAACTGTACAAAACTGAATAAAGAACCAGTCAATAAACTGTACAAAACTCAATAAAGAACCAGTCAATAAACTGTACAAACCTCAATAAAGAACCAGTCAATAAACTGAACAAAACTAAATAAAGAAACAGTCAATAAACTGTAAAAAACTCAATAAAGAAACAGTCAATAAACTGTACAAAGATAAATAAAGAAACAGTCAATAAACTGTACAAAACTCAATAAAGAACCAGTCAATAAACTGTACAAAACTCAATAAAGAACCAGTCAATAAACTGTACAAAACTAAATAAAGAACCAGTCAATAAACTATACAAAACTCAATAAAGAACCAGTCAATAAATTGTACACAAACTAAATAAAGAAACAGTCAATAAACTCTACAAAACTCAATAAAGAACCAGTCAATAAACTGTACAAAACTCAATAAAGAACCAGTTAATAAACTGTACAAAACTCAATAAAGAACCAGTCAATAAACTGTACAAAACTCAATAAAGAACCAGTCAATAAACTGTACAAAACTAAATAAAGAAACAGTCAATAAACTGTACAAAACTATATACAGAAACAGTTAATACAGAACCAGTCAATAAACTGTACAAAACTCAATAAAGAACCAGTCAATAAATTGTGCTCAAACTCAAAAAAGAAACAGACAATAAACTGTACAAAACTCAATAAAGAACAGTCAATAAATTGTAAACAAACTCAATAAAGAACCAGTCAATAAACTGTAAAAAAACTAAATAAAGAAACAGTCAATAAACTGTACAAAACTGAATAAAGAACCAGTCAATAAACTGTACAAAACTACAAAAAGAACCAGTCAATAACTGTACAAAACTCAATAAAGAAAAGGTCAATAAACTGTACAAAACTCAATAAAGAACAGTCAATAAATTGTACACAAACTCAAAAAAGAGCCAGTCAATAAACTGTACAAAACTAAATAAAGAAACAGTCAATAAACTGAACAAAACTAAAAAAACAAACAGTCAATAAACTCTACAAAACTAAATAAACAACCAGTAAATAAATTGTACACAAACTAAATAAAGAAACAGTCAAAAAACTGTACAAAACTCAAAAAAGAAGCAATTAATAAACTGTACAAAACTCAATAAAGAACCAGTCAATAAACTGTACAAAACTAAATAAAGAAACAGTCAATAAACTGTACAAAACTCAATAAAGAACCAGTCAATAAACTGTACAAAACTGAATAAAGAACCAGTCAATAATCTGTACAAAACTCAATAAAGAACCAGTCAATAAACTGCACAAAACTCAATAAAGAACCAGTCACTAAACTTCACAAAACTAAATAAAGAAACAGTTAATAAACTGTACGAAACTCAATAAAGAACCAGTCAATAAACTGTACAAAACTGAATAAAGAACCAGTCAATAAACTGTACAAAACTCAATAAAGAACCAGTCAATAAACTGTACAAAACTCAATAAAGAACCAGTCAATAAACTGAACAAAACTAAATAAACAAACAGTCAATAAACTGTAAAAAACTCATTAAGAAACAGTCAATAAACTGTACAAAGATAAATAAAGGAACAGTCAATAAACTGTACAAAACTCAATAAAGAACCAGTCAATAAACTGTACAAAACTCAATAAAGAACCAGTCAATAAACTGTACAAAACTAAATAAAGAACCAGTCAATAAACTATACAAAACTCAATAAAGAACCAGTCAATAAATTGTACATAAACTAAATAAGGAAACAGTCAATAAACTGTACAAAACTCAATAAAGAACCAGTTAATAAACTGTACAAAACTCAATAAAGAACCAGTCAATTAACTGTACAATACTAAATAAAGAAACAGTCAATAAACTGTACAAAACTCAATAAAGAACCAGTCAATAAAGTGTACAAAACTGAATTTAAAACCAGTCAATAAACTGTACAAAACTCAATAAAGAACCAGTCAATAAACTGTACAAAACTCAATAAAGAACCAGTCAATAAACTGTACAAAACTCCATAAAGAACCAGTCAATAAATTGTACCAAACTAAATAAAGAAACTGTCAATAAACTGTACAAAACTCAATGAAGAACCAGTCAATAAACTGTACAAAACTGAATAACGAACCAGTCAATAAACTGTACAAAACTCAATAAAGAACCAGTCAATAAACTGTACAAAACTGAATAACGAACCAGTCAACAAACTGTACAAAACTAAATAAAGAAACAGTCAATAAACTGTACAAAACTATATACAGAAACAGTTAATAAAGAACCAGTCAATAAACTGTACAAAACTCAATAAAGAACCAGTCAATAAATTGTGGACAAACTCAATAAAGAAACAGTCAATAAACTGTACAAAACTCAATAAAGAACCAGTCAATAAACTGTACAAAACTCATTAAAGAGCCAGTCAATAAAATCTACAAAACTAAATAAAGAAACAGTCAATAAACTGAACAAAACTAAATAAACAAACAGTCAATAAACTGTACAAAACTAAATAAACAACCAGTCAATAAATTGTACACAAACTAAATAAAGAAACAGTCAATAAACTGTACAAAACTATATACAGAAACAGTTAATAAAGAACCAGTCAATAAACTGTACAAAATTCAATAAAGAACCAGTCAATAAATTGTGCACAAACTCAAAATAGATACAGTCAATAAACTGTACAAAACTCAATAAAGAACAGTCAATAAATTGTACACAAACTCAATAAAGAACCAGTCAATAAACTGTACAAAACTAAATAAAGAAACAGTCAATAAACTGTACAAAACTCAATAAAGAACCAGTCAATAAACTGTACAAAACTGAATAACGAACCAGTCAACAAACTGTACAAAACTAAATAAAGAAACAGTCAATAAACTGTACAAAACTATATACAGAAACAGTTAATAAAGAACCAGTCAATAAACTGTACAAAACTCAATAAAGAACCAGTCAATAAATTGTGGACAAACTCAATAAAGAAACAGTCAATAAACTGTACAAAACTCAATAAAGAACCAGTCAATAAACTGTACAAAACTCATTAAAGAGCCAGTCAATAAAATCTACAAAACTAAATAAAGAAACAGTCAATAAACTGAACAAAACTAAATAAACAAACAGTCAATAAACTGTACAAAACTAAATAAACAACCAGTCAATAAATTGTACACAAACTAAATAAAGAAACAGTCAATAAACTGTACAAAACTCAATAAAGAACCAGTTAATAAACTGTACAAAACTCAATAAAGAACCAGTCAATAAACTGTACAAAACTCAATAAAGAACCAGTCAGTAAACTGTACAAAACTGAATAATGAAACCAGTCAATAAACTGTACAAAACTCAATAAAGAACCAGTCAATAAACTGTACAAAACTCAGTAAAGAAACAGTTAATAAACGGTACAAAACTCAATAAAGAAGCAGTCAATAAACTGTACAAAACTCAATAAACAACCAGTCAATAAACTGTACAAAACTAAATAAAGAAACAGTCAATAAACTGTACAAAACTATATACAGAAACAGTTAATAAAGAACCAGTCAATAAACTGTACAAAATTCAATAAAGAACCAGTCAATAAATTGTGCACAAACTCAAAATAGATACAGTCAATAAACTGTACAAAACTCAATAAAGAACAGTCAATAAATTGTACACAAACTCAATAAAGAACCAGTCAATAAACTGTACAAAACTAAATAAAGAAACAGTCAATAAACTGTACAAAACTGCATAAAGAACCAGTCAATAAACTGTACAAAACTCAAAAAGAACCAGTCAATAACTGTAAAAAGCTCAATAAAGAACCAGTCAATAAACTGTACAAAAGTGAATAAAGAACCAGTCAATAAACTGTACAAAACTCAATAAAGAACCAGTCAATAAACTGTACAAAACTCAATAAAGAACCAGTCAATAAACTGTACAAAACTCAATAAAGAACCAGTTAATAAACTGTACAAAACTCAATAAAGAACCAGTCAATAAACTGTACAAAACTAAAAAAAGAAACAGTCAATAAACTGTATAAAACTCAATAAATAACCAGTCAATAAACTGTACAAAACTGAATAAAGAACCAGTCAATAAACTGTACAAAACTCAATAAAGAACTAGTCAATAAACTGTACAAAACTCAATAAAGAACCAGTCAATAAACTGTACAAAACTAAATAAAGAAACAATCAATAAACTGTACAAAACTATATTCAGAAACAGTTAATAAAGAACCAGTCAACAAAGTGTACAAAACTCAATAAAGAAGCTGTCAATAAATTGTGCACAAACTCAATAAAGAAACAGTCAATAAACTGTACAAAACTCAATAAAGAGCCAGTCAATAAACTCTACAAAACTAAATAAAGAAACAGTCAATAAACTGTACAAAACTCTATAAAGAACCACTTAATAAACTGTACAAAACTCAATAAAGAACCAGTCAATAAACTGTACAAAACTAAATAAAGAAACAGTCAATAAACTGTACAAAACTCAATAAAGAACCAGTCAATAAACTGTACAAAACTCAATAAAGAACCAGTCAATAAACTGTACAAAACTCAATAAAGAACCAGTCAATAAACTGTACAAAACTAAATAAAGAACCAGTCAATAAACTATACAAAACTCAATAAAGAACCAGTCAATAAATTGTACACAAACTAAATAAGGAAACAGTCAATAAACTGTACAAAACTCAATAAAGAACCAGTTAATAAACTGTACAAAACTCAATAAAGAACCAGTCAATTAACTGTACAATACTAAATAAAGAAACAGTCAATAAACTGTACAAAACTCAATAAAGAACCAGTCAATAAAGTGTACAAAACTGAATTTAAAACCAGTCAATAAACTGTACAAAACTCAATAAAGAACCAGTCAATAAACTGTACAAAACTCAATAAAGAACCAGTTAATAAACTGTACAAAACTCCATAAAGAACCAGTCAATAAATTGTACCAAACTAAATAAAGAAACTGTCAATAAACTGTACAAAACTCAATGAAGAACCAGTCAATAAACTGTACAAAACTGAATAACGAACCAGTCAATAAACTGTACAAAACTCAATAAAGAACCAATCAATAAACTGTACAAAACTGAATAACGAACCAGTCAACAAACTGTACAAAACTAAATAAAGAAACAGTCAATAAACTGTACAAAACTATATACAGAAACAGTTAATAAAGAACCAGTCAATAAACTGTACAAAACTCAATAAAGAACCAGTCAATAAATTGTGGACAAACTCAATAAAGAAACAGTCAATAAACTGTACAAAACTCAATAAAGAACCAGTCAATAAACTGTACAAAACTCATTAAAGAGCCAGTCAATAAAATCTACAAAACTAAATAAAGAAACAGTCAATAAACTGAACAAAACTAAATAAACAAACAGTCAATAAACTGTACAAAACTAAATAAACAACCAGTCAATAAATTGTACACAAACTAAATAAAGAAACAGTCAATAAACTGTACAAAACTCAATAAAGAACCAGTTAATAAACTGTACAAAACTCAATAAAGAACCAGTCAATAAACTGTACAAAACTCAATAAAGAACCAGTCAGTAAACTGTACAAAACTGAATAATGAAACCAGTCAATAAACTGTACAAAACTCAATAAAGAACCAGTCAATAAACTGTACAAAACTCAGTAAAGAAACAGTTAATAAACGGTACAAAACTCAATAAAGAAGCAGTCAATAAACTGTACAAAACTCAATAAACAACCAGTCAATAAACTGTACAAAACTAAATAAAGAAACAGTCAATAAACTGTACAAAACTATATACAGAAACAGTTAATAAAGAACCAGTCAATAAACTGTACAAAATTCAATAAAGAACCAGTCAATAAATTGTGCACAAACTCAAAATAGATACAGTCAATAAACTGTACAAAACTCAATAAAGAACAGTCAATAAATTGTACACAAACTCAATAAAGAACCAGTCAATAAACTGTACAAAACTAAATAAAGAAACAGTCAATAAACTGTACAAAACTCAATAAAGAACCAGTCAATAAACTGTACAAAACTGAATAACGAACCAGTCAACAAACTGTACAAAACTAAATAAAGAAACAGTCAATAAACTGTACAAAACTATATACAGAAACAGTTAATAAAGAACCAGTCAATAAACTGTACAAAACTCAATAAAGAACCAGTCAATAAATTGTGGACAAACTCAATAAAGAAACAGTCAATAAACTGTACAAAACTCAATAAAGAACCAGTCAATAAACTGTACAAAACTCATTAAAGAGCCAGTCAATAAAATCTACAAAACTAAATAAAGAAACAGTCAATAAACTGAACAAAACTAAATAAACAAACAGTCAATAAACTGTACAAAACTAAATAAACAACCAGTCAATAAATTGTACACAAACTAAATAAAGAAACAGTCAATAAACTGTACAAAACTCAATAAAGAACCAGTTAATAAACTGTACAAAACTCAATAAAGAACCAGTCAATAAACTGTACAAAACTCAATAAAGAACCAGTCAGTAAACTGTACAAAACTGAATAATGAAACCAGTCAATAAACTGTACAAAACTCAATAAAGAACCAGTCAATAAACTGTACAAAACTCAGTAAAGAAACAGTTAATAAACGGTACAAAACTCAATAAAGAAGCAGTCAATAAACTGTACAAAACTCAATAAACAACCAGTCAATAAACTGTACAAAACTAAATAAAGAAACAGTCAATAAACTGTACAAAACTATATACAGAAACAGTTAATAAAGAACCAGTCAATAAACTGTACAAAATTCAATAAAGAACCAGTCAATAAATTGTGCACAAACTCAAAATAGATACAGTCAATAAACTGTACAAAACTCAATAAAGAACAGTCAATAAATTGTACACAAACTCAATAAAGAACCAGTCAATAAACTGTACAAAACTAAATAAAGAAACAGTCAATAAACTGTACAAAACTGCATAAAGAACCAGTCAATAAACTGTACAAAACTCAAAAAGAACCAGTCAATAACTGTAAAAAGCTCAATAAAGAACCAGTCAATAAACTGTACAAAAGTGAATAAAGAACCAGTCAATAAACTGTACAAAACTCAATAAAGAACCAGTCAATAAACTGTACAAAACTCAATAAAGAACCAGTCAATAAACTGTACAAAACTCAATAAAGAACCAGTTAATAAACTGTACAAAACTCAATAAAGAACCAGTCAATAAACTGTACAAAACTAAATAAAGAAACAGTCAATAAACAGTATAAAACTCAATAAATAACCAGTCAATAAACTGTACAAAACTGAATAAAGAACCAGTCAATAAACTGTACAAAACTCAATAAAGAACTAGTCAATAAACTGTACAAAACTCAATAAAGAACCAGTCAATAAACTGTACAAAACTAAATAAAGAAACAATCAATAAACTGTACAAAACTATATTCAGAAACAGTTAATAAAGAACCAGTCAATAAAGTGTACAAAACTCAATAAAGAAGCTGTCAATAAATTGTGCACAAACTCAATAAAGAAACAGACAATAAACTGTACAAAACTCAATAAAGAGCCAGTCAATAAACTCTACAAAACTAAATAAAGAAACAGTCAATAAACTGTACAAAACTCTATAAAGAACCACTTAATAAACTGTACAAAACTCAATAAAGAACCAGTCAATAAACTGTACAAAACTAAATAAAGAAACAGTCAATAAACTGTACAAAACTCAATAAAGAACCAGTCAATAAACTGTACAAAACTCAATAAAGAACCAGTCAATAAACTGTACAAAACTCAACAAAGAACCAGTTAATAAACTGTACAAAACTCAATAAAGAAGCAGTCAATAAACTGTACAAAACTCAATAAAGAACAAGTCAATAAACTGTACAAAACTAAATATAGAAACAGTCAATAAACTGTACAAAACTATATACAGAAACAGTTAATAAAGAACCATTCAATAAACTGTACAAAAGTCAATAAAAAACCAGTCAATAAATTGTGCACAAACTCAAAAAAGATACAGTCAATAAGCTGTACAAAACTCAATTAAGAACAGCCAATAAATTGTACACAAACTCAATAAAGAACCAGTCAATAAACTGTACAAAACTAAATAAAGAAACCGTCAATAAACTGTACAAAACGTCATAAAGAACCAGTCAATAAACTATACAAAACTCAATAAAGAACCAGTCAATAAATTGTACAAAACTGAATAACGAACCAGTCAATAAACTGTACAAAATTAAATAAAGAAACAGTCAATAAACTGTACAAAACTATATACAGAAACAGTTAATAAACAACCAGTCAATAATCTGTACAAAACTCATTAAAGAACCAGTCAATAAACTGTACAAAACTCAGAAAAGAACCAGTCACTAAACTGCACAAAACTAAATAAAGAAACAGTTAATAAACTGTACGAAACTCAATAAAGAACCAGTCAATAAACTGTACAAAACTGAATAAAGAACGAGTCAATAAACTGTACAAAACTCAATAAAGAACCTGTCAATAAACTGTACAAAACTCAATAAAGACCCAGTCAATAAACTGAACAAAACTAAATAAACAAACAGTCAATAAACTGTAAAAAACTCAATAAAGAAACAGTCAATAAACTGTACAAAGATAAATAAAGAAACAGTCAATAAACTGTACAAAACTCAATAAAGAACCAGTCAATAAACTGTACAAAACTCAATAAAGAACCAGTCAATAAACTGTACAAAACTAAATAAAGAACCAGTCAATAAACTATACAAAACTCAATAAAGAACCAGTCAATAAATTGTACACAAACTAAATAATGAAACAGTCAATAAACTGTACAAAACTCAATAAAGAACCAGTTAATAAACTGTACAAAACTCAATAAAGAACCAGTCAATTAACTGTACAAAACTAAATAAAGGAAACAGTCAATAAACTGTACAAAACTCAATAAAGAACCAGTCAATAAAGTGTACAAAACTGAATTTAAAACCAGTCAATAAACTGTACAAAACTCAATAAAGAACCAGTCAATAAACTGTACAAAACTCAATAAAGAACCAGTTAATAAACTGTACAAAACTCAATAAAGAACCAGTCAATAAATTGTACAAAACTAAATAAAGAAACTGTCAATAAACTGTACAAAACTCAATATAGAACCAGTCAATAAACTGTACAAAACTGAATAACGAACCAGTCAATAAACTGTACAAAACTCAATAAAGAACCAGTCAATAAACTGTACAAAACTGAATAACGAACCAGTCAATAAACTGTACAAAATTAAATAAAGAAACAGTCAATAAACTGTACAAAACTATATACAGAAACAGTTAATAAAGAACCAGTCAATAAACTGTACAAAACTCAATAAAGAACCAGTCAATAAATTGTGCACAAACTCAATAAAGAAACAGTCAATAAACTGTACAAAACTCAATAAAGAACCAGTCAATAAACTGTACAAAACTCATTAAAGAGCCAGTCAATAAACTCTACAAAACTAAATAAAGAAACAGTCAATAAACTGAACAAAACTAAATAAACAAACAGTCAATAAACTGTACAAAACTAAATAAACAACCAGTCAATAAATTGTACACAAACTAAATAAAGAAACAGTCAATAAACTGTACAAAACTCAATAAAGAAGCAATTAATAAACTGTACAAAACTCAATAAAGAACCAGTCAATAAACTGTACAAAACTAAATAAAGAAACAATCAATAAACTGTACAAAATTATATACAGAAACAGTTAATAAAGAACCAGTCAATAAACTGTACAAAACTCAATAAAGAACCTGTCAATAAATTGTGCACAAACTCAATAAAGAAACAGTCAATAAACTGTACAAAACTCAATAAAGAGCCAGTCAATAAACTCTACAAAACTAAATAAAGAAACAGTCAATAAACTGTACAAAACTCTATAAAGAACCACTTAATAAACTGTACAAAACTCAATAAAGAACCAGTCAATAAACTGTACAAAACTAAATAAGGAAACAGTCAATAAACTGTACAAAACTCAGTAAAGAACCAGTCAATAAACTGTACAAAACTCAATAAAGAACCAGTCAATAAACTGTACAAAACTCAACAAAGAACCAGTTAATAAACTGTACAAAACTCAATAAATAAGCAGTCAATAAACTGTACAAAACTCAATAAAGAACCAGTCAATAAACTGAACAAAACTAAATAAACAAACAGTCAATAAACTGTAAAAAACTCAATAAAGAAACAGTCAATAAACTGTACAAAGATAAATAAAGAAACAGTCAATAAACTGTACAAAACTCAATAAAGAACCAGTCAATAAACTGTACAAAACTCAATAAAGAACCAGTCAATAAACTGTACAAAACTAAATAAAGAACCAGTCAATAAACTATACAAAACTCAATAAAGAACCAGTCAATAAATTGTACACAAACTAAATAATGAAACAGTCAATAAACTGTACAAAACTCAATAAAGAACCAGTTAATAAACTGTACAAAACTCAATAAAGAACCAGTCAATTAACTGTACAAAACTAAATAAAGGAAACAGTCAATAAACTGTACAAAACTCAATAAAGAACCAGTCAATAAAGTGTACAAAACTGAATTTAAAACCAGTCAATAAACTGTACAAAACTCAATAAAGAACCAGTCAATAAACTGTACAAAACTCAATAAAGAACCAGTTAATAAACTGTACAAAACTCAATAAAGAACCAGTCAATAAATTGTACAAAACTAAATAAAGAAACTGTCAATAAACTGTACAAAACTCAATATAGAACCAGTCAATAAACTGTACAAAACTGAATAACGAACCAGTCAATAAACTGTACAAAACTCAATAAAGAACCAGTCAATAAACTGTACAAAACTGAATAACGAACCAGTCAATAAACTGTACAAAATTAAATAAAGAAACAGTCAATAAACTGTACAAAACTATATACAGAAACAGTTAATAAAGAACCAGTCAATAAACTGTACAAAACTCAATAAAGAACCAGTCAATAAATTGTGCACAAACTCAATAAAGAAACAGTCAATAAACTGTACAAAACTCAATAAAGAACCAGTCAATAAACTGCACAAAACTCATTAAAGAGCTAGTCAATAAACTCTACAAAACTAAATAAAGAAACAGTCAATAAACTGAACAAAACTAAATAAACAAACAGTCAATAAACTGTACAAAACTAAATAAACAACCAGTCAATAAATTGTACACAAACTAAATAAAGAAACAGTCAATAAACTGTACAAAACTCAATAAAGAAGCAATTAATAAACTGTACAAAACTCAATAAAGAACCAGTCAATAAACTGTACAAAACTAAATAAAGAAACAATCAATAAACTGTACAAAATTATATACAGAAACAGTTAATAAAGAACCAGTCAATAAACTGTACAAAACTCAATAAAGAACCTGTCAATAAATTGTGCACAAACTCAATAAAGAAACAGTCAATAAACTGTACAAAACTCAATAAAGAAACAGTCAATAAACTCTACAAAACTAAATAAAGAAACAGTCAATAAACTGTACAAAACTCTATAAAGAACCACTTAATAAACTGTACAAAACTCAATAAAGAACCAGTCAATAAACTGTACAAAACTAAATAAGGAAACAGTCAATAAACTGTACAAAACTCAGTAAAGAACCAGTCAATAAACTGTACAAAACTCAATAAAGAACCAGTCAATAAACTGTACAAAACTCAGCAAAGAACCAGTTAATAAACTGTACAAAACTCAATAAATAAGCAGTCAATAAACTGTACAAAACTCAATAAAGAACCAGTCAATAAACTGTACAAAACTAAATATAGAAACAGTCAATAAACTGTACAAAACTATATACAGAAACAGTTAATAAAGAACCATTCAATAAACTGTACAAAAGTCAATAAAAAACCAGTCAATAAATTGTGCACAAACTCAAAAAAGATACAGTCAATAAGCTGTACAAAACTCAATTAAGAACAGCCAATAAATTGTACACAAACTCAATAAAGAACCAGTCAATAAACTGTACAAAACTAAATAAAGAAACCGTCAATAAACTGTACAAAACGTCATAAAGAACCAGTCAATAAACTGTACAAAACTCAAAAAAGAACCAGTCAATAACTGTACAAAACTCAATAAAGAACCAGTCAATAAACTGTACAAAAGTGAATAAAGAACCAGTCAATAATCTGTACAAAACTCAATAAAGAACCAGTCAATAAACTGCACAAAACTCAATAAAGAACCAGTCACTAAACTGCACAAAACTAAATAAAGAAACAGTTAATAAACTGTACGAAACTCAATAAAGAACCAGTCAATAAACTGTACAAAACTGAATAAAGAACCAGTCAATAAACTGTACAAAACTCAATAAAGAACCAGTCAATAAACTGTACAAAACTCAATAAAGAACCAGTCAATAAACTGAACAAAACTAAATAAACAAACAGTCAATAAACTGTAAAAAACTCAATAAAGAAACAGTCAATAAACTGTACAAAGATAAATAAAGAAACAGTCAATAAACTGTACAAAACTCAATAAAGAACCAGTCAATAAACTGTACAAAACTCAATAAAGAACCAGTCAATAAACTGTACAAAACTAAATAAAGAACCAGTCAATAAACTATACAAAACTCAATAAAGAACCAGTCAATAAATTGTACACAAACTAAATAAAGAAACAGTCAATAAACTGTACAAAACTCAATAAAGAACCAGTTAATAAACTGTACAAAACTCAATAAAGAACCAGTCAATTAACTGTTCAAAACTAAATAAAGGAAACAGTCAATAAACTGTACAAAACTCAATAAAGAACCAGTCAATAAAGTGTACAAAACTGAATTTAAAACCAGTCAATAAACTGTACAAAACTCAATAAAGAACCAGTCAATAAACTGTACAAAACTCAATAAAGAACCAGTTAATAAACTGTACAAAACTCAATAAAGAACCAGTCAATAAATTGTACAAAACTAAATAAAGAAACTGTCAATAAACTGTACAAAACTCAATAAAGAACCAGTCAATAAACTGTACAAAACTGAATAACGAACCAGTCAATAAACTGTACAAAACTCAATAAAGAACCAGTCAATAAACTGTACAAAACTGAATAACGAACCAGTCAATAAACTGTACAAAACTAAATAAAGAAACAGTCAATAAACTGTACAAAACTATATACAGAAACAGTTAATAAAGAACCAGTCAATAAACTGTACAAAACTCAATAAAGAACCAGTCAATAAATTGTGCACAAACTCAATAAAGAAACAGTCAATAAACTGTACAAAACTCAATAAAGAACCAGTCAATAAACTGTACAAAACTCATTAAAGAGCCAGTCAATAAACTCTACAAAACTAAATAAAGAAACAGTCAATAAACTGAACAAAACTAAATAAACAAACAGTCAATAAACTGTACAAAACTAAATAAACAACCAGTCAATAAATTGTACACAAACTAAATAAAGAAACAGTCAATAAACTGTACAAAACTCAATAAAGAACCAGTTAATAAACTGTACAAAACTCAATAAAGAACCAGTCAATAAACTGTACAAAACTCAATAAAGAACCAGTCAGTAAACTGTATAAAACTGAATAAAGAACCAGTCAATAAACTGTACAAAACTCAATAACGAACCAGTCAATAAATTGTACACAAACTCAAAAAAGAGCCAGTCAATAAACTGTACAAAACTAAATAAAGAAACAGTCAATAAACTGAACAAAACTAAAAAAACAAACAGTCAATAAACTCTACAAAACTAAATAAACAACCAGTAAATAAATTGTACACAAACTAAATAAAGAAACAGTCAATAAACTGTACAAAACTCAAAAAAGAAGCAATTAATAAACTGTACAAAACTCAATAAAGAACCAGTCAATAAACTGTACAAAACCAAAGAAAGAAACAGTCAATAAACTGTACAAAACTCAATAAAGAACCAGTCAATAAACTGTACAAAACTGAATAAAGAACCAGTCAATAATCTGTACAAAACTCAATAAAGAACCAGTCAATAAACTGTACAAAACTCAATAAAGAACCAGTCACTAAACTGCACAAAACTAAATAAAGAAACAGTTAGTAAACTGTACGAAACTCAATAAAGAACCAGTCAATTAACTGTACAAAACTGAATAAAGAACCAGTCAATAAACTGTACAAAACTCAATAAAGAACCAGTCAATAAACTGTACAAACCTCAATAAAGAACCAGTCAATAAACTGAACAAAACTAAATAAAGAAACAGTCAATAAACTGAAAAAACTCAATAAAGAAACAGTCAATAAACTGTACAAAGATAAATAAAGAAACAGTCAATAAACTGTACAAAACTCAATAAAGAACCAGTCAATAAACTGTACAAAACTCAATAAAGAACCAGTCAATAAACTGTACAAAACTAAATAAAGAACCAGTCAATAAACTATACAAAACTCAATAAAGAACCAGTCAATAAATTGTACACAAACTAAATAAAGAAACAGTCAATAAACTCTACAAAACTCAATAAAGAACCAGTCAATAAACTGTACAAAACTCAATAAAGAACCAGTTAATCAACTGTACAAAACTCAATAAAGAACCAGTCAATAAACTGTACAAAACTCAATAAAGAACCAGTCAATAAACTGTACAAAACTAAATAAAGAAACAGTCAATAAACTGTACAAAACTATATACAGAAACAGTTAATACAGAACCAGTCAATAAACTGTACAAAACTCAATAAAGAACCAGTCAATAAATTGTGCTCAAACTCAAAAAAGAAACAGACAATAAACTGTACAAAACTCAATAAAGAACAGTCAATAAATTGTAAACAAACTCAATAAAGAACCAGTCAATAAACTGTAAAAAAACTAAATAAAGAAACAGTCAATAA
Source organism: Limnoperna fortunei (assembly GCA_944474755.1). Taxonomy (NCBI): domain Eukaryota; kingdom Metazoa; phylum Mollusca; class Bivalvia; order Mytilida; family Modiolidae; genus Limnoperna; species Limnoperna fortunei. Next base: position 22,017,756 of record OX104118.1, on the reverse strand, counting down.
ACTGTACAAAACTGAATAAAGAACCAGTCAATAAACTGTACAAAACTACAAAAAGAACCAGTCAATAACTGTACAAAACTCAATAAAGAAAAGGTCAATAAACTGTACAAAACTGAATAAAGAACTAGTCAATAAACTGTACAAATCTCAATAAAGAACCAGTCAATAAACTGTACAAAACTCAATAAAGAACCAGTTAATAAACTGTACAAAACTCAATAAAGAACCAGTCAATAAATTGTACAAAACTAAATAAAGAAATTGTCAATAAACTGTACAAAACTCAATAAAGAACCAGTCAATAAACTGTACAAAACTGAAAAACGAACCAGTCAATAAACTGTACAAAACTCAATAAGGAACCAGTCAATAAACTGTACAAAACTGAATAACGAACCAGTCAATAAACTGTACAAAACTGAATAAAGAAACAGTCAATAAACTGTACAAAACTATATACAGAAACAGTTAATAAAGAACCAGTCAATAAACTGTACAAAACTGAATAACGAACCAGTCAATAAACTGTACAAAACTCAATAAGGAACCAGTCAATAAACTGTACAAAACTGAATAACGAACCAGTCAATAAACTGTACAAAACTGAATAACGAACCAGTCAATAAACTGTACAAAACTCAATAAGGAACCAGTCAATAAACTGTACAAAACTATATACAGAAACAGTTAATAAAGAACCAGTCAATAAACTGTACAAAACTGAATAAAGAACCAGTCAATAAATTGTGGACAAACTCAATAAAGAAACAGTCAATAAACTGTACAAAACTCATTAAAGAGCCAGTCAATAAACTCTACAAAACTAAATAAAGAAACAGTCAATAAACTGAACAAAACTAAAAAAACCAACAGTCAATAAACTGTACAAAACTAAATAAACAACCAGTCAATAAATTGTACACAAACTAAATAAAGAAACAGTCAATAAACTGTACAAAACTCAATAAAGAACCAGTTAATAAACTGTACAAAACTCAATAAAGAGCCAGTCAATAAAATGTACACAACTCAATAAAGAACCAGTCAGTAAACTGTATAAAACTGAATAAAGAACCAGTCAATAAACTGTACAAAACTCAATAAAGAACCAGTCAGTAAACTGTACAAAACTGAATAAAGAACCAGTCAATAAACTGTACAAAACTCAATAAAGAACCAGTCAATAAACTGTACAAAACTCAGTAAAGAAACAGTTAATAAACTGTACAAAACTCAATAAAGAAGCAGTCAATAAACTGTACAAAACTCAATAAACAACCAGTCAATAAACTGTACAAAACTAGATAAAGAAACAGTCAATAAACTGTACAAAACTATATACAGAAACAGTTAATAAAGAACCAGTCAATAAACTGTACAAAATTCAATAAAGAACCAGTCAATAAATTGTGCACACACTCAAAATAGATACAGTCAATAAACTGTACAAAACTCAATAAAGAACAGTCAATAAATTGTACACAAACTCAATAAAGAACCAGTCAATAAACTGTAAAAAAACTAAATAAAGAAACAGTCAATAAACTGTACAAAACTGAATAAAGAACCAGTCAATAAACTGTACAAAACTACAAAAAGAACCAGTCAATAACTGTACAAAACTCAATAAAGAAAAGGTCAATAAACTGTACAAAACTGAATAAAGAACTAGTCAATAAACTGTACAAATCTCAATAAAGAACCAGTCAATAAACTGTACAAAACTCAAGAAAGAACCAGTCAATAAACTGAACAAAACTAAATAAAGAAACAGTCAATAAACTGTACAAAACTATATACATAAACAGTTAATAAAGAACCAGGCAATAAACTGTACAAAACTCAATAAAGAACCAGTCAATAAATTGTGCACAAACTCAATAAAGAAACAGTCAATAAATTGTACAAAACTCAATAAAGAACAGTCAATAAATTGTACACAAACTCAAAAAAGAGCCAGTCAATAAACTGTACAAAACTAAATAAAGAAACAGTCAATAAACTGAACAAAACTAAAAAAACCAACAGTCAATAAACTCTACAAAACTAAATAAACAACCAGTAAATAAATTGTACACAAACTAAATAAAGAAACAGTCAATAAACTGTACAAAACTCAAAAAAGAAGCAATTAATAAACTGTACAAAACTCAATAAAGAACCAGTCAATAAACTGTACAAAACTAAATAAAGAAACAGTCAATAAACTGTACAAAACTCAATAAAGAACCAGTCAATAAACTGTACAAAACTCAATAAAGAACCAGTCAATAATCTGTACAAAACTCAATAAAGAACCAGTCAATAAACTGCACAAAACTCAATAAAGAACCAGTCACTAAACTGCACAAAACTAATTAAAGAATCAGTTAATAAACTGTACGAAACTCAATAAAGAACCAGTCAATAAACTGTACAAAACTGAATAAAGAACCAGTCAATAAACTGTACAAAACTCAATAAAGAACCAGTCAATAAACTGTACAAAACTCAATAAAGAACCAGTCAATAAACTGAACAAAACTAAATAAACAAACAGTCAATAAACTGTAAAAAACTCAATAAAGAAACAGTCAATAAACTGTACAAAGATAAATAAAGAAACAGTCAATAAACTGTACAAAACTCAATAAAGAACCAGTCAATAAACTGTACAAAACTCAATAAAGAACCAGTCAATAAACTGTACAAAACTAAATAAAGAACCAGTCAATAAACTATACAAAACTCAATTAAGAACCAGTCAATAAATTGTACACAAACTAAATAAAGAAACAGTCAATAAACTGTACAAAACTCAATAAAGAACCAGTCAATAAACTGTACAAAACTCAATAAAGAACCAGTTAATAAACTGTACAAAACTCAATAAAGAACCAGTCAATAAATTGTACAAAACTAAATAAAGAAACTGTCAATAAACTGTACAAAACTCAATAAAGAACCAGTCAATAAACTGTACAAAACTCAATAATGAACCCGTCAATAAACTGTACAAAACTCAATAAAGAACCAGTCAATAAACTGTACAAAACTGAATAACGAACCAGTCAATAAACTGTACAAAACTAAATAAAGAAACAGTCAATAAACTGTACAAAACTATATACAGAAACAGTTAATAAGGAAACAGTCAATAAACTGTACAAAACTCAATAAAGAACCAGTCAATAAATTGTGCACAAACTCAATAAAGAAACAGTCAATAAACTGTACAAAACTCAATAAAGAACCAGTCAATAAACTGTACAAAACTCATTAATGAGCCAGTCAATAAACTCTACAAAACTAAATAAAGAAACATTCAATAAACTGAACAAAACTAAATAAACAAACAGTCAATAAACTGTACAAAACTAAATAAACAACCAGTCAATAAATTGTACACAAACTAAAAAAAGAAACAGTCAATAAAACTGTACAAAACTCAATAAAGAACCAGTTAATAAACTGTACAAAACTCAATAAAGAACCAGTCAATAAATTGTACAAAACTAAATAAAGAAACTGTTAATAAACTGTACAAAACTCAATAAAGAACCAGTCAATAAACTGTACAAAACAGAATAACGAACCAGTCAATAAACTGTACAAAACTCAATAAAGAACCAGTCAATAAACTGTACAAAACTGAATAACGAACCAGTCAATAAACTGTACAAAACTAAATAAAGAAACAGTCAATAAACTGTACAAAACTATATACAGAAACAGTTAATAAAGAACCAGTCAATAAACTGTACAAAACTCAATAAAGAACCAGTCAATAAGTTGTGGACAAACTCAATAAAGAAACAGTCAATAAACTGTACAAAACTCAATAAAGAACCTGTCAATAAACTGTACAAAACTCATCAAAGAGCCAGTCAACAAACTCTACAAAACTAAATAAAGAAACAGTCAATAAACTGAACAAAACTAAAAAAACAAACAGTCAATAAACTGTACAAAACTAAATAAACAACCAGTCAATCAATTGTACACAAACTAAATAAAGAAACAGTCAATAAACTATACAAAACTCAATAAAGAACCAGTCAATAAACTGTACACAACTCAATAAAGAACCAGTCAGTAAACTGTATAAAACTGAATAAAGAACCAGTCAATAAACTGTACAAAACTCAATAAAGAACCAGTCAGTAAACTGTACAAAACTGAATAAAGAACCAGTCAATAAACTGTACAAAACTCAATAAAGAACCAGTCAATAAACTGTACAAAACTAAGTAATGAAACAGTTAATAAACTGTACAAAACTCAATAAAGAAGCAGTCAATAAACTGTACAAAACTCAATAAACAACCAGTCAATAAACTGTACAAAACTAAATAAAGAAACAGTCAATAAACTGTACAAAACTATATACAGAAACAGTTAATAAAGAACCAGTCAATAAACTGTACAAAATTCAATAAAGAACCAGTCAATAAATTGTGCACAAACTCAAAATAGATACAGTCAATAAACTGTACAAAACTCAATAAAGAACAGTCAATAAATTGTACACAAACTCAATAAAGAACCAGTCAATAAACTGTACAAAACTAAATAAAGAAACAGTCAATAAACTGTACAAAACTGCATAAAGAACCAGTCAATAAACTGTACAAAACTCAAAAAAGAACCAGTCAATAACTGTAAAAAACTCAATAAAGAACCAGTCAATAAACTGTACAAAAGTGAATAAAGAACCAGTCAATAAACTGTACAAAACTCAATAAAGAACCAGGCAACAAACTGTACAAAACTCAATAAAGAACCAGTCAATAAACTGTACAAAACTCAATAAAGAACCAGTTAATAAACTGTACAAAACTCAATAAAGAACCAGTCAATAAACTGTACAAAACTAAATAAACAAACAGTCAATAAACTGTACAAAACTCAATAAATAACCAGTCAATAAACTGTACAAAACTGAATAAAGAACCAGTCAATAAATTGTACAAAACTCAATAAAGAACTAGTCAATAAACTGTACAAAACTCAATAAAGAACCAGTCAATAAACTGTACAAAACTAAATAAAGAAACAGTCAATAAACTGTACAAAACTATATACAGAAACAGTTAATAAAGAACCAGTCAATAAACTGTACAAAACTCAATAAAGAACCTGTCAATAAATTGTGCACAAACTCAATAAAGAAACAGTCAATAAACTGTAAAAAACTCAATAAAGAACCAGTCAATAAACTGTACAAATCTCAATAAAGAGCCAGTCAATAAACTCTACAAAACTAAATAAAGAAACAGTCAATAAACTGTACAAAACTCTATAAAGAACCACTTAATAAACTGTACAAAACTCAATAAAGAACCAGTCAATAAACTGTACAAAACTAAATAAAGAACCAGTCAATAAACTGTACAAAACTCAATAAAGAACCAGTCAATAAACTGTACAAAACTCAATAAAGAACCAGTCAATAAACTGTACAAAACTCAACAAAGAACCAGTTAATAAACTGTTCAAAACTCAATAAAGAAGCAGTCAATAAACTGTACAAAACTCAATAAAGAACCAGTCAATAAACTGTACAAAACTAAATATAGAAACAGTCAATAAACTGTACAAAACTATATACAGAAACAGTTAATAAAAAACCAGTCAATAAATTGTGCACAAACTCAAAAAATATACAGTCAATAAGATGTACAAAACTCAATTAAGAACAGCCAATAAATTGTACACAAACTCAATAAAGAACCAGTCAATAAACTGTACAAAACTAAATAAAGAAACAGTCAATAAACTGTACAAAACGTCATAAAGAACCAGTCAATAAACTGTACAAAACTCAAAAAAGAACCAGTCAATAACTGTACAAAACTCAATAAAGAACCAGTCAATAAACTGTACAAAAGTGAATAAAGAACCAGTCAATAATCTGTACAAAACTCAATAAAGAACCAGTCAATAAACTGCACAAAACTCAAAAAAGAACCAGTCACTAAACTGCCCAAAACTAAATAAAGAACCAGTCAATAAACTGTACAAAACTCAATAAAGAACCAGTCAATAAACTGTACAAAACTCAATAAAGAACCAGTCAATAAACTGAACAAAACTAAATAAACAAACAGTCAATAAACTGTACAAAACTCAATAAAGAACCAGTCAATAAACTGTACAAAACTGAATAAAGAACCAGTCAATAATCTGTACAAAACTCAATAAAGAACCAGTCACTAAACTGCACAAAACTAAATAAAGAAACAGTTAATAAACTGTACGAAACTCAATAAAGAACCAGTCAATAAACTGTACAAAACTGAATAAAGAACCAGTCAATAAACTGTACAAAACTCAATAAAGAACCAGTCAATAAACTGTACAAAACTCAATAAAGAACCAGTCAATAAACTGAACAAAACTATATAAACAAACAGTCAATAAACTGTAAAAAACTCAATAAAGAAACAGTCAATAAACTGTACAAAGATAAATAAAGAAACAGTCAATAAGCTGTACAAAACTCAATAAAGAACCAGTCAATAAACTGTACAAAACTCAATAAAGAACCAGTCAATAAACTGTACAAAACTAAATAAAGAACCAGTCAATAAACTATACAAAACTCAATAAAGAACCAGTCAATAAATTGTACACAAACTAAATAAAGAAACAGTCAATAAACTGTACAAAACTCAATAAAGAACCAGTCAATAAACTGTACAAAACTGAATAACGAACCAGTCAATAAACTGTACAAAACTCAATAAAGAACCAGTCAATAAACTGTACAAAACTGAATAACGAACCAGTCAATAAACTGTACAAAACTAAATAAAGAAACAGTCAATAAACTGTACAAAACTATATACAGAAACAGTTAATAAAGAAACAGTCAATAAACTGTACAAAACTCAATAAAGAACCAGTCAATAAATTGTGCACAAACTCAATAAAGAAACAGTCAATAAACTGTACAAAACTCAATAAAGAACCAGTCAATAAACTGTACAAAACTCATTAATGAGCCAGTCAATAAACTCTACAAAACTAAATAAAGAAACAGTCAATAAACTGAATAAAACTAAATAAACAAACAGTCAATAAACTGTACAAAACTAAATAAACAACCAGTCAATAAATTGTACGCAAACTAAAAAAAGAAACAGTCAATAAAACTGTACAAAACTCAATAAAGAACCAGTTAATAAACTGTACAAAACTCAATAAAGAACCAGTCAATAAATTGTACAAAACTAAATAAAGAAACTGTCAATAAACTGTACAAAACTCAATAAAGAACCAGTCAATAAACTGTACAAAACTCAATAAAGAACCAGTCAATAAACTGTACAAAACTCAACAAAGAACCAGTTAATAAACTGTTCAAAACTCAATAAAGAAGCAGTCAATAAACTGTACAAAACTCAATAAAGAACCAGTCAATAAACTGTACAAAACTAAATATAGAAACAGTCAATAAACTGTACAAAACTATATACAGAAACAGTTAATAAAAAACCAGTCAATAAATTGTGCACAAACTCAAAAAATATACAGTCAATAAGATGTACAAAACTCAATTAAGAACAGCCAATAAATTGTACACAAACTCAATAAAGAACCAGTCAATAAACTGTACAAAACTAAATAAAGAAACAGTCAATAAACTGTACAAAACGTCATAAAGAACCAGTCAATAAACTGTACAAAACTCAAAAAAGAACCAGTCAATAACTGTACAAAACTCAATAAAGAACCAGTCAATAAACTGTACAAAAGTGAATAAAGAACCAGTCAATAATTTGTACAAAACTCAATAAAGAACCAGTCAATAAACTGCACAAAACTCAAAAAAGAACCAGTCACTAAACTGCCCAAAACTAAATAAAGAACCAGTCAATAAACTGTACAAAACTCAATAAAGAACCAGTCAATAAACTGTACAAAACTCAATAAAGAACCAGTCAATAAACTGAACAAAACTAAATAAACAAACAGTCAATAAACTGTACAAAACTCAATAAAGAACCAGTCAATAAACTGTACAAAACTGAATAAAGAACCAGTCAATAATCTGTACAAAACTCTATAAAGAACCAGTCAATAAACTGCACAAAACTCAATAAAGAACCAGTCACTAAACTGCACAAAACTAAATAAAGAAACAGTTAATAAACTGTACGAAACTCAATAAAGAACCAGTCAATAAACTGTACAAAAATGAATAAAGAACCAGTCAATAAACTGTACAAAACTCAATAAAGAACCAGTCAATAAACTGTACAAAACTCAATAAAGAACCAGTCAATAAACTGAACAAAACTAAATAAACAAACAGTCAATAAACTGTAAAAAACTCAATAAAGAAACAGTCAATAAACTGTACAAAGATAAATAAAGAAACAGTCAATAAACTGTACAAAACTCAATAAAGAACCAGTCAATAAACTGTACAAAACTCAATAAAGAACCAGTCAATAAACTGTACAAAACTAAATAAAGAACCAGTCAATAAACTATACAAAACTCAATAAAGAACCAGTCAATAAATTGTACACAAACTAAATAAAGAAACAGTCAATAAACTGTACAAAACTCAATAAAGAACCAGTCAATAAACTGTACAAAACTGAATAACGAACCAGTCAATAAACTGTACAAAACTCAATAAAGAACCAGTCAATAAACTGTACAAAACTGAATAACGAACCAGTCAATAAACTGTACAAAACTAAATAAAGAAACAGTCAATAAACTGTACAAAACTATATACAGAAACAGTTAATAAAGAAACAGTCAATAAACTGTACAAAACTCAATAAAGAACCAGTCAATAAATTGTGCACAAACTCAATAAAGAAACAGTCAATAAACTGTACAAAACTCAATAAAGAACCAGTCAATAAACTGTACAAAACTCATTAATGAGCCAGTCAATAAACTCTACAAAACTAAATAAAGAAACAGTCAATAAACTGAACAAAACTAAATAAACAAACAGTCAATAAACTGTACAAAACTAAATAAACAACCAGTCAATAAATTGTACACAAACTAAAAAAAGAAACAGTCAATAAAACTGTACAAAACTCAATAAAGAACCAGTTAATAAACTGTACAAAACTCAATAAAGAACCAGTCAATAAATTGTACAAAACTAAATAAAGAAACTGTCAATAAACTGTACAAAACTCAATAAAGAACCAGTCAATAAACTGTACAAAACTGAATAACGAACCAGTCAATAAACTGTACAAAACTCAATAAAGAACCAGTCAATAAACTGTACAAAACTGAATAACGAACCAGTCAATAAACTGTACAAAACTAAATAAAGAAACAGTCAATAAACTGTACAAAACTATATACAGAAACAGTTAATAAAGAACCAGTCAATAAACTGTACAAAACTCAATAAAGAACCAGTCAATAAATTGTGGACAAACTCAATAAAGAAACAGTCAATAAACTGTACAAAACTCAATAAAGAACCAGTCAATAAACTGTACAAAACTCATTAAAGAGCCAGTCAATAAACTCTACAAAACTAAATAAAGAAACAGTCAATAAACTGAACAAAACTAAAAAAACAAACAGTCAATAAACTGTACAAAACTAAATAAACAACCAGTCAATCAATTGTACACAAACTAAATAAAGAAACAGTCAATAAACTGTACAAAACTCAATAAAGAACCAGTTAATAAACTGTACAAAACTCAATAAAGAACCAGTCAATAAACTGTACACAACTCAATAAAGAACCAGTCAGTAAACTGTATAAAACTGAATAAAGAACCAGTCAATAAACTGTACAAAACTCAATAAAGAACCAGTCAGTAAACTGTACAAAACTGAATAAAGAACCAGTCAATAAACTGTACAAAACTCAATAAAGAACCAGTCAATAAACTGTACAAAACTAAGTAAAGAAACAGTTAATAAACTGTACAAAACCCAATAAAGAAGCAGTCAATAAACTGTACAAAACTCAATAAACAACCAGTCAATAAACTGTACAAAACTAAATAAAGAAACAGTCAATAAACTGTACAAAACTATATACAGAAACAGTTAATAAAGAACCAGTCAATAAACTGTACAAAATTCAATAAAGAACCAGTCATTAAATTGTGCACAAACTCAAAAAATATACAGTCAATAAGATGTACAAAACTCAATTAAGAACAGCCAATAAACTGTAAAAAACTCAATAAAGAAACAGTCAATAAACTGTACAAAGATAAATAAAGAAACAGTCAATAAACTGTACAAAACTCAATAAAGAACCAGTCAATAAACTGTACAAAACTCAATAAAGAACCAGTCAATAAACTGTACAAAACTAAATCAAGAACCAGTCAATAAACTATACAAAACTCAATAAAGAACCAGTCAATAAATTGTACACAAACTAAATAAAGAAACAGTCAATAAACTGTACAAAACTCAATAAAGAACCAGTTATTAAACTGTACAAAACTCAATAAAGAACCAGTCAATTAACTGTACAAAACTAAATAAAGAAACCGTCAATAAACTGTACAAAACTCAATAAAGAACCAGTCAATAAAGTGTACAAAACTGAATTTAAAACCAGTCAATAAACTGTACAAAACTCAATAAAGAACCAGTCAATAAACTGTACAAAACTCAATAAAGAACCAGTTAATAAACTGTACAAAACTCAATAAAGAACCAGTCAATAAATTGTACAAAACTAAATAAAGAAACTGTCAATAAACTGTACAAAACTCAATAAAGAACCAGTCAATAAACTGTACAAAACTGAATAACGAACCAGTCAATAAACTGTACAAAACTCAATAAAGAACCAGTCAATAAACTGTACAAAACTGAATAACGAACCAGTCAATAAACTGTACAAAACTAAATAAAGAAACAGTCAATAAACTGTACAAAACTATATACAGAAACAGTTAATAAAGAACCAGTCAATAAACTGTACAAAACTCAATAAAGAACCAGTCAATAAATTGTGCACAAACTCAATAAAGGAACAGTCAATAAACTGTACAAAACTCAATAAAGAACCAGTCAATAAACTGTACAAAACTCATTAAAGAGCCAGTCAATAAACTCTACAAAACTAAATAAAGAAACAGTCAATAAACTGAACAAAACTAAGTAAACAAACAGTCAATAAACTGTACAAAACTAAATAAACAACCAGTCAATAAATTGTACACAAACTAAAAAAAGAAACAGTCAATAAAACTGTACAAAACTCAATAAAGAACCAGTTAATAAACTGTACAAAACTCAATAAAGAACCAGTCAATAAACTGTACAAAACTCAATAAAGAACCAGTCAGTAAACTGTATAAAACTGAATAAAGAACCAGTCAATAAACTGTACAAAACTCAATAAAGAACCAGTCAGTAAACTGTACAAAACTGAATAAAGAACAAGTCAATAAACTGTACAAAACTCAATAAAGAACCAGTCAATAAACTGTACAAAACTCAGTAAAGAAACAGTTAATAAACTGTACAAAACTCAATAAAGAAGCAGTCAATAAACTGTACAAAACTCAATAAACAACCAGTCAATAAACTGTACAAAACTAAATAAAGAAACAGTCAATAAACTGTACAAAACTATATACAGAAACAGTTAATAAAGAACCAGTCAATAAACTGTACAAAATTCAATAAAGAACCAGTCAATAAATTGTGCACAAACTCAAAATAGATACAGTCAATAAACTGTACAAAACTCAATAAAGAACAGTGAATAAATTGTACACAAACTCAATAAAGAACCAGTCAATAAACTGTACAAAACTCAATAAAGAAACAGTCAATAAACTGTACAAAACTGCATAAAGAACCAGTCAATAAACTGTACAAAACTCAAAAAAGAACCAGTCAATAACTGTAAAAAACTCAATAAAGAACCAGTCAATAAACTGTACAAAAGTGAATAAAGAACCAGTCAATAAACTGTACAAAACTCAATAAAGAACCAGTCAATAAACTGTACAAAACTCAATAAAGAACCAGTCAATAAACTGTACAAAACTCAATAAAGAACCAGTTAATCAACTGTACAAAACTCAATAAAGAACCAGTCAATAAACTGTACAAAACTAAATAAAGAAACAGTCAATAAACTGTACAAAACTCAATAAATAACCAGTCAATAAACTGTACAAAACTGAATAAAGAACCAGCCAATAAACTGTACAAAACTCAATAAAGAACTAGTCAATAAACTGTACAAAATTCAATAAAGAACCAGTCAATAAACTGTACAAAACTAAATAAAGAAACAGTCAATAAACTGTACAAAACTCAATAAAGAACCTGTCAATAAATTGTGCACAAACTCAATAAAGAAACAGTCAATAAACTGTACAAAACTCAATAAAGAACCAGTCAACAAACTGTACAAAACTCAATAAAGAGCCAGTCAATAAACTCTACAAAACTAAATAAAGAAACAGTCAATAAACTGTACAAAACTCTATAAAGAACCAGTTAATAAACTGTAGAAAACTCAATAAAGAACCAGTCAATAAACTGTACAAAACTAAATAGAGAAACAGTCAATAAACTGTACAAAACTAAATAAACAACCAGTCAATAAATTGTACACAAACTAAATAAAGAAACAGTCAATAAACTGTACAAAACTCAATAAAGAACCAGTCAATAAACTGTACACAACTCAATAAAGAACCAGTCAGTAAACTATATAAAACTGAATAAAGAACCAGTCAATAAACTGTACAAGACTCAATAAAGAACCAGTCAGTAAACTGTACAAAACTGAATAAAGAACCAGTCAATAAACTGTACAAAACTCAATAAAGAACCAGTCAATAAACTGTACAAAACTCAGTAAAGAAACAGTTAATAAACTGTACAAAACTCAATAAAGAAGCAGTCAATAAACTGTACAAAACTCAATAAACAACCAGTCAATAAACTGTACAAAACTAAATAAAGAAACAGTCAATAAACTGTACAAAACTATATACAGAAACAGTTAATAAAGAACCAGTCAATAAACTGTACAAAATTCAATAAAGAACCAGTCAATAAATTGTGCACAAACTCAAAATAGATACAGTCAATAAACTGTACAAAACTGAATAAAGAACAGTCAATAAATTGTACACAAACTCAATAAAGAACCAGTCAATTAACTGTACAAAACTGAATAAAGAACCAGTAAATAAACTGTACAAAACTCAATAAAGAACCAGTCAATAAACTGTACAAACCTCAATAAAGAACCAGTCAATAAACTGAACAAAACTAAATAAAGAAACAGTCAATAAACAGTAAAAAACTGAATAAAGAACCAGTCAATTAACTGTACAAAACTACAAAAAGAACCAGTCAATAACTGTACAAAACTCAATAAAGAAAAGGTCAATAAACTGTACAAAACTGAATAAAGAACTAGTCAATAAACTGTACAAAATTCAATAAAGAACCAGTCAATAAATTGTGCTCAATCTTAAAAAAGAAACAGACAATAAACTGTACAAAACTCAATAAAGAACAGTCAATAAATTGTAAACAAAGTCAATAAAGAACCAGTCAATAAACTGTAAAAAAACTAAATAAAGAAACAGTCAATAAACTGTACAAAACTGAATAAAGAACCAGTCAATAAACTGTACAAAACTACAAAAAGAACCAGTCAATAACTGTACAAAACTCAATAAAGAAAAGGTCAATAAACTGTACAAAACTGAATAAAGAACTAGTCAATAAACTGTACAAATCTCAATAAAGAACCAGTCAATAAACTGTACAAAACTCAATAAAGAACCAGTTAATAAACTGTACAAAACTCAATAAAGAACCAGTCAATAAATTGTACAAAACTAAATAAAGAAACTGTCAATAAACTGTACAAAACTCAATAAAGAACCAGTCAATAAACTGTACAAAACTGAATAACGAACCAGTCAATAAACTGTACAAAACTCAATAAGGAACCAGTCAATAAACTGTACAAAACTGAATAACGAACCAGTCAATAAACTGTACAAAACTAAATAAAGAAACAGTCAATAAACTGTACAAAACTATATACAGAAACAGTTAATAAAGAACCAGTCAATAAACTGTACAAAACTGAATAACGAACCAGTCAATAAACTGTACAAAACTCAATAAGGAACCAGTCAATAAACTGTACAAAACTGAATAACGAACCAGTCAATAAACTGTACAAAACTGAATAACGAACCAGTCAATAAACTGTACAAAACTCAATAAGGAACCAGTCAATAAACTGTACAAAACTGAGTAACGAACCAGTCAATAAACTGTACAAAACTAAATACAGAAACAGTCAATAAACTGTACAAAACTATATACAGAAACAGTTAATAAAGAACCAGTCAATAAACTGTACAAAACTGAATAAAGAACCAGTCAATAAATTGTGGACAAACTCAATAAAGAAACAGTCAATAAACTGTACAAAACTCAATAAAGAACCAGTCAATAAACTGTACAAAACTCATTAAAGAGCCAGTCAATAAACTCTACAAAACTAAATAAAGAAACAGTCAATAAACTGAACAAAACTAAAAAAACCAACAGTCAATAAACTGTACAAAACTAAATAAACAACCAGTCAATAAATTGTACACAAACTAAATAAAGAAACAGTCAATAAACTGTACAAAACTCAATAAAGAACCAGTTAATAAACTGTACAAAACTCAATAAAGAGCCAGTCAATAAACTGTACACAACTCAATAAAGAACCAGTCAGTAAACTGTATAAAACTGAATAAAGAACCAGTCAATAAACTGTACAAAACTCAATAAAGAACCAGTCAGTAAACTGTACAAAACTGAATAAAGAACCAGTCAATAAACTGTACAAAACTCAATAAAGAACCAGTCAATAAACTGTACAAAACTCAGTAAAGAAACAGTTAATAAACTGTACAAAACTCAATAAAGAAGCAGTCAATAAACTGTACAAAACTCAATAAACAACCAGTCAATAAACTGTACAAAACTAGATAAAGAAACAGTCAATAAACTGTACAAAACTATATACAGAAACAGTTAATAAAGAACCAGTCAATAAACTGTACAAAATTCAATAAAGAACCAGTCAATAAATTGTGCACAAACTCAAAATAGATACAGTCAATAAACTGTACAAAACTCAATAAAGAACAGTCAATAAATTGTACACAAACTCAATAAAGAACCAGTCAATAAACTGTAAAAAAAACTAAATAAAGAAACAGTCAATAAACTGTACAAAACTGAATAAAGAACCAGTCAATAAACTGTACAAAACTACAAAAAGAACCAGTCAATAACTGTACAAAACTCAATAAAGAAAAGGTCAATAAACTGTACAAAACTGAATAAAGAACTAGTCAATAAACTGTACAAATCTCAATAAAGAACCAGTCAATAAACTGTACAAAACTCAAGAAAGAACCAGTCAATAAACTGAACAAAACTAAATAAAGAAACAGTCAATAAACTGTACAAAACTATATACATAAACAGTTAATAAAGAACCAGGCAATAAACTGTACAAAACTCAATAAAGAACCAGTCAATAAATTGTGCACAAACTCAATAAAGAAACAGTCAATAAATTGTACAAAACTCAATAAAGAACAGTCAATAAATTGTACACAAACTCAAAAAAGAGCCAGTCAATAAACTGTACAAAACTAAATAAAGAAACAGTCAATAAACTGAACAAAACTAAAAAAACCAACAGTCAATAAACTCTACAAAACTAAATAAAAAACCAGTAAATAAATTGTACACAAACTAAATAAAGAAACAGTCAATAAACTGTACAAAACTCAAAAAAGAAGCAATTAATAAACTGTACAAAACTCAATAAAGAACCAGTCAATAAACTGTACAAAACTAAATAAAGAAACAGTCAATAAACTGTACAAAACTCAATAAAGAACCAGTCAATAAACTGTACAAAACTGAATAAAGAACCAGTCAATAATCTGTACAAAACTCAATAAAGAACCAGTCAATAAACTGCACAAAACTCAATAAAGAACCAGTCATTAAACTGCACAAAACTAAATAAAGAAACAGTTAATAAACTGTACGAAACTCAATAAAGAACCAGTCAATAAACTGTACAAAACTGAATAAAGAACCAGTCAATAAACTGTACAAAACTCAATAAAGAACCAGTCAATATACTGTACAAAACTCAATAAAGAACCAGTCAATAAACTGAACAAAACTAAATAAACAAACAGTCAATAAACTGTAAAAAACTCAATAAAGAAACAGTCAATAAACTGTACAAAGATAAATAAAGAAACAGTCAATAAACTGTACAAAACTCAATAAAGAACCAGTCAATAAACTGTACAAAACTCAATAAAGAACCAGTCAATAAACTGTACAAAACTAAATAAAGAACCAGTCAATAAACTATACAAAACTCAATAAAGAACCAGTCAATAAATTGTACACAAACTAAATAAAGAAACAGTCAATAAACTGTACAAAACTCAATAAAGAACCAGTCAATAAACTGTACAAAACTCAATAAAGAACCAGTTAATAAACTGTACAAAACTCATAAAAGAACCAGTCAATAAATTGTACAAAACTAAATAAAGAAACTGTCAATAAACTGTACAAAACTCAATAAAGAACCAGTCAATAAACTGTACAAAGCTGAATAACGAACCAGTCAATAAACTGTACAAAACTCAATAAAGAACCAGTCAATAAACTGTACAAAACTGAATAACGAACCAGTCAATAAACTGTACAAAACTAAATAAAGAAACAGTCAATAAACTGTACAAAACTATATACAGAAACAGTTAATAAAGAACCAGTCAATAAACTGTACAAAACTCAATAAAGAACCAGTCAATAAATTGTGGACAAACTCAATAAAGAAACAGTCAATAAACTGTACAAAACTCAATAAAGAACCAGTCAATAAACTGTACAAAACTCATTAAAGAGCCAGTCAATAAACTCTACAAAACTAAATAAAGAAACAGTCAATAAACTGAACAAAACTAAAAAAATAAACAGTCAATAAACTGTACAAAACTAAATAAACAACCAGTCAATCAATTGTACACAAACTAAATAAAGAAACAGTCAATAAACTGTACAAAACTCAATAAAGAACCAGTTAATAAACTGTACAAAACTCAATAAAGAACTAGTCAATAAACTGTACACAACTCAATAAAGAAGCAGTCAGTAAACTGTATAAAACTGAATAAAGAACCAGTCAATAAACTGTACAAAACTCAATAAAGAACCAGCCAGTAAACTGTACAAAACTGAATAAAGAACCAGTCAATAAACTGTACAAAACTCAATAAAGAACCAGTCAATAAACTGTACAAAACTCAGTAAAGAAACAGTTAATAAACTGTACAAAACTCAATAAAGAAGCAGTCAATAAACTGTACAAAACTCAATAAACCAGTCAATAAACTGTACAAAACTAAATAAAGAAACAGTCAATAAACTGTACAAAACTATATACAGAAACAGTTAATAAAGAACCAGTCAATAAACTGTACAAAATTCAATAAAGAACCAGTCAATAAATTGTGCACAAACTCAAAATAGATACAGTCAATAAACTGTACAAAACTCAATAAAGAACAGTCAATAAATTGTACACAAACTCAATAAAGAACCAGTCAATAAACTGTACAAAACTAAATAAAGAAACAGTCAATAAACTGTACAAAACTGCATAAAGAACCAGTCAATAAACTGTACAAAACTCAAAAAAGAACCAGTCAATAACTGTAAAATACTCAATAAAGAACCAGTCAATAAACTGTACAAAAGTGAATAAAGAACCAGTCAATAAACTGTACAAAACTCAATAAAGAACCAGTCAATAAACTGTACAAAACTCAATAAAGAACCAGTCAATAAACTGTACAAAACTCAATAAAGAACCAGTTAATAAACTGTACAAAACTCAATAAAGAACCAGTCAATAAACTGTACAAAACTAAATAAAGAAACAGTCAATAAACTGTACAAAACTCAATAAATAACCAGTCAATAAACTGTACAAAACTGAATAAAGAACCAGTCAATAAACTGTACAAAACTCAATAAAGAACTAGTCAATAAACTGTACAAAACTCAATAAAGAACCAGTCAATAAACTGTACAAAACTAAATAAAGAAACAGTCAATAAACTGTACAAAACTATATACAGAAACAGTTAATAAAGAACCAGTCAATAAACTGTACAAAACTCAATAAAGAACCTGTCAATAAATTGTGCACAAACTCAATAAAGAAACAGTCAATAAACTGTACAAAACTCAATAAAGAACCAGTCAATAAACTGTACAAATCTCAATAAAGAGCCAGTCAATAAACTCTACAAAACTAAATAAAGAAACAGTCAATAAACTGTACAAAACTCTATAAAGAACCACTTAATAAACTGTACAAAACTCAATAAAGAACCAGTCAATAAACTGTACAAAACTAAATAAAGAAACAGTCAATAAACTGTACAAAACTCAATAAAGAACCAGTCAATAAACTGTACAAAACTCAATAAAGAACCAGTCAATAAACTGTACAAAACTCAACAAAGAACCAGTTAATAAACTGTTCAAAACTCAATAAAGAAGCAGTCAATAAACTGTACAAAACTCAATAAAGAACCAGTCAATAAACTGTACAAAACTAAATATAGAAACAGTCAATAAACTGTACAAAACTATATACAGAAACAGTTAATAAAGAACCATTCAATAAACTGTACAAAATTCAATAAAAAACCAGTCAATAAATTGTGCACAAACTCAAAAAAGATACAGTCAATAAGATGTACAAAACTCAATTAAGAACAGCCAGTAAATTGTACAAAAACTCAATAAAGAACCAGTCAATAAACTGTACAAAACTAAATAAAGAAACAGTCAATAAACTGTACAAAACGTCATAAAGAACCAGTCAATAAACTGTACAAAACTCAAAAAAGAACCAGTCAATAACTGTACAAAACTCAATAAAGAACCAGTCAATAAACTTTACAAAAGTGAATAAAGAACCAGTCAATAATCTGTACAAAACTCAATAAAGAACCAGTCAATAAACTGCACAAAACTCAAAAAAGAACCAGTCACTAAACTGCCCAAAACTAAATAAAGATCCAGTCAATAAACTGTACAAAACTCAATAAAGAACCAGTCAATAAACTGTACAAAACTCAATAAAGAACCAGTCAATAAACTGAACAAAACTAAATAAACAAACAGTCAATAAACTGTAAAAAACTCAATAAAGAAACAGTCAATAAACTGTACAAAGATAAATAAAGAAACAGTCAATAAACTGTACAAAACTCAATAAAGAACCAGTCAATAAACTGTACAAAACTCAATAAAGAACCAGTCAATAAACTGTACAAAACTAAATAAAGAACCAGTCAATAAACTATACAAAACTCAATAAAGAACCAGTCAATAAATTGTACACAAACTAAATAAAGAAACAGTCAATAAACTGTACAAAACTCAATAAAGAACCAGTTATTAAACTGTACAAAACTCAATAAAGAACCAGTCAATAAACTGTACAAAACTAAATAAAGAAACAGTCAATAAACTGTACAAAACTCAATAAAGAACAGTCAATAAATTGTACACAAACTCAATAAAGAACCAGTCAATAAACTGTACAAAACTAAATAAAGAAACAGTCAATAAACTGTACAAAACTGCATAAAGAACCAGTCAATAAACTGTACAAAACTCAAAAAAGAACCAGTCAATAACTGTAAAATACTCAATAAAGAACCAGTCAATAAACTGTACAAAAGTGAATAAAGAACCAGTCAATAAACTGTACAAAACTCAATAAAGAACCAGGCAACAAACTGTACAAAACTCAATAAAGAACCAGTCAATAAACTGTACAAAACTCAATAAAGAACCAGTTAATAAACTGTACAAAACTCAATAAAGAACCAGTCAATAAACTGTACAAAACTAAATAAAGAAACAGTCAATAAACTGTACAAAACTCAATAAATAACCAGTCAATAAACTGTACAAAACTGAATAAAGAACCAGTCAATAAACTGTACAAAACTCAATAAAGAACTAGTCAATAAACTGTACAAAACTCAATAAAGAACCAGTCAATAAACTGTACAAAACTAAATAAAGAAACAGTCAATAAACTGTACAAAACTATATACAGAAACAGTTAATAAAGAACCAGTCAATAAACTGTACAAAACTCAATAAAGAACCTGTCAATAAATTGTGCACAAACTCAATAAAGAAACAGTCAATAAACTGTACAAAACTCAATAAAGAACCAGTCAATAAACTGTACAAATCTCAATAAAGAGCCAGTCAATAAACTCTACAAAACTAAATAAAGAAACAGTCAATAAACTGTACAAAACTCTATAAAGAACCACTTAATAAACTGTACAAAACTCAATAAAGAACCAGTCAATAAACTGTACAAAACTAAATAAAGAAACAGTCAATAAACTGTACAAAACTCAATAAAGAACCAGTCAATAAACTGTACAAAACTCAATAAAGAACCAGTCAATAAACTGTACAAAACTCAACAAAGAACCAGTTAATAAACTGTTCAAAACTCAATAAAGAAGCAGTCAATAAACTGTACAAAACTCAATAAAGAACCAGTCAATAAACTGTACAAAACTAAATATAGAAACAGTCAATAAACTGTACAAAACTATATACAGAAACAGTTAATAAAGAACCATTCAATAAACTGTACAAAATTCAATAAAAAACCAGTCAATAAATTGTGCACAAACTCAAAAAAGATACAGTCAATAAGATGTACAAAACTCAATTAAGAACAGCCAGTAAATTGTACAAAAACTCAATAAAGAACCAGTCAATAAACTGTACAAAACTAAATAAAGAAACAGTCAATAAACTGTACAAAACGTCATAAAGAACCAGTCAATAAACTGTACAAAACTCAAAAAAGAACCAGTCAATAACTGTACAAAACTCAATAAAGAACCAGTCAATAAACTGTACAAAAGTGAATAAAGAACCAGTCAATAATCTGTACAAAACTCAATAAAGAACCAGTCAATAAACTGCACAAAACTCAAAAAAGAACCAGTCACTAAACTGCCCAAAACTAAATAAAGAACCAGTCAATAAACTGTACAAAACTCAATAAAGAACCAGTCAATAAACTGTACAAAACTCAATAAAGAACCAGTCAATAAACTGAACAAAACTAAATAAACAAACAGTCAATAAACTGTAAAAAACTCAATAAAGAAACAGTCAATAAACTGTACAAAGATAAATAAAGAAACAGTCAATAAACTGTACAAAACTCAATAAAGAACCAGTCAATAAACTGTACAAAACTCAATAAAGAACCAGTCAATAAACTGTACAAAACTAAATAAAGAACCAGTCAATAAACTATACAAAACTCAATAAAGAACCAGTCAATAAATTGTACACAAACTAAATAAAGAAACAGTCAATAAACTGTACAAAACTCAATAAAGAACCAGTTATTAAACTGTACAAAACTCAATAAAGAACCAGTCAATTAACTGTACAAAACTAAATAAAGAAACAGTCAATAAACTGTACAAAACTCAATAAAGAACCAGTCAATAAAGTGTACAAAACTGAATTTAAAACCAGTCAATAAACTGTACAAAACTCAATAAAGAACCAGTCAATAAACTGTACAAAACTCAATAAAGAACCAGTTAATAAACTGTACAAAACTCAATAAAGAACCAGTCAATAAATTGTACAAAACTAAATAAAGAAACTGTCAATAAACTGTACAAAACTCAATAAAGAACCAGTCAATAAACTGTAAAAAACTGAATAACGAACCAGTCAATAAACTGTACAAAACTCAATAAAGAACCAGTCAATAAACTGTACAAAACTGAATAACGAACCAGTCAATAAACTGTACAAAACTAAATAAAGAAACAGTCAATAAACTGTACAAAACTATATACAGAAACAGTTAATAAAGAACCAGTCAATAAACTGTACAAAACTCAATAAAGAACCAGTCAATAAATTGTGCACAAACTCAATAAAGAAACAGTCAATAAACTGTACAAAACTCAATAAAGAACCAGTCAATAAACTGTACAAGACTAAATAAAGAACCAGTCAATAAACTATACAAAACTCAATAAAGAACCAGTCAATAAATTGTACACAAACTAAATAAAGAAACAGTCAATAAACTGTACAAAACTCAATAAAGAACCAGTCAATAAACTGTACAAAACTCAATAAAGAACCAGTTAATAAACTGTACAAAACTCAATAAAGAACCAGTCAATAAATTGTACAAAACTAAATAAAGAAACTGTCAATAAACTGTACAAAACTCAATAAAGAACCAGTCAATAAACTGTACAAAGCTGAATAACGAACCAGTCAATAAACTGTACAAAACTCAATAAAGAACCAGTCAATAAACTGTACAAAACTGAATAACCAACCAGTCAATAAACTGTACAAAACTAAATAAAGAAACAGTCAATAAACTGTACAAAACTATATACAGAAACAGTTAATAAAGAACCAGTCAATAAACTGTACAAAACTCAATAAAGAACCAGTCAATAAATTGTGGACAAACTCAATAAAGAAACAGTCAATAAACTGTACAAAACTCAATAAAGAACCAGTCAATAAACTGTACAAAACTCATTAAAGAGCCAGTCAATAAACTATACAAAACTAAATAAAGAAACAGTCAATTAACTGAACAAAACTAAAAAAATAAACAGTCAATAAACTGTACAAAACTAAATAAACAACCAGTCAATCAATTGTACACAAACTAAATAAAGAAACAGTCAATAAACTGTACAAAACTCAATAAAGAACCAGTTAATAAACTGTACAAAACTCAATAAAGAACTAGTCAATAAACTGTACACAACTCAATAAAGAAGCAGTCAGTAAACTGTATAAAACTGAATAAAGAACCAGTCAATAAACTGTACAAAACTCAATAAAGAACCAGCCAGTAAACTGTACAAAACTGAATAAAGAACCAGTCAATAAACTGTACAAAACTCAATAAAGAACCAGTCAATAAACTGTACAAAACTCAGTAAAGAAACAGTTAATAAACTGTACAAAACTCAATAAAGAAGCAGTCAATAAACTGTACAAAACTCAATAAACCAGTCAATAAACTGTACAAAACTAAATAAAGAAACAGTCAATAAACTGTACAAAACTATATACAGAAACAGTTAATAAAGAACCAGTCAATAAACTGTACAAAATTCAATAAAGAACCAGTCAATAAATTGTGCACAAACTCAAAATAGAAGAAACAGTTAATAAACTGTACAAAACTCAATAAAGAAGCAGTCAATAAACTGTACAAAACTCAATAAAGAACCAGTCAATAAACTGTACAAAACTAAATAAAGAAACAGTCAATAAACTGTACAAAACTGCATAAAGAACCAGTCAATAAACTGTACAAAACTCAAAAAAGAACCAGTCAATAACTGTAAAATACTCAATAAAGAACCAGTCAATAAACTGTACAAAAGTGAATAAAGAACCAGTCAATAAACTGTACAAAACTCAATAAAGAACCAGGCAACAAACTGTACAAAACTCAATAAAGAACCAGTCAATAAACTGTACAAAACTCAATAAAGAACCAGTTAATAAACTGTACAAAACTCAATAAAGAACCAGTCAATAAACTGTACAAAACTAAATAAAGAAACAGTCAATAAACTGTACAAAACTCAATAAATAACCAGTCAATAAACTGTACAAAACTGAATAAAGAACCAGTCAATAAACTGTACAAAACTCAATAAAGAACTAGTCAATAAACTGTACAAAACTCAATAAAGAACCAGTCAATAAACTGTACAAAACTAAATAAAGAACCAGTCAATAAACTATACAAAACTCAATAAAGAACCAGTCAATAAATTGTACACAAACTAAATAAAGAAACAGTCAATAAACTGTACAAAACTCAATAAAGAACCAGTTATTAAACTGTACAAAACTCAATAAAGAACCAGTCAATTAACTGTACAAAACTAAATAAAGAAACAGTCAATAAACTGTACAAAACTCAATAAAGAACAGTCAATAAATTGTACACAAACTCAATAAAGAACCAGTCAATAAACTGTACAAAACTAAATAAAGAACCAGTCAATAAACTGTACAAAACTGCATAAAGAACCAGTCAATAAACTGTACAAAACTCAAAAAAGAACCAGTCAATAACTGTAAAATACTCAATAAAGAACCAGTCAATAAACTGTACAAAAGTGAATAAAGAACCAGTCAATAAACTGTACAAAACTCAATAAAGAACCAGGCAACAAACTGTACAAAACTCAATAAAGAACCAGTCAATAAACTGTACAAAACTCAATAAAGAACCAGTTAATAAACTGTACAAAACTCAATAAAGAACCAGTCAATAAACTGTACAAAACTAAATAAAGAAACAGTCAATAAACTGTACAAAACTCAATAAATAACCAGTCAATAAACTGTACAAAACTGAATAAAGAACCAGTCAATAAACTGTACAAAACTCAATAAAGAACTAGTCAATAAACTGTACAAAACTCAATAAAGAACCAGTCAATAAACTGTACAAAACTAAATAAAGAAACAGTCAATAAACTGTACAAAACTATATACAGAAACAGTTAATAAAGAACCAGTCAATAAACTGTACAAAACTCAATAAAGAACCTGTCAATAAATTGTGCACAAACTCAATAAAGAAACAGTCAATAAACTGTACAAAACTCAATAAAGAACCAGTCAATAAACTGTACAAATCTCAATAAAGAGCCAGTCAATAAACTCTACAAAACTAAATAAAGAAACAGTCAATAAACTGTACAAAACTCTATAAAGAACCACTTAATAAACTGTACAAAACTCAATAAAGAACCAGTCAATAAACTGTACAAAACTAAATAAAGAAACAGTCAATAAACTGTACAAAACTCAATAAAGAACCAGTCAATAAACTGTACAAAACTCAATAAAGAACCAGTCAATAAACTGTACAAAACTCAACAAAGAACCAGTTAATAAACTGTTCAAAACTCAATAAAGAAGCAGTAAATAAACTGTACAAAACTCAATAAAGAACCAGTCAATAAACTGTACAAAAATAAATATAGAAACAGTCAATAAACTGTACAAAACTATATACAGAAACAGTTAATAAAGAACCATTCAATAAACTGTACAAAATTCAATAAAAAACCAGTCAATAAATTGTGCACAAACTCAAAAAAGATACAGTCAATAAGATGTACAAAACTCAATTAAGAACAGCCAGTAAATTGTACAAAAACTCAATAAAGAACCAGTCAATAAACTGTACAAAACTAAATAAAGAAACAGTCAATAAACTGTACAAAACGTCATAAAGAACCAGTCAATAAACTGTACAAAACTCAAAAAAGAACCAGTCAATAACTGTACAAAACTCAATAAAGAACCAGTCAATAAACTGTACAAAAGTGAATAAAGAACCAGTCAATAATCTGTACAAAACTCAATAAAGAACCAGTCAATAAACTGCACAAAACTCAAAAAAGAACCAGTCACTAAACTGCCCAAAACTAAATAAAGAACCAGTCAATAAACTGTACAAAACTCAATAAAGAACCAGTCAATAAACTGTACAAAACTCAATAAAGAACCAGTCAATAAACTGAACAAAACTAAATAAACAAACAGTCAATAAACTGTAAAAAACTCAATAAAGAAACAGTCAATAAACTGTACAAAGATAAATAAAGAAACAGTCAATAAACTGTACAAAACTCAATAAAGAACCAGTCAATAAACTGTACAAAACTCAATAAAGAACCAGTCAATAAACTGTACAAAACTAAATAAAGAACCAGTCAATAAACTATACAAAACTCAATAAAGAACCAGTCAATAAATTGTACACAAACTAAATAAAGAAACAGTCAATAAACTGTACAAAACTCAATAAAGAACCAGTTATTAAACTGTACAAAACTCAATAAAGAACCAGTCAATTAACTGTACAAAACTAAATAAAGAAACAGTCAATAAACTGTACAAAACTCAATAAAGAACCAGTCAATAAAGTGTACAAAACTGAATTTAAAACCAGTCAATAAACTGTACAAAACTCAATAAAGAACCAGTCAATAAACTGTACAAAACTCAATAAAGAACCAGTTAATAAACTGTACAAAACTCAATAAAGAACCAGTCAATAAATTGTACAAAACTAAATAAAGAAACTGTCAATAAACTGTACAAAACTCAATAAAGAACCAGTCAATAAACTGTAAAAAACTGAATAACGAACCAGTCAATAAACTGTACAAAACTCAATAAAGAACCAGTCAATAAACTGTACAAAACTGAATAACGAACCAGTCAATAAACTGTACAAAACTAAATAAAGAAACAGTCAATAAACTGTACAAAACTATATACAGAAACAGTTAATAAAGAACCAGTCAATAAACTGTACAAAACTCAATAAAGAACCAGTCAATAAATTGTGCACAAACTCAATAAAGAAACAGTCAATAAACTGTACAAAACTCAATAAAGAACCAGTCAATAAACTGTACAAAACTCATTAATGAGCCAGTCAATAAACTCTACAAAACTAAATAAAGAAACAGTCAATAAACTGAACAAAACTAAATAAACAAACAGTCAATAAACTGTACAAAACTAAATAAACAACCAGTCAATAAATTGTACACAAACTAAAAAAAGAAACAGTCAATAAAACTGTACAAAACTCAATAAAGAACCAGTTAATAAACTGTACAAAACTCAATAAAGAACCAGTCAATAAATTGTACAAAACTAAATAAAGAAACTGTCAATAAACTGTACAAAACTCAATAAAGAACCAGTCAATAAACTGTACAAAACTGAATAACGAACCAGTCAATAAACTGTACAAAACTCAATAAAGAACCAGTCAATAAACTGTACAAAACTGAATAACGAACCAGTCAATAAACTGTACAAAACTAAATAAAGAAACAGTCAATAAACTGTACAAAACTATATACAGAAACAGTTAATAAAGAACCAGTCAATAAACTGTACAAAACTCAATAAAGAACCAGTCAATAAATTGTGGACAAACTCAATAAAGAAACAGTCAATAAACTGTACAAAACTAAATAAAGAAACAGTCAATAAACTGTACAAAACTGCATAAAGAACCAGTCAATAAACTGTACAAAACTCAAAAAAGAACCAGTCAATAACTGTAAAATACTCAATAAAGAACCAGTCAATAAACTGTACAAATGTGAATAAAGAACCAGTCAATAAACTGTACAAAACTCAATAAAGAACCAGGCAACAAACTGTACAAAACTCAATAAAGAACCAGTCAATAAACTGTACAAAACTCAATAAAGAACCAGTTAATAAACTGTACAAAACTCAATAAAGAACCAGTCAATAAACTGTACAAAACTAAATAAAGAAACAGTCAATAAACTGTACAAAACTCAATAAATAACCAGTCAATAAACTGTACAAAACTGAATAAAGAACCAGTCAATAAACTGTACAAAACTCAATAAAGAACTAGTCAATAAACTGTACAAAACTCAATAAAGAACCAGTCAATAAACTGTACAAAACTAAATAAAGAAACAGTCAATAAACTGTACAAAACTATATACAGAAACAGTTAATAAAGAACCAGTCAATAAACTGTACAAAACTCAATAAAGAACCTGTCAATAAATTGTGCACAAACTCAATAAAGAAACAGTCAATAAACTGTACAAAACTCAATAAAGAACCAGTCAATAAACTGTACAAATCTCAATAAAGAGCCAGTCAATAAACTCTACAAAACTAAATAAAGAAACAGTCAATAAACTGTACAAAACTCTATAAAGAACCACTTAATAAACTGTACAAAACTCAATAAAGAACCAGTCAATAAACTGTACAAAACTAAATAAAGAAACAGTCAATAAACTGTACAAAACTCAATAAAGAACCAGTCAATAAACTGTACAAAACTCAATAAAGAACCAGTCAATAAACTGTACAAAACTCAATAAAGAACCAGTCAATAAACTGTACAAAACTAAATATAGAAACAGTCAATAAACTGTACAAAACTATATACAGAAACAGTTAATAAGGAACCATTCAATAAACTGTACAAAATTCAATAAAAAACCAGTCAATAAATTGTGCACAAACTCAAAAAAGATACAGTCAATAAGATGTACAAAACTCAATTAAGAACAGCCAGTAAATTGTACAAAAACTCAATAAAGAACCAGTCAATAAACTGTACAAAACTAAATAAAGAAACAGTCAATAAACTGTACAAAACGTCATAAAGAACCAGTCAATAAACTGTACAAAACTCAAAAAAGAACCAGTCAATAACTGTACAAAACTCAATAAAGAACCAGTCAATAAACTGTACAAAAGTGAATAAAGAACCAGTCAATAATCTGTACAAAACTCAATAAAGAACCAGTCAATAAACTGCACAAAACTCAAAAAAGAACCAGTCACTAAACTGCCCAAAACTAAATAAAGAACCAGTCAATAAACTGTACAAAACTCAATAAAGAACCAGTCAATAAACTGTACAAAACTCAATAAAGAACCAGTCAATAAACTGAACAAAACTAAATAAACAAACAGTCAATAAACTGTAAAAAACTCAATAAAGAAACAGTCAATAAACTGTACAAAGATAAATAAAGAAACAGTCAATAAACTGTACAAAACTCAATAAAGAACCAGTCAATAAACTGTACAAAACTCAATAAAGAACCAGTCAATAAACTGTACAAAACTAAATAAAGAACCAGTCAATAAACTATACAAAACTCAATAAAGAACCAGTCAATAAATTGTACACAAACTAAATAAAGAAACAGTCAATAAACTGTACAAAACTCAATAAAGAACCAGTTATTAAACTGTACAAAACTCAATAAAGAACCAGTAAATAAAGTGTACAAAACTGAATTTAAAACCAGTCAATAAACTGTACAAAACTCAATAAAGAACCAGTCAATAAACTGTACAAAACTCAATAAAGAACCAGTTAATAAACTGTACAAAACTCAATAAAGAACCAGTCAATAAATTGTACAAAACTAAATAAAGAAACTGTCAATAAACTGTACAAAACTCAATAAAGAACCAGTCAATAAACTGTAAAAAACTGAATAACGAACCAGTCAATAAACTGTACAAAACTCAATAAAGAACCAGTCAATAAACTGTACAAAACTGAATAACGAACCAGTCAATAAACTGTACAAAACTAAATAAAGAAACAGTCAATAAACTGTACAAAACTATATACAGAAACAGTTAATAAAGAACCAGTCAATAAACTGTACAAAACTCAATAAAGAACCAGTCAATAAATTGTGCACAAACTCAATAAAGAAACAGTCAATAAACTGTAC
The DNA here is from genome assembly GCA_944474755.1 of Limnoperna fortunei. NCBI lineage: Eukaryota > Metazoa > Mollusca > Bivalvia > Mytilida > Modiolidae > Limnoperna > Limnoperna fortunei. The sequence continues at coordinate 21,988,279 of OX104118.1, read as the reverse complement.
AAAACTCAATAAAGAACCAGTCAATAAACTGTACAAAACTCATTAATGAGCCAGTCAATAAACTCTACAAAACTAAATAAAGAAACAGTCAATAAACTGAACAAAACTAAATAAACAAACAGTCAATAAACTGTACAAAACTAAATAAACAACCAGTCAATAAATTGTACACAAACTAAAAAAAGAAACAGTCAATAAAACTGTACAAAACTCAATAAAGAACCAGTTAATAAACTGTACAAAACTCAATAAAGAACCAGTCAATAAATTGTACAAAACTAAATAAAGAAACTGTCAATAAACTGTACAAAACTCAATAAAGAACCAGTCAATAAACTGTACAAAACTGAATAACGAACCAGTCAATAAACTGTACAAAACTCAATAAAGAACCAGTCAATAAACTGTACAAAACTGAATAACGAACCAGTCAATAAACTGTACAAAACTAAATAAAGAAACAGTCAATAAACTGTACAAAACTATATACAGAAACAGTTAATAAAGAACCAGTCAATAAACTGTACAAAACTCAATAAAGAACCAGTCAATAAATTGTGGACAAACTCAATAAAGAAACAGTCAATAAACTGTACAAAACTCAATAAAGAACCAGTCAATAAACTGTACAAAACTCATTAAAGAGCCAGTCAATAAACTCTACAAAACTAAATAAAGAAACAGTCAATAAACTGAACAAAACTAAAAAAACAAACAGTCAATAAACTTTACAAAACTAAATAAACAACCAGTCAATCAATTGTACACAAACTAAATAAAGAAACAGTCAATAAACTGTACAAAACTCAATAAAGAACCAGTTAATAAACTGTACAAAACTCAATAAAGAACCAGTCAATAAACTGTACACAACTCAATAAAGAACCAGTCAGTAAACTGTATAAAACTGAATAAAGAACCAGTCAATAAACTGTACAAAACTCAATAAAGAACCAGTCAGTAAACTGTACAAAACTGAATAAAGAACCAGTCAATAAACTGTACAAAACTCAATAAAGAACCAGTCAATAAACTGTACAAAACTAAGTAAAGAAACAGTTAATAAACTGTACAAAACTCAATAAAGAAGCAGTCAATAAACTGTACAAAACTCAATAAACAACCAGTCAATAAACTGTACAAAACTAAATAAAGAAACAGTCAATAAACTGTACAAAACTATATACAGAAACAGTTAATAAAGAACCAGTCAATAAACTGTACAAAATTCAATAAAGAACCAGTCAATAAATTGTGCACAAACTCAAAATAGATACAGTCAATAAACTGTACAAAACTCAATAAAGAACAGTCAATAAATTTTACACAAACTCAATAAAGAACCAGTCAATAAACTGTACAAAACTAAATAAAGAAACAGTCAATAAACTGTACAAAACTGCATAAAAAACAAGTCAATAAACTGTACAAAACTCAAAAAATAACCAGTCAATAACTGTAAAAAACTCAATAAAGAACCAGTCAATAAACTGTACAAAAGTGAATAAAGAACCAGTCAATAAACTGTACAAAACTCAATAAAGAACCAGGCAAAAAACTGTACAAAACTCAATAAAGAACCAGTCAATAAACTGTACAAAACTCAATAAAGAACCAGTTAATAAACTGTACAAAACTCAATAAAGAACCAGTCAATAAACTGTACAAAACTAAATAAACAAACAGTCAATAAACTGTACAAAACTCAATAAATAACCAGTCAATAAACTGTACAAAACTGAATAAAGAACCAGTCAATAAACTGTACAAAACTCAATAAAGAACTAGTCAATAAACTGTACAAAACTCAATAAAGAACCAGTCAATAAACTGTACAAAACTAAATAAAGAAACAGTCAATAAACTGTACAAAACTATATACAGAAACAGTTAATAAAGAACCAGATAATAAACTGTACAAAACTCAATAAAGAACCTGTCAATAAATTGTGCACAAACTCAATAAAGAAACAGTCAATAAACTGTACAAAACTCAATAAAGAACCAGTCAATAAACTGTACAAATCTCAATAAAGAGCCAGTCAATAAACTCTACAAAACTAAATAAAGAAACAGTCAATAAACTGTACAAAACTCTATAAAGAACCACTTAATAAACTGTACAAAACTCAATAAAGAACCAGTCAATAAACTGTACAAAACTAAATAAAGAAACAGTCAATAAACTGTACAAAACTCAATAAAGAACCAGTCAATAAACTGTACAAAACTCAATAAAGAACCAGTCAATAAACTGTACAAAACTCAATAAAGAACCAGTCAATAAAGTGTACAAAACTGAATTTAAAACCAGTCAATAAACTGTACAAAACTCAATAAAGAACCAGTCAATAAACTGTACAAAACTCAATAAAGAACCAGTTAATAAACTGTACAAAACTCAATAAAGAACCAGTCAATAAATTGTACAAAACTAAATAAAGAAACTGTCAATAAACTGTACAAAACTCAATAAAGAACCAGTCAATAAACTGTAAAAAACTGAATAACGAACCAGTAAATAAACTGTACAAAACTCAATAAAGAACCAGTCAATAAACTGTACAAAACTGAATAACGAACCAGTCAATAAACTGTACAAAACTAAATAACGAAACAGTCAATAAACTGTACAAAACTATATACAGAAACAGTTAATAAAGAACCAGTCAATAAACTGTACAAAACTTAATAAAGAACCAGTCAATAAATTGTGCACAAACTCAATAAAGAAACAGTCAATAAACTGTACAAAACTCAATAAAGAACCAGTCAATAAACTGTACAAAACTCATTAATGAGCCAGTCAATAAACTCTACAAAACTAAATAAAGAAACAGTCAATAAACTGAACAAAACTAAATAAACAAACAGTCAATAAACTGTACAAAACTAAATAAACAACCAGTCAATAAATTGTACACAAACTAAAAAAAGAAACAGTCAATAAAACTGTACAAAACTCAATAAAGAACCAGTTAATAAACTGTACAAAACTCAATAAAGAACCAGTCAATAAATTGTACAAAACTAAATAAAGAAACTGTCAATAAACTGTACAAAACTCAATAAAGAACCAGTCAATAAACTGTACAAAACTGAATAACGAACCAGTCAATAAACTGTACAAAACTCAATAAAGAACCAGTCAATAAACTGTACAAAACTGAATAACGAACCAGTCAATAAACTGTACAAAACTAAATAAAGAAACAGTCAATAAACTGTACAAAACTATATACAGAAACAGTTAATAAAGAACCAGTCAATAAACTGTACAAAACTCAATAAAGAACCAGTCAATAAATTGTGGACAAACTCAATAAAGAAACAGTCAATAAACTGTACAAAACTCAATAAAGAACCAGTCAATAAACTGTACAAAACTCATTAAAGAGCCAGTCAATAAACTCTACAAAACTAAATAAAGAAACAGTCAATAAACTGAACAAAACTAAAAAAACAAACAGTCAATAAACTTTACAAAACTAAATAAACAACCAGTCAATCAATTGTACACAAACTAAATAAAGAAACAGTCAATAAACTGTACAAAACTCAATAAAGAACCAGTTAATAAACTGTACAAAACTCAATAAAGAACCAGTCAATAAACTGTACACAACTCAATAAAGAACCAGTCAGTAAACTGTATAAAACTGAATAAAGAACCAGTCAATAAACTGTACAAAACTCAATAAAGAACCAGTCAGTAAACTGTACAAAACTGAATAAAGAACCAGTCAATAAACTGTACAAAACTCAATAAAGAACCAGTCAATAAACTGTACAAAACTAAGTAAAGAAACAGTTAATAAACTGTACAAAACTCAATAAAGAAGCAGTCAATAAACTGTACAAAACTCAATAAACAACCAGTCAATAAACTGTACAAAACTAAATAAAGAAACAGTCAATAAACTGTACAAAACTATATACAGAAACAGTTAATAAAGAACCAGTCAATAAACTGTACAAAATTCAATAAAGAACCAGTCAATAAATTGTGCACAAACTCAAAATAGATACAGTCAATAAACTGTACAAAACTCAATAAAGAACAGTCAATAAATTGTACACAAACTCAATAAAGAACCAGTCAATAAACTGTACAAAACTAAATAAAGAAACAGTCAATAAACTGTACAAAACTGCATAAAAAACAAGTCAATAAACTGTACAAAACTCAAAAAAGAACCAGTCAATAACTGTAAAAAACTCAATAAAGAACCAGTCAATAAACTGTACAAAAGTGAATAAAGAACCAGTCAATAAACTGTACAAAACTCAATAAAGAACCAGGCAACAAACTGTACAAAACTCAATAAAGAACCAGTCAATAAACTGAACAAAACTCAATAAAGAACCAGTTAATAAACTGTACAGAACTCAATAAAGAACCAGTCAATAAACTGTACAAAACTAAATAAACAAACAGTCAATAAACTGTACAAAACTCAATAAATAACCAGTCAATAAACTGTACAAAACTGAATAAAGAACCAGTCAATAAACTGTACAAAACTCAATAAAGAACTAGTCAATAAACTGTACAAAACTCAATAAAGAACCAGTCAATAAACTGTACAAAACTAAATAAAGAAACAGTCAATAAACTGTACAAAACTATATACAGAAACAGTTAATAAAGAACCAGATAATAAACTGTACAAAACTCAATAAAGAACCTGTCAATAAATTGTGCACAAACTCAATAAAGAAACAGTCAATAAACTGTACAAAACTCAATAAAGAACCAGTCAATAAACTGTACAAATCTCAATAAAGAGCCAGTCAATAAACTCTACAAAACTAAATAAAGAAACAGTCAATAAACTGTACAAAACTCTATAAAGAACCACTTAATAAACTGTACAAAACTCAATAAAGAACCAGTCAATAAACTGTACAAAACTAAATAAAGAAACAGTCAATAAACTGTACAAAACTCAATAAAGAACCAGTCAATAAACTGTACAAAACTCAATAAAGAACCAGTCAATAAACTGTACAAAACTCAATAAACAACCAGTCAATAAATTGTGGACAAACTCAATAAAGAAACAGTCAATAAACTGTACAAAACTCAATAAAGAACCAGTCAATAAACTGTACAAAACTCATTAAAGAGCCAGTCAATAAACTCTACAAAACTCAATAAAGAACCAGTCAATAAACTGTACAAAACTAAAAAAACAAACAGTCAATAAACTGTACAAAACTAAATAAACAACCAGTCAATCAATTGTACACAAACTAAATAAAGAAACAGTCAATAAACTGTACAAAACTCAATAAAGAACCAGTTAATAAACTGTACAAAACTCAATAAAGAACCAGTCAATAAACTGTACACAACTCAATAAAGAACCAGTCAGTAAACTGTATAAAACTGAATAAAGAACCAGTCAATAAACTGTACAAAACTCAATAAAGAACCAGTCAGTAAACTGTACAAAACTGAATAAAGAACCAGTCAATAAACTGTACAAAACTCAATAAAGAACCAGTCAATAAACTGTACAAAACTAAGTAAAGAAACAGTTAATAAACTGTACAAAACTCAATAAAGAAGCAGTCAATAAACTGTACAAAACTCAATAAACAACCAGTCAATAAACTGTACAAAACTAAATAAAGAAACAGTCAATAAACTGTACAAAACTATATACAGAAACAGTTAATAAAGAACCAGTCAATAAACTGTACAAAATTCAATAAAAAACCAGTCAATAAATTGTGCACAAACTCAAAATAGATACAGTCAATAAACTGTACAAAACTCAATAAAGAACAGTCAATAAATTGTACACAAACTCAATAAAGAACCAGTCAATAAACTGTACAAAACTAAATAAAGAAACAGTCAATAAACTGTACAAAACTGCATAAAAAACCAGTCAATAAACTGTACAAAACTCAAAAAAGAACCAGTCAATAACTGTAAAAAACTCAATAAAGAACCAGTCAATAAACTGTACAAAAGTGAATAAAGAACCAGTCAATAAACTGTACAAAACTCAATAAAGAACCAGGCAACAAACTGTACAAAACTCAATAAAGAACCAGTCAATAAATTGTACAAAACTCAATAAAGAACCAGTCAATAAACTGTACAAAACTCAATAAAGAACCAGTCAATAAACTGTACAAAACTAAATAAACAAACAGTCAATAAACTGTACAAAACTCAATAAATAACCAGTCAATAAACTGTACAAAACTGAATAAAGAACCAGTCAATAAACTGTACAAAACTCAATAAAGAACTAGTCAATAAACTGTACAAAACTCAATAAAGAACCAGTCAATAAACTGTACAAAACTAAATAAAGAAACAGTCAATAAACTGTACAAAACTATATACAGAAACAGTTAATAAAGAACCAGTTAATAAACTGTACAAAACTCAATAAAGAACCTGTCAATAAATTGTGCACAAACTCAATAAAGAAACAGTCAATAAACTGTACAAAACTCAATAAAGAACCAGTCAATAAACTGTACAAATCTCAATAAAGAGCCAGTCAATAAACTCTACAAAACTAAATAAAGAAACAGTCAATAAACTGTACAAAACTCTATAAAGAAACACTTAATAAACTGTACAAAACTCAATAAAGAACCAGTCAATAAACTGTACAAAACTAAATAAAGAAACAGTCAATAAACTGTACAAAACTCAATAAAGAACCAGTCAATAAACTGTACAAAACTCAATAAAGAACCAGTCAATAAACTGTACAAAACTCAACAAAGAACCAGTTAATAAACTGTTCAAAACTCAATAAAGAAGCAGTAAATAAACTGTACAAAACTCAATAAAGAACCAGTCAATAAACTGTACAAAACTAAATATAGAAACAGTCAATAAACTGTACAAAACTATATACAGAAACAGTTAATAAAGAACCATTCAATAAACTGTACAAAATTCAATAAAAAACCAGTCAATAAATTGTGCACAAACTCAAAAAAGATACAGTCAATAAGATGTACAAAACTCAATTAAGAACAGCCAATAAATTGTACACAAACTCAATAAAGAACCAGTCAATAAACTGTACAAAACTAAATAAAGAAACAGTCAATAAACTGTACAAAACGTCATAAAGAACCAGTCAATAAACTGTACAAAACTCAAAAAAGAACCAGTCAATAACTGTACAAAACTCAATAAAGAACCAGTCAATAAACTGTAAAAAAGTGAATAAAGAACCAGTCAATAATCTGTACAAAACTCAATAAAGAACCAGTCAATAAACTGCACAAAGCTCAAAAAAGAACCAGTCACTAAACTGCCCAAAACTAAATAAAGAACCAGTCAATAAACTGTACAAAACTCAATAAAGAACCAGTCAATAAACTGTACAAAACTCAATAAAGAACCAGTCAATAAACTGAACAAAACTAAATAAATAAACAGTCAATAAACTGTAAAAAACTCAATAAAGAAACAGTCAATAAACTGTACAAAGATAAATAAAGAAACAGTCAATAAACTGTACAAAACTCAATAAAGAACCAGTCAATAAACTGTACAAAACTCAATAAAGAACCAGTCAATAAACTGTACAAAACTAAATAAAGAACCAGTCAATAAACTATACAAAACTCAATTAAGAACCAGTCAATAAATTGTACACAAACTAAATAAAGAAACAGTCAATAAACTGTACAAAACTCAATAAAGAACCAGTTATTAAACTGTACAAAACTCAATAAAGAACCAGTCAATTAACTGTGCAAAACTAAATAAAGAAACAGTCAATAAACTGTACAAAACTCAATAAAGAACCAGTCAATAAAGTGTACAAAACTGAATTTAAAACCAGTCAATAAACTGTACAAAACTCAATAAAGAACCAGTCAATAAACTGTACAAAACTCAATAAAGAACCAGTTAATAAACTGTACAAAACTCAATAAAGAACCAGTCAATAAATTGTACAAAACTAAATAAAGAAACTGTCAATAAACTGTACAAAACTCAATAAAGAACCAGTCAATAAACTGTACAAAACTGAATAACGAACCAGTCAATAAACTGTACAAAACTCAATAAAGAACCAGTCAATAAACTGTACAAAACTGAATAACGAACCAGTCAATAAACTCTACAAAACTAAATAAAGAAACAGTCAATAAACTGTACAAAACTATATACAGAAACAGTTAATAAAGAACCAGTCAATAAACTGTACAAAACTCAATAAAGAACCAGTCAATAAATTGTGCACAAACTCAATAAAGAACCAGTCAATAAACTGTACAAAACTCAATAAAGAACCAGTCAATAAACTGTACAAAACTCATTAAAGAGCCAGTCAATAAACTCTACAAAACTAAATAAAGAAACAGTCAATAAACTGAACAAAACTAAATAAACAAACAGTCAATAAACTGTACAAAACTAAATAAACAACCAGTCAATAAATTGTACACAAACTAAAAAATGAAACAGTCAATAAAACTGTACAAAACTCAATAAAGAACCAGTTAATAAACTGTACAAAACTCAATAAAGAACCAGTCAATAAACTGTACACAACTCAATAAAGAACCAGTCAGTAAACTGTATAAAACTGAATAAAGAACCAGTCAATAAACTGTACAAAACTCAATAAAGAACCAGTCAGTAAACTGTACAAAACTGAATAAAGAACAAGTCAATAAACTGTACAAAACTCAATAAAGAACCAGTCAATAAACTGTACAAAACTCAGTAAAGAAACAGTTAATAAACTGTACAAAACTCAATAAAGAAGCAGTCAATAAACTGTACAAAACTCAATAAACAACCAGTCAATAAACTGTACAAAACTAAATAAAGAAACAGTCAATAAACTGTACAAAACTATATACAGAAACAGTTAATAAAGAACCAGTCAATAAACTGTACAAAATTCAATAAAGAACCAGTCAATAAATTGTGCACAAACTCAAAATAGATACAGTCAATAAACTGTACAAAGATAAATAAAGAACCAGTCAATAAACTGTACAAAACTCAATAAAGAACCAGTCAATAAACTGTACAAAACTCAATAAAGAACCAGTCAATAAAGTGTACAAAACTCAATAAAGAACCAGTTAATCAACTGTACAAAACTCAATAAAGAACCAGTCAATAAACTGTACAAAACTAAATAAAGAAACAGTCAATAAACTGTACAAAACTCAATAAAGAACTAGTCAATAAACTGTACAAAACTCAATAAAGAACCAGTCAATAAACTGTACAAAACTAAATAAAGAAACAGTCAATAAACTGTACAAAACTCAATAAAGAACCTGTCAATAAATTGTGCACAAACTCAATAAAGAAACAGTCAATAAACTGTACAAAACTCAATAAAGAACCAGTCAACAAACTGTACAAAACTCAATAAAGAGCCAGTCAATAAACTCTACAAAACTAAATAAAGAAACAGTCAATAAACTGTACAAAACTCTATAAAGAACCAGTTAATAAACTGTAGAAAACTCAATAAAGAACCAGTCAATAAACTGTACAAAACTAAATAAAGAAACAGTAAATAAACTGTACAAAACTAAATAAAGAACCAGTCAATAAATTGTACACAAACTAAATAAAGAAACAGTCAATAAACTGTACAAAACTCAATAAAGAACCAGTCAATAAACTGTACACAACTCAATAAAGAACCAGTCAGTAAACTGTATAAAACTGAATAAAGAACCAGTCAATAAACTGTACAAAACTCAATAAAGAACCAGTCAATAAACTGTACAAAACTGAATAACGAACCAGTCAATAAACTGTACAAAACTCAATAAAGAACCAGTCAATAAACTGTACAAAACTCAGTAAAGAAACAGTTAATAAACTGTACAAAACTCAATAAAGAAGCAGTCAATAAACTGTACAAAACTCAATAAACAACCAGTCAATAAACTGTACAAAACTAAATAAAGAAACAGTCAATAAACTGTACAAAACTATATACAGAAACAGTTAATAAAGAACCAGTCAATAAACTGTACAAAATTCAATAAAGAACCAGTCAATAAATTGTGCACAAACTCAAAATAGATACAGTCAATAAACTGTACAAAACTGAATAAAGAACAGTCAATAAATTGTACACAAACTCAATAAAGAACCAGTCAATAAACTGTACAAAACTAAATAAAGAAACAGTCAATAAACTGTACAAAACTGCATAAAGAACCAGTCAATAAACTGTACAAAACTCAAAAAAGAACCAGTCAATAACTGTAAAAAACTCAATAAAGAACCAGTCAATAAACTGTACAAAAGTGAATAAAGAACCAGTCAATAAACTGTACAAAACTCAATAAAGAACCAGGCAACAAACTGTACAAAACTCAATAAAGAACCAGTCAATAAACTGTACAAAACTCAATAAAGAACCAGTTAATAAACTGTACAAAACTCAATAAAGAACCAGTCAATAAACTGTACAAAACTAAATAAAGAAACAGTCAATAAACTGTACAAAACTCAATAAATAACCAGTCAATAAACTGTACAAAACTGAATAAAGAACCAGTCAATAAACTGTACAAAACTAAATAAAGAAACAGTCAATAAACTGTACAAAATTATATACAGAAACAGTTAATAAAGAACCAGTCAATAAACTGTACAAAACTCAATAAAGAACCTGTCAATAAATTGTGCACAAACTCAATAAAGAAACAGTCAATAAACTGTACAAAACTCAATAAAGAACCAGTCAATAAACTGTACAAATCTCAATAAAGAGCCAGTCAATAAACTCTACAAAACTAAATAAAGAAACAGTCAATAAACTGTACAAAACTCTATAAAGAACCACTTAATAAACTGTACAAAACTCAATAAAGAACCAGTCAATAAACTGTACAAAACTAAATAAAGAAACAGTCAATAAACTGTACAAAACTCAATAAAGAACCAGTCAATAAACTGTACAAAACTCAATAAAGAACCAGTCAATAAACTGTACAAAACTCAACAAAGAACCAGTTAATAAACTGTTCAAAACTCAATAAAGAAGCAGTCAATAAACTGTACAAAACTCAATAAAGAACCAGTCAATAAACTGTACAAAACTAAATATAGAAACAGTCAATAAACTGTACAAAACTATATACAGAAACAGTTAATAAAGAACCATTCAATAAACTGTACAAAATTCAATAAAAAACCAGTCAATAAATTGTGCACAAACTCAAAAAAGATACAGTCAATAAGATGTACAAAACTCAATTAAGAACAGCCAATAAATTGTACACAAACTCAATAAAGATCCAGTCAATAAACTGTACAAAACTAAATAAAGAAACAGTCAATAAACTGTACAAAACGTCATAAAGAACCAGTCAATAAACTGTACAAAACTCAAAAAAGAACCAGTCAATAACTGTACAAAACTCAATAAAGAACCAGTCAATAAACTGTACAAAAGTGAATAAAGAACCAGTCAATAATCTGTACAAAACTCAATAAAGAACCAGTCAATAAACTGCACAAAACTCAAAAAAGAACCAGTCACTAAACTGCCCAAAACTAAATAAAGAACCAGTCAATAAACTGTACAAAACTCAATAAAGAACCAGTCAATAAACTGTACAAAACTCAATAAAGAACCAGTCAATAAACTGAACAAAACTAAATAAACAAACAGTCAATAAACTGTAAAAAACTCAATAAAGAAACAGTCAATAAACTGTACAAAGATAAATAAAGAAACAGTCAATAAACTGTACAAAACTCAATAAAGAACCAGTCAATAAACTGTACAAAACTCAATAAAGAACCAGTCAATAAACTGTACAAAACTAAATAAAGAACCAGTCAATAAACTATACAAAACTCAATAAAGAACCAGTCAATAAATTGTACACAAACTAAATAAAGAAACAGTCAATAAACTGTACAAAACTCAATAAAGAACCAGTTATTAAACTGTACAAAACTCAATAAAGAACCAGTCAATTAACTGTGCAAAACTAAATAAAGAAACAGTCAATAAACTGTACAAAACTCAATAAAGAACCAGTCAATAAAGTGTACAAAACTGAATTTAAAACCAGTCAATAAACTGTACAAAACTCAATAAAGAACCAGTCAATAAACTGTACAAAACTCAATAAAGAACCAGTTAATAAACTGTACAAAACTCAATAAAGAACCAGTCAATAAATTGTACAAAACTAAATAAAGAAACTGTCAATAAACTGTACAAAACTCAATAAAGAACCAGTCAATAAACTGTACAAAACTGAATAACGAACCAGTCAATAAACTGTACAAAACTCAATAAAGAACCAGTCAATAAACTGTACAAAACTGAATAACGAACCAGTCAATAAACTGTACAAAACTAAATAAAGAAACAGTCAATAAACTGTACAAAACTATATACAGAAACAGTTAATAAAGAACCAGTCAATAAACTGTACAAAACTCAATAAAGAACCAGTTAATAAACTGTACAAAACTAAATAAAGAAACAGTCAATAAACTGAACAAAACTAAATAAACAAACAGTCAATAAACTGTACAAAACTAAATAAACAACCAGTCAATAAATTGTACACAAACTAAAAAATGAAACAGTCAATAAAACTGTACAAAACTCAATAAAGAACCAGTTAATAAACTGTACAAAACTCAATAAAGAACCAGTCAATAAACTGTACACAACTCAATAAAGAACCAGTCAGTAAACTGTACAAAACTCAATAAAGAACCAGTCAATAAACTGTACAAAACTCAATAAAGAACCAGTCAGTAAACTGTACAAAACTGAATAAAGAACAAGTCAATAAACTGTACAAAACTCAATAAAGAACCAGTCAATAAACTGTACAAAACTCAGTAAAGAAACAGTTAATAAACTGTACAAAACTCAATAAAGAAGCAGTCAATAAACTGTACAAAACTCAATAAACAACCAGTCAATAAACTGTACAAAACTAAATAAAGAAACAGTCAATAAACTGTACAAAACTATATACAGAAACAGTTAATAAAGAACCAGTCAATAAACTGTACAAAATTCAATAAAGAACCAGTCAATAAATTGTGCACAAACTCAAAATAGATACAGTCAATAAACTGTACAAAGATAAATAAAGAACCAGTCAATAAACTGTACAAAACTCAATAAAGAACCAGTCAATAAACTGTACAAAACTCAATAAAGAACCAGTCAATAAACTGTACAAAACTCAATAAAGAACCAGTTAATCAACTGTACAAAACTCAATAAAGAACCAGTCAATAAACTGTACAAAACTAAATAAAGAAACAGTCAATAAACTGTACAAAACTCAATAAAGAACTAGTCAATAAATTGTACACAAACTAAATAAAGAAACAGTCAATAAACTGTACAAAACTCAATAAAGAACCAGTTATTAAACTGTACAAAACTCAATAAAGAACCAGTCAATTAACTGTGCAAAACTAAATAAAGAAACAGTCAATAAACTGTACAAAACTCAATAAAGAACCAGTCAATAAAGTGTACAAAACTGAATTTAAAACCAGTCAATAAACTGTACAAAACTCAATAAAGAACCAGTCAATAAACTGTACAAAACTCAATAAAGAACCAGTTAATAAACTGTACAAAACTCAATAAAGAACCAGTCAATAAATTGTACAAAACTAAATAAAGAAACTGTCAATAAACTGTACAAAACTCAATAAAGAACCAGTCAATAAACTGTACAAAACTGAATAACGAACCAGTCAATAAACTGTACAAAACTCAATAAAGAACCAGTCAATAAACTGTACAAAACTGAATAACGAACCAGTCAATAAACTGTACAAAACTAAATAAAGAAACAGTCAATAAACTGTACAAAACTATATACAGAAACAGTTAATAAAGAACCAGTCAATAAACTGTACAAAACTCAATAAAGAACCAGTTAATAAACTGTACAAAACTAAATAAAGAAACAGTCAATAAACTGAACAAAACTAAATAAACAAACAGTCAATAAACTGTACAAAACTAAATAAACAACCAGTCAATAAATTGTACACAAACTAAAAAATGAAACAGTCAATAAAACTGTACAAAACTCAATAAAGAACCAGTTAATAAACTGTACAAAACTCAATAAAGAACCAGTCAATAAACTGTACACAACTCAATAAAGAACCAGTCAGTAAACTGTATAAAACTGAATAAAGAACCAGTCAATAAACTGTACAAAACTCAATAAAGAACCAGTCAGTAAACTGTACAAAACTGAATAAAGAACAAGTCAATAAACTGTACAAAACTCAATAAAGAACCAGTCAATAAACTGTACAAAACTCAGTAAAGAAACAGTTAATAAACTGTACAAAACTCAATAAAGAAGCAGTCAATAAACTGTACAAAACTCAATAAACAACCAGTCAATAAACTGTACAAAACTAAATAAAGAAACAGTCAATAAACTGTACAAAACTATATACAGAAACAGTTAATAAAGAACCAGTCAATAAACTGTACAAAATTCAATAAAGAACCAGTCAATAAATTGTGCACAAACTCAAAATAGATACAGTCAATAAACTGTACAAAGATAAATAAAGAACCAGTCAATAAACTGTACAAAACTCAATAAAGAACCAGTCAATAAACTGTACAAAACTCAATAAAGAACCAGTCAATAAACTGTACAGAACTCAATAAAGAACCAGTTAATCAACTGTACAAAACTCAATAAAGAACCAGTCAATAAACTGTACAAAACTCAATAAAGAAACAGTCAATAAACTGTACAAAACTCAATAAAGAACTAGTCAATAAACTGTACAAAACTCAATAAAGAACCAGTCAATAAACTGTACAAAACTAAATAAAGAAACAGTCAATAAACTGTACAAAACTCAATAAAGAACCTGTCAATAAATTGTGCACAAACTCAATAAAGAAACAGTCAATAAACTGTACAAAACTCAATAAAGAACCAGTCAACAAACTGTACAAAACTCAATAAAGAGCCAGTCAATAAACTCTACAAAACTAAATAAAGAAACAGTCAATAAACTGTACAAAACTCTATAAAGAACCAGTTAATAAACTGTAGAAAACTCAATAAAGAACCAGTCAATAAACTGTACAAAACTAAATAGAGAAACAGTCAATAAACTGTACAAAACTAAATAAACAACCAGTCAATAAATTGTACACAAACTAAATAAAGAAACAGTCAATAAACTGTACAAAACTCAATAAAGAACCAGTCAATAAACTGTACACAACTCAATAAAGAACCAGTCAGTAAACTGTATAAAACTGAATAAAGAACCAGTCAATAAACTGTACAAAACTCAATAAAGAACCAGTCAGTAAACTGTACAAAACTGAATAAAGAACCAGTCAATAAACTGTACAAAACTCAATAAAGAACCAGTCAATAAACTGTACAAAACTCAGTAAAGAAACAGTTAATAAACTGTACAAAACTCAATAAAGAAGCAGTCAATTAACTGTACAAAACTCAATAAACAACCAGTCAATAAACTGTACAAAACTAAATAAAGAAACAGTCAATAAACTGTACAAAACTATATACAGAAACAGTTAATAAAGAACCAGTCAATAAACTGTACAAAATTCAATAAAGAACCAGTCAATAAATTGTGCACAAACTCAAAATAGATACAGTCAATAAACTGTACAAAACTGAATAAAGAACAGTCAATAAATTGTACACAAACTCAATAAAGAACCAGTCAATAAACTGTACAAAACTAAATAAAGAAACAGTCAATAAACTGTACAAAACTGCATAAAGAACCAGTCAATAAACTGTACAAAACTCAAAAAAGAACCAGTCAATAACTGTAAAAAACTCAATAAAGAACCAGTCAATAAACTGTACAAAAGTGAATAAAGAACCAGTCAATAAACTGTACAAAACTCAATAAAGAACCAGGCAACAAACTGTACAAAACTCAATAAAGAACCAGTCAATAAACTGTACAAAATTCAATAAAGAACCAGTTAATAAACTGTACAAAACTCAATAAAGAACCAGTCAATAAACTGTACAAAACTAAATAAAGAAACAGTCAATAAACTGTACAAAACTCAATAAATAACCAGTCAATAAACTGTACAAAACTGAATAAAGAACCAGTCAATAAACTGTACAAAACTCAATAAAGAACTAGTCAATAAACTGTACAAAACTCAATAAAGAACCAGTCAATAAACTGTACAAAACTAAATAAAGAAACAGTCAATAAACTGTACAAAATTATATACAGAAACAGTTAATAAAGAACCAGTCAATAAACTGTACAAAACTCAATAAAGAACCTGTCAATAAATTGTGCACAAACTCAATAAAGAAACAGTCAATAAACTGTACAAAACTCAATAAAGAACCAGTCAATAAACTGTACAAATCTCAATAAAGAGCCAGTCAATAAACTCTACAAAACTAAATAAAGAAACAGTCAATAAACTGTACAAAACTCTATAAAGAACCACTTAATAAACTGTACAAAACTCAATAAAGAACCAGTCAATAAACTGTACAAAACTAAATAAAGAAACAGTCAATAAACTGTACAAAACTCAATAAAGAACCAGTCAATAAACTGTACAAAACTCAATAAAGAACCAGTCAATAAACTGTACAAAACTCAACAAAGAACCAGTTAATAAACTGTTCAAAACTCAATAAAGAAGCAGTCAATAAACTGTACAAAACTCAATAAAGAACCAGTCAATAAACTGTACAAAACTAAATATAGAAACAGTCAATAAACTGTACAAAACTATATACAGAAACAGTTAATAAAGAACCATTCAATAAACTGTACAAAATTCAATAAAAAACCAGTCAATAAATTGTGCACAAACTCAAAAAAGATACAGTCAATAAGCTGTACAAAACTCAATTAAGAACAGCCAATAAATTGTACACAAACTCAATAAAGAACCAGTCAATAAACTGTACAAAACTAAATAAAGAAACAGTCAATAAACTGTACAAAACGTCATAAAGAACCAGTCAATAAACTGTACAAAACTCAAAAAAGAACCAGTCAATAACTGTACAAAACTCAATAAAGAACCAGTCAATAAACTGTACAAAAGTGAATAAAGAACCAGTCAATAATCTGTACAAAACTCAATAAAGAACCAGTCAATAAACTCCACAAAACTCAATAAAGAACCAGTCACTAAACTGCCCAAAACTAAATAAAGAACCAGTCAATAAACTGTACAAAACTCAATAAAGAACCAGTCAATAAACTGTACAAAACTCAATAAAGAATCAGTCAATAAACTGAACAAAACTAAATAAACAAACAGTCAATAAACTGTAAAAAACTCAATAAAGAAACAGTCAATAAACTGTACAAAGATAAATAAAGAAACAGTCAATAAACTGTACAAAACTCAATAAAGAACCAGTCAATAAACTGTACAAAACTCAATAAAGAACCAGTCAATAAACTGTACAAAACTAAATAAAGAACCAGTCAATAAACTATACAAAACTCAATAAAGAACCAGTCAATAAATTGTACACAAACTAAATAAAGAAACAGTCAATAAACTGTACAAAACTCAATAAAGAACCAGTTATTAAACTGTACAAAACTCAATAAAGAACCAGTCAATTAACTGTACAAAACTAAATAAAGAAACATTCAATAAACTGTACAAAACTCAATAAAGAACCAGTCAATAAAGTGTACCAAACTGAATTTAAAACCAGTCAATAAACTGTACAAAACTCAATAAAGAACCAGTCAATAAACTGTACAAAACTCAATAAAGAACCAGTTAATAAACTGTACAAAACTCAATAAAGAACCAGTCAATAAATTGTACAAAACTAAATAAAGAAACTGTCAATAAACTGTACAAAACTCAATAAAGAACCAGTCAATAAACTGTACAAAACTGAATAACGAACCAGTCAATAAACTGTACAAAACTCAATAAAGAACCAGTCAATAAACTGTACAAAACTGAATAACGAACCAGTCAATAAACTGTACAAAACTAAATAAAGAAACAGTCAATAAACTGTGCAAAACTATATACAGAAACAGTTAATAAAGAACCAGTCAATAAACTGTACAAAACTCAATAAAGAACCAGTCAATAAATTGTGCACAAACTCAATAAAGAAACAGTCAATAAACTGTACAAAACTCAATAAAGAACCAGTCAATAAACTGTACAAAACTCATTAAAGAGCCAGTCAATAAACTCTACAAAACTAAATAAAGAAACAGACAATAAACTGAACAAAACTAAATAAACAAACAGTCAATAAACTGTACAAAACTAAATAAACAACCAGTCAATAAATTGTACACAAACTAAAAAAAGAAACAGTCAATAAACTGTCCAAAACTCAATAAAGAACCAGTTAATAAACTGTACAAAACTCAATAAAGAACCAGTCAATAAACTGTACAAAACTCAATAAAGAACCAGTCAGTAAACTGTATAAAACTGAATAAAGAACCAGTCAATAAACTGTACAAAACTCAATAAAGAACCAGTCAGTAAACTGTACAAAACTGAATAAAGAACCAGTCAATAAACTGTACAAAACTCAATAAAGAACCAGTCAATAAACTGTACAAAACTCAGTAAAGAAACAGTTAATAAACTGTACAAAACTCAATAAAGAAGCAGTCAATAAACTGTACAAAACTCAATAAACAACCAGTCAATAAACTGTACAAAACTAAATAAAGAAACAGTCAATAAACTGTACAAAACTATATACAGAAACAGTTAATAAAGAACCAGTCAATAAACTGTACAAAATTCAATAAAGAACCAGTCAATAAATTGTGCACAAACTCAAAATAGATACAGTCAATAAACTGTACAAATCTCAATAAAGAACAGTCAATAAATTGTACACAAACTCAATAAAGAACCAGTCAATAAACTGTACAAAACTAAATAAAGAAACAGTCAATAAACTGTACAAAACTGCATAAAGAACCAGTCAATAAACTGTACAAAACTCAAAAAAGAACCAGTCAATAACTGTAAAAAACTCAATAAAGAACCAGTCAATAAACTGTACAAAAGTGAATAAAGAACCAGTCAATAAACTGTACAAAACTCAATAAAGAACCAGTCAATAAACTGTACAAAACTCAATAAAGAACCAGTCAATAAACTGTACAAAACTCAATAAAGAACCAGTTAATAAACTGTACAAAACTCAATAAAGAACCAGTCAATAAACTGTACAAAACTAAATAACGAAACAGTCAATAAACTGTACAAAACTCAATAAATAACCAGTCAATAAACTGTACAAAACTGAATAAAGAACCAGTCAATAAACTGTACAAAACTCAATAAAGAACTAGTCAATAAACTGTACAAAACTCAATAAAGAACCAGTCAATAAACTGTACAAAACTCAATAAAGAAACAGTCAATAAACTGTACAAAACTATATACAGAAACAGTTAATAAAGAACCAGTCAATAAACTGTACAAAACTCAATAAAGAACCTGTCAATAAATTGTGCACAAACTCAATAAAGAAACAGTCAATAAACTGTACAAAACTCAATAAAGAACCAGTCAATAAACTGTACAAAACTCAATAAAGAGCCAGTCAATAAACTCTACAAAACGAAATAAAGAAACAGTCAATAAACTGTACAAAACTATATAAAGAACCAGTTAATAAACTGTAGAAAACTCAATAAAGAACCAGTCAATAAACTGTACAAAACTAAATAGAGAAACAGTCAATAAACTGTACAAAACTCAATAAAGAACCAGTCAATAAACTGTACAAAACTCAATAAAGAACCAGTCAATAAACTGTACAAAACTCAACAAAGAACCAGTTAATCAACTTACAAAACTCAATAAAGAAGCAGTCAATAAACTGTACAAAACTCAATAAAGAACCAGTCAATAAACTGTACAAAACTAAATATAGAAACAGTCAATAAACTGTACAAAACTAAATAAAGAACCAGTCAATAAACTGTACAAAACTAAATAAAGAAACAGTCAATAAACTGTACAAAACTCAATAAAGAACCAGTCAATAAACTGTACAAAACTGAATAAAGAACCAGTCAATAAACTGTACAAAACTCAATAAAGAACTAGTCAATAAACTGTACAAAACTCAATAAAGAACCAGTCAATAAACTGTACAAAACTAAATAAAGAAACAGTCAATAAACTGTACAAAACTCAATAAAGAACCTGTCAATAAATTGTGCACAAACTCAATAAAGAAACAGTCAATAAACTGTACAAAACTAAATAAAGAAACAGTCAATAAACTGTACAAAACTGCATAAAGAACCAGTCAATAAACTGTACAAAACTCAAAAAAGAACCAGTCAATAACTGTAAAAAACTCAATAAAGAACCAGTCAATAAACTGTACAAAAGTGAATAAAGAACCAGTCAATAAACTGTACAAAACTCAATAAAGAACCAGTCAATAAACTGTACAAAACTCAATAAAGAACCAGTCAATAAACTGTACAAAACTCAATAAAGAACCAGTTAATAAACTGTACAAAACTCAATAAAGAACCAGTCAATAAACTGTACAAAACTAAATAAAGAAACAGTCAATAAACTGTACAAAACTCAATATATAACCAGTCAATAAACTGTACAAAACTGAATAAAGAACCAGTCAATAAACTGTACAAAACTCAATAAAGAACTAGTCAATAAACTGTACAAAACTCAATAAAGAACCAGTCAATAAACTGTACAAAACTCAATAAAGAAACAGTCAATAAACTGTACAAAACTATATACAGAAACAGTTAATAAAGAACCAGTCAATAAACTGTACAAAACTCAATAAAGAACCTGTCAATAAATTGTGCACAAACTCAATAAAGAAACAGTCAATAAACTGTACAAAACTCAATAAAGAACCAGTCAATAAACTGTACAAAACTCAATAAAGAGCCAGTCAATAAACTCTACAAAACGAAATAAAGAAACAGTCAATAAACTGTACAAAACTATATAAAGAACCAGTTAATAAACTGTAGAAAACTCAATAAAGAACCAGTCAATAAACTGTACAAAACTAAATAGAGAAACAGTCAATAAACTGTACAAAACTCAATAAAGAACCAGTCAATAAACTGTACAAAACTCAATAAAGAACCAGTCAATAAACTGTACAAAACTCAACAAAGAACCAGTTAATCAACTTACAAAACTCAATAAAGAACCAGTCAATAAACTGTACAAAACTCAATAAAGAACCAGTCAATAAACTGTACAAAACTAAATATAGAAACAGTCAATAAACTGTACAAAACTAAATAAAGAACCAGTCAATAAACTGTACAAAACTAAATAAAGAAACAGTCAATAAACTGTACAAAACTCAATAAATAACCAGTCAATAAACTGTACAAAACTGAATAAAGAACCAGTCAATAAACTGTACAAAACTCAATAAAGAACTAGTCAATAAACTGTACAAAACTCAATAAAGAACCAGTCAATAAACTGTACAAAACTAAATAAAGAAACAGTCAATAAACTGTACAAAACTCAATAAAGAACCTGTCAATAAATTGTGCACAAACTCAATAAAGAAACAGTCAATAAACTGTACAAAACTCAATAAAGAACCAGTCAACAAACTGTACAAAACTCAATAAAGAGCCAGTCAATAAACTCTACAAAACTAAATAAAGAAACAGTCAATAAACTGTACAAAACTCTATAAAGAACCAGTTAATAAACTGTAGAAAACTCAATAAAGAACCAGTCAATAAACTGTACAAAACTAAATAGAGAAACAGTCAATAAACTGTACAAAACTAAATAAACAACCAGTCAATAAATTGTACACAAACTAAATAAAGAAACAGTCAATAAACTGTACAAAACTCAATAAAGAACCAGTCAATAAACTGTACACAACTCAATAAAGAACCAGTCAGTAAACTGTATAAAACTGAATAAAGAACCAGTCAATAAACTGTACAAAACTCAATAAAGAACCAGTCAGTAAACTGTACAAAACTGAATAAAGAACCAGTCAATAAACTGTACAAAACTCAATAAAGAACCAGTCAATAAACTGTACAAAACTCAGTAAAGAAACAGTTAATAAACTGTACAAAACTCAATAAAGAAGCAGTCAATAAACTGTACAAAACTCAATAAACAACCAGTCAATAAACTGTACAAAACTAAATAAAGAAACAGTCAATAAACTGTACAAAACTATATACAGAAACAGTTAATAAAGAACCAGTCAATAAACTGTACAAAATTCAATAAAGAACCAGTCAATAAATTGTGCACAAACTCAAAATAGATACAGTCAATAAACTGTACAAAACTGAATAAAGAACAGTCAATAAATTGTACACAAACTCAATAAAGAACAAGTCAATAAACTGTACAAAACTAAATAAAGAAACAGTCAATAAACTGTACAAAACTGCATAAAGAACCAGTCAATAAACTGTACAAAACTCAAAAAAGAACCAGTCAATAACTGTAAAAAACTCAATAAAGAACCAGTCAATAAACTGTACAAAAGTGAATAAAGAACCAGTCAATAAACTGTACAAAACTCAATAAAGAACCAGTCAACAAACTGTACAAAACTCAATAAAGAACCAGTCAATAAACTGTACAAAACTCAATAAAGAACCAGTTAATAAACTGTACAAAACTCAATAAAGAACCAGTCAATAAACTGTACAAAACTAAATAAAGAAACAGTCAATAAACTGTACAAAACTCAATAAATAACCAGTCAATAAACTGTACAAAACTGAATAAAGAACCAGTCAATAAACTGTACAAAACTCAATAAAGAACTAGTCAATAAACTGTACAAAACTCAATAAAGAACCAGTCAATAAACTGTACAAAACTAAATAAAGAAACAGTCAATAAACTGTACAAAACTATATACAGAAACAGTTAATAAAGAACCAGTCAATAAACTGTACAAAACTTAATAAAGAACCTGTCAATAAATTGTGCACAAACTCAATAAAGAAACAGTCAATAAACTGTACAAAACTCAATAAAGAACCAGTCAATAAACTGTACAAATCTCAATAAAGAGCCAGTCAATAAACTCTACAAAACTAAATAAAGAAACAGTCAATAAACTGTACAAAACTCTATAAAGAACCACTTAATAAACTGTACAAAACTCAATAAAGAACCAGTCAATAAACTGTACAAAACTAAATAAAGAAACAGTCAATAAACTGTACAAAACTCAATAAAGAACCAGTCAATAAACTGTACAAAACTCAATAAAGAACCAGTCAATAAACTGTACAAAACTCAACAAAGAACCAGTTAATAAACTGTTCAAAACTCAATAAAGAAGCAGTCAATAAACTGTACAAAACTCAATAAAGAACCAGTCAATAAACTGTACAAAACTAAATATAGAAACAGTCAATAAACTGTACAAAACTATATACAGAAACAGTTAATAAAGAACCATTCAATAAACTGTACAAAATTCAATAAAAAACCAGTCAATAAATTGTGCACAAACTCAAAAAAGATACAGTCAATAAGCTGTACAAAACTCAATTAAGAACAGCCAATAAATTGTAAACAAACTCAATAAAGAACCAGTCAATAAACTGTACAAAACTAAATAAAGAAACAGTCAATAAACTGTACAAAACGTCATAAAGAACCAGTCGATAAACTGTACAAAACTCAAAAAAGAACCAGTCAATAACTGTACAAAACTCAATACAGAACCAGTCAATAAACTGTACAAAAGTGAATAAAGAACCAGTCAATAATCTGTACAAAACTCAATAAAGAACCAGTCAATAAACTGCACAAAACTCAATAAAGAACCAGTCACTAAACTGCCCAAAACTAAATAAAGAACCAGTCAATAAACTGTACAAAACTCAATAAAGAACCAGTCAATAAACTGTACAAAACTCAATAAAGAATCAGTCAATAAACTGAACAAAACTAAATAAACAAACAGTCAATAAACTGTAAAAAACTCAATAAAGAAACAGTCAATAAACTGTACAAAGATAAATAAAGAAACAGTCAATAAACTGTACAAAACTCAATAAAGAACCAGTCAATAAACTGTACAAAACTCAATAAAGAACCAGTCAATAAACTGTACAAAACTAAATAAAGAACCAGTCAATAAAATATACAAAACTCAATAAAGAACCAGTCAATAAATTGTACACAAACTAAATAAAGAAACAGTCAATAAACTGTACAAAACTCAATAAATAACCAGTTATTAAACTGTACAAAACTCAATAAAGAACCAATCAATTAACTGTACAAAACTAAATAAAGAAACATTCAATAAACTGTACAAAACTCAATAAAGAACCAGTCAATAAAGTGTACCAAACTGAATTTAAAACCAGTCAATAAACTGTACAAAACTCAATAAAGAACCAGCCAATAAACTGTACAAAACTCAATAAAGAACCAGTTAACAAACTGTACAAAACTCAATAAAGAACCAGTCAATAAATTGTACAAAACTAAATAAAGAAACTGTCAATAAACTGTACAAAACTCATTAAAGAACCAGTCAATAAACTGTACAAAACTGAATAACGAACCAGTCAATAAACTGTACAAAACTCAATAAAGAACCAGTCAATAAACTGTACAAAACTGAATAACGAACCAGTCAATAAACTGTACAAAACTAAATAAAGAAACAGTCAATAAACTGTGCAAAACTATATACAGAAACAGTTAATAAAGAACCAGTCAATAAACTGTACAAAACTCAATAAAGAACCAGTCAATAAATTGTGCACAAACTCAATAAAGAAACAGTCAATAAACTGTACAAAACTCAATAAAGAACCAGTCAATAAACTGTACAAAACTCATTAAAGAGCCAGTCAATAAACTCTACAAAACTAAATAAAGAAACAGTCAATAAACTGAACAAAACTAAATAAACAAACAGTCAATAAACTGTACAAAACTAAATAAACAACCAGTCAATAAATTGTACACAAACTAAAAAAAGAAACAGTCAATAAACTGTCCAAAACTCAATAAAGAACCAGTTAATAAACTGTACAAAACTCAATAAAGAACCAGTCAATAAACTGTACAAAACTCAATAAAGAACCAGTCAGTAAACTGTATAAAACTGAATAAAGAACCAGTCAATAAACTGTACAAAATTCAATAAAGAACCAGTCAGTAAACTGTACAAAACTGAATAAAGAACCAGTCAATAAACTGTACAAAACTCAATAAAGAACCAGTCAATAAACTGTACAAAACTCAGTAAAGAAACAGTTAATAAACTGTACAAAACTCAATAAAGAAGCAGTCAATAAACTGTACAAAACTCAATAAACAACCAGTCAATAAACTGTACAAAACTAAATAAAGAAACAGTCAATAAACTGTATAAAACTATATACAGAAACAGTTAATAAAGAACCAGTCAATAAACTGTACAAAATTCAATAAAGAACCAGTCAATAAATTGTGCACAAACTCAAAATAGATACAGTCAATAAACTGTACAAATCTCAATAAAGAACATTCAATAAATTGTACACAAACTCAATAAAGAACCAGTCAATAAACTGTACAAAACTCAATAAAGAAACAGTCAATAAACTGTACAAAACTGCATAAAGAACCAGTCAATAAACTGTACAAAACTCAAAAAAGAACCAGTCAATAACTGTAAAAAACTCAATAAAGAACCAGTCAATAAACTGTACAAAAGTGAATAAAGAACCAGTCAATAAACTGTACAAAACTCAATAAAGAACCAGTCAATAAACTGTACAAAACTCAATAAAAAACCAGTCAATAAACTGTACAAAACTCAATAAAGAACCAGTTAATAAACTGTACAAAACTCAATAAAGAACCAGTCAATAAACTGTACAAAACTAAATAAAGAAACAGTCAATAAACTGTACAAAACTCAATAAATAACCAGTCAATAAACAGTACAAAACTGAATAAAGAACCAGTCAATAAACTGTACAAAACTCAATAAAGAACTAGTCAATAAACTGTACAAAACTCAATAAAGAACCAGTCAATAAACTGTACAAAACTCAATAAAGAAACAGTCAATAAACTGTACAAAACTATATACAGAAACAGTTAATAAAGAACCAGTCAATAAACTGTACAAAACTCAATAAAGAACCTGTCAATAAATTGTGCACAAACTCAATAAAGAAACAGTCAATAAACTCTACAAAACTCAATAAAGAACCAGTCAATAAACTGTACAAAACTCAATAAAGAGCCAGTCAATAAACTCTACAAAACGAAATAAAGAAACAGTCAATAAACTGTACAAAACTCTATAAAGAACCAGTTAATAAACTGTAGAAAACTCAATAAAGAACCAGTCAATAAACTGTACAAAACTAAATAGAGAAACAGTCAATAAACTGTACAAAACTCAATAAAGAACCAGTCAATAAACTGTACAAAACTCAATAAAGAACCAGTCAATAAACTGTACAAAACTCAACAAAGAACCAGTTAATCAACTTACAAAACTCAATAAAGAAGCAGTCAATAAACTGTACAAAACTCAATAAAGAACCAGTCAATAAACTGTACAAAACTAAATATAGAAACAGTCAATAAACTGTACAAAACTATATACAGAAACAGTTAATAAAGAACCATTCAATAAACTGTACAAAATTCAATAAAAAACCAGTCAATAAATTGTGCACAAACTCAAAAAAGATACAGTCAATAAGCTGTACAAAACTCAATTAAGAACAGCCAATAAATTGTACACAAACTCAATAAAGAACCAGTCAATAAACTGTACAAAAGTGAATAAAGAACCAGTCAATAAACTGTACAAAACTCAATAAAGAACCAGTCAATAAACTGTACAAAACTCAATAAAGAACCAGTTAATAAACTGTAGAAAACTCAATAAAGAACCAGTCAATAAAATGTACAAAACTAAATAGAGAAACAGTCAATAAACTGTACAAAACTCAATAAAGAACCAGTCAATAAACTGTACAAAACTCAATAAAGAACCAGTCAATAAACTGTACAAAACTCAACAAAGAACCAGTTAATCAACTTTACAAAACTCAATAAAGAAGCAGTCAATAAACTGTACAAAACTCAATAAAGAACCAGTCAATAAACTGTACAAAACTAAATATAGAAACAGTCAATAAACTGTACAAAACTATATACAGAAACAGTTAATAAAGAACCATTCAATAAACTGTACAAAATTCAATAAAAAACCAGTCAATAAATTGTGCACAAACTCAAAAAAGATACAGTCAATAAGCTGTACAAAACTCAATTAAGAACAGCCAATAAATTGTACACAAACTCAATAAAGAACCAGTCAATAAACTGTACAAAACTAAATAAAGAAACAGTCAATAAACTGTACAAAACGTCATAAAGAACCAGTCAATAAACTGTACAAAACTCAAAAAAGAACCAGTCAATAACTGTACAAAACTCAATAAAGAACCAGTCAATAAACTGTACAAAAGTGAATAAAGAAACAGTCAATAAACTGTTTAAAACTCAATAAAGAACCAGTCAATAAACTGTACAAAACTCAATAAAGAACCAGTCAATAAACTAAACAAAACTAAATAAAGAAACAGTCAATAAACTGTACAAAACTATATACAGAAACAGTTAATAAAGAACCAGTCAATAAACTGTACAAAACTCAATAAAGAGCCAGTCAATAAATTGTACACAAACCCAATAAAGAGCCAGTCAATAAACTGTACAAAACTCAATAAAGAAACAGTCAATAAACTGAAAAAAACTAAATAAACAAACAGTCAACAAACTGTACACAAACTAAATAAAGAAACAGTCAATAAACTGTACAAAACTCAATAAAGAACCAATTAATAAACTGTACAAAACTCAATAAAGAACCAGTCAATAAACTGTACAAAACTTACTAAAGAAACAGGCAATAAACTGTACAAATCTCAATAAAGAACCAGTCAATAAACTGTACAAAACTGAATAAAGAACCAGTCAATAAACTGTACAAAACTCAATAAAGAACCAGTCAATAAACTGTACAAAACTCAATAAAGAACCAGTCAATAAACTGTACAAGTCTAAATAAAGAAACAGTTAATAAACTGTACAAAACTATATACAGAAACAGTTAATAAACTTTACAAAACTAAATAAAGAACCAGTCAATAAATTGAACACAAACTAAATAAACAAACAGTCAATAAACTGTACAAAACTCAATAAAGAACCAGTCAATAAACTGTACAAAAGTGAATAAAGAACCAGTCAATAAACTGTACAAAACTCAATAAAGAACCAGTCAATAAATTGTACACAACTCAATAAAGAACCAGTCAATAAACTGTACAAAACTCAATAAAGAACCAGTTAATAAACTGTACAAAACTCAATAAAGAACCAGTCAATAAACTGTACAAAACTAAATAAAGAAACAGTCAATAAACTGTACAAAACTCAATAAAGAACCAGTCAATAAACTGTACAAAACTGAATAAAGAACCAGTCAATAAACTGTACAAAACTCAATAAAGAACTAGTCAATAAACTGTACAAAACTCAATAAAGAACCAGTCAATAAACTGTACAAAACTAAATAAAGAAACAGTCAATAAACTGTACAAAACTATATACAGAAACAGTTAATAAAGAACCAGTCAATAAACTGTACAAAACTCAATAAAGAACCAGTTAATAAACTGTACAAAACTCAATAAAGAACCAGTCGATAAACTGTACAAAACTAAATAAAGAAAAAGTCAATAAACTGTACAAAACTCAATAAAGAACCAGTCAATAAACTGTACAAAACTGAATAAAGAACCAGTCAATAAACTGTACAAAACTCAATAAAGAACTAGTCAATAAACTGTACAAAACTCAATAAAGAACCAGTCAATAAACTGTACAAAACTAAATAAAGAAACAGTCAATAAACTGTACAAAACTATATACAGAAACAGTTAATAAAGAACCAGTCAATAAACAGTACAAAACTCAATAAAGAACCAGTCAATAAATTGTGCACAAACTCAATAAAGAAACAGTCAATAAACTGTACAAAACTCAATAAAGAACCAGTCAATAAACTGTACAAAACTCAATAAAGAGCCAGTCAATAAACTCTACAAAACTAAATAAAGAAACAGTCAATAAACTGAACAAAACTAAATAAACAAACAGTCAATA
The DNA here is from genome assembly GCA_944474755.1 of Limnoperna fortunei. NCBI lineage: Eukaryota > Metazoa > Mollusca > Bivalvia > Mytilida > Modiolidae > Limnoperna > Limnoperna fortunei. The sequence continues at coordinate 21,959,057 of OX104118.1, read as the reverse complement.
AACAGTACAAAACTAAATAAACAACCAGTCAATAAATTGTACACAAACTAAATAAAGAAACAGTCAATAAACTGTACAAAAGTCAATAAAGAACCAGTTAATAAACTGTACAAAACTCAATAAAGAACCAGTCAATAAACTACAAAACTAAATAAATAAACAGTCAATAAACTGTCCAAAACTCAATAAAGAACCAGTCAATAAACTGTACAAAACTCAATAAAGTACCAGTCAATAAACTGTACAAAACTCAATAAAGAACCAGTTAATAAACTGTACAAAACTCAATAAAGAAGCAGTCAATAAACTGTACAAAACTCAATAAAGAACCAGTCAATAAACTGTACAAAACTAAATAAACAGTCAATAAACTGTACAAAACTATATACAGAAACAGTTAGTAAAGAACCAGTCAATAAACTGTACAAAATTCAATAAAGAACCAGTCAATAAATTGTGCACAAACTCAAAAAAGATACAGTCAATAAACTGTACAAAACTCAATAAAGAACAGCCAATAAATTGTACACAAACTCAATAAAAAACCAGTCAATAAACTGTACAAAACTAAATAAAGAAACAGTCAATAAACTGTACAAAACTGCATAAAGAACCAGTCAATAAACTGTACAAAACTCAAAAAGGAACCAGTCAATAACTGTACAAAACTCATTAAAGAACCAGTCAATAAACTGTACAAAACTGAATAAAGAACCAGTCAATAAACTGTACAAAACTAAATAAAGAACTAGTCAATAAACTGTACAAAACTCAATAAAGAACCACTCAATAAACTGTACAAAACTAAATAAAGAAACAGTCAATAAACTGTACAAAGCTATATACAGAAACAGTTAATAAACTTTACAAAACTAAATAAAGAACCAGCCAATAAATTGAACACAAACTAAATAAAGAAACAGTCAATAAACTGTACAAAACTCAATAAAGAACCAGTCAATAAATTGTGCTCAAACTCAAAAAAGAAACAGACAATAAACTGTACAAAACTCAATAAAGAACAGTCAATAAATTGTAAACAAACTCAATAAAGAACCAGTCAATAGATTGTACAAAACTAAATAAAGAAACAGTCAATAAACTGTACAAAACTGAATAAAGAACCAGTCAATAAACTGTACAAAACTAAAAAAAGAACCAGTCAATAACTGTACAAAACTCAATAAGGAACCAGTCAATAAACTGTACAAAACTGAATAAAGAACTAGTCAATCAACTGTACAAATCACAATAAAGAACCAGTCAACAAACTGTACAAAACTCAATAAAGAACCAGTCAATAAACTGAACAAAACTAAATAAAGAAACAGTCAATAAACTGTACAAAACTATATACATAAACAGTTAATAAAGAACCAGTCAAGAAACTGTACAAAACTCAATCAAGAACCAGTCAATAAATTGTGCACAAACTCAATAAAGAAACAGTCAATAAAATGTACAAAACTCAATAAAAAACAGTCAATAAATTGTACACAAACTCAATAAAGAGCCAGTCAATAAACTGTACAAAACTAAATAAAGAAACAGTCAATAAACTGAACAAAACTAAATAAACAAACAGTCAATAAACTGTACAAAACTCAATAAAGAACCAGTCAATAAACTGTACAAAACTAAATAAAGAAACAGTCAATAAACTGTACAAAACTCAATAAAGAAGCAGTCAATAAACTGTACAAAACTCAATAAAGAACCAGTTAATAAACTGTACAAAACTCAATAAAGAAGCATACAATAAACTGTACAAAACTCAATAAAGAACCAGTCAATAAACTGTACAAAACTAAATAAAGAAACAGTCAATAAACTGTACAAAACTATATACAGAAACATTTAATAAACAACCAGTCAATAAACTGTACAAAATTCAATAAAGAACCAGTCAATAAATTGTGCTCAAACTCAAAAAAGATACAGTCAATAAACTGTACAAAACTCAATAAAGAACAGCCAATAAATTGTACACAAACTCAATAAAGAACCAGTCAATAAACTGTACAAAACTAAATAAAGAAACAGTCAATAAACTGTACAAAACTGCATAAAGAACCAGTCAATAAACTGTACAAAACTCAAAAAAGAACCAGTCAATAACTGTACAAATCTCAATAAAGAACCAGTCAATAAACTGTACAAAAGTAAATAAAGAACCAGTCAATAAACTGTTTAAAACTCAATAAAGAACCAGTCAATAAACTGTACAAAACTCAATAAAGAACCAGTCAATAAACTAAACAAAACTAAATAAAGAACCAGTCAATAAACTGTACAAAACTATATACAGAAACAGTTAATAAAGAACCAGTCAATAAACTGTACAAAACTCAATAAAGAAACAGTCAATAAACTGTACAAAACTCAATAAAGAACCAGTCAATAAACTGTACAAAACTCAATAAAGAAACAGTCAATAAACTGAACAAAACTAAATAAACAAACAGTCAACAAACTGTACAAAACTAAATAAACAACCAGTCAATAAATTGTACACAAACTAAATAAAGAAACAGTCAATAAACTGTACAAAACTCAATAAAGAACCAATTAATAAACTGTACAAAACTCAATAAAGAACCAGTCAATAAACTGTACAAAACTTAATAAAGAAACAGTCAATAAACTGTACAAATCTCAATAAAGAACCAGTCAATAAACTGTACAAAACTGAATAAAGAACCAGTCAATAAACTGTACAAAACTCAATAAAGAACCAGTCAATAAACTGTACAAAACTAAATAAAGAAACAGTCAATAAACTGTACAAAACTATATACAGAAACAGTTAATAAAGAACCAGTCAATAAACTGTACAAAACTCAATAAAGAACCAGTCAATAAATTGTGCACAAACTCAATAAAGAAACAGTCAATAAACTGTACAAAACTCAATAAAGAACCAGTCAATAAACTGTACAAAACTCAATAAAGAGCCAGTCAATAAACTCTACAAAACTAAATAAAGAAACAGTCAATAAACTGAATAAAAATAAATAAACAAACAGTCAATAATCTGTACAAAACTAAATAAACAACCAGTCAATAAATTGTACACAAACTAAATAAAGAAACAGTCAATAAACTGTACAAAACTCAATAAAGAACCAGTCAATAAACTGTACAAAACTAAATAAAGAAACAGTCAATAAACTGTACAAAACTCAATAAAGAAGCAGTCAATAAACTGTACAAAAACTCAATAAAGAACCAGTTAATAAACTGTACAAAACTCAATAAAGAAGCAGTCAATAAACTGTACAAAACTCAATAAAGAACCAGTCAATAAACTGTACAAAACTAAATAAAGAAACAGTCAATAAACTGTACAAAACTATATACAGAAACATTTAATAAAGAACCAGTCAATAAACTGTACAAAATTCAATAAAGAACCAGTCAATAAATTGTGCTCAAACTCAAAAAAGATACAGTCAATAAACTGTACAAAACTCAATAAAGAACAGCCAATAAATTGTACACAAACTCAATAAAGAACCAGTCAATAAACTGTACAAAACTAAATAAAGAAACAGTCAATAAACTGTACAAAACTGCATAAAGAACCAGTCAATAAACTGTACAAAACTCAAAAAAGAACCAGTCAATAACTGTACAAAACTCAATAAAGAACCAGTCAATAAACTGTACAAAAGTAAATAAAGAACCAGTCAATAAACTGTTTAAAACTCAATAAAGAACCAGTCAATAAACTGTACAAAACTCAATAAAGAACCAGTCAATAAACTAAACAAAACTAAATAAAGAACCAGTCAATAAACTGTACAAAACTATATACAGAAACAGTTAATAAAGAACCAGTCAATAAACTGTACAAAACTCAATAAAGAAACAGTCAATAAATTGTACACAAACCCAATAAAGAGCCAGTCAATAAACTGTACAAAACTCAATAAAGAAACAGTCAATAAACTGAACAAAACTAAATAAACAAACAGTCAACAAACTGTACAAAACTAAATAAACAACCAGTCAATAAATTGTACACAAACTAAATAAAGAAACAGTCAATAAACTGTACAAAACTCAATAAAGAACCAATTAATAAACTGTACAAAACTCAATAAAGAACCAGTCAATAAACTGTACAAAACTTAATAAAGAAACAGTCAATAAACTGTACAAATCTCAATAAAGAACCAGTCAATAAACTGTACAAAACTGAATAAAGAACCAGTCAATAAACTGTACAAAACTCAATAAAGAACCAGTCAATAAACTGTACAAAACTCAATAAAGAACCAGTCAATAAACTGTACAAAACTCAATAAAGAACCAGTCAATAAACTGTACAAAACTAAATAAAGAAACAGTTAATAAACTGTACAAAACTATATACAGAAACAGTTAATAAACTGTACAAAACTAAATAAAGAACCAGTCAACAAATTGAACACAAACTAAATAAAGAAACAGTCAATAAACTGTACAAAACTGAATAAAGAACCAGTCAATAAACTGTACAAAACTCAATAAAGAATTAGTCAATAAACGGTACAAAACTAAATAAAGAAACGGTCAATAAACTGTACAAAACTCAATAAAGAAACAGTCAATAAACTGTACAAAACTCAATAAAGAACCAGTCAAAAAAATGTACAAAACTCAATAAATAAAAAGTCAAAAAACTGTACAAAACTCAATAAAGAATCAGTCAATAAACTGTACAAATCACAATTAAGAAATAGTCAATAAACTGTACAAAATTCAATAAAGAACCAGTCAATAAACTGTACAAAACTCAATAAAGAAACAGTCAATAAACTGTACAAAACTCAATAAAGAAGCAGTCAATAAACTGTACACAAACCCAATAAAGAACCAGTCAATAAACTGTACAAAACTGAATAAAGAACCAGTCAATAAACTGTACAAAACTCAATAAAGAAACAGTCAATAAACTGTACAAAAAACAGCTTCCAATTTCTCTTGAGCATTTCCATATACTCAAAACGCATTTGGCCATGGATAAAACGTGAATCGTATTTTAAGAAAGATCATTTACTTAGCAGATGAATATATGTAAGTAAAGTTATGCCAAATAACAGATTATTTTAATTTAGATAAGACATAATGTTTACTGGTAATGACACTAGTCTTTTACTAGTACATAATTGAAATATAATGCGTATGAGGACTAGGATAAGCGAGATAAAATACCGTGGAATTATACTTGCTTCTGTGATATACGTTTAATTTTGTAGTCTTCATTAATAACAGAGATAGATATGGCAATTATCCGAATTCGAATAATACAAATTATGCAAGTATACATCCTTGTTTTGATAGATGTAATTTAGTCTCCTAGGAGTACAACAAGTACTATAAGTATTATCCAAATTCTGATATGACATTTAAAGATGGTGTGTAAACTATTTGATAAAATAGAATTTGTTTTGTTTATGTAAGTCAGATGTAAAACTTATCCGAATTCGGATAGATAAATTCCAACCTTTAATCAAACCAGTAATATATATATATATATATATATAAGCTTATCAGAAATCGGATAAGAACTTCAAATGTGACGTGTTATACAAGGATTACGTTCAGCTACGGGGAAGAATGCTTATCCGAATTCGGATAGCAAACTTTGTAGTTATTATAATTTCTCCTTGTGCATGTCCGACACATAAATTATCCGAATTCGGATAGAATTATACTTCGACAAAATTCAAGCTTATCTGAAATCTGATAAGAACTTTAATGATGACTTTTTATACATTCAGCTAATTTCTCCTTGTGCATGTCCGACACATAAATTATCCGAATTCGGATAGAATTATACTTCGACAAAATTCAAGCTTATCTGAAATCTGATAAGAACTTTAATGATGACTTTTTATACATTCAGCTATGGGGAAAATTCGGGAAGAATGCTTATCCGAATTCGGATAGCAAACGTTAACATTAACGGAAATTAAAAGAAAACATAAGACAAAACATGATTTATTAAAATATATCAACAATATTCAACAAAATATACAAAATATTGTCATGAACGTATTACATAAAGTTATGAAAGTCTTTAAAAGTAAAGACATTAAAGATTTGCATGCCTTTAAAAAGCAGCATACACGTTTGACGTCGTTGAACTTGTATTTTTGTAAATTTCCAGAAAAGTATAAATTTACAAATAAAAGCCCAATTGAAAAATAAAAAAGAATAAAGTTATATATTAAATGAATACTAACAGAAGAAGCTAATCACAGAATTTCATTTATCCGTTAAACTAGTGTAATTAAGAAAATGTAAACTCCTTTCAAAATATATCAATTTAATATCGTTAAATAAATTGCTGAAAACGTTTATTGTATACATTAAAATGGCTTAATGTGCATTTAAAACCAACAATTGCAAAAATAGTTAACTATATATAATCTTTTTTGTTTATTTGAATTCATGTACTTTATAGAATAATAATTGTATCCTGCATCTGTATTGATTATTTGTATTATACAACGCAGTGTTTTTTTCGAATACTGGAACTTAAAACTACTTCTACTACATTTTGGGAAACACTAATTGAAAGTATTATAACAACGCTATCCTTTTAACGATTGTAAGACAGTGGATATCAATCATTGAATTCATCAATGGGTAATTATCTGCAGATGACTAACCAGCAAGCAAGTTATTGAAAGTACCACATGCGGCGACGAAACTGTCTGACCTTAACACATCTGCAGAGGTCAAGACAAATAATTAATTGACCACAAGAATCAATCGTCAGAATAGTATATATCAGTTATGCATTTATCCTTATACATTAAAATTAATCCAACATACAACCAGAGTAAATATCCCTTTATGAGATAATTACTATTTTATTGCTTGTTATAGTACAAAGTATTATGAAAATAAATATAAAATGATAACTGAAATTCGAGACGTTAAACATATTTAAGACACATATCGGATTTTTTTACAATACAGGATGTAGAATGTCAAATTGTGCATGGATGCAGCTGTCTACTGAGCATCGGTTCTGGCGCAATTTGGTTCACAGTTCAAATATACTGGAGAGATTGAGACAAACGGACGTTTCTTTAATAATCATAAATATTCAGAATCTCCGCCGACAACAATTCCTATTTTGAATTTTCTTGTATAATTTGACGAGGTATTCTTATAGTGGTGCAATTTATATTGTAGCTGCAATTATATAGAACATGCAAAAGCATTTAATCTTTTTCCTTAAGTCTCTTTTCGTTTCCCTATTACATATATTGTTTCCAATTTATCTCTTTCTTTCCTCAATTCTTCATAATCATAATGTCATTTTACAACCTGTTAGAGAATCTCTATTGTATTTTGTTAAATATATGACAGAGTTGGATTAGTAAAAGCGTCTCAGCTTGTTTCCGAATCCTTGTGTTGTTTTAAATGATTTATTTATGAAGCTAATAAGATCTGTTTTAACTCAAAGTTATTTCCTTTTACCATCTGAGTACAATGTACGTTTATTATTAATTGGGGGGGGGAGCCTCGGTGGCCGAGTGGTCAAGGTAGTTCGTCTACTATTGATCACGTTGTCTGTCAACACTGAGATTGCGGGTTCGATTTTCACTGCAGGCAGGGTGTACTCGACTCCAATCTTAATTGACAAGGATTGTCAGTTTTCCTACCGCAGGTCGGGGGTTTTCTCCAAGTACTCCGGCTTCCTCCCCAATAAAAAATGGACTCCATGATGTAGCTGAAAATTTGCTGAAAGTGGCGTTAAACATTATCAAACAAACAAACAAACAAGCAACATATTATTAATTGGTCTTAGCAAATTTCCTTTTATAATTTTCAATTTGATATCAAGTTAACAACACGTCAAGCTTTTGTACAATTTTTACAAACCTTGTAGATGATCGTACATTTCCGAATTTGAGCAACATATTTTGATAAGTTATAAGATCCTATATTTGCGATTTAGGATTGGTGCTTTTTACAAATTAGTATTTTAGGAGAGAAAACGTAGATACATGTACGTAAAGAACAATTTAAAAGTAACTCAGTCAAGTACTTTATAGATGACTCAGTCTTATTCTGTTTTGTTTATAATCATTCCATTAAAATACCCAAAGTGTATGGTAGAACAGTATTCTATTCTCATTAATACCCCAGTGTCCCAATATATATATAAGATATGGACTACAAAAAATCAAGGAAAAAATACTGGGACACCAAGCGGATAAGAAATTATTACAAAACGTTTTTTTTTTTTTTTTTGATGACCACGCAAAACAGCAGTATATATTGTAACCTAAAATGATCCAAACCCATGCAGTAACTCCACCTAGCCAGTCTCAGCAAACTGAGGGGAAATCTTAGATCTCTTACATGTATCTATATAGGTTACCCTTGGCTACCAATGAGAATAGTATTCTATTCTCATTAATACCCCAGTGTCCCAATATATATAAGATATGGACTACAAAAAATCAGGGGAAAAAAGACACACTTTGGCATCATATGTAAACCACTTACCATCACATTACCCACACATACTATACCTAAACATATATTCAATACTTAATTAACTAAATGACAAATTCCTAATTAATCATGAACCCATTCTTAATAACCGATAACCCATCAAAGTCTCTTAATATAGACTGACCATGAACATTAACCCGAACATTAACCATGACATTAACATTTTCCAAAAATAATCTACCAGACACCAAACACCTAAGAAAAACAGTCACAGGTCATGAAAAATCTGTCAACAAAATCTGGGATATCACCATGACATCAGAACTTAATGTTCAGAGAAAACCATAAAAATCTTTCATCTAAAGTAAACCCCAGGTTAATAGAAAACTTAACCTTCAGTATAAGAAAACATTATCCCTTAGGGAGTATCCCTGTCTGATAAAATTGAAATAATTGCACTTTTCGCACAAACCACAAGACCCCCACAATACAACTAAACAAAAACATGAATATAATTAACTATATGTATCATGCTCTTAACAATTATATCTATTTATTTTGACATAATTTCTCCTTAATTTTTCTAGCTTCAGACCAAATTACAAATTTATTTTATGAATTATATCAACAAAGCACAGAGAAATCAATTCGATGCAAAATTTCAAGCAAACATAACACCTTTAACACTAACTGCTGCTTATCCTAAACTGAATTTAAAGCAAAAAATAACACCTTAAACACAAACTACTACTTATCTTAAGCTAAAGTTAAAGCAAAAAAAATAACGCCGTTAACACTTAAACTACTACTTATCCTAAACTAAAATTAAAGCAAAAATAACACCTTAAACACAAACTACTACTTATCCTAAGCTAAAGTTAAAGCAAAAATAACACCTTTAACACAAATAACTACTTATCCTAAACTAAATTGAAAACAAAAAATACAATGTAACACCTTTAACACTAACTACTACCTGACTACTTATCCTAAACTGAATTTAAAGCAAAAAATAACACCTTTAACAATAACTATTACTTATCCTAAACTAAATTTAAAACAAAAATAACGCCGTTAACACTAACTACTACTTATCCTGAACTAAATATTTATTTTGAAAACTAAAAATTAAACAAACCCTTTCATATTATTCAAGAACATCTTTTTTCCCATAGCATTCATATGAACCTGTTCTTTTAAAAAATGAACAGGAATGTTCGAATGATCAGTAAAATAATACTCACACTGTCGACACAATGAATATAAATATTTATTCAACTCATCAATACGTTCATTGATAATAGGGGATTTAGTATTCCGACATCCAGAAAAAACTACAGCAAATCCTTGATTCACTTGTAATTGTTGTAAATTCTCAAACAAGAACCTTAATCCCTCTTTTACGCATATTAGCTGATCTTTCACAGGTGTATAAACTTTGTTTACATCATTTGTTCCTATATGAATAATTACAACAAAAGTTGATAATCTCTCCAATTCATTTTTCAAAATACCAAATACATCATTAATTCTTGCTCCCCCAAGTGATATAACGGAAACTTCTGATCTGAAACCCTACAAAAATTTTACCATTGAATCTCCTATCAAAAGAACAAGAGAAAAATAATCGGGTTTACTTGACATGAATTTATCAGGATAAAAGTTCTTCCTTCTTTCGTCTCCAAAACTAAACCTTGCTGCTAACATATCAAATTGTAGTCCGCGCTTATCAACTTGGTACCCTTTCCGTGAAGGAAATAATAAAACTCCTTTATCTCCTTGAAAACCCACACTTACAATATATGCATATCTCAGAACTAAAGGGAACCAAGGTGGAGTGGGAACAAAATGAGGAAAAACTAAAGTACAGTTGATTTTTTCCTCTATCAAAAAACTAATGACAGCTGGTATTAAGCAATAAGGAGGAAAAGCATAATATTTTTTCTCAACTATATAACATTGACTAAAGGCATCAATACCGGCTAAAAAGGGAGACGCCATAGATGTGAAATGTTCTAAAGTAACACCATTATAATCGACCATTGCATTGCTGTCTAAGGCGAACATGTCAACATCGTGTTTTCCGAACAAGTATTCTATATATGCCCATGTGCGTTTACTAATTGTTGTGTCTGACTTGGACAGTTTACGCGAGGGAAGATCTATTGGATTTTCAGAAGAGGGTACATAAAGCAGTGACAATGTACAATTATTTTTCATCATTATTTGAAAAATGTCTTTCATAATTGCTGCTAAATTCTTCGAGTATTGATTTTCCCAGGCGTACACCACAACCTGATTGTCTACATATGCAACAATACGCTTGTTATTTATAGCATTTGAAACACTCAATAAAGAGTTTTTTTAGAGCAAGAGCCTCCTTAATCATAATTGGTGCTGACATAATTGAGTCATTCCAATAATCTGAAAAAACTCGGTCCAAATTAGGACCTGAAATAGTACAAGCCCATTTGTAATCAGATGAATCAGATGTGACTTTTAGAGTAAAATGTATGTCTGGTACCTAAGGAAAAGGTTTATCCCATGAATCTAAAAACTCCCAAAACCGAACTTCTTCCTTTAGTTTTTCATCAATGATAATATCAGAAGAGTTTTTTATCGCATTTGAAATCGCCTGATTACAAACAGAAGTATATAACTTTGCCCCAGGTATGGCCAAACACATTGAAATGCACAAACCTGTGAATTTTTGTATCACAGCGACTGGTACCTTCTTATTTTGTAAAATCATTTTTCTGACATTTTTGAGTTTTTCTTTTCTTTTCTCAGTTAAAAAGAACGACATCTTTCCTGTATCTAAAATCATTCCCAAAAAGACTAAAGATTGTGTTGGTTTTAAAACAGAATGTTCAAAAAATATCCTAGACTAACAAATAACTTTACAGCTAATTTAATGGCTATTTTAGCACGTGTTGTAGAATTGTCCAACTGCGGTGGTAAATATCCATTGAATTCTTCAATTAATCTATCATCAATGCACAGGAGGCATGAAACGGACTTTTGTCGTAAACGTGAAACAGCTTCTAGATTTATTGTATGATAAACAAAAGCAGAGTTTTTCCATCCAAATGGTAATGTATTACATTGAAAATAATAACCATCACATTGAAAGCCCAATAGACTCGTAGAATTTTCTGACATCAAAACATTATCATAACCTGATTTATCATCGAGTTTAGTAAGAAAACTATTTTTCTTTACAATTTTTGGGACTTCTGACAATGTATCTAAGGTAAAATGAGTATCTATCATGAAACAATTAAGGTACATAAGATTTATACACAATCTTGGTTTGGTCGGTTCTATAGTTATTGGTGAAACGATGTAAGGTGGCGCAACCTCTCCAACTTTTCCTACACAAGAAATTGCACCGGAAATGACTCTTTCTTGAAGTTCTGAATTTATGAAATATACAAAATCCTTGCAATTTTGGGCGTTCTGAAATTGTCTAGGCAGTGGATACTTATGGTCATACTGTATACCCCAGAATTCTCCATTAAATGGTTGGATGAAGTCATTGATATCAACACCGTTTTTAATCCACTTTAGGACATTACTTTCAGAATTTGTAATTAAGGTGTTCCACTGCGTAAAGTTACGATGCAAATTGCCAGCTACAAAGTTATCCTGGTTATATACAAAAAATGGCTCTGATAATAATTCATGCACATTATCTAATTTAAAATCAAGGTCAAAACTCAACATATCGTGAGTTTCTAAGCTGTTCGTATCACTTTCCAATGATACTAAAACTGGAGTCTGTAACGTTTCTCAACTTTCAAGGGCAAAAACTGGTCATGAAACTCCCATGGAAAAGGCAACATAGGTGAATAAAACGGTATCTGTAAAGATAACAAGTTTAATGTACAAGTTATTGTCTACGTGGGCAGTCTACTTGGAAATGAGACACGTCACCGCAGATGTGACATCCGAAATAATTTGGACCTGGGTGAGGCCTAACATTGGGGTTAACCCCTCTCCTTTGCTGAAAGAAAAATGGTCTTGGTGGCCTTGAAAAACGCATAGGTTGTTGATGAGGTGAAACAAAGTTTTGCATAAATTGCAACATTGTTGCAAATTGATCGAACGACGGCACGTTCTTCAATCTGTGCATTTTCTACTTTGGGCGCCAAATTAAAGTTGGAGGGGTCCATATCAATTCCTTTATTAGCGTGTAATTTCAAGAATTTTTGTTCCTTTTCATACACCTTAGCTTCTGCTGGAGAACATAATAGCGACGTGACTAAATGACCAATGCGAGGCTGATCTTTGTTACATAGAAAACGTTGAAGGACCAACGAATACAATTCCTTATCACTGTGATTAAAACGCCTGCCCATCTCATCATGATGCATTAATTTCATCTGCAAAGTGTCGATATTGATATCATTTGCCCTAGCAACATACTCCTTTACTTCACGCAACGCGTTAGCCACATTATCAACACTCAAGCTGTTTTTTAATTCCTGAATTTGTTGCTTCAAATCAGAGTTCTAAAACAAAAGAAACAAAGTTCTTAAGATACAGGCCAGAACTAACATTCACTGAATTTTTTAAAATTTAAATAGCCTTTACAGTGTTCATAAATCTTTTGACGAGGCGTTTTACTATGCACGACCGAAAGAGCTTTCGCAGAAGCATATCTACTACACATGTCATTACCCACAGTATAATGATGGAACATTGTATCAGATTTCCAACCTACATGTTGTTTTATGGACTCCTGATCGATTCCCATCCAAGCTAAAGTTAAAGCACAACCACCTCTTGTGCTATGAGGTGTCTATCCCTCCCATAAATTCAATTTGCACAGGTAGGATTTAAGGCGCCCGTTTACTGTAGACGATGTTAACGGTTTATCACTTATTGTTGAATGAGCGTCAATCGGTCTAAACACATAACCACCCGTTAACACAAAACCATTCTCCTTACAAAACTCTAAATACTTTCTGAGGTCATCCACCGGACAAAACTCCAAACTATCACACTTCAAAACTACAACAACTCTTGGATCATGAATATCTGCAGTTTTTCCAGTACACAAATTTAAAATTATGCCCTCATTATTAGGAATAGCAAATATCTGATCTAATAGAAGCGTTCCCAAATCGCCTGCTCGATCCCCAGTATAAGACAAAAGATTTTTAAAAAAGCCCGGTCTCGAAATGAAATATATCTATAAATCGTCGAAAGATTAGGATTTGTGAGTTTATAAGTAATGTGTCTAAGTATTATATAAAGTTTATCTCTGAATAAAGGTGGTGCTCTTCTTGGCGTAGTAGCACTAACAGACTGTTCTAACCGTATTGCTGCTAGATAACGTTTAATAATAGGAGCGGCGACAGGATTCCCTATTCCAAATACTGCATTCCAATCTGAACCTCTACCAAAGTCACGAAAAATAGCTCTAACCTGACCAATGAGACTATCGACTGATCCCGCTGATCTTCTCACAGGGCAATCACATTTTGAATTTTGTTGCCTCTTGGACATAAATGCACAACCAGATCTATGAACTTTTGTTTTCCCATCTTTTTCTTTAAACACTAGAAACATTCGAACATCAGATGGACACGCGTCTGACAAATCTTTAGGAGGATTCATCTTGTTCAGAAATGTAATTAAATCATTTTTTAATGATCCATTTTGTTTTGCATATTTTGTGTTATCTAAAAGAGCATCTAACTCATCTACACTGTAAAAAATGTGTTTAGAGTCTAAACATAAACCTAAACGCCCTTTCTGTTCTCACTTGAGCACATGTTTAACCCTAAACATGTTTAGGTTTGCATTGATGTTTAGGGTTAGAACATGTTTAACGCTAAACATGTTTAGGTCTTAACTGATGTTTAGATTGAGAACATGTTTAACCCTAAACATGTTCTACTTGCAATTCCTGGGTTTTTCCTCCTGTATTCCCTGCTTCTATGTCAAACTAGTTTTTAATTTACAGACTGTTCAGCAAATTGTTTGAGGACTCTCATTTAATATTCGGAGAATTTACGATTACTCTTCATACAGATCCAAACATACTGGCTAATATTGTCAAAAATGCAACACAAACATTAAATTGAGTCTAATATTTTATTTTTAAGTGTACATGTATAAGTTTCTACAGTTGTTTTCAAGCATGTAAATTTCTGCAATAGACATGATCAATAGAACTAATCTACATTGTATTAAAATTAAACAAAAGATTAAAAAAGAATTCATTCTATAAAAGAATGTATCAAAAACACCATGTATATATGCCATCATATATGAATTTTTAAGAATCAAACATGGGTTACAATGTCTTATTCACGCATGTTCCCACAAATGACAAGTTTAACTGTATAATTAAACAATACTTTCAAGACAAATGATAAAAATTGAAAATCCAGACTTTGTTGGTGAACATATCGACAAGAAAGTAAAAATGTCTAATTTAAATCTAATTCATACAGAATCATGAAATGTTAACCTCTACCACATACACATTTATTTACACATTAAAGGCTATTCCAGTACGGCCATGGAATCAAAGAAAAATTCGATCCATGGTGAGATTACCAATAATTAAATAAATTCCAAGGTGGTGCCCAATAGCAAAACCAAGACAGGAGTTGCTTTTTACCAGGCAAGCTCTTTACAATGAACATGGCAATATAACAATAAAGGTGAAAAACTATTTGTACAGTTAACAAATCCTTGCACAAACTTTAAATGGGTAAAACACAACTCATTAACATCCATTACAATATAAAAAGTGAGATTCACACATCATATCAAAAAGTTCATAATTGTGAAAATGTTACAGCAAGTATCAACCATAAGTAATAAAATATATTCATTTGGTAATAAATATTATTAATTGAATTTTTTTTCAGAAATTTGATTTGTGTAAACCCCATCACATGACATATTTTGCGAGACGGCTGATAGAAAAGTGATATTGCAGTTATTTTTAAATGTCTTTAAATAATAAGAAATTCTCCTTTCGCAAATTTTTAACAGCCATTCAGAATTCATTTGCATCTATTTCCAGTTTAAAAGTTGTCATCATTGGTAGGTTTAAAATAATGGAGTGTTTTAAATTTCAAAAAGTTCAATTTGTTGTATTTGTTTATAGAATTAATATATATTTTAAATCAACAGTTTTCATATTTTTAGCCGATTTTGAAATGAAATGTGAAATTTTTGTTCATAAGACAACAAACCATCAAAACAATAGTATCAAAAGAAACATTTAACTAAATTTCTTAACAATATATATACAGATAAAAACTTGCAATTAATAATATATGTATAATAACTGTAGCATTTAAATATGGTCTATACAAAAAATATTGACCTAATTTAAAGTCAAAACTTGTATGTTGTACAATACTCAAGTTCAGCGCCATTGTTGTCCTCCTCACTATTGTCAGATGCTTGTTCTATTGTTTTAAACTTTTGCAACTCTATGGAAATGTGAACAGTCTTTCAGTAGTGCGATTTGTAGAACCCTAATAGCTGGCAGCACTTAGACAAGAGAGATCCAGAAAGAACAAAAGTATAAGATCTTCTATGCCTTTTTAATGTTTTTTATTTCGATTCAATACACATAAATGGTGTTATTTTTTGTGTATGTTTCTTACAATCGCAAGACAAGATGTTGTCGTCTTCACAGTGCTTGGGTTAGTTGCCTAAAAAAAGAATAAAAATATTTAAAACATACAAAATAAGCCAGATACATAAAAAACTAACAACAACATGCAAGCAAACTTTTATCAGCATCTTTGTTTTTATCCTTGAGCAAAATATTAATGATATTTACAGAAAAAAGAATACAAACATTTTTACTCCATTTTCAAGGCATGTACCTTGTATTGCAGTAATTTACAAAGAATCAACTGAATCTAACAAATTGAGAGGTATTTTAAGTATTAGGACATCACTGTGTGTACAGACTGACTGCCAAATACAGGGGCTGCTCTGGCTTCTAAAAAGCTGGCGCCAAAAAAATCGCCAACTGCAATTTTCCGTCGCCAGTTTTGTAAAAGTGTCGCCATATTAGAAATCGCTAGATTACTATATGACATGGCGAAATTGTTTAACACTATGTAGTATGTATTCTGTAACGTCGGACGAAATCCAAGTTTGCCGGACTCTTAATTCAATTTTTCAAAAGTTTGGTCTCGAGCAGCCCGTACACTAATTGTATTTTAATCATGAAAAGATGTGTGAGTGATTTCTTGTTGGCAGAAAACCAAAATTTTACAGTAATTTATTAGAAACATCTATTCCATTGAATGAACTTAAAACCGGAAATACTGAAAATAGAACTACGCATTTGTAAGAGTTTTCTAATTACGAAACTAAGACGGACATCCGGTCCGGAAATCACTCAACAACGACGTCAGTTTTCATACCTGTATTTTATTAATTACATTATAAAAAAAAATATTACTACAAAAATATGTTTGTTTTGTTATTTTTATTAATTAATTAACAGCATCAATTGTTTTATTACACGTCTACTCAAATGTGATGCAGGTAAAGCTGCCTTTCATCAGACAACTTTGTTGATTCATTTATTGCCGATTTCCGTTTAATAACTTCAAATAACTCACATGTCACTGGATATTACACAATACATGCGTATTTACGACCATAGAAGCCGACAAACCATCTTTAGTGATGCAATCGCCGATTACCGATAAATTTAAAACGTGCATGCATCGTTTAACACTATAAAACCTTGGCGCCAAAAAAAACGCCAGACGCAATATTTTGTCGCCAAATGAAAAAAAAATCGCATTTGGCGACATTGGCGAAGCCCAGCGCGACCCCTGAAATAGACAGACCAACACTTTTTTAGAAACTGAGAAAAAAATATAAATTTGGTCATATACTGATCCTATCGAAAAAGAATTTAACATAAGGAGGGAGACTAATGAGAGGAAATATTGTTACAAATAAAAACAAAAAAGAACCATTCTTACTTGCACTTCTGTAATTAATGGAAAATCTTTTTTTCTTGTCTTCATTTCTTGCTTCATCAGTCTCATAATCTCTTCATGCTGATGAATTCTTTGTCCTCAGCCTGTAAAAATATATGAAATCTCAAACGAGTACAATTTAAACACTAAAAACTTATTTTCATTCTTTATAAACGTTTCAATAATCATCCCATATCTTGTTTTACTATGCAAGAAATGTAAATTTATATTTTTTAAAAAGCCAGTAAAAAGAATAGGCTTAAAATACAAAATGTAATATAGATAAAATCAGTTCTATCAATGTCATGAATGTACTGTAAACGGAAGCTACACTCATTATCTAATAAAACATGACATTCATTTTAACATTTTTTCTTCAAGTCAATGACTGAATGTATTCGAGCAAATGCACTTGTGTGTGAAAAAGTAGCAAAATCATGCAGAATTGTACAATTTTACAGTGAGTTATATATGCACATAAAACATCTACCCACCCGATGCTGAATATAGCTGAAATATTGCTTGCTGGACGATCAGCCTTGCTCATGCGGTTGTTGTGTGCAGTGAAATTTTTAAATACGGTGTATGTTCTTGTCATACATACATATTGCTTTTTGTTGTGTTATGTGGTATTATACTTTCATTTCGTGTATTGCAAGCCGATAAGTTGCCGGGGCACATGATGTTATAGTTTGTTTCAATGACATTCAGATTCTGACAGCATTTATTTGATAATACAAACCTTCTAAGGCAGTAATCGATGAAGTACTGAAGGAATCTCTGCACAAAGCTGGATTGTTTCCGGCGCTGAAGTTTCATCACGGATTTTGTCTGTAATTCTTTTAGTCTCTATCACCCAGACGCATATATATAAGCGTCTGGGATCACCTTGTTTTAAGTTCGCTACCAATAGATGGAGACAAAACAATTATTCTATATTTAGGGCCTATTTTTAGACCAGGAAAACCATACAAACATGTCTATACTTCTAAAATGACGTCACAGTAAGATTCTCTCTTGATTGTGCATAACAATAATATTTGTTTAATTAATTGGTAAAGTAATATATTATAAAAATATTTAAGTTTAAACTTTGGTACAATTTTTTATACACATTTGCTATGAACGGAAGTAATTTTTTAGACAATAAAAATATCATCCAATCAAAAATTACGCCCAGTTTTGGGCGTAATGATAACGAGTTCAATTTAGAGTTGAATCCAGACGCACAAATGTAATTAAGCGTCTGAATGATCGAGACTATAATTCTTTCAACAACGTCCATTTTGGCGAAGAAAACTATTGCGCCATCTATGGGGGAGATAACTCGCCACTTTTTCTGGATCGTGCAATTTTAATTTTTTATACAGGATCGTATAAATATAATCCCTGATTTATACATTAGTGTAGAAATTAAAATGTTTTGGCGTGTTCTGGTTGATATGAGTGGGACTAATATAGGCAATCTAATTAAAATTAAATCTTTACTGACTTGCTCCCCCTTTTTGTTATTGTCATTGTAAGTTAATTTTAATTAGATTGAGGTTCTTGGATACTTAATATGGACAAAACTTGACATATCGCAAGTAGCGGGTTTAAAAGGAAAGGGGCACGTAACGTTGTGAAACAGAGAGAGGGAATTGGGGGGGGGGGGGTCCACTACCGGGACCCAACCCATCTCTTTAGGAATGAGATATTTCAAACGTAGATATCTATTCTGCCTATAGAAACAATAAAAGACTTACACACATGAGTAAAGTTAATCAAAGAATGTTTACCTATAAATTTACAAGACAGCATTATGTGTGTAATTCATTATGTTTTAAACCTAAACATGTTTAGGAGGAACATCACACTTTAACATGTTTAATGAAAAATAAAAATTATGTGTTCTAACTCTAAACATGTACCAAACTTAGGTGTTCTAACTCTAAACATGTTTAAAATCCTAAATATGTTTAGAGTTAAACGTTTAGGGATAGAACATAATCCTAAACACGTTTAGACTTAAACATGTTCTATTGACGTTCCAAGTCTAAACGCCATTTTTACAGTGTATTCTCTAATTAATTCTATCCTCGTCAATCGAGCACTTTCCCTGTGAATAATTAAAAATTCATGTTAATGGGGAAAATGGTATTTATTTATTTATTATTATTATTGTTATTATTTTTTTTTTCAATTTAATTTTATTTAATTTTATTATTTTTTTTTTCATATAAAGTGTAACATGTAATAACTTTATATTTTGTGAAAGAAATGTTTACTAATTGTTAAATGAGGCAAATGATTAATGAATGATCTTTTTTCTAGTCTGCAGATAGCTTAATCTGCCAGTGGTAGCGTCTGGGTCAGACTAATAAAATATGTTAGGCTACATTTTAACTGCTTGTTCAGTAAGAGTGTGTGAAGGTCATGTGGAACATTTAAAGTTATATAATAAACTTTGGATTCGGGCTTTTGAGCTGTGAAGACATGTTACAGTTCGTGTTACCATGACCTCTTGTTACACGTTGTATATGTGTCTGAGTGTTTCCTAATTATAAATCGTGAAATCTTGAAATATTGTTATATATCGGCTATTATCATGAATCATCATAATCATATATATACATATCATTTATTTACTTAATATTTGTATTTAATTTTTTTTTACATTAATTTACTTTCTTTTATATATCCAATATTATTTTATGATTTTATAGAAGACTATGCTCTTAAGTTCCGTCATTTCATTATGAAAAACATAAAACGGTTCAGCGTAAAGTCTCTCTCTTATTTAAAATTTCTATCTCTTCTAAAACCCTTTAGCTTACTGAATACCAAACAAAACAACATTACACATTAATCATAAAGCAAACATAACGAAGCTGGTAATTTCTTAACTCTCTCAAATATTTTCCGCATACATGACATTTACCTATTAACTTAGACAAACTACACAGGCTTGCACGAGAATTCATTTATCCTTTCCGTAAATTAAAGTGACATATTTTCTTCCTTCACCCGTATGTTTCTGTTTAATTTTGTCCTGTAACTTCCCGTAATAAAGGTTTAAAGAAACCATAAAATCATAGAATTACTTCTGCCTCTCCCTAATTCATCTTTTATTTATCGTACAGTCTTCTACAATTCCAAAGCTTTTTACTCTTACATCTTTTTACTACCTTCTGCCCAAAACACCATAAAACGGTAGCTTTTACTCTCTCCCATGAGACAAAATGTCTTAAATCCATACCATAATATTTTTAATCTTATTTTTCTCCATAAACAGAAAAACAACATCATAAAATTTTGCCACATTGAGGATCATACGTCGTATGAACTTTCTCCCTAATGAGGACCCTACCTCATAAAAACGTTCTCCCAAAAGAGGATCCTACCTCCTATGAGCTTTCTCCCAAATGAGGACCCTGCCTCATAAAGACGTTCTCCCAAATGAGGATCCTACCTCATATATAGACTTTCTCCCAAATGAGGACCCTACCTCATAACATTTTTTACAAATTTTTCTCGTTGCCTTTAATTTAGATATGGGGACCCTATCTCATATAAGCTTTCTCCCAAATAAGGATCGGATCTCATAAAAACTTTCTGCCAAATGAGGATCCTTCTTCCTATAAGCTTTCTCCCAAATGAGGATCTTAGCTTCAAAAACATTGTCCCTCATAAAAACGTTCTCCAAAATGAGGAATCCTACCTCATAAAAACGTTCTCCCAAAAGAGGATCCTACCTCATAAAAACTTTTCTCCCAAAAGAGGATCCTACCTCATAAAACATTCTCCCAAATGAAGATTCTACCTCAGAAAAATGTTCTCTCAAAAGAGGATCCTACCTCATAAACCTCTCTCCCAAATGAGGATTCTACCTCATAAAAACGTTCTCCCAATTGAGGATCCGACCTCATAACAACTTTCACCCAAAAGAGGATCCTACTTCATAAAGACGTTCTCCCAAATGAGGATCCTACCTCATATATAGACTTTCTCCCAAATGAGGACCCTACCTCATAACATGTTACATTTTCTACAATTTTTTCTCTTTGCCTTTAATTTGGATATTAATTTTGACAATTTTTAAACATACATGCAACGATCAAAATACCACGGCTCTCAGACAACCATGCTCGCCGTGGATTTTCCTAAAAATTTTGCATTACACTCAATGACTTTTTGAGCAGGTGTTCTGCATTTTAGATACAACAGATGCACCTGTTACCAAACTTGGTTAGCAATCGAAAAATTATCTGCTAAATGTAATGCAATTATAGTAAGGCAACTACTCTCACCCAAAAAATAAATAAATAAATAAATAAATAAATAATACAAACTCTCTGAGTTATTTGATGTTATTCACTGTCTCCCGTATTTTGAACCATTATAAATATACCAATATTGTAAATATCTTAAAACAGCTTATCTTATTTTCTTATTTACTCTAAGATCTTCCAACTCAAACATCATAAAGTATTGCTTACCGATGCTTCATCATTTTTCCC
Organism: Limnoperna fortunei; assembly: GCA_944474755.1. NCBI lineage: Eukaryota > Metazoa > Mollusca > Bivalvia > Mytilida > Modiolidae > Limnoperna > Limnoperna fortunei. Next base: position 21,937,108 of record OX104118.1, on the reverse strand, counting down.
TTTTTTTGCTCCTGATTTGTTTGCGTTATCCTCCTGCTTCTTTCTTTTTTGAGGGCCACACTTTTGATTTGCGATATGTATAGCACAATGCGTCAGGTTTACTAGATCAGTCTGATCCAGGTCTTTCTTTAACACTTTGATAACTTTTTCAAGCTTAATGTCAAAACTTTTATCTAGTCTCCTTACAAGTTCATCTCTATTAAGAGTATCCAAATTTTCATCTTCATGAAAACAATTCAAATTCTCAAAATGTTCATTTTCCTGATACATAGCAATTGTATCCATTAACATGTCAGAATCAAACGGATGATCATTTATTAACTTCATTATCAAATTAAGAGACAAATTTTATGAATGTACAAGCCCTGGCCAGTCTCAGCAAACTGAGGGGAAATCTTAGATCTCTTATCTTGGCTACCCTTGGCTACCAATGAGAATAGTGCATAGTATCATCATAATACATTTTATTATCTGAAAAAGGTAGAGAATAAAGAAAATACATATGTAATAACTTGATAACAGTATGACTTCGGCAAACTAATAATTATAAAGAATAATTATTACAAACCAAAATAAAGTTAGTTATACTTATAACTATAATCCATTCTCCTTGTCTAGTGAAATAATTTTAATGTCAATAAAAGTATTGCAAAAAATATCTTTAATCATGCAATATTAAATATTTATATTCCTATTTGAATTTATCTTTTCTGCCAAATTATAATTCGGTTGTATTGCAGATGTCGTTATTGTGTCAATAAATACAAGTAATTGACCTCGTGGCCAATAACACCCAAGTGTGTAATTTAGTCAATTTCATGGTAGTTCATGGGTTTATGTCAGGGTTAATTTCTATTTGCAATTTAAAGACCTTCAGTGAAAGCTGCAAAACAGAGGATTAAATACTGTATAACACTATTAAAACCTACTGCTATTAAATAACAATAAACAGTAAAACCTTAACTAAAAGTATCAACTTTATAGTGCAAACAATGGTATTTGCAACTTTGCATATCACAATATTTCTCGCCTGCATTTCGTATATCAGTAATGAAAAATTACTTCATGAGTAACATGTAAATAACATTAAATTGTCATCATATAAAGTATCCAATGCATAGTCACAGCGGAACTGACCTAATCCAAAAATCTTTAACATAGTCACTGGGACCGTGAAATTGAGGTTAAGATCAGTTGACACCTACCAGACAGTCATATTCTATTCATTATTACCTATAAACCAAACATTGTCATCCTATCATTAACGGTTGCTGAAGAAATCCCTTATTCCAAACAACATTAACGTAGCCACTGGACCGTGATATTGAGGTCAGGGGTCATGTACTATTTATCAACAACATATTTAACAAATATTGCCATCCTACCATTCATCGTTACAGAGGAAGTCCCCTAATTCGATCACTTTATGACGTAGTAACTGGACCGTGAAATTGAGGTCAATGTCAGGTGACACCTACCTGATAGTCATGTACTATTCATCAGCAATCTATGTACCAAATATTATCATCCTAACATTCATGGTTATAGAACAACATTCCTAAACCAAAAACTTTAACATAGTCACTGGACGGTGAAATTGAAGTCAAGGTCATGTGACAGGTGACTGACTGGCGAGTACTCATTTTAAGCTACCATTGGACCGAATTTTTTAGATGGCCCTCGGGCTTAGCTTACAAAGATATAAAGCAGACTGTTAAGTGTTAACGCCGCAGCCGGATGTCAATATATAATATCGTCGCAGGCACAAAAACTGAATGAGAAAAAATAAAAAGTAAAAATCACTATAAAAATAATGTTATTAAAATTGAGGATGATAGGATTTTGGAAGTGTTCAAACATATGCATTAGGTTTTATGAAGTTTCCTCAATACTTTTAGTCTTTAGTATATATATTATTCCCTGTGAAGCCCCCAAAGTGAGCCTTACAAAGAATATAACATGTAGTTTGAGACAAAAAAAACGTACAGTTAGTCTGAGTATTTCAATTTAGATGATTCCGTTTATATGTTTGCTTGTTATCGTTTCTCTTATTCTGATGGAATGTTTCCGCTTGCGCCCACACTAACAATTATCTATAGGAACTGTGACTTTGTCTTTTGGTACTTTCATATTATCCATTTGTTCTTTCAAAAACTTCGATTAATTTTCATTATTCGTTATTTGTATGATTTGTCCTATCACATTCTCATCTTGGCCTTTCAAGGACATTAACATCTGTTCTAAGCAGTAATTTCCCTGTCCTGATATTGTCCACGTGGTCCTCCAACCAGTAAATACCTGAAAATGAAGCATTTGTCCTCCAACTTAGTAAATACCTGAAAATGAAGCATTTGTTAAGTATAGTCCGTTTACGAATAAGAATGTGTTCCGTGTAATCTGCAAAAGTTTATGTGTATTTTTGCAGTATCAATCGTTAGGCGAGATAAATACCAATAACGCCATTGAGTTGTAAAGTATTTACAGATTTTTTTTTTAGGGACCATACTGGGAGGGTTCCCAGTGCTCGACCCACAGAGCAGCCCAGCGCGTCCCCGGGTGGCGGATAGGGGAGACTCTCTTGTTGGGGGGTTGTCAGGTCATAATACGGAAAGCCTGACCGCGGACCGTAGTGGGTAACGTGTTTGGAGAGTGCCAAGCTCCTTGCACGATAAAGACCCCTTTTGTAGATTTCGAAAAAGAGTAGGCTCATTGTAGCCGCTACAAAAGGCTAAATTCTCCGCCCGTACTCAAAACTTCATTCTTTTCCAGTGGCAGTCAAAATTGTATACCATGTGACCCATCCCACCCCCATTTTCCGTTGATTTATTGTTTGTTAACTTGTTCCCGTCTAGAATATAGCTGAAATACTGCTCGCTGGACTTAAAGCAGACATCCAATCAATCAATCGATCAGATTTTTTTTTAAATAATGCCACGTCGTCAGATGACAATTCTATAGTCCTTTTTCTTGTCTGACGTTTTTAAATGAGTTTAACGCCACTTTCAGCAATTTTTCAGCAAAATCGTGGATTCCAGTTTTTATTGGGGAAAAGTCGGAGTACCTGGTTAAATTCCCCGAACCTAAGTAGGAAAACTGGCAGTATTGGAGTCGAGCGCACCCTGCCCGCAGTGAGACTCGAACTCGCAACCTCATTTTTGATAAGCACGTGACCATTAGTCATCTTAACAACTAGGCTCCTCACGCCCAGATATAATTCTTCCATACCATGTTTAAGTAACATTTCATATGCATGTATATACTAATCAAAATGTTACGATATATCCATACATAGTTTTAAGCCGAGATTAAACAATAACCTTACTTAAGAATCTTTGTAAAGCATATGCAACTATTACGGTGTCGTATAATTACAGGTCCGGGTCATTTTGTTAACATTTTGGGTCAGCGTTCGATCGATTTTTGTGTAATTATATTTCCGGGGTGTAACGTCATATTAGTAATTCCACTGTAAACTCTTTTTTTTTAAAAAATATAAACGCCAATTTACTTTAACATTACCAATTAAACATTATGACTGCGGAAGTGATCAAAATATACGCACGAATAGAGTTTTAAGAGATAATACTCGTTGGACCAACAGATAATACAGATATTGATCTGAGGTATAGAGTAAAAGGCCAACGATTTTAGGCTTTGTTCATATAAGGTTCCAGGCATATTTACAAAGACCAACGATGCGACCACGTTCCTTACCTTACAAATTATGGTGACACTTAGAGTTTATGCTACTGACAGCTTCCATATTGTAATATGGTGTAATGGATGTGTTTGATAATATAGCTAATAAGATAGAGAGAGAGATTTGGAAACACCCAAACACAGAACCACAAAAACACAATTGTACACGCGTTACTTAAAACATTAGTGTATTTGTCATAATCCGAATCGATATAATTCCTTCAAAACTTGCATTATTAGGGCTTAAAAATGTATAGCCATTATCTTCATAAACGAATATTATGACAATTGAGTTTGGTTGAAATGTGTTATCTTGTAATTAAAGCAACTTACCAGTCTTTGCGAATTCCGATTTTGCTGGTATTACTCAATTATTTATTTCTCTTTCTCAGTCATTTTACTGATTTCTTTGTTTTTAAATATCTTTAGTCTTCACTGTTGGAGCTTCTAGTGGATGTTGGTAAAATCTTGCCCATTAAATGTTCTTGCGTGAACTGGGCAAGGAGAAAATGCTTTTTTATTGATCTGGAATAAGAACAACAGTGAAAGAGTTGGAAATATGACACATATTTAATTAATATCAAGCAAGGCATATTTATTTCATGCATGTATAAAAAACTTAAAACTTTAGTAGTTAATGTTTATTTTTTCATTAATCACAAAAGTCATTTTACCTTTTGAAATCAGCCCACTCCTGTTCATCCAATTTTGGCATGAGCCAGTCAGGAGAACCGGTTCCATTATCTTAAATATTTACAATGGTGGCGCATTAAATAATGGTTTCCAATCCGTCAAAATATATGCGTTTTTATATTTCACTGTGGTGTGTCCTGTCTCATCATTAAATACCACAAATTAACAAAAACTAAATACTATGAAACAACGTTATACAATGTAAAGTCTAAATAGAATAGGGAAACTTGACTACACAAGACCAGAGGTCACTAGGAGACATGAGAAAAATGCCAAAACATATCTCATGTAAACCTAGACTACTTTTAAAAACGTTTACTAGTGTTATTATTCAAGGAGATGGCCCAAGTCGGATGTTAATAATTCTAGAATCAATGAACCCAGACGTATTGTACACAGCATAAATTTGAGGCTGGTAATGTCTACTCGTACAGAGCACCTGAATTCATTTTTGGGGTCGGGTAATTAATTTTATAGTTTTGCCTGAATGCGGATTTGTAATTGTCCTTTAACCTTCAGCCGTCTCATGTTGTTTTCAGACATGTCATTGTATATTCAGCTATACTGATGTCATATAACTGAACAAATGTAAAGTTTGGTGACTATTTGCATTTTCAACCTGTAGCGATTTTTGAAATTATAGACATAGTACTTAAACACTCATGTCGGCATTTTGCCGATACTTTCTTATGGCATCAGGCTCAATTAAATTACGAAAATTAACCTATTAATCCTAACCTATCAGAATACAAAGTTTCGAGTATCGTGCAAATCGGAGCATTTTTTTATTTTTGGCAGCCATCTTGGAATCAAAATGGCCGCCATAGAAAGTCAACATGTGCTTCATATGGTTCAGCATAACATACTCCACTTATATACCAATTTTCATTAAAATCCATACAGTTTTGGATCTTTAAAATCTTTTTCATTTTCAAAATGATCAAATTCAAATTTTTATGACTAATATACCTTTGCAACATCTTAATCTACCTGAAAACCAAGTTTCCTGCAAATCGGAGCATTTTGAATTTTGGCGGCCATTTTGAATCCAAGATATAGGAATCAACATGTGCGTCAAATGGTGCGGTATAACATACTCCACTTATATACCAATTTTTATTAAAATCCATAAACTTTCGGATTTTGAAGGATTTTTTCATTTTCAAAATGACCGCCATTTCCAATGTCCACCAATTTTAAAATTGTCAAACTAGCGAGCACTACTTCAGGTCGTGACCTATTTTTGCTTGAAGTTCATATCGATCCAATTTGGGGGGTGGGGGTGGTAAAATGGCTGCCTTTACAAAATGGCGGCTACCGCGTCAATTATTTTTTTCCGAAAAATGCTCGGGATAGTCAACTGTATCAGTGTACCAATCTCCATTGAGCGCAGCGGTACGAACAAAAAGACATACACAATTTCTGTCATAGAAGCTTCACAAGGGCTTTTGCAAAAACGCATGAAAGTATAGGTGAAGCGAAGTGCCACTAAGTACAGCATCCCGAAATCAATGACGTAGAAGCGTACCTCTTCATGGTGGGTATGACGTGGCATCTTCTAAGGGAACGTCATTGGTGTAGCACCAGAAAAATAGCGGTATGGTCGGAGATGTGACCAGTAGGGACACCTTTACGGCAAGCGACCCCCAGAAACTCCAGGGTAAATGATCCGAAATTCTGCATTCTGTGAGTTTCTAGGTACTAAAAGTGAATGACTAAAAACCACAATTTTTATACCTGACCAGTTGAAAACAGGCATGTTTTATTTCAATTGACAAACAAGTGTGGACACAGAAAAACATCTCGCCTGTATTCCGCATCAGTAACGAAAATAAATTTCGTCATAGGCATTACGTAAATAGCATTAAATATCAGCAGCGGCCTGTATACAAAATATTGTCACCATACCCTGCATAGTTGCAGGGGAACAGCCGTAACCCAAAAACTTTAACGTAGTCGATGGACCGTGAAATTGAGGTCAAGGTCAGGTGACACCTACCAGACAGTCATGTACTGGTCATCAGCAACCTATACACCAAATATTGTCATCCTACCATGCGTAGTTACAGAGGAACTGTCGTAACCCAAAAACTTTAACGTAGTCGCTGGACCGTGAAATTGAGGTCAAGGTCAGGTGACACCTACCAGACAGTCATGTACTAGTCATCAGCAACCTATACACCAAATATTGTCATCCTACCATGCGTAGTTACAGAGGAACTGTCGTAACCCAAAAACTTTAACGTAGTCGCTGGACCGTGAAATTGAGGTCAAGGTCAGGTGACACCTACCAGACAGTCATGTACTAGTCATCATCAACCTATACACCAAATATTGTCATCCTGCCATGCGTAGTTACAGAGGAACTGTCGTAACCCAAAAACTTTAACGTAGTCGCTGGACCGTGAAATTGAGGTCAAGGTCAGGTGACGCCTACCAGACAGTCATGTACTAGTCATCAGCAACCTATACACCAAATATTGTCATCCTACCATACGTAGTTACAGAGGAACTGTCGTAACCCAAAAACTTTAACGTAGTCGCTGGACCGTGAAATTGAGGTCAAGGTCAGGTGACACCTACCAGACAGTCATGTACTAGTCATCAGCAACCTATACACCAAATATTGTCATCCTACCATGCGTAGTTACAGAGGAACTGTCGTAACCCAAAAACTTTAAAGTAGTCGCTGGAACGTGAAATTGAGGTCAAGGTCAGGTGACAGGTGACTGACTGGCAAGTACTCATCATAAGCTACCTCTGGACCAAATTTGATGGACCTAGGGCTTGAGCTTACAAAGATATGAAGCAAGATGTCAAGTGTTTACGCCGCCGCCGCCGCCGCCGCCGCCGCCGGATTCCCATACATATGTCTCGCCTCCAGCGACTTTCGTCGCAGGCGAGACAAAAACTGGTGCGGTTTTCCGTACCAGCAATTTAAAGTGGTACGGTTCCGGCCGTACAGCTTGCTACGCCAGTGAATGTTCTAATCTGTATAGACAACTTCATATTCAAGCTCGAGTTGTTATTCAAAAAACAACCATAACAGTGGTATATATGATACCAATCCATTTTATTCAGCAAACCACCTCACAGACTACAGTAATGGAATTTTGGCATGCCATAAAACCTGATTTGACCACCATTTCTTTTGAAATTCGTGTACAAGTCAGTACCATTGCCTATAGTTACTATATTTTTGGTTGTTGGTTCTGGAGTTTGCTGGTTTCTCGGCCTTTGATTCGTGGATTGTCTTTTTTACTGTCCTCGGTGTTTTGTATTTTGTTATTACCTTCATTTAGGGACCAACCATTTAACTTGCAAGGGGGGGGCCTTGGTTTTTTCCTAGAAAAATATTTTGAAAATGATTTTTGATGAAAAAAATATTTTGGAAGCAGAGGGTAAGAATAAAAATATTCTGAAGAAGGATTTCTGCTATATAAAATAATGCTAATAATGAAAAAATTTTCTGTCGCGACGCCTTCAAAAAATAAATATTTTCTGACCAAAACAAAAAACCAAGCCCCCCCCCCCTTTCAAGTTAAATGGTCCGTCTCTTACAAGGTTTAAAAATTTATCTTCTTTATTATTATCACATAACGATCTATAAAGACTGAAAAAATCATCAAAAAAAGAATTGTCAAAAGGATGCAGACACGGACCTTATCTATGCTGACGATGGGAATAAATCGGATCGAAATGTGGGACTATTAAGAATCGAGAATTTTGACAGAACTGTTTTGATGATACTTGCAATAATATTGCGATTACACGCATTAATTATTGCGATTAAACGCAAAAGTATACCGTAATGGGGTGTGATGTGATAAAAGGAGGTGTGGTAAAAGGTTTCGCTATATGGAATGAACACCGTGTACTGTACTTAGTATTAAATATATACTGAATATTACTATACAATTATGGCAGCTCAGTACATGGGATATTAAGAGGTTATTATATGGCGATTTTCAAATCAAACCCCATATCGACCCGAGACCCCCATATCTACCAGAGGGCATTTAGGTCAGAGGGTAGATATGGGTCGATGGTTGGTATAGGGTGTGATATGAAAATTGCCATATAATAACCTTTTTATGATATAGTTTAGATATTCCGATGTGAGAATTGCAATGATATCGATTTGTTCATCAGGTATGGAAGTGAATAATAAAATATGAACTTGAAATGTTTAATAAATCAATAACAATAACTGTTATTATTACATTTCGTAATTTTAGTTTCCATTTAAACAATGTATCTTTCACTAACCCATATTTTATGATATTGCACGATTGTGACGTTTTAACTATGTGATATTGCACGACTGGCCATTTTAGTACAAGAATGACATCTAAAAATTGATTAGCCGTGCAATATCACTAGTAATCAAAGATTAGCCGTGCAATATCACTTGTAATCAAAACGTCAGTCGTGCAATATCACAATATGTTAATGTTTTTAAAATACACATATATTCATTAAAATTGTTTTCTGCAGCAAAATATCGACAAAATTTAGCACTTAAAATCATAGTGACCATGATAACAAAATGCATGATTATAAATTCTTGTGTATAAAACAAGTTATTAAGGAGATGGTAAAATGTACAGTGAAATGAAATAAAACAATTATGGCAGCTCAGTGCATGCGATATTTATAGATTATTTACGTTTTTTGAAACGAGATGCATTTTCTCGTCGTATCTCATCGAAGGGCGACAGCCCTGAGATGAGATGGCGAGAAAGTGCATCGAGTTTCAAAAAACGAAAATAATCTGTTTATCGCTATTTTGTAACATTGTGACGTCACAGTGTTTACTTAACGACGTCTTGACAGCGAGCTGAGATGGGCCAATCTCAAGCTAGTAGAGTGAGATGGAATAATATCGCACATAAAGATCAATGAAAATACTGCAAAATAGCGATAACATGTTTTATGGAACACTTAAAAGGAATATCAACCTCGGCCGTTGGCCTCGGTCGAAATGTCTTTTAAGTGTTCCATAAAACATGATATCGCATGCACTGAGCTGCCATAATTGTATATTATTACATTTCGTAATTTTAGTTTCCATTTAAACAATGTATCTTTCACTAAGCCATATTTTATGATATTGCACGATTGTGACGTTTTAACTATAAGTGATATTTCACTGCTGGCCATTTTGGTACAAGAATGACATCTAAAAATTGATTAGCCGTGCAATATCACTTGTAATCAAAACGTCAGTCGTGCAATATCACAATATGTTAATGTTTTTAAAATATATTCACTTAAAATTGTTTTCTGCAGCAAAATATCGACAAAATTTAACACTAAAAATCATATAGTGACAATGATAACCAAAATGCATGATTATAAATTTTCTTGTGTATAAAACAAATTATTAAGGAGATGGTAAAATGTACAGTGAAATGAAATAAAACAATTATGGCAGCTCAGTGCATACGATATCATGTTTTATGGAACACTTAAAAGGAATATCAACCTTGGCCGTTGGCCTCGGTCGATATGTCTTTTAAGTGTTCCATAAAACATGTTATTACATTTCGTAATTTTAGTTTCCATTTAAACAATGTATCTTTCACTAACCCATATTTTATGATATTGCACGATTGTGACGTTTTAACTACAAGTGATATTGCACGGCTGGCCATTTTGGTACAAGAATGACATCTAAAAATTGATTAGCCGTGCAATATCACTAGTAATCAAAGATTAGCCGTGCAATATCACTTGTAATCAAAACGTCAGTCGTGCAATATCACAATATGTTAATGTTTTTAAAATATTCACTTAAAATTGTTTTCTGCAGCAAAATATCGACAAAATTTAACACTAAAAATCATATAGTGACCATAATAACAAAATGCATGATTATAAATTCTTGTGTATAAAACAAATTATTAAGGAGATGTTAAAATGTACAGTGAAATGAAATAAAACAATTATGGCAGCTCAGTGCATGCGATATCATGTTTTATGGAACACTTAAAAGGAATATCAACCTCGGCCGTTGGCCTCGGTCGATATGTCTTTTAAGTGTTCCATAAAACATGATATCGCATGCACTGAGCTGCCATAATTGTATAATATCGCATGCACTGAGCTGCCATAATTGTAAATTTCAGAGATCTGGGTTGAAAACTGTAGAAGGAGTTTACACAAAATATATAGGTACATTCTTTGCAAATGTCATGAGAAATTACTAAGTTCCCAAGTCTGGAAAATTAGGAACAAATCCTCGAACAATAAAATAATTGCAGGTTTACAACTTCAATCATGTGCATTCTTTCTGTGAAGTTTCAGAGATCTGGATTGAAAACTGTAGTAGGAGTTGAATACACAAAATAGGTATCGTCTTCTGCAAATGTTCTGAAAAAGTTCCCAATTCTATAATATCAAGTCACAACTTCAAAAAATGAGAAATCTTTCTGTGAAGTTTCAATGAAAGAATATTTGTCCTCTTCAACTGCAAACCTTGCGTTCTCGTTTAATTCCTTGTTTTAGCAGACGACATAAAAGGAGGAAAATCCCCCAATAATATAAGATTGTCCAAAACGGATCCACACATGTTAATGTTACACGGAAATAAATTAAATTAAAAAAAATATATAGTATATTTCCTACAGACTGGAAATCCATGTCAGTTCATCGAGGGGTGTGATATGGATTCCTAGGAGTGTGATATTGCATCCATATCACACCCCTTGATATCATGATCACACCCTTTTGTGATATGGTTGACTGACATTGTCTGTATCACATGCAAAAACAAACATCTTATTTCTAAGTATATTATAACATGTTTTATGGAACACTCAAAACAGATATCGGCAAATGGCCGTGGTCGATATTCCTTTTAAGTGTTCCATAAAGCATGTCATTTCATGAATAGAATTTTGCGTGTTTTTGATTGGTCTAAAAACAACTTTTGGGTCACGATAAATTGCAACTGTCACGTACTAAAATTACATAAAATGTTTGTACGCTGCACGATTCCGCATAAACATATCGATGTAATTTAAACGGATTCTGAAAGATAATAGCAACTTCTACATAATAAATATAAAATAATTTAAATTATCTTGATTTAAATTATTTAAAACTTGATCGGAATGGTTTTTTCTCCACTAAAATTGAATACGATTTTTCAACTTCGTAAAAAATATACAAAACTCCGGTCAAAATTGGTTAATATATTCCTCTAGTAAATTTTATAGCAAATCCATTGATATATAACTCTATGTTATTCATGAAAGAAATAGTTGTCAAAAGTTGACCGGAAGGGTAGTCCGTTGGAGTATTGCGTACATTGAAATTTCAACTTTGGAGTTAATGTTTAAAATCATGCAATACATCGGTCAAAATTGGTTAATATATTCCTCTAGTAAATTTTATAGCAAATCCATTGATATATAACTCAATTTTATTTATGAAATGGAAAGTTGTCAAAAGTTGACCGGAATGGTGGTCCGTTGGAGTATTGCCTGTAGTGAAATTTCAACTTTGGACTCAATTTGTAAAAACATGCAATACCCCGGTCTAAATTAGTTATTAGATTCCTCTAGTAAATTTTATAGCGAATCTACTGATATATAACTCAATTTTATTCATGAAAAGAAAACTTGTCAAAAGTTGACCGGAATGGTGGTCCGTTTGAGTATTGCATAGGCGATTGTTATGTTTCTCCCGTTGTTTTATTTGAGGAATCTCCTTTAGTTAAAACCTTTTATAATTCATGAGAGAAAACATGCTAAATTGCACGAGAGTTTGTTTACTTTTCTAAAATTAAAAAATACCTAGGCTTGACAAAAAGAAAATTCATTTGTTTCTTGTTTCCCTAATTGTCCAATTATGTTTTGTTGGAATCATTTAAAAGAAGACTTCAAATTTTGGCTGAAAAGACGATTGGTGTCCGACAACATAAAAGTGTTCATTGACCATTTAGATAAAATGCTTCACTCCGAGAGCGAAGAAGAGTTTTTTTTAATTTAAGGATTAAATATACTTCAAAGAGCCCCCCCCCCCCGAAGTTTTAGAACATTATGACAAACAAATATCCCAGGCTATAATTAATCACTAAGGTTGATGGCTTATTGAAAAAATATCCGGGCATGTATGATCCTTATTCGGAAATAACAATAATCTTTCAGAATGTATGAAATGCTGTTTTAAAAAGGGAAGACGATTGGAAAGAACTTCCTGCAGATCTTTTAGCCTTAGGACTTTATTACATACAAAATCTTTAAAATTTTGAAATATTATGAGGCCGGTCTGGAGTTGGTAACTATCACTTGAAAAAAAAAGAGTTTAACAGGGCTTTTATCGAACCATCTGATTGTATTTTCCCTAAAAGAATAGTTTGTCCGGACGAAAAGTGAGAAGCCTGTGTCATCAAAATGAGAAGTTGACTATTAATTAATTATGACGAAATTAACGAAACAACAGTAATCCAACAGGTAATTAACAAACTGCCAGATGACACGGTATTTGACGAGGCTAATCAACACTGTAATCAACCTGTAATTCAATTTCCTGCCTTTGATGTGTAAGTAGTTCGTTTTATTATTGACAATAATTAAATAACTTTAGTTCCTCAACAGGGGGCATTTATTGTCCACGCTAGAAAGGGAAAATATTGTGTTACACTATTTCTGAAAGTAACATATCGGTGCGAATCCACTACTTCATATGTTACCACATTTTGGCGACAAAGATGAGCATAGGATTAGAACCAGTAGAAAAAAAACTGAGTTTTAAGGTCATTGTGCCACCATACATTGTCTAAAAAGTGTAAAAAGAAAATTGATAACAAATCCTGTAGGAAACATCCAAGATTTAATGATAACGAAATTGAATTCAAACCAGCTCCAGATTCGGCCCTCAACAGTAGAAAGCTCGAAATCTTTAAAAACTAAAAAATCAAAACTCGTTCTCCCCCGTCAATCGAACAGACAAATAAATTTAAGTTTAATAAAAGAAGAAACCGCATGTAATAATGTACGTAGAGCTCCAAAATATGTTTCAAGAAACAAAGATGCCGTTGAACAAAATAAAAACCTGCCCGTAAAAAATAGAAGATATTTTGTAGAGAAAACTAACTGTATTAATGAACCTAGCCTATTTCGGATTTGTCAGATTCTACAACATTAACTTGGGTGGGAATTTGTAAACAACATCATAAACAATCAATATTAACTAACGAACATTTATGTTCAGACATAATCATAACTGCTCAAAATATACTTAAATCCCAGTACCCAGAAATAAACGGGTTTCAAAATACCACATTAGCACCAGTCAAAATTTAGGACAGGTTGGTAAGAAACTGTGGTTTTAAATTTAAAAAATCACCATCATGTCAAATTCACCATCACGTATGGTCGAGTCGAGATCATTAAGTTTTGTCGATGCAAAATTCTAAAAATGAAATTTATATTTTGGACAGTTTATCATTAAAAATTACCACATGTTTGGAATATCAGTTAGATCAAATTTACGGCAAAGAGCAGAATCCACTTGCTAAAATGCGTGAAACGCAGAGGCACAACTGAAACGTTGATTGCGGTCTGTTTGCAATTGCAAGTGCCTAGAAATAAATAAATAAATGAATAAATGAATAAATAAATAAGTGAATAAATGAATGAATAAATAAATAAATAAATAAATGAATAAATGAATAAATGAATAAATGAATAAATGAATAAATGAATAAATGAATAAATGAATAAATGAATAAATGAATAAATGAATAAATGAATAAATAAATAAATAGTTTTTTGAATTTGTATTAAAAACAAGCATAGCGGGGAAATCTGTAGCATTATGCAAGAAATGAAAATAATAATTTGTCGCACAATGATTCCACCGCCTGATGAGATCTGTTGAGGGATCGAAATGGTTGTTGTAATGTTAGACATTAAAACATTATTTCAAAGTACATTTCAAGATTTCATATTTTGCAAAATTTCGTTACATATATAATATATTGAATTATATATCTTTGTAATTCAATATTTTGAAACTGTTGACAATTAATGGCTTAATAATTAATAGCTGACATGTGAATTCAAAACATCGTGGAAAAGAAATTCCATCAAATGTGTCCTATGGCTGATTTTTTCACAGAACATGCATCCAATCCGGTTAACTTTTAACAAGTTTCCCTTTTATGAAAATTATGTTATATACCTATGCGTTTGCTATATAATTTACTAGAGGGATATATTAACCAATTTTGACCGGAGTATTGCATGTTTTAACAAATTGAGTCCAAAGTTGAAATTTCACTGTACGCAATACTCTAACGGACCACCCTTCCGGTCAACTTTTGACAACTTTCCCTTTCATGAATAAAATTAAGTTATATATCAATGGATTTGTTATAAAATTTACTAGAGGAATATATTACGCAATTTTGACCGGAATATTGCATGTTTTTACAAATTAAGTCCAAATTTGAAATTTCACTATGCGCAATACTCCAACGGACCACCCTTCCGGTCAATTTTTGACAACTTTCCATTTCACAAATAAAATTGAGTTATATATCAATGGATTTGATATAAAATTTACCAGAGGAATATATTAACCAATTTGGACCGGAGTATTGCATGATATTACAAATTAACCTAGATTCGGCATTACAAGAAGTGACTGGCCTTGGATTCACAATAAATAATTCAACAAGCAAGACCAATGTCGGTTAAAACGAACTCATCGATGTTCGTCATTTGACCCAGATGTATTAGGACCGTACGACCGGTGATGATTTCCATGTATCTTGTAATGGAGTACAACGGACACCAATGATGACTCATATCTTTTCGTGGCAACTTGATAATTTAAAAGACTACAGTAGTTAAATTGTTTAATGGCGATATAAAGGTCATGGCTCACAAAAATTGGACTGCCATTAGAAGGGGCAAGTCCAAGACATTACTTTAGCATAATCATGATTAAGTGGATAATCACGATTAACATTACAAAATTAAACGTCCTTATTATGGTAAATAATTGTCATTAGCATTATCATTATAATGAAGAAATAACTATTCACATTCCAATTAGATGATCACGTGACTGGCCCTGGGAAACAGAAGCTCAGTTAACGGATATTAAAGTGCATTAGGTTGGTGTTGTGTCGCATTTTCGCCTGGTAACATCCCTGGTAACAAACAGATAACACATCTGTAACTATTCGTGAGCCATAACATGGGGTAGTCTCCTATGCTACTCCTGAAAATATAAACAAACAAGCAGCAGTATCTCATTGATAATTTGTTAACTATGTATAGAGGTGGTGGGTGGGCGGGTTTTAACTTTTAATATTGACGCTTAGCACTGCTAAAACACAACTTGACTTTGCAAATTCCCAAACAGAAAGACATAATGAGGTCACCCAGCCTCCTTGCTAGGTTTCGTGGTACATTAATCAAGTTTACAAAAATTGAAATGATATCATTTGGGTTATACGGTCAGCAGCAAAAAGCTGACATGCGGATAAAGATTAGAGGTCGTCAACCTCAAAAGAAAGATAACTCTAGTTAGCATGCCGAGCAAGAGCCTTCACAATGTTAATCTGATTTATACCAAAACGCATAAATCGATTTAACCTAGATTCGGCATTACAAGAAGTGACTGGCCTTGGATTCACAATAAATAATTCAACAAGCAAGACCAATGTCGGTTAAAACGAACTCATCGATGTTCGTCATTTGACCCAGATGTATTAGGACCGTACGACCGGTGATGATTTCCATGTATCTTGTAATGGAGTACAACGGACACCAATGATGACTCATATCTTTTCGTGGCAACTTGATAATTTAAAAGACTACAGTAGTTAAATTGTTTAATGGCGATATAAAGGTCATGGCTCACAAAAATTGGACTGCCATTAGAAGGGGCAAGTCCAAGACATTACTTTAGCATAATCATGATTAAGTGGATAATCACGATTAACATTACAAAATTAAACGTCCTTATTATGGTAAATAATTGTCATTAGCATTATCATTATAATGAAGAAATAACTATTCACATTCCAATTAGATGATCACGTGACTGGCCCTGGGAAACAGAAGCTCAGTTAACGGATATTAAAGTGCATTAGGTTGGTGTTGTGTCGCATTTTCGCCTGGTAACATCCCTGGTAACAAACAGATAACACATCTGTAACTATTCGTGAGCCATAACATGGGGTAGTCTCCTATGCTACTCCTGAAAATATAAACAAACAAGCAGCAGTATCTCATTGATAATTTGTTAACTATGTATAGAGGTGGTGGGTGGGCGGGTTTTAACTTTTAATATTGACGCTTAGCACTGCTAAAACACAACTTGACTTTGCAAATTCCCAAACAGAAAGACATAATGAGGTCACCCAGCCTCCTTGCTAGGTTTCGTGGTACATTAATCAAGTTTACAAAAATTGAAATGATATCATTTGGGTTATACGGTCAGCAGCAAAAAGCTGACATGCGGATAAAGATTAGAGGTCGTCAACCTCAAAAGAAAGATAACTCTAGTTAGCATGCCGAGCAAGAGCCTTCACAATGTTAATCTGATTTATACCAAAACGCATAAATCGATTTAACCTAGATTCGGCATTACAAGAAGTGACTGGCCTTGGATTCACAATAAATAATTCAACAAGCAAGACCAATGTCGGTTAAAACGAACTCATCGATGTTCGTCATTTGACCCAGATGTATTAGGACCGTACGACCGGTGATGATTTCCATGTATCTTGTAATGGAGTACAACGGACACCAATGATGACTCATATCTTTTCGTGGCAACTTGATAATTTAAAAGACTACAGTAGTTAAATTGTTTAATGGCGATATAAAGGTCATGGCTCACAAAAATTGGACTGCCATTAGAAGGGGCAAGTCCAAGACATTACTTTAGCATAATCATGATTAAGTGGATAATCACGATTAACATTACAAAATTAAACGTCCTTATTATGGTAAATAATTGTCATTAGCATTATCATTATAATGAAGAAATAACTATTCACATTCCAATTAGATGATCACGTGACTGGCCCTGGGAAACAGAAGCTCAGTTAACGGATATTAAAGTGCATTAGGTTGGTGTTGTGTCGCATTTTCGCCTGGTAACATCCCTGGTAACAAACAGATAACACATCTGTAACTATTCGTGAGCCATAACATGGGGTAGTCTCCTATGCTACTCCTGAAAATATAAACAAACAAGCAGCAGTATCTCATTGATAATTTGTTAACTATGTATAGAGGTGGTGGGTGGGCGGGTTTTAACTTTTAATATTGACGCTTAGCACTGCTAAAACACAACTTGACTTTGCAAATTCCCAAACAGAAAGACATAATGAGGTCACCCAGCCTCCTTGCTAGGTTTCGTGGTACATTAATCAAGTTTACAAAAATTGAAATGATATCATTTGGGTTATACGGTCAGCAGCAAAAAGCTGACATGCGGATAAAGATTAGAGGTCGTCAACCTCAAAAGAAAGATAACTCTAGTTAGCATGCCGAGCAAGAGCCTTCACAATGTTAATCTGATTTATACCAAAACGCATAAATCGATTTAACCTAGATTCGGCATTACAAGAAGTGACTGGCCTTGGATTCACAATAAATAATTCAACAAGCAAGACCAATGTCGGTTAAAACGAACTCATCGATGTTCGTCATTTGACCCAGATGTATTAGGACCGTACGACCGGTGATGATTTCCATGTATCTTGTAATGGAGTACAACGGACACCAATGATGACTCATATCTTTTCGTGGCAACTTGATAATTTAAAAGACTACAGTAGTTAAATTGTTTAATGGCGATATAAAGGTCATGGCTCACAAAAATTGGACTGCCATTAGAAGGGGCAAGTCCAAGACATTACTTTAGCATAATCATGATTAAGTGGATAATCACGATTAACATTACAAAATTAAACGTCCTTATTATGGTAAATAATTGTCATTAGCATTATCATTATAATGAAGAAATAACTATTCACATTCCAATTAGATGATCACGTGACTGGCCCTGGGAAACAGAAGCTCAGTTAACGGATATTAAAGTGCATTAGGTTGGTGTTGTGTCGCATTTTCGCCACATGACCGGATAATCCGGTCACCGCCACAAAGCGGACAAGAGACACAACACAATTTATTTAGAGTGGAGCCATGCCTTACGACGCCCAAATTTGCGTAACAAACAGTTATATAACGTTATATACATTAACCAGCATTACTTTATGGTATGAGCTAAAATGCTTTATAATAAAGACAAAATTACGATCATCAGTATTCTGACTCTTTATATTGCAACATTAAAGGTGATTAATTAATCACTTGATAAAAATTCAAAAAGGAATGACTGCAATCTGTGCAGAAAAATTCTAGTAGCCATGTCAGATAGGTGAACTCCATCCGCACCGAACATTTCCCAGTCCGCATGGGTGAGTTCTGGATACTTGATATACCCCCCTCCAGACTGAATACATATCCAGGAAGCATAGTTATTGATTCTTTTGGCGGATCTATTCATTGCTACCCGGTCTTTACTAAAGCGCCAAACTAATCTAGGGAGAATTTGAGACCAAACAAATTTAGTATTGGGCAATAATCGCATTAATCTACTCAAAGTGTCTCTAACTTCTAATCTGTATTTTTTTAGTTTAATTGCCCCAACACTGTTACCCCCACAATGTATAACTAAAACATCTGGTGTTTGTTCAAAAGTAAGTAGGTACCTAACCCTGTGATACAGTTCACCCCAGGTCATGCCTTCTTTTCCTTGCCACCAAACTGTAGCATTCCTGCGTTGAAGCCCAAGGTTAAGGCCATCGTAATTACCTCTTGCATATACTATCGCCCTCTTTATGACGGAGGACCCTACTATCCACACACATTTCTTTTCAGGAAAAGCAATAAAACCTAACAATAAAAGTTTATACGTTTACATATAAAAATATCACACTCTACCTCAAAACCGTATATATAACAATTGAAAGCCGAATAATATAATTACCACTTAAAACAAAAATGGCCTGTATATAGATACATTTCTTAGACTCCGTTAAAAGGGATGTAATTAAATCACCGTTAAATTAATACCACATAAGTTTTTATGTATACTGGATTAGTTATTCCTTATGTATGATCTAAACGCACTAGAACTCCAGCGACCTAATTTCTTTATCTCCTCGTCACTAATTCCTTGTGCTGACGCATGAGATGCAGCACCGATTCTAAAAGAATGTGATTTATAACGTGAAGAATCGATTCCCATAACCTTCAAAACCTTTGTAAGAACAGAGGTGAATTGAAAACGCGTAACTGGTTTACCACTGAAATGGCAAAATAAAGGTCCTTCAGTACATGGCCTAAATTTTACATAATTTTTAAACAGCAAAATTGGACAAACGCTTGTTCTTGTTTCTTTTATTCTGATAAAAACCCCCTTACCCGACTGGTCACATTTTGAATGATTAAGGCGAATTTTAAGAGATTGAATACCGTCAATATTTTCCATTGCCGTATCTTTGAATTGAATGATTTGCCGTTCCTGGCAGTTTTTCGTAAAAGTTATCTCGCCCACTCGTAAAAAACCGTGAAATGCAATTGAAAAGGCGGAAGCAAATAAATTAGCCTCGTAATCAGAAAAACAAACTGCCGCTAATTTACTTACGATGTTCTCGAGTAACTCTGATGTTATTGGAAGCCTGGTATCCTTAATATAATTCGCCCTTTTCATCCCCTCTAGCATTTTTTTAACAATAAAATTGTTTGAATAATCGCACACGGAAATACCATTCATAACTCTACAACGAAAACCTATTGCTGCAACATAACAAGAAACCGTTTTATAAGCTTTGCCCTTTAGGGACATGTACGCTATAAATAAAATTATATGCGATGGAGGGGGTGGCCACACCATCTCTAAACCATACTCTTCACGAAAATTTTGAAAACTGTTTAACCCTGTGGTGTAAGTGTCCTTGGTTTTCTGTGCTAACGATGCCCCCACTAACCGACCAACTTCAGCTCCGATAGCATCTGGAGAAATTCTCTGGGTACTCTCGTCATTTCTGCATCTGCTTCTGGTGCCAATGTTCTGAATCTTTGCCACTGTTTACGACTAATTGCGTCACTAACGGTGTTGAGACGGCCCTCTATGTGTGCAGCTTTAAATTGCATGTTATTCAACATAGTATGCAAAACAAAGGGCCGAATCAACCCCATAACTCGCTTTGACTTAGATGTTTTCTTGTTTAAGATAGAAACTAGTGCCTTATTATCTGTGTGAAACATAACCCGTTTGTTAACTAATAGGTCTTTGAATAACCAAACTGAAAGCACAATCGGGACAAGCTCTAAAAAGGTAATGTCCGACATAATTTCTGTGTTATTCCAAGGACTAGGCCACTGCAAATAAGTCCAATGACCCGAAAAGTAAACTGCGCAACCTAAATATGGGTTCCCTGCACTGTCACTGAACAAGTCAAGTTCCTGATTTGTAAACCATTTATTAATTCCAAAAGACAATGTACCATTGAAATCTTTCAAAAACCTGAGCCAAACTCGCATATCCTCCTTCATACCCCATGATACTCGTATATGGTGCCTAGGATTACTTAATCCGCCCAATGCATCACAGAATCTGCGATTGAAAGCCCTAACAGATGGTATTGCTCTCGCACAAAAATTTAAAGAGCCTACTAAAGATTGTAAATCCTTCAGCATAACCGATTTCTTCCGTAAAACGAATTCCAATTTTTCCTTTACCTCGATCAACTTGTCAATAGGAATTCGTATAGACATTTTAACCGTGTCAACTTCCAACCCTAAAAATACCATTGTACATGAAGGGCCCAATGTTTTGTCCTCGGCTATAGGAACCCCTAGGTCGTCGCATAGAGCCTTGAAACAATCCATCAACTGTAGACACTCGCCCGATCCAGGCTTTCCAACCAATAAGAAATCATCAAGATAATGTTCTATAGTATGTTTGCCAGATCTAGCTTTGAGCGCCCATTCAAGAAAACTCGAGAATTTTTCAAATAGGGCGCATGAAACTGAACAGCCCATCGGTAAACATTTATCGAAATAAAATTTTTGTTGGAAGTGAAACCCAAAAAGTTCAAAGTCATCAGGATGTAAAATTAATAAACGAAATGCGGACTTTATGTCCATTCGGGCTAATTCTGCACCCGGACCTACTTCGGCAATAGTGGACAATACCTTGTCAAATGAAGTATATTGAACAGTGGACAACTCGGGGTCGATATAGCTATTAACACTATTTCCAAGCGGAAAACTTAAATGGTGAATCATACGCCAGCCAGTTGGCTTTTTTGCAACAAGGCCTATTGGCGATAAACGCAAATTGCGTAATGGTCTTGTATCAAATGGTCCAGCAATACGCCCAGCTTCCTTCTCTTTGGCAATTTTTTCTGCAAGCTCCCCCCTGTGTTGTTCCGCTGAAATAAGATTACGGCAATTCACTTGCAAACGTGGTCCTGTGTAATTAACTCTAAAACCATTTTTGAATCCATCCAGTAATAAATTTGCATCATCAACGTTGGGATATCTATCTAAATACATTTCGAGCTTATCAATTTTAATTGGGGTTTTTCCTAACTGCAGAAGTTTGGAAATTTCTCGGGACGACCCCGTGTTCAGGCTTTCTTTGGATGTTTCCTTGACGAAAACGAAAGAAAGGATTTTGTGATGTCTCTGACGTAGACCCAACCTGATCCCCTTTATCATACATTTTTTGTTGGTAAAATGGTTTATTATTTTGAAAATTCTGCCCCCCTTTTGTAATGTTGCAAAAAATTGCTCCATGTGGCCCCATACACTTCAAGCATTTATGGGTGTAACGGCAGCCTGTACGACCACATAACCCCGTATTATTATACTTATAACATTTACCAATATTTATATTGGTCTCCACTATTGACTTATGACCCTGGGAAATGTACAGTAGCCATAATTCCATGTCTACAACGCTCCATGACATCGATACATTTCTAGACTTCTTTAGCCTGAATTGCTGATCGTAGCTCAACCAACCTAAATCCGTACACCTACTCGCTCCTAGCTTTATATTTGCCATATATTTTAAAATTCCTTGTATAGCGTTAGGATGCGCCCCTGTGTACAAAGAAGCGTAAATTAAAAATGCATCAATCCAAGTACTAATATCTGTAATTTTTTTCTTGTTGGTTTGCTTCACATTAATATTTCCGTCGTTATCAACCACTAAGGCTTTTGAATGAACGATAACGGGATTCATAATGAGAGATTCTAAATCGATGTATTCCCCGTTAACTATCTTATCCCTAACTAATTGTGTCACGTGCATGCCAAGTTCATCATGAAAACTTTGTGCACTGTGCACATTAAACCCCCCGTCTAAAATTTGACTACTAACGTTAGCATATGTACCTGTATTTGATGGCTGTTGAAAGGTGTCTGGGGTTGCCGAAATCTGTGGAGATCTCCCTATAGCTTGGACAGCGTGGGCAATTTGATCCTGTATTTCTGGCATAATTTTTTCCACCACTGATTGAGCGACCTGGTCAATGTTGTTCCCAAGCTGGTTGCTCTCTGCAGTCCAGCTCCCTGTCAACGAAATATCTGTATCTACCGGACCACGAGCCCTCTTAGGTCGAGTAGTATTTTCAGTTTCCTGCGAAGTCTGGTTGATGGTGACGTCTGAGCTATTCCCATGCAACTTTCTCTGTTTTCTCTTCGTACCAATCCTGTTTACTTCTGCGTAAGGACTGTTAGACACTCTTGCCGTCCGTCCCATTCTTTTTGGTGAACTTTTAAATGTTTAACTTTTAACTTTTAATATTGACGCTTAGCACTGCTAAAACACAACTTGACTTTGCAAATTCCCAAACAGAAAGACATAATGAGGTCACCCAGCCTCCTTGCTAGGTTTCGTGGTACATTAATCAAGTTTACAAAAATTGAAATGATATCATTTGGGTTATACGGTCAGCAGCAAAAAGCTGACATGCGGATAAAGATTAGAGGTCGTCAACCTCAAAAGAAAGATAACTCTAGTTAGCATGCCGAGCAAGAGCCTTCACAATGTTAATCTGATTTATACCAAAACGCATAAATCGATTTAAGTCCAAAGTTGAAATTTCACTGTACGCAATACTCCAACGGACCACCCTTCCGGTCAACTTTTGGCAACTTTCCCTTTCATTAATAAAATTGAGTTATATATCAATGGATTTGCTATAAAATTTACTAGAGGAATATATTTACCAATTTCGACCGGAGTATTGCATGTTTTAACAAATTGAGTCCATAGTTGAAAAATCAATTTTAGTAGAGAAAAACCCTTCCGGTCAAGTTTTTAATAATTTAAATCAATATAATTTAAATTATTTTATATTTATTATGTAGAAATTGTTATTAACTTTCAGAATCCGTTTAAATTACATCGATATGTTTATCCGTTCGAAAGTTATAGGCAAAAATATACCAAAAAACGCTTCCGGTTTTTCCACCCTTCCGCAGATTAGGGTCTCCCAAATATTAAGGGTAACAACAATTACAAAATGTAAGCAGGGGCTCCAGTAGAAAAGGCATCCTCTGTTTTTCTGATCAAGGGAGATGGTGGTTTTATTCATGTAATAAAACAATTAATCACTTTGATATACGGTCGCTATCAGGATTGATTAGCCCTCAAAAATGTATATTCACCTCGCCTAGCGGCTCGCTGAATATTACATTTTCTCTGGCTGATAAATCCTGATAGCGACCTATATCAAAGTCATTAATTGTATAATATCGTAAGCCATAATTTTTGTATTATATTTCACTGTACATTTCCCACTTTATTCTATGTCTTTTTAATATATTGTTGGGTTTTTTACCATTACAAGTATGTATAATTATGCACTTATTGTTGTCGTGTTCATTATCTGATTTTGTCGTTATTTTGCCAAAGGAAACAATTTTAAAAACATTAACACAATGTTATATTGCACGATAGACGTTTAGTAATATTGCACGGCTAATCAATTTTTTGGATTTCGTTATTCAGCCGTGCAATATCACTTGTAAAATCGTCAATAGTGCAATATCAGAAAATATGGGTTAGTGAGAGAAGCTAAAAATGCGAAATGTAATAAATGTCAGAATCTTTATCTAAAATTAAGTATGTATTTCGTCAAACTCTGGAAAATTAGCGATTTATACGACTGTGTGATACAAAACCTTGTATCATCTATATATGTGATACAAGATGTACTTTTGTCGGAACTACTTCTTGACGTCACAATGAATGATATAACCAATGATTCGTTGAATGACTTTCATTTTATGAATGAAATATGACGTCATAATGCGTGTGACGTTAGGGGCTATATTTTATAAACAAATGCTTCGTTGAATGTTAAATTTTAAATTGTAAACATTCAGTTTTATTCTGCCCTTTTTATACTTCTTAATTTTAGATACATACATTTAAGTGTAGGTACAACTACCTGTATCACGTCTCGACAGTTGCATACATTCCGCATCACAACTCGACGCTGCGCGTCTCGTAGTGATACGAATGTACACAACTGTCTCGACGTGATACAAGTAGTTGTACCTACACATAATGTATGTAATGTGTATATATCACAAGCTGTATTAACCCGAGAACCCTATATCACCCCAAGGTTGGTTCGAGGGGTGATATAGTTCGAGATATCGGCATGATAAGTGCAGTAAACCATATTTCAGCCATACATTGTTGAGGTTAAGATATGCAACGTAGAATCAAGGTGCTATATTGAGACAAGGGTGCGTACTACAGCGTTATAACAACAATTGTATTATTACATAAATAGTTAGTTTAGTTTTAGTTTAAACATATTTTATTGTTCAAGTAAAACAATTTGGATTAGACACAAGTTATCAGAACTTAGAATTGTCTTCTCCATTAATGCAACAATAATAACATAACTGAAGAACATTATATATACACAAAGTTATTATATACACAAAGTATGCTCTTAGAAGTGCAATAAAGACAGACAAAAATATCAGTGAAAGAGACTAGCGTTCATGACCGTTAATTTGCATAACAAAAGAAGCGGTAGACACCACACTGATAATGATTAAGTCACTTAAATAGATACAATGTGATGCAATAATATTTAAACATACACAACACAACAGTGAATAGTTTATTTATTGATTGGGTGTAAAAAATAAAGGCAATTTGTTCAGTGGTGAACGCTTAAGTGCGTGCAGGATTTGCAAGGATTATGCGACCAAGATATTAGCAATTGAATGATACAATAAGACAAGCAATTTGGCTATTGAATTGTTGACATAACAAATACATACGTGAACAGCCGCTTCTTTGGTACTCTTTTAGTGTTACGAAAAACGGTGGGTAGCCTTAATATATTGTTGAACAAGTGAAAAAACAACAACATTTATATCGTGTGATAAATTTTCAGATCCTGATAATAAAAGTTGAACATTGACATTAACATCAAGATCATTCAATTCTATAGTTCGACTGAATGTAAATTATTTAGCAATACATCTCTGGGTACATTGTAATTAGTGCAGTGAAAAAGTAGTGTTCTGCATTTTCATATTGATATCCACATGAGCATGAGGGACTGGAAATTAGATTAGCCCTAAATAAATCCGCATTAAGAGAGCTACAGTTATATCTTAGCCTAGCGTGATGGATGTTAACTAATCTGTCGCCATACAAAAAGTATGAAGGAATCTTTTTAGAATTGAAAAATTTGTTTTGCAATTGAGATTTAAATGACGAGATGTCCGGATATAGACGTGAATTCGGATCAAGTGAATTCCACAGACGGGTTGTGGCCGGGAAATACGATCCAAAAAATGTAGCTGTTCTACATTTTTGCAGCGGTATATTTAGATTGCTACGTAGATTGTACAGATTAGCAGCTCCGGCTGAAGGTGGAACTAACTCTAGGAGATACTCGGGAGCTCTTGAATTCTTAATTTTATAAAAAAGATTTAGCTTTTTACCTCGCGTCTCGTCTTTAATTTTTCACAACCTGTTTCTGCATATAAGTATTCTGTACGAACAAATACGGGTAGGCCGGTTACTATCCGAGCCGCCTCTAGTTGCACTTTTTCAAGACGATCCGAATTTACAATCCCGCAGTTGTCCCATACTTCAGAACCGTATTCCAAATGCGGTCGTATAAAAGTGACATAATTTTTTTTCAAGATATTCCCGTTTGAGTCTATATTTTAGCTTTCTTAGTACGTTAAGTTGTTTTAAGGCTGAATTGATGATTATATTTACGTGTTTCGTCCACCTGCAGTCGCTGCTTAAAGTTATATCTAAGTGTTTATGTTCAGTCACTGGGTAAATAATCGTATTGTCGAATGAAAAAGTGAGATTGTTCCTGTCACCCCTGAGATCAAAAACCATTATCTCAGTTTTGTCAGGATTCAGTCTCATTTGCCACTTATCAGACCATTCCTTCAGGCGAGTCAAATCTGAATTTACCATCACCTGAAGGGATTCTCTGTCATCAGCTGTATGTCCAATAGAGGTGTCGTCTGCAAATAACCGCCCTAGCCCGTCCATTCCATCGACAATATCATTAATAAATATTAGGAACAGTAAAGGACCTAACACTGATCCCTGAGGCACGCCTGATTTTATATCCCCTACCGGCGAGAGACCGTCTCGAGTAAACACCCTTTGTTTGCGGGAAGTGAGATAGCTCTCAAACCAGGATAGGACATTACCAATTATTCCATATTTTTCCATTTTGTAAAGTAGTGCTCTAATCCAGACGGTGTCGAATGCTTTACTTATGTCAGCAAATGTTACACTAGTTACTTTCTTATTATCGAGATCGAGTAAAATGTGATGATACAACTCAATTAATTGATGAGTAGTAGAAAATCCTGGTATAAAACCAGACTGCAGTTTATAAAGGAGGTTATTACTATGCAGATGATTGAAAACGTACTTGTAAATTATTTTTTCAAACAGTTTACTAACACAAGAAAGTATAGACACGGGTCTATAATTAGAAGGGAGGGACTTATCGCATGTCTTAAATAAAGGAACAACGTTAGCGACCTTCCACTGAGCGGGATATTTATCATCCCTAAGAGATTTATTAAAAAGGATACTTAAGGGTATCGCAATCTCCTCCTTGACAGATCGTAACATTCTGTTACTTATGTTATCGGGACCGACGGCTTTATTGATATTAAGGTTGCACATACAGTCAAGGACATCTTGAACTGTGACAATAATTTGTGGAATCCCTTCGTCACACCTAGATACAAAGGCTGGCAACTCTTTTTTGTCATCACGTACTGAAGAAACGGAACAGAAGTACCTGTTTAAAACCGCGGACTTTTCATCCGGGTTAAAAACGAGATTAAAATTATTCAATGGGTCGCGTAGGGGAGGTAGTTCATTTGTAGAGTTGATTTGTAGAGTTGTCGGACTTCAAAAGCATATTAATTGTCTTCCAATATAGTTTACTATTAGTAGACTTCAACTCATCAAGATTATCGTTGATGCTTTCATACAAACGCTTACGAGCTTGTTTTTTTAAGTTGTTAACCTTGTTACGCTGGGCTTTATACTTATGGTCGGAATACTCGTTTTCTTACGTAAGTATATTGTGCGAAGACGATCGCGTTTGCGCACCTCCCTTCTTAACTCGGAGTCAAACCAGACTTTGTCGCTGCTACGTATGGTAACTTCCTTCGTAGGGATACAATTCCTTGCTATATCTAAAAAATTTTCATTAAATTTTGCACACGCAATATTAACATCGCTTTCTGACTATCAGCAACTGCCAGTCAAGCTTGCTTATTCGCTTTTTCATAAGTAAATAGTCGCCGTTCTTATAATCCCATATTGACCGCTTGAAGGTTTTTGCGTTTTTGTAACCAATGTCGATGAAAACATAGGTCCCGTCATGGTCACTTATGTCCCTGTCTATCGGCAAAGTATCACACTCAATTACACGTACCGAGTCGGTCACGAAAATTGGGTCTAATAGCGACGATAAGCCTGTTCGACTATCAAACCGGGTAGGTTTTGTAATACAATTTTGGAGGCCATTAATTTATAAAATATCGCGTATCAAGTGGGGAAGATCTCTACTAAAATCTTTATTCAAATCGCCAAGACAAATAATATTGTTGCTTTCGTCTAATGCTCTTTGAAGCATCTCTTCAAACATCTGCCAAAAGTATACAGGAGCCTGTTTTTCAGATCTATAATTAATATTTATCAGTATAGATTGAATTTTTGTTTTCAACTCAAACCACATACTTTCAATGTTATTATTTTCCAAGTCCGACCTTCTGGTTATATGTATACCACTTTTGTAGTACATTATAATTCCACCCCCCTTTTCATTTCGATCACGCCGTACTGGTTGTTCGAATCCTTCTACGAATATATCATCGTTTAGTATGTTTTTATTCAGATGAGTTTCTGTAAAAAATAACACGTCGAAATCTGCGAATGCGTCGCATAAGTAGTTGATCTTGTTCCTTATACTTCTTATGTTACAATGGAAAATAGATAACGAGTTATTGTTTTGGAGAGGCGATACGCCGGGTCCCGGGTTTAGCTCAATGTCTCCACAAAGTATCAACAATTTTATGAAAAATAAGCAAACGAATGCACTTGTAAACATTGGTCTGAACAGCTTTTTGGAATTTATAAATAAGGTATTTAAGTACAGTATTGCGCTACTCAACACCGTATATAGGTTCAAGTGTATTGTATGAAATATTCGTCTGCAAAGCGGCCCGCATATTTTTCGGTAGAACAGTCCGGTAATAATTATATGGGCTATTACATCATTACCCATTGTCAAATGTAAAATTTACATCGAAATAAGATACTGTTCTACCAATCTGATAGGAACAATAGCAAATGCTTGAGTTTATGTCAACATTATGATCGCAATAAAAATCCAGCTTGAGAAAAGTAATAAAAAATGTTGTAATGTGCACGAAAGTGCAACAACAATAAAAAAGGAAGGATGTGAACATATTATTTCGTATTGTAACACAAATAGGACAATATGGAATAAACAATACTTAACTTTACATTGATCAAATAGTTCTAGGTAGAATTTGAATGACAATAGACAGAATTTAATTCAACCTTGCCTTTGAGATAAATAAATGTAATTGACACTAATAATGAAATTGACAACTAATAATGAAATTGACAACAGGTAATGAAATTCAAAGCAGGTTTTGTTAGTAAACAAAAGCGCGTGTATTATTATTGTAAATATATGTGAACTAGAAGTTTTACGTGCGATATTTTCAATTGATTTTATAATACATATTTATACAACTACAAATTTAAGATTAAATGATCTAGGCTGACTCAGTTCTGGTAATTGTCATTGGGCTAGATTGTCGACATCTTGGAGATTTCTGACGACTTTGATGGCAGAATTTTCAGTCTTCTTAACAAAAATAGATCCATCATGTGTCCAATAAGAATGATTCTTATTATTGTAACGAAGAGTACCAAGGCGACGTAGCATATCATATCTGTGTTTTGTCAAATTTTCACTAATGTACAGTTTGTCAGTGTTTCCTTTGAGTTTTTTCTTATTGCTAAAAACCATCTGACGTTGCCTATATGTCAAGAATCGAACAATAATAGATATTTTACCATCATTCATTTTGCCTATAGGATGTGAACGACCTATATCGGTCAGGTTTAGCTTCACTCCAAGCTGTTTTGAACAAATTTTAAGTATCATTGAGTCTGTGTCAATGGGTTGGATTATATCACCATTAGAATTAGTCGGAACCTTAACATTGTTAAATCGCAGACTTGTGCGCCTGCTATATTGCTCCTGCTCTTCAAGTCTGACCTCTAGTTTGTCTAATTTGTCTTGTAGTGATTGAATTGTTTGGTTTTGTTGTGTTATTTGTTCTTTCTGTAGCTCAATAGTATCGTGGACATATTTTAAATTGTCAATGTGTGGCTTAACCTGTTCTGCAACTATGTCTGCTATATTAGGTTTAATGTACTCGAGCACTTTCTCGGTGATAATTGGCAATAGTTTACTCGCAAAATCAGGGCTACTTAGTGTAGTACACACAATTTGGGACAATTTGACGACAGTTTCATCATGGATGTCATCCTCTAAGCCTGAAGACCCTAACCCATATGAGCTCTCTTTGGGGTCTTGGGTACTAGGGATATCGTGAATTCTTGCGTGTTTCTGAACTTGGAGAAGAGACGGAGAAATATTATATGGGCTGAAAGGTTCAGACCTTTTTGTACCTGCACCTGTTGGTGTTTGAGTTAAAAATTTGACCATCGATTCTTGTTTACTGTACGCCATCCTTGTTTACAATAGTGACCTTTGTCCCGTTTCGGTGAGTATTTTTCACTTAGTAAGTGTGTCTATTTTAAAAGTTACCAATATTTTCTGTTCCACAACATTTGAATATCAGGCTGTGAGCTTCAGAACATTATTTGCTTAGATCATTAATACACATATTCCTATTTATTGTGCTCCGACCTGCCTTACGACTTCATATTAAGAGCACGTAACTCTAAATAGTTGATATATGATATTTATTTTTGTTTTTTATGACAACGGCAATTTTGTTTCTTTGACTCGCACACTTTATCACACGCAACTCCTTCTATCATATCACACAACCATTACGGTATACTTTTATGTTTAATCGCAATAATTAATGCGTTTAATCGCAATATTATTGCGTTTAATCGCAATAATTATTAAGTTTTAAACGCAAAGTATTGCGTTAAATCGCAATAAGTTTTGCATTTTGCGTTTAATCGCAATAACTTTTGCGTTTAAACGCCAAGTATGAGATTAATCGCAATAAGTTTTGCGTATTGCCTTCCATCTCAACAATTTTGCATTTAAACGTAATTCAAACATTTTTTCCAACAAAGTGGCCCGAATAAGCTTCCGTGCTTATTGATGATTAAATCAAAGCACATTTCATTTTTGTTAGGCCCAACTGATCCCACTCATGCAGTTCGTGTCAATTTTAGTTTTTTTGGTATTTATATTAATGGTAATATGTTTTTAAAAAGTGTCTCTTAAAAACATATCTCTTATTTATGGCAGTAAAAAGCCTTGATCATAGATTGAATATAAAAACGGGTTATCAAAGTATTGTCTAAAATATATTTCTCCATATAACACTTAAGTGTTATATTCCACTTTAAATTACCAGTTAATTCAATTTTGACGCATGTTATCCTGCATGATTATTTCCAACCAATCAACGATTGACCTGTTGACCTCGTTTGAAATTAAATTTGAAAAGGATTTAATTATAAACGTTCTAGTCTTTTTTCGGTAGGGTTGGGTGGTGACCTGTTCAAAGTCTCCTTTTGAGATATCATATTTTTTTGTTTCAGGTTTCATGTCAATATCAGTAATGTTGAGCTATACCATTGTGTCCAGTTTTTATTGTGAAAGAAAGCGTGAGTTCCTATTTGGAACCCCTATCTTCGGCAGGAAAGCAATATAAACATTTAAGACTTCTGGGCACGTATTCATAAAATTTACATCATAAATTAAGTGCTCCTTTGATTCTCATTTTCCTTGTGATTTCCTTGGTCAAGTTGAGAAAATGTGGTATACTTATAACACATCTTAGGTCGCTCCTTACCATTAATCGCGTGATAGACCGATACATTTTTAAGAATTTAACATAGTATAAGTGAGCAGACGGAGGACATTAACAAAAAACAAGAAAAACAAAGAAACCGAAAACAAAAAGCAAAAACAATAACAAAAAAAAAAAAACAAACAAAAATCAAAACTAAACAAAACTTTACCTAGGAAATTGTTTTTCAATCGTCTTGTATCAGTTGAAATGCACTTTGGGCAGCTACAACTACTTTTTGAGAAACGAGTAGAAATGTATTTAAATTTAAATGTTCCATAAAGAGGATGATTTCCTTTAGTCGATGGTTTTTAAGAATTTATTGACTTGCACACTTTCCGAAGGGCGTCTTTAGAAATTAATTGAATTTCTAAAGCGACTGGCAGCATTTTTAAAAAGTTGAGGAGTCAAGTTTTTCTGAAAACTTGCTCTTGTTATCCAGAAAAATGTGCCTGTCAGCAGGCTGAGAAATAAGTTTTTTTTATTAACAGTTATACATGTACCACTGTTGTAATTAGTATTACTAATTAGCATACATACGGCTTATCTGTAGCCCGACACGGGGCGATACATTGTTTCTAAATCTTGTATTTATTATATTGAATGTTTAAAAGAAGTCAAGGCCATATCAGAACACATTTAACACATGTAGCCTAATTATACCATAATGACTAACATAAAGGACTGACAGTGGCGTTTAACCGAATTCAAACATAGGAAATCTTAAACATTGGAGTCTACGGAACAAAGCAAATGCAATCGAATGAAATATATGTGTGTACAGGAAACATAGAAATTAATTATGTAACTATGTTTATCATTGTATCGTTTTTTAAGAGTCCAAATGCATAGCCAGATAAATACAAGTTTTTTCAAGAATAAAAATATGTCGTCACTTCAAACACATTCTGCATCAAGGGTCATTAGACCTTGATCATTCTGCTAATGTTGAGTATTTTTATTACCCATTAAAATATACTGATTGATATTTGATAATATATTCATTTGATAACTAGATTAGGGTGACTTTGTCAAATTTGGACCCAAAAGAGCATGAAATAGATAAATGATACTGATAGAAAAATTCGGAATAAATTCTTAAAATATAAGAGAAACTAAATAAAATTAGGGAGGTAACTTATTCCAGCAATTATTTAAAACAAATGTGTGATCTAGTAATTAACGACTTGTTTAAAGCAATTTAAACATAAATAGGTATTAAATTATTTAACTTGTAACGGAATGATATACATGCAATGCTTATTTATATTTATAAGAAAATTTCTAACGTAACATATTTAGAAGACAGCGTGGATATTTAGCACTTACTGGTTGATTCCATTTGATAAAAACATGGCGGTCATTAGTTTTATTTAGGAAACCGAATTGCTCAAAGAGATCAAACATTATGAGACATTGCAAGTCGAGTTTACCTTTTTTTCAAACAAGTCTAGTGAAACGTCACAAATCACAGTTAATAAAACGTTGCTATATAGGCAAATTTAAAATTGAAATGGATGAAAACGGTCTGTCATTTTAATTGTGGTAATCAGAATATTAAATTACAAACCTAATGAACATAACGCAGTTTATAACTTTATCGTTTAGAATTATTCAGAAAAATATATAATTCAACATCGACTAAAATCAGCTCGTTTGAAAACATTAATTCTACTATGACGACCTGCTTTGCTGGTGTCAACAAAGAAGTGTTAAAATTCATATAAATTTAGTTCGCATATGCGAACTAATCTGAATTATGAGTTTTGCATGATTTAACACACTGCCGTTCAATTATTTTTCTTAAGTGGAACAGCCATCTAAAGCGCAAATTTATTTGAAGTTTCACTGTAAATATTATCGTGTTTGTCGCAATCAAAATCAAAATTTATGCGAACCATACTTTATTGTCGTTTTCGCATGCGTGCATTATATTCGTGATTTTTTACCCGTAGCTATTGCTCAGGGCAATATAATATAATATGCAAGAATATAATGCCAACCCATGTTAAAACAACAATTAAGTATGGCATCCATAAAGCTCTTAATTAGCTGTTAACACATATTTTTATAGTATCATTAAAGATTTCTTTTCATAATAGACTGGTTTCATATTTCAAATGTCTTTACTAACTGCAGAAGATGACTTGAGGCAACGAAGATAATAATCAGTCCATTATGAAAATTTCTTCATACATTTACTAACATTTATTAGATTGTTTGTTTGTTTGAATTGTGTTTTATGCAACCTTTTCAACTATATCATGGCGTGCAGTTTCATTGGGAGGAAGCCGGAGTACCCGGAGAAAAGGGAGACCTGCGGTAGGAAAACTGGCAATCCTTCTCAGTTAAGATTGGAGTCAACACATCCGACCCGCAAAGGAGACTCGATACCGCAACATCAGTGTTGCATTGACAACCAGCACGTAATTAATAGTAATCTAACGACCTTAGCCAATTAGAAGAAGAAACAAACATATCTGAAAAGAGAACCGATCAATATTGTCATATTGTTTTTGTCTTTGTTGTTCACTTTTGTATTTTTGTTATTATGGCAATGAATATTATATGCTCGTCTATGACGGACGTAGGGGCCTCGGTGGCCGAGTGGTTAAGGTAGTTCGTCTACTATTGATCACGTGGTCTGTCAACACTGAGATTGCGGGTTCGAGTCTCACTGCGGGCAGTGACAAGGATTGACAGTTTTCCTACCGAAGGTCGGGGGTTTTCTCCGGGTACTCCGGCTTCCTAAAATATAAAAACTGGACGCCATGATGTAGCTGAAAAATTGCTGAAAGTGGCGTTAAACATCATTCAAACAAACAAAAAAAACAAACATAAATGACGGACGTATTATAGTATAAGAAAAATTCAGTCCGTCTGTCTGTACGTCCCTGGTCCCGACTTGTCTGGTTTTGTTCATTTTAGAGTTATGAGACTATATTGGTGAAAAAGATATTTTTATAGTTTAGTTAGTGGACTCGAAATAGCTTCCATTAGTGTTCTTAATTTATGGCATAATTGATATTGATAGACTTTATTATGTCTCCTTAGTGCAGATAGAATTATGCAACCATGAAATGTATGGCGTTTGTCCTTCATGCGCTCATGGCGCAGCTGTTTATTAGAACAATCATGTAAATTTTATAAGAAAGACACAAGAAATAAAAGTTTAGAAACTAACGTTGGAAATTTGTACAAAGTAGAGAACTTTTCAACGTTTCATTTTCTTTCTTCAATTCATAATGAATTGGCAAAAGTCTTTAAAAGACCAAGAAAACCCATAAATGTATAATGGACAGGGAAAGGCAATAATGGATTTGCATAACAATAATACATATGTAGTAATCAGCTATAATCCAGCATAATACATATCATTTGATGATATTTATCAGTCCGTTTAGTACATACCAGTAAACAATGCGAGAATCAAAACATCGATAAATGAAAGTAATAACAAAATACCGAACTCCGATGAAACTGTCAAAAACCAGAGGCTCTTAAGAGACTGTTTCGCTCACCTGATAAACTAAGTCCTGTAATTTTCAATAAACTTTAAAGAGGACTATCCAAACAATATTGCTAGTAAGTTTTGTTTCCATTGGTTGACCGGTTTCAGAGATTTTTTGTTTAATTTCCCATTGGGTCCAATGTTAATCTATGTCCTGTTGTGGCGGCCATTTTGATTTTCCTATTGATATAAAAACATAAACTTCATACAGGACCATCCAAAACAATATTGCTAGTAAGTTTTGTTTCCATTGGTGAACCGGTTCAGAGAAGAAGTCTTTCTAAACTTTTTCCCATAGGGTCCTATGTTAAACTAAGTTCTGCGGTGGCGGCCATTTTGAATTCCAATTGGCATAAAAAAACAAACTTTAAAGAAGACCATCCAAACAATATTGCTAGAAGGTTTTGTTTCCATTGGTTAACCGGTTTCAGAGAAGCCATTTAAAACTTTTTCCCATAGGGTCCTATGTTTAATCAAGTCTTGTGGTAGCGGCAATTTTGATTTTCCGATTGGCATAAACACATAAACTTAATAGAGGACCATTCAAACAATATTTCTAGTAAGTTTTGTTTCCATTGGTTAACCGGTTTCAGAGAAGTAGCCTTTTAAAAACATTTCCTCATAGGGTCCTATGTTAAACTAAGTCCTGTGGTGTTGACCATTTTGATTTTCCGATTGGCATAAAAAACATTTTTAGATGACTATATATCCAAACAATATTGAATTGGTAGTAAGTTTTGTTTCGATTGGTCAACTGGTTTCAGAGAAGAAGCCGTTTTTAACTGCTTTCCCATTGGGTCCTATGTTAAACTAAGTCCTGCGGTGGCGGCCATTTTGAATTTCTGATTGGGATAAAAACATAAACTTTTTAGAGGACCATCCAAACAATATTGCTAGTACGTTTTGCTTGCATTGGTTAACAGGTTTCAGAGAATAAGCCTTTAAAAACTTTTTCCAAAAGGGTCATATGTTAAACTATGTCCTGCGGTGCCTGCCATTTTGATTTAAGAATTGGCATAAAAATCATAAACCTTAAAGAAGACCATCCAAACTATGTCTCTAGAAAGTTTTGTTTCCATTGGTTAACCTGTTTCAGAGAAGAAGCCTTTGAAAACTTTTTAACATAGGGTCCTATGTTAAACCAAGTCTTTCGGGGGGGGGGGGGGGCATTTTGAATTTCCGATAGGCATAGAAAAAATAAACTTTATATAGAGGAGCATCCAAACAATATATTGGTAGTAAGGATTGTTTTGATTGGTTAACCGGTTTCAGAGAAGAAGCCTTTTTAATCTTTATTCCGATAGGGTCCTATGTTAAACTAAGTCCTGACAGAGGCCATGTTAGTTTTCCAATCCAAATAAAAAATACAAACTTTGTAAATGTCCATCAAATGAACATTATGGCCAAGTTGGTTTCAATTGGCCAAGTTGTTTCAGAGAAGAGAATTAAAATGTATTAAAAAGTTTACAGACGCCGACGCTGACGACGACGACGGACGCAAAGTGATGACAATTGCTCACTGACCCTTTGGGTCAGGTGACCTAAAAAGACAATCCACAAACCAAAGTCCGAGAAACCGGGAAACTCCGGAACCAACAACCAAAAATATAGTAACTAAGGCAATGGCCCTGACTTGGTACATGCATTTCAAAAGAAATGGTGGGTTAATTAAACCAGGTTTTATGGCATGCCAAACCTCCCGCTTCCATTACTGTACAATGTGAGTTGGCTATAGTTGATTAAAATGGATTGGTATCATATACCACTAGTCACTAATAGGTGTATCCAACAATCATCGTAGCACATTCACTGTACACTGAATTCAAAAATTGGGAAACCTATCTGCAACCATATTTTCAAACGAGATAGAATATTTTTCAACAAGGAAGTGATATCTAAAGTAAAACTTATTGAAGGCGCGGACGATTCGATAACCGAGATGTTTTCAATTTTATATTTGTGACGTGATATATTTTACTCTCGTTATGTAATGTTGCATAGTTTAGTCTCAGCTGTTTTTATTATGACTCCGATTTCAAACGCAAATAATTGCCAGTGCTATTTTTGTCAGGGGCCTCGGTGGCTGAGTGGTTGAGGTAGTTCGTCTACTATTGATCACGTGGTCTGTTAACACTGAGATTGCGGGTTCGATTCTCACTGCAGGCAGGGTGTACTCGACTCCAATCTTATTTGACAAGGATTGCCAGTTTTCCTACCGCAGGTCGGGGGTTTTCTCCGGGTACTCCGGCTTCTTCCCCCAAATAAAAAATTGCTGAAAGTGGCGTTCATCACCATCCTACAAACAAACAAATATTCTGTGTCATTTAAATGGGGTTTAAGCTACTGTCAACAACTTGTTTGCTATATCATGGCGTCCACTTGTTTTCGAGTACCTGTTAAGAACCTCCGATCTTGGGAAACATAACTGGCAATCTTTGTCAGTTATTGGGTATCGATCTCACAATTATTTTGTATTTATTATATTACAAATTACAGTTGTATAGTACAACGGTGAATCTGTTTTCATTGGATCATTATAGAGCACAGTATCGTTAATTCCAGAGCGCTGAAGTCTCTTCGTATTTCAGTAGATGTTTTCATGGTGTTTTTACTTTTTCTTATTAAATAACAATACATAGGATTACAAATAATGTAATAATCACGTTTACAATTTCCCAGAATATTGGATAGTCATTTCCAGCAAATATATGTATACAAAATTATAAAACTTGTGACTGTTCTCATCGTTCGACGCTTAAAGTTTCCCATCGTCCCTAAATGATAGATAGGATAATTCTTTGAGTTAGGGGCTTGAAAGAGGTGGGAGGCCAGTCAGGTCTAATTTGGAAATTCTGACCGCGGACCATAGTGGGTATACAGTGTTTGGAGAGCGCACGAAAAAGTGTAACCCTTCCACTATACCAATTAATTAAAAACATAGTACGCTGAAATACTGCTCACTGCAAGTTTACAATGATTCACTTTAAAATCAACCAATCAATCAAGCAAGCAAGCAAATCGTATCTATACTACCGTGTTTGAAGGCTAGATCTTTGAAACCTATCTCCAATAAACTAGCAACGTTAAGATTTTGACTTAATATCTAAAACGTAGCATAGTATGGCATTGTCTTAACATTTTATTACTTTCTTGTTTCTTTCGTTTTCATAATATAAATACAAAAATGAACTGGGATTCCTCAAGTTTAGTATATCGTGTGTAATGGAGATAAACCGTTCGGGTAGTTTGCTTCCGCAAATAGTCTTGTTAAGACAACCTATTTCTAAATATACATGTAATTATAATTATAGATTATTACATGGCATTTTCCATATCGGCCCTGATATCAGCCCGAGACTCCCATATCAAGCTCTAGAGCTTGCTCGAGGGTTGATATGGGTCGAGGGCTGATACCAGGGTCGATATGGAAAATGACATGCTATAATCTGTTTATCACATATTTGATAACCACTATTCAACCTTTTATCCGAAAATAAAGCAGATGAAAACAGTTTAATATTTAAATAAAACGTAATAAAACACAAAAACATATATAAAACTTTAATTAGTTCAATATCATAGGTTTAGAAGAAAGGAAGTATTTATCATAGATGTGTCACTCAGTAAAAACTCATTGTTTTTTTATCGTTTAGTATTTTCATTTTTCATACTATCAACAAATGTAGAAGCTTTTTCTGAAGTGACAGCAACAAACTTGTCATCCGTAATTTTGTTAGTTGAAGTTATCATCCGTCATTTTGTTAGTTAAAGTTCGTCTGCTATGTTGACATATGAGAGGAAGTGCAAAATTAAAGCGGAAGCTAAAAGCAGATATAAGTCACCGGGGCTGATATCGATATTAGACCCGAGGGCATGATATCGGTCCATCACTTCCGGTTATATCAAATATGCAAAAAAGTTCATATTACTACCAAATATGTGATAAATGATAGTACAGCTTCCTTACAGTGTCGTAATTAGCAATGTTATAATGCACGATTTTCATGCTCAGTTTTTACGCTCATGTACCGCGGAGGTTCAATTAATCGTAAAGTTACGCTGAATATCGGAAGGAAAAAAAGAAACACATACTAGCACGTAACACTAATTAATGATCATATTTTTTTTAAACCAGCTGAAACTGCAATTCAATAATAAATCATCTGGGCCCATGTCAACGAAGCTAACTTATGAATAGTATACGTCTTAGGATGGTCCTTAGATAATCCTTGGAAGGACTATCCTAAGATAGCTTCGTTGAACGCCCTAAGTCAGTACTAAGATATGTCCTAAGATCATTTAAAGTATTGTCCTAAGTCGTATATTAGGACATTCCGCGCGAAACTATAGGTAATATCACGTCACAGTAGAAATTTTGTAATTTGGAACGAAAATCCAGAATAGGGAGCAGCGAAACTATCAAAGAAAATAAGAACAGAAGGAAGTCATCTTGAAGTATTTTTATGTCAACTGTTCTGTCGAGCGCCGTAGACTGTGTCAAATACTTTTTCTAACGTCGTTTCAAACGACATGTCTAGCGCCGAAGGCTATGTCCTATATATCCTGTCTAGCGCCGAAAGGCTGTGTCCTATATGTCCTGTCTAGCGCTGAAGGCTGTGTCCTATATGTCATGTCTAGCGCCGTAGGCTGTGTCCTATATGTCCTGTCTAGCGCCGCCTGATGTATCTCTGTTAGAGCTAAAAAAAGGTTCAGTTTTAGTTTATAAATCTTAACAGATATCCTGTTTAAAACCGTAGACTTTGCCAATCATAATGACTAATATCGTAGCCTGTGTCAATCGTCTAGTCTACGAGGTAGGCTGTGTCATATGTTCTATCTAGCACCTCAAGTTTTATCAAACTTATATATTAAACGTCCTGTCTTAACATCGCCTTATAATACATGTATATCAAACGTCCTATCTAGCGCTGTAAGGTGAGTTATACATCCTATCTAGCACCGTAGGCTGTGTTAAGCGTTGTAAAACTTCTGTTTAGCTCTGTAGTTTGAGTTAAACCTCCTGTTTGGCGCCGTAAGATGTGCAAAAAGCAAATTCAGATGTTTAACACGGCCTGTACAGCGCTTAGTAGGACATCTGTTAAACATCTTATTTAGCAGAGTAAGTTGTGTTAAACATTCCACCTAGCCTCGAGCTGTGTTAAACGTGCAGCATAGTGCGTTTGTTCATGCCAATATCCTGTCAGGGATTGTATGACATATAAACATGCAAAATAGCATATTGAATTTCAAATTGGAAACATTTGTGGAAATTTGTTTTGTTTGTGGAGAATTACTTTCCTCAACTGATTTTCAAAACTGACGTCACAGTCAAAACTGACACGTTTGTTGAACCAGACACGTTTGTTAATCTTACATAATTTATATTGAACTTGTACATTGCACATTTTTATGGATCATTAAGAAAAATTTGGAGGAATTAAATGCTTGTGAAAAAGTCGTTTTCACCAATATTTTACATCAACGTTTTTTTGTTAACAATGACCATCTTGTGTAATTTATTTCCGTATCAAAGACCCATTATTAATTACGTGTGTCATGTGTGTTAGACGGGTGTGTTCCCCGAACGCCTACTGGATAAAAACAACACCTCTTTAGGTAGGGGGATTAAGGGGCTTATCAAGGGGAATGCCATAATTAGTTTACCTGTATTTACCTTGAAAATTATAAAAAAAAGTATAGTAGACATTGAAAAGCTGAATTGACAAGAAAAAATTCAAAATAAAATATAAAAAAAGAATGGATGGTTTCAAATTTAATTAGACTAAAAAGTTACAAAAATATACATAATTTGTCAATAAAATAAACTTTTAAAATATAAAAAAAAGAATAATTGGTTTCAAATTAATTAAAATTAAATTAAAAACTTGACTAAAAAGTTACAAAAATATACATTATTTGTCAATAAAATAAACTTGTCTTCATAATGTCCCAAGCCAATTTATTAAGCTTCAAATAAGCTTTAAAAGAGATTGCTGAGTTTGTACCATTACCAATTAATACTGTTCACATGTCAAACCTTTGAACATTGCAAGCTAAGAAATAGTATAAAAATGTGTGAAAAGTCAAAACCCCCATTCTAAGCCAATATGGCCAATGCTCAGCTCAATGTCACCAACAGACGTGGAGGCCAAAATATTAGTCTCGATGGCTTCATATACAGAGTCAACCGTAGGAACCCGACAAGGTCTTCTTGAGAGGCGTCGAACCTGGATGTTCAGCATCAATGTCTACAGAGAACAACACACCAACTTGTTTTGGTAGACAACACACACCTGCACCAAACCACACAGAAGTAGTTGCTAAGCAGATAGTGAACGCCATTACCAAACGCTGCTTAGAAGAATTCCGACCGATACCGACTATTTATGCAGAAGAACTTAACAAATTACGTGACGACGAATGACTTACGCCGACAGCATCAGACCTCCTCCATCTCGAATAAGTGACAAACTGACTCTGTGTGTTTAGTGTTCTGGTTTTTTTGTTACAAGTTAATTATTGTTATTACATTATTAGATTATAGTGCTATATCATGAAATAGATGTAACGAATTTAATTTAATTTAATAAAATG
This sequence comes from Limnoperna fortunei, assembly GCA_944474755.1. Lineage (NCBI taxonomy): Eukaryota > Metazoa > Mollusca > Bivalvia > Mytilida > Modiolidae > Limnoperna > Limnoperna fortunei. Next base: position 21,894,919 of record OX104118.1, on the reverse strand, counting down.
TATGATTTTAGTATTTTCTTTAGTTTGACTTTGTTTTCAACCTTACATTTGTCTGCTACAATATTCCAACTACAAAAAACAGGTGACACTAATTTAAACACCCCTTAGAAGGCCCCTTAATCCCATACATTAATTAGATGTTTTTTAAATCCAGTAGCCTTTCGGGGAATAAATAGTTAGACGCAGGTTTCGACATGTATGTTTAAGCCACCGTCGAAAGTTTTGTTACTAAGAAAGACGAATTACTCTAAATTAAAATTCGTTTTCTGCTGTATTACTCACTGCCAAAATATCCCTTAATCAGACTACTTGTTAACCATAAAGCTCAAAGCCAGGTACCGTGTACGAAACGATCCTAAAATATGTCTTACGACATGTATTAGGACATAATTTAAGAACGACTTAAGACAGTCTTAGAACGTGTCTTAGACCTCACACCGAATGAATCCTATATTCATCATTATAAAGATGTCATTACTCTGTCGTTTGTATTTTCTAAAAATGTAAAGAATTTATACATGTGTGATTAATTTTAGACATTTATAAAGTTAATGAACCATATGGACTGCGATCAAAGAATGCAATATTTATACATGTAGGATAATTAATTGGGCGGAGTGAATATCCAAAATATGATCACGAGTGCCGCATAACGCATCTGATTAAACGAGTGCGCGGAAGTTTAATCAGATGCGTACCAGTATTTTAGTGTCAACTGTGCAATTTGCTTACGTCGTATAACATTCACATTAAATGTAATTTATTAAGTTAATGGTCCTCATTGCCTCATCAATATAAGTAATAAACGCTATGGTCCAGATGTTAACACATTCACGGAAGACATTTTAATTGAATGACTGTAATTATTCTAATGATAAACTAGATATTTTATTAGCATGGAATGTCATTTATATTTCGGGGTTTTGAAGAATATTTGTTTGCGCAAAATGGCAATTTTGATATTATTGTTGTGTGCAACACTAATTGATAACGGAAATTATGAACGCATGCGCAAACCGATGTCCACTCACACCGGCTATTTTATGGGAGGAACTAATTTCCTAGCATTTCCAGCATTTGCATCTGAACATTACAGTAGAACCGGAAGCTGTTACTATTCGCTTTACGGTAAGATAATTTTTGTTAAAGAAATTTAAACGCTTATTATTATTATTTTTTTTATAACTTTTTTGTTCATGTGTTATTAAATCATTAAAAAAGCATAAAATAATGGCAAGCAGTTGTGAAATGTATTAATTAAGAATTAATAAATATTAATACATTAACTATACATGGAAGTACATGGTTTATTTGCAGACGTTGGAATAAAGATCAATTCCTCAAAAATACAGTTAAAGAGTAAATATTTCCAATTAAATTATATTATAAGATTATAAATATTTTTCGATAAGCAATAAATGTTAACAGATGGTCTTTAAATATAATAAATATGACTTATAATTATTAATAGTTATGCTAGAATTATATATTAGAGAAGATTCTGCATCAGCGTGGCATGTTTTTTTTGTTCCGAAAACTGTACTCCCATTCTATTTGTCTCTTTAACAAGTCAGAAATGCGATAAGATGTTACGGCATTCGTCACCCATCTGTTTATACCTGTATTTATAAATAAGTGATTATCATTTGGCAATTTACGTTCTGTGATACGCTGGAAATAATGTGACGACACATTAAACTTTAAGTTAAATATAACTGAATAGCTGATTTAGATTAAATTTGTTAACAGTAATTCTGGAAGCCAGATTTTTTTTTATAAATATTGATAAATTGGTGGTTTTACCGTTAATTTATTCGTTTAATAATGTTTATATGTTTGTCTTATATTAAAAATAACAATTTGTACTGTAAACAATAATAAATTATTTATAAGCTAATGGAAAATGAATAAATTCTGCCGTCACTTGCATTTTTTTGTGTTAACTTTATCCATTCTAAAATATAAAAAGTGACAATCAAACGTTGAGATAATAAATAAATAAATAAATAAATAAATAAATAAATAAATAAATAAATAAATAAATAAATAAATAAATAAATAAATAAATAAATAAATAAATAAATAAATAAATAAATAAATAAATAAATAATTTATATTTAAACATTATTCCGCTGGGTGTTGAATTTATTTATTTATTAATAGATATATAGTTGTATATACCAACTATCTATATATATCTATAATGTTCATATGATTGTAATTATTTAAGAAATAGATTATTGCGTACATTCAATAAAATGACGAGAAAATATGTTTATGTCAATTTTATTTGCTTTAACATACTGTTTTGGGATATATATCGTATTAGTTTTAAAAAAAAACAATATTACCACTGAAAGCGTCCTCTTAGAACCGCTTCGAAATTTTAAAACATTTGTTAGACATATTAGAATCGAAATAGATTATTGCGAGCGGGCTTTATGGGAATTAGAACATGGTCAGACCTTATATTTGTCTCCATTTTATACCTCGCTATCGCTCGGTACAAAATATGTAATGTGTAATCCATGATTAAAAGTTCACGGCGCCTTTTGCAGTTTGAAACGATTGGACTATTACAAATGTGACGTCAAAATTTGGAATAAGTTTTAATTTAAAAACTCTTATGTAGGTCAGAAAGCTGCAAAAATGTCCGCCGTGCATGGAGAATCAAGGTTATTAAACATGTTAAACGATTCAAGAGCAGAGATGGGTAAGTTAATGTTTTAACTTTCATTTGAATTAATAGAAATTGCTTTGTTTTTCATATTTCTTGACTTATCTTGTAAAAAAGTATCTAAAGTAAAAAGTAATTAATTTATGGATTTTAATAATGAGGTTTTTTTTAGCTGTTAAGGAGGGTGAGCGGATGACCGTAAAAGTAATTGCTTTGTGTTTATGTCTATGCTTGATACAACATAGCAACAAAGTGTAAATATTTATTGTGCAGCAAATCGTTGCGTAATTTTAGCGGACTCTCCAAAAGCGCGGAACGTCCGAAGATCGGGTGAGCTATATCATGGCGTCCGGTTTTTATTGGCGGAGGGAGCCGGAGAAGACCCCCGACCTTTGGTAGTAAACTGGCAATTCTTGTCAATTAAGATTGGAGTTGAGTGCACCCTGCCCGGAGTGAGACTCGAACCCACAATCTCAGTGTTGACAGACCACGTGATTTATAGTAGACGAACTACTGTAACCACTCGGCCGACGAGGCCCCATCGTGTTTGTATAGTATAAATCAGATACATATATGTATGAACAAAACAACATCTTGTATTTTTATAATATTTAGGAAGATATTGTACTTAAAACCTGCTTTGGCCTGACACCTGCGGCTTCTCGTCTAATACGGATTTTCAGTACAATGCCGACTAGTACAATATCTTCCCGTATTGGACGCTGTACTGTATTATAATTATTATTATTATGTATTATTATTCTGCGTAATGAACGAAACAAACACAAAATTAAAAAAAACTTCAATGAAAGATATGTCTGCTGTCATCACTTTGCGTCCATCATTGTCGTCAAGCGTAGTAGGCGTCTATAAAATTGTTTATATTTCAATCTTCTTCTCTGCAACCACTGAGCCGATTGAAACCAAACTTGGCCACAATGTATATTGGAGGGACCTTTATAAAGTTTATAATTAAAATTTGAGATATATCGTGGCATGCATTATTTATTGGGGAGGAAGCCGGTACCGTGAGAAAACCTCCGACCTTCGTTAGAAAACTGGCTTCAGGTAATGAGGAAATTGTATTTTGTTTGTACTACTTTTTGTTTTGGGTTGCCGCATTTATTCATTGATTGGGGTGGGGTGGGGTGGGGTGGGAGGCCTGATAACTTTACTTTATGAAAATTATTTTCGCACGTCAGTAAATTATTCAGGATAATCATTGACAAAGAGATTCTGAAATCCCTAAAATATAGAAGACTGAAAAAAATTATATATTATTCCTATTTTTCGTCATGACACCTTATTGCACAAATGTACTCTCAAGTATTTAGTTTAATACAATTTTGGGACATCTATCATTCTTGCCTAAAAGCCATCTTAGGACACCTAGCTAGTTATCCAGAATTTAGGATACAAATTAAGAGATGTCCTAACAGTCCTAACTAAGGACGTTTTTGTTGACATGTCATAGGACTAAGATGTGTCCCCAGGGCCACCCTAAGACAGATTATAGTCCCTACTTAGGTTTGTTGACATGGTCCTAGATGACTGTAAAAATCTATTGGAAAGCTGTAAATTTACATGGAGATGCTAATGCAGTTCACTCAGTTCACTGTCAATGCTATAATTGCTTTCAATCGTAGAGATTTAGGAATCAAAGCAGTGAGTGTACCGATTTAAACAACCCCGTTTTCAGCATGGTCACAAACAACACTTATTTAGTAAAAAAAAATATCTATACCTTACGCTTCAGACAGATCATCATTTTATTTAGGTTATGAGATCATATGGGTGAGCTAAGTATTAATTAAGTTATTTTCAAAATGTCTGCGTGAACAAAGTTTCTTTCTTCACTGGCATAATATTCATGTCTTGTACTAACATTTTTTTTCTAAATTATAGGAAGCTATTGAACATGAACGGAATAGAAAGAGTGTACACGAAAAAAAAATACAGACACGAAGGTTTGTTAATACTATTTTCTATTACACAAATTGTTATGAACTATACTACAAGTGAAGCGTGAAGCTGAATTGTTCTTTGTCGTATGGGATGCTACAAAAATGTACCTCGGGTACATACTTGTATACAACAAGTTCTGAATGGAAATCATTTACGCTGAATTAGTCTTATTCTTACAATTTCTCGCAAAAATGGCGATTTTTCCATTGTAAATTTGACCTAAATTAGAACGGAAGTGTACGTCAGGAACAATCGATTGTTGTCTATTCGGGTAACTTTGTCTGCAGTTAGGGACGGACCATTTAACTTGAAAGGGGGGGACCTTGGTTTTTTGTTGTGGTCAGAAATTGTTTTTATTTATTTTTTGAAGGCGTCGGGACAGAATATTTTTTTCATTATTAGCATTATTTTATATAGCAGAAATCCTTCTTCAGAATATTAAGACGGGAAAAGTCTCGCGGTTTGTCCGAATACCATTGAACGTCACGAAAGCAGACGAACATTTGTAAACAACGCAAGGTCCCTGTAAAGTTTCAAGGACGATTTGTAAAAATAAACAACAAAGGCATAGTATAAAACATGGACGGGTTATCCTAACTAATTTTGTTCTAATGGATTTTTATAATAAAAAGGTAACATATGGAATAATAAAAAAAAATGCAAGCAAAAAATGCACTCCACGGGGTTGTATAGGATATTAACTTATTCTTAAATATTGAACATTAAATGGGGAACTGTATCAATTAAATACATCTGATGCAAAACATTCTGATGTATGTTATTTTGCATCTGATTTCGCTATAAAGTGACCCAGCCCACAAGTCTCTTAAATACAGCCTGTTATTTTTTGTGCAATTCCATGTATTTGTTGTTCTTACACATTCACATGGTACAGTTTTTCTGTTAATGAAATGCACAATTGGTCTGTTTTGTGTAAATAACACCGTTATCCATTTAGTGTAGAAACAAACTAGAAGTCTGGAAACGATAGCGTAAGTTTTTTTTTACAAATTTACACAATAGTAATTTTCTTCAATTGGAACTAAATAATTAATATACAAAAATACATAATATTTGCGTCATAAATTAATTTTTGAAACTGCTTCAATTGTGTGATTAATTTTTATTCGAATTACAACAGATAATGGTTGAAGTCAGATGTAAAGAAATAAATATCTTGTAAATATACTTGGAATTTAACTGTTGTTAGAGTTGCTGACGTATTAATGAATTTAACATGCATATTTTAATGTCTACTGTTGATAACAATATTTTATCTAAAAAAATAACTAAATAGTAATAATAGTCTGATTAATAAAATTCTCATGTACTCGATAATTAAGTAAATGTTATATTTATATTTTAGATGATACAACAGACATGGAAATTATGGCAATAGACTGGAACACAAAAATTTGTGCGAAAAGGTGGATAAAGACGCTGTGAAATTTTGTAAAGAACCGTTTGGTTTGATAGACAAAGACAATAATTTAATTCATTCAAATATTTTAGCATCAAACATATTAAATAATAAGGATATTCAATCTGTAAATTCAGATTCAGAATCTTTATTACACTCAGACACATGTTTTGTGTTACACGAGGACACTATAAATACATAAGATGGCAGAACAGACAGACAAATACATAGAACTAGCATTTAAAAAAAGTGAACTTAATTTTTTAACAAATACAGCAATATTACTGAATAACTTTGAATTATAGTACATAAACATATATTTCATTTTATCTTATGAAGGGTGTAGAAAATAGTATGATGAAAAGAATTTTTTTCTCAGTTCTAACACCTTTCAGTTTCCACACATAAAAAGATAATGGTATTTATCCCCTACTACATTTTCGTTACACGATGTACATGTTCTGTTTTCCGTTGCGATATTGTACCATCTCCCATTTTTTATTTGGAATATTTCTGTTACAGCATGAAATTTTATTATCCAGATTTTTGCATTTGCATGAAGATTAGTGATTGATTGATTGATTAATGGTGTTTAACGTCCGAGCAGCAATATTTCAGCTATATTCAGGCGATGAACATGAAATGGATGATAAAATGAACATGAAATGATGATGAATGAAAATGGGATGGGACACAAGGAAAAAAAGGGGTAACGGATTTTAGATTGCCACTGGCAAATGGGAGGATGGATAGGGTCGGGCAATTTAGCCTCCTGTAGCGGGATCGAAATCCCTACTCATAGCGAATACTACAGCAGCGTTCTTTAACGTGCGAGGAACGTGGCATTTTCCCAACACGGTGCACTAATATGGTTTGCGGTCAGGTTTTCCGTATTATGGCCTGACAACCCCAGCTTGCCAGGGTTACCCCATTCAACCACCTGGGCACACATCCCAGTCGGTCTTTAGGCAAACCGACCTGACACGCCGGTCAGGGTACTGGGCGTTATTTAGTCGCCTTTTACGACAAGCTAGCGCGACTGCGGTCTATTCTTTTAGCCACCCGGATCCCGCACGGGGCTGGAGATTAGCGAGATATTTTTCCATGCCAAATTGATTTTTGAAGAAGCTGTAAAAATTTTCTCTATAATTTTCTGTAGATGAATCCTCAATAGTTCTAAACCATTTTTGTATAAACTGATCTCTTAATGTCTGTTTAATAACCGGTTTAATCAGAATGATGTCATAGTATTGACGGTTATTACATATATAACTTAAACCACAGTCGTCAAAAATTAATTTAAAGTTACAAATATTATTTTGATGCAAGTAAAGTATCAAAATACTGTTTGTTTTCGTCTTTCATCAATCTTTTATAAAAAGAAATCATTCTTATTTTAATATTGATATCAAGCGGGAATCTGTCAAGTTCGCCGTATACCATAAAAATTGGAATACTCTTTCGAAGCCCTATAACGCGTTTGCACAACTGAAGATGTGTCCTTTCTAAAAGCTACATAATTACTACATTTAAATGTGAAATTGAAAAAGGATCATTTACAAGTTTCGAACACGGTCATCAAATATAATTTAAAACCTAAAATGCCGAATTGTGTGTCATCCAATAGTCTCTAGTTGTTATATCAAATAAATCAGTCAAATGAATATATTTTTTTAATTGTTCCATTTATTGCTGGATAGGAAATAATTTTTTGGATGAAATCGTTACCACCTTTCAATACTGGTACAGAGTTTTAAGAGTATTTGTGTCACTTAAGTAGTATAAGTATTTTTCGTGCAATTTTTATTAAATCTTGTTGAACTTGATACAATGTTTATCAGGATGTCTTTGTGTAAAGGTGGTTTTCATGTTTGAATGTGGGCACCGTATTCATCTGTAACAGTTGGTGGATGTGATGTTCATGATTCAAACGTTTTATAATTTCATTTCTATTCTATCACTGTATTGGATTTTCATATTGTTTTTATTTAGAATTTGACATAATTAGATACGTCCTAATTATTAAACTTGTATCTATGTTGACCCAAAGATGTGTTTGAATATAAAGGTGTGTTTGATATAAGGGTGTGTTTGATTTGAATATTGATTTGTTCATTTCCTGTTTCCTGTTTGAGTTTTTGTGTACCACTATGCTAGGCATTGCACCATTGCAAGTTTGATCAAATTTCAAAGGCATCCTTTCATGGCAGTCCACTATGTAAGTTGAATTATCATATATAAGGTTTAATTATCATATTTGCGTACTTATTTTTGAGTTTAATGAATTATATTTGATGTTTTTGTACACAGCATTTTCAAGCATATTTCATATTAGTTTAAGATAAGAAACCCCGTCTGAACAGGTGAACTGTATTATTTTGAAGTTTTTATTTACAAGTTCTTACTTTTTCCATATCATTAAACGAAACGAAACTATGACGAATTTTCAGGTATTTATTTCACTTGCCTTTTTTATTTTTCATAAATTTTGCATCTATGTTCTTGTACTCTGTAAGGACATTGTATTTTTCAATTGCGTTAATTATTTACTACATTTTGTATTTGATATGTTTGATATGTTTAGTATAAGTATTTATTGTTGTTTAAATTTTCTATTTGTACATTGTAGCTTCTTACCACACATACACACTCAAATATATTGCACGATTAAATAATCATCGGTAAATTGGTGTTATGGTTATCTATCTGTCTGTGGCCATGTCACGAGGCGGAATAGTGGAAAACACTACAATGTCACCAATATTCAATTTAACCAAATATTGCATATATAAGGGTCTAAGGTAATAAAGATGTAAATAGATCATTGGAGCTTATTTAATGACGGCCATTACCATTATTGCATACCTGAAAACACCAAAGGCGCAACTTCATTCTGTGAATGGCTTAACAGAAAAAGCTGTCAATCCTTCAATCAATTAGTTACATGTAGTATCTTCTCTTTGTTTTCAACGTAACGTTGCCCATACTAACGTAGCAGCAATTGCTGATTTAAAATATATTACATGTTTCCTTTTAAGGCTTTTTTAGAGTTGGGTTCATGTGGTTATAATAATGTGCATTTTTTATTCATTTAAGAATTTTTTAATGATATTCTGTTTCCATTCATGTTCCCAACTTTATTATCGAGATTTTTTCCCAGATCCTTTAACTCTTTCCCTTTCATGATTTTTTTAAACAGTTTTTTCTAATATATGTATGTTACTTAAAACAATAAAATTCTCCATTTTATTTCGTTAAATATATATACATGTTATATTCCATATTAAAGATAAAGTGATGAGCTTTAATAAAAAGTTTGAAATTTTTGGTTACCATGGCAACGGGACATGTGGTCAATGGTCAAAGACGGTCAAAAAATACAAATTTGAACATTTTTTATTCAAATGCAGCTATGTTGAAGACCAGAACATTTCTACTAGGTACAAATAGATGTTTTTCTTTAATGCAGTAATATCCTCAGGTGTCAATGTTTATAAAACACACATTTCCCCCAATCTTATAAATATGTATTTTTGGGAGGTTACCAGGTAACATGTAACCCTTTTTTTGCTAATACATAATTCTGACATAATGGATACATTTTGCTACTTGTCTTTTAATGTTGTTGTATTATTAATATGACTTGGTGTGAGCATAAAAACAGAGGTTAAACACAGTAAGTTTAAACCTATATATTAAGTTTCAAAAATATTTCAGATTTGGTTGCTTGACATAAACACTGGAAACCGATATTGATGCATGTTTTGAAATACTGTGCGTGTTTCTATATACTATGTGTATGTACTTAGTGCTACTGTTGGAATTCAATTCAGAAGACATGTATTCAAATGTTTTTGATATGTTTATGCAGTTGGGAGTATATATATTTCAGTTGTTGTTTGTCCATCTGTCCATTTTATCATGTGCATGTCCACATGTAAGAAGACCACGGTCTTGTATTCCATAATCCAGCATTGGTTATCTAAAGTACTCATCGCTAGTGTTTGAAAACTTACATAATTTTCAGATTTGACCATATTTAAGGGTTCTCCAATTAAGTCATAGACTATGCCATTGTAGTACAAACTGTGGGGGGGGGGGGGTTAATACCACAATGTTACATATATAATACATGTGATATACTTGCAGCACATTTTTTGGAAAGGTTCTGCATACACTGCCATTGAACAAGATCTATAATTTTTCAGTACTATGTAAACTTGGCACAATTAGAAATATGTAACTCTTACTGGATACTTACACTTTATAGTTACAAAAACAAGCCCCCCAAAATCCTAAAATGGAACTTGACGAAGGAATAAATATAAAAAAAATTTATAATTAAAACAATAACTGTATTTCTATATAACAAAACTTTGAACCATAGAATGTTATAACAAATGAGTATTTCATGCTGTTTTTCATTCTTCTGAATGTTTTTGTATATTTATATATAAAGAAACCAAGTTGTCTGGTAATGTCATCTTCATTTTGTGATATATTGGTATTAATCCTCAACTTGTGACCACCTGCAATTAAAAAAGAACATTTCACAAAGCAACAAAAACACTCCAGATAGAACAAAATTCTTTAAAATGTTAATTTTTTAAATAAGTTTAATGTATTGTATGTGAAACAGGAATATTTTATTTAAAAAAATTATTTCTTGAATAAGCCGTACTGAATGGTTGGTTTGTTGGTAGATTGGGGCTTACTGAAGTTAGGAAAACTGGCAAGGTCAATTAAGATTAGAGTCAAGGACACCCTGCCTGCTGTGATACTCCAATCCGCAACATAAGTATTGACAGGCACCTGATTAAAAGCAGATGACTAACTCCACCAATCAGCTACTGAGGCCAAGCCTTACTAAACTTTGATTTTAGTTTTAAAATATTGACAACTAAGCAATACATTTGTGTCATGCTGATGTGCCAAAATGTTATGACTACATGTAACTATGAAATTCCAAGTTTAAATAATATACTGGCATTTTATTATTCTCAGTATATATAACAAAAATACAATAAAATAAATCATTCTTGTCCGAATTGGCTAATATATGTGTAACTCAGTATTATACCTTTATAAATTCTTCCAAAAATTTCACTTGAAGAAATGAAAGGACTGGCATTTAATTTCTGGCACTGCAGTTATGATCAAGTATGCTTGTTGAACATTTTTTTTCCACTAATGGCAGCTCCTGGTCTGATATTTGTGAGACAAGTTCTAACTGTACAAATCAGCTTGAAGAACCAATTGGCAGCATTAACTGATGCATGTCTATTCTAACATGTCTAAACAAAAGAAATTAATCATGATAATTCAGCTGTATTATCATGATTAATTATTCAGCTGTATATTACAAGGTAAACAAATCGGTTGAACAATTCTGGATTAAATCTATATTTTTACTATCATGTTATTTTTATGAATATGACATATATTTAAAACATGACAGAATAAAAGATTAATGAAACATTTTTGGGTAAAATACAAGTGCATTACATTTTGATATTTGCTTTGATAAGAGTGATTTTGTTGCTGCTAGTGTGTCAAATTCCAAACACTATTGTATGATATTAGGCTGGTCTATTTGTTGAAAAATTAAACTTTAATTTGCTTGATGATCCAGCTATTTCACATTTCATGCCATGGCAAGATAATCATTTTAGTATGATCTTATTTTTTGTACCTATTTAAACATTTCAAAATGACATATAAAACAATTAAAGCACTTTTTAACTACTTTACCAATATGAAGTTCTACCCAGCACTCTTCCAATAATCACTAATATTGCTCTTATGATCTGTAAAACATGTTATTTCATAATAGCTATGTTTGCCTCTGTACCAGTACATGTGACAATCCATTTCCAATCATACTGGTTTGCAAAATAGCCATTCTGCTCAATAAAAAACCATACTGCACTCTTGTGATTTGATTTGCTATCATATTTCATTTGGAAGATATAATAGCCAATCAAATCTTGAGAGTACAATATGGGTTTTTATTGAGCAGAATGGGTGTTTTGCTTGTCATTTTAACCAGAAATAACTGTTAAATTACCTAATATTGTTGGATTCTTCTTAATATTCTACTAAATTATTGATCTGATAAATTGTTATCTCAAATATTAATGAAAATAAAATATTGTTAAAAAAGTTCCTGTCTATTCCAATTGCATGACTCAATATTATGTAATAAGACAAGAGTATCCACTCTGTACCTTATACGGAAGAAGTAAACAATTTAATTGCAAGTCGCAACGTATGAACATTTCTGTATTACACATGGGATTACATATCCGATAAACTCACCAAACATGATCTTAATGGCTTATTTTCATCCCTCGTCTCTCCGACTGTCTTCAATTTCCTCACCATGTAGCGTATTCAACAACGGAAAAAGTAGGATAACTCTGTCATACTTCCTGTGTGATCTACGTCACTGCACGGATAAATCAATATGAGAGAAGAAGGGTACGTGTTGAAAAACACCTATAACACATTTAATTTTTAATGTTAAGTTTAAAACCAAAAATATTATAACTTTTAAAAACTTCTGCAAGTCATTTATGTTTAAAAGAAGAGCTGTCAGAAATTTTATCAACGAAAAATTGAATAAATACTAGGAGACACCTTGCGACTTCTATGAAGTGCCGACTGAAATGGTGCAAAAATTTTTACATTTGTGTATCAATCACCGTAAAGCATATTTACTAAGATACTATCATATCTTTTCTAAAAGATGATACAGGCGTTTGTATTTATGGTCTACCGTACTCCACCGGAGATTTATTAAATTTTTGAAGCGCTACTCGAAAATGGTAGTTATCTCCCCTTTATATAGTCTGTTTCATGGTATGAACAGATTAAAAATAAAATGTTTAGTGGGTGGTTTTTTTTTTGGGGGGGGGGGGGAGGGTGGGCTTGCCCAATATATTTCAGGTATAAAATATCATTTGAAATTGTTCTTCTAAAATTAGAGCAGAAGTTGTTGAATTATAAGGAGGGATCCTTATCCTGCAATTACAACAGAGAAATGTTCCATGCTATTATAATTTTCATTTTCCTCCAGTGTTTAAAAACATTTAAAAGTTTCAATAAAAAAGTATAAAAAATTAAACCACATGGTTTTCTAAATGTAGAGCTTCATTATTATTCTTTAAAGGTCCTTATTTTTTGCATTTAAAAAATTGTTATGATATGTAGGCAGGGGGGGGGGCAAGTAGGAATGAATATTGTACCATTCTAATGGGGGAAATTATATGGCAAATGCCTTGATTGACAAAAAAAATTTAGGCCTTCTATTTGCCCATGAAAAAATTGTTACATTTCCTTGAATTGCGAAAATATGTTAAAATTAATCTGGTATGTGGCGGGGGAGGGGCAGTACATTAGATGAATGTAAGTGATATGCAAGGCTTCCGAAAAATATAAGAATTTATGTCTAAGGTATTGTTATGTGTAAACAACAATATCAACAATTTATCTGGATAACCAATAAATAAGACTAAGTGCTTTGTTGAGGAAACTGTTCTTTTATTATTTTAACATTTCTGTAAGTTTTATTTCAGGGAACAAAGAAAGATTAATTCTTAAACAACAACCAATCAATCAATCTTAGAGTTTATGCTTAGAACCAGATCCAAGAAATACAGGTAAATTGCATGCAGTTGTTGTCAGGTTAACTGGTGTAAATGAATGAATATCTATTGAACCTAAATTAAATTTAAATTTAAATTGTTTCAATAAATAAGACTAAGTGCTTTGTTGGGGACACTGCTCTTTTATTATTTTTACATTTCTGTAAATTTTATTTCAGGGAACAAAGCAAGATTAATTCTTAAACAACAATCAATCAATCTTAGAGTTTATGCTTAGTACCAGATCCAAGAAATACAGGTAAATTGCATGCAGTTGTTGTCAGTTTAACTGGTGTAAATGAATGAATATCTATTGAAGCTAAATTAAATTTAAATTATTTATATAAGTAATTTCTTGGTTTAGTAAAGAAATAAGCTTCTACTGATAATTTTTTGGCATGTTATGTCCCTTGTATGTTTAACAAAGATATATATTAACAATACCAGAGAGAAGCACAGTCATAGTGATATCAAGTCCTTATGGCTGTCTACCTGTGAAAATTTGAAATATTACTTCATTACCTATTCAATCATACTGTATGACTATGTGCTTTGTTGGGGAAATTGTTCATTGATTTTTGGTACATTTCTGTAAATTGTATTTTAGAGAACAAAGAAAGATTACTACTTGACTTACTTATTGATTGTAATCAGATCCAAGAAATACAGGTAAATTGCATGCAGTTCTTGTCAGGTTAACTTTTGGTGTAAATGAATGAATATCTATTGAAGCTATTGACATAGTATCTTTATTATGGTCAAACAATGTCCATGTGGCAACCTAACGGTGCATACCACTTGGCTCAAGTGTCAACAACAGAATGGAGGCTTCATTGATATTTATTTAAAAAAAACCTGTTCTTCAAAATTTCATCAAATGTATAATATCTTAATTATCTACTGCTGAAATTTTAAAATCAATATTGATTATTACAAAATAATGCATTATTAAGATCAACATTATAAGTATTGCCCTTGAAGGCAATCTTTAATTTTGTTTTGTTTTTTATTATATGTTTACAGAAAATATGGATCAATCAAGAACTATTAGATTGACATCAGTCAATGATGATGTGGTTAGGGTGTATGTCCCATGCGATTACAAAATAAATAAACAGTTACCTTTATTTCATAATGCAAGTGAGGCAATTATGCATAGATATATATACGGTGAGTTTGCTATTGTTGCACCTGATCCATTTATATACCAACATCTTGCACATACATGTACAGACAAAGACACGGTTTCTGGTACATGGAGTCATAATGGTACATTGTCAGAAGTTTTGACAGTGACTTATGTGTCTCCATCTGACTCCACGTATGATAACTCAATGTCTTTGTTTTCCTCTCG
The DNA here is from genome assembly GCA_944474755.1 of Limnoperna fortunei. NCBI lineage: Eukaryota > Metazoa > Mollusca > Bivalvia > Mytilida > Modiolidae > Limnoperna > Limnoperna fortunei. The sequence goes on along the minus strand of OX104118.1, from coordinate 21,879,857 downwards.
AAAAAGTGACGTCACAGTGGCATTAGATGGTTCTGCTGACCTTTTTTCTGATTTGGAAGAAAATTCTGCAGAACAATCTGCTGCCAACCAAGATTTACAAGGTGGACCTACCTTTGCATCAGCTAATGCTGATACAGATGAAGCTGCATCTTGTAAATCTGAGAAGATATTAAAATCAAAACCTTTAAAAAGGAAAAGAATTTGTGATTCAACAGTAAAAAAGTCTGATGAATCATCAAGTTGTTTTCCTTTCTGCTCTCAATATACTTCTTCTGTAAAACCTCATGAATTACATTGTATTCCAATCAGCAGCTCAGACTCCGATACCAATAACAATGTGTTTAAGGTTATAAAGAAGAAATATAGAAAGCAGAATTAAGGCTTTATACTGCTATCTTTCATAGATGTATATTTACTTTGTGTGGCCTTTTTTTTTACTTTGATACACATATTTGGTAGTCTAATGATTATTTGTGGACATAATTTTTTTAAAATCATATTATTATAAAAAAGTTTGTACATAACACATTAAAATCAATGTTTCATATTAAATCAGTAGCCTTTATATTTAAACAGTACTGGGTTTATCTTACCAGCGGGAGAATATACCTAGTGATGAGTACTATACAAGATTACTATACTAAAGCCAAAGCTGCCGCACATTTTTAGGGTAGCTTCAGCAAGAATTATCTCCCTTTATGTTTCTTAACTATCACTCTAGTGTTACAGGCAAAAACAAATCTTACTTCTGGAACATAAATATTTACTTTAATATTACTAGTAATTAATATTATTATTTATTATTATTTATTATTTTATACATTTGTGATAAAGATGTTTTTTAATGTCATGATTGTCTCACTTGCAATCATTTACAAATGTAAAAGTAAAAACTATCCATATGTTCACCTTTTTAAACACCGATGGTACTTGGTTGCAAAACATGTAATTTATTGGGCATACATGTACATGATCACATTGTATAGACGACTATGAACAAATAAATTGCTAGGTAAATCCATTATTGTTTAATATAATCTGTGTGTTCTTTAACACCACGATCACACAAAAAGTCAAGCAAGTATATATAGCTAAATTACATGAACTAATAATATTCAAATAAATATACAGTACATAGTCATTGTTGAAAAATATATGATTTATTAGGTCTTAAAAACAAATCTTTTGTAACAAATCAAAATAAAAAGTGTATTTCTGCAAAATGAGTATGTATTGTATCATATTTTTTTCTATGTTTTTAGCTTCTACACTTGTTTTGCTTTGACTTCACTAATATTTATGCATGGTATGAAGTTAAACATACAGTAATAAAAGGAAATTAATAATCTGTATATTACTCTTTTCAGAATCTGGTATTATATAAATTATTGTTTTGAAATTTTGAGCTGGATGAACATGAAATAGCAAAATGTAAGTACAAAAGTTTGTGTATTTAAATATGTGCATCTCAGTGTTTACTTTGTACATTGTTTCATATTTTGTGTGTCTGTGTGAATATATATGTACATTTTTATCATAAATATTATGATATTTATATATATATATGGCTGTTCACCTTTTGAAATTTAGATCTAAAATAAAAATACTAATACTTGTTTTTATTGGCATTATTGATTATTTATTGAGCCTAAATGTGTTTTTGGTTAATCTGCAGTATTGCTGAGGTAAAATCATTTTTTTGGCATATGAACTGTCAAGATGTCACTTTCCAATAAGCAATTGACCAATGGAGATGTGTTCAAAGTATTTCAGCAATTAAATGCAACACCGAAATTGATTCATGCAGCTCTTTGCCAGCTTTCTAATACTAATACAGAAAATATTGTGCTTGAAAGTAACTATACTAAAGCAAAGCGTGTTGTAGAGAGAATAAGAAAGCTAACAAATTTTAGAAATATTGACAAACTAAATGAATATTTATCCACCCCGTACAATCTTCCTCAAAGCAAATTAAACTAGAAACTACCTCACATACAGAAGATATAAAAAAATTGAAAACACAGCTTCAACACCATCAGCGAACGAATGAGAATCTAAGAAAAAGATTAAACAGTATCCATGTGTCTCGTTTTAATCAAAAAATAAAACGACAAGGAATTGTTATTGTTAATCAGAAGCGAACTATCTGTGATTTGAGAGAAAAAATAGCAACAAGACATTATGGGATAGACAAGTCAACTCAATGTAATCTCATATCTAATATTATTAAAGATTTAAATATTGAAATAGATGAGTTACGAACAGAAATAGATAATGCTAGTTCAAATAAAGAAGAAAAAAAACCATTTTTTGTAAGTAGGGAAGAAAAAGTAGGGAGACCTTATAATAATAAAATACGTGAATTGTACTATGATCTGAGATCAAAGGGCGTATCATTGCACCAGTATGGACCAGTTATTAAATCCATCTGTAATATTTTAAATATTAATATTGATATTGATTTACCAAGCATTGCTACAGTGCATAACATGACAACAGAAATGGGAATTGTTGCAAAGCAGCATATTTTGTCAAATATCGAAGGGTCAGAAAATTTAACTTTGTTACGTGATGCAACTACTAAAAAGGGTAAACACTATTATGCTATTCAGCTGTGTAATGATAAGAAAGACAGCATAACCGTTGGTATTAAAGAAGTAAAGGACGCTAAAGCTACTACTTATGCTGAATGTACTGAATCTATTTTGAATGATATTTCAACCATAAAATGTCCTGGCAATGAGTTCAATACTATTAAAAAAGTAACCAACTTTATGACAGACAGAAGTGTGACTGAGAGTAAAGTTAATGAAATATTATCAACAAAAATTTCCTTTGAAAATACATATTCTTTTAAATGTGCTGTACACCCTCTTTTGCAGTTTTCGGAAGTATGTTTAAAACTATTAAATGATTTGGAAAAGGATGTTAAAATAGATATCAAACCAGAAAATAAAGAATCTTACACAAACTGTCTTTTGAGATTTGTGTCAAAGCTTTTTTTTAAAGATGGATCTGGTGACCCACTTTTGACAAAAGTATTTTTACAAAAAATGGAATTTTTGATATACCTATAATGAATTTTCGATGAAATAGATTTAATGTTTTATTTTACAATGCACGTGGGACTTTTTATTTATCAAAACTTTTAATAAAGTACCTTAGAGATTCAAAACATACACTGAATTATGCCCAAAATTTTATTTTAAACTGTTTACAAAATTCTGAAATTTTAAGTATATGCAGAGCCTTAGGAATTATTTATGAATTTTTTACTCAGCCATACTGGAATGTTGTTAACAATGAGACTTCACCACTAAATATGGGTAATATATACCGTAGACTGATAGATGCTTTAGAACTTTCATCTGAAAATCCCCAAATTTTGTTGAAAAATGAACTTAAACTTTTACAAGGTCCTGAATTGAAACTCTCTCCTCCTTCAGATTATCTTTTTATTACTGATGAAATTTTGGATGATTTTACATTAAAGGCTCTACAAAAATTTACTTCAAACCTTTTAATAAAATGCAAAAATGTATTTAAAGAATTTTTACAAGGTGGTATATATTTTGAACCAAATGATAAAATGTTTGAAATTACAAAATCCTGTCCATCAAACAATATAAGTGTGGAAAGATTGTTTGCCAGAGTTGATAGTAAACTAAACTATGCTCCAAATTCAAACACTCACTCTATAGAAAGTACTTTGTTGTATGTTTCAAATCAAACATCAGATTGGCTTTTATCTCAGACTGAATGTGAAAAAAAGGAAATTATCGATCATGCAAGACAACAAAGAAAAACTGTGTGTGAAAAGGAATTAAATGATAAGAAAGAATTATTTGAACAAAGGTGTAAATTAATAGACCAAAAGTTTAAAGAAAAACAGGAATTCGTAGAAAAACAAGAAAAGAAGAAAGAAATTATTCGGCAACAAATAACTGAAATTGGAATTTGGCAGAACAAATCTGAAATAAATAATGGCATAAGTGTTTTAAAAACTAAAAAGGACAAAATTTCAGCTTTGAAAAATCAAATTAATATTCATAAGAATGATCCAAAATTTCAAAATGATGAGATGAAAGACCACAAACATCTATTTCAATTCAGCGCAAAGGGAAAGCAACATGGTATTGACCAACTAACTGCAAATCTTCTTGCAATTATAAAAATTAAAACAGATAAAAACCTAGATTCTACATCATTTCAAGACCCAGATAGCTTTGTTGGATCAGAAATAGCTCATGTATGGACTGATCAAACAACAGGATCCGACACAACATATCATGGAAAGATTATTTCATTCAGCAATGATACTTTTGAGGTTAATATAGAATATTTTTTTATTGTTGACAGTTCATATCCCAAAGAACTTTTTAATTCATATCCCAAACAACCTTCAATTCGTGGTGTCCTTATTCATAAAGGTGTAGAGATAATTGCACTGTACTGACTCAAACTTAAGCACTTTTGAATAAAGTTGGATTTATTTAACTTGTACATACCATATAACTTTTGTGTGTGCACAATTTCTACAATACATTTTCTATTTTGTAGCTGTCATGCACGATGATTAACCCTCTCAATAGTGGAGGTTGGCAATCCTTGTCTAAAATACACTCCTTTTAACCATTCTCATTTTTTTTCAAATGGACATTTCCCAAATGTTACTATTAAAATGTGTTATACTTGGTCATATAATTGCTAATTACCATATTTGGGTTTGATACTGAAAGCTTGTTTATTTATTATGGAAAACTTAGAGCAATGGCAAGTGAGGATGTACAAATATATAGGGTGCTTTGAAGAAAATTTAATAATGTCTTTCATGTATATGGTTTGTTTCCATGTTGATGTTTGTACAGTTATTATATGTTTTTTCTTGGCATTCTTAAACTAACCAGAAATATTGTCTATACATTTGTATCTGTCTCTCTGTTAAATGTTAAACGTTTATATGTGTTATATGTCCAGAATGGTAATACTAGAAGACAATGAGACTTGTGTTAAATTATGCCAATTTTGTTTGAACTTTGACCATAAACAAAAAACAAAAAACAGATAATTTATTATTTATTATTATTTACTGAGGACTGCATGATACTTGTAAATATGTTTTATTCAACGTCTTCAAAATTGTAATATTTCATTATTTGGATATTAAGTTAACAACAGAAAAAATACAACACAACAGAAGTCAGTGTTCAACAAAAAAAGAAAACAAACTCGGTAAGATTAAATCACTTATATAATTTGCCTCTTGTCAGACACATACATGTACCTAAAACATAAATATTTAATGATTTTACAGATTAAATACAGCCAAGAAGATACGATTTATGAACTGTCATTCAATGAATTTTCGACTTCAAACAGGGGACATTAAAATTTAAAGGTAATTTATAACATTTTGACTCATAAATACTGTTTTATTTTAACATACATTAAACTTATGCCAGAAACAAATACAATTGTTGTGTCAAAGTAATTTTGCAGACTTATGTTATTTATATAGAATGAATTAAAGTTCTACATTTTGAGCAATTATTTATTTTTTTTTTCAGACTAACCAATAAATTATGAAATAGAGTATAGTATTAATCTTGTTTGTAAGTATAAATAGAGTTATCTCTCTTTTCACACCAAACTTACTTATTATAATTGAATCGTCTCCCTTTAATGACAATTCGTGCCTGAAGTCACACAGAAAACACTGGGAATTCTGAATTTATTTTTAATGACCAATGAGATTACAGCTTATTTTAAGTTGTTGGAATTAGGAACAAATATTTAATACTTATTTTCATTGGTCTACAATACAGTTTAGAAAATTTGTTGAACTGGCTACACCATGATGCAAAAAAGCATTCGTCGTCGCAAGTTTATCGTCCTAGATTTTGACTCGAAAGTCACCGAAGAAATTGAATAATTAGACGGGTTAGAAAATGTTAATTTTCCGGATTAGTACTAATTTTATTAAATTTGGTTTTTTAATTTGTAACCCGTTGTTTTATAGTTTATACAAATTGTTAATTTAATAACAGGTGCGCGAACTAGTTCACATTATTTTTGTAAATCGTACCCTGTGCGCACGCGTACGCAAAAGTCATTCTTTCCAGCGTTCCGACCATTCAGTTTAAATGATCATAACTTTTGATATAGGTTATCAATTTGTTTCATCTTTGCAGTTTTGTAAAGTTTAAATTCCGCAGAGTTATCTTGCCAATTTAGTTTTCCCTATTTGGACCTGCGTCCGGTATAATTTTTCACATTACTAAAATTACAATGAAAATTTGCTCGATGTCTATGTCCGAAAGTCTTCTTGCCGCAATTCCCAAAAGATTTCTACAACTGTATTGAACTCTGGATATTGTTTTTGATATCAATGGATTGACAAAGCTATAGCCAAAATATTTACTAAATTACATGGCAATTAAATGTGGACTACGGGAGTAATTAAAGTTTAATTGCAACGTTTGGTTTTGCGAATTTTACCGTAACACTGGCGAAAAATTCAGGTAGCATTCGTCGTGTTCTAATTAAAACTATGGACAAACCACACAACAAATAAATAATCTTTTTACATAAATAGAAAGCTGAGATTCAGAGCTTTTATTTGATACCTTGTTTATACCCGTGGCATTAAAAACGTCCATTTTATTTGGGTTACAGCTGACGTTGTAGCCAGAAAAACGCTTCACCGGTACCAGGTACAGGTGTGAAAGGGAAGGGGTTAAACGAATAAAGGGTTCAATATAGGATATATTGCTTTTCAAGTGACCATTACTCTAGGCAGCTTGTGCGAGATTTAAAAAAAAAATTGTTATACATATATTAATTAGTTCGTTTTCCTTAAAAAACGATGGATAGAAGATACGTTATGAAATATGTAAAATGATTTTTTTTCTTTAAGGATTGTAGTAGACGAGTGTATATTAGTTTTACTATACATAAGTTGTATTTAGTCCTTAACTTATCAAACTTTAAATGTTATTGATTACTATTGATAGTATCTAAAATTATTTATGGTCTTTCACCTTTATTTGCATCTAAATTTAAAAAAGGGAACTGAATCAGGTTAATGTTTTGTCTCCAGTGTAAGCAATGACTTGTTTATATTATTTGCAATTTCCGGAACTGTGTAGTTTATTATATAGTTTGATTAATAAATTGTTTTAGATTAATGTGTTAACATGTTTTTTGCTTAAACCATCCTAAAATCTAAATTTTATGATTGGACATTCTTATCTGAATTCGGATAATTTTTATATCCCTTACTGTACCAATGGAGGGCTTTTATACACCTATCACGACTGGACATTATTTTTATAAGATTCTCTTTACATGTTATCCCAATTCGGATAAGTTTTATATTGCTATTCTAAGTTCACGAAGAATACATTTCATTATAGTTTGCACATCAAATTATACACAGTAAGCCTTATCCGAATTCGGACAAGACTTGTATTATCTGCTGTATTAATAGAAGACTATATAATATCTGCAACAACAAGCAATGATAAGAATTATCCGAATTCGGATAAGCTGTAATAGCGAAAGACTACCAGTATAATATTCTATTTATTTTTGCCGTGTATCAATTATTGTTGCATGGTACGTGTTTATAATCTCTCTTATCAAAATTCTGATACCACACATTATAAAGTTTAAAACAATATTCTCAATATTATCCAAATCTGGCTAAGCTTTATTTGCAGATTTTCAACAAATACTATATATATCTTCCGACATGTTAAAATGCGATTTACGTTTTATCCATGGCCAATGGCGATTTGAGCATATCGAAATGCTCAAGAGAAATTGGAAGCTGTTTAAACTGAATAAAGAACCAGTCAATAAACTGTACACAAACTCAATAAATAAACAGTCAATAAACTGTACAAAACTCAATAAAGAACCAGTCAATAAATTGTACACAAACTCAATAAAGAAACAGTCAATAAACTGTACAAAAGTAAATAAAGAAACAGTCAATAAATTGTACACAAACTCAAAAAAGAACCAGTCAATAAACTGTACAAAACTAAATAAAGAAACAGTCAAGAAACTTTACAAAACTTAATAAAGAAACAGTCAATAAACTATACAAAACTCAATAAAGAACCAGTCAGTAAACTGTACAAAAGTCAATAAAGAACCAGTCAGTAAACTGTACAAAATTCAATAAAGAACCAGTCAATAAATTGAACACAAACTCAATAAAGAACCAGTCAATAAACTGTACAAAACTGAATAAAGAACCAGTCAATAAAATGTACAAAACTCAATAAAGAACCATTCAATCAATTGTACACAAACTCAATAAAGAACCAGTCAATAAACAGTACAAAACTAAATAAAGAAACAGTCAAGAAACTGTACAAAACTAAATAAAGAAACAGTCAATAAACTGTACAAAATTCTACAAAGAACCAGTCAATCATATGTGCACAAACTCAATAAAGAAACAGTCAATAAACTGTACAAAACTCAATAAAGAACAGTCAAAAAATTGTACACAAACTCCATAAAGAACCAGTCAATAAACTGTACAAAACTCAATAAAGAACGAGTCAATAAACTGTACAAAACTCAATAAAGAACCAGTTAATAAACTGTACAAAACTCAATAAAGAACCAGTCAATAAACTGTACAAAACTAAATAAAGAAACAGTCAATAAACTGTACAAAACTCAATAAAGAACCAGTCAATAAACTGTACAAAACTCAATAAAGAAGCAGTCAATAAACTGTACAAAACTAAATAAAGAACCAGTCACTAAACTGTACAAAACTAAATAAAGAAACAGTCAAAAAATTGTACACAAACTCCATAAAGAACCAGTCAATAAACTGTACAAAACTCAATAAAGAACGAGTCAATAAACTGTACAAAACTCAATAAAGAACCAGTTAATAAACTGTACAAAACTCAATAAAGAACAAGTCAATAAACTGTACAAAACTAAATAAAGAAACAGTCAATAAACTGTACAAAACTCAATAAAGAACCAGTCAATAAACTGTACAAAACTAAATAAAGAACCAGTCAATAAACTGTACAAAACTAAATAAAGAACCAGTCACTAAACTGTACAAAACTAAATAAAGAAACAGTCAAAAAACTGTACAAAACTATATACAGAAACAGTTAACAAAGAACCAGTCAATAAATTGTACAAAACTCAATAAAGAACCAGTCAATAAATTGTGCACAAACTCAATGAAGCAACAGTCAATAAACTGTACAAAACTCGATAAAGAACAGTCAATAAATTGTACACAAACTCAATAAAGAACAAGTCAATAAACTGTACAAAACTAAATAAAGAAACAGTCAATAAACTGTACAAAACTGAATTACGAACCAGTCAATGAACTGTACAAAACTCAAAAAAGAACCAGTCAATAACTGTACAAAACTCAATAAAGAACCAGTCAATAAACTGTACAAAACTGAATAAAGAACCAGTCAATAAACTGTACAAAACTCAATAAAGAACCAGTCAATAAACTGTACAAAACTCAATAAAGAACCAGTCAATAAACTGAACAAAACTAAATAAAGAAACAGTTAATAAACTGTACAAAACTACATGCAGAAACAGTTAATAAAGAACCAGTCAATAAACTGTACAAAACTCAATAGAGAACCAGTCAATAAATTGTGCACAAACTCAATAAAGCAACAGTCAATAAACTGTACAAAACTCAATAAAAACCAGTCAATAAACTGTACACAACTCAAGAAAGAGCCAGTCAATAAACTGTACAAAACTAAAAAAAGAAACAGTCAATAAACTGTACAAAACTCAATAAAGAACCAGTCAATAAACTGTACAAAACTGAATAAAGAACCAGTCAATAAACTGTACAAAACTCAATAAAGAACCAGTCAATAAACTGTACAAAACTCAATAAAGTACCAGTTAATAAACTGTACAAAACTCAATAAAGAAGCAGTCAATAAACTGTACAAAACTCAATAAAGAACCAGTCAATAAACTGTACAAAACTAAATAAAGAAACAGTCAATAAACTGTACAAAACTATATACAGAAACAGTTAATAAAGAACCACTCAATAAACTGTACAAAACTCAATAAAGAACCAGTCAATTAACTGTACAAAACTATATACAGAAACAGTTAATAAAGAAATAGTCAATAAACTGCACAAAACTCAATAAAGAACCAGTCAATAAATTGTGCACAAACTCAATAAAGAAACAGTCAATAAACAGTACAAAACTCAATAAAGAACAGTCAATAAATTGTACACAAACTCAATAAAGAGCCAGTCAATAAACTGTACAAAACTAAATAAAGAAACAGTCAATAAACTGAACAAAACTAAATAAACAAACAGTCAATAAACTGAACAAAACTAAATAAACAAACAGTCAATAAACTGTACAAAACTAAATAAAGAACCAGTCAATAAATTGAACACAAACTAAATAAAGAAAGTCAATAAACTGTACAAAACTAAATAAAGAACCAGTCAATAAATTGAACACAAACTAAATAAAGAAAGTCAATAAACTGTACAAAATTAAATAAAGAACCAGTCAATAAACTGCACAAAACTCAATAAAGAATCAGTCAATAAATTGTGCACAAACTCAATAAAGAAACAGTCAATAAACAGTACAAAACTCAATAAAGAACAGTCAATAAATTGTACACAAACTCAATAAAGAGCCAGTCAATAAACTGTACAAAACTAAATAAAGAAACAGTCAATAAACTGAACAAAACTAAATAAACAAACAGTCAATAAACTGAACAAAACTAAATAAACAAACAGTCAATAAACTGTACAAAACTAAATAAAGAACCAGTCAATAAATTGAACACAAACTAAATAAAGAAAGTCAATAAACTGTACAAAATTAAATAAAGAACCAGTCAATAAACTGTAGAAAACACAATAAAGAACCAGTCAATAAACTGTACAAAACTCAATAAAGAAACAGACAATAAACTGTACAAAACTGAATAAAGAACCAGTCAATAAACTGTACAAAACTAAATAAAGAAACAGTCAATAAACTGTACAAAACTCAATAAATAACCAGTCAATAAACTGTACAAAACTCAATAAAAAACCAGTCAAAAAAATGTACAAAACTCAATAAAGAAACAGTCAAAAAAACTGTACAAAACTCAATAAAGAATCAGTCAATAAACTGTACAAAGCACAATTAAGAAATAGTCAATAAACTGTACAAAACTCAATAAAGAACCAGTCAATAAACTGTACAAAACTCAATTAAGAAACAGTCAATAAACTGTACAAAACTGAATAAATGAACAGTCAATAAACTGTACAAAACTCAATAAAGAACCAGTCAGTAAATTGTACACAAACTCAATAAAGAAACAGTCAATAAACTGTACAAAACTAAATAAAGAAACAGTCAATAAACTGTACAAAACTGAATAAAGAACCAGTCAATAAAATTTACAAAACTCAATAAAGAACCAGTCAATAAATTGTACACAAACTCAATAAAGAACCAGTCAATAAACTGTACAAAACTAAATAAAGAAACAGTCAATAAACTGTACAAAACTAAATAAAGAAACAGTCAATAAACTGTACAAAACTCTACAAAGAACCAGTCAATCATTTGTGCACAAACTCAATAAAGAAACAGTCAATAAACTGTTCAAAACTCAATAAAGAACAGTCAATAAATTGTACACAAACTCAATAAAGAACCAGTCAATAAACTGTACAAAACTAAATAAAGAACCAGTCAATAAACTATACAAAACTCAATAAAGAACCAGTCAGTAAACTGTACAAAATTCAATAAAGAGCCAGTCAATAAATTGTACACAAACTCAATAAAGAACCAGTCAATAAACTGTACAAAAATCAATAAAGAAACAGTAAATAAACTGAACAAAACTAAATAAACAAACAGTCAATAAACTGTACAAAACTAAATAAACAACCAGTCAATAAATTGTACACAAACTATATAAAGAAACAGTTAATACACTGTACAAAACTCAATAAAGAACCAGTTAATAAACTGTCCAAACTCAATAAAGAACCAGTCAATAAACTGTACAAAACTAAATAAAAAAACAGTCAATAAACTGTACAAAACTGAATAAAGAACCAGTCAATAAACTGTACAAAACTCAATAAAGAACCAGTCAATAAACTGTACAAAACTCAATAAAGTACCAGTTAATAAACTGTACAAAACTCAATAAAGAAGCAGTCAATAAACTGTACAAAACTCAATAAAGAACCAGTCAATTAACTGTACAAAACTAAATAAAGAAACAGTCAATAAACTGTACAAAACTATATACAGAAACAGTTAATAAAGAACCACTCAATAAACTGTAGAAAACTCAATAAAGAACCAGTCAATAAATTGTGCACAAACTCAAAAATAAACAGTCAATAAACTGTACAAAACTCAATAAAGAACAGTCAATAAATTGTACACAAACTCAATAAAGAACCAGTCAATTAACTGTACAAAACTAAATAAAGAAACAGTCAATAAACTGTACAAAACTATATACAGAAACAGTTAATAAAGAACTAGTCAATAAACTGCACAAAACTCAATAAAGAACCAGTCAATAAATTGTGCACAAACTCAATAAAGAACCAGTCAATAAACTGTACAAAACTCAATAAAGTACCAGTTAATAAACTGTACAAAACTCAATAAAGAAGCAGTCAATAAACTGTACAAAACTCAATAAAGAACCAGTCAATTAACTGTACAAAACAAAATAAAGAAACAGTCAATAAACTGTACAAAACTATATACAGAAACAGTTAATAAAGAACCACTCAATAAACTGTACAAAACTCAATAAAGAACCAGTCAATAAATTGTGCACAAACTCAATAAAGAAACAGTCAATAAACAGTACAAAACTCAATAAAGAACAGTCAATAAATTGTACACAAACTTAATAAAGAGCCAGTCAATAAACTGTACAAAACTAAATAAAGAAACAGTCAATAAACTGAACAAAACTAAATAAACAAACAGTCAATAAACTGAACAAAACTAAATAAACAGTCAATAAACTGTACAAAACTCAATAAAGAACCAATTAATAAACTGTACAAAACTCAAGAAAGAACCAGTCAATAAACTGTACAAAACTAAATAAAGAAACAGTCAATAAACTGTACAAAACACAATAAAGAACCAGTCAATAAACTGTACAAAACTCAATAAAGAACCAGTCAATAAACTGTAAAAAAGTCAATAAAGAACCAGTGAATAAACTGTACAAAACTAAATAAAGAAACAGTTATATAAACTGTACAAAACTATATACAGAAACAGTTAATAAACTGTACAAAACTAAATAAAGAACCAGTCAATAAATTGAACACAAACTAAATAAAGAAAGTCAATAAACTGTACAAAATTAAATAAAGAACCATTCAATAAACTGTAGAAAACACAATAAAGAACCAGTCAATAAACTGTACAAAACTCAATAAAGAAACAGTCAATAAACTGTACAAAACTGAATAAAGAACCAGTCAATAAACTGTACAAAACTCAATAAAGAATTAGTTAATAAACTGTACAAAACTAAATAAAGAAACAGTCAATAAACTGTTCAAAACTCAATAAAGAAACAGTCAATAAACTGTACAAAACTCAATAAAGAACCAGTCAAAAAAATGTACAAAACTCAATAAAGAAACAGTCAAAAAAACTGTACAAAACTCAATAAAGAATCAGTCAATAAACTGTACAAAGCACAATTAAGAAATAGTCAATAAACTGTACAAAACTCAATAAAGAACCAGTCAATAAACTGTACAAAACTCAATTAAGAAACAGTCAATAAACTGTACAAAACTGAATAAATAAACAGTCAATAAACTGTACAAAACTCAATAAAGTACCAGTCAGTAAATTGTACACAAACTCAATAAAGAAACAGTCAATAAACTGTACAAAACTAAATAAAGAAACAGTCAATAAACTGTACAAAACTGAATAAAGAACCAGTCAACAAAATGTACAAAACTCAATAAAGAACCAGTCAATAAATTGTACACAAACTCAATAAAGAACCAGTCAATAAACTGTACAAAACTAAAAAAAGAAACAGTCAATAAACTGTACAAAACTCTACAAAGAACCAGTCAATCATTTGTGCACAAACTCAATAAAGAAACAGTCAATAAATTGTACAAAACTCAATAAAGAACAGTCAATAAATTGTACACAAACTCAATAAAGAACCAGTCAATAATCTGTACAAAACTAAATAAAGAACCAGTCAATAAACTATACAAAACTCAATAAAGAACCAGTCAGTAAACTGTACAAAATTCAATAAAGAGCCAGTCAATAAATTGTACACAAACTCAATAAAGAACCAGTCAATAAACTGTACAAAACTCAATAAAGAAACAGTAAATAAACTGAACAAAACTAAATAAACAGTCAATAAACTGTACAAAACTAAATAAACAACCAGTCAATAAATTGTACACAAACTATATAAAGAAACAGTCAATACACTGTACAAAACTCAATAAAGAACCAGTTAATAAACTGTACAAAACTCAATAAAGAACCAGTCAATAAACTGTACAAAACTCAATAAAGAACCAGTCAATAAACTGTACAAAGCTAAATAAAGAAACAGTCAATAAACTGTGCAGAACTCAATAAAGAACAAGTCAATATACTGTACAAAACTCAATAAAGAACCAGTCAATATACTGTATAAAACTGAATAAAGAAACAGTCAATAAACTGTACAAAACTCAATAAAGAAAGAGTCAATCAACTGTACAAAACTCAATAAAGAACCAGTCATTAGACTGTACAAAACTAAATAAAGAAACAGTCAATACACTGTACAAAACTATATACAGAAACAGTTAATAAAGAACCACTCAATAAACTGTACAAAACTGAATAAAGAACCAGTCAATAAACTGTACAAAACTCAATAAAGAACCAGTCAATAAACTGTACAAAACTCAATAAAGTACCAGTTAATAAACTGTACAAAACTCAATAAAGAAGCAGTCAATAAACTGTACAAAACTCAATAAAGAACCAGTCAATTAACTGTACAAAACTAAATAAAGAAACAGTCAATAAACTGTACAAAACTATATACAGAAACAGTTAATAAAGAACCACTCAATAAACTGTACAAAACTCAATAAAGAACCAGTCAATTAACTGTACAAAACTATATACAGAAACAGTTAATAAAGAAATAGTCAATAAACTGCACAAAACTCAATAAAGAACCAGTCAATAAATTGTGCACAAACTCAATAAAGAAACAGTCAATAAACAGTACAAAACTCAATAAAGAACAGTCAATAAATTGTACACAAACTCAATAAAGAGCCAGTCAATAAACTGTACAAAACTAAATAAAGAAACAGTCAATAAACTGAACAAAACTAAATAAACAAACAGTCAATAAACTGAACAAAACTAAATAAACAAACAGTCAATAAACTGTACAAAACTAAATAAAGAACCAGTCAATAAATTGAACACAAACTAAATAAAGAAAGTCAATAAACTGTACAAAACTAAATAAAGAACCAGTCAATAAATTGAACACAAACTAAATAAAGAAAGTCAATAAACTGTACAAAATTAAATAAAGAACCAGTCAATAAACTGCACAAAACTCAATAAAGAATCAGTCAATAAATTGTGCACAAACTCAATAAAGAAACAGTCAATAAACAGTACAAAACTCAATAAAGAACAGTCAATAAATTGTACACAAACTCAATAAAGAGCCAGTCAATAAACTGTACAAAACTAAATAAAGAAACAGTCAATAAACTGAACAAAACTAAATAAACAAACAGTCAATAAACTGAACAAAACTAAATAAACAAACAGTCAATAAACTGTACAAAACTAAATAAAGAACCAGTCAATAAATTGAACACAAACTAAATAAAGAAAGTCAATAAACTGTACAAAATTAAATAAAGAACCAGTCAATAAACTGTAGAAAACACAATAAAGAACCAGTCAATAAACTGTACAAAACTCAATAAAGAAACAGACAATAAACTGTACAAAACTGAATAAAGAACCAGTCAATAAACTGTACAAAACTAAATAAAGAAACAGTCAATAAACTGTACAAAACTCAATAAAGAAACAGTCAATAAACTGTACAAAACTCAATAAAAAACCAGTCAAAAAAATGTACAAAACTCAATAAAGAAACAGTCAAAAAAACTGTACAAAACTCAATAAAGAATCAGTCAATAAACTGTACAAAGCACAATTAAGAAATAGTCAATAAACTGTACAAAACTCAATAAAGAACCAGTCAATAAACTGTACAAAACTCAATTAAGAAACAGTCAATAAACTGTACAAAACTGAATAAATGAACAGTCAATAAACTGTACAAAACTCAATAAAGAACCAGTCAGTAAATTGTACACAAACTCAATAAAGAAACAGTCAATAAACTGTACAAAACTAAATAAAGAAACAGTCAATAAACTGTACAAAACTGAATAAAGAACCAGTCAACAAAATGTACAAAACTCAATAAAGAACCAGTCAATAAATTGTACACAAACTCAATAAAGAACCAGTCAATAAACTGTACAAAACTAGATAAAGAAACAGTCAAGAAACTGTACAAAACTAAATAAAGAAACAGTCAATAAACTGTACAAAACTCTACAAAGAACCAGTCAATCATTTGTGCACAAACTCAATAAAGAAACAGTCAATAAACTGTTCAAAACTCAATAAAGAACAGTCAATAAATTGTACACAAACTCAATAAAGAACCAGTCAATAAACTGTACAAAACTAAATAAAGAACCAGTCAATAAACTATACAAAACTCAATAAAGAACCAGTCAGTAAACTGTACAAAATTCAATAAAGAGCCAGTCAATAAATTGTACACAAACTCAATAAAGAACCAGTCAATAAACTGTACAAAACTCAATAAAGAAACAGTAAATAAACTGAACAAAACTAAATAAACAAACAGTCAATAAACTGTACAAAACTAAATAAACAACCAGTCAATAAATTGTACACAAACTATATAAAGAAACAGTTAATACACTGTACAAAACTCAATAAAGAACCAGTTAATAAACTGTCCAAACTCAATAAAGAACCAGTCAATAAACTGTACAAAACTAAATAAAAAAACAGTCAATAAACTGTACAAAACTGAATAAAGAACCAGTCAATAAACTGTACAAAACTCAATAAAGAACCAGTCAATAAACTGTACAAAACTCAATAAAGTACCAGTTAATAAACTGTACAAAACTCAATAAAGAAGCAGTCAATAAACTGTACAAAACTCAATAAAGAACCAGTCAATTAACTGTACAAAACTAAATAAAGAAACAGTCAATAAACTGTACAAAACTATATACAGAAACAGTTAATAAAGAACCACTCAATAAACTGTAGAAAACTCAATAAAGAACCAGTCAATAAATTGTGCACAAACTCAAAAATAAACAGTCAATAAACTGTACAAAACTCAATAAAGAACAGTCAATAAATTGTACACAAACTCAATAAAGAACCAGTCAATTAACTGTACAAAACTAAATAAAGAAACAGTCAATAAACTGTACAAAACTATATACAGAAACAGTTAATAAAGAACTAGTCAATAAACTGCACAAAACTCAATAAAGAACCAGTCAATAAATTGTGCACAAACTCAATAAAGAACCAGTCAATAAACTGTACAAAACTCAATAAAGTACCAGTTAATAAACTGTACAAAACTCAATAAAGAAGCAGTCAATAAACTGTACAAAACTCAATAAAGAACCAGTCAATTAACTGTACAAAACAAAATAAAGAAACAGTCAATAAACTGTACAAAACTATATACAGAAACAGTTAATAAAGAACCACTCAATAAACTGTACAAAACTCAATAAAGAACCAGTCAATAAATTGTGCACAAACTAAAAAATAAACAGTCAATAAACTGTACAAAACTCAATAAAGAACAGTCAATAAATTGTACACAAACTCAATAAAGAACCAGTCAATTAACTGTACAAAACTAAATAAAGAAACAGTCAATAAACTGTACAAAACTATATACAGAAACAGTTAATAAAGAACTAGTCAATAAACTGCACAAAACTCAATAAAGAACCAGTCAATAAATTGTGCACAAACTCAATAAAGAAACAGTCAATAAACAGTACAAAACTCAATAAAGAACAGTCAATAAATTGTACACAAACTTAATAAAGAGCCAGTCAATAAACTGTACAAAACTAAATAAAGAAACAGTCAATAAACTGAACAAAACTAAATAAACAAACAGTCAATAAACTGAACAAAACTAAATAAACAGTCAATAAACTGTACAAAACTCAATAAAGAACCAATTAATAAACTGTACAAAACTCAATAAAGAACCAGTCAATAAACTGTACAAAACTAAATAAAGAAACAGTCAATAAACTGTACAAAACACAATAAAGAACCAGTCAATAAACTGTACAAAACTCAATAAAGAACCAGTCAATAAACTGTAAAAAAGTCAATAAAGAACCAGTGAATAAACTGTACAAAACTAAATAAAGAAACAGTTATATAAACTGTACCAAACTATATACAGAAACAGTTAATAAACTGTACAAAACTAAATAAAGAACCAGTCAATAAATTGAACACAAACTAAATAAAGAAAGTCAATAAACTGTACAAAATTAAATAAAGAACCATTCAATAAACTGTAGAAAACACAATAAAGAACCAGTCAATAAACTGTACAAAACTCAATAAAGAAACAGTCAATAAACTGTACAAAACTGAATAAAGAACCAGTCAATAAACTGTACAAAACTCAATAAAGAATTAGTTAATAAACTGTACAAAACTAAATAAAGAAACAGTCAATAAACTGTTCAAAACTCAATAAAGAAACAGTCAATAAACTGTACAAAACTCAATAAAGAACCAGTCAAAAAAATGTACAAAACTCAATAAAGAAACAGTCAAAAAAACTGTACAAAACTCAATAAAGAATCAGTCAATAAACTGTAGAAAGCACAATTAAGAAATAGTCAATAAACTGTACAAAACTCAATAAAGAACCAGTCAATAAACTGTACAAAACTCAATTAAGAAACAGTCAATAAACTGTACAAAACTGAATAAATAAACAGTCAATAAACTGTACAAAACTCAATAAAGTACCAGTCAGTAAATTGTACACAAACTCAATAAAGAAACAGTCAATAAACTGTACAAAACTAAATAAAGAAACAGTCAATAAACTGTACAAAACTGAATAAAGAACCAGTCAACAAAATGTACAAAACTCAATAAAGAACCAGTCAATAAATTGTACACAAACTCAATAAAGAACCAGTCAATAAACTGTACAAAACTAAAAAAAGAAACAGTCAATAAACTGTACAAAACTCTACAAAGAACCAGTCAATCATTTGTGCACAAACTCAATAAAGAAACAGTCAATAAATTGTACAAAACTCAATAAAGAACAGTCAATAAATTGTACACAAACTCAATAAAGAACCAGTCAATAATCTGTACAAAACTAAATAAAGAACCAGTCTATAAACTGTACAAAACTAAATAAGAACCAGTCAATAAATTGTACACAAACTCAATAAAGAACCAGTCAATAAACTGTACAAAACTAAAAAAAGAAACAGTCAATAAACTGTACAAAACTCTACAAAGAACCAGTCAATCATTTGTGCACAAACTCAATAAAGAAACAGTCAATAAATTGTACAAAACTCAATAAAGAACAGTCAATAAATTGTACACAAACTCAATAAAGAACCAGTCAATAATCTGTACAAAACTAAATAAAGAACCAGTCAATAAAGTATACAAAACTCAATAAAGAACCAGTCAGTAAACTGTACAAAATTCAATAAAGAGCCAGTCAATAAATTGTACACAAACTCAATAAAGAACCAGTCAATAAACTGTACAAAACTCAATAAAGAAACAGTAAATAAACTGAACAAAACTAAATAAACAGTCAATAAACTGTACAAGACTAAATAAACAACCAGTCAATAAATTGTACACAAACTATATAAAGAAACAGTCAATACACTGTACAAAACTCAATAAAGAACCAGTTAATAAACTGTACAAAACTCAATAAAGAACCAGTCAATAAACTGTACAAAACTCAATAAAGAACCAGTCAATAAACTGTACAAAGCTAAATAAAGAAACAGTCAATAAACTGTGCAGAACTCAATAAAGAACAAGTCAATATACTGTACAAAACTCAATAAAGAACCAGTCAATATACTGTATAAAACTGAATAAAGAAACAGTCAATAAACTGTACAAAACTCAATAAAGAAAGAGTCAATCAACTGTACAAAACTCAATAAAGAACCAGTCATTAGACTGTACAAAACTAAATAAAGAAACAGTCAATACACTGTACAAAACTATATACAGAAACAGTTAATAAAGAACCACTCAATAAACTGTACAAAACTCAATAAAGAACCAGTCAATAAATTGTGCACAAACTCAAAAAAGAAACAGTCAATAAACTGTACAAAACTCAATAAAGAACAGTCAATAAATTGTACACAAACTCAATAAAGAACCAGTCAATTAACTGTACAAAACTAAATAAAGAAAGAGTCAATAAACTGTACAAAACTATATACAGAAACAGTTAATAAAGAACTAGTCAATAAACTGCACAAAACTCAATAAAGAACCAGTCAATAAATTGTGCACAAACTCAATAAAGAAACAGTCAATAAATTGTACACAAACTCAATAAAGAGCCAGTCAATAAACTGTACAAAACTAAATAAAGAAACAGTCAATAAACTGAACAAAACTAAATAAACAAACAGTCAATAAACTGAACAAAACTAAATAAACAAACAGTCAATAAACTGTACAAAACTAAATAAACAACCAGTCAATAAGTTGAACACAAACTAAATAAAGAAACAGTCAATACACTGTACAAAACTCAATAAAGAACCAATTAATAAACTGTACAAAACTCAATAAAGAACCAGTCAATAAACTGTACAAAACTAAATAAAGAAACAGTCAATTAACTGTACAAAACTCAATAAAGAACTAGTCAATAAACTGTACAAAACACAATAAAGAACCAGTCAATAAACTGTACAAAACTCAATAAAGAACCAGTCAATAAACTGTACAAAAGTCAATAAAGAACCAGTCAATAAACTGTACAAAACTAAATAAAGAAACAGTTAATAAACTGTACAAAACTATATACAGAAACAGTTAATAAACTGTACAAAACTAAATAAAGAACCAGTCAATAAATTGAACACAAACTAAATAAAGAAAGTCAATAAACTGTACAAAATTAAATAAAGAACCACTCAATAAACTGTACAAAACGCAATAAAGAACCAGTCAATAAATTGTGCACAAACTCAAAAAAGAAACAGTCAATAAACTGTACAAAACTCAATAAAGAACAGTCAATAAATTGTTCACAAACTCAATAAAGAACCAGTCAATTAACTGTTCAAAACTAAATAAAGAAACAGTCAATAAACTGTACAAAACTATATACAGAAACAGTCAATAAAGAACTAGTCAATAAAGTGAACAAAACTCAATAAAGAACCAGTCAATAAACTGAACAAAACTAAATAAACAAGCAGTCAATAAACTGAAGAAAACTAAATAAACAAACAGTCAATAAACTGTACAAAACTAAATAAACAACCAATTAATAAACTGTACAAAACTCAATAAAGAACCAGTCAATAAACTGTACAAAACTAAATAAAGAAACAGTCAATAAACTGGACAAAACTCAATAAAGAACTAATCAATAAACTGTACAAAACACAATAAAGAACCAGTCAATAAACTGTACAAAACTCAATAAAGAACAAATTAATAAACTGTACAAAACTCAATAAAGAACCAGTCAATAAACTGTACAAAACTAAATAAAGAAACAGTCAATAAACTGTACAAAACTCAATAAAGAACTAGTCAATAAACTGTACAAAACACAATAAAGAACCAGTCAATAAACTGTACAAAACTCAAAAAAGAACCAGTCAATAAACTGTTCAAAAGTCAATAAAGAACCAGTCAATAAACTGTACAAAACTAAATAAAGAAACAGTTAATAAACTGTACAAAACTATATACAGAAACAGTTAATAAACTGTACAAAACTCTACAAAGAACCAGTCAATCATTTGTGCACAAACTCAGTAAAGAAACAGTCAATAAATTGTACACAAACTCAATAAAGAACCAGTCAATAAACTGTACAAAACTAAATAAAGAACCAGTCAATAAACTATACAAAACTCAATAAAGAACCAGTCAGTAAACTGTACAAAATTCAATAAAGAACCAGTCAATAAACTGTACAAAACTCAATAAAGAAACAGTAAATAAACTGAACAAAACTAAATAAACAAACAGTCAATAAACTGTACAAAACTAAATAAACAACCAGTCAATAAATTGTACACAAACTATGTAAAGAAACAGTCAATACACTGTACAAAACTCAATAAAGAACCAGTTAATAAACTGTACAAAACTCAATAAAGAACCAGTCAATAAACTGTACAAAGCTAAATAAAGAAACAGTCAATAAACTGTGCAGAACTCAATAAAGAACAAGTCAATATACTGTACAAAACTCAATAAAGAACCAGTCAATATACTGTATAAAACTGAATAAAGAAACAGTCAATAAACTGTACAAAACTCAATAAAGAAAGAGTCAATCAACTGTACAAAACTCAATAAAGAACCAGTCATTAGACTGTACAAAACTAAATAAAGAAACAGTCAATACACTGTACAAAACTATATACAGAAACGGTTAATAAAGAACCACTCAATAAACTGTACAAAACTCAATAAAGAACCAGTCAATAAATTGTGCACAAAATCAAAAAAGAAACAGTCAATAAACTGTACAAAACTCAATAAAGAACAGTCAATAAATTGTACACAAACTCAATAAAGAACCAGTCAATTAACTGTACAAAACTAAATAAAGAAAGAGTCAATAAACTGTACAAAACTATATACAGAAACAGTTAATAAAGAACTAGTCAATAAACTGCACAAAACTCAATAAAGAACCAGTCAATAAATTGTGCACAAACTCAATAAAGAACCAGTCAATAAATTGAACACAAACTAAATAAAGAAAGTCAATAAACTGTACAAAATTAAATAAAGAACCACTCAATAAACTGTACAAAACGCAATAAAGAACCAGTCAATAAATTGTGCACAAACTCAAAAAAGAAACAGTCAATAAACTGTACAAAACTCAATAAAGAACAGTCAATAAATTGTTCACAAACTCAATAAAGAACCAGTCAATTAACAGTACAAAACTAAATAAAGAAACAGTCAATAAACTGTACAAAACTATATACAGAAACAGTTAATAAAGAACTAGTCAATAAACTGAACAAAACTCAATAAAGAACCAGTCAATAAATTATGCACAAACTCAATAAAGAAACAGTCAATAAACAGTACAAAACTCAATAAAGAACAGTCAATAAATTGTACACAAACTCAATAAAGAGCCAGTCAATAAACTGTACAAAACTAAATAAAGAAACAGTCAATAAACTGAACAAAACTAAATAAACAAACAGTCAATAAACTGAACAAAACTAAATAAACAAACAGTCAATAAACTGTACAAAACTAAATAAACAACCAATTAATAAACTGTACAAAACTCAATAAAGAACCAGTCAATAAACTGTACAAAACTAAATAAAGAAACAGTCAATAAACTGTACAAAAGTCAATAAAGAACCAGTCAATAAACTGTACAAAACTAAATAAAGAAACAGTTAATAAACTGTACAAAACTATATACAGAAGCAGTTAATAAACTGTACAAAACTAAATAAAGAACCAGTCAATAAATTGAACACAAACTAAATAAAGAAAGTCAATAAACTGTACAAAATTAAATAAAGAACCACTCAATAAACTGTACAAAACGCAATAAAGAACCAGTCAATAAATTGAGCACAAACTCAAAAAAGAAACAGTCAATAAACTGTACAAAACTCAATAAAGAACAGTCAATAAATTGTTCACAAACTCAATAAAGAACCAGTCAATTAACTGTTCAAAACTAAATAAAGAAACAGTCAATAAACTGTACAAAACTATATACAGAAACAGTCAATAAAGAACTAGTCAATAAATTGAACAAAACTCAATAAAGAACCAGTCAATAAATTATGCACAAACTCAATAAAGAAACAGTCAATAAACAGTACAAAACTCAATAAAGTAAGTTAATAAATTGTACACAAACTCAATAAAGAGCCAGTCAATAAACTGTACAAAACTAAATAAAGAAACAGTCAATAAACTGAACAAAACTAAATAAACAAACAGTCAATAAACTGAAGAAAACTAAATAAACAAACAGTCAATAAACTGTACAAAACTAAATAAACAACCAATTAATAAACTGTACAAAACTCAATAAAGAACCAGTCAATAAACTGTACAAAACTAAATAAAGAAACAGTCAATAAACTGTACAAAACTCAATAAAGAACTAATCAATAAACTGTACAAAACACAATAAAGAACCAGTCAATAAACTGTACAAAACTCAATAAAGAACCAATTAATAAACTGTACAAAACTCAATAAAGAACCAGTCAATAAACTGTACAAAACTAAATAAAGAAACAGTCAATAAACTGTACAAAACTCAATAAAGAACTAGTCAATAAACTGTACAAAACACAATAAAGAACCAGTCAATAAACTGTACAAAACTCAAAAAAGAACCAGTCAATAAACTGTTCAAAAGTCAATAAAGAACCAGTCAATAAACTGTACAAAACTAAATAAAGAAACAGTTAATAAACTGTACAAAACTATATACAGAAACAGTTAATAAACTGTACAAAACTCTACAAAGAACCAGTCAATCATTTGTGCACAAACTCAATAAAGAAACAGTCAATAGATTGTACAAAACTCAATAAAGAACAGTCAATAAATTGTACACAAACTCAATAAAGAACCAGTCAATAAACTGTACAAAACTAAATAAAGAACCAGTCAATAAACTATACAAAACTCAATAAAGAACCAGTCAGTAAACTGTACAAAATTCAATAAAGAACCAGTCAATAAACTGTACAAAACTCAATAAAGAAACAGTAAATAAACTGAACAAAACTAAATAAACAAACAGTCAATAAACTGTACAAAACTAAATAAACAACCAGTCAATAAATTGTACACAAACTATGTAAAGAAACAGTCAATACACTGTACAAAACTCAATAAAGAACCAGTTAATAAACTGTACAAAACTCAATAAAGAACCAGTCAATAAACTGTACAAAGCTAAATAAAGAAACAGTCAATAAACTGTGCAGAACTCAATAAAGAACAAGTCAATATACTGTACAAAACTCAATAAAGAACCAGTCAATATACTGTATAAAACTGAATAAAGAAACAGTCAATAAACTGTACAAAACTCAATAAAGAAAGAGTCAATCAACTGTACAAAACTCAATAAAGAACCAGTCATTAGACTGTACAAAACTAAATAAAGAAACAGTCAATACATTGTACAAAACTATATACAGAAACGGTTAATAAAGAACCACTCAATAAACTGTACAAAACTCAATAAAGAACCAGTATATAAATTGTGCACAAAATCAAAAAAGAAACAGTCAATAAACTGTACAAAACTCAATAAAGAACAGTCAATAAATTGTACACAAACTCAATAAAGAACCAGTCAATTAACTGTACAAAACTAAATAAAGAAAGAGTCAATAAACTGTACAAAACTATATACAGAAACAGTTAATAAAGAACTTGTCAATAAACTGCACAAAACTCAATAAAGAACCAGTCAATAAATTGTGCACAAACTCAATAAAGAACCAGTCAATAAATTGAACACAAACTAAATAAAGAAAGTCAATAAACTGTACAAAATTAAATAAAGAACCACTCAATAAACTGTACAAAACGCAATAAAGAACCAGTCAATAAATTGTGCACAAACTCAAAAAAGAAACAGTCAATAAACTGTACAAAACTCAATAAAGAACAGTCAATAAATTGTTCACAAACTCAATAAAGAACCAGTCAATTAACTGTACAAAACTAAATAAAGAAACAGTCAATAAACTGTACAAAACTATATACAGAAACAGTTAATAAAGAACTAGTCAATAAACTGAACAAAACTCAATAAAGAACCAGTCAATAAATTATGCACAAACTCAATAAAGAAACAGTCAATAAACAGTACAAAACTCAATAAAGAACAGTCAATAAATTGTACACAAACTCAATAAAGAGCCAGTCAATAAACTGTACAAAACTAAATAAAGAAACAGTCAATAAACTGAACAAAACTAAATAAACAAACAGTCAATAAACTGAACAAAACTAAATAAACAAACAGTCAATAAACTGTACAAAACTAAATAAACAACCAATTAATAAACTGTACAAAACTCAATAAAGAACCAGTCAATAAACTGTACAAAACTAAATAAAGAAACAGTCAATAAACTGTACAAAACTCAATAAAGAACTAGTCAATAAACTGTACAAAACACAATAAAGAACCAGTCAATAAACTGTACAAAACTCAAAAAAGAACCAGTCAATAAACTGTTCAAAAGTCAATAAAGAACCAGTCAATAAACTGTACAAAACTAAATAAAGAAACAGTTAATAAACTGTACAAAACTATATACAGAAACAGTTAATAAACTGTACAAAACTAAATAAAGAACCAGTCAATAAATTGAACACAAACTAAATAAAGAAAGTCAATAAACTGTACAAAATTAAATAAAGAACCAGTCAATAAACTGTACAAAACACAATAAAGAACCAGTCAATAAACTGTACAAAACTCAATAAAGAAACAGTCAATAAACTGTACAAAACTGAATAAAGAACCAGTCAATAAACTGTACAAAACTCAATAAAGAATTAGTTAATAAACTGTACAAAACTAAATAAAGAAACAGTCAATAAACTGTACAAAACTCAATAAAGAACCAGTCAATAAACTGTACAAAACTCAATAAAGAACCAGTCAATAAACTTAACAAAACTAAATAAAGAAACAGTCAATAAACTGTACAAAACTATTTACAGAAACAGTTAATAAAGAACCAGTCAATAAACTGTACAAACCTCAATAAATAAACAGTCAATAAACTGTACAAAACTATATACAGAAACAGTTAATAAAGAACCAGTCAATAGACTGTACAAAACTCAATAAAGAACCAGTCAATAAATTGTACACAAACTCAATAAAGAAACAGTCAATAAACTGTACAAAACTCAATAAAGAAACAGGAAATAAACTGAACAAAACTAAATAAACAAACAGTCAATAAACTGTACAAAACTAAATAAACAGCCAGTCAATAAATTGTACACAAACTATGTAAAGAAACAGTCAATACAGTGTACAAAACTCAATAAAGAACCAGTTAATAAACTGTACAAAACTCAATAAAGAACCAGTCAATAAACTGTACAAAGCTAAATAAAGAAACAGTCAATAAACTGTGCAGAACTCAATAAAAAACAAGTCAATATACTGTACAAAACTCAATAAAGAACCAGTCAATATACTGTATAAAACTGAATAAAGAAACAGTCAATAAACTGTACAAAACTCAATTAAGAAAGAGTCAATCAACTGTACAAAACTCAATAAAGAACCAGTTATTAGACTGTACAAAACTAAATAAAGAAACAGTCAATAAACTGTACAAAACTATATACATAAACAGTTAATAAAGAGCCAGTCAATAAACTGTACAAAACGAAATAAAGAAACAGTCAATAAACTGTACAAAAGTCAATAAAGAACCAGTCAATAAACTGTACAAAACTAAATAAAGAAGCAGTTAATAAACTGTACAAAACTATATACAGAAACAGTTAATAAACTGTACAAAACTAAATAAAGAACCAGTCAATAAATTGAACACAAACTAAATAAAGAAAGTCAATAAACTGTACAAAATTAAATAAAGAACCACTCAATAAACTGTACAAAACGCAATAAAGAACCAGTCAATAAATTGTGCACAAACTCAAAAAAGAAACAGTCAATAAACTGTACAAAACTCAATAAAGAACAGTCAATAAATTGTTCACAAACTCAATAAAGAACCAGTCAATTAACTGTTCAAAACTAAATAAAGAAACAGTCAATAAACTGTACAAAACTATATACAGAAACAGTCAATAAAGAACTAGTCAATAAATTGAACAAAACTCAATAAAGAACCAGTCAATAAATTATGCACAAACTCAATAAAGAAACAGTCAATAAACAGTACAAAACTCAATAAAGTACAGTCAATAAATTGTACACAAACTCAATAAAGAGCCAGTCAATAAACTGTACAAAACTAAATAAAGAAACAGTCAATAAACTGAACAAAACTAAATAAACAAACAGTCAATAAACTGAAGAAAACTAAATAAACAAACAGTCAATAAACTGTACAAAACTAAATAAACAACCAATTAATAAACTGTACAAAACTCAATAAAGAACCAGTCAATAAACTGTACAAAACTAAATAAAGAAACAGTCAATAAACTGTACGAAACTCAATAAAGAACTAATCAATAAACTGTACAAAACACAATAAAGAACCAGTCAATAAACTGTACAAAACTCAATAAAGAACCAATTAATAAACTGTACAAAACTCAATAAAGAACCAGTCAATAAACTGTACAAAACTAAATAAAGAAACAGTCAATAAACTGTACAAAACTCAATAAAGAACTAGTCAATAAACTGTACAAAACACAATAAAGAACCAGTCAATAAACTGTACAAAACTCAAAAAAGAACCAGTCAATAAACTGTTCAAAAGTCAATAAAGAACCAGTCAATAAACTGTACAAAACTAAATAAAGAAACAGTTAATAAACTGTACAAAACTATATACAGAAACAGTTAATAAACTGTACAAAACTCTACAAAGAACCAGTCAATCATTTGTGCACAAACTCAATAAAGAAACAGTCAATAAATTGTACAAAACTCAATAAAGAACAGTCAATAAATTGTACACAAACTCAATAAAGAACCAGTCAATAAACTGTACAAAACTAAATAAAGAACCAGTCAATAAACTATACAAAACTCAATAAAGAACCAGTCAGTAAACTGTACAAAATTCAATAAAGAACCAGTCAATAAACTGTACAAAACTCAATAAAGAAACAGTAAATAAACTGAACAAAACTAAATAAACAAACAGTCAATAAACTGTACAAAACTAAATAAACAACCAGTCAATAAATTGTACACAAACTATGTAAAGAAACAGTCAATACACTGTACAAAACTCAATAAAGAACCAGTTAATAAACTGTACAAAACTCAATAAAGAACCAGTCAATAAACTGTACAAAGCTAAATAAAGAAACAGTCAATAAACTGTGCAGAACTCAATAAAGAAGAAGTCAATATACTGTACAAAACTCAATAAAGAACCAGTCAATATACTGTATAAAACTGAATAAAGAAACAGTCAATAAACTGTACAAAACTCAATAAAGAAAGAGTCAATCAACTGTACAAAACTCAATAAAGAACCAGTCATTAGACTGTACAAAACTAAATAAAGAAACAGTCAATACACTGTACAAAACTATATACAGAAACGGTTAATAAAGAACCACTCAATAAACTGTACAAAACTCAATAAAGAACCAGTCAATAAATTGTGCACAAAATCAAAAAAGAAACAGTCAATAAACTGTACAAAACTCAATAAAGAACAGTCAATAAATTGTACACAAACTCAATAAAGAACCAGTCAATTAACTGTACAAAACTAAATAAAGAAAGAGTCAATAAACTGTACAAAACTATATACAGAAACAGTTAATAAAGAACTAGTCAATAAACTGCACAAAACTCAATAAAGAACCAGTCAATAAATTGTGCACAAACTCAATAAAGAACCAGTCAATAAATTGAACACAAACTAAATAAAGAAAGTCAATAAACTGTACAAAATTAAATAAAGAACCACTCAATAAACTGTACAAAACGCAATAAAGAACCAGTCAATAAATTGTGCACAAACTCAAAAAAGAAACAGTCAATAAACTGTACAAAACTCAATAAAGAACAGTCAATAAATTGTTCACAAACTCAATAAAGAACCAGTCAATTAACTGTACAAAACTAAATAAAGAAACAGTCAATAAACTGTACAAAACTATATACAGAAACAGTTAATAAAGAACTAGTCAATAAACTGAACAAAACTCAATAAAGAACCAGTCAATAAATTATGCACAAACTCAATAAAGAAACAGTCAATAAACAGTACAAAACTCAATAAAGAACAGTCAATAAATTGTACACAAACTCAATAAAGAGCCAGTCAATAAACTGTACAAAACTAAATAAAGAAACAGTCAATAAACTGAACAAAACTAAATAAACAAACAGTCAATAAACTGAACAAAACTAAATAAACAAACAGTCAATAAACTGTACAAAACTAAATAAACAACCAATTAATAAACTGTACAAAACTCAATAAAGAACCAGTCAATAAACTGTACAAAACTAAATAAAGAAACAGTCAATAAACTGTACAAAACTCAATAAAGAACTAGTCAATAAACTGTACAAAACACAATAAAGAACCAGTCAATAAACTGTACAAAACTCAAAAAAGAACCAGTCAATAAACTGTTCAAAAGTCAATAAAGAACCAGTCAATAAACTGTACAAAACTAAATAAAGAAACAGTTAATAAACTGTACAAAACTATATACAGAAACAGTTAATAAACTGTACAAAACTAAATATAGAACCAGTCAATAAATTGAACACAAACTAAATAAAGAAAGTCAATAAACTGTACAAAATTAAATAAAGAACCAGTCAATAAACTGTACAAAACACAATAAAGAACCAGTCAATAAACTGTACAAAACTCAATAAAGAAACAGTCAATAAACTGTACAAAACTGAATAAAGAACCAGTCAATAAACTGTACAAAACTCAATAAAGAATTAGTTAATAAACTGTACAAAACTAAATAAAGAAACAGTCAATAAACTGTACAAAACTCAATAAAGAACCAGTCAATAAACTGTACAAAACTCAATAAAGAACCAGTCAATAAACTTAACAAAACTAAATAAAGAAACAGTCAATAAACTGTACAAAACTATTTACAGAAACAGTTAATAAAGAACCAGTCAATAAACTGTACAAAACTAAATAAAGAAACAGTCAATAAACTGTACAAAACTATATACAGAAACAGTTAATAAAGAACCAGTCAATAGACTGTACAAAACTCAATAAAGAACCAGTCAATAAATTGTACACAAACTCAATAAAGAAACAGTCAATAAACTGTACAAAACTCAATAAAGAAACAGTAAATAAACTGAACAAAACTAAATAAACAAACAGTCAATAAACTGTACAAAACTAAATAAACAGCCAGTCAATAAATTGTACACAAACTATGTAAAGAAACAGTCAATACAGTGTACAAAACTCAATAAAGAACCAGTTAATCAACTGTACAAAACTCAATAAAGAACCAGTCAATAAACTGTACAAAGCTAAATAAAGAAACAGTCAATAAACTGTGCAGAACTCAATAAAGAACAAGTCAATATACTGTACAAAACTCAATAAAGAACCAGTCAATAAACTGTACAAAACTCAATTAAGAAAGAGTCAATCAACTGTACAAAACTCAATAAAGAACCAGTTATTAGACTGTACAAAACTAAATAAAGAAACAGTCAATAAACTGTACAAAACTATATACATAAACAGTTAATAAAGAACCAGTCAATAAACTGTACAAAATTCAATAAAGAACCAGTCAATAAATTGTGCACAAACTGAAAAAAGAAACAGTCAATAAACTGAACAAAACTCAATAAAGAACAGTCAATAAACTGTACAAAACTAAATAAAGAAACAGTCAATAAACTGTACAAAACTATATACAGAAACAGTTAATAAAGAACCAGTCAATAAACTGTACAAAATTCAATAAAGAACCAGTCAATAAATTGTGCACAAACTCAAAAAAGATACAGTCAATAAACTGTACAAAACTCAATAAAGAACAGCCAATAAATTGTACACAAACTCAATAAAGAACCAGTCAATAAACTGTACAAAATTAAATAAAGAAACAGTCAATAAACTGTACAAAACTGCATAAAGAACCAGTCAATAAACTGTACAAAACTCAAAAAATAACCAGTCAATAACTGTACAAAACTCAATAAAGAACAAGTCAATAAACTGTACAAAAGTGAATAAAGAACCAGTCAATAAACTGTACAAAACTATATACAGAAACAGTTAATAAAGAAACAGTCAATAAACTGTACAAAACTATATACAGAAACAGTTAATAAAGAACCAGTCAATAAACTGTACAAAACTCAATAAATAAACATTCAATAAACTGTACAAAACTATATACAGAAACAGTTAATAAAGAACCAGTCAATAGACTGTACAAAACACAATAAAGAACCAGTCAATAAATTGTGCACAAACTCAAAAAAGATACCGTCAATAAACTGTACAAAACTCAATAAAGAACAGCCAATAAATTGTACACAAACTCAATAAAGAACCAGTAAATAAACTGTACAAAAGTCAATAAATAACCAGTCAATAAACTGTACAAAACTAAATAAAGAAACAGTTAATAAACTGTACAAAACTATATACAGAAACAGTTAATAAACTGTAGAAAACTAAATAAAGAACCAGTCAATAAATTGAACACAAACTATATAAAGAAACAGTCAATACACTGTACAAAACTCAATAAAGAACCAGTCAATAAACTGTACAAAACTAAATAAAGAAACAGTCAATAAACTGTACAAAACTCAATAAAGAACTAGTCAATAAACTGTACAAAACACAATAAAGAACCAGTCAATAAACTGTACAAAACTCAATAAAGAACCAGTCAATAAACTGTACAAAAGTCAATAAAGAACCAGTCAATAAACTGTACAAAACTAAATAAAGAAACAGTTAATAAACTGTACAAAACTATATACAGAAACAGTTAATAAACTGTACAAAACTAAATAAAGAACCAGTCAATAAATTGAACACAAACTAAATAAAGAAAGTCAATAAACTGTACAAAATTAAATAAAGAACCAGTCAATAAACTGTACAAAACTCAATAAAGAAACAGTCAATAAACTGTACAAAACTGAATAAAGAACCAGTCAATAAACTGTACAAAACTCAATAAAGAATTAGTTAATAAACTGTACAAAACTAAATAAAGAAACAGTCAATAAACTGTACAAAACTAAATAAAGAAACAGTCAATAAACTGTACAAAACTCAATAAAGAACCAGTCAAAAAAATGTACAAAACTCAATAAAGAAACAGTAAAAAAAACTGTACAAAACTCAAGAAAGAATCAGTCAATAAACTGTATAAAGCACAATTAAGAAATAGTCAATAAACTGTACAAAACTCAATAAAGAACCAGTCAACAAAATGTACAAAACTCAATAAAGAACCAGTCAATAAACTGTACAAAACTAAATAAAGAACCAGTCAATAAACTATACAAAACTCAATAAAGAACCAGTCAGTAAACTGTACAAAATTCAATAAAGAGCCAGTCAATAAATTGTACACAAACTCAATAAAGAACCAGTCAATAAACTGTACAAAACTCAATAAAGAAACAGTAAATAAACTGAACAAAACTAAATATACAAACAGTCATTAAACTGTACAAAACTAAATAAACAACCAGTCAATAAATTGTACACAAACTATATAAAGAAACAGTCAATACACTGTACAAAACTCAATAAAGAACCAGTTAATAAACTGTACAAAACTCAATAAAGAACCAGTCAATAAACTGTACAAAGCTAAATAAAGAAACAGTCAATAAACTGTGCAGAACTCAATAAAGAACAAGTCAATATACTGTACAAAACTCAGTAAAGAACCAGTCAATATACTGTATAAAACTGAATAAAGAAACAGTCAATAAACGGTACAAAACTCAATTAAGAAAGAGTCAATCAACTGTACAAAACTCAATAAAGAACCAGTTATTAGACTGTACAAAACTAAATAAAGAAACAGTCAATAAACTGTACAAAACTATATACATAAACAGTTAATAAAGAACCAGTCAATAAATTGTACAAAATTCAATAAAGAACCAGTGAATAAATTGTGCACAAACTGAAAAAAGAAACAGTCAATAAACTGTAGAAAACTCAATAAAGAACAGTCAATAAACTGTACAAAACTAAATAAAGAAAAAGTCAATAAACTGTACAAAACTATATACAGAAACAGTTAATAAAGAATCAGTCAATAAACTGTACAAAATTCAATAAAGAATCAGTCAATAAATTGTGCAGAAACTCAAAAAAGATACAGTCAATAAACTGTACAAAACTCAATAAAGAACAGCCAATAAATTGTACACAAACTCAATAAAGAACCAGTCAATAAACTGTACAAAACTAAATAAAGAAACAGTCAATAAACTGTACAAAACTGCATAAAGAACCAGTCAATAAACTGTACAAAACTCAAAAAATTACCAGTCAATAACTGTACAAAACTCAATAAAGAACCAGTCAATAAACTGTACAAAAGTGAATAAAGAACCAGTCAATAAACTGTACAAAACTCAATAAAGAACCAGTCAATAAACTGTACAAAACTCAATAAAGAACCAGTCAATAAACTTAACAAAACTAAATAAAGAAACAGTCAATAAACTGTACAAAACTATTTACAGAAACAGTTAATAAAGAACCAGTCAATAAACTGTACAAAACTCAATAAATAAACAGTCAATAAACTGTACAAAACTATATACAGAAACAGTTAATAAAGAACCAGTCAATAGACTGTACAAAACTCAATAAAGAACCAGTCAATAAATTATGCACAAACTCAATAAAGAAACAGTCAATAAACTGTAGAAAACTCAAGAAAGAACAGTCAATAAATTGTACACAAACCCAATAAAGAGCCAGTCAATAAACTGTGCAAAACTCAATAAAGAAACAGTCAATAAACTGAAGAAAACTAAATAAACAAACGGTCAACAAACTGTACAAAACTAAATAAACAACCAGTCAATAAATTGTACACAAACTAAATAAAGAACCAATTAATAAACTGTACAAAACTCAATAAAGAACCAGTCAGTAAACTGTACAAAACTAAATAAAGGAACAGTCAATAAACTGTACAAATCTCAATAAAGAACCAGTCAATAAACTGTACAAAACTGAATAAAGAACCAGTCAATAAATTGTACAAAACTCAATAAAGAACCAGTCAATAAACTGTACAAAACTCAATAAAGAACCAGTCAATAAACTGTACAAAACTAAATAAAGAAACAGTTAATAAACTGTACAAAACTATATACAGAAACAGGTAATAAACTGTACAAAACTAAATAAAGAACCAGTCAATAAATTGAACACAAACTAACCAAAGAAACAGTCAATAAACTGTACAAAACTAAATAAAGAGCCAGTCAATAAACTGTACAAAACTCAATAAAGGACCAGTGAATAAACTGTACAAAACTGAATAAAGAAACAGTCAATAAACTGTACAAAACTGAATAAAGAACCAGTCAATAAACTGTACAAAACTCAATAAAGAATTAGTCAATAAACGGTACAAAACTAAATAAAGAAACAGTCAATAAACTGTACAAAACTCAATAAAGAAACAGTCAATAAACTGTACAAAACTCAATAAAGAACCAGTCAAAAAAATGTACAAAACTCAATAAATAAAAAGTCAAAAAACTGTACAAAACTCAAAAAAGAACCAGTCAATAAACTGTACACAAACTCAAAAAAGAACCAGTCAATAAACTGTACAAAACTAAATAAAGAAACAGTCAAGAAACTTTACAAAACTAAATAAAGAAACAGTCAATAAACTATACAAAACTCAATAAAGAACCAGTCATTAAACTGTACAAAAGTCAATAAAGAACCAGTCAGTAAACTGTACAAAATTCAATAAAGAACCAGTCAGTAAATTGAACACAAACCCAATAAAGAACCAGTCAATAAACTGTACAAAACTGAATAAAGAACCAGTCAATAAAATGTACAAAACTCAATAAAGAACCATTCAATAAATTGTACACAAACTCAATAAAGAACCAGTTAATAAACAGTACAAAACTAAATAAAGAAACAGTCAAGAAACTGTACAAAACTAAATAAAGAAACAGTCAATAAACTGTACAAAACTCTACAAAGAACCAGTCAATCATATGTGCACAAACTCAATAAAGAAACAGTCAATAAACTGTACAAAACTCAATAAAGAACAGTCAATAAATTGTACACAAACTCCATAAAGAACCAGTCAATAAACTGTACAAAACTCAATAAAGAACGAGTCAATAAACTGTACAAAACTCAATAAAGAATCAGTCAATAAACTGTAGAAAACTAAATAAAGAACCAGTCAAAAAACTGTACAAAACTCAATAAAGAACCAGTCAATAAACTGTACAAAACTCAATAAAGAAACAGCCAATAAACTGTACAAAACTATATACAGAAACAGTTAATAAAGAACCACTCAATAAACTGTACAAAACTCAATAAAGAACCAGTCAATAAACTGTGCACAAACTCAATAAAGAAACAGTCAATAAACTGTACAAAACTCAATAAAGAACAGTCAATAAATTGTACACAAACCCAATAAAGAACCAGTCAATAAACTGTACAAAACTAAATAAAGACACAGTCAATATACTGTACAAAACTATATACAGAAACAGTTAATAAAGAACCAGTCAATAAACTGTACAAAACTCAATAAAGAACCAGTCAATAAATTGTGCACAAACTCAATAAAGAAACAGTCAATAAACTGTTCAAAACTCAATAAAGAACAGTCAATAAATTGTACATAAACTCAATAAAGAACCAGTCAATAAACTGTACAAAACTAAATAAAGAAACAGTAAAAAAACTGTAGAAAACTATATACAGAAACAGTTAACAAAGAACCAGTCAATAAACTGTACAAAACTCAATAAAGAACCAGTCAATAAATTGTGCACAAACTCAATAAAGAACTAGTCAATAAACTGTACAAAACACAATAAAGAACCAGTCAATAAACTGTACAAAACTCAAAAAAGAACCAGTCAATAAACTGTTCAAAAGTCAATAAAGAACCAGTCAATAAACTGTACAAAACTAAATAAAGAAACAGTTAATAAACTGTACAAAACTATATACAGAAACAGTTAATAAACTGTACAAAACTAAATATAGAACCAGTCAATAAATTGAACACAAACTAAATAAAGAAAGTCAATAAACTGTACAAAATTAAATAAAGAACCAGTCAATAAACTGTACAAAACACAATAAAGAACCAGTCAATAAACTGTACAAAACTCAATAAAGAAACAGTCAATAAACTGTACAAAACTGAATAAAGAACCAGTCAATAAACTGTACAAAACTCAATAAAGAATTAGTTAATAAACTGTACAAAACTAAATAAAGAAACAGTCAATAAACTGTACAAAACTCAATAAAGAACCAGTCAATAAACTGTACAAAACTCAATAAAGAACCAGTCAATAAACTTAACAAAACTAAATAAAGAAACAGTCAATAAACTGTACAAAACTATTTACAGAAACAGTTAATAAAGAACCAGTCAATAAACTGTACAAAACTTAATAAACAAACAGTCAATAAACTGTACAAAACTATATACAGAAACAGTTAATAAAGAACCAGTCAATAGACTGTACAAAACTCAATAAAGAACCAGTCAATAAATTGTACACAAACTCAATAAAGAAACAGTCAATAAACTGTACAAAACTCAATAAAGAAACAGTAAATAAACTGAACAAAACTAAATAAACAAACAGTCAATAAACTGTACAAAACTAAATAAACAGCCAGTCAATAAATTGTACACAAACTATGTAAAGAAACAGTCAATACAGTGTACAAAACTCAATAAAGAACCAGTTAATCAACTGTACAAAACTCAATAAAGAACCAGTCAATAAACTGTACAAAGCTAAATAAAGAAACAGTCAATAAACTGTGCAGAACTCAATAAAGAACAAGTCAATATACTGTACAAAACTCAATAAAGAACCAGTCAATAAACTGTACAAAACTCAATTAAGAAAGAGTCAATCAACTGTACAAAACTCAATAAAGAACCAGTTATTAGACTGTACAAAACTAAATAAAGAAACAGTCAATAAACTGTACAAAACTATATACATAAACAGTTAATAAAGAACCAGTCAATAAACTGTACAAAATTCAATAAAGAACCAGTCAATAAATTGTGCACAAACTGAAAAAAGAAACAGTCAATAAACTGAACAAAACTCAATAAAGAACAGTCAATAAACTGTA
This sequence comes from Limnoperna fortunei, assembly GCA_944474755.1. NCBI lineage: Eukaryota > Metazoa > Mollusca > Bivalvia > Mytilida > Modiolidae > Limnoperna > Limnoperna fortunei. Next base: position 21,841,294 of record OX104118.1, on the reverse strand, counting down.
CAAAACTAAATAAAGAAACAGTCAATAAACTGTACAAAACTATATACAGAAACAGTTAATAAAGAACCAGTCAATAAACTGTACAAAATTCAATAAAGAACCAGTCAATAAATTGTGCACAAACTCAAAAAAGATACAGTCAATAAACTGTACAAAACTCAATAAAGAACAGCCAATAAATTGTACACAAACTCAATAAAGAACCAGTCAATAAACTGTACAAAACTAAATAAAGAAACAGTCAATAAACTGTACAAAACTGCATAAAGAACCAGTCAATAAACTGTACAAAACTCAAAAAATAACCAGTCAATAACTGTACAAAACTCAATAAAGAACAAGTCAATAAACTGTACAAAAGTGAATAAAGAACCAGTCAATAAACTGTACAAAACTATATACAGAAACAGTTAATAAAGAAACAGTCAATAAACTGTACAAAACTATATACAGAAACAGTTAATAAAGAACCAGTCAATAAACTGTACAAAACTCAATGAATAAACATTCAATAAACTGTACAAAACTATATACAGAAACAGTTAATAAAGAACCAGTCAATAGACTGTACAAAACACAATAAAGAACCAGTCAATAAATTGTGCACAAACTCAAAAAAGATACCGTCAATAAACTGTACAAAACTCAATAAAGAACAGCCAATAAATTGTACACAAACTCAATAAAGAACCAGTAAATAAACTGTACAAAAGTCAATAAATAACCAGTCAATAAACTGTACAAAACTAAATAAAGAAACAGTTAATAAACTGTACAAAACTATATACAGAAACAGTTAATAAACTGTAGAAAACTAAATAAAGAACCAGTCAATAAATTGAACACAAACTATATAAAGAAACAGTCAATACACTGTACAAAACTCAATAAAGAACCAGTCAATAAACTGTACAAAACTAAATAAAGAAACAGTCAATAAACTGTACAAAACTCAATAAAGAACTAGTCAATAAACTGTACAAAACACAATAAAGAACCAGTCAATAAACTGTACAAAACTCAATAAAGAACCAGTCAATAAACTGTACAAAAGTCAATAAAGAACCAGTCAATAAACTGTACAAAACTAAATAAAGAAACAGTTAATAAACTGTACAAAACTATATACAGAAACAGTTAATAAACTGTACAAAACTAAATAAAGAACCAGTCAATAAATTGAACACAAACTAAATAAAGAAAGTCAATAAACTGTACAAAATTAAATAAAGAACCAGTCAATAAACTGTACAAAACTCAATAAAGAAACAGTCAATAAACTGTACAAAACTGAATAAAGAACCAGTCAATAAACTGTACAAAACTCAATAAAGAATTAGTTAATAAACTGTACAAAACTAAATAAAGAAACAGTCAATAAACTGTACAAAACTAAATAAAGAAACAGTCAATAAACTGTACAAAACTCAATAAAGAACCAGTCAAAAAAATGTACAAAACTCAATAAAGAAACAGTAAAAAAAACTGTACAAAACTCAAGAAAGAATCAGTCAATAAACTGTATAAAGCACAATTAAGAAATAGTCAATAAACTGTACAAAACTCAATAAAGAACCAGTCAACAAAATGTACAAAACTCAATAAAGAACCAGTCAATAAACTGTACAAAACTAAATAAAGAACCAGTCAATAAACTATACAAAACTCAATAAAGAACCAGTCAGTAAACTGTACAAAATTCAATAAAGAGCCAGTCAATAAATTGTACACAAACTCAATAAAGAACCAGTCAATAAACTGTACAAAACTCAATAAAGAAACAGTAAATAAACTGAACAAAACTAAATATACAAACAGTCATTAAACTGTACAAAACTAAATAAACAACCAGTCAATAAATTGTACACAAACTATATAAAGAAACAGTCAATACACTGTACAAAACTCAATAAAGAACCAGTTAATAAACTGTACAAAACTCAATAAAGAACCAGTCAATAAACTGTACAAAGCTAAATAAAGAAACAGTCAATAAACTGTGCAGAACTCAATAAAGAACAAGTCAATATACTGTACAAAACTCAGTAAAGAACCAGTCAATATACTGTATAAAACTGAATAAAGAAACAGTCAATAAACGGTACAAAACTCAATTAAGAAAGAGTCAATCAACTGTACAAAACTCAATAAAGAACCAGTTATTAGACTGTACAAAACTAAATAAAGAAACAGTCAATAAACTGTACAAAACTATATACATAAACAGTTAATAAAGAACCAGTCAATAAATTGTACAAAATTCAATAAAGAACCAGTGAATAAATTGTGCACAAACTGAAAAAAGAAACAGTCAATAAACTGTAGAAAACTCAATAAAGAACAGTCAATAAACTGTACAAAACTAAATAAAGAAAAAGTCAATAAACTGTACAAAACTATATACAGAAACAGGTAATAAAGAATCAGTCAATAAACTGTACAAAATTCAATAGAGAATCAGTCAATAAATTGTGCAGAAACTCAAAAAAGATACAGTCAATAAACTGTACAAAACTCAATAAAGAACAGCCAATAAATTGTACACAAACTCAATAAAGAACCAGTCAATAAACTGTACAAAACTAAATAAAGAAACAGTCAATAAACTGTACAAAACTGCATAAAGAACCAGTCAATAAACTGTACAAAACTCAAAAAATTACCAGTCAATAACTGTACAAAACTCAATAAAGAACCAGTCAATAAACTGTACAAAAGTGAATAAAGAACCAGTCAATAAACTGTACAAAACTCAATAAAGAACCAGTCAATAAACTGTACAAAACTCAATAAAGAACCAGTCAATAAACTTAACAAAACTAAATAAAGAAACAGTCAATAAACTGTACAAAACTATTTACAGAAACAGTTAATAAAGAACCAGTCAATAAACTGTACAAAACTCAATAAATAAACAGTCAATAAACTGTACAAAACTATATACAGAAACAGTTAATAAAGAACCAGTCAATAGACTGTACAAAACTCAATAAAGAACCAGTCAATAAATTATGCACAAACTCAATAAAGAAACAGTCAATAAACTGTAGAAAACTCAAGAAAGAACAGTCAATAAATTGTACACAAACCCAATAAAGAGCCAGTCAATAAACTGTGCAAAACTCAATAAAGAAACAGTCAATAAACTGAAGAAAACTAAATAAACAAACGGTCAACAAACTGTACAAAACTAAATAAACAACCAGTCAATAAATTGTACACAAACTAAATAAAGAACCAATTAATAAACTGTACAAAACTCAATAAAGAACCAGTCAGTAAACTGTACAAAACTAAATAAAGGAACAGTCAATAAACTGTACAAATCTCAATAAAGAACCAGTCAATAAACTGTACAAAACTGAATAAAGAACCAGTCAATAAATTGTACAAAACTCAATAAAGAACCAGTCAATAAACTGTACAAAACTCAATAAAGAACCAGTCAATAAACTGTACAAAACTAAATAAAGAAACAGTTAATAAACTGTACAAAACTATATACAGAAACAGGTAATAAACTGTACAAAACTAAATAAAGAACCAGTCAATAAATTGAACACAAACTAACCAAAGAAACAGTCAATAAACTGTACAAAACTAAATAAAGAGCCAGTCAATAAACTGTACAAAACTCAATAAAGGACCAGTGAATAAACTGTACAAAACTGAATAAAGAAACAGTCAATAAACTGTACAAAACTGAATAAAGAACCAGTCAATAAACTGTACAAAACTCAATAAAGAATTAGTCAATAAACGGTACAAAACTAAATAAAGAAACAGTCAATAAACTGTACAAAACTCAATAAAGAAACAGTCAATAAACTGTACAAAACTCAATAAAGAACCAGTCAAAAAAATGTACAAAACTCAATAAATAAAAAGTCAAAAAACTGTACAAAACTCAAAAAAGAACCAGTCAATAAACTGTACACAAACTCAAAAAAGAACCAGTCAATAAACTGTACAAAACTAAATAAAGAAACAGTCAAGAAACTTTACAAAACTAAATAAAGAAACAGTCAATAAACTATACAAAACTCAATAAAGAACCAGTCATTAAACTGTACAAAAGTCAATAAAGAACCAGTCAGTAAACTGTACAAAATTCAATAAAGAACCAGTCAGTAAATTGAACACAAACCCAATAAAGAACCAGTCAATAAACTGTACAAAACTGAATAAAGAACCAGTCAATAAAATGTACAAAACTCAATAAAGAACCATTCAATAAATTGTACACAAACTCAATAAAGAACCAGTTAATAAACAGTACAAAACTAAATAAAGAAACAGTCAAGAAACTGTACAAAACTAAATAAAGAAACAGTCAATAAACTGTACAAAACTCTACAAAGAACCAGTCAATCATATGTGCACAAACTCAATAAAGAAACAGTCAATAAACTGTACAAAACTCAATAAAGAACAGTCAATAAATTGTACACAAACTCCATAAAGAACCAGTCAATAAACTGTACAAAACTCAATAAAGAACGAGTCAATAAACTGTACAAAACTCAATAAAGAATCAGTCAATAAACTGTAGAAAACTAAATAAAGAAACAGTCAAAAAACTGTACATAACTCAATAAAGAACCAGTCAATTAACTGTACAAAACTAAATAAAGAAACAGCCAATAAACTGTACAAAACTATATACAGAAACAGTTAATAAAGAACCACTCAATAAACTGTACAAAACTCAATAAAGAACCAGTCAATAAATTGTGCACAAACTCAAAAAAGAAACAGTCAATAAACTGTACAAAACTCAATAAAGAACAGTCAATAAATTGTACACAAACCCAATAAAGAACCAGTCAATTAACTGTACAAAACTAAATAAAGACACAGTCAATATACTGTACAAAACTATATACAGAAACAGTTAATAAAGAACCAGTCAATAAACTGTACAAAACTCAATAAAGAACCAGTCAATAAATTGTGCACAAACTCAATAAAGAAACAGTCAATAAACTGTTCAAAACTCAATAAAGAACAGTCAATAAATTGTACATAAACTCAATAAAGAACCAGTCAATAAACTGTACAAAACTAAATAAAGAAACAGTAAAAAAACTGTAGAAAACTATATACAGAAACAGTTAACAAAGAACCAGTCAATAAACTGTACAAAACTCAATAAAGAACCAGTCAATAAATTGTGCACAAACTCAATAAAGCAACAGTCAATAAACTGTACAAAACTCAATAAAGAACCAGTCAATAAACTGTACAAAACTCAATAAAGAACCAGTCAATAAACTGTACAGAACTAAATAAAGAAACAGTTAATAAACTGTACAAAACTAAATACAGAAACAGTTAATAAACTGTACAAAACTAAATAAAGAACCAGTCAATAAATTGAACACAAACAAAATAAAGAAACAGTCAATAAACTGTACAAAATTAAATAAAGAACCAGTCAATAAACTGTAGAAAACACAATAAAGAACCAGTCAATAAACTGTACAAAACTCAATAAAGAAACAGTCAATAAACTGTACAAAACTGAACAAAGAACCTGTCAGCAAACTGTACAAAACTCAATAAAGAAACAGTCAAACAAACTGTACAAAACTCAATAAAGAATCAGTCAATAAACTGTACAAAGCACAATAAAGAAACAGTCAATAAACTGTACAAAACTCAATAAAGAACCAGTCAATAAATTGTACACAAACTCAATAAAGAAACAGTCAATAAACTGTACAAAACTAAATAAAGAAACAGTCAATCAACTGTACAAAACTGAATAAAGAACCAGTCAGTAAAATGTACAAAACTCAATAAAGAACCAGTCAATAAATTGTACACAAACTCAATAAAGAACCAGGCAATAAATTGTACACAAACTAAATAAAGAAACAGTCAATAAACTGTACAAAACTCAGTAAAGAACCAGTTAATAAACTGTACAAAACTCAATAAAGAACCAGTCAATAAATTGTACATAAACTCAATAAAGAACCAGTCAATAAACTGTACAAAACTGAATAAAGAACCAGTCAATAAACTCTACAAAACTCAATAAAGAACCAGTCAATAAACTGTACAAAACTCATAAAGTACCAGTTAATAAACTGTACAAAACTTAATAAAGAAGAAGTCAATAAACTGTACATAACTCAATAAAGAACCAGTCAATTAACTGTACAAAACTAAATAAAGAAACAGCCAATAAACTGTACAAAACTATATACAGAAACAGTTAATAAAGAACCACTCAATAAACTGTACAAAACTCAATAAAGAACCAGTCAATAAATTGTGCACAAACTCAAAAACGAAACAGTCAATAAACTGTACAAAACTCAATAAAGAACAGTCAATAAATTGTACACAAACTCAATAAAGAACCAGTCAATTAACTGTACAAAACTAAATAAAGACACAGTCAATATACTGTACAAAACTATATACAGAAACAGTTAATAAAGAACCAGTCAATAAACTGTACAAAACTCAATAAAGAACCAGTCAATAAATTGTGCACAAACTCAATAAAGAAACAGTCAATAAACTGTTCAAAACTCAATAAAGAACAGTCAATAAATTGTACATAAACTCAATAAAGAACCAGTCAATAAACTGTACAAAACTAAATAAAGAAACAGTCAAAAAACTGTACAAAACTATATACAGAAACAGTTAACAAAGAACCAGTCAATAAACTGTACAAAACTCAATAAAGAACCAGTCAATAAATTGTGCACAAACTCAATAAAGCAACAGTCAATAAACTGTACAAAACTCAATAAAGAACCAGTCAATAAACTGTACAAAACTCAATAAAGAACCAGTCAATAAACTGTACAAAACTCAATAAAGAATTAGTTAATAAACTGTACAAAACTAAATAAAGAAACAGTCAATAAACTGTACAAAACTAAATAAAGAACCAGTCAATAAATTGAACACAAACAAAATAAAGAAACAGTCAATAAACTGTACAAAATTAAATAAAGAACCAGTCAATAAACTGTAGAAAACACAATAAAGAACCAGTCAATAAACTGTACAAAACTCAATAAAGAAACAGTCAATAAACTGTACAAAACTGAACAAAGAACCTGTCAGCAAACTGTACAAAACTCAATAAAGAATTAGTTAATAAACTGTACAAAACTAAATAAAGAAACAGTCAATAAACTGTACAAAACTCAATAAAGAAACAGTCAATAAACTGTTCAAAACTCAATAAAGAACCAGTCAAAAAAATGTACAAAACTCAATAAAGAAACAGTCAAACAAACTGTACAAAACTCAATAAAGAATCAGTCAATAAACTGTACAAAGCACAATAAAGAAACAGTCAATAAACTGTACAAAACTCAATAAAGAACTAGTCAATAAATTGTACACAAACTCAATAAAGAAACAGTCAATAAACTGTACAAAACTAAATAAAGAAACAGTCAATCAACTGTACAAAACTGAATAAAGAACCAGTCAATAAAATGTACAAAACTCAATAAAGAACCAGTCAATAAATTGTACACAAACTCAATAAAGAACCAGGCAATAAATTGTACACAAACTAAATAAAGAAACAGTCAATAAACTGTACAAAACTCAGTAAAGAACCAGTTAATAAACTGTACAAAACTCAATAAAGAACCAGTCAATAAATTGTACATAAACTCAATAAAGAGCCAGTCAATAAACTGTACAAAATTCAATAAAAAACCAGTCAATAAACTGTACAAAACTCAATAAAGAACCAGTCAATAAACTGTACAAAACTAAATAAAGAAACAGTCAAAAAACTGTACAAAACTATATACAGAAACAGTTAACAAAGAACCAGTCAATAAACTGTACAAAACTCAATAAAGAACCAGTCAATAAATTATGCACAAACTCAATAAAGAAACAGTCAATAAACTGTAGAAAACTCAAGAAAGAACAGTCAATAAATTGTACACAAACCCAATAAAGAGCCAGTCAACAAAATGTACAAAACTCAATAAAGAACCAGTCAATAAACTGTACAAAACTAAATAAAGAACCAGTCAATAAACTATACAAAACTCAATAAAGAACCAGTCAGTAAACTGTACAAAATTCAATAAAGAGCCAGTCAATAAATTGTACACAAACTCAATAAAGAACCAGTCAATAAACTGTACAAAACTCAATAAAGAAACAGTAAATAAACTGAACAAAACTAAATATACAAACAGTCATTAAACTGTACAAAACTAAATAAACAACCAGTCAATAAATTGTACACAAACTATATAAAGAAACAGTCAATACACTGTACAAAACTCAATAAAGAACCAGTTAATAAACTGTACAAAACTCAATAAAGAACCAGTCAATAAACTGTACAAAACTCAATAAAGAAACAGTCAATAAACTGTGCAGAACTCAATAAAGAACAAGTCAATATACTGTACAAAACTCAGTAAAGAACCAGTCAATATACTGTATAAAACTGAATAAAGAAACAGTCAATAAACGGTACAAAACTCAATTAAGAAAGAGTCAATCAACTGTACAAAACTCAATAAAGAACCAGTTATTAGACTGTACAAAACTAAATAAAGAAACAGTCAATAAACTGTACAAAACTATATACATAAACAGTTAATAAAGAACCAGTCAATAAATTGTACAAAATTCAATAAAGAACCAGTGAATAAATTGTGCACAAACTGAAAAAAGAAACAGTCAATAAACTGTAGAAAACTCAATAAAGAACAGTCAATAAACTGTACAAAACTAAATAAAGAAAAAGTCAATAAACTGTACAAAACTATATACAGAAACAGGTAATAAAGAATCAGTCAATAAACTGTACAAAATTCAATAGAGAATCAGTCAATAAATTGTGCAGAAACTCAAAAAAGATACAGTCAATAAACTGTACAAAACTCAATAAAGAACAGCCAATAAATTGTACACAAACTCAATAAAGAACCAGTCAATAAACTGTACAAAACTAAATAAAGAAACAGTCAATAAACTGTACAAAACTGCATAAAGAACCAGTCAATAAACTGTACAAAACTCAAAAAATTACCAGTCAATAACTGTACAAAACTCAATAAAGAACCAGTCAATAAACTGTACAAAAGTGAATAAAGAACCAGTCAATAAACTGTACAAAACTCAATAAAGAACCAGTCAATAAACTGTACAAAACTCAATAAAGAACCAGTCAATAAACTTAACAAAACTAAATAAAGAAACAGTCAATAAACTGTACAAAACTATTTACAGAAACAGTTAATAAAGAACCAGTCAATAAACTGTACAAAACTCAATAAATAAACAGTCAATAAACTGTACAAAACTATATACAGAAACAGTTAATAAAGAACCAGTCAATAGACTGTACAAAACTCAATAAAGAACCAGTCAATAAATTATGCACAAACTCAATAAAGAAACAGTCAATAAACTGTAGAAAACTCAAGAAAGAACAGTCAATAAATTGTACACAAACCCAATAAAGAGCCAGTCAATAAACTGTGCAAAACTCAATAAAGAAACAGTCAATAAACTGAAGAAAACTAAATAAACAAACGGTCAACAAACTGTACAAAACTAAATAAACAACCAGTCAATAAATTGTACACAAACTAAATAAAGAACCAATTAATAAACTGTACAAAACTCAATAAAGAACCAGTCAGTAAACTGTACAAAACTAAATAAAGGAACAGTCAATAAACTGTACAAATCTCAATAAAGAACCAGTCAATAAACTGTACAAAACTGAATAAAGAACCAGTCAATAAATTGTACAAAACTCAATAAAGAACCAGTCAATAAACTGTACAAAACTCAATAAAGAACCAGTCAATAAACTGTACAAAACTAAATAAAGAAACAGTTAATAAACTGTACAAAACTATATACAGAAACAGGTAATAAACTGTACAAAACTAAATAAAGAACCAGTCAATAAATTGAACACAAACTAACCAAAGAAACAGTCAATAAACTGTACAAAACTAAATAAAGAGCCAGTCAATAAACTGTACAAAACTCAATAAAGGACCAGTGAATAAACTGTACAAAACTGAATAAAGAAACAGTCAATAAACTGTACAAAACTGAATAAAGAACCAGTCAATAAACTGTACAAAACTCAATAAAGAATTAGTCAATAAACGGTACAAAACTAAATAAAGAAACAGTCAATAAACTGTACAAAACTCAATAAAGAAACAGTCAATAAACTGTACAAAACTCAATAAAGAACCAGTCAAAAAAATGTACAAAACTCAATAAATAAAAAGTCAAAAAACTGTACAAAACTCAAAAAAGAACCAGTCAATAAACTGTACACAAACTCAAAAAAGAACCAGTCAATAAACTGTACAAAACTAAATAAAGAAACAGTCAAGAAACTTTACAAAACTAAATAAAGAAACAGTCAATAAACTATACAAAACTCAATAAAGAACCAGTCATTAAACTGTACAAAAGTCAATAAAGAACCAGTCAGTAAACTGTACAAAATTCAATAAAGAACCAGTCAGTAAATTGAACACAAACCCAATAAAGAACCAGTCAATAAACTGTACAAAACTGAATAAAGAACCAGTCAATAAAATGTACAAAACTCAATAAAGAACCATTCAATAAATTGTACACAAACTCAATAAAGAACCAGTTAATAAACAGTACAAAACTAAATAAAGAAACAGTCAAGAAACTGTACAAAACTAAATAAAGAAACAGTCAATAAACTGTACAAAACTCTACAAAGAACCAGTCAATCATATGTGCACAAACTCAATAAAGAAACAGTCAATAAACTGTACAAAACTCAATAAAGAACAGTCAATAAATTGTACACAAACTCCATAAAGAACCAGTCAATAAACTGTACAAAACTCAATAAAGAACGAGTCAATAAACTGTACAAAACTCAATAAAGAATCAGTCAATAAACTGTAGAAAACTAAATAAAGAAACAGTCAAAAAACTGTACATAACTCAATAAAGAACCAGTCAATTAACTGTACAAAACTAAATAAAGAAACAGCCAATAAACTGTACAAAACTATATACAGAAACAGTTAATAAAGAACCACTCAATAAACTGTACAAAACTCAATAAAGAACCAGTCAATAAATTGTGCACAAACTCAAAAAAGAAACAGTCAATAAACTGTACAAAACTCAATAAAGAACAGTCAATAAATTGTACACAAACCCAATAAAGAACCAGTCAATTAACTGTACAAAACTAAATAAAGACACAGTCAATATACTGTACAAAACTATATACAGAAACAGTTAATAAAGAACCAGTCAATAAACTGTACAAAACTCAATAAAGAACCAGTCAATAAATTGTGCACAAACTCAATAAAGAAACAGTCAATAAACTGTTCAAAACTCAATAAAGAACAGTCAATAAATTGTACATAAACTCAATAAAGAACCAGTCAATAAACTGTACAAAACTAAATAAAGAAACAGTAAAAAAACTGTAGAAAACTATATACAGAAACAGTTAACAAAGAACCAGTCAATAAACTGTACAAAACTCAATAAAGAACCAGTCAATAAATTGTGCACAAACTCAATAAAGCAACAGTCAATAAACTGTACAAAACTCAATAAAGAACCAGTCAATAAACTGTACAAAACTCAATAAAGAACCAGTCAATAAACTGTACAGAACTAAATAAAGAAACAGTTAATAAACTGTACAAAACTAAATACAGAAACAGTTAATAAACTGTACAAAACTAAATAAAGAACCAGTCAATAAATTGAACACAAACAAAATAAAGAAACAGTCAATAAACTGTACAAAATTAAATAAAGAACCAGTCAATAAACTGTAGAAAACACAATAAAGAACCAGTCAATAAACTGTACAAAACTCAATAAAGAAACAGTCAATAAACTGTACAAAACTGAACAAAGAACCTGTCAGCAAACTGTACAAAACTCAATAAAGAAACAGTCAAACAAACTGTACAAAACTCAATAAAGAATCAGTCAATAAACTGTACAAAGCACAATAAAGAAACAGTCAATAAACTGTACAAAACTCAATAAAGAACCAGTCAATAAATTGTACACAAACTCAATAAAGAAACAGTCAATAAACTGTACAAAACTAAATAAAGAAACAGTCAATCAACTGTACAAAACTGAATAAAGAACCAGTCAGTAAAATGTACAAAACTCAATAAAGAACCAGTCAATAAATTGTACACAAACTCAATAAAGAACCAGGCAATAAATTGTACACAAACTAAATAAAGAAACAGTCAATAAACTGTACAAAACTCAGTAAAGAACCAGTTAATAAACTGTACAAAACTCAATAAAGAACCAGTCAATAAATTGTACATAAACTCAATAAAGAACCAGTCAATAAACTGTACAAAACTGAATAAAGAACCAGTCAATAAACTCTACAAAACTCAATAAAGAACCAGTCAATAAACTGTACAAAACTCATAAAGTACCAGTTAATAAACTGTACAAAACTTAATAAAGAAGAAGTCAATAAACTGTACATAACTCAATAAAGAACCAGTCAATTAACTGTACAAAACTAAATAAAGAAACAGCCAATAAACTGTACAAAACTATATACAGAAACAGTTAATAAAGAACCACTCAATAAACTGTACAAAACTCAATAAAGAACCAGTCAATAAATTGTGCACAAACTCAAAAACGAAACAGTCAATAAACTGTACAAAACTCAATAAAGAACAGTCAATAAATTGTACACAAACTCAATAAAGAACCAGTCAATTAACTGTACAAAACTAAATAAAGACACAGTCAATATACTGTACAAAACTATATACAGAAACAGTTAATAAAGAACCAGTCAATAAACTGTACAAAACTCAATAAAGAACCAGTCAATAAATTGTGCACAAACTCAATAAAGAAACAGTCAATAAACTGTTCAAAACTCAATAAAGAACAGTCAATAAATTGTACATAAACTCAATAAAGAACCAGTCAATAAACTGTACAAAACTAAATAAAGAAACAGTCAAAAAACTGTACAAAACTATATACAGAAACAGTTAACAAAGAACCAGTCAATAAACTGTACAAAACTCAATAAAGAACCAGTCAATAAATTGTGCACAAACTCAATAAAGCAACAGTCAATAAACTGTACAAAACTCAATAAAGAACCAGTCAATAAACTGTACAAAACTCAATAAAGAACCAGTCAATAAACTGTACAAAACTCAATAAAGAATTAGTTAATAAACTGTACAAAACTAAATAAAGAAACAGTCAATAAACTGTACAAAACTAAATAAAGAACCAGTCAATAAATTGAACACAAACAAAATAAAGAAACAGTCAATAAACTGTACAAAATTAAATAAAGAACCAGTCAATAAACTGTAGAAAACACAATAAAGAACCAGTCAATAAACTGTACAAAACTCAATAAAGAAACAGTCAATAAACTGTACAAAACTGAACAAAGAACCTGTCAGCAAACTGTACAAAACTCAATAAAGAATTAGTTAATAAACTGTACAAAACTAAATAAAGAAACAGTCAATAAACTGTACAAAACTCAATAAAGAAACAGTCAATAAACTGTTCAAAACTCAATAAAGAACCAGTCAAAAAAATGTACAAAACTCAATAAAGAAACAGTCAAACAAACTGTACAAAACTCAATAAAGAATCAGTCAATAAACTGTACAAAGCACAATAAAGAAACAGTCAATAAACTGTACAAAACTCAATAAAGAACTAGTCAATAAATTGTACACAAACTCAATAAAGAAACAGTCAATAAACTGTACAAAACTAAATAAAGAAACAGTCAATCAACTGTACAAAACTGAATAAAGAACCAGTCAATAAAATGTACAAAACTCAATAAAGAACCAGTCAATAAATTGTACACAAACTCAATAAAGAACCAGGCAATAAATTGTACACAAACTAAATAAAGAAACAGTCAATAAACTGTACAAAACTCAGTAAAGAACCAGTTAATAAACTGTACAAAACTCAATAAAGAACCAGTCAATAAATTGTACATAAACTCAATAAAGAGCCAGTCAATAAACTGTACAAAATTCAATAAAGAACCAGTCAATAAACTGTACAAAACTCAATAAAGAACCAGTCAATAAACTGTACAAAACTAAATAAAGAAACAGTCAAAAAACTGTACAAAACTATATACAGAAACAGTTAACAAAGAACCAGTCAATAAACTGTACAAAACTCAATAAAGAACCAGTCAATAAATTATGCACAAACTCAATAAAGAAACAGTCAATAAACTGTAGAAAACTCAAGAAAGAACAGTCAATAAATTGTACACAAACCCAATAAAGAGCCAGTCAATAAACTGTGCAAAACTCAATAAAGAAACAGTCAATAAACTGAAGAAAACTAAATAAACAAACCGTCAACAAACTGTACAAAACTAAATAAACAACCAGTCAATAAATTGTACACAAACTAAATAAAGAAACAGTCAATAAACTGTACAAAACTCAATAAAGAACCAATTAATAAACTGTACAAAACTCAATAAAGAACCAGTCAATAAACTGTACAAAACTAAATAAAGAAACAGTCAATAAACTGTACAAATCTCAATAAAGAACCAGTCAATAAACTGTACAAAACTGAATAAAGAACCAGTCAATAAATTGTACAAAACTCAATAAAGAACCAGTCAATAAACTGTACAAAACTCAATAAAGAACCAGTCAATAAACTGTACAAAACTAAATAAAGAAACAGTCAATAAACTGTACAAAACTATATACAGAAACAGTTAATAAACTGTACAAAACTAAATAAAGAACCAGTCAATAAATTGAACACAAACTAACCAAAGAAACAGTCAATAAACTGTACAAAACTAAATAAAGAGCCAGTCAATAAACTGTACAAAACTCAATAAAGGACCAGTGAATAAACTGTACAAAACTGAATAAAGAAACAGTCAATAAACTGTACAAAACTGAATAAAGAACCAGTCAATAAACTGTACAAAACTCAATAAAGAATTAGTCAATAAACGGTACAAAACTAAATAAAGAAACAGTCAATAAACTGTACAAAACTCAATAAAGAAACAGTCAATAAACTGTACAAAACTCAATAAAGAACCAGTCAAAAAAATGTACAAAACTCAATAAATAAAAAGTCAAAAAACTGTACAAAACTCAATAAAGAATCAGTCAATAAACTGTACACAAACTCAAAAAAGAACCAGTCAATAAACTGTACAAAACTAAATAAAGAAACAGTCAAGAAACTTTACAAAACTAAATAAAGAAACAGTCAATAAACTATACAAAACTCAATAAAGAACCAGTCAT
This sequence comes from Limnoperna fortunei, assembly GCA_944474755.1. NCBI lineage: Eukaryota > Metazoa > Mollusca > Bivalvia > Mytilida > Modiolidae > Limnoperna > Limnoperna fortunei. The sequence continues at coordinate 21,825,962 of OX104118.1, read as the reverse complement.
TAAACTGTACAAAAGTCAATAAAGAACCAGTCAGTAAACTGTACAAAATTCAATAAAGAACCAGTCAGTAAATTGAACACAAACCCAATAAAGAACCAGTCAATAAACTGTACAAAACTGAATAAAGAACCAGTCAATAAAATGTACAAAACTCAATAAAGAACCATTCAATAAATTGTACACAAACTCAATAAAGAACCAGTTAATAAACAGTACAAAACTAAATAAAGAAACAGTCAAGAAACTGTACAAAACTAAATAAAGAAACAGTCAATAAACTGTACAAAACTCTACAAAGAACCAGTCAATCATATGTGCACAAACTCAACAAAGAAACAGTCAATAAACTGTACAAAACTCAATAAAGAACAGTCAATAAATTGTACACAAACTCCATAAAGAACCAGTCAATAAACTGTACAAAACTCAATAAAGAACCAGTCAATAAACTGTACAAAACTCAATAAAGAATCAGTCAATAAACTGTAGAAAACTAAATAAAGAAACAGTCATAAACTGTACAAAACTATATACAGAAACAGTTAACATAGAACCAGTCAATAAACTGTAGAAAACTCTATAAAGAACCAGTCAATAAATTGCGCACAAACTCAATAAAGCAACAGTCAATAAACTGTACAAAACTCAATAAAGAACCAGTCAATAAACTGTACAAAACTCAAGAAAGAGCCAGTCAATAAACTGTACAAAACTAAAAAAAGAAACAGTCAATAAACTGAACAAAACTAAATAAACTAACAGTCAATAAACTGTACAAAACTAAATAAACAACCAGTCAATAAATTGTACACAAACTAAACTAAATAAAGAAACAGTCAATAAACTGTACAAAACTCAATAAAGAACCAGTCAATAAACTGTACAAAACTGAATAAAGAACCAGTCAATAAACTCTACAAAACTCAATAAAGAACCAGTCAATAAACTGTACAAAACTCATAAAGTACCAGTTAATAAACTGTACAAAACTCAATAAAGAAGAAGTCAATAAACTGTACATAACTCAATAAAGAACCAGTCAATAAACTGTACAAAACTAAATAAAGAAACAGTCAATAAACTGTACAAAACTATATACAGAAACAGTTAATAAAGAACCACTCAATAAACTGTACAAAACTCAATAAAGAACCAGTCAATAAATTGTGCACAAACTCAAAAAAGAAACAGTCAATAAACTGTACAAAACTCAATAAAGAACAGTCAATAAATTGTACACAAACTCAATAAAGAACCAGTCAATTAACTGTACAAAACTAAATAAGGAAACAGTCAATAAACTGTACAAAACTATATACAGAAACAGTTAATAAAGAACCAGTCAATAAACTGTACAAAACTCAATAAAGAACCAGTCAATAAATTGTGCACAAACGCAATAAAGAAACAGTCAATAAACTGTTCAAAACTCAATAAAGAACAGTCAATAAATTGTACACAAACTCAATAAAGAGCCAGTCATTAAACTGTACAAAAGTCAATAAAGAACCAGTCAGTAAACTGTACAAAATTCAATAAAGAACCAGTCAATAAATTGAACACAAACTCAATAAAGAACCAGTCAATAAACTGTACAAAACTGAATAAAGAACCAGTCAATAAAATGTACAAAACTCAATAAAGAACCATTCAATAAATTGTACACAAACTCAATAAAGAACCAGTTAATAAACAGTACAAAACTAAATAAAGAAACAGTCAAGAAACTGTACAAAACTAAATAAAGAAACAGTCAATAAACTGTACAAAACTCTACAAAGAAACAGTCAATGATTTGTGCACAAACTCAATAAAGAAACAGTCAATGAACTGTACAAAACTCAATAAAGAACAGTCAATAAATTGTACACAAACTCCATAAAGAACCAGTCAATAAACAGTACAAAACTCAATAAAGAACCAGTCAATAAACTGTACAAACCTCAATAAAGAACCAGTTAATAAACTGTACAAAACTCAATAAAGAACCAGTCAATAAACTGTACAAAACTAAATAAAGAAACAGTCAATAAACTGTACAAAACTCAATAAAGAACCAGTCAATAAACTGTACAAAACTGAATAAAGAACCAGTCAATAAACTGTACAAAACTCAATAAAGAACCAGTCAATAAACTGTACAAAACTCAATAAAGAATCAGTCAATAAACTGTACAAAACTAAATAAAGAAACAGTCAAAAAACTGTACAAAACTATATACAGAAACAGTTAACAAAGAACCAGTCAATAAACTGTACAAAACTCTATAAAGTACCAGTCAATAAATTGTGCACAAACTCAATAAAGCAACAGTCAATAAACTGTACAAAACTCAATAAAGAACCAGTCAATAAACTGTACAAAACTCAAGAAAGAGGCAGTCAATAAACTGTACAAAACTAAAAAAAGAAACAGTCAATAAACTGAACAAAACTAAATAAACTAACAGTCAATAAACTGTTCAAAACTAAATAAACAACCAGTCAATCAATTGTACACAAACTAAATAAAGACACAGTCAATAAACTGTACAAAACTCAGTAAAGAACCAGTTAATAAACTGTACAAAACTCAATAAAGAACCAGTCAATAAACTGTACAAAACTAAATAAAGAAACAGTCAATAAACTGTACAAAACTCAATAAAGAACCAGTCAATAAACTGTACAAAACTGAATAAAGAACCAGTCAATAAACTCTACAAAACTGAATAAAGAACCAGTCAATAAACTGTACAAAACTCATAAGTACCAGTTAATAAACTGTACAAAACTCAATAAAGAAGAAGTCAATAAACTGTACATAACTCAATAAAGAACCAGTCAATTAACTGTACAAAACTAAATAAAGAAACAGCCAATAAACTGTACAAAACTATATACAGAAACAGTTAATAAAGAACCACTCAATAAACTGTACAAAACTCAATAAAGAACCAGTCAATAAATTGTGCACAAACTCAAAAAAGAAACAGTCAATAAACTGTACAAAACTCAATAAAGAACAGTCAATAAATTGTACACAAACTCAATAAAGAACCAGTCAATTAACTGTACAAAACTAAATAAAGACACAGTGAATATACTGTACAAAACTATATACAGAAACAGTTAATAAAGAACCAGTCAATAAACTGTACAAAACTCAATAAAGAACCAGTCAATAAATTGTGCACAAACTCAATAAAGAAACAGTCAATAAACTGTTCAAAACTCAATAAAGAACAGTCAATAAATTGTACATAAACTCAATAAAGAGCCAGTCAATAAACTGTACAAAACTCAATAAAGAACCAGTCAATAAACTGTACAAAACTCAATAAAGAACCAGTCAATAAATTGTACAAAACTAAATATAGAAACAGTCAAAAAACTGTACAAAACTATATACAGAAACAGTTAACAAAGAACCAGTCAATAAACTGTACAAAACTCAATAAAGAACCAGTCAATAAATTGTGCACAAACTCAATAAAGCAACAGTCAATAAACTGTACAAAACTCAATAAAGAACCAGTCAATAAACTGTACAAAACTCAAGAAAGAGCCAGTCAATAAACTGTACAGAACTCAATAAAGAACCAGTCAATAAACTGTACAAAACTCAATAAAGAACCAGTCAATAAACTGTACAGAACTAAATAAAGAAAAAGTTAATAAACTGTACAAAACTAAATACAGAAACAGTTAATAAACTGTACAAAACTAAATAAAGAACCAGTCAATAAATTGAACACAAACAAAATAAAGAAACAGTCAATAAACTGTACAAAATTAAATAAAGAACCAGTCAATAAACTGTAGAAAACACAATAAAGAACCAGTCAATAAACTGTACAAAACTCAATAAAGAAACAGTCAATAAACTGCACAAAACTGAACAAAGAACAAGTCAACAAACTGTACAAAACTCAATAAAGAATTAGTTAATAAACTGTACAAAACTAAATAAAGAAACAGTCAATAAACTGTACAAAACTCAATAAAGAAACAGTCAATAAACTGTTCAAAACTCAATAAAGAACCAGTCAAAAAAATGTACAAAACTCAATAAAGAAACAGTCAAACAAACTGTACAAAACTCAATAAAGAATCAGTCAATAAACTGTACAAAGCACAATTAAGAAATAGTCAATAAACTGTACAAAACTCAATAAAGAACCAGTCAATAAACTGTGCAAAACTCAATAAAGAAACAGTCAATAAACTGTACAAAACTGAATAAATAAACAGTCAATAAGCTGTACAAAACTCAATAAAGAACCAGTCAATAAATTGTACACAAACTCAATAAAGAAACAGTCAATAAACTGTACAAAACTAAATAAAGAAACAGTCAATCAACTGTACAAAACTGAATAAAGAACCAGTCAATAAAATGTACAAAACTCAATAAAGAACAAGTCAATAAATTGTACACAAACTCAATAAAGAACCAGGCAATAAACTGTACAAAACTAGATAAAGAAACAGTCAAGAAACTGTACAAAACTAAATAAAGAAACAGTCAATAAACTATACAAAACTCAATAAAGAACCAGTCATTAAACTGTACAAAAGTCAATAAAGAACCAGTCAGTAAACTGTACAAAATTCAATAAAGAACCAGTCAGTAAATTGAACACAAACCCAATAAAGAACCAGTCAATAAACTGTACAAAACTGAATAAAGAACCAGTCAATAAAATGTACAAAACTCAATAAAGAACCATTCAATAAATTGTACACAAACTCAATAAAGAACCAGTTAATAAACAGTACAAAACTAAATAAAGAAACAGTCAAGAAACTGTACAAAAGTAAATAAAGAAACAGTCAATAAACTGTACAAAACTCTACAAAGAACCGGTCAATCATATGTGCACAAACTCAACAAAGAAACAGTCAATAAACTGTACAAAACTCAATAAAGAACAGTCAATAAATTGTACACAAACTCCATAAAGAACCAGTCAATAAACTGTACAAAACTCAATAAAGAACCAGTCAATAAACTGTACAAAACTCAATAAAGAATCAGTCAATAAACTGTAGAAAACTAAATAAAGAAACAGTCAAAAAACTGTACAAAACTATATACAGAAACAGTTAACATAGAACCAGTCAATAAACTGTAGAAAACTCTATAAAGAACCAGTCAATAAATTGCGCACAAACTCAATAAAGCAACAGTCAATAAACTGTACAAAACTCAATAAAGAACCAGTCAATAAACTGTACAAAACTCAAGAAAGAGCCAGTCAATAAACTGTACAAAACTAAAAAAAGAAACAGTCAATAAACTGAACAAAACTAAATAAACTAACAGTCAATAAACTGTACAAAACTAAATAAACAACCAGTCAATAAATTGTACACAAACTAAACTAAATAAAGAAACAGTCAATAAACTGTACAAAACTCAATAAAGAACCAGTCAATAAACTCTACAAAACTCAATAAAGAACCAGTCAATAAACTGTACAAAACTCATAAAGTACCAGTCAATAAACTGTACATAACTCAATAAAGAACCAGTCAATAAACTGTACAAAACTAAATAAAGAAACAGTCAATAAACTGTACAAAACTATATACAGAAACAGTTAATAAAGAACCACTCAATAAACTGTACAAAACTCAATAAAGAACCAGTCAATAAATTGTGCACAAACTCAAAAAAGAAACAGTCAATAAACTGTACAAAACTCAATAAAGAACAGTCAATAAATTGTACACAAACTCAATAAAGAACCAGTCAATTAACTGTACAAAACTCAATAAAGAACCAGTCAATAAACTGTACAAAACTATATACAGAAACAGTTAATAAAGAACCAGTCAATAAACTGTACAAAACTCAATAAAGAACCAGTCAATAAATTGTGCACAAACGCAATAAAGAAACAGTCAATAAACTGTTCAAAACTCAATAAAGAACAGTCAATAAATTGTACACAAACTCAATAAAGAGCCAGTCAATAAACTGTACAAAACTCAATAAAGAACCAGTCATTAAACTGTACAAAAGTCAATAAAGAACCAGTCAGTAAACTGTACAAAATTCAATAAAGAACCAGTCAATAAATTGAACACAAACTCAATAAAGAACCAGTCAATAAACTGTACAAAACTGAATAAAGAACCAGTCAATAAAATGTACAAAACTCAATAAAGAACCATTCAATAAATTGTACACAAACTCAATAAAGAACCAGTTAATAAACAGTACAAAACTAAATAAAGAAACAGTCAAGAAACTGTACAAAACTAAATAAAGAAACAGTCAATAAACTGTACAAAACTCTACAAAGAACCAGTCAATCATTTGTGCACAAACTCAATAAAGAAACAGTCAATAAACTGTACAAAACTCAATAAAGAACAGTCAATAAATTGTACACAAACTCAATAAAGAACCAGTCAATAAACAGTACAAAACTCAATAAAGAACCAGTCAATAAACTGTACAAACCTCAATAAAGAACCAGTTAATAAACTGTACAAAACTCAATAAAGAACCAGCCAATAAACTGTACAAAACTAAATAAAGAAACAGTCAATAAACTGTTCAAAACTCAATAAAGAACCAGTCAATAAACTGTACAAAACTGAATAAAGAACCAGTCAATAAACTGTACAAAACTCAATAAAGAACCAGTCAATAAACTGTACAAAACTCAATAAAGAATCAGTCAATAAACTGTACAAAACTAAATAAAGAAACAGTCAAAAAAACTGTACAAAACTATATACAGAAACAGTTAACAAAGAACCAGTCAATAAACTGTACAAAACTCTATAAAGTACCAGTCAATAAATTGTGCACAAACTCAATAAAGCAACAGTCAATAAACTGTACAAAACTCAATAAAGAACCAGTCAATAAACTGTACAAAACTCAAGAAAGAGGCAGTCAATAAACTGTACAAAACTAAAAAAAGAAACAGTCAATAAACTGAACAAAACTAAATAAACTAACAGTCAATAAACTGTTCAAAACTAAATAAACAACCAGTCAATAAATTGTACACAAACTAAATAAAGAAACAGTCAATAAACTGTACAAAACTCAGTAAAGAACCAGTTAATAAACTGTACAAAACTCAATAAAGAAGAAGTCAATAAACTGTACATAACTCAATAAAGAACCAGTCAATAAACTGTACAAAACTATATACAGAAACAGTTAATAAAGAACCACTCAATAAACTGTACAAAACTCAATAAAGAACCAGTCAATAAATTGTGCACAAACTCAAAAAAGAAACAGTCAATAAACTGTACAAAACTCAATAAAGAACAGTCAATAAATTGTACACAAACTCAATAAAGAACCAGTCAATTAACTGTACAAAACTAAATAAAGAAACAGTCAATAAACTGTACAAAACTATATACAGAAACAGTTAATAAAGAACCAGTCAATAAACTGTACAAAACTCAATAAAGAACCAGTCAATAAATTGTGCACAAACGCAATAAAGAAACAGTCAATAAACTGTTCAAAACTCAATAAAGAACAGTCAATAAATTGTACACAAACTCAATAAAGAGCCAGTCAATAAACTGTACAAAACTCAATAAAGAACCAGTCATTAAACTGTACAAAAGTCAATAAAGAACCAGTCAGTAAACTGTACAAAATTCAATAAAGAACCAGTCAATAAATTGAACACAAACTCAATAAAGAACCAGTCAATAAACTGTACAAAACTGAATAAAGAACCAGTCAATAAAATGTACAAAACTCAATAAAGAACCATTCAATAAATTGTACACAAACTCAATAAAGAACCAGTTAATAAACAGTACAAAACTAAATAAAGAAACAGTCAAGAAACTGTACAAAACTAAATAAAGAAACAGTCAATAAACTGTACAAAACTCTACAAAGAACCAGTCAATCATTTGTGCACAAACTCAATAAAGAAACAGTCAATAAACTGTACAAAACTCAAAAAAGAACAGTCAATAAATTGTACACAAACTCCATAAAGAACCAGTCAATAAACAGTACAAAACTCAATAAAGAACCAGTCAATAAACTGTACAAACCTCAATAAAGAACCAGTTAATAAACTGTACAAAACTCAATAAAGAACCAGCCAATAAACTGTACAAAACTAAATGAAGAAACAGTCAATAAACTGTTCAAAACTCAATAAAGAACCAGTCAATAAACTGTACAAAACTGAATAAAGAACCAGTCAATAAACTGTACAAAACTCAATAAAGAACCAGTCAATAAACTGTACAAAACTCAATAAAGAATCAATCAATAAACTGTACAAAACTAAATAAAGAAACAGTCAAAAAACTGTACAAAACTATATACAGAAACAGTTAACAAAGAACCAGTCAATAAACTGTACAAAACTCTATAAAGTACCAGTCAATAAATTGTGCACAAACTCAATAAAGCAACAGTCAATAAACTGTACAAAACTCAATAAAGAACCAGTCAATAAACTGTACAAAACTCAAGAAAGAGGCAGTCAATAAACTGTACAAAACTAAAAAAAGAAACAGTCAATAAACTGAACAAAACTAAATAAACTAACAGTCAATAAACTGTTCAAAACTAAATAAACAACCAGTCAATAAATTGTACACAAACTAAATAAAGAAACAGTCAATAAACTGTACAAAACTCAGTAAAGAACCAGTTAATAAACTGTACAAAACTCAATAAAGAAGAAGTCAATAAACTGTACATAACTCAATAAAGAACCAGTCAATAAACTGTACAAAACTAAATAAAGAAACAGTCAATAAACTGTACAAAACTATATACAGAAACAGTTAATAAAGAACCACTCAATAAACTGTACAAAACTCAATAAAGAACCAGTCAATAAATTGTGCACAAACTCAAAAAAGAAACAGTCAATAAACTGTACAAAACTCAATAAAGAACAGTCAATAAATTGTACACAAACTCAATAAAGAACCAGTCAATTAACTGTACAAAACTCAATAAAGAACCAGTCAATAAACTGTACAAAACTCAATAAAGAATCAATCAATAAACTGTACAAAACTAAATAAAGAAACAGTCAAAAAACTGTACAAAACTATATACAGAAACAGTTAACAAAGAACCAGTCAATAAACTGTACAAAACTCTATAAAGTACCAGTCAATAAATTGTGCACAAACTCAATAAAGCAACAGTCAATAAACTGTACAAAACTCAATAAAGAACCAGTCAATAAACTGTACAAAACTCAAGAAAGAGGCAGTCAATAAACTGTACAAAACTAAAAAAAGAAACAGTCAATAAACTGAACAAAACTAAATAAACTAACAGTCAATAAACTGTTCAAAACTAAATAAACAACCAGTCAATAAATTGTACACAAACTAAATAAAGAAACAGTCAATAAACTGTACAAAACTCAGTAAAGAACCAGTTAATAAACTGTACAAAACTCAATAAAGAAGAAGTCAATAAACTGTACATAACTCAATAAAGAACCAGTCAATAAACTGTACAAAACTAAATAAAGAAACAGTCAATAAACTGTACAAAACTATATACAGAAACAGTTAATAAAGAACCACTCAATAAACTGTACAAAACTCAATAAAGAACCAGTCAATAAATTGTGCACAAACTCAAAAAAGAAACAGTCAATAAACTGTACAAAACTCAATAAAGAACAGTCAATAAATTGTACACAAACTCAATAAAGAACCAGTCAATTAACTGTACAAAACTAAATAAAGAAACAGTCAATAAACTGTGCAAAACTATATACAGAAACAGTTAATAAAGAACCAGTCAATAAACTGTACAAAACTCAATAAAGAACCAGTCAATAAATTGTGCACAAACGCAATAAAGAAACAGTCAATAAATTGTTCAAAACTCAATAAAGAACAGTCAATAAATTGTACACAAACTCAATAAAGAGCCAGTCAATAAACTGTACAAAACTCAATAAAGAACCAGTCATTAAACTGTACAAAAGTCAATAAAGAACCAGTCAGTAAACTGTACAAAATTCAATAAAGAACCAGTCAATAAATTGAACACAAACTCAATAAAGAACCAGTCAATAAACTGTACAAAACTGAATAAAGAACCAGTCAATAAAATGTACAAAACTCAATAAAGAACCATTCAATAAATTGTACACCATCTCAATAAAGAACCAGTTAATAAACAGTACAAAACTAAATAAAGAAACAGTCAAGAAACTGTACAAAACTAAATAAAGAAACAGTCAATAAACTGTACAAAACTCTACAAAGAACCAGTCAATCATTTGTGCACAAACTCAATAAAGAAACAGTCAATAAACTGTACAAAACTCAATAAAGAACAGTCAATAAATTGTACACAAACTCCATAAAGAACCAGTCAATAAACAGTACAAAACTCAATAAAGAACCAGTCAATAAACTGTACAAACCTCAATAAAGAACCAGTTAATAAACTGTACAAAACTCAATAAAGAACCAGCCAATAAACTGTACAAAACTAAATAAAGAAACAGTCAATAAACTGTTCAAAACTCAATAAAGAACCAGTCAGTAAAATGTACAAAACTCAATAAAGAACAGTCAATAAATTGTACACAAACTCCATAAAGAACCAGTCAATAAACTGTACAAAACTCAATAAAGAACCAGTCAATAAACTGTACAAACCTCAATAAAGAAACAGTTAATAAACTGTACAAAACTCAAGAAAGAGGCAGTCAATAAACTGTACAAAACTAAAAAAAGAAACAGTCAATAAACTGAACAAAACTAAATAAACTAACAGTCAATAAACTGTTCAAAACTAAATAAACAACCAGTCAATAAATTGTACACAAACTAAATAAAGAAACAGCCAATAAACTGTACAAAACTCAGTAAAGAACCAGTTAATAAACTGTACAAAACTCAATAAAGAAGAAGTCAATAAACTGTACATAACTCAATAAAGAACCAGTCAATAAACTGTACAAAACTAAATAAAGAAACAGTCAATAAACTGTACAAAACTATATACAGAAACAGTTAATAAAGAACCACTCAATAAACTGTACAAAACTCAATAAAGAACCAGTCAATAAATTGTGCACAAACTCAAAAAAGAAACAGTCAATAAACTGTACAAAACTCAATAAAGAACAGTCAATAAATTGTACACAAACTCAATAAAGAACCAGTCAATTAACTGTACAAAACTAAATAAAGAAACAGTCAATAAACTGTACAAAACTATATACAGAAACAGTTAATAAAGAACCAGTCAATAAACTGTACAAAACTCAATAAAGAACCAGTCAATAAATTGTGCACAAACGCAATAAAGAAACAGTCAATAAATTGTTCAAAACTCAATAAAGAACAGTCAATAAATTGTACACAAACTCAATAAAGAGCCAGTCAATAAACTGTACAAAACTCAATAAAGAACCAGTCATTAAACTGTACAAAAGTCAATAAAGAACCAGTCAGTAAACTGTACAAAATTCAATAAAGAACCAGTCAATAAATTGAACACAAACTCAATAAAGAACCAGTCAATAAACTGTACAAAACTGAATAAAGAACCAGTCAATAAAATGTACAAAACTCAATAAAGAACCATTCAATAAATTGTACACCATCTCAATAAAGAACCAGTTAATAAACAGTACAAAACTAAATAAAGAAACAGTCAAGAAACTGTACAAAACTAAATAAAGAAACAGTCAATAAACTGTACAAAACTCTACAAAGAACCAGTCAATCATTTGTGCACAAACTCAATAAAGAAACAGTCAATAAACTGTACAAAACTCAATAAAGAACAGTCAATAAATTGTACACAAACTCCATAAAGAACCAGTCAATAAACAGTACAAAACTCAATAAAGAACCAGTCAATAAACTGTACAAACCTCAATAAAGAACCAGTTAATAAACTGTACAAAACTCAATAAAGAACCAGCCAATAAACTGTACAAAACTAAATAAAGAAACAGTCAATAAACTGTTCAAAACTCAATAAAGAACCAGTCAGTAAAATGTAGAAAACTCAATAAAGAACAGTCAATAAATTGTACACAAACTCCATAAAGAACCAGTCAATAAACTGTACAAAACTCAATAAAGAACCAGTCAATAAACTGTACAAACCTCAATAAAGAAACAGTTAATAAACTGTACAAAACTCAATAAAGAACCAGCCAATAAACTGTACAAAACTAAATAAAGAAACAGTCAATAAACTGTTCAAAACTCAATAAAGAACCAGTCAATAAACTGTACAAAACTGAATAAAGAACCAGTCAATAAACTGTACAAAACTCAATAAAGAACCAGTCAATAAACTGTACAAAACTCAATAAAGAATCAGTCAATAAACTGTACAAAACTAAATAAAGAAACAGTCAAAAAACTGTACAAAACTATATACAGAAACAGTTAACAAAGAACCAGTCAATAAACTGTACAAAACTCTATAAAGTACCAGTCAATAAATTGTGCACAAACTCAATAAAGCAACAGTCAATAAACTGTACAAAACTCAATAAAGAACCAGTCAATAAACTGTACAAAACTCAAGAAAGAGGCAGTCAATAAACTGTACAAAACTAAAAAAAGAAACAGTCAATAAACTGAACAAAACTAAATAAACTAACAGTCAATAAACTGTTCAAAACTAAATAAACAACCAGTCAATAAATTGTACACAAACTGAATAAAGAAACAGTCAATAAACTGTACAAAACTCAGTAAAGAACCAGTTAATAAACTGTACAAAACTCAATAAAGAACCAGTCAATAAACTGTACAAAACTAAATAAAGAAACAGTCAATAAACTGTACAAAACTCAATAAAGAACCAGTCAATAAACTGTACAAAACTGAATAAAGAACCAGTCAATAAACTCTACAAAACTCAATAAAGAACCAGTCAATAAACTGTACAAAACTCATAAAGTACCAGTTAATAAACTGTACAAAACTCAATAAAGAAGAAGTCAATAAACTGTACATAACTCAATAAAGAACCAGTCAATTAACTGTACAAAACTAAATAAAGAAACAGCCAGTAAACTGTACAAAACTATATACAGAAACAGTTAATAAAGAACCACTCAATAAACTGTACAAAACTCAATAAAGAACCAGTCAATAAATTGTGCACAAACTCAAAAAAGAAACAGTCAATAAACTGTACAAAACTCAATAAAGAACAGTCAATAAATTGTACACAAACTCAATAAAGAACCAGTCAATTAACTGTACAAAACTAAATAAAGACACAGTCAATATACTGTACAAAACTATATACAGAAACAGTTAATAAAGAACCAGTCAATAAATTGTGCACAAACTCAATAAAGAAACAGTCAATAAACTGTTCAAAACTCAATAAAGAACAGTCAATAAATTGTACATAAACTCAATAAAGAGCCAGTCAATAAACTGTACAAAACTCAATAAAGAACCAGTCAATAAACTGTACAAAACTCAATAAAGAACCAGTCAATAAACTGTACAAAACTAAATAAAGAAACAGTCAAAAAACTGTACAAAACTATATACAGAAACAGTTAACAAAGAACCAGTCAATAAACTGTACAAAACTCAATAAAGAACCAGTCAATAAATTGTGCACAAACTCAATAAAGCAACAGTCAATAAACTGTACAAAACTCAATAAAGAACCAGTCAATAAACTGTACAAAACTCAAGAAAGAGCCAGTCAATAAACTGTACAGAACTCAATAAAGAACCAGTCAATAAACTGTACAAAACTCAATAAAGAACCAGTCAATAAACTGTACAGAACTAAATAAAGAAACAGTTAATAAACTGTACAAAACTAAATACAGAAACAGTTAATAAACTGTACAAAACTAAATAAAGAACCAGTCAATAAATTGAACACAAACAAAATAAAGAAACAGTCAATAAACTGTACAAAATTAAATAAAGAACCAGTCAATAAACTGTAGAAAACACAATAAAGAACCAGTCAATAAACTGTACAAAACTCAATACAGAAACAGTCAATAAACTGCACAAAACTGAACAAAGAACCAGTCAACAAACTGTACAAAACTCAATAAAGAATTAGTTAATAAACTGTACAAAACTAAATAAAGAAACAGTCAATAAACTGTTCAAAACTCAATAAAGAAACAGTCAATAAACTGTTCAAAACTCAATAAAGAACCAGTCAAAAAAATGTACAAAACTCAATAAAGAAACAGTCAAACAAACTGTGCAAAACTCAATAAAGAATCAGTCAATAAACTGTACAAAGCACAATTAAGAAATAGTCAATAAACTGTACAAAACTCAATAAAGAACCAGTCAATAAACTGTGCAAAACTCAATAAAGAAACAGTCAATAAACTGTACAAAACTGAATAAATAAACAGTCAATAAACTGTACAAAACTCAATAAAGAACCAGTCAATAAATTGTACACAAACTCAATAAAGAAACAGTCAATAAACTGTACAAAACTAAATAAAGAAACAGTCAATCAACTGTACAAAACTGAATAAAGAACCAGTCAATAAAATGTACAAAACTCAATAAAGAACCAGTCAATAAATTGTACACAAACTCAATAAAGAACCAGGCAATAAACTGTACAAAACTAGATAAAGAAACAGTCAAGAAACTGTACAAAAACTAAATAAAGAAACAGTCAATAAACTGTACAAAACTCTAAAAAGAACCAGTCAATAAAATGTACAAAACTCAATAAAGAACCAGTCAATAAATTGTACACAAACTCAATAAAGAACCAGGCAATAAACTGTACAAAACTAGATAAAGAAACAGTCAAGAAACTGTTCAAAACTCAATAAAGAAACAGTCAATAAACTGTACAAAACTAAATAAAGAAACAGTCAATCAACTGTACAAAACTGAATAAAGAACCAGTCAATAAAATGTACAAAACTCAATAAAGAACCAGTCAATAAATTGTACACAAACTCAATAAAGAACCAGGCAATAAACTGTACAAAACTAGATAAAGAAACAGTCAAGAAACTGTTCAAAACTCAATAAAGAAACAGTCAATAAACTGTTCAAAACTCAATAAAGAACAGTCAATAAATTGTACACAAACTCCATAAAGAACCAGTCAATAAACTGTACAAAACTCAATAAAGAACCAGTCAATAAACTGTACAAACCTCAATAAAGAAACAGTTAATAAACTGTACAAAACTCAATAAAGAACAGTCAATAAATTGTACACAAACTCAATAAAGAACCAGTCAATTAACTGTACAAAACTAAATAAAGACACAGTCAATATACTGTACAAAACTATATACAGAAACAGTTAATAAAGAACCAGTCAATAAATTGTGCACAAACTCAATAAAGAAACAGTCAATAAACTGTTCAAAACTCAATAAAGAACAGTCAATAAATTGTACATAAACTCAATAAAGAGCCAGTCAATAAACTGTACAAAACTCAATAAAGAACCAGTCAATAAACTGTACAAAACTCAATAAAGAACCAGTCAATAAACTGTACAAAACTAAATAAAGAAACAGTCAAAAAACTGTACAAAACTATATACAGAAACAGTTAACAAAGAACCAGTCAATAAACTGTACAAAACTCAATAAAGAACCAGTCAATAAATTGTGCACAAACTCAATAAAGCAACAGTCAATAAACTGTACAAAACTCAATAAAGAACCAGTCAATAAACTGTACAAAACTCAAGAAAGAGCCAGTCAATAAACTGTACAGAACTCAATAAAGAACCAGTCAATAAACTGTACAAAACTCAATAAAGAACCAGTCAATAAACTGTACAGAACTAAATAAAGAAACAGTTAATAAACTGTACAAAACTAAATACAGAAACAGTTAATAAACTGTACAAAACTAAATAAAGAACCAGTCAATAAATTGAACACAAACAAAATAAAGAAACAGTCAATAAACTGTACAAAATTAAATAAAGAACCAGTCAATAAACTGTAGAAAACACAATAAAGAACCAGTCAATAAACTGTACAAAACTCAATACAGAAACAGTCAATAAACTGCACAAAACTGAACAAAGAACCAGTCAACAAACTGTACAAAACTCAATAAAGAATTAGTTAATAAACTGTACAAAACTAAATAAAGAAACAGTCAATAAACTGTTCAAAACTCAATAAAGAAACAGTCAATAAACTGTTCAAAACTCAATAAAGAACCAGTCAAAAAAATGTACAAAACTCAATAAAGAAACAGTCAAACAAACTGTACAAAACTCAATAAAGAATCAGTCAATAAACTGTACAAAGCACAATTAAGAAATAGTCAATAAACTGTACAAAACTCAATAAAGAACCAGTCAATAAACTGTGCAAAACTCAATAAAGAAACAGTCAATAAACTGTACAAAACTGAATAAATAAACAGTCAATAAACTGTACAAAACTCAATAAAGAACCAGTCAATAAATTGTACACAAACTCAATAAAGAAACAGTCAATAAACTGTACAAAACTAAATAAAGAAACAGTCAATCAACTGTACAAAACTGAATAAAGAACCAGTCAATAAAATGTACAAAACTCAATAAAGAACCAGTCAATAAATTGTACACAAACTCAATAAAGAACCAGGCAATAAACTGTACAAAACTAGATAAAGAAACAGTCAAGAAACTGTACAAAAACTAAATAAAGAAACAGTCAATAAACTGTACAAAACTCTAAAAAGAACCAGTCAATAAAATGTACAAAACTCAATAAAGAACCAGTCAATAAATTGTACACAAACTCAATAAAGAACCAGGCAATAAACTGTACAAAACTAGATAAAGAAACAGTCAAGAAACTGTTCAAAACTCAATAAAGAAACAGTCAATAAACTGTACAAAACTAAATAAAGAAACAGTCAATCAACTGTACAAAACTGAATAAAGAACCAGTCAATAAAATGTACAAAACTCAATAAAGAACCAGTCAATAAATTGTACACAAACTCAATAAAGAACCAGGCAATAAACTGTACAAAACTAGATAAAGAAACAGTCAAGAAACTGTACAAAACTCAATAAAGAAACAGTCAATAAACTGTTCAAAACTCAATAAAGAACAGTCAATAAATTGTACACAAACTCCATAAAGAACCAGTCAATAAACTGTACAAAACTCAATAAAGAACCAGTCAATAAACTGTACAAACCTCAATAAAGAAACAGTTAATAAACTGTACAAAACTCAATAAAGAACCAGCCAATAAACTGTACAAAACTAAATAAAGAAACAGTCAATAAACTGTTCAAAACTCAATAAAGAACCAGTCAATAAACTGTACAAAACTGAATAAAGAACCAGTCAATAAACTGTACAAAACTCAATAAAGAACCAGTCAATAAACTGTACAAAACTCAATAAAGAATCAGTCAATAAACTGTACAAAACTAAATAAAGAAACAGTCAAAAAACTGTACAAAACTATATACAGAAACAGTTAACAAAGAACCAGTCAATAAACTGTACAAAACTCTATAAAGTACCAGTCAATAAATTGTGCACAAACTCAATAAAGCAACAGTCAATAAACTGTACAAAACTCAATAAAGAACCAGTCAATAAACTGTACAAAACTCAAGAAAGAGGCAGTCAATAAACTGTACAAAACTAAAAAAAGAAACAGTCAATAAACTGAACAAAACTAAATAAACTAACAGTCAATAAACTGTTCAAAACTAAATAAACAACCAGTCAATAAATTGTACACAAACTAAATAAAGAAACAGTCAATAAACTGTACAAAACTCAGTAAAGAACCAGTTAATAAACTGTACAAAACTCAATAAAGAACCAGTCAATAAACTGTACAAAACTAAATAAAGAAACAGTCAACAAACTGTACAAAACTCAATAAAGAACCAGTCAATAAACTGTACAAAACTGAATAAAGAACCAGTCAATAAACTCTACAAAACTCAATAAAGAACCAGTCAATAAACTGTACAAAACTCATAAAGTACCAGTTAATAAACTGTACAAAACTCAATAAAGAAGAAGTCAATAAACTGTACATAACTCAATAAAGAACCAGTCAAATAACTGTACAAAACTAAATGAAGAAACAGCCAATAAACTGTACAAAACTATATACAGAAACAGTTAATAAAGAACCACTCAATAAACTGTACAAAACTCAATAAAGAACCAGTCAATAAATTGTGCACAAACTCAAAAAAGAAACAGTCAATAAACTGTACAAAACTCAATAAAGAACAGTCAATAAATTGTACACAAACTCAATAAAGAACCAGTCAATTAACTGTACAAAATTAAATAAAGACACAGTCAATATACTGTACAAAACTATATACAGAAACAGTTAATAAAGAACCAGTCAATAAACTGTACAAAACTCAATAAAGAACCAGTCAATAAATTGTGCACAAACTCAATAAAGAAACAGTCAATAAACTGTTCAAAACTCAATAAAGAACAGTCAATAAATTGTACATAAACTCAATAAAGAGCCAGTCAATAAACTGTACAAAACTCAATAAAGAACCAGTCAATAAACTGTACAAAACTCAATAAAGAACCAGTCAATAAACTGTACAAAACTAAATAAAGAAACAGTCAAAAAACTGTACAAAACTATATACAGAAACAGTTAACAAAGAACCAGTCAATAAACTGTACAAAACTCAATAAAGAACCAGTCAATAAATTGTGCACAAACTCAATAAAGCAACAGTCAATAAACTGTACAAAACTCAATAAAGAACCAGTCAATAAACTGTACAAAACTCAAGAAAGAGCCAGTCAATAAACTGTACAAAACTCAATAAAGAACCAGTCAATAAACTGTACAAAATTAAATAAAGAACCAGTCAATAAACTGTAGAAAACACAATAAAGAACCAGTCAACAAACTGTACAAAACTCAATAAAGAATTAGTTAATAAACTGTACAAAACTAAATAAAGAAACAGTCAATAAACTGTACAAAACTCAATAAAGAAACAGTCAATAAACTGTTCAAAACTCAATAAAGAACCAGTCAAAAAAATGTACAAAACTCAATAAAGAAACAGTCAAACAAACTGTACAAAACTCAATAAAGAATCAGTCAATAAACTGTACAAAGCACAATTAAGAAATAGTCAATAAACTGTACAAAACTCAATAAAGAACCAGTCAATAAACTGTGCAAAACTCAATAAAGAAACAGTCAATAAACTGTACAAAACTGAATAAATAAACAGTCAATAAACTGTACAAAACTCAATAAAGAACCAGTCAATAAATTGTACACAAACTCAATAAAGAAACAGTCAATAAACTGTACAAAACTAAATAAAGAAACAGTCAATCAACTGTACAAAACTGAATAAAGAACCAGTCAATAAAATGTACAAAACTCAATAAAGAACCAGTCAATAAATTGTACACAAACTCAATAAAGAACCAGGCAATAAACTGTACAAAACTAGATAAAGAAACAGTCAAGAAACTGTACAAAACTAAATAAAGAAACAGTCAATAAACTGTACAAAACTCTAAAAAGAACCAGTCAATCATTTGTGCACAAACTCAATAAAGAAACAGTCAATAAACTGTACAAAACTCAATAAAGAACAGTCAATAAATTGTACACAAACTCAATAAAGAACCAGTCAATAAACTGTACAAAACTAAATAAAGAACCAGTCAATAAACTATACAAAACTCAATAAAGAACCAGTCAGTAAACTGTACAAAATTCAATAAAGAGCCAGTCAATAAATTGTACACAAACTCAATAAAGAACCAGTCAATAAACTGTACAAAACTCAATAAAGAAACAGTAAATAAACTGAACAAAACTTAATAAACAAACAGTCAATAAACTGTACAAAACTAAATAAACAACCAGTCAATAAATTGTACACAAACTATATAAAGAAACAGTCAATAAACTGTACAAAACTCAATAAAGAACCAGTTAATAAACTGTACAAAACTCAATAAAGAACCAGTCAATAAACTGTACAAAACTGAACAAAGAACCAGTCAACAAACTGTACAAAACTCAATAAAGAATTAGTTAATAAACTGTACAAAACTAAATAAAGAAACAGTCAATGAACTGTACAAAACTCAATAAAGAAACAGTCAATAAACTGTACAAAACTCAATAAAGAACCAGTCAAAAAAATGTACAAAACTCAATAAAGAAACAGTCAAACAAACTGTACAAAACTCAATAAAGAATCAGTCAATAAACTGTACAAAGCACAATTAAGAAATAGTCAATAAACTGTACAAAACTAAATAAAGAACCAGTCAATAAACTGTACAAAACTCAATAAAGAAATAGTCAATAAATTGTACACAAACTCAATAAAGAAACAGTCAATAAACTGTACAAAACTAAATAAAGACACAGTCAATCAACTGTACAAAACTGAATAAAGAACCAGTCAATAAAATGTACAAAACTCAATAAAGAACCAGTCAATAAATTGTACACAAACTCAATAAAGAATCAGGCAATAAACTGTACAAAACTAGATAAAGAAACAGTCAAGAAACTGTACAAAACTAAATAAAGAAACAGTCAATAAACTGTACAAAACTCTACAAAGAACCAGTCAATCATTTGTGCACAAACTCAAAGAAACAGTCAATAAACTGTACAAAACTCAATAAAGAACAGTCAATAAATTGTACACAAACTCAATAAAGAACCAGTCAATAAACTGTACAAAACTCAATAAAGAACCAGTCAATAAATTGTACACAAACTATATAAAGAAACAGTCAATAAACTGTACAAAACTCAATAAAGAACCAGTTAATAAACTGTACAAAACTCAATAAAGAACCAGTCAATAAACTGTACAAAACTGAACAAAGAACCAGTCAACAAACTGTACAAAACTCAATAAAGAATTAGTTAATAAACTGTACAAAACTAAATAAAGAAACAGTCAATGAACTGTACAAAACTCAATAAAGAAACAGTCAATAAACTGTACAAAACTCAATAAAGAACCAGTCAAAAAAATGTACAAAACTCAATAAAGAAACAGTCAAACAAACTGTACAAAACTCAATAAAGAATCAGTCAATAAACTGTACAAAGCACAATTAAGAAATAGTCAATAAACTGTACAAAACTAAATAAAGAACCAGTCAATAAACTGTACAAAACTCAATAAAGAAATAGTCAATAAATTGTACACAAACTCAATAAAGAAACAGTCAATAAACTGTACAAAACTAAATAAAGACACAGTCAATCAACTGTACAAAACTGAATAAAGAACCAGTCAATAAAATGTACAAAACTCAATAAAGAACCAGTCAATAAATTGTACACAAACTCAATAAAGAATCAGGCAATAAACTGTACAAAACTAGATAAAGAAACAGTCAAGAAACTGTACAAAACTAAATAAAGAAACAGTCAATAAACTGTACAAAACTCTACAAAGAACCAGTCAATCATTTGTGCACAAACTCAAAGAAACAGTCAATAAACTGTACAAAACTCAATAAAGAACAGTCAATAAATTGTACACAAACTCAATAAAGAACCAGTCAATAAACTGTACAAAACTAAATAAAGAACCAGTCAATAAACTATACAAAACTCAATAAAGAACCAGTCAGTAAACTGTACAAAATTCAATAAAGAGCCAGTCAATAAATTGTACACAAACTCAATAAAGAACCAGTCAATAAACTGTACAAAACTCAATAAAGAAACAGTAAATAAACTGAACAAAACTTAATAAACAAACAGTCAATAAACTGTACAAAACTCAATAAAGAATCAGTCAATAAACTGTACAAAGCACAATTAAGAAATAGTCAATAAACTGTACAAAACTCAATAAAGAACCAGTCAATAAACTGTACAAAACTCAATAAAGAAATAGTCAATAAACTGTACAAAACTGAATAAATAAACAGTCAATAAACAGTACAAAACTCAATAAAGAACCAGTCAATAAATTGTACACAAACTCAATAAAGAATCAGTCAATAAACTGTACAAAACTAAATAAAGAAACAGTCAATCAACTGTACAAAACTGAATAAAGAACCAGTCAATAAAATGTACAAAACTCAATAAAGAACCAGTCAATAAATTGTACACAAACTCAATAAAGAACCAGGCAATAAACTGTACAAAACTAGATAAAGAAACAGTCAAGAAACTGTACAAAACTAAATAAAGAAACAGTCAATAAACTGTACAAAACTCTACAAAGAACCAGTCAATCATTTGTGCACAAACTCAATAAAGAAACAGTCAATAAACTGTACAAAACTCAATAAAGAACCAGTCAATAAACTGTACAAAGCTAAATAAAGAAACAGTCAATAAACTGTGCAGAACTCAATAAAGAACAAGTCAATATACTGTACAAAACTCAATAAAGAACCAGTCAATATACTGTATAAAACTCAATAAAGAACCAGTCAATAAACTGTACAAAACTCAATAAAGAAAGAGTCAATCAACTGTACAAAACTCAATAAAGAACCAGTCATTAGACTGTACAAAACTAAATAAAGAAACAGTCAATAAACTGTACAAAACTATATACAGAAACAGTTAATAAAGAACCGGTCAATAAACTGTACAAAACTCAATAAAGAACCAGTCAATAAATTGTGCACAAACTGAAAATAGAAACAGTCATTAGACTGTACAAAACTAAATAAAGAAACAGTCAATAAACTGTACAAAACTATATAGAGAAACAGTTAATAAAGAACCAGTCAATAAACTGTACAAAATTCAATAAAGAACCAGTCAATAAATTGTGCACAAACTCAAAAAAGATACAGTCAATAAACTGTACAAAACTCAATAAAGAACAGCCAATAAATTGTACACAAACTCAATAAAGAACCAGTCAATAAACTGCACAAAACTAAATAAAGAAACAGTCAATAAACTGTACAAAAATGCATAAAGAACCAGTCAATAAACTGTACAAAACTAAAAAAAGAACCAGTCAATAACTGTACAAAATTCAATAAAGAACCAGTCAATAAACTGTACAAAAGTGAATAAAGAACCAGTCAATAAACTGTACAAAACTCAATAAAGAACCAGTCAATAAACTGTACAAAACTCAATAAAGAACCAGTCAATAAACTGAACAAAACTAAATAAAGAAACAGTCAATAAACTGTACTAAACTATATACAGAAAAGGTAAATAAAGAACAAGTCAACAAACTGTTCAAAACTCAATAAAGAACCAGTCAATAAATTATGCACAAATTCAATAAAGAAACAGTCAATAAACTGTACAAAACTCAATAAAGAACAGTCAATAAATTGTACACAAACCCAATAAAGAGCCAGTCAATAAACTGTACAAAACTCAATAAAGAAACAGTCAATAAACTGAACAAAACTAAATAAACAAACAGTCAACAAACTGTACAAAACTAAATAAACAACCAGTCAATAAATTGTACACAAACTAAATAAAGAAACAGTCAATAAACTGTACAAAACTCAATAAAGAACCAATTAATAAACTGTACAAAACCCAATAAAGAACCAGTCAATAAACTGTACAAAACTAAATAAAGAAACAGTCAATAAACTGTACAAATCTCAATAAAGAACCAGTGAATAAACTGTACAAAACTGAATAAAGAACCAGTCAATAAACTGTACAAAACTCAATTAAGAACGAGTCAATAAACTGTACAAAACTCAATAAAGAACCAGTCAATAAACTGTACACAACTAAATAAAGAAACAGTTAATAAACTGTACAAAACTATATACAGAAACAGTTAATAAACTGTACAAAACTAAATAAAGAACCAGTCAATAAATTGAACACAAACTAACCAAAGAAACAATCAATAAACTGTACAAAACTCAATAAAGGACCAGTCAATAAACTGTACAAAACTCAATAAAGAAACAGTCAATAAACTGTACAAAACTGAATAAAGAACCAGTCAATAAACTGTACAAAACTCAATAAAGAATTAGTCAATAAACGGTACAGAACTAAATAAAGAATCAGTCAATAAACTGTACAAAACTCAATAAAGGACCAGTCAATAAACTGTACAAAACTCAATAAAGAAACAGTCAATAAACTGTACAAAGCACAATTAAGAAATAGTCAATAAACTGTACAAAACTCAATAAAGAACCAGTCAATAAACTATACAAAACTCAATAAAGAAACAGTCAATAAACTGTACAAAACTGAATAAAGAACCAGTCAATAAACTGTACAAAACTCAATAAAGAAACAGTCAATAAACTGTACAAAACTGAATAAAGAACCAGTCAATAAACTGTACACAAACTCAATAAATAAACAGTCAATAAAATGTACAAAACTCAATAAAGAACCAGTCAATAAATTGTACACCAACTCAATAAAGAAACAGTCAATGAACTGTACAAAAGTAAATAAAGAAACGGTCAATAAATTCTACACAAACTCAAAAAAGAACCAGTCAATAAACTGTACAAAACTAAAGAAACAGTCAAGAAACTTTACAAAACTAAATAAAGAAACAGTCAATAAACAATACAAAACTCAATAAAGAACCAGTCAATAAACTGTACAAAACTGAATAAAGAACCAGTCAATAAAATGTACAAAACTCAATAAAGAACCATTCAATAAATTGTACAAAAACTCAATAAAGAACCAGTTAATGAACAGTACAAAACTAAATAAAGAAACAGTCAATAAACTGTACAAAACTAAATAAAGAAACAGTCAATAAACTGTACAAAACTCTACAAAGAACCAGTCAATCATATGTGCACAAACTCAATAACGAAACAGTCAATAAACTGTACAAAACTCAAGTCAATTTACTGTACAAAACTCAATAAAGAACAAGTCAATATACTGTACAAAACTGAATAAAGAACCAGTCAATAAACTGTACAAAACTCAATAAAGAACCAGTCAATCAACTGTACAAAACTCAATAAAGAACCAGTCATTAAATTGTACAAAACTCAATAAAGAAACAGTCAATAAACTGTACAAAACTATATACAGAAACAGTTAATAAAGAACCAGTCAATCAAATGTACAAAACTCAATAAAGAACCAGTCAATAAATTGTGCACAAACTCAATAAAGAACCAGTCAATAAACTGTACAAAACTAAATAAAGAAACAGTCATTAAACTGTACAAAACTCAATAAAGAACAGTCAATAAATTGTGGACAAACTCAATAAAGAACCAGTCAATAAACTGTAGAAAACTAATTAAAGAAACAGTCAATAAACTGTACAAAACTGAAAAAAGAACATGACAATAAACTGTACAAAACTCAATATAGAACCAATCAATAAACTGTACAAAACTAAATAAAGAAACAGTCAATAAACTGTACAAAACTAAATAAAGAAACAGTCAATAAACTGTACAAAATTCAATAAAGAACAGTCAATAAATTGTACAAAAACTCAATAAAGAACCAGTCAATAAACTGTACAAAACTAAATAAAGAACCAGTCAATAAACTGTACAAAGCTAAATAAAGAAACAGTCAATAAGCTGTACAAAACTCAATAAAGAACAAGTCAATATACTGTACAAAACTCAATAAAGAACCAGTCAATATACTGTACAAAACTGAATAAAGAACCAGTCAATAAACTGTACAAAACTCAATAAAGAACCAGTCAATCAACTGTACAAAACTCAATAAAGAACCAGTCATTAAACTGTACAAAACTCAATAAAGAACAAGTCAATATACTGTACAAAACTCAATAAAGAACCAGTCAATAAACTGTACAAAACTGAATATAGAACCAGTCAATGAACTGTACAAAACTCAATAAAGAAACAGTCAATAAACTGTACAAAACTGAATAAAGAACCAGTCAATAAACTGTACACAAACTCAATAAATAAACAGTCAATAAAATGTACAAAACTCAATAAAGAACCAGTCAATAAATTGTACACCAACTCAATAAAGAAACAGTCAATGAACTGTACAAAAGTAAATAAAGAAACAGTCAATAAATTCTACACAAACTCAAAAAAGAACCAGTCAATAAACTGTACAAAACTAAATAAAGAAACAGTCAAGAAACTTTACAAAACTAAATAAAGAAACAGTCAATAAACAATACAAAACTCAATAAAGAACCAGTTAATAAACTGTACAAAACTGAACAAAGAACCAGTCAATAAAATGTACAAAACTCAATAAAGAACCATTCAATAAATTGTAAAAAAACTCAATAAAGAACCAGTTAATAAACAGTACAAAACTAAATAAAGAAACAGTCAAGAAACTGTACAAAACTAAATAAAGAAACAGTCAATAAACTGTACAAAACTCTACAAAGAACCAGTCAATCATATGTGCACAAACTCAATAACGAAACAGTCAATAAACTGTACAAAACTCAATAAAGAACAAGTCAATATACTGTACAAAACTGAATAAAGAACCAGTCAATAAACTGTACAAAACTCAATAAAGAACCAGTCAATCAACTGTACAAAACTCAATAAAGAACCAGTCATTAAACTGTACAAAACTCAATAAAGAAACAGTCAATAAACTGTACAAAACTATATACAGAAACAGTTAATAAAGAACAAGTCAACAAACTGTTCAAAACTCAATAAAGAACCAGTCAATAAATTATGCACAAATTCAATAAAGAAACAGTCAATAAACTGTACAAAACTCAATAAAGAACAGTCAATAAATTGTACACAAACCCAATAAAGAGCCAGTCAATAAACTGTACAAAACTCAATAAAGAAACAGTCAATAAACTGAACAAAACTAAATAAACAAACAGTCAACAAACTGTACAAAACTAAATAAACAACCAGTCAATAAATTGTACACAAACTAAATATAGAAACAGTCAATAAGCTGTACAAAACTCAATAAAGAACCAATTAATAAACTGTACAAAACTATATAAAGAACCAGTCAATAAACTATACAAAACTAAATAAAGAAACAGTCAATAAACTGTACAAATCTCAATAAAGAACCAGTCAATAAACTGTACAAAACTGAATAAAGAACCAGTCAATAAACTGTACAAAACTCAATTAAGAACCAGTCAATAAACTGTACAAAACTCAATAAAGAACCAGTCAATAAACTGTACACAACTAAATAAAGAAACAGTTAATAAACTGTACAAAACTATATACAGAAACAGTTAATAAACTGTACAAAACTCAATAAAGAACCAGTCAATAAATTGAACACAAACTAACCAAAGAAACAATCAATAAACTGTACAAAACTCAATAAAGGACCAGTCAATAAACTGTACAAAACTCAATAAAGAAACAGTCAATAAACTGTACAAAACTGAATAAAGAACCAGTCAATAAACTGTACAAAACTCAATAAAGAATTAGTCAATAAACGGTACAGAACTAAATAAAGAAACAGTCAATAAACTGTACAAAACTCAATAAAGAAACAGTCAATAAACTGTACAAAACTCAATAAAGAACCAGTCAAAAAACTGTACAAAACTCAATAAATAAAAAGTCAAAAAACTGTACAAAACTCAATAAAGGACCAGTCAATAAACTGTACAAAACTCAATAAAGAAACAGTCAATAAACTGTACAAAGCACAATTAAGAAATAGTCAATAAACTGTACAAAACTCAATAAAGAACCAGTCAATAAACTATACAAAACTAAATAAAGAAACAGTCAATAAACTGTACAAAACTGAATAAAGAACCAGTCAATAAACTGTACAAAACTCAATAAAGAAACAGTCAATAAACTGTACAAAACTGAATAAAGAACCAGTCAATAAACTGTACACAAACTCAATAAATAAACAGTCAATAAACTGTACAAAACTCAATAAAGGACCAGTCAATAAACTGTACAAAACTCAATAAAGAAACAGTCAATAAACTGTACAAAACTGAATAAAGAACCAGTCAATAAACTGTACAAAACTCAATAAAGAATTAGTCAATAAACGGTACAGAACTAAATAAAGAAACAGTCAATAAACTGTACAAAACTCAATAAAGAAACAGTCAATAAACTGTACAAAACTCAATAAAGAACCAGTCAAAAAACTGTACAAAACTCAATAAATAAAAAGTCAAAAAACTGTACAAAACTCAATAAAGGACCAGTCAATAAACTGTACAAAACTCAATAAAGAAACAGTCAATAAACTGTACAAAGCACAATTAAGAAATAGTCAATAAACTGTACAAAACTCAATAAAGAACCAGTCAATAAACTATACAAATCTAAATAAAGAAACAGTCAATAAACTGTACAAAACTGAATAAAGAACCAGTCAATAAACTGTACAAAACTCAATAAAGAAACAGTCAATAAACTGTACAAAACTGAATAAAGAACCAGTCAATAAACTGTACACAAACTCAATAAATAAACAGTCAATAAAATGTACAAAACTCAATAAAGAACCAGTCAATACATTGTACACCAACTCAATAAAGAAACAGTCAATGAACTGTACAAAAGTAAATAAAGAAACGGTCAATAAATTCTACACAAACTCAAAAAAGAACCAGTCAATAAACTGTACAAAACTAAAGAAACAGTCAAGAAACTTTACAAAACTAAATAAAGAAACAGTCAATAAACAATACAAAACTCAATAAAGAACCAGTCAATAAACTGTACAAAACTGAATAAAGAACCAGTCAATAAAATGTACAAAACTCAATAAAGAACCATTCAATAAATTGTACACAAACTCAATAAAGAACCAGGCAATAAACTGTACAAAACTAGATAAAGAAACAGTCAAGAAACTGTACAAAACTAAATAAAGAAACAGTCAATAAACTGTACAAAACTCTAAAAAGAACCAGTCAATCATTTGTGCACAAACTCAATAAAGAAACAGTCAATAAACTGTACAAAACTCAATAAAGAACAGTCAATAAATTGTACACAAACTCAATAAAGAACCAGTCAATAAACTGTACAAAACTAAATAAAAAACCAGTCAATAAACTATACAAAACTCAATAAAGAACCAGTCAGTAAACTGTACAAAATTCAATAAAGAGCCAGTCAATAAATTGTACACAAACTCAATAAAGAACCAGTCAATAAACTGTACAAAACTCAATAAAGAAACAGTAAATAAACTGAACAAAACTTAATAAACAAACAGTCAATAAACTGTACAAAACTAAATAAACAACCAGTCAATAAATTTTACACAAACTATATAAAGAAACAGTCAATAAACTGTACAAAACTCAATAAAGAACCAGTTAATAAACTGTACAAAACTTTATAAAGAACCAGTCAATAAACTGTACAAAACTGTACAAAGAACCAGTCAACAAACTGTACAAAACTCAATAAAGAATAAGTCAATAAACTGTACAAAACTCAATAAAGAAATAGTCAATAAACTGTACAAAACTGAATAAATAAACAGTCAATAAACTGTACAAAACTCAATAAAGAACCAGTCAATAAATTGTACACAAACTCAATAAAGAAACAGTCAATAAACTGTACAAAACTAAATAAAGAAACAGTCAATCAACTGTACAAAACTGAATAAAGAACCAGTCAATAAAATGTACAAAACTCAATAAAGAACCAGTCAATAAATTGTACACAAACTCAATAAAGAACCAAGGAATAAACTGTACAAAACTAGATAAAGAAACAGTCAAGAAACTGTACAAAACTCAATAAAGAAAGAGTCAATAAACTGTACAAAACTCTACAAAGAAGCAGTCAATCATTTGTGCACAAACTCAATAAAGAAACAGTCAATAAACTGTACAAAACTCAATAAAGAACCGTCAATAAATTGTACACAAACTCAATAAAGAACCAGTGATTAAACTGTACAAAACTCAATAAAGAAACAGTCAATAAACTGTACAAAACTATATACAGAAACAGTTAATAAAGAACAAGTCAACAAACTGTTCAAAACTCAATAAAGAACCAGTCAATAAATTATGCACAAATTCAATAAAGAAACAGTCAATAAACTGTACAAAACTCAATAAAGAACAGTCAATAAATTGTACACAAACCCAATAAAGAGCCAGTCAATAAACTGTACAAAACTCAATAAAGAAACAGTCAATAAACTGAACAAAACTAAATAAACAAACAGTCAACAAACTGTACAAAACTAAATAAACAACCAGTCAATAAATTGTACACAAACTAAATATAGAAACAGTCAATAAGCTGTACAAAACTCAATAAAGAACCAATTAATACTGTACAAAACTATATAAAGAACCAGTCAATAAACTATACAAAACTAAATAAAGAAACAGTCAATAAACTGTACAAATCTCAATAAAGAACCAGTCAATAAACTGTACAAAACTGAATAAAGAACCAGTCAATAAACTGTACAAAACTCAATTAAGAACCAGTCAATAAACTGTACAAAACTCAATAAAGAACCAGTCAATAAACTGTACACAACTAAATAAAGAAACAGTTAATAAACTGTACAAAACTATATACAGAAACAGTTAATAAACTGTACAAAACTCAATAAAGAACCAGTCAATAAATTGAACACAAACTAACCAAAGAAACAATCAATAAACTGTACAAAACTCAATAAAGGACCAGTCAATAAACTGTACAAAACTCAATAAAGAAACAGTCAATAAACTGTACAAAACTGAATAAAGAACCAGTCAATAAACTGTACAAAACTCAATAAAGAATTAGTCAATAAACGGTACAGAACTGAATAAAGAAACAGTCAATAAACTGTACAAAACTCAATAAAGAAACAGTCAATAAACTGTACAAAACTCAATAAAGAACCAGTCAAAAAACTGTACAAAACTCAATAAATCAAAAGTTAAAAAACTGTACAAAACTCAATAAAGGACCAGTCAATAAACTGTACAAAACTCAATAAAGAAACAGTCAATAAACTGTACAAAGCACAATTAAGAAATAGTCAATAAACTGTACAAAACTCAATAAAGAACCAGTCAATAAACTATACAAAACTAAATAAAGAAACAGTCAATAAACTGTACAAAACTGAATAAAGAACCAGTCAATAAACTGTACAAAACTCAATAAAGAAACAGTCAATAAACTGTACAAAACTGAATAAAGAACCAGTCAATAAACTGTACACAAACTCAATAAATAAACAGTCAATAAACTGTACAAAACTCAATAAAGGACCAGTCAATAAACTGTACAAAACTCAATAAAGAAACAGTCAATAAACTGTACAAAACTGAATAAAGAACCAGTCAATAAACTGTACAAAACTCAATAAAGAATTAGTCAATAAACGGTACAGAACTAAATAAAGAAACAGTCAATAAACTGTACAAAACTCAATAAAGAAACAGTCAATAAACTGTACAAAACTCAATAAAGAAACAGTCAATAAACTGTACAAAACTCAATAAAGAACCAGTCAAAAAACTGTACAAAACTCAATAAATAAAAAGTCAAAAAACTGTACAAAACTCAATAAAGGACCAGTCAATAAACTGTACAAAACTCAATAAAGAAACAGTCAATAAACTGTACAAAGCACAATTAAGAAATAGTCAATAAACTGTACAAAACTCAATAAAGAACCAGTCAATAAACTATACAAAACTAAATAAAGAAACAGTCAATAAACTGTACAAAACTGAATAAAGAACCAGTCAATAAACTGTACAAAACTCAATAAAGAACCAGTCAATAAACTGTACAAAACTGAATAAAGAACAAGTCAATAAACTGTACACAAACTCAATAAATAAACAGTCAATAAAATGTACAAAACTCAATAAAGAACCAGTCAATACATTGTACACCAACTCAATAAAGAAACAGTCAATGAACTGTACAAAAGTAAATAAAGAAACGGTCAATAAATTCTACACAAACTCAAAAAAGAACCAGTTAATAAACTGTACAAAACTAAAGAAACAGTCAAGAAACTTTACAAAACTAAATAAAGAAACAGTCAATAAACAATACAAAACTCAATAAAGAACCAGTCAATAAACTGTACAAAACTGAATAAAGAACCAGTCAATAAAATGTACAAAACTCAATAAAGAACCATTCAATAAATTGTACACAAACTCAATAAAGAACCAGGCAATAAACTGTACAAAACTAGATAAAGAAACAGTCAAGAAACTGTACAAAACTAAATAAAGAAACAGTCAATAAACTGTACAAAACTCTAAAAAGAACCAGTCAATCATTTGTGCACAAACTCAATAAAGAAACAGTCAATAAACTGTACAAAACTCAATAAAGAACAGTCAATAAATTGTACACAAACTCAATAAAGAACCAGTCAATAAACTGTACAAAACTAAATAAAAAACCAGTCAATAAACTATACAAAACTCAATAAAGAACCAGTCAGTAAACTGTACAAAATTCAATAAAGAGCCAGTCAATAAATTGTACACAAACTCAATAAAGAACCAGTCAATAAACTGTACAAAACTCAATAAAGAAACAGTAAATAAACTGAACAAAACTTAATAAACAAACAGTCAATAAACTGTACAAAACTAAATAAACAACCAGTCAATAAATTTTACACAAACTATATAAAGAAACAGTCAATAAACTGTACAAAACTCAATAAAGAACCAGTTAATAAACTGTACAAAACTTTATAAAGAACCAGTCAATAAACTGTACAAAACTGTACAAAGAACCAGTCAACAAACTGTACAAAACTCAATAAAGAATAAGTCAATAAACTGTACAAAACTCAATAAAGAAATAGTCAATAAACTGTACAAAACTGAATAAATAAACAGTCAATAAACTGTACAAAACTCAATAAAGAACCAGTCAATAAATTGTACACAAACTCAATAAAGAAACAGTCAATAAACTGTACAAAACTAAATAAAGAAACAGTCAATCAACTGTACAAAACTGAATAAAGAACCAGTCAATAAACTGTACAAAACTCAATAAAGAACCAGTCAATAAATTGTACACAAACTCAATAAAGAACCAGGCAATAAACTGTACAAAACTAGATAAAGAAACAGTCAAGAAACTGTACAAAACTAAATAAAGAAACAGTCAATAAACTGTACAAAACTCTACAAAGAAGCAGTCAATCATTTGTGCACAAACTCAATAAAGAAACAGTCAATAAACTGTACAAAACTCAATAAAGAACCGTCAATAAATTGTACACAAACTCAATAAAGAACCAGTCAATAAACTGTACAAAACTAAATAAAGAACCAGTCAATAAACTATACAAAACTCAATAAAGAACCAGTCAGTAAACTGTACAAAATTCAATAAAGAGCCAGTCAATAAATTGTACACAAACTCAATAAAGAACCAGTCAATAAACTGTACAAAACTCAATAAAGAAACAGTAAATAAACTGAACAAAACTTAATAAGCAAACAGTCAATAAACTGTACAAAACTAAATAAACAACCAGTCATTAGACTGTACAAAACTAAATAAAGAACCAGTCAATAAACTGTACAAAACTAAAAAAAGAACCAGTCAATAACTGTAAAAAATTCAATAAAGAACCAGTCAATAAACTGTACAAAAGTGAATAAAGAACCAGTCAATAAACTGTACAAAACTCAATAAAGAACCAGTCAATAAACTGTACAAAACTCAATAAAGAACCAGTCAATAAACTGAACAAAACTAAATAAAGAAACAGTCAATAAACTGTACAAAACTATATACAGAAAAAGTAAATAAAGAACAAGTCAACAAACTGTTCAAAACTCAATAAAGAACCAGTCAATAAATTATGCACAAATTCAATAAAGAAACAGTCAATAAACTGTACAAAACTCAATAAAGAACAGTCAATAAATTGTACACAAACCCAATAAAGAGCCAGTCAATAAACTCTACAAAACTCAATAAAGAAACAGTCAATAAACTGAACAAAACTAAATAAACAAACAGTCAACAAACTGTACAAAACTAAATAAACAACCAGTCAATAAATTGTACACAAACTAAATAAAGAACAGTCAATAAACTGTACAAAACAAAATAAAAAAATACAGTCAATAAACTGTACAAAACTTAATAAAGAACCAGTCAATAAATTGTACACAAACTCAATAAAGAACCAGTCAATAAACTGTACAAAACTCAATAAAGAAGCAGTCTATAAACTGTACAAAACTAAATATGGAACCAGTCAATAAATTGTACACAAACTAAATAAAGAAACTGTCAATAACTGTACAAAACTCAATAAAGAAACAGTTAATAAACTGTACAAAACTCAATAAAGAAACAGTCAAGAAACTGTACAAAATTAAATAAAGAAACAGTCAATAAACTGTACAAAACTCAATAAAGAACCAGTCAATCAATTGTGCACAAACTCAAAAAAGAAACAGTCAATAAACTGTACAAAACTCAATAAAGAACAGTTAATAAATTGTACACAAACTCAATAAAGAACCAGTCAATAAACTGTACAAAATTCAATAAAAAGCCAGTCAATAAATTGTACACAAACTCAATAAAGAACCAGGCAATAAACTGTACAAAGCTAAATAAAGAAACAGTCAATAAACTGTACAAAACTCAATAAAGAACAAGTCAATATACTGTACAAAACTCAATAAAGAACCAGTCAATATACTGTACAAAACTCAATAAAGAACTAGTCAATAAATTGTGCACAAACTCAAAAAAGAAACAGTCAATAAACTGTACAAAACTCAATAAACAACAGTCAATAAATTGTACACAAACTCAATAAAGAACCAGTCCTTAAACTGTACAAAACTAAATAAAGAAACAGTCAATAAACTGTACAAAACTGAATAAAGAACCAGTCAATAAACTGTACAAAACTCAAAAAAGAACCAGTCAATAACTGTACAAAACTCAATAAAGAACCAGTCAATAAACTGTACAAAATTCAATAAAAAGCCAGTCAATAAATTCTACAAAAACTCAATAAAGAACAAGTCAATAAACTGTACAAAACTCAATAAAGAACCAGTCAATAAACTGTACAAGGATAAATAAAGAAACAGTCAATAAACTGTACAAAACTCAATGAAGAACAAGTCAATATACTGTACAAAACTCAATTAAGAACCAGTCAATATACTGTACAAAACTCAATAAAGAACCAGTCAATAAACTGTACAAAACTGAATAAAGAACGAGTCAATAAACTGTGCAAAACTCAATAAAGAACCAGTCAATAAAATGTACAACACTCAATAAAGAACCAGTCAATAAACTGAACAAAACTAAATAAAAAAAGAGTCAATAAACTTTACAAAACTATATACAGAAACAGTTAATAAAGAACCAGTCAATAAATTGCGCACAAACTCAATAAAGAAACAGTCAATAAACTGTACAAAACTCAATAAAGAACAGTCAATAAATTGTACAAAACTGAATAAAGAACATGACAATAAACTGTACAAAACTCAATAAAGAACCAATCAATAAACTGTGCAAAACTAAATAAAGAAACAGTCAATAAACTGTACAAAACTAAATAAAGAAACAGTCAATAAACTGTACAAAACTCAATAAAGAACAGTCAATAAATTGTACTCAAACTCAATAAAGAACCAGTCAATAAACTGTACAAAACTAAATAAAGAACCAGTCAATAAACTGTACAAAGCTAAATAAAGAAACAGTCAATAAACTGTACAAAACTCAATAAAGAACAAGTCAATATACTGTACAAAACTGAATAAAGAACCAGTCAATAAACTGTACAAAACTCAATAAAGAACCAGTCAATCAACTGTACAAAACTCAATAAAGAACCAGTCATTAAACTGTACAAAACTCAATAAAGAAACAGTCAATAAACGGTACAAAACTATATGTAGAAACAGTTAATAAAGAACCAGTCAATAAAATGTACAAAACTCAATAAAGAACCAGTCAATAAATTGTGCACAAACTCAAAAAAGAAAAAGTCAAAAAACTGTACAAAACTCAATAAAGAACAGTCAATAAATTGTACACAAACTCAATAAAGAACCAGTAAATAAACTGTACAAAACTAAATAAAGAAACAGTCAATAAACTGTACAAAACTGAATAAAGAACCAGTCAATAAACTGTACAAAACTCAAAAAAGAACCAGTCAATAACTGTTCAAAACTCAATAAAGAACCAGTCAATAAACTGTACAAAACTGAATAAAGAACCAGTCAATAAACTGTGCAAAACTCAATAAAGAACCAGTCAATAAACTGTACAAAACTCAATAAAGAACCAGTCAATAAACTGAACAAAACTAAATAAAGAAACAGTCAAAAAACTGTACAAAAATATATACAGAAACAGTTAATAAAGAACCAGTCAATAAACTCTACAAAACTCAATAAAGAACCAGTCAATAAATTGCGCACAAACTCAATAAAGAAACAGTAAATAAACTTTACAAAACTCAATAAAGAACACTCAATAAATTGTACAGAAACTCAATAAAGAACCAGTCAATAAACTGTACAAAACTCAATAAAGAAACAGTCAATAAACTGTACAAAACTGAATAAAGAACCAGACAATAAAATGTACAAAACTCAATAAAGAACCAATCAATAAACTGTACAAAACTCAATAAAGAAACAGTCAATAAACTGTACAAAACTAAATAAAGAAACAGTCAATAAACTGTACAAAACTCAATAAAGAACCAGTCAATAAACTGTACAAAACTAAATAAAGAGCCAGCCAATAAACTGTACAAAACTAAATAAAGAAACAGTCAATAAACTGAACAAAACTCAATAAACAAACAGTCAATAAACTGTACAAAACTCAATAAAGAACCAGTCAATAAACTGTACAAAACTAAATAAAGAAACAGTTAATAAACTGTACAAAACTATATACAGAAACAGTTAATAAACTGTTCAAAATTAAATAAAGAACCAGTCAATAAATTGTACACAAACTAAATAAAGAACAGTCAATAAACTGTACAAAACAAAATAAAGAAGCAGTCAATAAACTGTACAAAACTAAATAAAGAACCAGTCAATAAACTGTACAAAGCTAAATAAAGAAACAGTCAATAAACTGTACAAAACTCAATAAAGAACAAGTCAATATACTGTACAAAACTCAATAAAGAACCAGTCAATATACTGTACAAAACTGAATAAAGAACCAGTCAATAAACTGTACAAAACTCAATAAAGAACCAGTCAATCAACTGTACAAAACTCAATAAAGAACCAGTCATTAAACTGTACAAAACTCAATAAAGAAACAGTCAATAAACGGTACAAAACTATATGTAGAAACAGTTAAT
This sequence comes from Limnoperna fortunei, assembly GCA_944474755.1. NCBI lineage: Eukaryota > Metazoa > Mollusca > Bivalvia > Mytilida > Modiolidae > Limnoperna > Limnoperna fortunei. The sequence continues at coordinate 21,788,723 of OX104118.1, read as the reverse complement.
AAAGAACCACTCAATAAAATGTACAAAACTCAATAAAGAACCAGTCAATAAATTGTGCACAAACTCAAAAAAGAAAAAGTCAAAAAACTGTACAAAACTCAATAAAGAACAGTCAATAAATTGTACACAAACTCAATAAAGAACCAGTAAATAAACTGTACAAAACTAAATAAAGAAACAGTCAATAAACTGTACAAAACTGAATAAAGAACCAGTCAATAAACTGTACAAAACTCAAAAAAGAACCAGTCAATAACTGTTCAAAACTCAATAAAGAACCAGTCAATAAACTGTACAAAACTGAATAAAGAACCAGTCAATAAACTGTGCAAAACTCAATAAAGAACCAGTCAATAAACTGTACAAAACTCAATAAAGAACCAGTCAATAAACTGTACAAAACTAAATAAAGAAACAGTCAAAAAACTGTACAAAAATATATACAGAAACAGTTAATAAAGAACCAGTCAATAAACTCTACAAAACTCAATAAAGAACCAGTCAATAAATTGCGCACAAACTCAATAAAGAAACAGTAAATAAACTTTACAAAACTCAATAAAGAACACTCAATAAATTGTACAGAAACTCAATAAAGAACCAGTCAATAAACTGTACAAAACTAAATAAAGAAACAGTCAATAAACTGTACAAAACTGAATAAAGAACCAGACAATAAACTGTACAAAACTCAATAAAGAACCAATCAATAAACTGTACAAAACTCAATAAAGAAACAGTCAATAAACTGTACAAAACTAAATAAAGAAACAGTCAATAAACTGTACAAAACTCAATAAAGAACCAGTCAATAAACTGTACAAAACTAAATAAAGAGCCAGTCAATAAACTGTACAAAACTAAATAAAGAAACAGTCAATAAACTGAACAAAACTCAATAAACAAACAGTCAATAAACTGTACAAAACTCAATAAAGAACCAGTCAATAAACTGTACAAAACTAAATAAAGAAACAGTTAATAAACTGTACAAAACTATATACAGAAACAGTTAATAAACTGTTCAAAATTAAAAAAAGAACCAGTCAATAAATTGTACACAAACTAAATAAAGAACAGTCAATAAACTGTACAAAACAAAATAAAAAAATGCAGTCAATAAACTGTACAAAACTAAATAAAGAAGCAGTCAATAAATTGTACACAAACCCAATAAAGAACCAGTCAATAAACTGTACAAAACTCAACAAAGAACCAGTCAATAAACTGTACAAAACTCAATAAAGAAGCAGTCTATAAACTGTACAAAACTAAATATGGAACCGGTCAATAAATTATACACAAACTAAATAAAGAAACAGTCAATAACTGTACAAAACTCAATAAAGAAACAGTTAATAAACTGTACAAAACTCAATAAAGAAACAGTCAAGAAACTGTACAAAATTAAATAAAGAAACAGTCAATAAACTGTACAAAACCCTATAAAGAACCAGTCAATCAATTGTGCACAAACTCAAAAAAGAAACAGTCAATAAACTGTACAAAACTCAATAAAGAACAGTTAATAAATTGTACACAAACTCAATAAAGAACCAGTCAATAAACTGTACAAAATTCAATAAAAAGCCAGTCAATAAATTGTACACAAACTCAATAAAGAACCAGTCAATAAACTGTACAAAACTCAATAAAGAAACAGTAAATAAACTGAACAAAACTAAATAAACAAACATTCAATAAACTGTACAAAACTAAATAAACAACCAGTGAATAAATTGTACACAAACTAAATAAAGAAACAGTCAATAAACTGTACAAAACTCAATAAAGAACCAGTTAATAAACTGTACAAAACTCAATAAAGAACCAGTCAATAAACTGTACAAAGCCAAATAAAGAAACAGTCAATAAACTGTACAAAACTCAATAAAGAACAATCAATATACTGTACAAAACTCAATAAAGAACCAGTCAATAACTGTACAAAACTCAATAAAGAACCAGTCAATAAACTGTACAAAATTCAATAAAAAGCCAGTCAATAAATTCTACACAAACTCAATGAAGAACAAGTCAATAAACTGTACAAAACTCAATAAAGAAAAAGTAAATAAAATGAACAAATCTAAATAAACAAACAGTCAATAAACTGTACAAAACTAAATAAACAACTAGTCAATAAATTGTACACAAACTAAATAAAGAAACAGTCAATAAACTGTACAAAACTCAATAAAGAACCAGTTAATAAACTGTACAAAACTCAATTAAGAACCAGTCAATAAACTGTACAAGGCTAAATAAAGAAACAGTCAATAAACTGTACAAAACTCAATGAAGAACAAGTCAATATACTGTACAAAACTCAATTAAGAACCAGTCAATATACTGTACAAAACTCAATAAAGAACCAGTCAATAAACTGTACAAAACTGAATAAAGAACCAGTCAATAAACTATGCAAAGCTCAATAAAGAACCAGTCAATAAAATGTACAACACTCAATAAAGAACCAGTCAATAAACTGAACAAAAATCAATAAAGAACCAGTCAATAAACTGTACAAAACTCAATAAAGAACCAGTCAATAAATTGCGCACAAACTCAATAAAGAAACAGTCAATAAACTGTACAAAACTCAATAAAGAACAATCAATAAATTGTACAAAACTGAATAAAGAACATGACAATAAACTGTACAAAACTCAATAAAGAACCAATCAATAAACTGTGCAAAACTAAATAAAGAAACAGTCAATAAACTGTACAAAACTAAATAAAGAGACAGTCAATAAACTGTACAAAACTCAATAAAGAACAGTCAATAAATTGTACTCAAACTCAATAAAGAACCAGTCAATAAACTGTTCAAAACTAAATAAAGAACCAGTCAATAAACTGTACAAAGCTAAATAAAGAAACAGTCAATAAACTGTACAAAACTCAATAAAGAACAAGTCAATATACTGTACAAAACTCAATAAAGAACCTGTCAATATACTGTACAAAACTGAATAAAGAACCAGTCAATAAACTGTAGAAAACTCAATAAAAAACCAGTCAATCAACTGTACAAAACTCAATAAAGAACCAGTCAATCAACTGTACAAAACTCAATAAAGAACCAGTCATTAAACTGTACAAAACTCAATAAACAAACAGTCAATAAACGGTACAAAACTATATGCAGAAACAGTTAATAAAGAACCAGTCAATAAAATGTACAAAACTCAATAAAGAACCAGTCAATAAATTGTGCACAAACTCAAAAAAGAAAAAGTCAAAAAACTGTACAAAACTCAATAAAGAACAGTCAATAAATTGTACACAAACTCAATAAAGAACCAGTAAATAAACTGTACAAAACTAAATAAAGAAACAGTCAATAAACTGTACAAAACTGAATAAAGAACCAGTCAGTAAACTGTACAAAACTCAAAAAAGAACCAGTCAATAACTGTTCAAAACTCAATAAAGAATCAGTCAATAAACTGTACAAAACTGAATAAAGAACCAGTCAATAAACTGTGCAAAACTCAATAAAGAACAAGTCAATAAACTGTACAAAACTCAATAAAGAACCAGTCAATAAACTGAACAAAACTAAATAAAGAAACAGTCAAAAAACTGTACAAAAATATATACAGAAACAGTTAATAAAGAACCAGTCAATAAACTCTACAAAACTCAATAAAGAACCAGTCAATAAACTGTACAAAACTCAATAAAGAAACAGTAAATAAACTGAACAAAACTAAATAAACAAACAGTCAATAAACTGTACAAAACTAAATAAACAACCAATCAATAAACTGTACAAAACTCAATAAAGAACCAATCAATAAACTGTGCAAAACTAAATAAAGAAACAGTCAATAAACTGTACAAAACTAAATAAAGAGACAGTCAATAAACTGTACAAAACTCAATAAAGAACAGTCAATAAATTGTACTCAAACTCAATAAAGAACCAGTCAATAAACTGTACAAAACTAAATAAAGAACCAGTCAATTAACTGTACAAAGCTAAATAAAGAAACAGTCAATAAACTGTACAAAACTCAATAAAGAACAAGTCAATATACTGTACAAAACTCAATAAAGAACCAGTCAATATACTGTACAAAACTGAATAAAGAACCAGTCAATAAACTGTACAATACTCAATAAAGAACCAGTCAATCAACTGTACAAAACTCAATAAAGAACCAGTCATTAAACTGTACAAAACTCAATAAAGAAACAGTCAAAAAACGGTACAAAACTATATGCAGAAACAGTTAATAAAGAACCAGTCAATAAAATGTACAAAACTCAATAAAGAACCAGTCAATAAATTGTGCACAAACTCAAAAAAGAAAAAGTAAAAAAACTGTACAAACTCAATAAAGAACAGTCAATAAATTGTACACAAACTCAATAAAGAACCAGTAAATAAACTGTACAAAACTAAATAAAGAAACAGTCAATAAACTGTACAAAACTGAATAAAGAACCAGTCAGTAAACTGTACAAAACTCAAAAAAGAACCAGTCAATAACTGTTCAAAACTCAATAAAGAATCAGTCAATAAACTGTACAAAACTGAATAAAGAACCAGTCAATAAACTGTGCAAAACTCAATAAAGAACCAGTCAATAAACTGTACAAAACTCAATAAAGAACCAGTCAATAAACTGAACAAAACTAAATAAAGAAACAGTCAAAAAACTGTACAAAAATATATACAGAAACAGTTAATAAAGAACCAGTCAATAAACTCTACAAAACTCAATAAAGAACCAGTCAATAAATTGCGCACAAACTCAATAAAGAAACAGTAAATAAACTTTACAAAACTCAATAAAGAACACTCAATAAATTGTACAGAAACTCAATAAAGATCCAGTCAATAAACTGTACAAAACTAAATAAAGAAACAGTCAATAAACTGTACAAAACTGAATAAAGAACCAGACAATAAACTGTACAAAACTCAATAAAGAACCAATCAATAAACTGTACAAAACTCAATAAAGAAACAGTCAATAAACTGTACAAAACTAAATAAAGAAACAGTCAATAAACTGTACAAAACTCAATAAAGAACCAGTCAATAAACTGTACAAAACTAAATAAAGAGCCAGTCAATAAACTGTACAAAACTAAATAAAGAAACAGTCAATAAACTGAACAAAACTCAATAAACAAACAGTCAATAAACTGTACAAAACTCAATAAAGAACCAGTCAATGAACTATACAAAACTAAATAAAGAAACAGTTAATAAACTGTACAAAACTATATACAGAAACAGTTAATAAACTGTTCAAAACTAAATAAAGAACCAGTCAATAAATTGTACACAAACTAAATAAAGAACAGTCAATAAACTGTACAAAACAAAATAAAAAAATACAGTCAATAAACTGTACAAAACTAAATAAAGAACCAGTCAATTAATTGTACACAAACTCAATAAAGAACCAGTCAATAAACTGTACAAAACTCAATAAAGAACCAGTCAACAAACTGTACAAAACTCAATAAAGAAGCAGTCTATAAACTGTACAAAACTAAATATGGAACCAGTCAATAAATTGTACACAAACTAAATAAAGAAACAGTCAATAACTGTACAAAACTCAATAAAGAAACAGTTAATAAACTGTACAAAACTCAATCAAGAAACAGTCAAGAAACTGTACAAAATTAAATAAAGAAACAGTCAATAAACTGTACAAAACTCAATAAAAACCCAGTCAATCAATTGTGCACAAACTCAAAAAAGAAACAGTCAATAAACTGTACGAAACTCAATAAAGAACAGTTAATAAATTGTACACAAACTCAATAAAGAACCAGTCAATAAACTGTACAAAATTCAATAAAAAGCCAGTCAATAAATTGTACACAAACTCAATAAAGAACCAGTCAATAAACTGTACAAACTCAATAAAGAAACAGTAAATAAACTGAACAAAACTAAATAAACAAACAGTCAATAAACTGTACAAAACTAAATAAACCTAACCAGTCAATAAATTGTACACAAACTAAATAAAGAAACAGTCAATAAACTGTACAAAACTCAATAAAGAACCAGTTAATAAACTGTACAAAACTCAATAAAGAACCAGTCAATAAACTGTACAAAGCTAAATAAAGAAACAGTCAATAAACTGTACAAAACTCAATAAAAACCAGTCATTAAACTGTACAAAACTCAATAAAGAAACAGTCAAAAAACGGTACAAAACTATATGCAGAAACAGTTAATAAAGAACCAGTCAATAAAATGTACAAAACTCAATAAAGAACCAGTCAATAAATTGTGCACAAACTCAAAAAAGAAAAAGTAAAAAACTGTACAAAACTCAATAAAGAACAGTCAATAAATTGTACACAAACTCAATAAAGAACCAGTAAATAAACTGTACAAAACTAAATAAAGAAACAGTCAATAAACTGTACAAAACTGAATAAAGAACCAGTCAGTAAACTGTACAAAACTCAAAAAAGAACCAGTCAATAACTGTTCAAAACTCAATAAAGAATCAGTCAATAAACTGTACAAAACTGAATAAAGAACCAGTCAATAAACTGTGCAAAACTCAATAAAGAACAAGTCAATAAACTGTACAAAACTCAATAAAGAACCAGTCAATAAACTGAACAAAACTTAATAAAGAAACAGTCAAAAAACTGTACAAAAATATATACAGAAACAGTTAATAAAGAACCAGTCAATAAACTCTACAAAACTCAATAAAGAACCAGTCAATAAATTGCGCACAAACTCAATAAAGAAACAGTAAATAAACTTTACAAAACTCAATAAAGAACACTCAATAAATTGTACAGAAACTCAATAAAGAACCAGTCAATAAACTGTACAAAACTAAATAAAGAAACAGTCAATAAACTGTACAAAACTGAATAAAGAACCAGACAATAAACTGTACAAAACTCAATAAAGAACCAATCAATAAACTGTACAAAACTCAATAAAGAAACAGTCAATAAACTGTACAAAACTAACTAAAGAAACAGTCAATAAACTGTACAAAACTCAATAAAGAACCAGTCAATAAACTGTACAAAACTAAATAAAGAGCCAGTCAATAAACTGTACAAAACTAAATAAAGAAACAGTCAATAAACTGAACAAAACTCAATAAACAAACAGTCAATAAACTGTACAAAACTCAATAAAGAACCAGTCAATGAACTATACAAAACTAAATAAAGAAACAGTTAATAAACTGTACAAAACTATATACTGAAACAGTTAATAAACTGTTCAAAACTAAATAAAGAACCAGTCAATAAATTGTACACAAACTAAATAAAGAACAGTCAATAAACTGTACAAAACAAAATAAAAAAATACAGTCAATAAACTGTACAAAACTCAATAAAGAACCAGTCAACAAACTGTACAAAACTCAATAAAGAAGCAGTCTATAAACTGTACAAAACTAAATATGGAACCAGTCAATAAATTGTACACAAACTAAATAAAGAAACAGTCAATAACTGTACAAAACTCAATAAAGAAACAGTTAATAAACTGTACAAAACTCAATCAAGAAACAGTCAAGAAACTGTACAAAATTAAATAAAGAAACCGTCAATAAACTGTACAAAACTCAATAAAAACCCAGTCAATCAATTGTGCACAAACTCAAAAAAGAAACAGTCAATAAACTGTACAAAACTCAATAAAGAACAGTTAATAAATTGTACACAAACTCAATAAAGAACCAGTCAATAAACTGTACAAAATTCAATAAAAAGCCAGTCAATAAATTGTACACAAACTCAATAAAGAACCAGTCAATAAACTGTACAAAACTCAATAAAGAAACAGTAAATAAACTGAACAAAACTAAATAAACAAACAGTCAATAAACTGTACAAAACTAAATAAACCTAACAAGTCAATAAATTGCACACAAACTAAATAAAGAAACAGTCAATAAACTGTACAAAACTCAATAAAGAACCAGTTAATAAACTGTACAAAACTCAATAAAGAACCAGTCAATAAACTGTACAAAGCTAAATAAAGAAACAGTCAATAAACTGTACAAAACTCAATAAAGAACAAGTCAATATACTGTACAAAACTCAATAAAGAACCAGTCAATTTACTGTACAAAACTCAATAAAGAACCAGTCAATAAATTGTGCACAAACTCAAAAAAGAAACAGTCAATAAACTGTACAAAACTCAATAAACAACAGTCAATAAATTGTACACAAACTCAATAAAGAACCAGTCCATAAACTGTACAAAACTAAATAAAGAAACAGTCAATAAACTGTACAAAACTGAATAAAGAACCAGTCAATAAACTGTACAAAACTCAAAAAAGAACCAGTCAATAACTGTACAAAACTCAATAAAGAACCAGTCAATAAACTGTACAACACTGAATAAAGAACCAGTCAATAAACTGTGCAAAACTCAATAAAGAACCAGTCAATAAACTGTACAACACTCAATAAAGAACCAGTCAATAAACTGAACAAAACTAAATGAAGAAACAGCCAATAAACAGTACAAAACTATATACAGAAACAGTTAATAAAGAACCAGTCAATAAACTCTACAAAACTCAATCAAGAACCAGTCAATAAATTGCGCACAAACTCAATAAAGAAACAGTCAATAAACTGTACAAAACTCAATAAAGAACAGTCAATAAATTGTACACAAACTCAATAAAGAACCAGTCCATAAACTGTACAAAACTAAATAAAGAAACAGTTTATAAACTGTACAAAACTCAATAAAGAAACAGTCAAGAAACTGTACAAAACTCAATAAAGAAACAGTTAATAAATCGTACACAAACTCAATCAAGAACCAGTCAATAAACTGTACAAAATTCAATAAAAAGCCAGTCAATAAATTGTACACAAACTCAATAAAGAACCAGTCAATAAACTGTACAAAACTCAATAAAGAAACAGTGAATAAACTGAACAAAACTAAATAAACAGTCAATAAACTGTACAAAACTAAATAAACAACCAGTCAATAAATTGTACACAAACTAAATAAAGAAACAGTCAATAAACTGTACAAAACTAAATAAAGAAACAGTCAATAAACTGTACAAAACTGAATAAAGAACCAGACAATAAACTGTACAAAACTCAATAAAGAACCAATCAATAAACTGTACAAAACTAAATAAAGAAACAGTCAATAAACTGTACAAAACTAAATAAAGAAACAGTCAATAACTGTACAAAACTCAATAAAGAAGGAGTCAATAAACTGTACAAAACTAAATAAAGAGCCAGTCAATAAACTGTACAAAACTAAATAAAGAAACAGTCAATAAACTGAACAAAACTAAATAAACAAACAGTCAATAAACTGTACAAAACTAAATAAAGAAACAGTTAATAAACTGTACAAAACTATATACAGAAACAGTTAATAAACTGTTCAAAACTAAATAAAGAACCAGTCAATAAATTGTGCAAAACTATATACAGAAACAGTTAATAAAGAACCAGTCAATAAACTGTACAAAACTCAATAAAGAACCAGTCAATAAATTGTGCGCAAACTCAAAAAAGAAACAGTCAATAAACTGTACAAAACTCAATAAAGAACAGTCAATAAATTGTACACAAACTAAATAAATAAACAGTCAATAACTGTACAAAACTCAATAAAGAAACAGTTAATAAACTACAAAACTCAATAAAGAAACAGTCAAGAAACTGTACAAAATTAAATAAAGAAACAGTCAATAAACTGTACAAAATTCAATAAAGAACCAGTCAATCAATTGTGCACAAACTCAAAAAAGAAACAGTCAATAAACTGTACAAAACTCAATAAAGAACAGTTAATAAATTGTACACAAACTCAATAAAGAAGCAGTCAATAAACTGTACAAAATTCAATAAAGAGCCAGTCAATAAATTGTACACAAACTCAATAAAGAACCAGTCAATAAACTGTACAAAACTCAATAAAGAAACAGTAAATAAACTGAACAAAACTAAATAAACAAACAGTCAATAAACTGTACAAAACTCAATAAAGAACCAGACAATAAACTGTACAAAACTCAGTAAAGAACCAGTCAATCAATTGTACACAAACTCAATAAAGAACCAGTCAATAAACTGTACAAAACTCAATAAAGAACCAGTCAATAAACTGTACAAAATTCAATAAAGAAGCAGTCTATAAACTGTACAAAACTAAATATGGAACCAGTCAATAAATTGTACACAAACTAAATAAAGAAACAGTCAATAACTGTACAAAACTCAATAAATAAACAGTTAATAAACTGTACAAAATTCAATAAAGAGCCAGTCAATAAATTGTACACAAACTCAATAAAGAACCAGTCAATAAACTGTACAAAACTCAATAAAGAAACAGTAAATAAACTGAACAAAACTAAATAAACAACCAGTCAATAAATTGTACACAAACTAAATAAAGAAACAGTCAATAAACTGTACAAAACTATATACAGAAACAGTTAATAAAGAACCAGTCAATAAACTCTACAAAACTCAATAAAGAACCAGTCAATCAATTGTACACAAACTCAATAAAGAACCAGTCAATAAACTGTACAAAACTCAATAAAGAACCAGTCAATAAACTGTACAAAATTCAATAAAGAAGCAGTCTATAAACTGTACAAAACTAAATATGGAACCAGTCAATAAATTGTACACAAACTAAATAAAGAAACAGTCAATAACTGTACAAAACTCAATAAATAAACAGTTAATAAACTGTACAAAACTCAATAAAGAAAAAGTCAAGAAACTGTACAAAATTAAATAAAGAAACAGTCAATAAACTGTACAAAACTCAATAAAGAACCAGTCAATCAATTGTGTACAAACTAAAAAAAGAAACAGTCAATAAACTGTACAAAACTCAATAAAGAGCCAGTTAATAAACTGTACAAAACTCAATAAAGAACCATTCAATAAACTGTACAAAGCTAAATAAAGAAACAGTCAATAAACTGTACAAAACTCAATAAAGAACAAGTCAATATACTGTACAAAACCCAATAATGAACCAGTCAATATACTGTACAAAACTGAATAAAGAACCAGTCAATAAACTGTACAAAACTCAATAAAGAACCAGTCAATCAACTGTACAAAACTCAATAAAGAACCAGTCATTAAACTGTACAAAACTAAATAAGGAAACAGTCAATAAACTGTACAAAACTATATACAGAAAAAGTTAATAAAGAACCATGCAATAAACTGTACACAACTCAATAAAGAACCAGTCAATAAATTGTGCACAAACTCAAAAAAGAAACAGTCAATAAACTGTACAAAACTCAATAAAGAACAGTCAATAAATTGTACACAAACTCAATAAAGAGCCAGTCAATAAACTGTACAAAACTAAATAAAGAAACAGTCAATAAACTGTACAAAACTCAAAAAAGAACCAGTCAATAACTGTACAAAACTCAATAAAGAACCAGTCAATAAACTGTACAAAACTGAATAAAGAACCAGTCAATAAACAGTGCAAAACTCAATAAAGAACCAGTTAATAAACTGTACAAAACTCAATAAAGAACCAGTCAATAAACTGAACAAAACTAAATAAAGAAACAGTCAATAAACTGTACAAAACTATATACAGAAAAAGTTAATAAAGAACCAGTCAATAAACTCTACAAAACTCAATAAAGAACCAGTCAATAAATTGCGCACAAACTCAATAAAGAAACAGTCAATAAACTGTACAAAACTCAATAAAGAACAGTCAATAAATTGTACACAAACTCAAAAAAGAAACAGTCAATAAACTGTACAAAACTCAATAAAGAACAGTTAATAAATTGTACACAAACTCAATAAAGAACCAGTCAATAAACTGTACAAAATTAAATAAAATGCCAGTCAATAAATTGTACACAAACTCAATAAAGAACCAGTCAATAAACTGTACAAAACTCAATAAAGAAACAGTAAATAAACTGAACAAAACTAAATAAACAAACAGTCAATAAACTGTACAAAACTAAATAAACCTAACCAGTCAATAAATTGTACACAAACTAAATAAAAAAACAGTCAATAAACTGTACAAAACTCAATAAAGAACCAGTTAATAAACTGTACAAAACTCAATAAAGAACCAGTCAATAAACTGTACAAATCTAAATAAAGAAACAGTCAATAAACTGTACAAAACTCAATAAAGAACAAGTCAATATACTGTACAAAACTCAATAAAGAACCAGTCAATATACTGTACAAAACTCAATAAAGAACCAGTCAATAAATTGTGCACAAACTCAAAAAAGAAACAGTCAATAAACTGTACAAAACTCAATAAAGAACCAGTCAATAAACTGTACAAAACTGAATAAAGAACCAGTCAATAAACTGTGCAAAACTCAATAAAGAACCAGTCAATAAACTGTACAACACTCAATAAAGAACCAGTCAATAAACTGAACAAAACTAAATAAAGAAACAGTCAATAAACAGTACAAAACTATATACAGAAACAGTTAATAAAGAACCAGTCAATAAACTCTACAAAACTCAATCAAGAACCAGTCAATAAATTGCGCACAAACTCAATAAAGAAACAGTCAATAAACTGTACAAAACTCAATAAAGAACAGTCAATAAATTGTACACAAACTCAATAAAGAACCAGTCCATAAACTGTACAAAACTAAATAAAGAAACAGTTAATAAACTGTACAAAACTCAATAAAGAAACAGTCAAGAAACTGTACAAAACTCAATAAAGAAACAGTTAATAAATCGTACACAAACTCAATAAAGAACCAGTCAATAAACTGTACAAAATTCAATAAAAAGCCAGTCAATAAATTGTACACAAACTCAATAAAGAACCAGTCAATAAACTGTACAAAACTCAATAAAGAAACAGTGAATAAACTGAACAAAACTAAATAAACAAACAGTCAATAAACTGTACAAAACTAAATAAACAACCAGTCAATAAATTGTACACAAACTAAATAAAGAAACAGTCAATAAACTGTACAAAACTAAATAAAGAAACAGTCAATAAACTGTACAAAACTGAATAAAGAACCAGACAATAAACTGTACAAAACTCAATAAAGAACCAATCAATAAACTGTACAAAACTAAATAAAGAAACAGTCAATAAACTGTACAAAACTAAATAAAGAAACAGTCAATAACTGTACAAAACTCAATAAAGAAGGAGTCAATAAACTGTACAAAACTAAATAAAGAGCCAGTCAATAAACTGTACAAAACTAAATAAAGAAACAGTCAATAAACTGAACAAAACTAAATAAACAAACAGTCAATAAACTGTACAAAACTAAATAAAGAAACAGTTAATAAACTGTACAAAACTATATACAGAAACAGTTAGTAAACTGTTCAAAACTAAATAAAGAACCAGTCAATAAATTGTACAAAACTATATAGAGAAACAGTTAATAAAGAACCAGTCAATAAACTGTACAAAACTCAATAAAGAACCAGTCAATAAATTGTGCGCAAACTCAAAAAAGAAACAGTCAATAAACTGTACAAAACTCAATAAAGAACAGTCAATAAATTGTACACAAACTAAATAAATAAACAGTCAATAACTGTACAAAACTCAATAAAGAAACAGTTAATAAACTACAAAACTCAATAAAGAAACAGTCAAGAAACTGTACAAAATTAAATAAAGAAACAGTCAATAAACTGTACAAAATTCAATAAAGAACCAGTCAATCAATTGTGCACAAACTCAAAAAAGAAACAGTCAATAAACTGTACAAAACTCAATAAAGAACAGTTAATAAATTGTGCACAAACTCAATAAAGAACCAGTCAATAAACTGTACAAAATTCAATAAAAAGCCAGTCAATAAATTGTACACAAACTCAATAAAGAACCAGTCAATAAACTGTACAAAACTCAATAAAGAAACAGTAAATAAACTGAACAAAACTAAATATACAAACAGTCAATAAACTGTACAAAACTGAATAAAGAACCAGACAATAAACTGTACAAAACTCAGTAAAGAACCAGTCAATCAATTGTACACAAACTCAATAAAGAACCAGTCAATAAACTGTACAAAACTCAATAAAGAACCAGTCAATAAACTGTACAAAATTCAATAAAGAAGCAGTCTATAAACTGTACAAAACTAAATATGGAACCAGTCAATAAATTGTACACAAACTAAATAAAGAAACAGTCAATAACTGTACAAAACTCAATAAATAAACAGTTAATAAACTGTACAAAATTCAATAAAGAGCCAGTCAATAAATTGTACACAAACTCAATAAAGAACCAGTCAATAAACTGTACAAAACTCAATAAAGAAACAGTAAATAAACTGAACAAAACTAAATAAACAAACAGTCAATAAACTGAACAAAACTAAATAAACAAACAGTCAATAAACCGTACAAAACTAAATAAAGAAACAGTCAATAAACTGTACAAAACTCAATAAAGAACCAGTCAATAAACTGTACAAAACTAAATAAAGAGCCAGTCGATAAACTGTACAAAACTAAATAAAGAAACAGTCAATAAACTGAACAAAACTCAATAAACAAACAGTCAATAAACTGTACAAAACTCAATAAAGAACCAGTCAATGAACTATACAAAACTAAATAGAGAAACAGTTAATAAACTGTACAAAACTATATACAGAAACAGTTAATAAACTGTTCAAAACTAAATAAAGAACCAGTCAATAAATTGTACACAAACTAAATAAAGAACAGTCAATAAACTGTACAAAACAAAATAAAAAAATACAGTCAATAAACTGTACAAAACTAAATAAAGAACCAGTCAATAAATTGTACACAAACTCAATAAAGAACCAGTCAATAAACTGTACAAAACTAAATAAAGAACCAGTCAACAAACTTTACAAAACTCAATAAAGAAGCAGTCTATAAACTGTACAAAACTAAATATGGAACCAGTCAATAAATTGTACACAAACTAAATAACGAAACAGTCAATAACTGTACAAAACTCAATAAAGAAACAGTTAATAAACTGTACAAAACTCAATAAAGAAACAGTCAAGAAACTGTACAAAATTAAATAAAGAAACAGTCAATAAACTGTACAAAACTCAATAAAAACCCATTCAATCAATTGTGCACAAACTCAAAAAAGAAACAGTCAATAAACTGTACAAAACTCAATAAAGAACAGTTAATAAATTGTACACAAACTCAATAAAGAACCAGTCAATAAACTGTACAAAATTCAATAAAAAGCCAGTCAATAAATTGTACACAATCTCAATAAAGAACCAGTCAATAAACTGTACAAAACTCAATAAAGAAACAGTAAATAAACTGAACAAAACTAAATAAACAAACAGTCAATAAACTGTACAAAACTAAATAAACCTAACCAGTCAATAAATTGTACACAAACTAAATAAAGAAACAGTCAATAAACTGTACAAAACTCAATAAAGAACCAGTTAATAAACTGTACAAAACTCAATAAAGAACCAGTCAATAAACTGTACAAAGCTAAATAAAGAAACAGTCAATAAACTGTACAAAACTCAATAAAGAACAAGTCAATATACTGTACAAAACTCAATAAAGAACCAGTCAATATACTGTACAAAACTCAATAAAGAACCAGTCAATAAATTGTGCACAAACTCAAAAAAGAAACAGTCAATAAACTGTACAAAACTCAATAAACAACAGTCAATAAATTGTACACAAACTCAATAAAGAACCAGTCCATAAACTGTACAAAACTAAATAAAGAAACAGTCAATAAACTGTACAAAACTGAATAAAGAACCAGTCAATAAACTGTACAAAACTCAAAAAAGAACCAGTCAATGACTGTACAAAACTCAATAAAGAACCAGTCAATAAACTGTACAAAACTGAATAAAGAACCAGTCAATAAACTGTGCAAAACTCAATAAAGAACCAGTCAATAAACTGTACAACACTCAATAAAGAACCAGTCAATAAACTGAACAAAACTAAATAAAGAAACAGTCAATAAACAGTACAAAACTATATACAGAAACAGTTAATAAAGAACCAGTCAATAAACTCTACAAAACTCAATCAAGAACCAGTCAATAAATTGCGCACAAACTCAATAAAGAAACAGTCAATAAACTGTACAAAACTCAATAAAGAACAGTCAATAAATTGTACACAAACTCAATAAAGAACCAGTCCATAAACTGTACAAAACTAAATAAAGAAACAGTTAATAAACTGTACAAAACTCAATAAAGAAACAGTCAAGAAACTGTACAAAACTCAATAAAGAAACAGTTAATAAATCGTACACAAACTCAATAAAGAACCAGTCAATAAACTGTACAAAATTCAATAAAAAGCCAGTCAATAAATTGTACACAAACTCAATAAAGAACCAGTCAATAAACTGTACAAAACTCAATAAAGAAACAGTGAATAAACTGAACAAAACTAAATAAACAAACAGTCAATAAACTGTACAAAACTAAATAAACAACCAGTCAATAAATTGTACACAAACTAAATAAAGAAACAGTCAATAAACTGTACAAAACTAAATAAAGAAACAGTCAATAAACTGTACAAAACTGAATAAAGAACCAGACAATAAACTGTACAAAACTCAATAAAGAACCAATCAATAAACTGTACAAAACTAAATAAAGAAACAGTCAATAAACTGTACAAAACTAAATAAAGAAACAGTCAATAACTGTACAAAACTCAATAAAGAAGGAGTCAATAAACTGTACAAAACTAAATAAAGAGCCAGTCAATAAACTGTACAAAACTAAATAAAGAAACAGTCAATAAACTGAACAAAACTAAATAAACAAACAGTCAATAAACTGTACAAAACTAAATAAAGAAACAGTTAATAAACTGTACAAAACTATATACAGAAACAGTTAATAAACTGTTCAAAACTAAATAAAGAACCAGTCAATAAATTGTACAAAACTATATACAGAAACAATTAATAAAGAACCAGTCAATAAACTGTACAAAACTCAATAAAGAACCAGTCAATAAATTGTGCGCAAACTCAAAAAAGACACAGTCAATAAACTGTACAAAACTCAATAAAGAACAGTCAATAAATTGTACACAAACTAAATAAATAAACAGTCAATAACTGTACAAAACTCAATAAAGAAACAGTTAATAAACTGCAAAACTCAATAAAGAAACAGTCAAGAAACTGTACAAAATTAAATAAAGAAACAGTCAATAAACTGTACAAAATTCAATAAAGAACCAGTCAATCAATTGTGCACAAACTCAAAAAAGAAACAGTCAATAAACTGTACAAAACTCAATAAAGAACAGTTAATAAATTGTACACAAACTCAATAAAGAACCAGTCAATAAACTGTACAAAATTCACTAAAGAGCCAGTCAATAAATTGTACACAAACTCAATAAAGAACCAGTCAATAAACTGTACAAAACTCAATAAAGAAACAGTAAATAAACTGAACAAAACTAAATAAACAAACAGTCAATAAACTGTACAAAACTGAATAAAGAACCAGACAATAAACTGTACAAAACTCAGTAAAGAACCAGTCAATCAATTGTACACAAACTCAATAAAGAACCAGTCAATAAACTGTACAAAACTCAATAAAGAACCAGTCAATAAACTGTACAAAACTCAATAAAGAAACAGTAAATAAACTGAACAAAACTAAATAAACAAACAGTCAATAAACTGTACAAAACTAAATAAACAACCAGTCAATAAATTGTACACAAACTAAATAAAGAAACAGTCAATAAACTGTACAAAACTATATACAGAAACAGTTAATAAAGAACCAGTCAATAAACTCTACAAAACTCAATAAAGAACCAGTCAATAAATTGCGCACCAACTCAATAAAGAAACAGTCAATAAACTGTACAAAACTCAATAAAGAACAGACAATAAATTGTACACAAACTCAATAAAGAACCAGTCAATAAACTGTACAAAACTAAATAAAGAAACAGTCAATAAACTGTACAAAACTGAATAAAGAACCAGACAATAAACTGTACAAAACTCAGTAAAGAACCAGTCAATCAATTGTACACAAACTCAATAAAGAACCAGTCAATAAACTGTACAAAACTCAATAAAGAACCAGTCAATAAACTGTACAAAATTCAATAAAGAAGCAGTCTATAAACTGTACAAAACTAAATATGGAACCAGTCAATAAATTGTACACAAACTAAATAAAGAAACAGTCAATAACTGTACAAAACTCAATAAATAAACAGTTAATAAACTGTACAAAACTCAATAAAGAACCAGTCAATAAACTGTACAAAATTAAATAAAGAAACAGTCAATAAACTGTACAAAACTCAATAAAGAACCAGTCAATCAATTGTGTACAAACTAAAAAAAGAAACAGTCAATAAACTGTACAAAACTCAATAAAGAACCAGTTAATAAACTGTACAAAACTCAATAAAGAACCATTCAATAAACTGTGCAAAGCTAAATAAAGAAACAGTCAATAAACTGTACAAAACTCAATAAAGAACAAGTCAATATACTGTACAAAACCCAATAATGAACCAGTCAATATACTGTACAAAACTGAATAAAGAACCAGTCAATAAACTGTACAAAACTCAATAAAGAACCAGTCAATAAATTGTGCACAAACTCAAAAAAGAAACAGTCAATAAACTGTACAAAACTCAATAAAGAACAGTCAATAAATTGTACACAAACTCAATAAAGAGACAGTCAATAAACTGTACAAAACTAAATAAAGAAACAGTCAATAAACTGTACAAAACTGAATAAGGAACCAGTCAATAAACTGTACAAAACTCAAAAAAGAACCAGTCAATAACTGTACAAAACTCAATAAAGAACCAGTCAATAAACTGTACAAAACTGAATAAAGAACCAGTCAATAAACTGTGCAAAACTCAATAAAGAACCAGTTAATAAACTGTACAAAACTCAATAAAGAACCAGTCAATAAACTGAACAAAACTAAATAAAGAAACAGTCAATAAACTGTACAAAACTATATGCAGAAAAAGTTAATAAAGAACCAGTCAATAAACTCTACAAAACTCAATAAAGAACCAGTCAATAAATTGCGCACAAACTCAATAAAGAAACAGTCAATAAACTGTACAAAACTCAATAAAGAACAGTCAATAAATTGTACACAAACTCAAAAAAGAAACAGTCAATAAACTGTACAAAACTCAATAAAGAACAGTTAATAAATTGTACACAAACTCAATAAAGAACCAGTCAATAAACTGTACAAAATTCAATAAAAAGCCAGTCAATAAATTGTACACAAACTCAATAAAGAACCAGTCAATAAACTGTACAAAACTCAATAAAGAAACAGTAAATAAACTGAACA
The DNA here is from genome assembly GCA_944474755.1 of Limnoperna fortunei. NCBI lineage: Eukaryota > Metazoa > Mollusca > Bivalvia > Mytilida > Modiolidae > Limnoperna > Limnoperna fortunei. The sequence goes on along the minus strand of OX104118.1, from coordinate 21,769,335 downwards.
AAACTAAATAAACAAACAGTCAATAAACTGTACAAAACTAAATAAACCTAACCAGTCAATAAATTGTACACAAACTAAATAAAGAAACAGTCAATAAACTGTACAAAGCTCAATAAAGAACCAGTTAATAAACTGTACAAAACTCAATAAAGAACCAGTCAATAAACTGTACAAAGCTAAATAAAGAAACAGTCAATAAACTGTACAAAACGCAATAAAGAACAAGTCAATATACTGTACAAAACTCAATAAAGAACCAGTCAATATACTGTACAAAACTCAATAAAGAACCAGTCAATAAATTGTGCACAAACTCAAAAAAGAAACAGTCAATAAACTGTACAAAACTCAATAAACAACAGTCAATAAATTGTACACAAACTCAATAAAGAATCAGTCCATAAACTGTACAAAACTAAATAAAGAAACAGTCAATAAACTGTACAAAACTGAATAAAGAACCAGTCAATAAACTGTACAAAACTCAAAAAAGAACCAGTCAATAACTGTACAAAACTCAATAAAGAACTAGTCAATAAACTGTACAAAACTGAATAAAGAACCAGTCAATAAACTGTGCAAAACTCAATAAAGAACCAGTCAATAAACTGTACAACACTCAATAAAGAACCAGTCAATAAACTGAACAAAACTAAATAAAGAAACAGTCAATAAACAGTACAAAACTATATACAGAAACAGTTAATAAAGAACCAGTCAATAAACTCTACAAAACTCAATCAAGAACCAGTCAATAAATTGCGCACAAACTCAATAAAGAAACAGTCAATAAACTGTACAAAACTCAATAAAGAACAGTCAATAAATTGTACACAAACTCAATAAAGAACCAGTCCATAAACTGTACAAAACTAAATAAAGAAACAGTCAATAAACTGTACAAAACTCAATAAAGAAACAGTCAAGAAACTGTACAAAACTCAATAAAGAAACAGTTAATAAATCGTACACAAACTCAATAAAGAACCAGTCAATAAACTGTACAAAATTCAATAAAAAGCCAGTCAATAAATTGTACACAAACTCAATAAAGAACCAGTCAATAAACTGTACAAAACTCAATAAAGAAACAGTGAATAAACTGAACAAAACTAAATAAACAAACAGTCAATAAACTGTACAAAACTAAATAAACAACCAGTCAATAAATTGTACACAAACTAAATAAAGAAACAGTCAATAAACTGTACAAAACTAAATAAAGAAACAGTCAATAAACTGTACAAAACTGAATAAAGAACCAGACAATAAACTGTACAAAACTCAATAAAGAACCAATCAATAAACTGTACAAAACTAAATAAAGAAACAGTCAATAAACTGTACAAAACTCAATAAAGAACCAGTTAATAAACTGTACAAAACTCAATAAAGAACCAGTCAATAAACTGTACAAAGCTAAATAAAGAAACAGTCAATAAACTGTACAAAACTCAATAAAGAACAAGTCAATATACTGTACAAAACTCAATAAAGAACCAGTCAATATACTGTACAAAACTCAATAAAGAACCAGTCAATAAATTGTGCACAAACTCAAAAAAGAAACAGTCAATAAACTGTACAAAACTCAATAAACAACAGTCAATAAATTGTACACAAACTCAATAAAGAACCAGTCCATAAACTGTACAAAACTAAATAAAGAAACAGTCAATAAACTGTACAAAACTGAATAAAGAACCAGTCAATAAACTGTACAAAACTCAAAAAAGAACCAGTCAATGACTGTACAAAACTCAATAAAGAACCAGTCAATAAACTGTACAAAACTGAATAAAGAACCAGTCAATAAACTGTGCAAAACTCAATAAAGAACCAGTCAATAAACTGTACAACACTCAATAAAGAACCAGTCAATAAACTGAACAAAACTAAATAAAGAAACAGTCAATAAACAGTACAAAACTATATACAGAAACAGTTAATAAAGAACCAGTCAATAAACTCTACAAAACTCAATCAAGAACCAGTCAATAAATTGCGCACAAACTCAATAAAGAAACAGTCAATAAACTGTACAAAACTCAATAAAGAACAGTCAATAAATTGTACACAAACTCAATAAAGAACCAGTCCATAAACTGTACAAAACTAAATAAAGAAACAGTTAATAAACTGTACAAAACTCAATAAAGAAACAGTCAAGAAACTGTACAAAACTCAATAAAGAAACAGTTAATAAATCGTACACAAACTCAATAAAGAACCAGTCAATAAACTGTACAAAATTCAATAAAAAGCCAGTCAATAAATTGTACACAAACTCAATAAAGAACCAGTCAATAAACTGTACAAAACTCAATAAAGAAACAGTGAATAAACTGAACAAAACTAAATAAACAAACAGTCAATAAACTGTACAAAACTAAATAAACAACCAGTCAATAAATTGTACACAAACTAAATAAAGAAACAGTCAATAAACTGTACAAAACTAAATAAAGAAACAGTCAATAAACTGTACAAAACTGAATAAAGAACCAGACAATAAACTGTACAAAACTCAATAAAGAACCAATCAATAAACTGTACAAAACTAAATAAAGAAACAGTCAATAAACTGTACAAAACTAAATAAAGAAACAGTCAATAACTGTACAAAACTCAATAAAGAAGGAGTAAATAAACTGTACAAAACTAAATAAAGAGCCAGTCAATAAACTGTACAAAACTAAATAAAGAAACAGTCAATAAACTGAACAAAACTAAATAAACAAACAGTCAATAAACTGTACAAAACTAAATAAACAAACAGTCAATAAACTGTACAAAACTAAATAAAGAAACAGTTAATAAACTGTACAAAACTATATACAGAAACAGTTAGTAAACTGTTCAAAACTAAATAAAGAACCAGTCAATAAATTGTACAAAACTATATACAGAAACAGTTAATAAAGAACCAGTCAATAAACTGTACAAAACTCAATAAAGAACCAGTCAATAAATTGTGCGCAAACTCAAAAAGAAACAGTCAATAAACTGTACAAAACTCAATAAAGAACAGTCAATAAATTGTACACAAACTAAATAAATAAACAGTCAATAACTGTACAAAACTCAATAAAGAAACAGTTAATAAACTACAAAACTCAATAAAGAAACAGTCAAGAAACTGTACAAAATTAAATAAAGAAACAGTCAATAAACTGTACAAAATTCAATAAAGAACCAGTCAATCAATTGTGCACAAACTCAAAAAAGAAACAGTCAATAAACTGTACAAAACTCAATAAAGAACAGTTAATAAATTGTACACAAACTCAATAAAGAACCAGTCAATAAACTGTACAAAATTCAATAAAGAGCCAGTCAATAAATTGTACACAAACTCAATAAAGAACCAGTCAATAAACTGTACAAAACTCAATAAAGAAACAGTAAATAAACTGAACAAAACTAAATAAACAAACAGTCAATAAACTGTACAAAACTGAATAAAGAACCAGACAATAAACTGTACAAAACTCAGTAAAGAACCAGTCAATCAATTGTACACAAACTCAATAAAGAACCAGTCAATAAACTGTACAAAACTCAATAAAGAACCAGTCAATAAACTGTACAAAATTCAATAAAGAAGCAGTCTATAAACTGTACAAAACTAAATATGGAACCAGTCAATAAATTGTACACAAACTAAATAAAGAAACAGTCAATAACTGTACAAAACTCAATAAATAAACAGTTAATAAACTGTACAAAATTCAATAAAGAGCCAGTCAATAAATTGTACACAAACTCAATAAAGAACCAGTCAATAAACTGTACAAAACTCAATAAAGAAACAGTAAATAAACTGAACAAAACTAAATAAACAAACAGTCAATAAACTGTACAAAACTAATAAACAACCAGTCAATAAATTGTACACAAACTAAATAAAGAAACAGTCAATAAACTGTACAAAACTATATACAGAAACAGTTAATAAAGAACCAGTCAATAAACTCTACAAAACTCAATAAAGAACCAGTCAATAAATTGCGCACCAACTCAATAAAGAAACAGTCAATAAACTGTACAAAACTCAATAAAGAACACTCAATAAATTGTACACAAACTCAATAAAGAACCAATCAATAAACTGTACAAAACTAAATAAAGAAACAGTCAATAAACTGTACAAAACTGAATAAAGAACCAGACAATAAACTGTACAAAACTCAGTAAAGAACCAGTCAATCAATTGTACACAAACTCAATAAAGAACCAGTCAATAAACTGTACAAAACTCAATAAAGAACCAGTCAATAAACTGTACAAAATTCAATAAAGAAGCAGTCTATAAACTGTACAAAACTCAATAAAGAACCAGTCAATAAATTGTACACAAACTAAATAAAGAAACAGTCAATAACTGTACAAAACTCAATAAATAAACAGTTAATAAACTGTACAAAACTCAATAAAGAAACAGTCAAGAAACTGTACAAAATTAAATAAAGAAACAGTCAATAAACTGTACAAAACTCAATAAAGAACCAGTCAATCAATTGTGTACAAACTAAAAAAAGAAACAGTCAATAAACTGTACAAAACTCAATAAAGAACCAGTTAATAAACTGTACAAAACTCAATAAAGAACCATTCAATAAACTGTACAAAGCTAAATAAAGAAACAGTCAATAAACTGTACAAAACTCAATAAAGAACAAGTCAATATACTGTACAAAACTAAAATAATGAACCAGTCAATATACTGTACAAAACTGAATAAAGAACCAGTCAATAAACTGTACAAAACTCAATAAAGAACCAGTCAATCAACTGTACAAAACTCAATAAAGAACCAGTCATTAAACTGTACAAAACTAAATAAGGAAACAGTCAATAAACTGTACAAAACTATATACAGAAACAGTTAATAAAGAACCGTGCAATAAACTGTACACAACTCAATAAAGAACCAGTCAATAAATTGTGCACAAACTCAAAAAAGAAACAGTCAATAAACTGTACAAAACTCAATAAAGAACAGTCAATAAATTGTACACAAACTCAATAAAGAGCCAGTCAATAAACTGTACAAAACTAAATAAAGAAACAGTCAATAAACTGTACAAAACTGAATAAGGAACCAGTCAATAAACTGTACAAAACTCAAAAAAGAACCAGTCAATAACTGTACAAAACTCAATAAAGAACCAGTCAATAAACTGTGCAAAACTCAATTAAGAACCAGTTAATAAACTGTACAAAACTCAATAAAGAACCAGTCAATAAACTGAACAAAACTAAATAAAGAAACAGTCAATAAACTGTACAAAACTATATACAGAAAAAGTTAATAAAGAACCAGTCAATAAACTCTACAAAACTCAATAAAGAACCAGTCAATAAATTGCGCACAAACTCAATAAAGAAACAGTCAATAAACTGTACAAAACTCAATAAAGAACAGTTAATAAATTGTACACAAACTCAATAAAGAACCAGTCAATAAACTGTACAAAACTAAATAAAGAAACAGTCAATAAACTGTACAAAACTGAATAAAGAACCAGACAATAAACTGTACAAAACTCAATAAAGAACCAATCAATAAACTGTACAAAACTAAATAAAGAAACAGTCAATAAACTGTACAAAACTAAATAAAGAAACAGTCAATAACTGTACAAAACTCAATAAAGAACCAGTCAATAAACTGTACAAAACTAAATAAAGAGCCAGTCAATAAACTTTACGAAACTAAATAAAGAAACGGTCAATAAACTGAACAAAACTAAATAAACAAACAGTCAATAAACTGTACCAAACTCAATAAAGAACCAGTCAATAAACTGTACAAAACTAAATAAAGAAACAGTTAACAAACTGTACAAAACTATATACAGAAACAGTTAATAAACTGTTCAAAACTAAATAAAGAAACAGTCAATAAACTGTACAAAACTATATACAGAAACAGTTAATAAAGAACCAGTCAATAAACTGTACAAAACTCAATAAAGAACCAGTCAATCAATTGTGCGCAAACTCAAAAAAGAAACAGTCAATAAACTGTACAAAACTCAATAAAGAACCGTCAATAAATTGTACACAAACTCTATTAAGAAGCAGTCTATAAACTGTACAAAACTAAATATGGAACCAGTCAATGAATTGTACACAAACTAAATAAAGAAACAGTCAATAACTGTACAAAACTCAATAAAGAACCAGTCAATAAACTGTACAAAACTCAATAAAGAACCAGTCTATAAACTGTACAAAATTCAATAAAGAAGCAGTCTATAAACTGTACAAAACTAAATATGGAACCAGTGAATAAATTGTACACAAACTAAATAAAGAAACAGTCAATAACTGTACAAAACTCAATAAATAAACAGTTAATAAACTGTACAAAATTCAATAAAGAGCCAGTCAATAAATTGTACACAAACTCAATAAAGAACCAGTCAATAAACTGTACAAAACTCAATAAAGAAACAGTAAATAAACTGAACAAAACTAAATAAACAAACAGTCAATAAACTGTACAAAACTAAATAAACAACCAGTCAATAAATTGTACACAAACTAAATAAAGAAACAGTCAATAAACTGTACAAAACTATATACAGAAACAGTTAATAAAGAACCAGTCAATAAACTCTACAAAACCCAATAAAGAACCAGTCAATAAATTGCGCACCAACTCAATAAAGAAACAGTCAATAAACTGTACAAAACTCAATAAAGAACAGTCAATAAATTGTACACAAACTCAATAAAGAACCAGTCAATAAACTGTACAAAACTAAATAAAGAAACAGTCAATAAACTGTACAAAACTGAATAAAGAACCAGACAATAAACTGTACAAAACTCAGTAAAGAACCAGTCAATCAATTGTACACAAACTCAATAAAGAACCAGTCAATAAACTGTACAAAACTCAATAAAGAACCAGTCAATAAACTGTACAAAATTCAATAAAGAAGCAGTCTATAAACTGTACAAAACTAAATATGGAACCAGTCAATAAATTGTACACAAACTAAATAAAGAAACAGTCAATAACTGTACAAAACTCAATAAATAAACAGTTAATAAACTGTACAAAACTCAATAAAGAAACAGTCAAGAAACTGTACAAAATTAAATAAAGAAACAGTCAATAAACTGCACAAAACTCAATAAAGAACCAGTCAATCAATTGTGTACAAACTAAAAAAAGAAACAGTCAATAAACTGTACAAAACTCAATAAAGAACCAGTTAATAAACTGTACAAAACTCAATAAAGAACCATTCAATAAACTGTACAAAGCTAAATAAAGAAACAGTCAATAAACTGTACAAAACTCAATAAAGAACAAGTCAATATACTGTACAAAACCCAATAATGAACCAGTCAATATACTGTACAAAACTGAATAAAGAACCAGTCAATAAACTGTACAAAACTCAATAAAGAACCAGTCAATCAACTGTACAAAACTCAATAAAGAACCAGTCATTAAACTGTACAAAACTAAATAAGGAAACAGTCAATAAACTGTACAAAACTATATACAGAAACAGTTAATAAAGAACCATGCAATAAACTGTACACAACTCAATAAAGAACCAGTCAATAAATTGTGCACAAACTCAAAAAAGAAACAGTCAATAAACTGTACAAAACTCAATAAAGAACAGTCAATAAATTGTACACAAACTCAATAAAGAGCCAGTCAATAAACTGTACAAAACTAAATAAAGAAACAGTCAATAAACTGTACAAAACTGAATAAGGAACCAGTCAATAAACTGTACAAAACTCAAAAAAGAACCAGTCAATAACTGTACAAAACTCAATAAAGAACCAGTCAATAAACTGTGCAAAACTCAATAAAGAACCAGTTAATAAACTGTACAAAACTCAATAAAGAACCAGTCAATAAACTGAACAAAACTAAATAAAGAAACAGTCAATAAACTGTACAAAACTATATACAGAAAAAGTTAATAAAGAACCAGTCAATAAACTCTACAAAACTCAATAAAGAACCAGTCAATAAATTGCGCAAAAACTCAATAAAGAAACAGTCAATAAACTGTACAAAACTCAATAAAGAACAGTTAATAAATTGTACACAAACTCAATAAAGAACCAGTCAATAAACTGTACAAAACTAAATAAAGAAACAGTCAATAAACTGTACAAAACTGAATAAAGAACCAGACAATAAACTGTACAAAACTCAATAAAGAACCAATCAATAAACTGTACAAAACTAAATAAAGAAACAGTCAATAAACTGTACAAAACTAAATAAAGAAACAGTCAATAACTGTACAAAACTCAATAAAGAACCAGTCAATAAACTGTACAAAACTAAATAAAGAGCCAGTCAATAAACTTTACAAAACTAAATAAAGAAACGGTCAATAAACTGAACAAAACTAAATAAACAAACAGTCTATAAACTGTACCAAACTCAATAAAGAACCAGTCAATAAACTGTACAAAACTAAATAAAGAAACAGTTAACAAACTGTACAAAACTATATACAGAAACAGTTAATAAACTGTTCAAAACTAAATAAAGAACCAGTCAATAAATTGTACAAAACTATATACAGAAACAGTTAATAAAGAACCAGTCAATAAACTGTACAAAACTCAATAAAGAACCAGTCAATCAATTGTACACAAACTCTATTAAGAAGCAGTCAATAACTGTACAAAACTCAATAAAGAAACAGTTAATAAACTGTACAAAACTCAATAAAGAAACCGTCAAGAAACTGTATAAAACTAAATAAAGAAACAGTCAATAAACTGTACAAAACTCAATAAAGAACCAGTCAATCAATTGTGCACAAACTCAAAAAAGAAACAGTCAATAAACTGTACAAATTTCGATAAAGAAAAGTTAATAAATTGTACACAAACTCAATAAAGAACCAGTCAATAAACTGTACAAAATTCAATAAAGAGCCAGTCAAAAAATTGTACACAAACTCAATAAAGAACCAGTCAATAAACTCTACAAAACTCAATAAAGAAACTGTAAATAAACTGAACAAAACTAAATAAAAAAACAGTCATTAAACTGTACAAAACTAAATAAAGAAACAGTCAATAAACTGTACAAAACTATATACAGAAACAGTTAATAAAGAATAATGCAATAAACTGTACAAAACTCAATAAAGAACCAGTCAATAAATTGTGCACAAACTCAATAAAGAAACAGTCAATAAACTGTACAAAGCTCAATAAAGAACAGTCAATAAACTGTACAAAACTAAATAAAGAAACAGTCAATAAACTGTACAAAACTGAATAAAGAACCAATCAATAAACTGTACAAAACTGAATAAAGAACCAGTCAATAAACTGTACAAAACTCAAAAAGAACCAGTCAATAACTGTACAAAACTCAATAAAGAACCAGTCAATAAACTGTACAAAACTCAATAAAGAACCAGTCAATAAACTGTGCAAAACTCAATAAAGAACCAGTCAATAAACTGAACAAAACTAAATAAAGAAACAGTCAATAAACTGTACAAAACTATATACAGAAACAGTTAATAAAGAACCAGTCAATAAACTCTAAAAAACTCAATAAAGAACCAGTAAATAAATTGCGCACAAACTCAATAAAGAAACAGTCAATAAACTGTACAATTCTCAATAAAGAACAGTCAATAAATTGTACACAAACTCAATAAAGAACCAGTCAATAAATTGTACAAAAGTAAATAAAGAAACAGTCAATAAACTGTACAAAACTGAATAATTAACCAGACAATAAACTGTACAAAACTCAATAAAGATCCAATCAATAAACAGTACAAAACTAAATAAAGAAACAGTCAATAAACTGTACAAAACTAAATAAAGAAACAGTCAATAACTGTACAAAACTCAATAAAGAACCAGTCAATAAACTGTACAAAACTAAATAAAGAGCCAGTCAATAAACTGTACAAAACTAAATAAAGAAACAGTCAATAAACTGAACAAAACTAAATAAACAAACAGTCAATAAACTGTACAAAACTCAATAAAGAACAGTCAATAAATTGTACACAAACTCAATAAAGAGCCAGTCAATAAACTGTACAAAACTAAATAAAGAAACAGTCAATAAACTGTACAAAACTGAATAAGGAACCAGTCAATAAACTGTACAAAACTCAAAAAAGAACCAGTCAATAACTGTACAAAACTCAATAAAGAACCAGTCAATAAACTGTGCAAAACTCAATAAAGAACCAGTTAATAAACTGTACAAAACTCAATAAAGAACCAGTCAATAAACTGAACAAAACTAAATAAAGAAACAGTCAATAAACTGTACAAAACTATATACAGAAAAAGTTAATAAAGAACCAGTCAATAAACTCTACAAAACTCAATAAAGAACCAGTCAATAAATTGCGCAAAAACTCAATAAAGAAACAGTCAATAAACTGTACAAAACTCAATAAAGAACAGTTAATAAATTGTACACAAACTCAATAAAGAACCAGTCAATAAACTGTACAAAACTAAATAAAGAAACAGTCAATAAACTGTACAAAACTGAATAAAGAACCAGACAATAAACTGTACAAAACTCAATAAAGAACCAATCAATAAACTGTACAAAACTAAATAAAGAAACAGTCAATAAACTGTACAAAACTAAATAAAGAAACAGTCAATAACTGTACAAAACTCAATAAAGAACCAGTCAATAAACTGTACAAAACTAAATAAAGAGCCAGTCAATAAACTTTACAAAACTAAATAAAGAAACGGTCAATAAACTGAACAAAACTAAATAAACAAACAGTCTATAAACTGTACCAAACTCAATAAAGAACCAGTCAATAAACTGTACAAAACTAAATAAAGAAACAGTTAACAAACTGTACAAAACTATATACAGAAACAGTTTATTAACTGTTCAAAACTAAATAAAGAACCAGTCAATAAATTGTACAAAACTATATACAGAAACAGTTAATAAAGAACCAGTCAATAAACTGTACAAAACTCAATAAAGAACCAGTCAATCAATTGTGCGCAAACTCAAAAAAGAAACAGTCAATAAACTGTACAAAACTCAATAAAGAACCGTCAATAAATTGTACACAAACTCTATTAAGAAGCAGTCTATAAACTGTACAAAACTAAATATGGAACCAGTCAATGAATTGTACACAAACTAAATAAAGAAACAGTCAATAACTGTACAAAACTCAATAAAGAAACAGTTAATAAACTGTACAAAACTCAATAAAGAAACCGTCAAGAAACTGTATAAAACTAAATAAAGAAACAGTCAATAAACTGTACAAAACTCAATAAAGAACCAGTCAATCAATTGTGCACAAACTCAAAAAAGAAACAGTCAATAAACTGTACAAATTTCGATAAAGAAAAGTTAATAAATTGTACACAAACTCAATAAAGAACCAGTCAATAAACTGTACAAAATTCAATAAAGAGCCAGTCAAAAAATTGTACACAAACTCAATAAAGAACCAGTCAATAAACTCTACAAAACTCAATAAAGAAACTGTAAATAAACTGAACAAAACTAAATAAAAAAACAGTCATTAAACTGTACAAAACTAAATAAAGAAACAGTCAATAAACTGTACAAAACTATATACAGAAACAGTTAATAAAGAATAATGCAATAAACTGTACAAAACTCAATAAAGAACCAGTCAATAAATTGTGCACAAACTCAAAAAAGAAACAGTCAATAAACTTTACAAAACTCAATAAAGAACAGTCAATAAACTGTACAAAACTAAATAAAGAAACAGTCAATAAACTGTACAAAACTGAATAAAGAACCAATCAATAAACTGTACAAAACTGAATTAAGAACCAGTCAATAAACTGTACAAAACTCAAAAAGAACCAGTCAATAACTGTACAAAACTCAATAAAGAACCAGTCAATAAACTGTACAAAACTCAATAAAGAACCAGTCAATAAACTGTGCAAAACTCAATAAAGAACCAGTCAATAAACTGAACAAAACTAAATAAAGAAACAGTCAATAAACTGTACAAAACTATATACAGAAACAGTTAATAAAGAACCAGTCAATAAACTCTAAAAAACTCAATAAAGAACCAGTAAATAAATTGCGCACAAACTCAATAAAGAAACAGTCAATAAACTGTACAATTCTCAATAAAGAACAGTCAATAAATTGTACACAAACTCAATAAAGAACCAGTCAATAAATTGTACAAAAGTAAATAAAGAAACAGTCAATAAACTGTACAAAACTGAATAATTAACCAGACAATAAACTGTACAAAACTCAATAAAGATCCAATCAATAAACAGTACAAAACTAAATAAAGAAACAGTCAATAAACTGTACAAAACTAAATAAAGAAACAGTCAATAACTGTACAAAACTCAATAAAGAACCAGTCAATAAACTGTACAAAACTAAATAAAGAACCAGTCAATAAACTGTACAAAACTAAATAAAGAAACAGTCAATAAACTGAACAAAACTAAATAAACAAACAGTCAATAAACTGTACAAAACTCAATAAAGAACCAGTCAATAAACTGTACAAAACTAAATAAAGAAACAGTTAACAAACTGTACAAAACTATATACAGAAACAGTTAATAAACTGTTCAAAACTAAATAAAGAACCAGTCAATAAATTGTACAAAACTATATACAGAAACAGTTAATAAAGAACCAGTCAATAAACTGTACTAAACTCAATAAAGAACCAGTCAATAAATTGTGCGCAAACTCAAAAAAGAAACAGTCAATAAACTGTACAAAACTCAATAAAGAGCCAGTCAATAAATTGTACACAAACTCAATAAAGAAGCAGTCTATAAACTGTACAAAACTAAATATGGAACCAGTCAATAAATTGTACACAAACTAAATAAAGAAACAGTCAATAACTGTACAAAACTCAATAAAGAAACAGTTAATAAACTGTACAAAACTCAATAAAGAAACAGTCAAGAAACTGTACAAAATTAAATAAAGAAACAGTCAATAAACTTTACAAAACTCAATAAAGAACCGGTCAATCAATTGTGCACAAACTCGAAAAAGAAACAGTCAATAAACTGTACAAAACTCAATAAAGAACAGTTAATAAATTGTACACAAACTCAATAAAGAACCAGTCAATAAACAGTACAAAACTCAATAAAGAAACAGTAAATAAACTGAACAAAACTAAATAAAAAAACAGTCAATAAACTGTACAAAACTCAATAAAGAACCTGTTAATAAACTGTACAAAACTCAAAGAACCAGTCAATAAATTGTACAAAGCTAAATAAAGAAACAGTCAATAAACTGTACGAAACTCAATAAAGAACAGGTCAATATACTGTACAAAACTCAATAAAGAACCAGTCAATATACTGTACAAAACTGAATAAAGAACCAGTCAATCAACTGTACAAAACTCAATAAAGAACCAGTCAATCAACTGTACAAAACTCAATAAAGAACCAGTCATTAAACTGTACAAAACTAAATAAAGAAATAGTCAATAAACTGTACAAAACTATATACAGAAACAGTTAATAAAGAACCTAGCAATAAACTGTACCAAACTCAATAAAGAACCAGTCAATAAATTGTGCACAAACTCAAAAAAGAAACAGTCAATAAACTGTACAAAACTCAATAAAGAACAGTCAATAAATTGTACACAAACTCAATAAAAAACCAGTCAATAAACTGTACAAAACTAAATAAAGAAACAGTCAATAAACTGAACAAAACTAAGTAAAGAAACAGTCAATAAACTGTACAAAACTATATACAGAAACAGTTAATAAAGAACCATGCAATAAACTGTACAAAACTCAATAAAGAACCAGTCAATAAATTGTGCACAAACTCAAAAAAGAAACAGTCAATAAACTTTACAAAACTCAATAAAGAACAGTCAATAAATTGTACACAAACTCAATAAAGAACCAGTCAATAAACTGTACAAAACTAACTAAAGAAACAGTCAATAAACTGTACAAAACTGAATAAAGAACCAGTCAATAAACTGTACAAAACTCAAAAAAGAACCAGTCAATAACTGTACAAAACTCAATAAAGAACCAGTCAATAAACTGTACAAAACTGAATAAAGACCCAGTCAATAAACTGTGCAAAACTCAATAAAGAACCAGTCAATAAACTGTACAAAACTCAATAAAGAACCAGTCAATAAACTGAACAAAACTAAATAAAGAAACAGTCAATAAACTGTACAAAACTATATACAGAAACAGTTAATAAAGAACCAGTCAATAAACTCTACAAAAGTCAATAAAGAACCAGTCAATAAATTGCGCACAAACTCAATAAAGAAACAGTCAATAAACTGTACAAAACTCAATAAAGAACAGTTAATAAATTGTACACAAACTCAATAAAGAACCAGTCAATAAACAGTACAAAACTCAATAAAGAAACAGTAAATAAACTGAACAAAACTAAATAAAAAAACAGTCAATAAACTGTACAAAACTCAATAAAGAACCTGTTAATAAACTGTACAAAACTCAAAGAACCAGTCAATAAATTGTACAAAGCTAAATAAAGAAACAGTAAATAAACTGTACGAAACTCAATAAAGAACAGGTCAATATACTGTACAAAACTCAATAAAGAACCAGTCAATATACTGTACAAAACTGAATAAAGAACCAGTCAATCAACTGTACAAAACTCAATAAAGAACCAGTCAATCAACTGTACAAAACTCAATAAAGAACCAGTCATTAAACTGTACAAAACTAAATAAAGAAATAGTCAATAAACTGTACAAAACTATATACAGAAACAGTTAATAAAGAACCTTGCAATAAACTGTACCAAACTCAATAAAGAACCAGTCAATAAATTGTGCACAAACTCAAAAAAGAAACAGTCAATAAACTGTACAAAACTCAATAAAGAACAGTCAATAAATTGTACACAAACTCAATAAAAAACCAGTCAATAAACTGTACAAAACTAAATAAAGAAACAGTCAATAAACTGAACAAAACTAAGTAAAGAAACAGTCAATAAACTGTACAAAACTATATACAGAAACAGTTAATAAAGAACCATGCAATAAACTGTACAAAACTCAATAAAGAACCAGTCAATAAATTGTGCACAAACTCAAAAAAGAAACAGTCAATAAACTTTACAAAACTCAATAAAGAACAGTCAATAAATTGTACACAAACTCAATAAAGAACCAGTCAATAAACTGTACAAAACTAAATAAAGAAACAGTCAATAAACTGTACAAAACTGAATAAAGAACCAGTCAATAAACTGTACAAAACTCAAAAAAGAACCAGTCAATAACTGTACAAAACTCAATAAAGAACCAGTCAATAAACTGTACAAAACTGAATAAAGACCCAGTCAATAAACTGTGCAAAACTCAATAAAGAACCAGTCAATAAACTGTACAAAACTCAATAAAGAACCAGTCAATAAACTGAACAAAACTAAATAAAGAAACAGTCAATAAACTGTACAAAACTATATACAGAAACAGTTAATAAAGAACCAGTCAATAAACTCTACAAAACTCAATAAAGAACCAGTCAATAAATTGCGCACAAACTCAATAAAGAAACAGTCAATAAACTGTACAAAACTCAATAAAGAACAGTCAATAAATTGTACAGAAACCCAATAAAGAACCAGTCAATAAACTGTACAAAACTAAATAAAGAAACAGTCAATAAACTGTACAAAACTGAATAAAGAACAAGTCAATAAACTGTACAAAACTCAATAAAGAACCAATCAATAAACAGTACAAAACTAAATAAAGAAACAGTCAATAAACTGTACAAAACTAAATAAAGAAACAGTCAATAACTGTACAAAACTCAATAAAGAACCAGTCAATAAACTGTACAAAACTAAATATAGAGCCAGTCAATAAACTGTACAAAACTAAATAAAGAAACAGTCAATAAACTGAACAAAACTAAATAAACAAACATTCAATAAACTGTACAAAACTCAATAAAGAACCAGTCAATAAACTGTACAAAACTAAATAAAGAAACAGTTAACAAACTGTACGAAACTATATACAGAAACAGTTAAAAAAACTGTTCAAAACTAAATAAAGAACCAGTCAATAAATTGTACAAAACTATATACAGAAACAGTTAATAAAGAACCAGTCAATAAACTGTACAAAACTCAATAAAGAACCAGTCAATAAATTGTGCGCAAACTCAAAAAAGAAACAGTCAATAAACTGTACAAAACTCAATAAAGAACAGTCAATAAATTGTACACAAACTAAATAAAGAACCAGTCTATAAACTGTACAAAACTAAATATGGAACCAGTCAATAAATTGTACACAAACTCAAAAAAGAAACAGTCAATAAACTGTACAAAACTCAATAAAGAAACAGTAAATAAACTGAACAAAACTAAATAAAAAAACAGTCAATAAACTGTACAAAACTCAATAAAGAACCTGTTAATAAACTGTACAAAACTCAATAAAGAACCAGTCAATAAACTGTGCAAAGCTAAATAAAGAAACAGTAAATAAACTGTACGAAACTCAATAAAGAACAGGTCAATATACTGTACAAAACTCAATAAAGAACCAGTCAATATACTGTACAAAACTGAATAAATTAACAGTCAATAAACTGTACAAAACTCAATAAAGAACCGGTCAATCAATTGTGCACAAACTCGAAAAAGAAACAGTCAATAAACTGTACAAAACTCAATAAAGAACAGTTAATAAATTGTACACAAACTCAATAAAGAACCAGTCAATAAACAGTACAAAACTCAATAAAGAAACAGTAAATAAACTGAACAAAACTAAATAAAAAAACAGTCAATAAACTGTACAAAACTCAATAAAGAACCTGTTAATAAACTGTACAAAACTCAAAGAACCAGTCAATAAATTGTACAAAGCTAAATAAAGAAACAGTAAATAAACTGTACGAAACTCAATAAAGAACAGGTCAATATACTGTACAAAACTCAATAAAGAACCAGTCAATATACTGTACAAAACTGAATAAAGAACCAGTCAATAAACTGTACAAAACTCAATAAAGAACCAGTCAATCAACTGTACAAAACTCAATAAAGAACCAGTCATTAAACTGTACAAAACTAAATAAAGAAATAGTCAATAAACTGTACAAAATTAAATACAGAAACAGTTAATAAAGAACCTTGCAATAAACTGTACCAAACTCAATAAAGAACCAGTCAATAAATTGTGCACAAACTCAAAACAGAAACAGTCAATAAACTGTACAAAACTCAATAAAGAACAGTCAATAAATTGTACACAAACTCAATAAAGAACCAGTCAATAAACTGTACAAAACTAAATAAAGAAACAGTCAATAAACTGAACAAAACTAAGTAAAGAAACAGTCAATAAACTGTACAAAACTATATACAGAAACAGTTAATAAAGAACCATGCAATAAACTGTACAAAACTCAATAAAGAACCAGTCAATAAATTGTGCACAAACTCAAAAAAGAAACAGTCAATAAACTTTACAAAACTCAATAAAGAACAGTCAATAAATTGTACACAAACTCAATAAAGAACCAGTCAATAAACTGTACAAAATTCAATAAAGAGCCAGTCAAAAAATTGTACACAAACTCAATAAAGAACCAGTCAATAAACTCTACAAAACTCAATAAAGAAACTGTAAATAAACTGAACAAAACTAAATAAAAAAACAGTCATTAAACTGTACAAAACTAAATAAAGAAACAGTCAATAAACTGTACAAAACTATATACAGAAACAGTTAATAAAGAATAATGCAATAAACTGTACAAAACTCAATAAAGAACCAGTCAATAAATTGTGCACAAACTCAAAAAAGAAACAGTCAATAAACTTTACAAAACTCAATAAAGAACAGTCAATAAACTGTACAAAACTAAATAAAGAAACAGTCAATAAACTGTACAAAACTGAATAAAGAACCAATCAATAAACTGTACAAAACTGAATTAAGAACCAGTCAATAAACTGTACAAAACTCAAAAAGAACCAGTCAATAACTGTACAAAACTCAATAAAGAACCAGTCAATAAACTGTACAAAACTCAATAAAGAACCAGTCAATAAACTGTGCAAAACTCAATAAAGAACCAGTCAATAAACTGAACAAAACTAAATAAAGAAACAGTCAATAAACTGTACAAAACTATATACAGAAACAGTTAATAAAGAACCAGTCAATAAACTCTAAAAAACTCAATAAAGAACCAGTAAATAAATTGCGCACAAACTCAATAAAGAAACAGTCAATAAACTGTACAATTCTCAATAAAGAACAGTCAATAAATTGTACACAAACTCAATAAAGAACCAGTCAATAAATTGTACAAAAGTAAATAAAGAAACAGTCAATAAACTGTACAAAACTGAATAATTAACCAGACAATAAACTGTACAAAACTCAATAAAGATCCAATCAATAAACAGTACAAAACTAAATAAAGAAACAGTCAATAAACTGTACAAAACTAAATAAAGAAACAGTCAATAACTGTACAAAACTCAATAAAGAACCAGTCAATAAACTGTACAAAACTAAATAAAGAGCCAGTCAATAAACTGTACAAAACTAAATAAAGAAACAGTCAATAAACTGAACAAAACTAAATAAACAAACAGTCAATAAACTGTACAAAACTCAATAAAGAACCAGTCAATAAACTGTACAAAACTAAATAAAGAAACAGTTAACAAACTGTACAAAACTATATACAGAAACAGTTAATAAACTGTTCAAAACTAAATAAAGAACCAGTCAATAAATTGTACAAAACTATATACAGAAACAGTTAATAAAGAACCAGTCAATAAACTGTACTAAACTCAATAAAGAACCAGTCAATAAATTGTGCGCAAACTCAAAAAAGAAACAGTCAATAAACTGTACAAAACTCAATAAAGAACCGTCAATAAATTGTACACAAACTCAATAAAGAAGCAGTCTATAAACTGTACAAAACTAAATATGGAACCAGTCAATAAATTGTACACAAACTAAATAAAGAAACAGTCAATAACTGTACAAAACTCAATAAAGAAACAGTTAATAAACTGTACAAAACTCAATAAAGAAACAGTCAAGAAACTGTACAAAATTAAATAAAGAAACAGTCAATAAACTTTACAAAACTCAATAAAGAACCGGTCAATCAATTGTGCACAAACTCGAAAAAGAAACAGTCAATAAACTGTACAAAACTCAATAAAGAACAGTTAATAAATTGTACACAAACTCAATAAAGAACCAGTCAATAAACAGTACAAAACTCAATAAAGAAACAGTAAATAAACTGAACAAAACTAAATAAAAAAACAGTCAATAAACTGTACAAAACTCAATAAAGAACCTGTTAATAAACTGTACAAAACTCAAAGAACCAGTCAATAAATTGTACAAAGCTAAATAAAGAAACAGTAAATAAACTGTACGAAACTCAATAAAGAACAGGTCAATATACTGTACAAAACTCAATAAAGAACCAGTCAATATACTGTACAAAACTGAATAAAGAACCAGTCAATCAACTGTACAAAACTCAATAAAGAACCAGTCAATCAACTGTACAAAACTCAATAAAGAACCAGTCATTAAACTGTACAAAACTAAATAAAGAAATAGTCAATAAACTGTACAAAACTATATACAGAAACAGTTAATAAAGAACCTAGCAATAAACTGTACCAAACTCAATAAAGAACCAGTCAATAAATTGTGCACAAACTCAAAAAAGAAACAGTCAATAAACTGTACAAAACTCAATAAAGAACAGTCAATAAATTGTACACAAACTCAATAAAAAACCAGTCAATAAACTGTACAAAACTAAATAAAGAAACAGTCAATAAACTGAACAAAACTAAATAAAGAAACAGTCAATAAACTGTACAAAACTATATACAGAAACAGTTAATAAAGAACCATGCAATAAACTGTACAAAACTCAATAAAGAACCAGTCAATAAATTGTGCACAAACTCAAAAAAGAAACAGTCAATAAACTTTACAAAACTCAATAAAGAACAGTCAATAAATTGTACACAAACTCAATAAAGAACCAGTCAATAAACTGTACAAAACTAACTAAAGAAACAGTCAATAAACTGTACAAAACTGAATAAAGAACCAGTCAATAAACTGTACAAAACTCAAAAAAGAACCAGTCAATAACTGTACAAAACTCAATAAAGAACCAGTCAATAAACTGTACAAAACTGAATAAAGACCCAGTCAATAAACTGTGCAAAACTCAATAAAGAACCAGTCAATAAACTGTACAAAACTCAATAAAGAACCAGTCAATAAACTGAACAAAACTAAATAAAGAAACAGTCAATAAACTGTACAAAACTATATACAGAAACAGTTAATAAAGAACCAGTCAATAAACTCTACAAAAGTCAATAAAGAACCAGTCAATAAATTGCGCACAAACTCAATAAAGAAACAGTCAATAAACTGTACAAAACTCAATAAAGAACAGTTAATAAATTGTACACAAACTCAATAAAGAACCAGTCAATAAACAGTACAAAACTCAATAAAGAAACAGTAAATAAACTGAACAAAACTAAATAAAAAAACAGTCAATAAACTGTACAAAACTCAATAAAGAACCTGTTAATAAACTGTACAAAACTCAAAGAACCAGTCAATAAATTGTACAAAGCTAAATAAAGAAACAGTAAATAAACTGTACGAAACTCAATAAAGAACAGGTCAATATACTGTACAAAACTCAATAAAGAACCAGTCAATATACTGTACAAAACTGAATAAAGAACCAGTCAATCAACTGTACAAAACTCAATAAAGAACCAGTCAATCAACTGTACAAAACTCAATAAAGAACCAGTCATTAAACTGTACAAAACTAAAT
The DNA here is from genome assembly GCA_944474755.1 of Limnoperna fortunei. Taxonomy (NCBI): domain Eukaryota; kingdom Metazoa; phylum Mollusca; class Bivalvia; order Mytilida; family Modiolidae; genus Limnoperna; species Limnoperna fortunei. The sequence goes on along the minus strand of OX104118.1, from coordinate 21,748,410 downwards.
AAAGAAATAGTCAATAAACTGTACAAAACTATATACAGAAACAGTTAATAAAGAACCTTGCAATAAACTGTACCAAACTCAATAAAGAACCAGTCAATAAATTGTGCACAAACTCAAAAAAGAAACAGTCAATAAACTGTACAAAACTCAATAAAGAACAGTCAATAAATTGTACACAAACTCAATAAAAAACCAGTCAATAAACTGTACAAAACTAAATAAAGAAACAGTCAATAAACTGAACAAAACTAAGTAAAGAAACAGTCAATAAACTGTACAAAACTATATACAGAAACAGTTAATAAAGAACCATGCAATAAACTGTACAAAACTCAATAAAGAACCAGTCAATAAATTGTGCACAAACTCAAAAAAGAAACAGTCAATAAACTTTACAAAACTCAATAAAGAACAGTCAATAAATTGTACACAAACTCAATAAAGAACCAGTCAATAAACTGTACAAAACTAAATAAAGAAACAGTCAATAAACTGTACAAAACTCAATAAAGAACCAGTCAATAAACTGTACAAAACTCAAAAAAGAACCAGTCAATAACTGTACAAAACTCAATAAAGAACCAGTCAATAAACTGTACAAAACTGAATAAAGACCCAGTCAATAAACTGTGCAAAACTCAATAAAGAACCAGTCAATAAACTGTACAAAACTCAATAAAGAACCAGTCAATAAACTGAACAAAACTAAATAAAGAAACAGTCAATAAACTGTACAAAACTATATACAGAAACAGTTAATAAAGAACCAGTCAATAAACTCTACAAAACTCAATAAAGAACCAGTCAATAAATTGCGCACAAACTCAATAAAGAAACAGTCAATAAACTGTACAAAACTCAATAAAGAACAGTCAATAAATTGTACAGAAACCCAATAAAGAACCAGTCAATAAACTGTACAAAACTAAATAAAGAAACAGTCAATAAACTGTACAAAACTGAATAAAGAACAAGTCAATAAACTGTACAAAACTCAATAAAGAACCAATCAATAAACAGTACAAAACTAAATAAAGAAACAGTCAATAAACTGTACAAAACTAAATAAAGAAACAGTCAATAACTGTACAAAACTCAATAAAGAACCAGTCAATAAACTGTACAAAACTAAATATAGAGCCAGTCAATAAACTGTACAAAACTAAATAAAGAAACAGTCAATAAACTGAACAAAACTAAATAAACAAACATTCAATAAACTGTACAAAACTCAATAAAGAACCAGTCAATAAACTGTACAAAACTAAATAAAGAAACAGTTAACAAACTGTACGAAACTATATACAGAAACAGTTAAAAAAACTGTTCAAAACTAAATAAAGAACCAGTCAATAAATTGTACAAAACTATATACAGAAACAGTTAATAAAGAACCAGTCAATAAACTGTACAAAACTCAATAAAGAACCAGTCAATAAATTGTGCGCAAACTCAAAAAAGAAACAGTCAATAAACTGTACAAAACTCAATAAAGAACAGTCAATAAATTGTACACAAACTAAATAAAGAAGCAGTCTATAAACTGTACAAAACTAAATATGGAACCAGTCAATAAATTGTACACAAACTCAAAAAAGAAACAGTCAATAAACTGTACAAAACTCAATAAAGAAACAGTAAATAAACTGAACAAAACTAAATAAAAAAACAGTCAATAAATTGTACACAAACTCAATAAAGAACCAGTCAATAAACTGTACAAAACTCAATAAAGAACCAGTCAATAAACTGTGCAAAGCTAAATAAAGAAACAGTAAATAAACTGTACGAAACTCAATAAAGAACAGGTCAATATACTGTACAAAACTCAATAAAGAACCAGTCAATATACTGTACAAAACTGAATAAATTAACAGTCAATAAACTGTACAAAACTCAATAAAGAACCGGTCAATCAATTGTGCACAAACTCGAAAAAGAAACAGTCAATAAACTGTACAAAACTCAATAAAGAACAGTTAATAAATTGTACACAAACTCAATAAAGAACCAGTCAATAAACAGTACAAAACTCAATAAAGAAACAGTAAATAAACTGAACAAAACTAAATAAAAAAACAGTCAATAAACTGTACAAAACTCAATAAAGAACCTGTTAATAAACTGTACAAAACTCAAAGAACCAGTCAATAAATTGTACAAAGCTAAATAAAGAAACAGTAAATAAACTGTACGAAACTCAATAAAGAACAGGTCAATATACTGTACACAACTCAATAAAGAACCAGTCAATATACTGTACAAAACTGAATAAAGAACCAGTCAATAAACTGTACAAAACTCAATAAAGAACCAGTCAATCAACTGTACAAAACTCAATAAAGAACCAGTCATTAAACTGTACAAAACTAAATAAAGAAATAGTCAATAAACTGTACAAAACTATATACAGAAACAGTTAATAAAGAACCTTGCAATAAACTGTACCAAACTCAATAAAGAACCAGTCAATAAATTGTGCACAAACTCAAAACAGAAACAGTCAATAAACTGTACAAAACTCAATAAAGAACAGTCAATAAATTGTACACAAACTCAATAAAGAACCAGTCAATAAACTGTACAAAACTAAATAAAGAAACAGTCAATAAACTGAACAAAACTAAGTAAAGAAACAGTCAATAAACTGTACAAAACTATATACAGAAACAGTTAATAAAGAACCATGCAATAAACTGTACAAAACTCAATAAAGAACCAGTCAATAAATTGTGCACAAACTCAAAAAAGAAACAGTCAATAAACTTTACAAAACTCAATAAAGAACAGTCAATAAATTGTACACAAACTCAATAAAGAACCAGTCAATAAACTGTACAAAACTAAATAAAGAAACAGTCAATAAACTGTACAAAACTGAATAAAGAACCAGTCAATAAACTGTACAAAACTCAAAAAAGAACCAGTCAATAACTGTACAAAACTCAATAAAGAACCAGTCAATAAACTGTACAAAACTGAATAAAGAACCAGTCAATTAACTGTGCAAAACTCAATAAAGAAACAGTCAATAAACTGTACAAAACTATATACAGAAACAGTTAATAAAGAACCAGTCAATAAACTCTACAAAACTCAATAAAGAACCAGTCAATAAATTGCGCACAAACTCAATAAAGAAACAGTCAATAAACTGTACAAAACTCAATAAAGAACAGTCAATAAATTGTACACAAACCCATTAAAGAACCAGTCAATAAACTGTACAAAACTAAATAAAGAAACAGTCAATAAACTGTACAAAACTGAATAAAGAACAAGTCAATAAACTGTACAAAACTCAGTAAAGAACCAATCAATAAACAGTACAAAACTAAATAAAGAAACAGTCAATAAACTGTACAAAACTAAATAAAGAAACAGTCAATAACTGTACAAAACTCAATAAAGAACCAGTCAATAAACTGTACAAAACTAAATAAAGAGCCAGTCAATAAACTGTACAAAACTAAATAAAGAAAGAGTCAATAAACTGAACAAAACTAAATAAACAAACATTCAATAAACTGTACAAAACTCAATAAAGAACCAGTCAATAAACTGTACAAAACTAAATAAAGAAACAGTTAACAAACTGTACGAAACTATATACAGAAACAGTTAAAAAACTGTTCAAAACTAAATAAAGAACCAGTCAATAAATTGTACAAAACTATATACAGAAACAGTTAATAAAGAACCAGTCAATAAACTGTACAAAACTCTATAAAGAACCAGTCAATAAATTGTGCGCAAACTCAAAAAAGAAACAGTCAATAAACTGTACAAAACTCAATAAAGAACAGTCAATAAATTGTACACAAACTAAATAAAGAAGCAGTCTATAAACTGTACAAAACTCAATAAAGAACCTGTTAATAAACTGTACAAAACTCAATAAAGAACCAGTCAATAAACTGTACAAAGCTAAATAAAGAAACAGTAAATAAACTGTACGAAACTCAATAAAGAACAGGTCAATATACTGTACAAAACTCAATAAAGAACCAGTCAATATACTGTACAAAACTGAATAAAGAACCAGTCAATAAACTGTACAAAACTCAATAAAGAACCAGTCAATCAACTGTACAAAACTTAATAAAGAACCAGTCATTAAACTGTACAAAACTAAATAAAGAAACAGTCAATAAACTGTACAAAACTATATACAGAAACAGTTAATAAAGAACCATGCAATAAACTGTACAAAACTCAATAAAGAACCAGTCAATAAATTGTGCACAAACTCAAAAAAGAAACAGTCAATAAACTGTACAAAACTCAATAAAGAACAGTCAATAAATTGTACTCAAACTCAATAAAGAACCAGTCAATAAACTGTACAAAACTAAATAAAGAAACAGTCAATAAACTGTACAAAACTGAATAAAGAACCAGTCAATAAACTGTACATAACTCAGAAAAGAACCAGTCAATAACTGTACAAAACTCAATAAAGAACCAGTCAATAAACTGTACAAAACTGAATAAAGAACCAGTCAATAAACTGTGCAAAACTCAATAAAGAACCAGTCAATAAATTGTACAAAACTCAATAAAGAACCAGTCAATAAACTGAACAAAACTAAATAAAGAAACAGTCAATAAACTGTACAAAACTATATACAGAAACAGTTAATAAATAACCTGTCAATAAACTCTACAAAACTCAATAAAGAACCAGTCAATAAATTGCGCACAAACTCAATAAAGAAACAGTCAATAAACTGTACAAAACTCAATAAAGAACAGTCAATAAATTGTACACAAACTCAATAAAGAAGCAGTCTATAAACTGTACAAAACTAAATATGGAACCAGTCAATAAATTGTACACAAACTCAAAAAAGAAACAGTCAATAAACTGTACAAAACGCAATAAAGAAACAGTAAATAAACTGAACAAAACTAAATAAAACAACAGTCAATAAACTGTACAAAACCCAATAAAGAACCTGTTAATAAACTGTACAAAACTCAATAAAGAACCAGTCAATAAACTGTACAAAGCTAAATAAAGAAACAGTAAATAAACTGTACGAAACTCAATAAAGAACAGGTCAATATACTGTACAAAACTCAATAAAGAACCAGTCAATATACTGTACAAAACTGAATAAAGAACCAGTCAATAAACTGTACAACACTCAATAAAGAACCAGCCAATCAACTGTACAAAACTCAATAAAGAACCAGTCATTAAACTGTACAAAACTAAATAAAGAAACAGTCAATAAACTGTACAAAACTATATACAGAAACAGTTAATAAAGAACCATGCAATAAACTGTACAAAACTCAATAAAGAACCAGTCAATAAATTGTGCACAAACTCAAAAAAGAAACAGTCAATAAACTGTACAAAACTGAATAAAGAACAAGTCAATAAACTGTACAAAACTCAATAAAGAACCAATCAATAAACAGTACAAAACTAAATAAAGAAACAGTCAATAAACTGTACAAAACTAAATAAAGAAACAGTCCATAACTGTACAAAACTCAATAAAGAACCAGTCAATAAACTGTACAAAACTAAATAAAGAGCCAGTCAATAAACTGTACAAAACTAAATAAAGAAACAGTCAATAAACTGAACAAAACTAAATAAACAAACATTCAATAAACTGTACAAAACTCAATAAAGAACCAGTCAATAAACTGTACAAAACTAAATAAAGAAACAGTTAACAAACTGTACGAAACTATATACAGAAACACTTAAAAAACTGTTCAAAACTAAATAAAGAACCAGTCAATAAATTGTACAAAACTATATACAGAAACAGTTAATAAAGAACCAGTCAATAAACTGTACAAAACTCAATAAAGAACCAGTCAATAAATTGTGCGCAAACTCAAAAAAGAAACAGTCAATAAACTGTACAAAACTCAATAAAGAACAGTCAATAAATTGTACACAAACTAAATAAAGAAGCAGTCTATAAACTGTACAAAACTAAATATGGAACCAGTCAATAAATTGTACACAAACTCAAAAAAGAAACAGTCAATAAACTGTACAAAACTCAATAAAGAAACAGTAAATAAACTGAACAAAACTAAATAAAAAAACAGTCAATAAACTGTACAAAACTCAATAAAGAACCTGTTAATAAACTGTACAAAACTCAATAAAGAACCAGTCAATAAACTGTACAAAGCTAAATAAAGAAACAGTAAATAAACTGTACGAAACTCAATAAAGAACAGGTCAATATACTGTACAAAACTCAATAAAGAACCAGTCAATATACTGTACAAAACTGAATAAAGAACCAGTCAATAAACTGTACAAAACTCGATAAAGAACCAGTCAATCAACTGTACAAAACTTAATAAAGAACCAGTCATTAAACTGTACAAAACTAAATAAAGAAACAGTCAATAAACTGTACAAAACTATATACAGAAACAGTTAATAAAGAACCATGCAATAAACTGTACAAAACTCAATAAAGAACCAGTCAATAAATTGTGCACAAACTCAAAAAAGAAACAGTCAATAAACTGTACAAAACTCAATAAAGAACAGTCAATAAATTGTACTCATACTCAATAAAGAACCAGTCAATAAACTGTACAAAACTAAATAAAGAAACAGTCAATAAACTGCACAAAACTGAATAAAGAACCAGTCAATAAACTGTACAAAACTCAAAAAAGAACCAGTCAATAACTGTACAAAACTCAATAAAGAACCAGTCAATAAACTGTACAAAACTGAATAAAGAACCAGTCAATAAACTGTGCAAAACTCAATAAAGAACCAGTCAATAAATTGTACAAAACTCAATAAAGAACCAGTCAATAAACTGAACAAAACTAAATAAAGAAACAGTCAATAAACTGTACAAAACTATATACAGAAACAGTTAATAAATAACCTGTCAATAAACTCTACAAAACTCAATAAAGAACCAGTCAATAAATTGCGCACAAACTCAATAAAGAAACAGTCAATAAACTGTACAAAACTCAATAAAGAACAGTCAATAAATTGTACACAAACTCAATAAAGAAGCAGTCTATAAACTGTACAAAACTAAATATGGAACCAGTCAATAAATTGTACAAAACTATATACAGAAACAGTCAATAAACTGAACAAAACTAAATAAAGAAACAGTCAATAAACTGTACAAAACTATATACAGAAACAGTTAATAAAGAACCATGCAATAAACTGTACAAAACTCAATAAAGAACCAGTCAATAAATTGTGCACAAACTCAAAAAAGAAACAGTCAATAAACTGTACAAAACTCAATAAAGAACAGTCAATAAATTGTACTCAAACTCAATAAAGAACCAGTCAATAAACTGTACAAAACTAAATAAAGAAACAGTCAATAAACTGTACAAAACTGAATAAAGAACCAGTCAATAAACTGTAGAAAACTCAATAAAGAACCAGTCAATAACTGTACAAAACTCAATAAAGAACCAGTCAATAAACTGTACAAAACTGAATAAAGAAACAGTCAATAAACTGAACAAAACTAAATAAACAAACAGTCAATAAACTGTACAAAACTCAATAAAGAACCAGTCAATAAACTGTACAAAACTAAATAAAGAAACAGTTAACAAACTGTACAAAACTATATACAGAAACAGTTAATAAACTGTTCAAAACTAAATAAAGAACCAGTCAATAAATTGTACAAAACTATATACAGAAACAGTTAATAAAGAACCTGTCAATAAACTGTACAAAACTCAATAAAGTACCAGTCAATAAATTGTGCGCAAACTCAAAAAAGAAACAGTCAATAAACTGTACAAAACTCAATAAAGAACCGTCAATAAATTGTACACAAACTCAATAAAGAAGCAGTCTATAAACTGTACAAAACTAAATATGGAACCAGTCAATAAATTGTACACAAACTAAATAAAGAAACAGTCAATAACTGTACAAAACTCAATAAAGAAACAGTTAATAAACTGTACAAAACTCTATAAAGAAACAGTCAAGAAACTGTACAAAATTAAATAAAGAAACAGTCAATAAACTGTACAAAACTCAATAAAGAACCAGTCAATCAATTATGCACAAACTCGAAAAAGAAACAGTCAATAAACTGTACAAAACTCAATAAAGAACAGTTAATAAATTGTACACAAACTCAATAAAGAACCAGTCAATAAACAGTACAAAACTCAATAAAGAAACAGTAAATAAACTGAACAAAACTAAATAAAAAAACAGTCAATAAACTGTACAAAACTCAATAAAGAACCTGTTAATAAACTGTACAAAACTCAATAAAGAACCAGTCAATAAACTGTACAAAGCTAAATAAAGAAACAGTAAATAAACTGTACGAAACTCAATAAAGAACAGGTCAATATACTGTACAAAACTCAATAAAGAACCAGTCAATATACTGTACAAAACTGAATAAAGAACCAGTCAATAAACTGTACAAAACTCAATAAAGAACCAGTCAATCAACTGTACAAAACTCAATAAAGAACCAGTCATTAAACTGTACAAAACTCAAAAAAGAACCAGTCAATAACTGTACAAAACTATATACAGAAACAGTTAATAAAGAACCATGCAATAAACTGTACAAAACTCAATAAAGAACCAGTCAATAAATTGTGCACAAACTCAAAAAAGAAACAGTCAATAAACTGTACAAAACTCAATAAAGAACAGTCAATAAATTGTACACAAACTCAATAAAGAACCAGTCAATAAACTGTACAAAACTAAATAAAGAAACAGTCAATAAACTGTACAAAACTGAATAAAGAACCCGTCAATAAACTGTACAAAACTCAAAAAAGAACCAGTCAATAAACTATACAAAACTCAATAAAGAACCAGTCAATAAACTGTACAAAACTTAATAAAGAACCAGTCAATAAACTGTACAAAACTCAATAAAGAACCAGTCAATAAATTGTACAAAACTCAATAAAGAACCAGTCAATAAACTGAACAAAACTAAGTAAAGAAACAGTCAATAAACTGTACAAAACTATATACAGAAACAGTTAATAAAGAACCATGCAATAAACTGTACAAAACTCAATAAAGAACCAGTCAATAAATTGTGCACAAACTCAAAAAAGAAACAGTCAATAAACTTTACAAAACTCAATAAAGAACAGTCAATAAATTGTACACAAACTCAATAAAGAACCAGTCAATAAACTGTACAAAACTAAATAAAGATACAGTCAATAAACTGTACAAAACTGAATAAAGAACCAGTCAATAAACTGTACAAAACTCAAAAAAGAACCAGTCAATAACTGTACAAAACTCAATAAAGAACCAGTCAATAAACTGTACAAAACTGAATAAAGAACCAGTCAATAAACTGTGCAAAACTCAATAAAGAACCAGTCAATAAACTGTACAAAACTCAATAAAGAACCAGTCAATAAACTGAACAAAACTAAATAAAGAAACAGTCAATAAACTGTACAAAACTATATACAGAAACAGTTAATAAAGAACCTGTCAATAAACTCTACAAAACTCAATAAAGAACCAGTCAATAAATTGCGCACAAACTCAATAAAGAAACAGTCAATAAACTGTACAAAACTCAATAAAGAACAGTCAATAAATTGTACACAAACCCAATAAAGAACCAGTCAATAAACTGTACAAAACTAAATAAAGAAACAGTCAATAAACTGTACAAAACTGAATAAAGAACAAGTCAATAAACTGTACAAAACTCAATAAAGAACCAATCAATAAACAGTACAAAACTAAATAAAGAAACAGTCAATAAACTGTACAAAACTAAATAAAGAAACAGTCAATAAACTGTACAAAACTGAATAAAGAACCCGTCAATAAACTGTACAAAACTCAAAAAAGAACCAGTCAATAACTGTACAAAACTCAATAAAGAACCAGTCAATAAACTGTACAAAACTTAATAAAGAACCAGTCAATAAACTGTACAAAACTCAATAAAGAACCAGTCAATAAATTGTACAAAACTCAATAAAGAACCAGTCAATAAACTGAACAAAACTAAGTAAAGAAACAGTCAATAAACTGTACAAAACTATATACAGAAACAGTTAATAAAGAACCATGCAATAAACTGTACAAAACTCAATAAAGAACCAGTCAATAAATTGTGCACAAACTCAAAAAAGAAACAGTCAATAAACTTTACAAAACTCAATAAAGAACAGTCAATAAATTGTACACAAACTCAATAAAGAACCAGTCAATAAACTGTACAAAACTAAATAAAGATACAGTCAATAAACTGTACAAAACTGAATAAAGAACCAGTCAATAAACTGTACAAAACTCAAAAAAGAACCAGTCAATAACTGTACAAAACTCAATAAAGAACCAGTCAATAAACTGTACAAAACTGAATAAAGAACCAGTCAATAAACTGTGCAAAACTCAATAAAGAACCAGTCAATAAACTGTACAAAACTCAATAAAAAACCAGTCAATAAACTGAACAAAACTAAATAAAGAAACAGTCAATAAACTGTACAAAACTATATACAGAAACAGTTAATAAAGAACCTGTCAATAAACTCTACAAAACTCAATAAAGAACCAGTCAATAAATTGCGCACAAACTCAATAAAGAAACAGTCAATAAACTGTACAAAACTCAATAAAGAACAGTCAATAAATTGTACACAAACCCAATAAAGAACCAGTCAATAAACTGTACAAAACTAAATAAAGAAACAGTCAATAAACTGTACAAAACTGAATAAAGAACAAGTCAATAAACTGTACAAAACTCAATAAAGAACCAATCAATAAACAGTACAAAACTAAATAAAGAAACAGTCAATAAACTGTACAAAACTAAATAAAGAAACAGTCAATAACTGTACAAAACTCAATAAAGAACCAGTCAATAAACTGTACAAAACTAAATAAAGAGCCAGTCAATAAACTGTACAAAACTAAATAAAGAAACAGTCAATAAATTGAACAAAACTAAATAAACAAACATTCAATAAACTGTACAAAACTCAATAAAGAACCAGTCAATAAACTGTACAAAACTAAATAAAGAAACAGTTAACAAACTGTACGAAACTATATACAGAAACAGTTAAAAAACTGTTCAAAACTAAATAAAGAACCAGTCAATAAATTGTACAAAACTATATACAGAAACAGTTAATAAAGAACCAGTCAATAAACTGTACAAAACTCAATAAAGAACCAGTCAATAAATTGTGCGCAAACTCAAAAAAGAAACAGTCAATAAACTGTACAAAACTCAATAAAGAACAGTCAATAAATTGTACACAAACTAAATAAAGAAGCAGTCTATAAACTGTACAAAACTAAATATGGAACCAGTCAATAAATTGTACACAAACTCAAAAAAGAAACAGTCAATAAACTGTACAAAACTCAATAAAGAAACAGTAAATAAACTGAACAAAACTAAATAAAAAAACAGTCAATAAACTGTACAAAACTCAATAAAGAACCTGTTAATAAACTGTACAAAACTCAATAAAGAACCAGTCAATAAACTGTACAAAGCTAAATAAAGAAACAGTAAATAAACTGTACGAAACTCAATAAAGAACAGGTCAATATACTGTACAAAACTCAATAAAGAACCAGTCAATATACTGTACAAAACTGAATAAAGAACCAGTCAATAAACTGTACAAAACTCAATAAAGAACCAGTCAATCAACTGTACAAAACTCAATAAAGAAGCAGTCATTAAACTGTACAAAACTAAATAAAGAAACAGTCAATAAACTGTACAAAACTATATACAGAAACAGTTAATAAAGAACCATGCAATAAACTGTACAAAACTCAATAAAGAACCAGTCAATAAATTGTGCACAAACTCAAAAAAGAAACAGTCAATAAACTGTACAAAACTCAATAAAGAACAGTCAATAAATTGTACTCAAACTCAATAAAGAACCAGTCAATAAACTGTACAAAACTAAATAAAGAAACAGTCAATAAACTGTACAAAACTGAATAAAGAACCAGTCAATAAACTGTACAAAACTCAAAAAAGAACCAGTCAATAACTGTACAAAACTCAATAAAGAACCAGTCAATAAACTGTACAAAACTGAATAAAGAACCAGTCAATAAACTGTGCAAAACTCAATAAAGAACCAGTCAATAAATTGTACAAAACTCAATAAAGAACCAGTCAATAAACTGAACAAAACTAAATAAAGAACCAGTCAATAAATTGTACAAAACTATATACAGAAACAGTTAATAAAAAACCAGTCAATAAACTGTACAAAACTCAATAAAGAACCAGTCAATAAATTGTGCGCAAACTCAAAAAAGAAACAGTCAATAAACTGTACAAAACTCAATAAAGAACAGTCAATAAATTGTACACAAACTAAATAAAGAAGCAGTCTATAAACTGTACAAAACTAAATATGGAACCAGTCAATAAATTGTACACAAACTCAAAAAAGAAACAGTCAATAAACTGTACAAAACTCAATAAAGAAACAGTAAATAAACTGAACAAAACTAAATAAAAAAACAGTCAATAAACTGTACAAAACTCAATAAAGAACCTGTTAATAAACTGTACAAAACTCAATAAAGAACCAGTCAATAAACTGTACAAAGCTAAATAAAGAAACAGTAAATAAACTGTACGAAACTCAATAAAGAACAGGTCAATATACTGTACAAAACTCAATAAAGAACCAGTCAATATACTGTACAAAACTGAATAAAGAACCAGTCAATAAACTGTACAAAACTCAATAAAGAACCAGTCAATCAACTGTACAAAACTCAATAAAGAACCAGTCATTAAACTGTACAAAACTAAATAAAGAAACAGTCAATAAACTGTACAAAACTATATACAGAAACAGTTAATAAAGAACCATGCAATAAACTGTACAAAACTCAATAAAGAACCAGTCAATAAATTGTGCACAAACTCAAAAAAGAAACAGTCAATAAACTGTACAAAACTCAATAAAGAACAGTCAATAAATTGTTCTCAAACTTAATAAAGAACCAGTCAATAAACTGTACAAAACTAAATAAAGAAACAGTCAATAAACTGTACAAAACTGAATAAAGAACCAGTCAATAAACTGTACAAAACTCAATAAAGAACCAGTCAATAAATTGTACAAAACTCAATAAAGAACCAGTCAATAAACTGAACAAAACTAAATAAAGAAACAGTCAATAAACTGTACAAAACTATATACAGAAACAGTTAATAAAGATCCTGTCAATAAACTCTACAAAACTCAATAAAGAACCAGTCAATAAATTGTACACAAACTCAATAAAGAACCAGTCAATAAACTGTACAAAACTAAATAAAGAAACAGTCAATAAACTGTACAAAACTGAATAAAGAACCAGTCAATAAACTGTACAAAACTCAAAAAAGAACCAGTCAATAACTGTACAAAACTCAATAAAGAACCAGTCAATAAACTGTACAAAACTGAATAAAGAACCAGTCAATAAACTGTGCAAAACTCAATAAAGAACCAGTCAATAAACTGTACAAAACTCAATAAAGAACCAGTCAATAAACTGAACAAAACTAAATAAAGAAACAGTCAATAAACTGTACAAAACTATATACAGAAACAGTTAATAAAGAACCAGTCAATAAACTCTACAAAACTCAATAAAGAACCAGTCAATAAATTGCGCACAAACTCAATAAAGAAACAGTCAATAAACTGTACAAAACTCAATAAAGAACAGTCAATAAATTGTACACAAACCCAATAAAGAACCAGTCAATAAACTGTACAAAACTAAATAAAGAAACAGTCAATAAACTGTACAAAACTGAATAAAGAACAAGTCAATAAGCTGTACAAAACTCAATAAAGAACCAATCAATAAACAGTACAAAACTAAATAAAGAAAGAGTCAATAAACTGTACAAAACTAAATAAAGAAACAGTCAATAACTGTACAAAACTCAATAAAGAACCATTCAATAAACTGTACAAAACTAAATAAAGAGCCAGTCAATAAACTGTACAAAACTAAATAAAGAAACAGTCAATAAACTGAACAAAACTAAATAAACAAACATTCAATAAACTGTACAAAACTCAATAAAGAACCAGTCAATAATCTGTACAAAACTAAATAAAGAAACAGTTAACAAACTGTACGAAACTATATACAGAAACAGTTAAAAAACTGTTCAAAACTAAATAAAGAACCAGTCAATAAATTGTACAAAACTATATACAGAAACAGTTAATAAAGAACCAGTCAATAAACTGTACAAAACTCAATAAAGAACCAGTCAATAAATTGTGCGCAAACTCAAAAAAGAAACAGTCAATAAACTGTACAAAACTCAATAAAGAACAGTCAATAAATTGTACACAAACTAAATAAAGAAGCAGTCTATAAACTGTACAAAACTAAATATGGAACCAGTCAATAAATTGTACACAAACTCAAAAAAGAAACAGTAAATAAACTGAACAAAACTAAATAAAAAAACAGTCAATAAACTGTACAAAACTCAATAAAGAACCTGTTAATAAACTGTACAAAACTCAATAAAGAACCAGTCAATAAACTGTACAAAGCTAAATAAAGAAACAGTAAATAAACTGTACGAAACTCAATAAAGAACAGGTCAATATACTGTACAAAACTCAATAAAGAACCAGTCAATATACTGTACAAAACTCAATAAAGAACCAGTCAATCAACTGTACAAAACTCAATAAAGAACCAGTCATTAAACTGTACAAAACTAAATAAAGAAACAGTCAATAAACTGTACAAAACTATATACAGAAACAGTTAATAAAGAACCATGCAATAAACTGTACAAAACTCAATAAAGAACCAGTCAATAAATTGTGCACAAACTCAAAAAAGAAACAGTCAATAAACTGTACAAAACTCAATAAAGAACAGTCAATAAATTGTACTCAAACTCAATAAAGAACCAGTCAATAAACTGTACAAAACTAAATAAAGAAACAGTCAATAAACTGTACAAAACTGAATAAAGAACCAGTCAATAAACTGTACAAAACTCAAAAAAGAACCAGTCAATAACTGTACAAAACTCAATAAAGAACCAGTCAATAAACTGTACAAAACTGAATAAAGAACCTGTCAATAAACTGTGCAAAACTCAATAAAGAACCAGTCAATAAATTGTACAAAACTCAATAAAGAACCAGTCAATAAACTGAACAAAACTAAATACAGAAAGAGTTAATAAAGAACCTGTCAATAAACTCTACAAAACTCAATAAAGAACCAGTCAATAAATTGCGCACAAACTCAATAAAGAAACAGTCAATAAACTGTACAAAACTCAATAAAGAACAGTCAATAAATTGTACAAAAAGAACCAGTCAATAAACTGAACAAAACTAAATAAAGAAACAGTCAATAAACTGTACAAAACTATATGCAGAAACAGTTAATAAAGAACCTGTCAATAAACTCTACAAAACTCAATAAAGAACCAGTCAATAAATTGCGCACAAACTCAATAAGGAAACAGTCAATAAACTGTACAAAACTCAATAAAGAACAGTCAATAAATTGTACACAAACTCAATAAAGAACCAGTCAATAAACTGTACAAAACTAAATAAAGAAACAGTCAATAAAGTGTACAAAACTCAATAAAGAACCAGTCAATAAACTGTACAAAACTAAATAAAGAAGCAGTTAATAAACTGTACAAAACTATATACAGAAACAGTTAATAAACTGTTCAAAACTAAATAAAGAACCAATCAATAAACTGTACAAAACTAAACAAAGAAACAGTCAATAAACTGTACAAAACTAAATAAAGAAACAGTCAATAACTGTACAAAACTCAATAAAGAACCAGTCAATAAAATGTACAAAACTAAACAAAGAGCCAGTCAATAAACTGTTCAAAACTAAATAAAGAAACAGTCAATAAACTGAACAAAACTAAATAAACAAACAGTCAATAAACTGTACAAAACTCAATAAAGAACCAGTCAATAAACTGTACAAAACTAAAAAAAGAAACAGTTAATAAACTGTACAAAACTATATACAGAAATAGTTAATAAACTGTTCAAAACTAAATAAAGAACGAGTCAATAAATTGTACAAAACTATATACAGAAACAGTTAATAAAGAACCAGTCAATAAACTGTACAAAACTCAATAAAGAACCAGTCAATAAATTGTGCGCAAACTCAAAAAGGAAACAGTCAATAAACTGTACAAAACTCAATAAAGAACAGTCAATAAATTGTACACAAACTCAATAAAGAACCAGTCAATAAACTGTACAAAACTAAATAAAGAAACAGTCAATAAACTGTACAAAACTGAATAAAGAACCAGTCAATAAACTGTACTAAACTAAATAAAGAAACAGTCAATAACTGTACAAAACTCAATAAAGAACCAGTCAATAAATTGTGCACAAACTCAAAAAAAAACAGTCAATAAGATGTACAAAACTCAATAAAGAACAGTCAATAAATTGTACACAAACTCAATAAAGAACCAGTCAATAAACTGTACAACACTAAATAAAGAAACAGTCAATAAACTGTACAAAACTGAATAAAGAACCAGTCAATAAACTGTACAAAACTCAAAAAGAACCAGTCAATTACTGTGCAAAACTCAATAAAGAACCAGTCAATAAACTGTACAAAACTGGATAAAGAACCAGTCAATAAACTGTGCAAAACTCAATAAAGAACCAGTCAATAAAGTGTGCAAAACTCAATAAAGAACCAGTCGATAACTGAACAAAACTAAATAAAGAAACAGTCAATAAACTGTACAAAACTATATTCAGAAACAGTTAATAAAGAACCAGTCAATAAACTCTACAAAACTCAATAAAGAACCAGTCAATAAATTGCGCACAAACTCAATAAAGAAACAGTCAATAAACTGTACAAAACTCAATAAAGAACAGTCAATAAATTGTACACAAACTCAGTAAAGAACCAGTCAATAAACTGTACAAAACTAAATAAAGAAACAGTCAATAAACTGTACAAAACTGAATAAAGAACCAATCAATAAACTGTACAAAACTGAATAAAGAACCAGTCAATAAACTGTACAAAACTCAAAAAGAACCAGTCAATTACTGTGCAAAACTCAATAAAGAACCAGTCAATAAACTGTACAAAACTGAATAAAGAACCAGTCAATAAACTGTGCAAAACTCAATAAAGAACCAGTCAAGAAAGTGTGCAAAACTCAATAAAGAACCAGTCGATAAACTGAACAAAACTAAATAAAGAAACAGTCAATAAACTGTACAAAACTATATTGAGAAACAGTTAATAAAGAACCAGTCAATAAACTCTACAAAACTCAATAAAGAACCAGTCAATAAATTGCGCACAAACTCAATAAAGAAACAGTCAATAAACTGTACAAAACTCAATAAAGAACAGTCAATAAATTGTACACAAACTCAGTAAAGAACCAGTCAATAAACTGTACAAAACTAAATAAAGAAACAGTCAATAAACTGTACAAAACTGAATAAAGAACCAATCAATAAACTGTACAAAACTGAATAAAGAACCAGTCAATAAACTGTGCAAAACTCAATAAAGAATCAGTCAATAAACTGTACAAAGCTCAATAAAGAACCAGTCAATAAAATGAACAAAACTAAATAAAGAAACAGTCAATAAACTGTACAAAACTTTATACAGAAACAGTTAATTAAGAACCAGTCAATAAACTCTACAAAACTCAATCAAGAAACAGTCAATAAATTCCGCACAAACTCAATAAAGAAACAGTCAATAAACTGTACAAAACTGAATAAAGAACCAATCAATAAACTGTACAAAACTGAATAAAGAACCAGTCAATAAACTGTACAAAACTCAAAAAGAACTAGTCAATTACTGTGCAAAACTCAATAAAGAACCAGTCAATAAACTGTACAAAACTGAATAAAGAACCAGTCAATAAACTGTGCAAAACTCAATAAAGAACCAGTCAATAAAGTGTGCAAAACTCAATAAAGAACCAGTCGATAAACTGAACAAAACTAAATAAAGAAACAGTCAATAAACTGTACAAAACTATATTCAGAAACAGTTAATAAAGAACCAGTCAATAAACTCTGCAAAACTCAATAAAGAACCAGTCAATAAATTGCGCACAAACTCAATAAAGAAACAGTCAATAAACTGTACAAAACTCAATAAAGAACAGTCAATAAATTGTACACAAACTCAGTAAAGAACCAGTCAATAAACTGTACAAAACCAAATAAAGAAACAGTCAATAAACTGTACAAAACTGAATAAAGAACCAATCAATAAACTGTACAAAACTGAATAAAGAACCAGTCAATAAACTGTGCAAAACTCAATAAAGAACCAGTCAATAAACTGTACAAAGCTCAATAAAGAACCATTCAATAAAATGAACAAAACTAAATAAAGAAACAGTCAATAAACTGTACAAAACTTTATACAGAAACAGTTAATTAAGAACCAGTCAATAAACTCTACAAAACTCAATAAAGAAACAGTCAATAAATTCCGCACAAACTCAATAAAGAAACAGTCAATAAACTGTACAAAACTCAATAAAGAACAGTCAATAAATTGTACACAAACTCAATAAAGAACCAGTCAATAAACTGTACAAAACTAAATAAAGAAACAGTCAATAAACTGTACAAAACTGAATAAAGAACCAGACAATAAACTGTACAAAACTCAATAAAGAACCAATCAATAAACTGTACAAAACTAAATAAACAAACAGTCAATAAACTGTACAAAACTAAATAAAGAAACAGTCAATAAACTGTTCAAAACTAAATAAAGAAACAGTCAATAAACTGTACAAAACTATATTCAGAAACAGTTAATAAAGAACCAGTCAATAAACTCTACAAAACTCAATAAAGAACCAGTCAATAAATTGCGCACAAACTCAATAAAGAAACAGTCAATAAACTGTACAAAACTAAATAAAGAACCAATCAATAAACTGTACAAAACTAAATAAAGAAACAGTCAATAAACTGTACAAAACTAAATAAAGAAACAGTCAATAACTGTACAAAACTCAATAAAGAACCAGTCAATAAACTGTACAAAACTAAATAAAGAGCCAGTCAATAAACTGTTCAAAACTAAATAAAGAAACAGTCAATAAACTGAACAAAACTAAATAAACAAACAGTCAATAAACTGTACAAAACTCAATAAAGAACCAGTCAATAAACTGTACAAAACTAAAAAAAGAAACAGTTAATAAACTGTACAAAACTATATACAGAAACAGTTAATAAACTGTTCAAAACTAAATAAAGAACGAGTCAATAAATTGTACAAAACTATATACAGAAACAGTTAATAAAGAACCAGTCAATAAACTGTACAAAACTCAATAAAGAGCCAGTCAATAAATTGTGCGCAAACTCAAAAAAGAAACAGTCAATAAACTGTACAAAACTCAATAAAGAACAGTCAATAAATTGCACACAAACTCAATAAAGAACCAGTCAATAAACTGTACAAAACTAAATAAAGAAACAGTCAATAACTGTACAAAACTCAATAAAGAACCAGTCAATAAATTGTGCACAAACTCAAAAAAGAAACAGTCAATAACTGTACAAAACTCAATAAAGAACCAGTCAATAAATTGTGCACAAACTCAAAAAAGAAACAGTAAATAAGCTGTACAAAACTCAATAAAGAACAGTCAATAAATTGTACACAAACTCAATAAAGAACCAGTCAATAAACTGTACAAAACTAAATAAAGAAACAGTCAATAAACTGTACAAAACTGAATAAAGAACCAGTCAATAAACTGTACAAAACTCAAAAAAGAACCAGTCAATAACTGTGCAAAACTCAATAAAGAACCAGTCAATAAACTGTACAAAACTGAATAAAGAACCAGTCAATAAACTGTGCAAAACTCAATAAAGAACCAGTCAATCAAGTGTACAAAACTCAATAAAGAAACAGTCGATAAACTGAACAAAACTAAATAAAGAAACAGTCAATAAACTGAACAAAACTATATTCAGAAACAGTTAATAAAGAACCAGTCAATAAACTCTACAAAACTCAATAAAGAACCAGTCAATAAATTGCGCACATACTCAATAAAGAAACAGTCAATAAACTGTACAAAACTCAATAAAGAACAGTCAATAAATTGTACACAAACTCAGTAAAGAACCAGTCAATAAACTGTACAAAACTAAATAAAGAAACATTCAATAAACTGTACAAAACTGAATAAAGAACCAGACAATAAACTGTACAAAACTCAAAGAACCAATCAATAAACTGTGCAAAACTCAATAAAGAACCAGTCAATAAACTGTACAAAACTCAATAAAGAACCAGTCAATAAACTGAACAAAACTAAATAAAGAAACAGTCAATAAACTGTACAAAACTATATACAGAAACAGTTAATTAAGAACCAGTCAATAAACTCTACAAAACTCAATAAAGAACCAGTCAATAAATTGCGCACAAACTCAATAAAGAAACAGTCAATAAACTGTACAAAACTCAATAAAGAACAGTCAATAAATTGTACACAAACTCAGTAAAGAACCAGTCAAAAAACTGTACAAAACTAAATAAAGAAACAGTCAATAAACTGTACAAAACTGAATAAAGAACCAGACAATAAACTGTACAAAACTCAAAGAACCAATCAATAAACTGTACAAAACTGAATAAAGAACCAGTCAATAAACTGTGCAAAACTCAATAAAGAACCAGTCAATAAACTGTACAAAACTAAATAAAGAAACAGTCAATAAACTGAACAAAACTAAATAAAAAAACAGTCAATAAACTGTACAAAACTCAATAAAGAACCAGTCAATAAACTGTACAAAACTAAAAAAAGAAACAGTTAATAAACTGTACAAAACTATATACAGAAACAGTTAATAAACTGTTCAAAACTAAATAAAGAACGAGTCAATAAATTGTACAAAACTATATACAGAAACAGTTAATAAAGAACCAGTCAATAAACTGTACAAAACTCAATAAAGAACCAGTCAATAAATTGTGCGCAAACTCAAAAAAGAAACAGTCAATAAACTGTACAAAACTCAATAAAGAACAGTCAATAAATTGCACACAAACTCAATAAAGAACCAGTCAATAAACTGTACAAAACTAAATAAAGAAACAGTCAATAAACTGTACAAAACTGAATAAAGAACCAGTCAATAAACTGTACTAAACTAAATAAAGAAACAGTCAATAACTGTACAAAACTCAATAAAGAACCAGTCAATAAATTGTGCACAAACTCAAAAAAGAAACAGTCAATAACTGTACAAAACTCAATAAAGAACCAGTCAATAAATTGTGCACAAACTCAAAAAAGAAACGGTAAATAAGCTGTACAAAACTCAATAAAGAACAGTCAATAAATTGTACACAAACTCAATAAAGAACCAGTCAATAAACTGTACAAAACTAAATAAAGAAACAGTCAATAAACTGTACAAAACTGAATAAAGAACCAGTCAATAAACTGTACAAAACTCAAAAAAGAACCAGTCAATAACTGTGCAAAACTCAATAAAGAACCAGTCAATAAACTGTACAAAACTGAATAAAGAACCAGTCAATAAACTGTGCAAAACTCAATAAAGAACCAGTCAATCAAGTGTACAAAACTCAATAAAGAAACAGTCGATAAACTGAACAAAACTAAATAAAGAAACAGTCAATAAACTGAACAAAACTATATTCAGAAACAGTTAATAAAGAACCAGTCAATAAACTCTACAAAACTCAATAAAGAACCAGTCAATAAATTGCGCACATACTCAATAAAGAAACAGTCAATAAACTGTACAAAACTCAATAAAGAACAGTCAATAAATTGTACACAAACTCAGTAAAGAACCAGTCAATAAACTGTACAAAACTAAATAAAGAAACATTCAATAAACTGTACAAAACTGAATAAAGAACCAGACAATAAACTGTACAAAACTCAAAGAACCAATCAATAAACTGTGCAAAACTCAATAAAGAACCAGTCAATAAACTGTACAAAACTCAATAAAGAACCAGTCAATAAACTGAACAAAACTAAATAAAGAAACAGTCAATAAACTGTACAAAACTATATACAGAAACAGTTAATTAAGAACCAGTCAATAAACTCTACAAAACTCAATAAAGAACCAGTCAATAAATTGCGCACAAACTCAATAAAGAAACAGTCAATAAACTGTACAAAACTCAATAAAGAACAGTCAATAAATTGTACACAAACTCAGTAAAGAACCAGTCAAAAAACTGTACAAAACTAAATAAAGAAACAGTCAATAAACTGTACAAAACTGAATAAAGAACCAGACAATAAACTGTACAAAACTCAAAGAACCAATCAATAAACTGTACAAAACTGAATAAAGAACCAGTCAATAAACTGTGCAAAACTCAATAAAGAACCAGTCAATAAACTGTACAAAACTCAATAAAGAAACAGTCAATAAACTGAACAAAACTAAATAAACAAACAGTCAATAAACTGTACAAAACTCAATAAAGAACCAGTCAATAAACTGTACAAAACTAAAAAAAGAAACAGTTAATAAACTGTACAAAACTATATACAGAAACAGTTAATAAACTGTTCAAAACTAAATAAAGAACGAGTCAATAAATTGTACAAAACTATATACAGAAACAGTTAATAAAGAACCAGTCAATAAACTGTACAAAACTCAATAAAGAACCAGTCAATAAATTGCGCAAATACTCAATAAAGAAACAGTCAATAAACTGTACAAAACTCAATAAAGAACAGTCAATAAATTGTACACAAACTCAGTAAAGAACCAGTCAATAAACTGTACAAAACTAAATAAAGAAACATTCAATAAACTGTACAAAACTGAATAAAGAACCAGACAATAAACTGTACAAAACTCAAAGAACCAATCAATAAACTGTACAAAACTGAATAAAGAACCAGTCAATAAACTGTGCAAAACTCAATAAAGAACCAGTCAATAAACTGTACAAAACTCAATAAAGAACCAGTCAATAAACTGAACAAAACTAAATAAAGAAACAGTCAATAAACTGTACAAAACTATATACAGAAACAGTTAATTAAGAACCAGTCAATAAACTCTACAAAACTCAATAAAGAACCAGTCAATAAATTGCGCACAAACTCAATAAAGAAACAGTCAATAAACTGTACAAAACTCAATAAAGAACAGTCAATAAATTGTACACAAACTCAGTAAAGAACCAGTCAAAAAACTGTACAAAACTAAATAAAGAAACAGTCAATAAACTGTACAAAACTGAATAAAGAACCAGACAATAAACTGTACAAAACTCAAAGAACCAATCAATAAACTGTACAAAACTGAATAAAGAACCAGTCAATAAACTGTGCAAAACTCAATAAAGAACCAGTCAATAAACTGTACAAAACTAAATAAAGAAACAGTCAATAAACTGAACAAAACTAAATAAAAAAA
Organism: Limnoperna fortunei; assembly: GCA_944474755.1. Classification (NCBI taxonomy): domain Eukaryota; kingdom Metazoa; phylum Mollusca; class Bivalvia; order Mytilida; family Modiolidae; genus Limnoperna; species Limnoperna fortunei. The sequence continues at coordinate 21,724,902 of OX104118.1, read as the reverse complement.
CAGTCAATAAACTGTACAAAACTCAATAAAGAACCAGTCAATAAACTGTACAAAACTAAAAAAAGAAACAGTCAATAAACTGTACAAAACTATATACAGAAACAGTTAATAAACTGTTCAAAACTAAATAAAGAACGAGTCAATAAATTGTACAAAACTATATACAGAAACAGTTAATAAAGAACCAGTCAATAAACTGTACAAAACTCAATAAAGAACCAGTCAATAAATTGTGCGCAAACTCAAAAAAGAAACAGTCAATAAACTGTACAAAACTCAATAAAGAACAGTCAATAAATTGTACACAAACTCAATAAAGAACCAGTCAATAAACTGTACAAAACTAAATAAAGAAACAGTCAATAAACTGTACAAAACTGAATAAAGAACCAGTCAATAAACTGTACTAAACTAAATAAAGAAACAGTCAATAACTGTACAAAACTCAATAAAGAACCAGTCAATAAATTGTGCACAAACTCAAAAAAGAAACAGTCAATAAGCTGTACAAAACTCAATAAAGAACAGTCAATAAATTGTACACAACTCAATAAAGAACCAGTCGATAAACTGAACAAAACTAAATAAAGAAACAGTCAATAAACTGTACAAAACTATATTCAGAAACAGTTAATAAAGAACCAGTCAATAAACTCTACAAAACTCAATAAAGAACCAGTCAATAAATTGCGCACAAACTCAATAAAGAAACAGTCAATAAACTGTACAAAACTCAATAAAGAAGAGTCAATAAATTGTACACAAACTCAGTAAAGAACCAGTCAATAAACTGTACAAAACTAAATAAAGAAACAGTCAAGAAACTATACAAAACTGAATAAAGAACCAGACAATAAACTGTACAAAACTCAAAGAACCAATCAATAAACTGTACAAAACTGAATAAAGAACCAGTCAATAAACTGTGCAAAACTCAATAAAGAACCAGTCAATAAACTGTACAAAACTCAATAAAGAACCAGTCAATAAAATGAACAAAACTAAATAAAGAAACAGTCAATAAACTGTACAAAACTATATACAGAAACAGTTAATTAAGAACCAGTCAATAAACTCTACAAAACTCAATAAAGAACCAGTCAATAAATTCCGCACAAACTCAATAAAGAAACAGTCAATAAACTGTACAAAACTCAATAAAGAACAGTCAATAAATTGTACACAAACTCAATAAAGAACCAGTCAATAAACTGTACAAAACTAAATAAAGAAACAGTCAATAACCTGTACAAAACTGAATAAAGAACCAGACAATAAACTGTACAAAACTCAATAAAGAACCAATCAATAAACTGTACAACACTAAATAAACAAACAGTCAATAAACTGTACAAAACTAAATAAAGAAACAGTCAATAAACTGTACAAAACTCAATAAAGAACCAGTCAATAAACTGTACAAAACTAAATAAAGAAGCAGTTAATAAACTGTACAAAACTAAATAAAGAAACAGTCAATAACTGTACAAAACTCAATAAAGAACCAGTCAATAAACTGTACAAAACTAAATAAAGAGCCAGTCAATAAACTGTTCAAAACTAAATAAAGAAACAGTCAATAAACTGTACAAAACTATATTCAGAAACAGTTAATAAAGAACCAGTCAATAAACTCTACAAAACTCAATAAAGAACCAGTCAATAAATTGCGCACAAACTCAATAAAGAAACAGTCAATAAACTGTACAAAACTCAATAAAGAAGAGTCAATAAATTGTACACAAACTCAGTAAAGAACCAGTCAATAAACTGTACAAAACTAAATAAAGAAACAGTCAAGAAACTATACAAAACTGAATAAAGAACCAGACAATAAACTGTACAAAACTCAAAGAACCAATCAATAAACTGTACAAAACTGAATAAAGAACCAGTCAATAAACTGTGCAAAACTCAATAAAGAACCAGTCAATAAACTGTACAAAACTCAATAAAGAACCAGTCAATAAAATGAACAAAACTAAATAAAGAAACAGTCAATAAACTGTACAAAACTATATACAGAAACAGTTAATTAAGAACCAGTCAATAAACTCTACAAAACTCAATAAAGAACCAGTCAATAAATTCCGCACAAACTCAATAAAGAAACAGTCAATAAACTGTACAAAACTCAATAAAGAACAGTCAATAAATTGTACACAAACTCAATAAAGAACCAGTCAATAAACTGTACAAAACTAAATAAAGAAACAGTCAATAACCTGTACAAAACTGAATAAAGAACCAGACAATAAACTGTACAAAACTCAATAAAGAACCAATCAATAAACTGTACAACACTAAATAAACAAACAGTCAATAAACTGTACAAAACTAAATAAAGAAACAGTCAATAAACTGTACAAAACTCAATAAAGAACCAGTCAATAAACTGTACAAAACTAAATAAAGAAGCAGTTAATAAACTGTACAAAACTAAATAAAGAAACAGTCAATAACTGTACAAAACTCAATAAAGAACCAGTCAATAAACTGTACAAAACTAAATAAAGAGCCAGTCAATAAACTGTTCAAAACTAAATAAAGAAACAGTCAATAAACTGAACAAAACTAAATAAACAAACAGTCAATAAACTGTACAAAACTCAATAAAGAACCAGTCAATAAACTGTACAAAACTAAAAAAAGAAACAGTTAATAAACTGTACAAAACTATATACAGAAACAGTTAATAAACTGTTCAAAACTAAATAAAGAACGAGTCAATAAATTGTACAAAACTATATACAGAAACAGTTAATAAAGAACAAGTCAATAAACTGTACAAAACTCAATAAAGAACCAGTCAATAAATTGTGCGCAAACTCAAAAAAGAAACAGTCAATAAACTGTACAAAACTCAATAAAGAACAGTCAATAAATTGTACACAAACTCAATAAAAAGCCAGTCAATAAACTGTACAAAACTAAATAAAGAAACAGTCAATAAACTGTACAAAACTGAATAATGAACCTGTCAATAAACTGTACTAAACTAAATAAAGAAACAGTCAATAACTGTACAAAACTCAATAAAGAACCAGTCAATAAATTGTGCACAAACTCAAAAAAGAAACAGTCAATAACTGTACAAAACTCTATAAAGAACCAGTCAATAAATTGTGCGCAAACTCAAAAAGAAACAGTCAATAACTGTACAAAACTCAATAAAGAACAGTCAATAAAGTGTACAAAACTCAATAAAGAAACAGTCGATAAACTGAACAAAACTAAATAAAGAAACAGTCAATAAACTGTACAAAACTATATTCAGAAACAGTTAATAAAGAACCAGTCAATAAACTCTACAAAACTCAATAAAGAACCAGTCAATAAATTGCGCACAAACTCAGTAAAGAAACAGTCAATAAACTGTACAAAACTCAATAAAGAACAGTCAATAAATTGTACACAAACTCAGTAAAGAACCAGTCAATAAACTGTACAAAACTAAATAAAGAAACAGTCAATAAACTGTACAAAACTGAATAAAAAACCAGACAATAAACTGTACAAAACTCAAAGAACCAATCAATAAACTGTACAAAACTGAATAAAGAACCAGTCAATAAACTGTGCAAAACTCAATAAAGAACCAGTCAATAAACTGTACAAAACTCAATAAAGAACCAGTCAATAAACTGAACAAAACTAAATAAAGAAACAGTCAATAAACTGTACAAAACTATATACAGAAACAGTTAATTAAGAACCAGTCAATAAATTGCGCACAAACTCAATAAAGAAACAGTCAATAAACTGTACAAAACTCAATAAAGAACAGTCAATAAATTGTACACAAACTCAGTAAAGAACCAGTCAATAAACTGTACAAAACTAAATAAAGAAACAGTCAATAAACTGTACAAAACTGAATAAAGAACCAGACAATAAACTGTACAAAACTCAAAGAACCAATCAATAAACTGTACAAAAGTGAATAAAGAACCAGTAAATAAACTGTGCAAAACTCAATAAAGAACCAGTCAATAAACTGTACAAAACTAAATAAAGAACCAGTCAATAAAATGAAGAAAACTAAATAAAGAAACAGTCAATAAACTGTACAAAACTATATACAGAAACAGTTAATTAAGAACCAGTCAATAAACTCTACAAAACTCAATAAAGAACCAGTCAATAAATTTCGCACAAACTCAATAAAGAAACAGTCAATAAACTGTACAAAACTCAATACAGAACAGTCAATAAATTGTACACAAACTCAATAAAGAACCAGTCAATAAACTGTACAAAACTAAATAAAGAAACAGTCAATAAACTGTACAAAACTGAATAAAGAACCAGACAATAAACTGTACAAAACTCAATAAAGAACCAATCAATAAACTGTACAAAACTAAATAAACAAACAGTCAATAAACTGTACAAAACTAAATAAAGAAACAGTCAATAAACTGTACAAAACTCAATAAAGAACCAGTCAATAAACTGTACAAAACTAAATAAAGAAGCAGTTAATAAACTGTACAAAACTATATACAGAAACAGTTAATAAACTGTTCAAAACTAAATAAAGAACCAATCAATAAACTGTACAAAACTAAATAAAGAAACAGTCAATAAACTGTACAAAACTAAATAAAGAAACAGTCAATAACTGTACAAAACTCAATAAAGAACCAGTCAATAAACTGTACAAAACTAAATAAAGAGCCAGTCAATAAACTGTTCAAAACTAAATAAAGAAACAGTCAATAAACTGAACAAAACTAAATAAACAAACAGTCAATAAACTGTACAAAACTCAATAAAGAACCAGTCAATAAACTGTACAAAACTAAAAAAAGAAACAGTTAATAAACTGTACAAAACTATATACAGAAACAGTTAATAAACTGTTCAAAACTAAATAAAGAACGAGTCAATAAATTGTACAAAACTATATACAGAAACAGTTAATAAAGAACCAGTCAATAAACTGTACAAAACTCAATAAAGAACCAGTCAATAAATTGTGCGCAAACTCAAAAAAGAAACAGTCAATAAACTGTACAAAACTCAATAAAGAACAGTCAATAAATTGTACACAAACTCAATAAAGAACCAGTCAATAAACTGTACAAAACTAAATAAAGAAAGAGTCAATAAACTGTACAAAACTGAATAAAGAACCAGTCAATAAACTGTACCTAACTAAATAAAGAAACAGTCAATAACTGTACAAAACTCAATAAAGAACCAGTCAATAAATTGTGCACAAACTCAAAAAAGAAACAGTAAATAAGCTGTACAAAACTGAATAAAGAACCAGTCAATAAACTGTACAAAACTCAAAAAAGAACCAGTCAATAACTGTGCAAAACTCAATAAAGAACCAGTCAATAAACTGTACAAAACTGAATAAAGAACCAGTCAATAAACTGTGCAAAACTCAATAAAGAACCAGTCAATAAAGTGTACAAAACTCAATAAAGAAACAGTCGATAAACTGAACAAAACTAAATAAAGAAACAGTCAATAAACTGTACAAAACTATATTCAGAAACAGTTAATAAAGAACCAGTCAATAAACTCTACAAAACTCAATAAAGAACCAGTCAATAAATTGCGCAAAAACTCAATAAAGAAACAGTCAATAAACTGTACAAAACTCAATAAAGAACCAGTCAATAAACTGAACAAAACTAAATAAAGAAACAGTCAATAAACTGTACAAAACTATATACAGAAACAGTTAATTAAGAACCAGTCAATAAACTCTACAAAACTCAATAAAGAACCAGTCAATAAATTCCGCACAAACTCAATAAAGAAACAGTCAATAAACTGTACAAAACTCAATAAAGAACAGTAAATAAATTGTACACAACCTCAATAAAGAACCAGTCAATAAACTGTACAAAACTAAATAAAGAAACAGTCAATAAACTGTACAAAACTGAATAAAGAACCAGACAATAAACTGTACAAAACTAAATAAAGAGCCAGTCAAAAAACTGTACAAAACTAAATAAAAAAACAGTCAATAAACTGAACAAGACTAAATAAACAAACAGTCAATAAACTGTACAAAACTCAATAAAGAACCAGTCAATAAACTGTACAAAACAAAATAAAGAAACAGTCAATAACTGTACAAAACTCAATAAAGAACCAGTCAATAAACTGTGCAAAACTAAATAAAGAGCCAGTCAATAAACTGTACAAAACTCAATAAAGAACCAGTCAATAAACTGTACAAAACTAAATAAACAGTTAATAAACTGTACAAAACTATATACAGAAACAGTTGATAAACTGTTCAAAACTAAATAAAGAACCAGTCAATAAATTGTACAAAACTATATACAGAAACAGTTAATAAAGAACCAGTCAATAAACTGTACAAAACTCAATAAAGAACAGTCAATAAATTGTACACAAACTCAATAAAGAAGCAGTCTATAAACTGTACAAAACTAAATATGGAACCAGTCAATAAATTGTACACAAACTAAATAAAGAAACAGTCAATAACTGTACAAAACTCAATAAAGAAACAGATAATAAACTGTACAAAACTCAATAAAGAAACAGTCAAGAAACTGTACAAAATTAAATAAAGAAACAGTCAATAAACTGTACAAAACTCAATAAAGAACAGTTAATAAATTGTACACAAACTCAATAAAGAACCAGTCAATAAACTGTATAAAATTCAATAAAAAGCCAGTAAAAAAATTGTACACAAACTCAATAAAGAACCAGTCAATAAACTGTACAAAACTCAATAAAGAAACAGTATATAAACTGAACAAAACTAAATAAACAAACAGTCAATAAACTGTACAAAACTAAATAAACAACCAGTCAATAAATTCTACACAAACTAAATAAAGAAACAGTCAATAAAACTGTACAAAACTCAATAAAGAACAGTCAATAAACTGTACAAAACTGAATAAAGAACCAGTCAATAAACTGTACAAAACTCAAAAAAGAACCAGTCAATAACTGGACAAAACTCAATAAAGAACCAGTCAATAAACTGTGCAAAACTGAATAAAGAACCAGTCAATAAACTGTGCAAAACTCAATAAAGAACCAGTCAATAAATTGTACAAAACTCAAAAAAGAACCAGTCAATAAACTGAACAAACTAAATAAAGAAACAGTCAACAAACTGTACAAAACTATATACAGAAACAGTTAATAAAAAACCAGTCAATAAACTCTACAAAACTCAATAAAGAACCAATCAATAAATTGCGCACAAACTCAATAAAGAAACAGTCAATAAACTGTACAAAACTCAATAAAGAACAGTCAATAAATTGTACACAAACTCAATAAAGAACCAGTCAATAAACTGTACAAAACTCAATAAAGAAACAGTCAATAAACTGTACAAAACTCAATAAAGAACCAGTCAATAAACTGTACAAAACTAAATAAAGAAACAGTTAATACACTGTACAAAACTATATACAGAAACAGTTAATAAACTGTTCAAAACTAAATAAAGAACCAATCAATAAACTGTACAAAACTAAATAAAGAAACAGTCAATAAACTGTACAAAACTAAATAAAGAAACAGTCAATAACTGTACAAAACTCAATAAAGAACCAGTCAATAAACTGTACAAAACTCAATAAAGAACCAGTCAATAAACTGTACAAAACTATATACAGAAACAGTTAATTAAGAACCAGTCAATAAACTCTACAAAACTCAATAAAGAACCAGTCAATAAATTCCGCACAAACTCAATAAAGAAACAGTCAATAAACTGTACAAAACTCAATAAAGAACAGTAAATAAATTGTACACAAACTCAATAAAGAACCAGTCAATAAACTGTACAAAACTAAATAAAGAAACAGTCAATAAACTGTACAAAAATGAATAAAGAACCAGACAATAAACTGTACAAAACTAAATAAAGAGCCAGTCAAAAAACTGTACAAAACTAAATAAAAAAACAGTCAATAAACTGAACAAGACTAAATAAACAAACAGTCAATAAACTGTACAAAACTCAATAAAGAACCATTCAATAAACTGTACAAAACAAAATAAACAGTCAATAACTGTACAAAACTCAATAAAGAACCAGTCAATAAACTGTGCAAAACTAAATAAAGAGCCAGTCAATAAACTGTACAAAACTCAATAAAGAACCAGTCAATAAACTGTACAAAACTAAATAAACAGTTAATAAACTGTACAAAACTATATACAGAAACAGTTGATAAACTGTTCAAAACTAAATAAAGAACCAGTCAATAAATTGTACAAAACTATATACAGAAACAGTTAATAAAGAACCAGTCAATAAACTGTACAAAACTCAATAAAGAACAGTCAATAAATTGTACACAAACTCAATAAAGAAGCAGTCTATAAACTGTACAAAACTAAATATGGAACCAGTCAATAAATTGTACACAAACTAAATAAAGAAACAGTCAATAACTGTACAAAACTCAATAAAGAAACAGATAATAAACTGTACAAAACTCAATAAAGAAACAGTCAAGAAACTGTACAAAATTAAATAAAGAAACAGTCAATAAACTGTACAAAACTCAATAAAGAACAGTTAATAAATTGTACACAAACTCAATAAAGAACCAGTCAATAAACTGTATAAAATTCAATAAAAAGCCAGTAAAAAAATTGTACACAAACTCAATAAAGAACCAGTCAATAAACTGTACAAAACTCAATAAAGAAACAGTATATAAACTGAACAAAACTAAATAAACAAACAGTCAATAAACTGTACAAAACTAAATAAACAACCAGTCAATAAATTCTACACAAACTAAATAAAGAAACAGTCAATAAAACTGTACAAAACTCAATAAAGAACAGTCAATAAACTGTACAAAACTGAATAAAGAACCAGTCAATAAATTGTACAAAACTCAAAAAAGAACCAGTCAATAAACTGAACAAACTAAATAAAGAAACAGTCAATAAACTGTACAAAACTATATACAGAAACAGTTAATAAAAAACCAGTCAATAAACTCTACAAAACTCAATAAAGAACCAGTCAATAAATTGCGCACAAACTCAATAAAGAAACAGTCAATAAACTGTACAAAACTCAATAAAGAACAGTCAATAAATTGTACACAAACTCAATAAAGAACCAGTCAATAAACTGTACAAAACTAAATAAAGAAACAGTCAATAAACTGTACAAAACTCAATAAAGAACCAGTCAATAAACTGTACAAAACTAAATAAAGAAACAGTTAATACACTGTACAAAACTATATACAGAAACAGTTAATAAACTGTTCAAAACTAAATAAAGAACCAATCAATAAACTGTACAAAACTAAATAAAGAAACAGTCAATAAACTGTACAAAACTAAATAAAGAAACAGTCAATAACTGTACAAAACTCAATAAAGAACCAGTCAATAAACTGTGCAAAACTAAATAAAGAGCCAGTCAATAAACTGTACAAAACTAAATAAAGAAACAGTCAATAACTGTACAAAACTCAATAAAGAACCAGTCAATAAATTGTGCACAAACTCAAAAAAGAAACAGTCAATAACTGTACAAAACTCAATAAAGAACCAGTCAATAAATTGTGCACAAACTTAAAAAAGAAACAGTAAATAAGCTGTACAAAAGTCAATAAAGAACAGTCAATAAAGTGTACAAAACTCAATAAAGAAACAGTCGATAAACTGAACAAAACTAAATAAAGAAACAGTCAATAAACTGTACAAAACTATATTCAGAAACAGTTAATAAAGAACCAGTCAATAAACTCTACAAAACTCAATAAAGAACCAGTCAATAAATTGCGCACAAACTCAGTAAAGAAACAGTCAATAAACTGTACAAAACTCAATAAAGAACAGTCAATAAATTGTACACAAACTCAGTAAAGAACCAGTCAATAAACTGTACAAAACTAAATAAAGAAACAGTCAATAAACTGTACAAAACTGAATAAAAAACCAGACAATAAACTGTACAAAACTCAAAGAACCAATCAATAAACTGTACAAAACTGAATAAAGAACCAGTCAATAAACTGTGCAAAACTCAATAAAGAACCAGTCAATAAACTGTACAAAACTCAATAAAGAACCAGTCAATAAACTGAACAAAACTAAATAAAGAAACAGTCAATTAACTGTACAAAACTATATACAGAAACAGTTAATTAAGAACAAGTCAATAAATTGCGCACAAACTCAATAAAGAAACAGTCAATAAACTGTACAAAACTCAATAAAGAACAGTCAATAAATTGTACACAAACTCAGTAAAGAACCAGTCAATAAACTGTACAAAACTAAATAAAGAAACAGTCAATAATCTGTACAAAACTGAATAAAGAACCAGACAATAAACTGTACAAAACTCAAAGAACCAATCAATAAACTGTACAAAAGTGAATAAAGAACCAGTCAATAAACTGTGCAAAACTCAATAAAGAACCAGTCAATAAACTGTACAAAACTCAATAAAGAACCAGTCAATAAAATGAAGAAAACTAAATAAAGAAACAGTCAATAAACTGTACAAAACTATATACAGAAACAGTTAATTAAGAACCAGTCAATAAACTCTACAAAACTCAATAAAGAACCAGTCAATAAATTTCGCACAAACTCAATAAAGAAACAGTCAATAAACTGTACAAAACTAAATAAAGAAACAGTCAATAAACTGTACAAAACTGAATAAAGAACCAGACAGTAAACTGTACAAAACTCAATAAAGAACCAATCAATAAACTGTACAAAACTAAATAAACAAACAGTCAATAAACTGTACAAAACTAAATAAAGAAACAGTCAATAAACTGTACAAAACTCAATAAAGAACCAGTCAATAAACTGTACAAAACTAAATAAAGAAGCAGTTAATAAACTGTACAAAACTATATACAGAAACAGTTAATAAACTGTTCAAAACTAAATAAAGAACCAATCAATAAACTGTACAAAACTAAATAAAGAAACAGTCAATAAACTGTACAAAACTAAATAAAGAAACAGTCAATAACTGTACAAAACTCAATAAAGAACCAGTCAATAAGCTGTACAAAACTAAATAAAGAGCCAGTCAATAAACTGTTCAAAACTAAATAAAGAAACAGTCAATAAATTGAACAAAACTAAATAAACAAACAGTCAATAAACTGTACAAAACTCAATAAAGAACCAGTCAATAAACTGTACAAAACTAAAAAAAGAAACAGTTAATAAACTGTACAAAACTATATACAGAAACAGTTAATAAACTGTTCAAAACTAAATAAAGAACGAGTCAATAAATTGTACAAAACTATATACAGAAACAGTTAATAAAGAACCAGTCAATAAACTGTACAAAACTCAATAAAGAACCAGTCAATAAATTGTGCGCAAACTCAAAAAAGAAACAGTCAATAAACTGTACAAAACTCAATAAAGAACAGTCAATAAATTGTACACAAACTCAATAAAGAACCAGTCAATAAACTGTACAAAACTAAATAAAGAAAGAGTCAATAAACTGTACAAAACTGAATAAAGAACCAGTCAATAAACTGTACCTAACTAAATAAAGAAACAGTCAATAACTGTACAAAACTCAATAAAGAACCAGTCAATTAATTGTGCACAAACTCAAAAAAGAAACAGTCAATAACTGTACAAAACTCAATAAAGAACCAGTCAATAAATTGTGCACAAACTCAAAAAAGAAACAGTAAATAAGCTGTACAAAACTCAATAAAGAACAGTCAATAAATTGTACACAAACTCAATAAAGAACCAGTCAATAAACTGTACAAAACTAAATAAAGAAACAGTCAATAAACTGTACAAAACTGAATAAAGAACCAGTCAATAAACTGTACAAAACTCAAAAAAGAACCAGTCAATAACTGTGCAAAACTCAATAAAGAACCAGTCAATAAACTGTACAAAACTGAATACAGAACCAGTCAATAAACTGTGCAAAACTCAATAAAGAACCAGTCAATAAAGTGTACAAAACTCAATAAAGAAACAGTCGATAAACTGAACAAAACTAAATAAAGAAACAGTCAATAAACTGTACAAAACTATATTCAGAAACAGTTAATAAAGAACCAGTCAATAAACTCTACAAAACTCAATAAAGAACCAGTCAATAAACTGTGCAAAACTCAATAAAGAACCAGTCAATAAACTGTACAAAACTCAATAAAGAACCAGTCAATAAACTGAACAAAACTAAATAAAGAAACAGTCAATTAACTGTACAAAACTATATACAGAAACAGTTAATTAAGAACAAGTCAATAAATTGCGCACAAACTCAATAAAGAAACAGTCAATAAACTGTACAAAACTCAATAAAGAACAGTCAATAAATTGTACACAAACTCAGTAAAGAACCAGTCAATAAACTGTACAAAACTAAATAAAGAAACAGTCAATAATCTGTACAAAACTGAATAAAGAACCAGACAATAAACTGTACAAAACTCAAAGAACCAATCAATAAACTGTACAAAAGTGAATAAAGAACCAGTCAATAAACTGTGCAAAACTCAATAAAGAACCAGTCAATAAACTGTACAAAACTCAATAAAGAACCAGTCAATAAAATGAAGAAAACTAAATAAAGAAACAGTCAATAAACTGTACAAAACTATATACAGAAACAGTTAATTAAGAACCAGTCAATAAACTCTACAAAACTCAATAAAGAACCAGTCAATAAATTTCGCACAAACTCAATAAAGAAACAGTCAATAAACTGTACAAAACTAAATAAAGAAACAGTCAATAAACTGTACAAAACTGAATAAAGAACCAGACAGTAAACTGTACAAAACTCAATAAAGAACCAATCAATAAACTGTACAAAACTAAATAAACAAACAGTCAATAAACTGTACAAAACTAAATAAAGAAACAGTCAATAAACTGTACAAAACTCAATAAAGAACCAGTCAATAAACTGTACAAAACTAAATAAAGAAGCAGTTAATAAACTGTACAAAACTATATACAGAAACAGTTAATAAACTGTTCAAAACTAAATAAAGAACCAATCAATAAACTGTACAAAACTAAATAAAGAAACAGTCAATAAACTGTACAAAACTAAATAAAGAAACAGTCAATAACTGTACAAAACTCAATAAAGAACCAGTCAATAAGCTGTACAAAACTAAATAAAGAGCCAGTCAATAAACTGTTCAAAACTAAATAAAGAAACAGTCAATAAATTGAACAAAACTAAATAAACAAACAGTCAATAAACTGTACAAAACTCAATAAAGAACCAGTCAATAAACTGTACAAAACTAAAAAAAGAAACAGTTAATAAACTGTACAAAACTATATACAGAAACAGTTAATAAACTGTTCAAAACTAAATAAAGAACGAGTCAATAAATTGTACAAAACTATATACAGAAACAGTTAATAAAGAACCAGTCAATAAACTGTACAAAACTCAATAAAGAACCAGTCAATAAATTGTGCGCAAACTCAAAAAAGAAACAGTCAATAAACTGTACAAAACTCAATAAAGAACAGTCAATAAATTGTACACAAACTCAATAAAGAACCAGTCAATAAACTGTACAAAACTAAATAAAGAAAGAGTCAATAAACTGTACAAAACTGAATAAAGAACCAGTCAATAAACTGTACCTAACTAAATAAAGAAACAGTCAATAACTGTACAAAACTCAATAAAGAACCAGTCAATTAATTGTGCACAAACTCAAAAAAGAAACAGTCAATAACTGTACAAAACTCAATAAAGAACCAGTCAATAAATTGTGCACAAACTCAAAAAAGAAACAGTAAATAAGCTGTACAAAACTCAATAAAGAACAGTCAATAAATTGTACACAAACTCAATAAAGAACCAGTCAATAAACTGTACAAAACTAAATAAAGAAACAGTCAATAAACTGTACAAAACTGAATAAAGAACCAGTCAATAAACTGTACAAAACTCAAAAAAGAACCAGTCAATAACTGTGCAAAACTCAATAAAGAACCAGTCAATAAACTGTACAAAACTGAATACAGAACCAGTCAATAAACTGTGCAAAACTCAATAAAGAACCAGTCAATAAAGTGTACAAAACTCAATAAAGAAACAGTCGATAAACTGAACAAAACTAAATAAAGAAACAGTCAATAAACTGTACAAAACTATATTCAGAAACAGTTAATAAAGAACCAGTCAATAAACTCTACAAAACTCAATAAAGAACCAGTCAATAAATTGCGCAAAAACTCAATAAAGAAACAGTCAATAAACTGTACAAAACTCAATAAAGAACCAGTCAATAAACTGAACAAAACTAAATAAAGAAACAGTCAATAAACTGTACAAAACTATATACAGAAACAGTTAATTAAGAACCAGTCAATAAACTCTACAAAACTCAATAAAGAACCAGTCAATAAATTCCGCACAAACTCAATAAAGAAACAGTCAATAAACTGTACAAAACTCAATAAAGAACAGTAAATAAATTGTACACAAACTCAATAAAGAACCAGTCAATAAACTGTACAAAACTAAATAAAGAAACAGTCAATAAACTGTACAAAACTGAATAAAGAACCAGACAATAAACTGTACAAAACTAAATAAAGAGCCAGTCAAAAAACTGTACAAAACTAAATAAAAAAACAGTCAATAAACTGAACAAGACTAAATAAACAAACAGTCAATAAACTGTGCAAAACTCAATAAAGAACCAGTCAATAAATTGTACAAAACTCAAAAAAGAACCAGTCAATAAACTGAACAAACTAAATAAAGAAACAGTCAACAAACTGTACAAAACTATATACAGAAACAGTTAATAAAAAACCAGTCAATAAACTCTACAAAACTCAATAAAGAACCAATCAATAAATTGCGCACAAACTCAATAAAGAAACAGTCAATAAACTGTACAAAACTCAATAAAGAACAGTCAATAAATTGTACACAAACTCAATAAAGAACCAGTCAATAAACTGTACAAAACTAAATAAAGAAACAGTCAATAAACTGTACAAAACTCAATAAAGAACCAGTCAATAAACTGTACAAAACTAAATAAAGAAACAGTTAATACACTGTACAAAACTATATACAGAAACAGTTAATAAACTGTTCAAAACTAAATAAAGAACCAATCAATAAACTGTACAAAACTAAATAAAGAAACAGTCAATAAACTGTACAAAACTAAATAAAGAAACAGTCAATAACTGTACAAAACTCAATAAAGAACCAGTCAATAAACTGTACAAAACTAAATAAAGAGCCAGTCAATAAACTGTTCAAAACTAAATAAAGAAACAGTCAATAAACTGTACAAAACTCAATAAAGAACCAGTCAATAAACTGTACAAAACTAAAAAAAGAAACAGTTAATAAACTGTACAAAACTATATACAGAAACAGTTAATAAACTGTTCAAAACTAAATAAAGAACGAGTCTATAAATTGTACAAAACTATATACAGAAACAGTTAATAAAGAACCAGTCAATAAACTGTACAAAACTCAATAAAGAACCAGTCAATAAATTGTGCCCAAACTCAAAAAAGAAACAGTCAATAAACTGTACAAAACTCAATAAAGAACAGTCAATAAATTGTACACAAACTCAATAAAGAACCAGTCAATAAACTGTACAAAACTAAATAAAGAAAGAGTCAATAAACTGTACAAAACTGAATAAAGAACCAGTCAATAAACTGTACCTAACTAAATAAAGAAACAGTCAATAACTGTACAAAACTCAATAAAGAACCAGTCAATTAATTGTGCACAAACTCAAAAAAGAAACAGTCAATAACTGTACAAAACTCAATAAAGAACCAGTCAATAAATTGTGCACAAACTCAAAAAAGAAACAGTAAATAAGCTGTACAAAACTCAATAAAGAACAGTCAATAAATTGTACACAAACTCAATAAAGAACCAGTCAATAAACTGTACAAAACTAAATAAAGAAACAGTCAATAAACTGTACAAAACTGAATAAAGAACCAGTCAATAAACTGTACAAAACTCAAAAAAGAACCAGTCAATAACTGTGCAAAACTCAATAAAGAACCAGTCAATAAACTGTACAAAACTCAATAAAGAACCAGTCAATAAACTGTGCAAAACTCAATAAAGAACCAGTCAATAAAGTGTACAAAACTCAATAAAGAAACAGTCGATAAACTGAACAAAACTAAATAAAGAAACAGTCAATAAACTGTACAAAACTATATTCAGAAACAGTTAATAAAGAACCAGTCAATAAACTCTACAAAACTCAATAAAGAACCAGTCAATAAATTGCGCAAAAACTCAATAAAGAACCAGTCAATAAACTGAACAAAACTAAATAAAGAAACAGTCAATAAACTGTACAAAACTATATACAGAAACAGTTAATTAAGAACCAGTCAATAAACTCTACAAAACTCAATAAAGAACCAGTCAATAAATTCCGCACAAACTCAATAAAGAAACAGTCAATAAACTGTACAAAACTCAATAAAGAACAGTAAATAAATTGTACACAAACTCAATAAAGAACCAGTCAATAAACTGTACAAAACTAAATAAAGAAACAGTCAATAAACTGTACAAAAATGAATAAAGAACCAGACAATAAACTGTACAAAACTAAATAAAGAGCCAGTCAAAAAACTGTACAAAACTAAATAAAAAAACAGTCAATAAACTGAACAAGACTAAATAAACAAACAGTCAATAAACTGTACAAAACTCAATAAAGAACCAGTCAATAAACTGTACAAAACAAAATAAACAGTCAATAACTGTACAAAACTCAATAAAGAACCAGTCAATAAACTGTGCAAAACTAAATAAAGAGCCAGTCAATAAACTGTACAAAACTCAATAAAGAACCAGTCAATAAACTGTACAAAACTAAATAAACAGTTAATAAACTGTACAAAACTATATACAGAAACAGTTGATAAACTGTTCAAAACTAAATAAAGAACCAGTCAATAAATTGTACAAAACTATATACAGAAACAGTTAATAAAGAACCAGTCAATAAACTGTACAAAACTCAATAAAGAACAGTCAATAAATTGTACACAAACTCAATAAAGAAGCAGTCTATAAACTGTACAAAACTAAATATGGAACCAGTCAATAAATTGTACACAAACTAAATAAAGAAACAGTCAATAACTGTACAAAACTCAATAAAGAAACAGATAATAAACTGTACAAAACTCAATAAAGAAACAGTCAAGAAACTGTACAAAATTAAATAAAGAAACAGTCAATAAACTGTACAAAACTCAATAAAGAACAGTTAATAAATTGTACACAAACTCAATAAAGAACCAGTCAATAAACTGTATAAAATTCAATAAAAAGCCAGTAAAAAAATTGTACACAAACTCAATAAAGAACCAGTCAATAAACTGTACAAAACTCAATAAAGAAACAGTATATAAACTGAACAAAACTAAATAAACAAACAGTCAATAAACTGTACAAAACTAAATAAACAACCAGTCAATAAATTCTACACAAACTAAATAAAGAAACAGTCAATAAAACTGTACAAAACTCAATAAAGAACAGTCAATAAACTGTACAAAACTGAATAAAGAACCAGTCAATAAATTGTACAAAACTCAAAAAAGAACCAGTCAATAAACTGAACAAACTAAATAAAGAAACAGTCAATAAACTGTACAAAACTATATACAGAAACAGTTAATAAAAAACCAGTCAATAAACTCTACAAAACTCAATAAAGAACCAGTCAATAAATTGCGCACAAACTCAATAAAGAAACAGTCAATAAACTGTACAAAACTCAATAAAGAACAGTCAATAAATTGTACACAAACTCAATAAAGAACCAGTCAATAAACTGTACAAAACTAAATAAAGAAACAGTCAATAAACTGTACAAAACTCAATAAAGAACCAGTCAATAAACTGTACAAAACTAAATAAAGAAACAGTTAATACACTGTACAAAACTATATACAGAAACAGTTAATAAACTGTTCAAAACTAAATAAAGAACCAATCAATAAACTGTACAAAACTAAATAAAGAAACAGTCAATAAACTGTACAAAACTAAATAAAGAAACAGTCAATAACTGTACAAAACTCAATAAAGAACCAGTCAATAAACTGTGCAAAACTAAATAAAGAGCCAGTCAATAAACTGTACAAAACTAAATAAAGAAACAGTCAATAACTGTACAAAACTCAATAAAGAACCAGTCAATAAATTGTGCACAAACTCAAAAAAGAAACAGTCAATAACTGTACAAAACTCAATAAAGAACCAGTCAATAAATTGTGCACAAACTTAAAAAAGAAACAGTAAATAAGCTGTACAAAAGTCAATAAAGAACAGTCAATAAAGTGTACAAAACTCAATAAAGAAACAGTCGATAAACTGAACAAAACTAAATAAAGAAACAGTCAATAAACTGTACAAAACTATATTCAGAAACAGTTAATAAAGAACCAGTCAATAAACTCTACAAAACTCAATAAAGAACCAGTCAATAAATTGCGCACAAACTCAGTAAAGAAACAGTCAATAAACTGTACAAAACTCAATAAAGAACAGTCAATAAATTGTACACAAACTCAGTAAAGAACCAGTCAATAAACTGTACAAAACTAAATAAAGAAACAGTCAATAAACTGTACAAAACTGAATAAAAAACCAGACAATAAACTGTACAAAACTCAAAGAACCAATCAATAAACTGTACAAAACTGAATAAAGAACCAGTCAATAAACTGTGCAAAACTCAATAAAGAACCAGTCAATAAACTGTACAAAACTCAATAAAGAACCAGTCAATAAACTGAACAAAACTAAATAAAGAAACAGTCAATTAACTGTACAAAACTATATACAGAAACAGTTAATTAAGAACAAGTCAATAAATTGCGCACAAACTCAATAAAGAAACAGTCAATAAACTGTACAAAACTCAATAAAGAACAGTCAATAAATTGTACACAAACTCAGTAAAGAACCAGTCAATAAACTGTACAAAACTAAATAAAGAAACAGTCAATAAACTGTACAAAACTGAATAAAGAACCAGACAATAAACTGTACAAAACTCAAAGAACCAATCAATAAACTGTACAAAAGTGAATAAAGAACCAGTCAATAAACTGTGCAAAACTCAATAAAGAACCAGTCAATAAACTGTACAAAACTCAATAAAGAACCAGTCAATAAAATGAAGAAAACTAAATAAAGAAACAGTCAATAAACTGTACAAAACTATATACAGAAACAGTTAATTAAGAACCAGTCAATAAACTCTACAAAACTCAATAAAGAACCAGTCAATAAATTTCGCACAAACTCAATAAAGAAACAGTCAATAAACTGTACAAAACTAAATAAAGAAACAGTCAATAAACTGTACAAAACTGAATAAAGAACCAGACAGTAAACTGTACAAAACTCAATAAAGAACCAATCAATAAACTGTACAAAACTAAATAAACAAACAGTCAATAAACTGTACAAAACTAAATAAAGAAACAGTCAATAAACTGTACAAAACTCAATAAAGAACCAGTCAATAAACTGTACAAAACTAAATAAAGAAGCAGTTAATAAACTGTACAAAACTATATACAGAAACAGTTAATAAACTGTTCAAAACTAAATAAAGAACCAATCAATAAACTGTACAAAACTAAATAAAGAAACAGTCAATAAACTGTACAAAACTAAATAAAGAAACAGTCAATAACTGTACAAAACTCAATAAAGAACCAGTCAATAAGCTGTACAAAACTAAATAAAGAGCCAGTCAATAAACTGTTCAAAACTAAATAAAGAAACAGTCAATAAATTGAACAAAACTAAATAAACAAACAGTCAATAAACTGTACAAAACTCAATAAAGAACCAGTCAATAAACTGTACAAAACTAAAAAAAGAAACAGTTAATAAACTGTACAAAACTATATACAGAAACAGTTAATAAACTGTTCAAAACTAAATAAAGAACGAGTCAATAAATTGTACAAAACTATATACAGAAACAGTTAATAAAGAACCAGTCAATAAACTGTACAAAACTCAATAAAGAACCAGTCAATAAATTGTGCGCAAACTCAAAAAAGAAACAGTCAATAAACTGTACAAAACTCAATAAAGAACAGTCAATAAATTGTACACAAACTCAATAAAGAACCAGTCAATAAACTGTACAAAACTAAATAAAGAAAGAGTCAATAAACTGTACAAAACTGAATAAAGAACCAGTCAATAAACTGTACCTAACTAAATAAAGAAACAGTCAATAACTGTACAAAACTCAATAAAGAACCAGTCAATTAATTGTGCACAAACTCAAAAAAGAAACAGTCAATAACTGTACAAAACTCAATAAAGAACCAGTCAATAAATTGTGCACAAACTCAAAAAAGAAACAGTAAATAAGCTGTACAAAACTCAATAAAGAACAGTCAATAAATTGTACACAAACTCAATAAAGAACCAGTCAATAAACTGTACAAAACTAAATAAAGAAACAGTCAATAAACTGTACAAAACTGAATAAAGAACCAGTCAATAAACTGTACAAAACTCAAAAAAGAACCAGTCAATAACTGTGCAAAACTCAATAAAGAACCAGTCAATAAACTGTACAAAACTGAATACAGAACCAGTCAATAAACTGTGCAAAACTCAATAAAGAACCAGTCAATAAAGTGTACAAAACTCAATAAAGAAACAGTCGATAAACTGAACAAAACTAAATAAAGAAACAGTCAATAAACTGTACAAAACTATATTCAGAAACAGTTAATAAAGAACCAGTCAATAAACTCTACAAAACTCAATAAAGAACCAGTCAATAAATTGCGCAAAAACTCAATAAAGAAACAGTCAATAAACTGTACAAAACTCAATAAAGAACCAGTCAATAAACTGAACAAAACTAAATAAAGAAACAGTCAATAAACTGTACAAAACTATATACAGAAACAGTTAATTAAGAACCAGTCAATAAACTCTACAAAACTCAATCAAGAAACAGTCAATAAATTCCGCACAAACTCAATAAAGAACCAGTCAATAAACTGTACAAAACTCAATAAAGAACAGTAAATAAATTGTACACAAACTCAATAAAGAACCAGTCAATAAACTGTACAAAACTAAATAAAGAAACAGTCAATAAACTGTACAAAACTGAATAAAGAACCAGACAATAAACTGTACAAAACTAAATAAAGAGCCAGTCAAAAAACTGTACAAAACTAAATAAAAAAACAGTCAATAAACTGAACAAGACTAAATAAACAAACAGTCAATAAACTGTACAAAACTCAATAAAGAACCAGTCAATAAACTGTACAAAACAAAATAAAGAAACAGTCAATAACTGTACAAAACTCAATAAAGAACCAGTCAATAAACTGTGCAAAACTAAATAAAGAGCCAGTCAATAAACTGTACAAAACTCAATAAAGAACCAGTCAATAAACTGTACAAAACTAAATAAACAGTTAATAAACTGTACAAAACTATATACAGAAACAGTTGATAAACTGTTCAAAACTAAATAAAGAACCAGTCAATAAATTGTACAAAACTATATACAGAAACAGTTAATAAAGAACCAGTCAATAAACTGTACAAAACTCAATAAAGAACAGTCAATAAATTGTACACAAACTCAATAAAGAAGCAGTCTATAAACTGTACAAAACTAAATATGGAACCAGTCAATAAATTGTACACAAACTAAATAAAGAAACAGTCAATAACTGTACAAAACTCAATAAAGAAACAGATAATAAACTGTACAAAACTCAATAAAGAAACAGTCAAGAAACTGTACAAAATTAAATAAAGAAACAGTCAATAAACTGTACAAAACTCAATAAAGAACAGTTAATAAATTGTACACAAACTCAATAAAGAACCAGTCAATAAACTGTATAAAATTCAATAAAAAGCCAGTAAAATAATTGTACACAAACTCAATAAAGAACCAGTCAATAAACTGTACAAAACTCAATAAAGAAACAGTATATAAACTGAACAAAACTAAATAAACAAACAGTCAATAAACTGTACAAAACTAAATAAACAACCAGTCAATAAATTCTACACAAACTAAATAAAGAAACAGTCAATAAAACTGTACAAAACTCAATAAAGAACAGTCAATAAACTGTACAAAACTGAATAAAGAACCAGTCAATAAACTGTACAAAACTCAAAAAAGAACCAGTCAATAACTGGACAAAACTCAATAAAGAACCAGTCAATAAACTGTGCAAAACTGAATAAAGAACCAGTCAATAAACTGTACAAAACTCAATAAAGAACCAGTCAATAAATTGTACAAAACTCAAAAAAGAACCAGTCAATAAACTGAACAAACTAAATAAAGAAACAGTCAATAAACTGTACAAAACTATATACAGAAACAGTTAATAAAAAACCAGTCAATAAACTCTACAAAACTCAATAAAGAACCAGTCAATAAATTGCGCACAAACTCAATAAAGAAACAGTCAATAAACTGTACAAAACTAAATAAAGAACAGTCAATAAATTGTACACAAACTCAATAAAGAACCAGTCAATAAACTGTACAAAACTAAATAAAGAAACAGTCAATAAACTGTACAAAACTCAATAAAGAACCAGTCAATAAACTGTACAAAACTAAATAAAGAAACAGTTAATACACTGTACAAAACTAAATAAAAAAACAGTCAATAAACTGTACAAAACTCAATAAAGAAACAGTCAATAAACTGTACAAAATTATTAAAGAAACAGTCAATAAACTGTACAAAACTGAATAAAGAACCAGTCAATAAATTGTACACAAACTCAATAAAGAAACAGTCAATAAACTGAACAAAACTAAATAAAGAAACAGTCAATAAACTGTACAAAACTATATACAGAAACAGTTAATTAAGAACCAGTCAATAAACTCTACAAAACTCAATAAAGAACCAGTCAATAAATTCCGCACAAACTCAATAAAGAAACAGTCAATAAACTGTACAAAACTCAATAAAGAACAGTAAATAAATTGTACACAAACTCAATAAAGAACCAGTCAATAAACTCTACAAAACTCAATAAAGAAACAGTCAATAAACTGTACAAAACTGAATAAAGAACCAGACAATAAACTGTACAAAACTAAATAAAGAGCCAGTCAAAAAACTGTACAAAACTAAATAAAAAAACAGTCAATAAACTGAACAAGACTAAATAAACAAACAGTCAATAAACTGTACAAAACTCAATAAAGAACCAGTCAATAAACTGTACAAAACAAAATAAAGAAACAGTCAATAACTGTACAAAACTCAATAAAGAACCAGTCAATAAACTGTGCAAAACTAAATAAAGAGCCAGTCAATAAACTGTACAAAACTCAATAAAGAACCAGTCAATAAACTGTACAAAACTAAATAAACAGTTAATAAACTGTACAAAACTATATACAGAAACAGTTGATAAACTGTTCAAAACTAAATAAAGAACCAGTCAATAAATTGTACAAAACTATATACAGAAACAGTTAATAAAGAACCAGTCAATAAACTGTACAAAACTCAATAAAGAACAGTCAATAAATTGTACACAAACTCAATAAAGAAGCAGTCTATAAACTGTACAAAACTAAATATGGAACCAGTCAATAAATTGTACACAAACTAAATAAAGAAACAGTCAATAACTGTACAAAACTCAATAAAGAAACAGATAATAAACTGTACAAAACTCAATAAAGAAACAGTCAAGAAACTGTACAAAATTAAATAAAGAAACAGTCAATAAACTGTACAAAACTCAATAAAGAACAGTTAATAAATTGTACACAAACTCAATAAAGAACCAGTCAATAAACTGTATAAAATTCAATAAAAAGCCAGTAAAAAAATTGTACACAAACTCAATAAAGAACCAGTCAATAAACTGTACAAAACTCAATAAAGAAACAGTATATAAACTGAACAAAACTAAATAAACAAACAGTCAATAAACTGTACAAAACTAAATAAACAACCAGTCAATAAATTCTACACAAACTAAATAAAGAAACAGTCAATAAAACTGTACAAAACTCAATAAAGAACAGTCAATAAACTGTACAAAACTGAATAAAGAACCAGTCAATAAACTGTACAAAACTCAAAAAAGAACCAGTCAATAACTGGACAAAACTCAATAAAGAACCAGTCAATAAACGGTGCAAAACTGAATAAAGAACCAGTCAATAAACTGTGCAAAACTCAATAAAGAACCAGTCAATAAATTGTACAAAACTCAAAAAAGAACCAGTCAATAAACTGAACAAACTAAATAAAGAAACAGTCAATAAACTGTACAAAACTATATACAGAAACAGTTAATAAAAAACCAGTCAATAAACTCTACAAAACTCAATAAAGAACCAGTCAATAAATTGCGCACAAACTCAATAAAGAAACAGTCAATAAACTGTACAAAACTCAATAAAGAACAGTCAATAAATTGTACACAAACTCAATAAAGAACCAGTCAATAAACTGTACAAAACTAAATAAAGAAACAGTCAATAAACTGTACAAAACTCAATAAAGAACCAGTCAATAAACTGTACAAAACTAAATAAAGAAACAGTTAATACACTGTACAAAACTATATACAGAAACAGTTAATAAACTGTTCAAAACTAAATAAAGAACCAATCAATAAACTGTACAAAACTAAATAAAGAAACAGTCAATAAACTGTACAAAACTAAATAAAGAAACAGTCAATAACTGTACAAAACTCAATAAAGAACCAGTCAATAAACTGTGCAAAACTAAATAAAGAGCCAGTCAATAAACTGTACAAAACTAAATAAAGAAACAGTCAATAACTGTACAAAACTCAATAAAGAACCAGTCAATAAATTGTGCACAAACTCAAAAAAGAAACAGTCAATAACTGTACAAAACTCAATAAAGAACCAGTCAATAAATTGTGCACAAACTTAAAAAAGAAACAGTAAATAAGCTGTACAAAACTCAATAAAGAACAGTCAATAAAGTGTACAAAACTCAATAAAGAAACAGTCGATAAACTGAACAAAACTAAATAAAGAAACAGTCAATAAACTGTACAAAACTATATTCAGAAACAGTTAATAAAGAACCAGTCAATAAACTCTACAAAACTCAATAAAGAACCAGTCAATAAATTGCGCACAAACTCAATAAAGAAACAGTCAATAAACTGTACAAAACTCAATAAAGAACAGTCAATAAATTGTACACAAACTCAGTAAAGAACCAGTCAATAAACTGTACAAAACTAAATAAAGAAACAGTCAATAATCTGTACAAAACTGAATAAAGAACCAGACAATAAACTGTACAAAACTCAAAGAACCAATCAATAAACTGTACAAAAGTGAATAAAGAACCAGTCAATAAACTGTGCAAAACTCAATAAAGAACCAGTCAATAAACTGTACAAAACTCAATAAAGAACCAGTCAATAAAATGAAGAAAACTAAATAAAGAAACAGTCAATAAACTGTACAAAACTATAGACAGAAACAGTTAATTAAGAACCAGTCAATAAACTCTACAAAACTCAATGAAGAACCAGTCAATAAATTTCGCACAAACTCAATAAAGAAACAGTCAATAAACTGTACAAAACTAAATAAAGAAACAGTCAATAAACTGTACAAAACTGAATAAAGAACCAGACAATAAACTGTACAAAACTCAATAAAGAACCAATCAATAAACTGTACAAAACTAAATAAACAAACAGTCAATAAACTGTACAAAACTAAATAAAGAAACAGTCAATAAACTGTACAAAACTCAATAAAGAACCAGTCAATAAACTGTACAAAACTAAATAAAGAAGCAGTTAATAAACTGTACAAAACTATATACAGAAACAGTTAATAAACTGTTCAAAACTAAATAAAGAACCAATCAATAAACTGTACAAAACTAAATAAAGAAACAGTCAATAAACTGTACAAAACTCAATAAAGAACCAGTCAATAAACTGTACAAAACTAAATAAAGAGCCAGTCAATAAACTGTTCAAAACTAAATAAAGAAACAGTCAATAAATTGAACAAAACTAAATAAACAAACAGTCAATAAACTGTACAAAACTCAATAAAGAACCAGTCAATAAACTGTACAAAACTAAAAAAAGAAACAGTTAATAAACTGTACAAAACTATATACAGAAACAGTTAATAAACTGTTCAAAACTAAATAAAGAACGAGTCAATAAATTGTACAAAACTATATACAGAAACAGTTAATAAAGAACCAGTCAATAAACTGTACAAAACTCAATAAAGAACCAGTCAATAAATTGTGCGCAAACTCAAAAAAGAAACAGTCAATAAACTGTACAAAACTCAATAAAGAACAGTCAATAAATTGTACACAAACTCAATAAAGAACCAGTCAATAAACTGTACAAAACTAAATAAAGAAAGAGTCAATAAACTGTACAAAACTGAATAAAGAACCAGTCAATAAACTGTACCTAACTAAATAAAGAAACAGTCAATAACTGTACAAAACTCAATAAAGAACCAGTCAATTAATTGTGCACAAACTCAAAAAAGAAACAGTCAATAACTGTACAAAACTCAATAAAGAACCAGTCAATAAATTGTGCACAAACTCAAAAAAGAAACAGTAAATAAGCTGTACAAAACTCAATAAAGAACAGTCAATAAATTGTACACAAACTCAATAAAGAACCAGTCAATAAACTGTACAAAACTAAATAAAGAAACAGTCAATAAATTGTACAAAACTCAATAAAGAACCAGTCAATAAACTGTACAAAACTCAAAAAAGAACCAGTCAATAACTGTGCAAAACTCAATAAAGAACCAGTCAATAAACTGTACAAAACTGAATAAAGAACCAGTCAATAAACTGTGCAAAACTCAATAAAGAACCAGTCAATAAAGTGTACAAAACTCAATAAAGAAACAGTCGATAAACTGAACAAAACTAAATAAAGAAACAGTCAATAAACTGTACAAAACTATATTCAGAAACAGTTAATAAAGAACCAGTCAATAAACTCTACAAAACTCAATAAAGAACCAGTCAATAAATTGCGCAAAAACTCAATAAAGAAACAGTCAATAAACTGTACAAAACTCAATAAAGAACCAGTCAATAAACTGAACAAAACTAAATAAAGAAACAGTCAATAAACTGTACAAAACTATATACAGAAACAGTTAATTAAGAACCAGTCAATAAACTCTACAAAACTCAATAAAGAACCAGTCAATAAATTGCGCAAAAACTCAATAAAGAAACAGTCAATAAACTGTACAAAACTCAATAAAGAACCAGTCAATAAACTGAACAAAACTAAATAAAGAAACAGTCAATAAACTGTACAAAACTATATACAGAAACAGTTAATTAAGAACCAGTCAATAAACTCTACAAAACTCAATAAAGAACCAGTCAATAAATTCCGCACAAACTCAATAAAGAAACAGTCAATAAACTGTACAAAACTCAGTAAAGAACAGTAAATAAATTGTACACAAACTCAATAAAGAACCAGTCAATAAACTGTACAAAACTAAATAAAGAAACAGTCAATAAACTGTACAAAACTGAATAAAGAACCAGACAATAAACTGTACAAAACTAAATAAAGAGCCAGTCAAAAAACTGTACAAAACTAAATAAAAAAACAGTCAATAAACTGAACAAGACTAAATAAACAAACAGTCAATAAACTGTACAAAACTCAATAAAGAACCAGTCAATAAACTGTACAAAACAAAATAAAGAAACAGTCAATAACTGTACAAAACTCAATAAAGAACCAGTCAATAAACTGTGCAAAACTAAATAAAGAGCCAGTCAATAAACTGTACAAAACTCAATAAAGAACCAGTCAATAAACTGTACAAAACTAAATAAACAGTTAATAAACTGTACAAAACTATATACAGAAACAGTTGATAAACTGTTCAAAACTAAATAAAGAACCAGTCAATAAATTGTACAAAACTATATACAGAAACAGTTAATAAAGAACCAGTCAATAAACTGTACAAAACTCAATAAAGAACAGTCAATAAATTGTACACAAACTCAATAAAGAAGCAGTCTATAAACTGTACAAAACTAAATATGGAACCAGTCAATAAATTGTACACAAACTAAATAAAGAAACAGTCAATAACTGTACAAAACTCAATAAAGAAACAGATAATAAACTGTACAAAACTCAATAAAGAAACAGTCAAGAAACTGTACAAAATTAAATAAAGAAACAGTCAATAAACTGTACAAAACTCAATAAAGAACAGTTAATAAATTGTACACAAACTCAATAAAGAACCAGTCAATAAACTGTATAAAATTCAATAAAAAGCCAGTAAAAAAATTGTACACAAACTCAATAAAGAACCAGTCAATAAACTGTACAAAACTCAATAAAGAAACAGTATATAAACTGAACAAAACTAAATAAACAAACAGTCAATAAACTGTACAAAACTAAATAAACAACCAGTCAATAAATTCTGCACAAACTAAATAAAGAAACAGTCAATAAAACTGTACAAAACTCAATAAAGAACAGTCAATAAACTGTACAAAACTGAATAAAGAACCAGTCAATAAACTGTACAAAACTCAAAAAAGAACCAGTCAATAACTGGACAAAACTCAATAAAGAACCAGTCAATAAACTGTGCAAAACTGAATAAAGAACCAGTCAATAAACTGTGCAAAACTCAATAAAGAACCAGTCAATAAATTGTACAAAACTCAAAAAAGAACCAGTCAATAAACTGAACAAACTAAATAAAGAAACAGTCAATAAACTGTACAAAACTATATACAGAAACAGTTAATAAAAAACCAGTCAATAAACTCTACAAAACTCAATAAAGAACCAGTCAATAAATTGCGCACAAACTCAATAAAGAAACAGTCAATAAACTGTACAAAACTCAATAAAGAACAGTCAATAAATTGTACACAAACTCAATAAAGAACCAGTCAATAAACTGTACAAAACTAAATAAAGAAACAGTCAATAAACTGTACAAAACTCAATAAAGAACCAGTCAATAAACTGTACAAAACTAAATAAAGAAACAGTTAATACACTGTACAAAACTATATACAGAAACAGTTAATAAACTGTTCAAAACTAAATAAAGAACCAATCAATAAACTGTACAAAACTAAATAAAGAAACAGTCAATAAACTGTACAAAACTAAATAAAGAAACAGTCAATAACTGTACAAAACTCAATAAAGAACCAGTCAATAAACTGTGCAAAACTAAATAAAGAGCCAGTCAATAAACTGTACAAAACTAAATAAAGAAACAGTCAATAACTGTACAAAACTCAATAAAGAAACAGATAATAAACTGTACAAAACTCAATAAAGAAACAGTCAAGAAACTGTACAAAATTAAATACAGAAACAGTCAATAAACTGTACAAAACTATATACAGAAACAGTTAATAAACTGTTCAAAACTAAATAAAGAACGAGTCAATAAATTGTACAAAACTATATACAGAAACAGTTAATAAAGAACCAGTCAATAAACTGTACAAAACTCAATAAAGAACCAGTCAATAAATTGTGCGCAAACTCAAAAAAGAAACAGTCAATAAACTGTACAAAACTCAATAAAGAACAGTCAATAAATTGTACACAAACTCAATAAAGAAGCAGTCTATAAACTGTACAAAACTAAATATGGAACCAGTCAATAAATTGTACACAAACTAAATAAAGAAACAGTAAATAACTGTACAAAACTCAATAAAGAAACAGTTAATAAACTGTACAAAACTCAATAAAGAAACAGTCAAGAAACTGTACAAAATTAAATAAAGAAACCGTCAATCAACTCTACAAAACTCAATAAAGAACAACTCAATAAATTGTGCACAAACTCAAAAAAGAAACAGTCAATAAACTGTACAAAATTCAATAAAGAGCCAGTCAATAAATTGTACACAAACTCAAAAAAGAACCAGTCAATAAACTGTACAAAACTCAATAAAGAAACAGTAAATAAACTAAACAAAACTAAATAAACAAACAGTCAATAAACTGTACAAAACTAAATAAACAACCAGTCAATAAATTGGACACAAACTAAATAAAGAAACAGTCAATAAACTGTACAAAACTATATACAGAAACAGTTAATAAAGAACCAGTCAATAAACTCTACAAAACTCAATAAAGAACCAGTCAATAAATTGCGCAAAAACTCAATAAAGAAACAGTCGATAAACTGTACAAAACTCAATAAAGAACAGTCAATAAATTGTACACAAAGTCAATAAAGAACCAGTCAATAAACTGTACAAAACTAAATAAAGAAACAGTCAATAAACTGTACAAAACTGAATAAAGAACCAGACAATAAACTGTACAAAACTCAATAAAGAACCAGTCAATCAATTGTACACAAACTTAATAAAGAACCAGTCAATAAACTGAACAAAACTCAATAAAGAACCAGTCAAT
The DNA here is from genome assembly GCA_944474755.1 of Limnoperna fortunei. Classification (NCBI taxonomy): domain Eukaryota; kingdom Metazoa; phylum Mollusca; class Bivalvia; order Mytilida; family Modiolidae; genus Limnoperna; species Limnoperna fortunei. The sequence continues at coordinate 21,694,376 of OX104118.1, read as the reverse complement.
AAACTGTGCGCAAACTCAAAAAAGAAACAGTCAATAAACTGTACAAAACTCAATAAAGAATAGTCAATATATTGTACACAAACTCAATAAAGAAGCAGTCTATAAACTGTACAAAACTAAATATGGAACCAGTCAATAAATTGTACACAAACTAAATAAAGAAACAGTCAATAACTGTACAAAACTCAATAAAGAAACAGTTAATAAACTGTACAAAACTCAATAAAGAAACAGTCAAGAAACTGTACAAAATTAAATAAAGAAACAGTCAATCAACTGTACAAAACTCAATAAAGAACCACTCAATAAATTGTGCACAAACTCAAAAAACAAACAGTCAATAAACTGTACAAAATTCAATAAAGAGCCAGTCAATAAATTGTACACAAACTCAATAAAGAACCAGTCAATAAACTGTTCAAAACTCAATAAAGAAACAGTAAATAAACTGAACAAAACTAAATAAACAAACAGTCAATAAACTGTACAAAACTAAATAAACAACCAGTCAATAAATTGTACACAAACTAAATAAAGAAACAGTCAATAAACTGTACAAAACTATATGCAGAAACAGTTAATAAAGAACCAGTCAATAAACTCTACAAAACTCAATAAAGAACCAGTCAATAAATTGTACACAAACTAAATAAAGAAACAGTCAATAACTGTACAAAACTCAATAAAGAAACAGTTAATAAACTGTACAAAACTCAATAAAGAAACAGTCAAGAAACTGTACAAAATTAAATAAAGAAACAGTCAATATACTGTACAAAACTCAATACAGAACCAGTCAATCAATTCTGCACAAACTCAAAAAAGGAACAGTTTATAAACTGTACAAAACACAATAAAGAACAGTTAATAAATTGTACACAAACTCAATAAAGAACCAGTCAATGAACTGTACAAAATTCAATAAAGAGCCAGTCAATTAATTGTACACAAACTCAATAAAGAACCAGTCAATAAACTGTACAAAACTTAATAAAGAAACAGTAAATAAACTGAACAAAACTAAATAAACAAACAGTCAATAAACTGTACAAAACTAAATAAACAACCAGTCTATAAATTGTACACAAACTATATAAAAAAACAGTCAATAAACTGTACAAAACTCAATAAAGAACCAGTTAATAAACTGTACAAAACTCAATAAAGAACCAGTCAATAAACTGTACAAAGCTAAATAAAGAAACAGTCAATAAACTGTACAAAACTCAATAAAGAACAAGTCAATATACTGTACAAAACTCAATAAAGAACCAGTCAATATACTGTACAAAACTGAATAAAGAACCAGTCAATAAACTGTACAAAACTCAATAAAGAACCAGTCAATCAACTGTACAAAACTCAATAAAGAACCAGTCATTAAACTGTACAAAACTAAATAAAGAAACAGTCAATAAACTGTATAAAACTATATACAGAAACAGTTAATAAAGAACCATGCAATAAACTGTACAAAACTCAATAAAGAACCAGTCAATAAATTGTGCACAAACTCAAAACAGAAACAGTCAATAAACTGTACAAAACTCAATAAAGAACAGTCAATAAATTGTACACAAACTCAATAAAGAACCAGTCAATAAACTGTACAAAACTAAATAAAGAAACAGTCAATAAACTGTACAAAACTGAATAAAGAACCAGTCAATAAACTGTACAAAACTCAAAAAAGAACCAGTCAATAACTGTACAAAACTCAATATAAAACCAGTCAATAAACTGAACAAAACTGAATAAAGAACCAGTCAATAAACTGTACAAAACTCAATAAAGAACCAGTCAATAAATTGTACAAAACTCAATAAAGAAACAGTCAATAAACTGTACAAAACTATATTCAGAAACAGTTAATAAAGAACCAGTTAATAAACTCTACAAAACTCAATGAAGAACCAGTCAATAAATTGCACACAAACTCAATAAAGAAACAGTCAATAAACTGTACAAAACTCAATAAAGAACAGTCAATAAATTGTACACAAACTCAATAAAGAACCAGTCAATAAACTGTACAAAACTTAATAAAGAAACAGTCAATAAACTGTACAAAACTGAATAAAGAACCAGACAATAAACTGTACAAAACTCAATAAAGAACCAATCAATAAACTGTACAAAACTAAATAAAGAAACAGTCAATAAACTGTACAAAACTAAATAAAGAAACAGTCAATAACTGTACAAAACTCAATAAAGAACCAGTCAATAAACTGTACAAAACTAAATAAAGAGCCAGTCAATAAACTGTACAAAACTAAATAAAGAAGCAGTCAATAAACTGAACAAAACTAAATAAACAAACAGTCAATAAACTGTACAAAACTCAATAAAGAACCAGTCAATAAACTGTACAAAACTAAATAAAGAAACAGTTAATAAACTGTACAAAACTATATACAGAAACAGTTAATAAACTGTTCAAAACTAAATAAAGAACCAGTCAATAAATTGTACAAAACTATATACAGAAACAGTTAATAAAGAACCAGTCAATAAACTGTACAAAACTCAATAAAGAACCAGTCAATAAATTGTGCGCAAACTCAAAAAAGAAACAGTCAATAAACTGTACAAAACTCAATAAATAACAGTCAATAAATTGTACACAAACTCAATAAAGAAGCAGTCTGTAAACTGTACAAAACTAAATATGGAACCAGTCAATAAATTGTACACAAACTAAATAAAGAAACAGTCAATAACTGTACAAAACTCAATAAAGAAACAGTTAATAAACTGTACAAAACTCAATAAAGAAACAGTCAAGAAACTGTACGAAATTAAATAAAGAAACTGTCAATAAACTGTACAAAACTCAATAAAGAACCAGTTAATCAATTGTGCACAAACTCAAAAAAAAACAGTCAATAAACTGTACAAAACTCAATAAAGAACAGTTAATAAATTGTACACAAACTCAATAAAGAACCAGTCAATAAACTGTACAAAATCCAATAAAGAGCCAGTCAAAAAATTGTACACAAACTCAATAAAGAACCAGTCAATAATCTGTACAAAATTAATAAAGAAATAGTAAATAAACTGAACAAAACTAAATAAACAAACAGTTAATAAACTGTACAAAACTAAATAAACAACCAGTCAATAAATTGTACACAAACTAAATAAAGAAACAGTCAATAAACTGCACAAAACTCAATAAAGAAACAGTAAATAAACTGAACAAAACTAAATAAAGAAACCGTCAATAAATTGTACACAAACTAAATAAAGAAACAGTCAATAAACTGTACAAAACTCAATAAAGAACCAGTTAATAAACTGTACAAAACTCAATAAAGAACCAGTCAATAAACTGTACAAAGCTAAATAAAGAAACAGTCAATAAACTGTACAAAACTCAATAAAGAACAAGTCAATATACTGTACAAAACTCAATAAAGAACCAGTCAATATACTGTACAAAACTGAATAAAGAACCAGTCGATAAACTGTACAAAACTCAATAAAGAACCAGTCAATCAACTGTACAAAACTCAATAAAGAACCAGTCATTAAACTGTACAAAACTAAATAAAGAAACAGTCAATAAACTGTACAAAACTATATACAGAAACAGTTAATAAAGAACCATGCAATAAACTGTACAAAACTCAATAAAGAACCAGTCAATAAATTGTGCACAAACTCAAAAAAGAAACAGTCAATAAACTGTACAAAACTCAATAAAGAACAGTCAATAAATTGTACACAAACTCAATAAAGAACCAGTCAATAAACTGTACAAAACTAAATAAAGAAACAGTCAATAAACTGTACAAAACCGAATAAAAAACCAGTCAATAAACTGTACAAAACTCAAAAAAGAACCAGTCAATAACGGTACAAAACTCAATAAAGAACCAGTCAATAAACTGTACAAAACTGAATAAATAACCAGTCAATAAACTGTGCAAAACTCAATAAAGAACCAGTCAATAAACTCTACAAAACTCAATAAAGAACCAGTCGATAAACTGAACAAAACTAAATAAAGAAACAGTCAATAAACTGTACAAAACTATATTCAGAAACGGTTAATAAAGAACCAGTCAATAAACTCTACAAAACTCAATAAAGAACCAGTCAATAAATTGCGCACAAACTCAATAAAGAAACAGTCAATAAACTGTACAAAACTAAATAAAGAAACAGTCAATAAACTGTACAAAACTGAATAAAGAACCAGACAATAAACTGTACAAAACTCAATAAAGAAACAGTCAATAAACTGTACAAAACTAAATAAAGAAACAGTCAATAACTGTACAAAACTCACTAAAGAACCAGTCAATAAACTGTACAAAACTAAATAAAGATCCAGGCAATAAACTGTACAAAACTAAATAAAGAAACAGTCAATAAACTGAACAAAACTAAATAAACAGTCAATAAACTGTACAAAACTCAATAAAGAACCATTCAATAAACTGTACAAAACTAAATAAAGAAACAGTCAATAACTGTACAAAACTCAATAAAGAAACAGATAATAAACTGTACAAAACTCAATAAAGAAACAGTCAAGAAACTGTACAAAATTAAATAAAGAAACAGTCAATAAACTGTACAAAACTATATACAGAAACAGTTAATAAACTATTCAAAACTAAATAAAGAACGAGTCAATAAATTGTACAAAACTATATACAGAAACAGTTAATAAAGAACCAGTCAATAAACTGTACAAAACTCAATAAAGAACCAGTCAATAAATTGTGCGCAAACTCAAAAAAGAAACAGTCAATAAACTGTACAAAACTCAATAAAGAACAGTCAATAAATTGTACACAAACTCAATAAAGAAGCAGTCTATAAACTGTACAAAACTAAATATGGAACCAGTCAATAAATTGTACACAAACTAAATAAAGAAACAGTAAATAACTGTACAAAACTCAATAAAGAAACAGTTAATAAACTGTACAAAACTCAATAAAGAAACAGTCAAGAAACTGTACAAAATTAAATAAAGAAACAGTCAATCAACTGTACAAAACTCAATAAAGAACAACTCAATAAATTGTGCACAAACTCAAAAAAGAAACAGTCAATAAACTGTACAAAATTCAATAAAGAGCCAGTCAATAAATTGTACACAAACTCAATAAAGAACCAGTCAATAAACTGTACAAAACTCAATAAAGAAACAGTAAATAAACTGAACAAAACTAAATAAACAAACAGTCAATAAACTGTACAAAACTAAATAAACAACCAGTCAATAAATTGGACACAAACTAAATAAAGAAACAGTCAATAAACTGTACAAAACTATATACAGAAACAGTTAATAAAGAACCAGTCAATAAACTCTACAAAACTCAATAAAGAACCAGTCAATAAATTGCGCAAAAATTCAATAAAGAAACAGTCGATAAACTGTACAAAACTCAATAAAGAACAGTCAATAAATTGTACACAAAGTCAATAAAGAACCAGTCAATAAACTGTACAAAACTAAATAAAGAAACAGTCAATAAACTGTACAAAACTGAATAAAGAACCAGACAATAAACTGTACAAAACTCAATAAAGAACCAGTCAATCAATTGTACACAAACTCAATAAAGAACCAGTCAATAAACTGAACAAAACTCAATAAAGAACCAGTCAATAAACTGTGCGCAAACTCAAAAAAGAAACAGTCAATAAACTGTACAAAACTGAATAAAGAACAGTCAATAAATTGTACACAAACTCAATAAAGAAGCAGTCTATAAACTGTACAAAACTAAATATGGAACCAGTCAATAAATTGTACACAAACTAAATAAAGAAACAGTCAATAACTGTACAAAACTCAATAAAGAAACAGTTAATAAACTGTACAAAACTCAATAAAGAAACAGTCAAGAAACTGTACAAAATTAAATAAAGAAACAGTCAATCAACAGTACAAAACTCAATAAAGAACCACTCAATAAATTGTGCACAAACTCAAAAAACAAACAGTCAATAAACTGTACAAAATTCAATAAAGAGCCAGTCAATAAATTGTACACAAACTCAATAAAGAACCAGTCAATAAACTGTTCAAAACTAAATAAACAAACAGTCAATAAACTGTACAAAACTAAATAAACAACCAGTCAATAAATTGTACACAAACTAAATAAAGAAACAGTCAATAAACTGTACAAAACTATATACAGAAACAGTTAATAAAGAACCAGTCAATAAACTCTACAAAACTCAATAAAGAACCAGTCAATAAATTGTACACAAACTAAATAAAGAAACAGTCAATAACTGTACAAAACTCAATAAAGAAACAGTTAATCAACTGTACAAAACTCAATAAAGAAACAGTCAAGAAACTGTACAAAATTAAATAAAGAAACAGTCAATATACTGTACAAAACTCAATAAAGAACCAGTCAATCAATTCTGCACAAACTCAAAAAAGGAACAGTTTATAAACTGTACAAAACACAATAAAGAACAGTTAATAAATTGTACACAAACTCAATAAAGAACCAGTCAATAAACTGTACAAAATTCAATAAAGAGCCAGTCAATAAATTGTACACAAACTCAATAAAGAACCAGTCAATAAACTGTACAAAACTCAATAAAGAAACAGTAAATAAACTGAACAAAACTAAATAAACAAACAGTCAATAAACTGTACAAAACTAAATAAACAACCAGTCTATAAATTGTACACAAACTATATAAAAAACAGTCAATAAACTGTACAAAACTCAATAAAGAACCAGTTAATAAACTGTACAAAACTCAATAAAGAACCAGTCAATAAACTGTACAAAGCTAAATAAAGAAACAGTCAATACACTGTACAAAACTGAATAAAGAACAAGTCAATATACTGTACAAAACTCAATAAAGAACCAGTCAATATACTGTACAAAACTGAATAAAGAACTAGTCAATAAACTGTACAAAACTCAATAAAGAACCAGTCAATCAACTGTACAAAACTCAATAAAGAACCAGTCATTAAACTGTACAAAACTAAATAAAGAAACAGTCAATAAACTGTACAAAACTATATACAGAAACAGTTAATAAAGAACCATGCAATAAACTGTACAAAACTCAATAAAGAACCAGTCAATAAATTGTGCACAAACTCAAAACAGAAACAGTCAATAAACTGTACAAAACTCATAAAGAACAGTCAATAAATTGTACACAAACTCAATAAAGAACCAGTCAATAAACTGTACAAAACTAAATAAAGAAACAGTCAATAAACTGTACAAAACTGAATAAAGAACCAGTCAATAAACTGTACAAAACTCAAAAAAGAACCAGTCAATAACTGTACAAAACTCAATGTAAAACCAGTCAATAAACTGAACAAAACTGAATAAAGAACCAGTCAATAAACTGTACAAAACTGAAAAAAGAACCAGTCAATAAACTGAACAAAACTAAATAAAGAAACAATCAATAAACTGTACAAAACTATATTCAGAAACAGTTAATAAAGAACCAGTTAATAAACTCTACAAAACTCAATAAAGAACCATTCAATAAATTGCACACAAACTCAATAAAGAAACAGTCAATAAACTGTACAAAACTCAATAAAGAACAGTCAATAAATTGTACACAAACTCAATAAAGAACCAGTCAATAAACTGTGCAAAACTAAATAAAGAGCCAGTCAATAAACTGTACAAAACTAAATAAAGAAACAGTCAATAACTGTACAAAACTCAATAAAGAAACAGATAATAAACTGTACAAAACTCAATAAAGAAACAGTCAAGAAACTGTACAAAATTAAATACAGAAACAGTCAATAAACTGTACAAAACTATATACAGAAACAGTTAATAAACTGTTCAAAACTAAATAAAGAACGAGTCAATAAATTGTACAAAACTATATACAGAAACAGTTAATAAAGAACCAGTCAATAAACTGTACAAAACTCAATAAAGAACCAGTCAATAAATTGTGCGCAAACTCAAAAAAGAAACAGTCAATAAACTGTACAAAACTCAATAAAGAACAGTCAATAAATTGTACACAAACTCAATAAAGAAGCAGTCTATAAACTGTACAAAACTAAATATGGAACCAGTCAATAAATTGTACACAAACTAAATAAAGAAACAGTAAATAACTGTACAAAACTCAATAAAGAAACAGTTAATAAACTGTACAAAACTCAATAAAGAAACAGTCAAGAAACTGTACAAAATTAAATAAAGAAACCGTCAATCAACTGTACAAAACTCAATAAAGAACAACTCAATAAATTGTGCACAAACTCAAAAAAGAAACAGTCAATAAACTGTACAAAATTCAATAAAGAGCCAGTCAATAAATTGTACACAAACTCAAAAAAGAACCAGTCAATAAACTGTACAAAACTCAATAAAGAAACAGTAAATAAACTGAACAAAACTAAATAAACAAACAATCAATAAACTGTACAAAACAAAATAAACAACCAGTCAATAAATTGGACACAAACTAAATAAAGAAACAGTCAATAAACTGTACAAAACTATATACAGAAACAGTTAATAAAGAACCAGTCAATAAACTCTACAAAACTCAATAAAGAACCAGTCAATAAATTGCGCAAAAACTCAATAAAGAAACAGTCGATAAACTGGTCAAAACTCAATAAAGAACAGTCAATAAATTGTACACAAAGTCAATAAAGAACCAGTCAATAAACTGTACAAAACTAAATAAAGAAACAGTCAATAAACTGTACAAAACTGAATAAAGAAACAGTCAATAAACTGTACAAAACTCAATAAAGAACCAGTCAATCAATTGTACACAAACTCAATAAAGAACCAGTCAATAAACTGAACAAAACTCAATAAAGAACCAGTCAATAAACTGTGCGCAAACTCAATAAAGAAACAGTCAATAAACTGTACAAAACTCAATAAAGAACAGTCAATAAATTGTACACAAACTCAATAAAGAAGCAGTCTATAAACTGTACAAAACTAAATATGGAACCAGTCAATAAATTGTACACAAACTAAATAAAGAAACAGTCAATAACTGTACAAAACTCAATAAAGAAACAGTTAATAAACTGTACAAAACTCAATAAAGAAACAGTCAAGAAACTGTACAAAATTAAATAAAGAAACAGTCAATCAACTGTACAAAACTCAATAAAGAACCACTCAATAAATTGTGCACAAACTCAAAAAACAAACAGTCAATAAACTGTACAAAATTCAATAAAGAGCCAGTCAATAAATTGTACACAAACTCAATAAAGAACCAGTCAATAAACTGTTCAAAACTCAATAAAGAAACAGTAAATAAACTGAACAAAACTAAATACACAAACAGTCAATAAACTGTACAAAACTAAATAAACAACCAGTCAATAAATTGTACACAAACTAAATAAAGAAACAGTCAATAAACTGTACAAAACTATATGCAGAAACAGTTAATAAAGAACCAGTCAAAAAACTCTACAAAACTCAATAAAGAACCAGTCAATAAATTGTACACAAACTAAATAAAGAAACAGTCAATAACTGTACAAAACTCAATAAAGAAACAGTTAATAAACTGTACAAAACTCAATAAAGAAACAGTCAAGAAACTGTACAAAATTAAATAAAGAAACAGTCAATATACTGTACAAAACTCAATACAGAACCAGTCAATCAATTCTGCACAAACTCAAAAAAGAAACAGTTTATAAACTGTACAAAACACAATAAAGAACAGTTAATAAATTGTACACAAACTCAATAAAGAACCAGTCAATAAACTGTACAAAATTCAATAAAGAGCCAGTCAATAAATTGTACACAAACTCAATAAAGAACCAGTCAATAAACTGTACAAAACTCAATAAAGAAACAGTAAATAAACTGAACAAAACTAAATAAACAAACAGTCAATAAACTGTACAAAACTAAATAAACAACCAGTCTATCAATTGTACACAAACTATATAAAAAAACAGTCAATAAACTGTACAAAACTCAATAAAGAACCAGTTAATAAACTGTACAAAACTCAATAAAGAACCAGTCAATAAACTGTACAAAGCTAAATAAAGAAACAGTCAATAAACTGTACAAAACTCAATAAAGAACAAGTCAATATACTGTACAAAACTCAATAAAGAACCAGTCAATATACTGTACAAAACTGAATAAAGAACTAGTCAATAAACTGTACAAAACTCAATAAAGAACCAGTCAATCAACTGTACAAAACTCAATAAAGAACCAGTCATTAAACTGTACAAAACTAAATAAAGAAACAGTCAATAAACTGTACAAAACTATATACAGAAACAGTTAATAAAGAACCATGCAATAAACTGTACAAAACTCAATAAAGAACCAGTCAATAAATTGTGCACAAACTCAAAACAGAAACAGTCAATAAACTGTACAAAACTCAATAAAGAACAGTCAATAAATTGTACACAAACTCAATAAAGAACCAGTCAATAAACTGTACAAAACTAAATAAAGAAACAGTCAATAAACTGTACAAAACTGAATAAAGAACCAGTCAATAAACTGTACAAAACTCAAAAAAGAACCAGTCAATAACTGTACAAAACTCAATATAAAACCAGTCAATAAACTGAACAAAACTGAATAAAGAACCAGTCAATAAACTGTACAAAACTCAGAAAAGAACCAGTCAATAAACTGAACAAAACTAAATAAAGAAACAGTCAATAAACTGTACAAAACTATATTCAGAAACAGTTAATAAAGAACCAGTTAATAAACTCTACAAAACTCAATGAAGAACCAGTCAATAAATTGCACACAAACTCAATAAAGAAACAGTCAATAAACTGTACAAAACTCAATAAAGAACAGTCAATAAATTGTACACAAACTCAATAAAGAACCAGTCAATAAACTGTACAAAACTTAATAAAGAAACAGTCAATAAACTGTACAAAACTGAATAAAGAACCAGACAATAAACTGTACAAAACTCAATAAAGAACCAATCAATAAACTGTACAAAACTAAATAAAGAAACAGTCAATAAACTGTACAAAACTAAATAAAGAAACAGTCAATAACTGTACAAAACTCAATAAAGAACCAGTCAATAAACTGTACAAAACTAAATAAAGAGCCAGTCAATAAACTGTACAAAACTAAATAAAGAAGCAGTCAATAAACTGAACAAAACTAAATAAACAAACAGTCAATAAACTGTACAAAACTCAATGAAGAAACAGTTAATAAACTGTACAAAACTATATACAGAAACAGTTAATAAACTGTTCAAAACTAAATAAAGAACCAGTCAATAAATTGTACAAAACTATATACAGAAACAGTTAATAAAGAACCATGCAATAAACTGTACAAAACTCAATAAAGAACCAGTCAATAAATTGTGCACAAACTCAAAACAGAAACAGTCAATAAACTGTACAAAACTCAATAAAGAACAGTCAATAAATTGTACACAAACTCAATAAAGAACCAGTCAATAAACTGTACAAAACTAAATAAAGAAACAGTCAATAAACTGTACAAAACTGAATAAAGAACCAGTCAATAAACTGTACAAAACTCAAAAAAGAACCAGTCAATAACTGTACAAAACTCAATATAAAACCAGTCAATAAACTGAACAAAACTGAATAAAGAACCAGTCAATAAACTGTACAAAACTCAAAAAAGAACCAGTCAATAAACTGAACAAAACTAAATAAAGAAACAGTCAATAAACTGTACAAAACTATATTCAGAAACAGTTAATAAAGAACCAGTTAATAAACTCTACAAAACTCAATGAAGAACCAGTCAATAAATTGCACACAAACTCAATAAAGAAACAGTCAATAAACTGTACAAAACTCAATAAAGAACAGTCAATAAATTGTACACAAACTCAATAAAGAACCAGTCAATAAACTGTACAAAACTTAATAAAGAAACAGTCAATAAACTGTACAAAACTGAATAAAGAACCAGACAATAAACTGTACAAAACTCAATAAAGAACCAATCAATAAACTGTACAAAACTAAATAAAGAAACAGTCAATAAACTGTACAAAACTAAATAAAGAAACAGTCAATAACTGTACAAAACTCAATAAAGAACCAGTCAATAAACTGTACAAAACTAAATAAAGAGCCAGTCAATAAACTGTACAAAACTAAATAAAGAAGCAGTCAATAAACTGAACAAAACTAAATAAACAAACAGTCAATAAACTGTACAAAACTCAATAAAGAAACAGTTAATAAACTGTACAAAACTATATACAGAAACAGTTAATAAACTGTTCAAAACTAAATAAAGAACCAGTCAATAAATTGTACAAAACTATATACAGAAACAGTTAATAAAGAACCAGTCAATAAACTGTACAAAACTCAATAAAGAACCAGTCAATAAATTGTGCACAAACTCAAAAAAGAAACAGTCAATAAACTGTACAAAACTCAATAAAGAACAGTCAATAAATTGTACACAAACTCAATAAAGAACCAGTCAATAAACTGTACAAAACTAAATAAAGAAACAGTCAATAAACTGTACAAAACCGAATAAAAAACCAGTCAATAAACTGTACAAAACTCAAAAAAGAACCAGTCAATAACGGTACAAAACTCAATAAAGAACCAGTCAATAAACTGTACAAAACTGAATAAAGAACCAGTCAATAAACTGTGCAAAACTCAATAAAGAACCAGTCAATAAACTCTACAAAACTCAATAAAGAACCAGTCGATAAACTGAACAAAACTAAATAAAGAAACAGTCAATAAACTGTACAAAACTATATTCAGAAACAGTTAATAAAGAACCAGTCAATAAACTCTACAAAACTCAATAAAGAACCAGTCAATAAATTGCGCACAAACTCAATAAAGAAACAGTCAATAAACTGTACAAAACTAAATAAAGAAACAGTCAATAAACTGTACAAAACTGAATAAAGAACCAGACAATAAACTGTACAAAACTCAATAAAGAAACAGTCAATAAACTGTACAAAACTAAATAAAGAAACAGTCAATAACTGTACAAAACTCACTAAAGAACCAGTCAATAAACTGTACAAAACTAAATAAAGATCCAGGCAATAAACTGTACAAAACTAAATAAAGAAACAGTCAATAAACTGAACAAAACTAAATAAACAGTCAATAAACTGTACAAAACTCAATAAAGAACCATTCAATAAACTGTACAAAACTAAATAAAGAAACAGTCAATAACTGTACAAAACTCAATAAAGAAACAGATAATAAACTGTACAAAACTCAATAAAGAAACAGTCAAGAAACTGTACAAAATTAAATAAAGAAACAGTCAATAAACTGTACAAAACTATATACAGAAACAGTTAATAAACTGTTCAAAACTAAATAAAGAACGAGTCAATAAATTGTACAAAACTATATACAGAAACAGTTAATAAAGAACCAGGCAATAAACTGTACAAAACTCAATAAAGAACCAGTCAATAAATTGTGCGCAAACTCAAAAAAGAAACAGTCAATAAACTGTACAAAACTCAATAAAGAACAGTCAATAAATTGTACACAAACTCAATAAAGAAGCAGTCTATAAACTGTACAAAACTAAATATGGAACCAGTCAATAAATTGTACACAAACTAAATAAAGAAACAGTAAATAACTGTACAAAACTCAATAAAGAAACAGTTAATAAACTGTACAAAACTCAATAAAGAAACAGTCAAGAAACTGTACAAAATTAAATAAAGAAACAGTCAATCAACTGTACAAAACTCAATAAAGAACAACTCAATAAATTGTGCACAAACTCAAAAAAGAAACAGTCAATAAACTGTACAAAATTCAATAAAGAGCCAGTCAATAAATTGTACACAAACTCAATAAAGAACCAGTCAATAAACTGTACAAAACTCAATAAAGAAACAGTAAATAAACTGAACAAAACTAAATAAACAAACAGTCAATAAACTGTACAAAACTAAATAAACAACCAGTCAATAAATTGGACACAAACTAAATAAAGAAACAGTCAATAAACTGTACAAAACTATATACAGAAACAGTTAATAAAGAACCAGTCAATAAACTCTACAAAACTCAATAAAGAACCAGTCAATAAATTGCACAAAAATTCAATAAAGAAACAGTCGATAAACTGTACAAAACTCAATAAAGAACAGTCAATAAATTGTACACAAAGTCAATAAAGAACCAGTCAATAAACTGTACAAAACTAAATAAAGAAACAGTCAATAAACTGTACAAAACTGAATAAAGAACCAGACAATAAACTGTACAAAACTCAATAAAGAACCAGTCAATCAATTGTACACAAACTCAATAAAGAACCAGTCAATAAACTGAACAAAACTCAATAAAGAACCAGTCAATAAACTGTGCGCAAACTCAAAAAAGAAACAGTCAATAAACTGTACAAAACTCAATAAAGAACAGTCAATAAATTGTACACAAACTCAATAAAGAAGCAGTCTATAAACTGTACAAAACTAAATATGGAACCAGTCAATAAATTGTACACAAACTAAATAAAGAAACAGTCAATAACTGTACAAAACTCAATAAAGAAACAGTTAATAAACTGTACAAAACTCAATAAAGAAACAGTCAAGAAACTGTACAAAATTAAATAAAGAAACAGTCAATCAACTGTACAAAACTCAATAAAGAACCACTCAATAAATTGTGCACAAACTCAAAAAACAAACAGTCAATAAACTGTACAAAATTCAATAAAGAGCCAGTCAATAAATTGTACACAAACTCAATAAAGAACCAGTCAATAAACTGTTCAAAACTAAATAAACATACAGTCAATAAACTGTACAAAACTAAATAAACAACCAGTCAATAAATTGTACACAAACTAAATAAAGAAACAGTCAATAAACTGTACAAAACTATATACAGAAACAGTTAATAAAGAACCAGTCAATAAACTCTACAAAACTCAATAAAGAACCAGTCAATAAATTGTACACAAACTAAATAAAGAAACAGTCAATAACTGTACAAAACTCAATAAAGAAACAGTTAATCAACTGTACAAAACTCAATAAAGAAACAGTCAAGAAACTGTACAAAATTAAATAAAGAAACAGTCAATATACTGTACAAAACTCAATAAAGAACCAGTCAATCAATTCTGCACAAACTCAAAAAAGGAACAGTTTATAAACTGTACAAAACACAATAAAGAACAGTTAATAAATTGTACACAAACTCAATAAAGAACCAGTCAATAAACTGTACAAAATTCAATAAAGAGCCAGTCAATAAATTGTACACAAACTCAATAAAGAACCAGTCAATAAACTGTACAAAACTCAATAAAGAAACAGTAAATAAACTGAACAAAACTAAATAAACAAACAGTCAATAAACTGTACAAAACTAAATAAACAACCAGTCTATAAATTGTACACAAACTATATAAAAAACAGTCAATAAACTGTACAAAACTCAATAAAGAACCAGTTAATAAACTGTACAAAACTCAATAAAGAACCAGTCAATAAACTGTACAAAGCTAAATAAAGAAACAGTCAATAAACTGTACAAAACTGAATAAAGAACAAGTCAATATACTGTACAAAACTCAATAAAGAACCAGTCAATATACTGTACAAAACTGAATAAAGAACTAGTCAATAAACTGTACAAAACTCAATAAAGAACCAGTCAATCAACTGTACAAAACTCAATAAAGAACCAGTCATTAAACTGTACAAAACTAAATAAAGAAACAGTCAATAAACTGTACAAAACTATATACAGAAACAGTTAATAAAGAACCATGCAATAAACTGTACAAAACTCAATAAAGAACCAGTCAATAAATTGTGCACAAACTCAAAACAGAAACAGTCAATAAACTGTACAAAACTCAATAAAGAACAGTCAATAAATTGTACACAAACTCAATAAAGAACCAGTCAATAAACTGTACAAAACTAAATAAAGAAACAGTCAATAAACTGTACAAAACTGAATAAAGAACCAGTCAATAAACTGTACAAAACTCAAAAAAGAACCAGTCAATAACTGTACAAAACTCAATGTAAAACCAGTCAATAAACTGAACAAAACTGAATAAAGAACCAGTCAATAAACTGTACAAAACTGAAAAAAGAACCAGTCAATAAACTGAACAAAACTAAATAAAGAAACAATCAATAAACTGTACAAAACTATATTCAGAAACAGTTAATAAAGAACCAGTTAATAAACTCTACAAAACTCAATAAAGAACCAGTCAATAAATTGCACACAAACTCAATAAAGAAACAGTCAATAAACTGTACAAAACTCAATAAAGAACAGTCAATAAATTGTACACAAACTCAATAAAGAACCAGTCAATAAACTGTGCAAAACTAAATAAAGAGCCAGTCAATAAACTGTACAAAACTAAATAAAGAAACAGTCAATAACTGTACAAAACTCAATAAAGAAACAGATAATAAACTGTACAAAACTCAATAAAGAAACAGTCAAGAAACTGTACAAAATTAAATACAGAAACAGTCAATAAACTGTACAAAACTATATACAGAAACAGTTAATAAACTGTTCAAAACTAAATAAAGAACGAGTCAATAAATTGTACAAAACTATATACAGAAACAGTTAATAAAGAACCAGTCAATAAACTGTACAAAACTCAATAAAGAACCAGTCAATAAATTGTGCGCAAACTCAAAAAAGAAACAGTCAATAAACTGTACAAAACTCAATAAAGAACAGTCAATAAATTGTACACAAACTCAATAAAGAAGCAGTCTATAAACTGTACAAAACTAAATATGGAACCAGTCAATAAATTGTACACAAACTAAATAAAGAAACAGTAAATAACTGTACAAAACTCAATAAAGAAACAGTTAAGAAACTGTACAAAACTCAATAAAGAAACCGTCAATCAACTGTACAAAACTCAATAAAGAACAACTCAATAAATTGTGCACAAACTCAAAAAAGAAACAGTCAATAAACTGTACAAAATTCAATAAAGAGCCAGTCAATAAATTGTACACAAACTCAAAAAAGAACCAGTCAATAAACTGTACAAAACTCAATAAAGAAACAGTAAATAAACTGAACAAAACTAAATAAACAAACAGTCAATAAACTGTACAAAACTAAATAAACAACCAGTCAATAAATTGGACACAAACTAAATAAAGAAACAGTCAATAAACTGTACAAAACTATATACAGAAACAGTTAATAAAGAACCAGTCAATAAACTCTACAAAACTCAATAAAGAACCAGTCAATAAATTGCGCAAAAACTCAATAAAGAAACAGTCGATAAACTGGTCAAAACTCAATAAAGAACAGTCAATAAATTGTACACAAAGTCAATAAAGAACCAGTCAATAAACTGTACAAAACTAAATAAAGAAACAGTCAATAAACTGTACAAAACTGAATAAAGAACCAGACAATAAACTGTACAAAACTCAATAAAGAACCAGTCAATCAATTGTACACAAACTCAATAAAGAACCAGTCAATAAACTGAACAAAACTCAATAAAGAACCAGTCAATAAACTGTGCGCAAACTCAAAAAAGAAACAGTCAATAAACTGTACAAAACTCAATAAAGAACAGTCAATAAATTGTACACAAACTCAATAAAGAAGCAGTCTATAAACTGTACAAAACTAAATATGGAACCAGTCAATAAATTGTACACAAACTAAATAAAGAAACAGTCAATAACTGTACAAAACTCAATAAAGAAACAGTTAATAAACTGTACAAAACTCAATAAAGAAACAGTCAAGAAACTGTACAAAATTAAATAAAGAAACAGTCAATCAACTGTACAAAACTCAATAAAGAACCACTCAATAAATTGTGCACAAACTCAAAAAACAAACAGTCAATAAACTGTACAAAATTCAATAAAGAGCCAATCAATAAATTGTACACAAACTCAATAAAGAACCAGTCAATAAACTGTTCAAAACTCAATAAAGAAACAGTAAATAAACTGAACAAAACTAAATACACAAACAGTCAATAAACTGTACAAAACTAAATAAACAACCAGTCAATAAATTGTACACAAACTAAATAAAGAAACAGTCAATAAACTGTACAAAACTATATGCAGAAACAGTTAATAAAGAACCAGTCAAAAAACTCTACAAAACTCAATAAAGAACCAGTCAATAAATTGTACACAAACTAAATAAAGAAACAGTCAATAACTGTACAAAACTCAATAAAGAAACAGTTAATAAACTGTACAAAACTCAATAAAGAAACAGTCAAGAAACTGTACAAAATTAAATAAAGAAACAGTCAATATACTGTACAAAACTCAATACAGAACCAGTCAATCAATTCTGCACAAACTCAAAAAAGAAACAGTTTATAAACTGTACAAAACACAATAAAGAACAGTTAATAAATTGTACACAAACTCAATAAAGAACCAGTCAATAAACTGTACAAAATTCAATAAAGAGCCAGTCAATAAATTGTTCACAAACTCAATAAAGAACCAGTCAATAAACTGTACAAAACTCAATAAAGAAACAGTAAATAAACTGAACAAAACTAAATAAACAAACAGTCAATAAACTGTACAAAACTAAATAAACAACCAGTCTATAAATTGTACACAAACTATATAAAAAAACAGTCAATAAACTGTACAAAACTCAATAAAGAACCAGTTAATAAACTGTACAAAACTCAATAAAGAACCAGTCAATAAACTGTACAAAGCTAAATAAAGAAACAGTCAATAAACTGTACAAAACTCAATAAAGAACAAGTCAATATACTGTACAAAACTCAATAAAGAACCAGTCAATATACTGTACAAAACTGAATAAAGAACCAGTCAATAAACTGTACAAAACTCAATAAAGAACCAGTCAATCAACTGTACAAAACTCAATAAAGAACCAGTCATTAAACTGTACAAAACTAAATAAAGAAACAGTCAATAAACTGTACAAAACTATATACAGAAACAGTTAATAAAGAACCATGCAATAAACTGTACAAAACTCAATAAAGAACCAGTCAATAAATTGTGCACAAACTCAAAACAGAAACAGTCAATAAACTGTACAAAACTCAATAAAGAACAGTCAATAAATTGTACACAAACTCAATAAAGAACCAGTCAATAAACTGTACAAAACTAAATAAAGAAACAGTCAATAAACTGTACAAAACTGAATAAAGAACCAGTCAATAAACTGTACAAAACTCAAAAAAGAACCAGTCAATAACTGTACAAAACTCAATATAAAGCCAGTCAATAAACTGAACAAAACTGAATAAAGAACCAGTCAATAAACTGTACAAAACTCAAAAAAGAACCAGTCAATAAACTGAACAAAACTAAATAAAGAAACAGTCAATAAACTGTACAAAACTATATTCAGAAACAGTTAATAAAGAACCAGTTAATAAACTCTACAAAACTCAATGAAGAACCAGTCAATAAATTGCACACAAACTCAATAAAGAAACAGTCAATAAACTGTACAAAACTCAATAAAGAACAGTCAATAAATTGTACACAAACTCAATAAAGAACCAGTCAATAAACTGTACAAAACTTAATAAAGAAACAGTCAATAAACTGTACAAAACTGAATAAAGAACCAGACAATAAACTGTACAAAACTCAATAAAGAACCAATCAATAAACTGTACAAAACTAAATAAAGAAACAGTCAATAAACTGTACAAAACTAAATAAAGAAACAGTCAATAACTGTACAAAACTCAATAAAGAACCAGTCAATAAACTGTACAAAACTAAATAAAGAGCCAGTCAATAAACTGTACAAAACTAAATAAAGAAGCAGTCAATAAACTGAACAAAACTAAATAAACAAACAGTCAATAAACTGTACAAAACTCAATAAAGAAACAGTTAATAAACTGTACAAAACTATATACAGAAACAGTTAATAAACTGTTCAAAACTAAATAAAGAACCAGTCAATAAATTGTACAAAACTATATACATAAACAGTTAATAAAGAACCAGTCAATAAACTGTACAAAACTCAATAAAGAACCAGTCAATAAATTGTGCGCAAACTCAAAAAAGAAACAGTCAATAAACTGTACAAAACTCAATAAATAACAGTCAATAAATTGTACACAAACTCAATAAAGAAGCAGTCTGTAAATTGTACAAAACTAAATATGGAACCAGTCAATAAATTGTACACAAACTAAATAAAGAAACAGTCAATAACTGTACAAAACTCAATAAAGAAACAGTTAATAAACTGTACAAAACTCAATAAAGAAACAGTCAAGAAACTGTACGAAATTAAATAAAGAAACTGTCAATAAACTGTACAAAACTCAATAAAGAACCAGTTAATCAATTGTGCACAAACTCAAAAAAAAACAGTCAATAAACTGTACAAAACTCAATAAAGAACAGTTAATAAATTGTACACAAACTCAATAAAGAACCAGTCAATAAACTGTACAAAATTCAATAAAGAGCCAGTGAAAAAATTGTACACAAACTCAATAAAGAACCAGTCAATAATCTGTACAAAATTCAATAAAGAAATAGTAAATAAACTGAACAAAACTAAATAAACAAACAGTTAATAAACTGTACAAAACTAAATAAACAACCAGTCAATAAATTGTACACAAATTAAATAAAGAAACAGTCAATAAACTGTACAAAACTCAATAAAGAAACAGTAAATAAACTGAACAAAACTAAATAAAGAAACAGTCAATAAATTGTACACAAACTAAATAAAGAAACAGTCAATAAACTGTACAAAACTCAATAAAGAACCAGTTAATAAACTGTACAAAACTCAATAAAGAACCAGTCAATAAACTGTACAAAGCTAAATAAAGAAACAGTCAATAAACTGTACAAAACTCAATAAAGAACAAGTCAATATACTGTACAAAACTCAATAAAGAACCAGTCAATATACTGTACAAAACTGAATAAAGAACCAGTCGATAAACTGTACAAAACTCAATAAAGAACCAGTCAATCAACTGTACAAAACTCAATAAAGAACCAATCATTAAACTGTACAAAACTAAATAAAGAAACAGTCAATAAACTGTACAAAACTATATACAGAAACAGTTAATAAAGAACCATGCAATAAACTGTACAAAACTCAATAAAGAACCAGTCAATAAATTGTGCACAAACTCAAAAAAGAAACAGTCAATAAACTGTACAAAACTCAATAAAGAACAGTCAATAAATTGTACACAAACTCAATAAAGAACCAGTCAATAAACTGTACAAAACTCAAAAAAGAACCAGTCAATAACGGTACAAAACTCAATAAAGAACCAGTCAATAAACTGTACAAAACTGAATAAAGAACCAGTCAATAAACTGTGCAAAACTCAATAAAGAACCAGTCAATAAACTGTACAAAACTCAATAAAGAACCAGTCGATAAACTGAACAAAACTAAATAAAGAAACAGTCAATAAACTGTACAAAACTATATTCAGAAACAGTTAATAAAGAACCAGTCAATAAACTCTACAAAACTCAATAAAGAACCAGTCAATAAATTGCGCACAAACTCAATAAAGAAACAGTCAATAAACTGTACAAAACTAAATAAAGAAACAGTCAATAAACTGTACAAAACTGAATAAAGAACCAGACAATAAACTGTACAAAACTCAATAAAGAAACAGTCAATAAACTGTACAAAACTAAATAAAGAAACAGTCAATAACTGTACAAAACTCACTAAAGAACCAGTCAATAAACTGTACAAAACTAAATAAAGATCCAGGCAATAAACTGTACAAAACTAAATAAAGAAACAGTCAATAAACTGAACAAAACTAAATAAACAGTCAATAAACTGTACAAAACTCATTAAAGAACCATTCAATAAACTGTACAAAACTAAATAAAGAAACAGTCAATAACTGTACAAAACTCAATAAAGAAACAGATAATAAACTGTACAAAACTCAATAAAGAAACAGTCAAGAAACTGTACAAAATTAAATAAAGAAACAGTCAATAAACTGTACAAAACTATATACAGAAACAGTTAATAAAGAACCAGTCAATAAACTGTACAAAAGTCAATAAAGAACCAGTCAATAAATTGTGCGCAAACTCAAAAAAGAAACAGTCAATAAACTGTACAAAACTCAATAAAGAACAGTCAATAAATTGTACACAAACTCAATAAAGAAGCAGTCTATAAACTGTACAAAACTAAATATGGAACCAGTCAATAAATTGTACACAAACTAAATAAAGAAACAGTAAATAACTGTACAAAACTCAATAAAGAAACAGTTAATAAACTGTACAAAACTCAATAAAGAAACAGTCAAGAAACTGTACAAAATTAAATAAAGAAACAGTCAATCAACTGTACAAAACTCAATAAAGAACAACTCAATAAATTGTGCACAAACTCAAAAAAGAAACAGTCAATAAACTGTACAAAATTCAATAAAGAGCCAGTCAATAAATTGTACACAAACTCAATAAAGAACCAGTCAATAAACTGTACAAGACTCAATAAAGAAACAGTAAATAAACTGAACAAAACTAAATAAACAAACAGTCAATAAACTGTACAAAACTAAATAAACAAGCAGTCAATAAATTGGACACAAACTAAATAAAGAAACATTCAATAAACTGTACAAAACTATATACAGAAACAGTTAATAAAGAACCAGTCAATAAACTCTACAAAACTCAATAAAGAACCAGTCAATAAATTGCGCAAAAATTCAATAAAGAAACAGTCGATAAACTGTACAAAACTCAATAAAGAACAGTCAATAAATTGTACACAAAGTCAATAAAGAACCAGTCAATAAACTGTACAAAACTAAATAAAGAAACAGTCAATAAACTGTACAAAACTGAATAAAGAACCAGACAATAAACTGTACAAAACTCAATAAAGAAGCAGTCAATCAATTGTACACAAACTCAATAAAGAACCAGTCAATAAACTGAACAAAACTCAATAAAGAACCAGTCAATAAACTGTGCGCAAACTCAAAAAAGAAACAGTCAATAAACTGTACAAAACTCAATAAAGAACAGTCAATAAATTGTACACAAACTCAATAAAGAAGCAGTCTATAAACTGTACAAAACTAAATATGGAACCAGTCAATAAATTGTACACAAAGTAAATAAAGAAACAGTCAATAACTGTACAAAACTCAATAAAGAAACAGTTAATAAACTGTACAAAACTCAATAAAGAAACAGTCAAGAAACTGTACAAAATTAAATAAAGAAACAGTCAATCAACTGTACAAAACTCAATAAAGAACCACTCAATAAATTGTGCACAAACTCAAAAAACAAACAGTCAATAAACTGTACAAAATTCAATAAAGAGCCAGTCAATAAATTGTACACAAACTCAATAAAGAACCAGTCAATAAACTGTTCAAAACTAAATAAACAAACAGTCAATAAACTGTACAAAACTAAATAAACAACCAGTCAATAAATTGTACACAAACTAAATAAAGAAACAGTCAATAAACTGTACAAAACTATATACAGAAACAGTTAATAAAGAACCAGTCAATAAACTCTACAAAACTCAATAAAGAACCAGTCAATAAATTGTACACAAACTAAATAAAGAAACAGTCAATAACTGTACAAAACTCAAAAAAGAAACAGTTAATCAACTGTACAAAACTCAATAAAGAACCAGTCAATCAATTCTGCACAAACTCAAAAAAGGAACAGTTTATAAACTGTACAAAACACAATAAAGAACAGTTAATAAATTGTACACAAACTCAATAAAGAACCAGTCAATAAACTGTACAAAATTCAATAAAGAGCCAGTCAATAAATTGTACACAAACTCAATAAAGAACCAGTCAATAAACTGTACAAAACTCAATAAAGAAACAGTAAATAAACTGAACAAAACTAAATAAACAAACAGTCAATAAACTGTACAAAACTAAATAAACAACCAGTCTATAAATTGTACACAAACTATATAAAAAAACAGTCAATACACTGTACAAAACTCAATAAAGAACCAGTTAATAAACTGTACAAAACTCAATAAAGAACCAGTCAATAAACTGTACAAAGCTAAATAAAGAAACAGTCAATAAACTGTACAAAACTCAATAAAGAACAAGTCAATATACTGTACAAAACTCAATAAAGAACCAGTCAATATACTGTACAAAACTGAATAAAGAACCAGTCAATAAACTGTACAAAACTCAATAAAGAACCAGTCAATCAACTGTACAAAACTCAATAAAGAACCAGTCATTAAACTGTACAAAACTAAATAAAGAAACAGTCAATAAACTGTACAAAACTATATACAGAAACAGTTAATAAAGAACCATGCAATAAACTGTACAAAACTCAATAAAGAACCAGTCAATAAATTGTGCACAAACTCAAAACAGAAACAGTCAATAAACTGTACAAAACTCAATAAAGAACAGTCAATAAATTGTACACAAACTCAATAAAGAACCAGTCAATAAACTGTACAAAACTAAATAAAGAAACAGTCAATAAACTGTACAAAACTGAATAAAGAACCAGTCAATAAACTGTACAAAACTCAAAAAAAGAACCAGTCAATAACTGTACAAAACTCAATGTAAAACCAGTCAATAAACTGAACAAAACTGAATAAAGAACCAGTCAATAAACTGTACAAAACTGAAAAAAGAACCAGTCAATAAACTGAACAAAACTAAATAAAGAAACAATCAATAAACTGTACAAAACTATATTCAGAAACAGTTAATAAAGAACCAGTTAATAAACTCTACAAAACTCAATAAAGAACCAGTCAATAAATTGCACACAAACTCAATAAAGAAACAGTCAATAAACTGTACAAAACTCAATAAAGAACAGTCAATAAATTGTACACAAACTCAATAAAGAACCAGTCAATAAACTGTGCAAAACTAAATAAAGAGCCAGTCAATAAACTGTACAAAACTAAATAAAGAAACAGTCAATAACTGTACAAAACTCAATAAAGAAACAGATAATAAACTGTACAAAACTCAATAAAGAAACAGTCAAGAAACTGTACAAAATTAAATACAGAAACAGTCAATAAACTGTACAAAACTATATACAGAAACAGTTAATAAACTGTTCAAAACTAAATAAAGAACGAGTCAATAAATTGTACAAAACTATATACAGAAACAGTTAATAAAGAACCAGTCAATAAACTGTACAAAACTCAATAAAGAACCAGTCAATAAATTGTGCGCAAACTCAAAAAAGAAACAGTCAATAAACTGTACAAAACTCAATAAAGAACAGTCAATAAATTGTACACAAACTCAATAAAGAAGCAGTCTATAAACTGTACAAAACTAAATATGGAACCAGTCAATAAATTGTACACAAACTAAATAAAGAAACAGTAAATAACTGTACAAAACTCAATAAAGAAACAGTTAATAAACTGTACAAAACCCAATAAAGAAACAGTCAAGAAACTGTACAAAATTAAATAAAGAAACCGTCAATCAACTGTACAAAACTCAATAAAGAACAACTCAATAAATTGTGCACAAACTCAAAAAAGAAACAGTCAATAAACTGTACAAAATTCAATAAAGAGCCAGTCAATAAATTGTACACAAACTCAAAAAAGAACCAGTCAATAAACTGTACAAAACTCAATAAATAAACAGTAAATAAACTGAACAAAACTAAATAAACAAACAGTCAATAAACTGTACAAAACTAAATAAACAACCAGTCAATAAATTGGACACAAACTAAATAAAGAAACAGTCAACAAACTGTACAAAACTATATACAGAAACAGTTAATAAAGAACCAGTCAATAAACTCTACAAAACTCAATAAAGAACCAGTCAATAAATTGCGCAAAAACTCAATAAAGAAACAGTCGATAAACTGGTCAAAACTCAATAAAGAACAGTCAATAAATTGTACACAAAGTCAATAAAGAACCAGTCAATAAACTGTACAAAACTAAATAAAGAAACAGTCAATAAACTGTACAAAACTGAATAAAGAACCAGACAATAAACTGTACAAAACTCAATAAAGAACCAGTCAATCAATTGTACACAAACTCAATAAAGAACCAGTCAATAAACTGAACAAAACTCAATAAAGAAACAGTCAATAAACTGTGCGCAAACTCAAAAAAGAAACAGTCAATAAACTGTACAAAACTCAATAAAGAACAGTCAATAAATTGTACACAAACTCAATAAAGAAGCAGTCTATAAACTGTACAAAACTAAATATGGAACCAGTCAATAAATTGTACACAAACTAAATAAAGAAACAGTCAATAACTGTACAAAACTCAATAAAGAAACAGTAAATAAACTGAACAAAACTAAATAAACAAACAGTTAATAAACTGTACAAAACTAAATAAACAACCAGTCAATAAATTGTACACAAACTAAATAAAGAAACAGTCAATAAACTGTACAAAACTCAATAAAGAAACAGTAAATAAACTGAACAAAACTAAATAAAGAAACAGTCAATAAATTGTACACAAACTAAATAAAGAAACAGTCAATAAACTGTACAAAATTCAATAAAGAACCAGTTAATAAACTGTACAAAACTCAATAAAGAACCAGTCAATAAACTGTACAAAGCTAAATAAAGAAACAGTCAATAAACTGTACAAAACTCAATAAAGAACAAGTCAATATACTGTACAAAACTCAATAAAGAAACAGTCAATAACTGTACAAAACTCAATAAAGAAACAGTTAATAAACTGTACAAAACTCAATAAAGAAACAGTAAAGAAACTGTACAAAATTAAATAAAGAAACAGTCAATCAACTGTACAAAACTCAATAAAGAACCACTCAATAAATTGTGCACAAACTCAAAAAACAAACAGTCAATAAACTGTACAAAATTCAATAAAGAGCCAGTCAATAAATTGTACACAAACTCAATAAAGAACCAGTCAATAAACTGTTCAAAACTCAATAAAGAAACAGTAAATAAACTGAACAAAACTAAATAAACAAACAGTCAATAAACTGTACAAAACTAAATAAACAACCAGTCAATAAATTGTACACAAACTAAATAAAGAAACAGTCAATAAACTGTACAAAACTATATGCAGAAACAGTTAATAAAGAACCAGTCAATAAACTCTACAAAACTCAATAAAGAACCAGTCAATAAATTGTACACAAACTAAATAAAGAAACAGTCAATAACTGTACAAAACTCAATAAAGAAACAGTTAATAAACTGTACAAAACTCAATAAAGAAACAGTCAAGAAACTGTACAAAATTAAATAAAGAAACAGTCAATATACTGTACAAAACTCAATACAGAACCAGTCAATCAATTCTGCACAAACTCAAAAAAGGAACAGTTTATAAACTGTACAAAACACAATAAAGAACAGTTAATAAATTGTACACAAACTCAATAAAGAACCAGTCAATAAACTGTACAAAATTCAATAAAGAGCCAGTCAATAAATTGTACACAAACTCAATAAAGAACCAGTCAATAAACTGTACAAAACTCAATAAAGAAACAGTAAATAAACTGAACAAAACTAAATAAACAAACAGTCAATAAACTGTACAAAACTAAATAAACAACCAGTCTATAAATTGTACACAAACTATATAAAAAAACAGTCAATAAACTGTACAAAACTCAATAAAGAACCAGTTAATAAACTGTACAAAACTCAATAAAGAACCAGTCAATAAACTGTACAAAACTAAATAAAGAAACAGTCAATAAACTGTACAAAACTCAATAAAGAACAAGTCAATATACTGTACAAAACTCAATAAAGAACCAGTCAATATACTGTTCAAAACTGAATAAAGAACCAGTCAATAAACTGTACAAAACTCAATAAAGAACCAGTCAATCAACTGTACAAAACTCAATAAAGAACCAGTCATTAAACTGTACAAAACTAAATAAAGAAACAGTCAATAAACTGTACAAAACTATATACAGAAACAGTTAATAAAGAACCATGCAATAAACTGTACAAAACTCAATAAAGAACCAGTCAATAAATTGTGCACAAACTCAAAACAGAAACAGTCAATAAACTGTACAAAACTCAATAAAGAACAGTCAATAAATTGTACACAAACTCAATAAAGAACCAGTCAATAAACTGTACAAAACTAAATAAAGAAACAGTCAATAAACTGTACAAAACTGAATAAAGAACCAGTCAATAAACTGTACAAAACTCAAAAAAGAACCAGTCAATAACTGTACAAAACTCAATATAAAACCAGTCAATAAACTGAACAAAACTGAATAAAGAACCAGTCAATAAACTGTACAAAACTCAAAAAAGAACCAGTCAATAAACTGAACAAAACTAAATAAAGAAACAGTCAATAAACTGTACAAAACTATATTCAGAAACAGTTAATAAAGAACCAGTTAATAAACTCTACAAAACTCAATGAAGAACCAGTCAATAAATTGCACACAAACTCAATAAAGAAACAGTCAATAAACTGTACAAAACTCAATAAAGAACAGTCAATAAATTGTACACAAACTCAATAAAGAACCAGTCAATAAACTGTACAAAACTTAATAAAGAAACAGTCAATAAACTGTACAAAACTGAATAAAGAACCAGACAATAAACTGTACAAAACTCAATAAAGAACCAATCAATAAACTGTACAAAACTAAATAAAGAAACAGTCAATAAACTGTACAAAACTAAATAAAGAAACAGTCAATAACTGTACAAAACTCAATAAAGAACCAGTCAATAAACTGTACAAAACTAAATAAAGAGCCAGTCAATAAACTGTACAAAACTAAATAAAGAAGCAGTCAATAAACTGAACAAAACTAAATAAACAAACAGTCAATAAACTGTACAAAACTCAATAAAGAACCAGTCAATAAACTGTACAAAACTAAATAAAGAAACAGTTAATAAACTGTACAAAACTATATACAGAAACAGTTAATAAACTGTTCAAAACTAAATAAAGAACCAGTCAATAAATTGTACAAAACTATATACAGAAACAGTTAATAAAGAACCAGTCAATAAACTGTACAAACTCAATAAAGAACCAGTCAATAAATTGTGCGCAAACTCAAAAAAGAAACAGTCAATAAACTGTACAAAACTCAATAAATAACAGTCAATAAATTGTACACAAACTCAATAAAGAAGCAGTCTGTAAACTGTACAAAACTAAATATGGAACCAGTCAATAAATTGTACACAAACTAAATAAAGAAACAGTCAAGAAACTGTACGAAATTAAATAAAGAAACTGTCAATAAACTGTACAAAACTCAATAAAGAACCAGTTAATCAATTGTGCACAAACTCAAAAAAAAACAGTCAATAAACTGTACAAAACTCAATAAAGAACAGTTAATAAATTGTACACAAACTCAATAAAGAACCAGTCAATAAACTGAACAAAATTCAATAAAGAGCCAGTCAAAAAATTGTACACAAACTCAATAAAGAACCAGTCAATAATCTGTACAAAATTCAATAAAGAAATAGTAAATAAACTGAACAAAACTAAATAAACAAACAGTTAATAAACTGTACAAAACTAAATAAACAACCAGTCAATAAATTGTACACAAACTAAATAAAGAAACAGTCAATAAACTGTACAAAACTCAATAAAGAAACAGTAAATAAACTGAACAAAACTAAATAAAGAAACAGTCAATAAATTGTACACAAACTAAATAAAGAAACAGTCAATAAACTGTACAAAACTCAATAAAGAACCAGTTAATAAACTGTACAAAACTCAATAAAGAACCAGTCAATAAACTGTACAAAGCTAAATAAAGAAACAGTCAACAAACTGTACAAAACTCAATAAAGAACAAGTCAATATACTGTACAAAACTCAATGAAGAACCAGTCAATATACTGTACAAAACTGAATAAAGAACCAGTCGATAAACTGTACAAAACTCAATAAAGAACCAGTCAATCAACTGTACAAAACTCAATCAAGAACCAGTCATTAAACTGTACAAAACTAAATAAAGAAACAGTCAATAAACTGTACAAAACTATATACAGAAACAGTTAATAAAGAACCATGCAATAAACTGTACAAAACTCAATAAAGAACCAGTCAATAAATTGTGCACAAACTCAAAAAAGAAACAGTCAATAAACTGTACAAAACTCAATAAAGAACAGTCAATAAATTGTACACAAACTCAATAAAGAACCAGTCAATAAACTGTACAAAACTAAATAAAGAAACAGTCAATAAACTGTACAAAACCGAATAAAAAACCAGTCAATAAACTGTACAAAACTCAAAAAAGAACCAGTCAATAACTGTACAAAGCTCATTAAAGAACCAGTCAATAAACTGTACAAAACTGAATAAAGAACCAGTCAATAAACTGTACAAAACTCAATAAAGAACCAGTCAATAAACTGTTCAAAACTCAATAAAGAAACAGTAAATAAACTGAACAAAACTAAATAAACAAACAGTCAATAACTGTACAAAACTCAATAAAGAACCAGTCAATAAACTGTACAAAACTAAATAAAGAGCCAGTCAATAAACTGTACAAAACTAAATAAAGAAGCAGTCAATAAACTGAACAAAACTAAATAAACAAACAGTCAATAAACTGTACAAAACTCAATAAAGAACCAGTCAATAAACTGTACAAAACTAAATAAAGAAACAGTTAATAAACTGTACAAAACTATATACAGAAACAGTTAATAAACTGTTCAAAACTAAATAAAGAACCAGTCAATAAATTGTACAAAACTATATACAGAAACAGTTAATAAAGAACCAGTCAATAAACTGTACAAACTCAATAAAGAACCAGTCAATAAATTGTGCGCAAACTCAAAAAAGAAACAGTCAATAAACTGTACAAAACTCAATAAATAACAGTCAATAAATTGTACACAAACTCAATAAAGAAGCAGTCTGTAAACTGTACAAAACTAAATATGGAACCAGTCAATAAATTGTACACAAACTAAATAAAGAAACAGTCAAGAAACTGTACGAAATTAAATAAAGAAACTGTCAATAAACTGTACAAAACTCAATAAAGAACCAGTTAATCAATTGTGCACAAACTCAAAAAAAAACAGCCAATAAACTGTACAAAACTCAATAAAGAACAGTTAATAAATTGTACACAAACTCAATAAAGAACCAGTCAATAAACTGAACAAAATTCAATAAAGAGCCAGTCAAAAAATTGTACACAAACTCAATAAAGAACCAGTCAATAATCTGTACAAAATTCAATAAAGAAATAGTAAATAAACTGAACAAAACTAAATAAACAAACAGTTAATAAACTGTACAAAACTAAATAAACAACCAGTCAATAAATTGTACACAAACTAAATAAAGAAACAGTCAATAAACTGTACAAAACTCAATAAAGAAACAGTAAATAAACTGAACAAAACTAAATAAAGAAACAGTCAATAAATTGTACACAAACTAAATAAAGAAACAGTCAATAAACTGTACAAAACTCAATAAAGAACCAGTTAATAAACTGTACAAAACTCAATAAAGAACCAGTCAATAAACTGTACAAAGCTAAATAAAGAAACAGTCAACAAACTGTACAAAACTCAATAAAGAACAAGTCAATATACTGTACAAAACTCAATAAAGAACCAGTCAATATACTGTACAAAACTGAATAAAGAACCAGTCGATAAACTGTACAAAACTCAATAAAGAACCAGTCAATCAACTGTACAAAACTCAATCAAGAACCAGTCATTAAACTGTACAAAACTAAATAAAGAAACAGTCAATAAACTGTACAAAACTATATACAGAAACAGTTAATAAAGAACCATGCAATAAACTGTACAAAACTCAATAAAGAACCAGTCAATAAATTGTGCACAAACTCAAAAAAGAAACAGTCAATAAACTGTACAAAACTCAATAAAGA
Organism: Limnoperna fortunei; assembly: GCA_944474755.1. Classification (NCBI taxonomy): domain Eukaryota; kingdom Metazoa; phylum Mollusca; class Bivalvia; order Mytilida; family Modiolidae; genus Limnoperna; species Limnoperna fortunei. The sequence continues at coordinate 21,662,385 of OX104118.1, read as the reverse complement.
ACAGTCAATAAATTGTACACAAACTCAATAAAGAACCAGTCAATAAACTGTACAAAACTAAATAAAGAAACAGTCAATAAACTGTACAAAACCGAATAAAAAACCAGTCAATAAACTGTACAAAACTCAAAAAAGAACCAGTCAATAACTGTACAAAGCTCATTAAAGAACCAGTCAATAAACTGTACAAAACTGAATAAAGAACCAGTCAATAAACTGTACAAAACTCAATAAAGAACCAGTCAATAAACTGTTCAAAACTCAATAAAGAAACAGTAAATAAACTGAACAAAACTAAATAAACAAACAGTCAATAAACTGTACAAAACTAAATAAACAACCAGTCAATAAATTGTACACAAACTAAATAAAGAAACAGTCAATAAACTGTACAAAACTATATGCAGAAACAGTTAATAAAGAACCAGTCAATAAACTCTACAAAACTCAATAAAGAACCAGTCAATAAATTGTACACAAACTAAATAAAGAAACAGTCAATAACTGTACAAAACTCAATAAAGAAACAGTTAATAAACTGTACAAAACTCAATAAAGAAACAGTCAAGAAACTGTACAAAATTAAATAAAGAAACAGTCAATATACTGTACAAAACTCAATACAGAACCAGTCAATCAATTCTGCACAAACTCAAAAAAGGAACAGTTTATAAACTGTACAAAACACAATAAAGAACAGTTAATAAATTGTACACAAACTCAATAAAGAACCAGTCAATAAACTCTACAAAATTCAATAAAGAGCCAGTCAATAAATTGTACACAAACTCAATAAAGAACCAGTCAATAAACTGTACAAAACTCAATAAAGAAACAGTAAATAAACTGAACAAAACTAAATAAACAAACAGTCAATAAACTGTACAAAACTAAATAAACAACCAGTCTATAAATTGTACACAAACTATATAAAAAACAGTCAATAAACTGTACAAAACTCAATAAAGAACCAGTTAATAAACTGTACAAAACTCAATAAAGAACCAGTCAATAAACTGTACAAAGCTAAATAAAGAAACAGTCAATAAACTGTACAAAACTCAATAAAGAACAAGTCAATATACTGTACAAAACTCAATAAAGAACCAGTCAATATACTGTACAAAACTGAATAAAGAACCAGTCAATAAACTGTACAAAACTCAATAAAGAACCAGTCAATCAACTGTACAAAACTCAATAAAGAACCAGTCATTAAACTGTACAAAACTAAATAAAGAAACAGTCAATAAACTGTACAAAACTATATACAGAAACAGTTAATAAAGAACCATGCAATAAACTGTACAAAACTCAATAAAGAACCAGTCAATAAATTGTGCACAAACTCAAAACAGAAACAGTCAATAAACTGTACAAAACTCAATAAAGAACAGTCAATAAATTGTACACAAACTCAATAAAGAACCAGTCAATAAACTGTACAAAACTAAATAAAGAAACAGTCAATAAACTGTACAAAACTGAATAAAGAACCAGTCAATAAACAGTACAAAACTCAAAAAAGAACCAGTCAATAACTGTACAAAACTCAATATAAAACCAGTCAATAAACTGAACAAAACTGAATAAAGAACCAGTCAATAAACTGTACAAAACTCAAAAAAGAACCAGTCAATAAACTGAACAAAACTAAATAAAGAAACAGTCAATAAACTGTACAAAATTATATTCAGAAACAGTTAATAAAGAACCAGTTAATAAACTCTACAAAACTCAATGAAGAACCAGTCAATAAATTGCACACAAACTCAATAAAGAAACAGTCAATAAACTGTACAAAACTCAATAAAGAACAGTCAATAAATTGTACACAAACTCAATAAAGAACCAGTCAATAAACTGTACAAAACTTAATAAAGAAACAGTCAATAAACTGTACAAAACTGAATAAAGAACCAGACAATAAACTGTACAAAACTCAATAAAGAACCAATCAATAAACTGTACAAAACTAAATAAAGAAACAGTCAATAAACTGTACAAAACTAAATAAAGAAACAGTCAATAACTGTACAAAACTCAATAAAGAACCAGTCAATAAACTGTACAAAACTAAATAAGAGCCAGTCAATAAACTGTACAAAACTAAATAAAGAAGCAGTCAATAAACTGAACAAAACTAAATAAACAAACAGTCAATAAACTGTACAAAACTCAATAAAGAACCAGTCAATAAACTGTACAAAACTAAATAAAGAAACAGTTAATAAACTGTATAAAACTATATACAGAAACAGTTAATAAACTGTTCAAAACTAAATAAAGAACCAGTCAATAAATTGTACAAAACTATATACAGAAACAGTTAATAAAGAACCAGTCAATAAACTGTACAAAACTCAATAAAGAACCAGTCAATAAATTGTGCGCAAACTCAAAAAAGAAACAGTCAATAAACTGTACAAAACTCAATAAATAACAGTCAATAAATTGTACACAAACTCAATAAAGAAGCAGTCTGTAAACTGTACAAAACTAAATATGGAACCAGTCAATAAATTGTACACAAACTAAATAAAGAAACAGTCAATAACTGTACAAAACTCAATAAAGAAACAGTTAATAAACTGTACAAAACTCAATAAAGAAACAGTCAAGAAACTGTACGAAATTAAATAAAGAAACTGTCAATAAACTGTACAAAACTCAATAAAGAACCAGTTAATCAATTGTGCACAAACTCAAAAAAAACAGTCAATAAACTGTACAAAACTCAATAAAGAACAGTTAATAAATTGTACACAAACTCAATAAAGAACCAGTCAATAAACTGTACAAAATTCAATAAAGAGCCAGTCAAAAAATTGTACACAAACTCAATAAAGAACCAGTCAATAATCTGTACAAAATTCAATAAAGAAATAGTAAATAAACTGAACAAAACTAAATAAACAAACAGTTAATAAACTGTACACAAACTCAATAAAGAACCAGTCAATAAACTGTACAAAACTCAATAAAGAAACAGTAAATAAACTGAACAAAACTAAATAAACAAACAGTCAATAAACTGTACAAAACTAAATAAACAACCAGTCTATAAATTGTACACAAACTATATAAAAAAACAGTCAATAAACTGTACAAAACTCAATAAAGAACCAGTTAATAAACTGTACAAAACTCAATAAAGAACCAGGCAATAAACTGTACAAAGCTAAATAAAGAAACAGTCAATAAACTGTACAAAACTCAATAAAGAACAAGTCAATATACTGTACAAAACTCAATAAAGAACCAGTCAATATACTGTACAAAACTGAATAAAGAACCAGTCAATAAACTGTACAAAACTCAATAAAGAACCAGTCAATCAACTGTACAAAACTCAATAAAGAACCAGTCATTAAACTGTACAAAACTAAATAAAGAAACAGTCAATAAACTGTAAAAAACTATATACAGAAACAGTTAATAAAGAACCATGCAATAAACTGTACAAAACTCAATAAAGAACCAGTCAATAAATTGTGCACAAACTCAAAACAGAAACAGTCAATAAACTCTACAAAACTCAATAAAGAACAGTCAATAAATTGGACACAAACTCAATAAAGAACCAGTCAATAAACTGTACAAAACTAAATAAAGAAACAGTCAATAAACTGTACAAAACTGAATAAAGAACCAGTCAATAAACTGTACAAAACTCAAAAAAGAACCAGTCAATAACTGTACAAAACTCAATATAAAACCAGTCAATAAACTGAACAAAACTGAATAAAGAACCAGTCAATAAACTGTACAAAACTCAAAAAAGAACCAGTCAATAAACTGAACAAAACTAAATAAAGAAACAGTCAATAAACTGTACAAAACTATATTCAGAAACAGTTAATAAAGAACCAGTTAATAAACTCCACAAAACTCAATGAAGAACCAGTCAATAAATTGCACACAAACTCAATAAAGAAACAGTCAATAAACTGTACAAAACTCAATAAAGAACAGTCAATAAATTGTACACAAACTCAATAAAGAACCAGTCAATAAACTGTACAAAACTTAATAAAGAAACAGTCAATAAACTGTACAAAACTGAATAAAGAACCAGACAATAAACTGTACAAAACTCAAAAAAGAACCAATCAATAAACTGTACAAAACTAAATAAAGAAACAGTCAATAAACTGTACAAAACTAAATAAAGAAACAGTCAATAACTGTACAAAACTCAAAGAACCAGTCAATAAACTGTACAAAACTAAATAAAGAGCCAGTCAATAAACTGTACAAAACTAAATAAAGAAGCAGTCAATAAACTGAACAAAACTAAATAAACAAACAGTCAATAAACTGTACAAAACTCAATAAAGAACCAGTCAATAAACTGTACAAAACTAAATAAAGAAACAGTTAATAAACTGTACAAAACTATATACAGAAACAGTTAATAAACTGTTCAAAACTAAATAAAGAACCAGTCAATAAATTGTACAAAACTATATACAGAAACAGTTAATAAAGAACCAGTCAATAAACTGTACAAAACTCAATAAAGAACCAGTCAATAAATTGTGCGCAAACTCAAAAAAGAAACAGTCAATAAACTGTAGAAAACTCAATAAATAACAGTCAATAAATTGTACACAAACTCAATAAAGAAGCAGTCTGTAAACTGTACAAAACTAAATATGGAACCAGTCAATAAATTGTACACAAACTAAATAAAGAAACAGTCAATAACTGTACAAAACTCAATAAAGAAACAGTTAATAAACTGTACAAAACTCAATAAAGAAACAGTCAAGAAACTGTACGAAATTAAATAAAGAAACTGTCAATAAACTGTACAAAACTCAATAAAGAACCAGTTAATCAATTGTGCACAAACTCAAAAAAAACAGTCAATAAACTGTACAAAACTCAATAAAGAACAGTTAATAAATTGTACACAAACTCAATAAAGAACCAGTCAATAAACTGTACAAAATTCAATAAAGAGCCAGTCAAAAAATTGTACACAAACTCAATAAAGAACCAGTCAATAATCTGTACAAAATTCAATAAAGAAATAGTAAATAAACTGAACAAAACTAAATAAACAAACAGTTAATAAACTGTACAAAACTAAATAAAGAAACAGTCAATAAACTGTACAAAACTCAATAAAGAAACAGTAAATAAACTGAACAAAACTAAATAAAGAAACAGTCAATAAATTGTACACAAACTAAATAAAGAAACAGTCAATAAACTGTACAAAACTCAATAAAGAACCAGTTAATAAACTGTACAAAACTCAATAAAGAACCAGTCAATGAACTGTACAAAGCTAAATAAAGAAACAGTCAATAAACTGTACAAAACTCAATAAAGAACAAGTCAATATACTGTACAAAACTCAATAAAGAACCAGTCAATATACTGTACAAAACTGAATAAAGAACCAGTCGATAAACTGTACAAAACTCAATAAAGAACCAGTCAATCAACTGTACAAAACTAAATAAAGAAACAGTCAATAAACTGTACAAAACTAAATAAAGAAACAGTCAATAAACTGTACAAAACTATATACAGAAACAGTTAATAAAGAACCATGCAATAAACTGTACAAAACTCAATAAAGAACCAGTCAATAAATTGTACACAAACTAAATAAAGAAACAGTCAATAAACTGTACAAAACTCAATAAAGAACCAGTTAATAAACTGTACAAAAATCAATAAAGAACCAGTCAATGAACTGTACAAAGCTAAATAAAGAAACAGTCAATAAACTGTACAAAACTCAATAAAGAACAAGTCAATATACTGTACAAAACTCAATAAAGAACCAGTCAATATACTGTACAAAACTGAATAAAGAACCAGTCGATAAACTGTACAAAACTCAATAAAGAACCAGTCAATCAACTGTACAAAACTAAATAAAGAAACAGTCAATAAACTGTACAAAACTCAATAAAGAACCAGTCGTTAAACTGAACAAAACTAAATAAAGAAACAGTCAATAAACTGTACAAAACTATATTCAGAAACAGTTAATAAAGATCCAGTCAATAAACTCTACAAAACTCAATAAAGAACCAGTCAATAAATTGCGCACAAACTCAATAAAGAAACAGTCAATAAACTGTACAAAACTAAATAAAGAAACAGTCAATAAACTGTACAAAACTGAATAAAGAACCAGACAATAAACTGTACAAAACTCAATAAAGAAACAGTCAATAAACTGTACAAAACTAAATAAAGAAATAGTCAATAACTGTACAAAACTCACTAAAGAACCAGTCAATAAACTGTACAAAACTAAATAAAGATCCAGGCAATAAACTGTACAAAACTAAATAAAGAAACAGTCAATAAACTGAACAAAACTAAATAAACAGTCAATAAACTGTACAAAACTCAATAAAGAACCATTCAATAAACTGTACAAAACTAAATAAAGAAACAGTCAATAACTGTACAAAACTCAATAAAGAAACAGATAATAAACTGTACAAAACTCAATAAAGAAACAGTCAAGAAACTGTACAAAACTATATACAGAAACAGTTAATAAACTGTTCAAAACTAAATAAAGAACGAGTCAATAAATTGTACAAAACTATATACAGAAACAGTTAATAAAGAACCAGTCAATAAACTGTACAAAACTCAATAAAGAACCAGTCAATAAATTGTGCGCAAACTCAAAAAAGAAACAGTCAATAAACTGTACAAAACTCAATAAAGAACAGTCAATAAATTGTACACAAACTCAATAAAGAAGCAGTCTATAAACTGTACAAAACTAAATATGGAACCAGTCAATAAATTGTACACAAACTAAATAAAGAAACAGTAAATAACTGTACAAAACTCAATAAAGAAACAGTTAATAAACTGTACAAAACTCAATAAAGAAACAGTCAAGAAACTGTACAAAATTAAATAAAGAAACAGTCAATCAACTGTACAAAACTCAATAAAGAACAACTCAATAAATTGTGCACAAACTCAAAAAAGAAACAGTCAATAAATTGTACAAAATTCAATAAAGAGCCAGTCAATAAATTGTACACAAACTCAATAAAGAACCAGTCAATAAACTGTACAAAACTCAATAAAGAAACAGTAAATAAACTGAACAAAACTAAATAAACAAACAGTCAATAAACTGTACAAAACTAAATAAACAACCAGTCAATAAATTGGACACAAACTAAATAAAGAAACAGTCAATAAACAGTACAAAACTATATACAGAAACAGTTAATAAAGAACCAGTCAATAAACTCTACAAAACTCAATAAAAAACCAGTCAATAAATTGCGCAAAAATTCAATAAAGAAACAGTCGATAAACTGTACAAAACTCAATAAAGAACAGTCAATAAATTGTACACAAAGTCAATAAAGAACCAGTCAATAAACTGTACAAAACTAAATAAAGAAACAGTCAATAAACTGTACAAAACTGAATAAAGAACCAGACAATAAACTGTACAAAACTCAATAAAGAACCAGTCAATCAATTGTACACAAACTCAATAAAGAACCAGTCAATAAACTGAACAAAACTCAATAAAGAAACAGTCAATAAACTGTGCGCAAACTCAAAAAAGAAACAGTCAATAAACTGTACAAAACTCAATAAAGAACAGTCAATAAATTGTACACAAACTCAATAAAGAAGCAGTCTATAAACTGTACAAAACTAAATAAAGAAACAGTCAATAACTGTACAAAACTCAATAAAGAACCAGTCAATAAACTGTACAAAACTAAATAAAGAGCCAGTCAATAAACTGTACAAAACTAAATAAAGAAGCAGTCAATAAACTGAACAAAACTAAATAAACAAACAGTCAATAAACTGTACAAAACTCAATAAAGAACCAGTCAATAAACTGTACAAAACTAAATAAAGAAACAGTTAATAAACTGTACAATACTATATACAGAAACAGTTAATAAACTGTTCAAAACTACATAAAGAACCAGTCAATAAATTGTACAAAACTATATACAGAAACAGTTAATAAAGAACCAGTCAATAAACTGTACAAAACTCAATAAAGAACCAGTCAATAAATTGTGCGCAAACTCAAAAAAGAAACAGTCAATAAACTGTACAAAACTCAATAAATAACAGTCAATAAATTGTACACAAACTCAATAAAGAAGCAGTCTATAAACTGTACAAAACTAAATATGGAACCAGTCAATAAATTGTACACAAACTAAATAAAGAAACAGTCAAGAATCTGTACAAAACTAAATAAAGGAACAGTCAATAAACTGTACAAAACTCAATAAAGAACAAGTCAGTAAACTGTACAAAACTCAATAAAGAAACAGTCAATAAACTGTACAAAAGTCAATAAAGAACCAGTCAATATACTGTACAAAACTCAATAAAGAACCAGTCAATAAACTGTACAAAACTAAATAAAGAACCAGTCAATAGACTATACAAAACTCAATAAAGAACCAGTCAATATTACTGTACAAAAGTCAATAAAGAACCAGTCAGTAAACTGTACAAAATTCAATAAATAACCAGTCAATAAATTGTACACAAACTCAATAAATAACCAGTCAATAAACTGTACAAAACTCAATAAAGAACCAGTCAATAAACTGTAAAAAACTAAATAAAGAAACAGTCAATAAACTGAACAAAACTAAATAAACAAACAGTCAATAAACTGTACACAACTAAATAAACATCAGTCAATAAATTGTACACAAACTAAAAAAAGAAACAGTCAATAAACTGTACAAAACTCAAAGAACCAGTCAATAAACTGTACAAAACTCAATAAAGAACCAGTCAATAAACTGTACAAAACTAAATAAAGAAACAGTCAATAAACTGTACAAAACTCAATAAAGAACCAGTCAATAAACTGTACAAAACTGAATAAAGAACCAGTCAAAAAACTGTACAAAACTCAATAAAGAAACAGTCAAAAAACTGTACAAAACTCAATAAAGAATCAGTCAGTAAACTTTACAAAACACAATTAAGAAATAGTCAATAAACTGTACAAAACTCAATAAAGAACCAGTCAATAAACTGTACAAAACTCAAAAAAGAACCAGTCAATAAACTGTACAAAACTGAATAAAGAAGCAGTCAATAAACTGTACAAAACTCAATAAAAACAAACAATCAATAAACTGTACAAAACTCAATAAAGAACCAGTCAAAAAATTGTGCACAAACACTATAAAGAAACAATCAATAAACTGTACAAAATTATTAAAGAAACAGTCAATAAACTGTACAAAACTGAATAAAGAACCAGTCAATAAATTGTACACAAACTCAATAAAGAAACAGTCAATAAACTGTACAAAATTAATAAAGAAACAGTCAATATACTGTACAAAACTGAATAAAGAACCTGTCAATAAACTGTACAAAACTCAATAAAGAACCAGTCAATAACTGTACAAAACTCAATAAAGAAACAGTCAATAAACTGTACAAAACTCAATAGAGAAACAGTCAAGAAACTGTACAAAACTAAATAAAGAAACAGTCAATAAACTGTACAAAACTCAATGAAGAAACAGTCAATAAACTGAACAAAACTCAAAAAAGAACCAGTCAAGAAATTGTGCACAAACTCAATAAAGAAACAGTCAATAAACTGTACAAAACTCAATAAAGAACCAGTCAATAAATTGTACACAAACTCAATAAAGAAACAGTCAATGAACTGTTCAAAACTCAATAAAGAAACAGTCAAGAAAGTGTACAAAACTAAATAAAGAAACAGTCAATAAACTGTACAAAACTCAATAATGAACAAGTCAGTACACTGTACAAAACTCAACAAAGAAACAGTCAATAAACTGTACAAAAATCAATGAAGAACCAGTCAATAAACTGTACAAAACTCAATAAAGAACCAGTCAATAAATTGTACAAAACTAAATAAAGAACCAGTCAACAAACTATACAAAACTAAATAAAGAAACAGTCAATAAACTGAACAAAACTAAACAAACAAACAGTCAAAAAACTGTACAAAACTCAATAAAGAATCAGTCAATAAACTTTGCAAAACACAATTAAGAAATAGTCAATAAACTGTACAAAACACAATAAAGAACCAGTCAATAAACTGTACAAAACTGAATAAAGAAGCAGTCAATAAACTGTACAAAACTCAATAAAAACAAACAGTCAATAAACTGTACAAAACTCAATAAAGAACCAGTCAAAAAATTGTGCACAAACACTATAAAGAAACAATCAATAAACTGTACAAAACTCAATAAAGAACCAGTCAATAAATTGTACACAAACTCAATAAAGAAACAGTCAATAAACTGTACAAAATTATTAAAGAAACAGTCAATAAACTGTACAAAACTGAATAAAGAACCTGTCAATAAACTGTACAAAACTCAATAAAGAAACAGTCAATAAACTGTACAAAACTCAATAAAGAACCAGTCAATAAATTGTACACAAACTCAATAAAGAAACAGTCAATAAACTGTACAAAATTATTAAAGAAACAGTCAATAAACTGTACAAAACTGAATAAAGAACCAGTCAATAAATTGTACACAAACTCAATAAAGAAACAGTCAATAAACTGTACAAAATTAATGAAGAAAGAGTCAATAAACTGTACAAAACTGAATAAAGAACCTGTTAATAAACTGTACAAAACTCAATAAAGAACCAGTCAATAACTGTACAAAACTCAATAAAGAAACAGTCAATAAACTGTACAAAACTCAATAGAGAAACAGTCAAGAAACTGTACAAAACTAAATAAAGAAACAGTCAATAAACTAAACAAAACTCAAAAAAGAACCAGTCAAGAAATTGTGCACAAACTCAGTAAAGAAACAGTCAATAAACTGTACAAAACTCAATAAAGAACCAGTCAATAAATTGTACACAAACTCAATAAAGAAACAGTCAATGAACTGTACAAAACTCAATAAAGAAACAGTCAAGAAAGTGTACAAAACTAAATAAAGAAACAGTCAATAAGCTGTACAAAACTCAATAAAGAACCAGTCAGTAAACTGTACAAAACTCAACAAAGAAACAGTCAATAAACTGTACAAAACTAAATAAAAAAACAGTCAATAAACTGTACAAAAATCAATAAAGAAGCAATCAATAAACTGTACAAAACTCAATAAAGAACCAGTCAATAAACTGTACCAAACTAAATAAAAAACCAGTCAACAAACTATACAAGACTAAATAAAGAAACAGTCAATAAACTGAACAAAACTAAATAAACAAACAGTCAATAAACTGTACAAAACTCAATAGAGAAACAGTCAAGAAACTGTACAAAACTAAATAAAGAAACAGTCAATAAACTGAACAAAACTCAAAAAAGAACCAGTCAAGAAATTGTGCACAAACTCAGTAAAGAAACAGTCAATAAACTGTACAAAACTCAATAAAGAACGAGTCAATAAATTGTACACAAACTCAATAAAGAAACAGTCAATGAACTGTACAAAACTCAATAAAGAAACAGTCAAGAAAGTGTACAAAACTTAATAAAGAAACAGTCAATAAGCTGTACAAAACTCAATAAAGAACCAGTCGGTAAACTGTACAAAACTCAACAAAGAAACAGTCAATAAACTGTACAAAACTAAATAAAGAACAGTCAATAAACTGTACAAAAATCAATAAAGAACCAATCAATAAACTGTACAAAACTCAATAAAGAACCAGTCAATAAACTGTACAAAACTCAATAAAGAACCAGTCAACAAACTGTACACAACTAAATAAAGAAACAGTCAATAAACTGTACAAAACTAAAGAAAGAACCAGTCAATAAATTGTACACAAACTAAATAAAGAAACAATCAATAAACTGTACAAAACAAAATAGAGAAACAGTCAATAAACTGTACAAAACTCATTAAAGAAGCAGTCAATAAACTGTACAAAACTCAATAAAGAACCAGTCAAAAAACTGTACAAAACTCAATAAAGAAACAGTCAAAAAACTGTACAAAACTCAATAAAGAATCAGTCAATAAACTTTACAAAACACAATTAAGAAATGTCAATAAACTGTACAAAACTCAATAAAGAACCAGTCAATAAACTGTACAAAAGTCAATAAAGAACCAGTCAATAAACTGTACAAAACTGAATAAAGCAGCAGTCAATAATTAAACAGTCAATAAACTGTACAAAACTCAATAAAAAACCAGTCAAGAAATTGTGCACAAACTCTATATAGAAACAGTCAATAAACTGTACAAAACTCAATAAAGAACCAGTCAATAAATTGTACACAAACTCAATAAAGAAACAGTCAATAAACTGTACAAAATTAATAGAGAAACAGTCAATAAACTGTACAAAACTGAATAAAGAACCTGTCAATAAATTGTACAAAACTCAATAAAGAACCAGTCAATAAATTGTACACAAACTCAATAAAGAAACAGTCAATAAACTGTACAAAACTCAATAAAGAAACAGTCAAGAAACTGTACAAAACTAAATAAAGAAACGATCAATAAACTGTACAAAACTCAATAAAGAACAAGTCAGTAAACTGTACAAAACTCAATAAAGAAACAGTCAATAAACTGTACAAAACTAAATAAAGAAACAGTCAATAAACTGTACAAAAGTCAATAAAGAACCAGTCAATAAACTGTACAAAACTCAATAAAGAACCAGTCAATAAACTGTACAAAACTAAATAAAGAACCAGTCAATAAACTATACAAAACTCAATAAAGAACCAGTCAATATTACTGTACAAAAGTCAATAAAGATCCAGTCAGTAAACTGTACAAAATTCAATAAATAACCAGTCAATAAATTGTACACAAACTCAATAAATAACCAGTCAATAAACTGTACACAAACTCAATAAATAACCAGTCAAGAAACTGTACAAAACTCAATAAAGAACCAGTCAATAAACTGTAAAAAACGAAATAAAGAAACAGTCAAGAAACTGTACAAAACTAAATAAAGAAACAGTCAATAAACTGAACAAAACTCAAAAAAGAACCAGTCAAGAAATTGTGCACAAACTCAGTAAACAAACAGTCAATAAACTGTACAAAACTCAATAAAGAACCAGTCAATAAATTGTACACATACTCAATAAAGAAACAGTCAATGAACTGTACAAAACTCAATAAAGAAACAGTCAAGAAAGTGTACAAAACTTAATAAAGAAACAGTCAATAAGCTGTACAAAACTCAATAAAGAACCAGTCAGTAAACTGTACAAAACTCAACAAAGAAACAGTCAATAAACTGTACAAAACTAAATAAAGAACAGTCAATAAACTGTACAAAAATCAATAAAGAACCAATCAATAAACTGTACAAAACTCAATAAAGAACCAATCAATAAACTGTACAAAACTAAATAAAGAACCAGTCAACAAACTATACAAAACTAAATAAAGAAACAGTCAATAAACTGAACAAAACTAAATAAACAGACAGTCAATAAACTGTACACAACTAAATAAACAACCAGTCAATAAATTGTACAAAACTGAATAAAGAACCAGTCAAAAAACTGTACAAAACTCAATAAAGAAACAGTCAAAAAACTGTACAAAATTCAATAAAGAAACAGTCAAAAAACTGTACAAAATTCAATAAAGAATCAGTCAATAAACTTTGCAAAACACAATTAAAGAAACAGTCAGTAAACTGTACAAAACTGAATAAAGAACCAGTCAAAAAACTGTACAAAACTCAATAAAGAAACAGTCAAAAAACTGTACAAAATTCAATAAAGAATCAGTCAATAAACTTTGCAAAACACAATTAAGAAATAGTCAATAAACTGTACAAAACTCAATAAAGAACCAGTCAATAAACTGTACAAAACTAAATAAATAAACAGTCAATAAACTGTACAAAAATCAATAAAGAACCAGTCAATAAACTGTACAAAACTCAATAAAGAACCAGTCAATAAACTGTACAAAACTCAATAAAGAACCAGTCAATAAACTGTACAAAACTGAATAAAGAACCAGTCAAAAACTGTACAAACTCAATAAAGAAACAGTCAAAAAAGTGTACAAAACTCAATAAAGAATCAGTCAATAAATTTTACAAAACACAATTAAGAAATAGTCAATAAACTGTACAAAACTCAATAGAGAACCAGTCAATAAACTGTACAGAACTCAAAAAGAACCAGTCAATAAACTGTACAAAACTGAATAAAGAAGCAGTCAATAAACTGTACAAAACTCAATAAATAAACAGTCAATAAACTGTACAAAACTCAATAAAGAACCAGTCAATAAACTGTACAAAACTAAATAAAGAAACAGACAATAAACTGTACAAAACTAAATACAGAAACAGTTAGTAAACTGTACAAAACGAAATCAGGAACCAGTCAATAAATTGTACACAAACTAAATAAAGAAACAGTCAATAAACTGTACAAAACAATTAAAAAAAACAGTCAATAAACTGTACAAAACTAAATAAAGAACCAGTCAATAAATTGTACACAAACTCAATAAAGAACCAGTCAATAAACTGTACAAAACTGAATAAAGAACCAGACAATAAACTGTACAAAACTCAATAAATAACCAGTCAATAAACTGTACACAAACCCAATAAAGAACCAGTAAATCAACTGTACAAAACTCAATAAAGAACCAGTCAATAAACTGTGCAAAATTCAAAAAAGAACCAGTCAATAAACTGTACAAAACTCAATAAAGAACCAGTCAATAAACTGTACAAAATTCAATAAAGAACCAGTCAATAAACATTATAAAACTGAATAAAGAACCAGTCAATAAACTGTACAAAACTCAATAAAGAACCAGTCAATAAACTGTACACAACTAAATAAAGAAACAGTCAATAAACTGTACAAAACTAAAGAAAGAACCAGTCAATAAATTGTACACAAACTAAATAAAGAAACAATCAATAAACTGTACAAAACAAAATAGAGAAACAGTCAATAAACTGTACAAAACTCATTAAAGAAGCAGTCAATAAACTGTACAAAACAATAAAGAACCAGTCAAAAAACTGTACAAAACTCAATAAAGAAACAGTCAAAAAACTGTACAAAACTCAATAAAGAATCAGTCAATAAACTGTACAAAAGTCAATAAAGAACCAGTCAATAAACTGTACAAAACTGAATAAAGCAGCAGTCAATAATTAAACAGTCAATAAACTGTACAAAACTCAATAAAAAACCAGTCAAGAAATTGTGCACAAACTCTATATAGAAACAGTCAATAAACTGTACAAAACTCAATAAAGAACCAGTCAATAAATTGTACACAAACTCAATAAAGAAACAGTCAATAAACTGTACAAAATTAATAGAGAAACAGTCAATAAACTGTACAAAACTGAATAAAGAACCTGTCAATAAACTGTACAAAACTCAATAAAGAACCAGTCAATAAATTGTACACAAACTCAATAAAGAAACAGTCAATAAACTGTACAAAACTCAATAAAAAAACAGTAGAGAAACTGTACAAAACTAAATAAAGAAACGGTCAATAAACTGTACAAAACTCAATAAAGAACAAGTCAGTAAACTGTACAAAACTCAATAAAGAAACAGTCAATAAACTGTACAAAACTAAATAAAGAAACAGTCAATAAACTGTACAAAAGTCAATAAAGAACCAGTCAATAAACTGTACAAAACTCAATAAAGAACCAGTCAATAAACTGTACAAAACTAAATAAAGAACCAGTCAATAAACTATACAAAACTCAATAAAGAACCAGTCAATATTACTGTACAAAAGTCAATAAAGATCCAGTCAGTAAACTGTACAAAATTCAATAAATAACCAGTCAATAAATTGTACACAAACTCAATAAATAACCAGTCAATAAACTGTACACAGACTCAATAAATAACCAGTCAAGAAACTGTACAAAACTCAATAAAGAACCAGTCAATAAACTGTAAAAAACGAAATAAAGAAACAGTCAATAAACTGAACAAAACTAAAAAAACAAACAGTCAATAAACTGTACACAACTAAATCAACATCAGTCAATAAATTGTACACAAACTAAAAAAAGAAACGGTCAATAAACTGTACAAAACTCAATAAAGAACCAGTCAATAAACTGTACAAAACTCAATAAAGATCCAGTCAATAAACTGTACAAAACTAAATAAAGAAACAGTCAATAAACTGTACAAAACTAAAAAAACAAACAGTCAATAAACTGTACACAACTAAATCAACATCAGTCAATAAATTGTACACAAACTACAAAAAGAAACAGTCAATAAACTGTACAAAACTCAATAAAGAACCAGTCAATAAACTGTACACAACTAAATAGAGAAACAGTCAATAAACTGCACATAACTAAATAAAGAAACAGTCAATAAACTGTACAAAACTAAAGAAAGAACCAGTCAATAAATTGTACACAAACTAAATAAAGAAACAATCAATAAACTGTACAAAACAAAATAGAGAAACAGTCAATAAACTGTACAAAACTCATTAAAGAAGCAGTCAATAAACTGTACAAAACTCAATAAAGAACCAGTCAAAAAACTGTACAAAACTCAATAAAGAAACAGTCAAAAAACTGTACAAAACTCAATAAAGAATCAGTCAATAAACTTTACAAAACACAATTAAGAAATGTCAATAAACTGTACAAAACTCAATAAAGAACCAGTCAATAAACTGTACAAAATTCAATAAAGAACCAGTCAATAAACTGTACAAAACTGAATAAAGCAGCAGTCAATAATTAAACAGTCAATAAACTGTACAAAACTCAATAAAAAACCAGTCAAGAAATTGTGCACAAACTCTATATAGAAACAGTCAATAAACTGTACAAAACTCAATAAAGAACCAGTCAATAAATTGTACACAAACTCAATAAAGAAACAGTCAATAAACTGTGCAAAATTAATAAAGAAACAGTCAATAAACTGTACAAAACTGAATAAAGAACCTGTCAATAAACTGTACAAAACTCAATAAAGAACCAGTCAATAAATTGTACACAAACTCAATAAAGAAACAGTCAATAAACTGTACAAAACTCAATAAAGAAACAGTCAAGAAACTGTACAAAACTAAATAAAGAAACGGTCAATAAACTGTACAAAACTCAATAAAGAACAAGTCAGTAAACTGTACAAAACTCAATAAAGAAACAGTCAATAAACTGTACAAAACTAAATAAAGAAACAGTCAATAAACTGTACAAAGGTCAATAAAGAACCAGTCAATAAACTGTACAAAACTCAATAAAGAACCAGTCAATAAACTGTACAAAATTAAATAAAGAACCAGTCAATAAACTATACAAAACTCAATAAAGAACCAGTCAATATTACTGTACAAAAGTCAATAAAGATCCAGTCAGTAAACTGTACAAAATTCAATAAATAACCAGTCAATAAATTGTACACAAACTCAATAAATAACCAGTCAATAAACTGTACACAAACTCAATAAATAACCAGTCAAGAAACTGTACAAAACTCAATAAAGAACCAGTCAATAAACTGTAAAAAACGAAATATAGAAACAGTCAATAAACTGAACAAAACTAAAAAAACAAACAGTCAATAAACTGTACACAACTAAATCAACATCAGTCAATAAATTGTACACAAACTAAAAAAAGAAACAGTCAATAAACTGTACAAAACTCAATAAAGAACCAGTCAATAAACTGTACAAAACTCAATAAAGATCCAGTCAATAAACTGTACAAAACTAAATAAAGAAACAGTCAATAAACTGTACAAAACTCAATAAAGAACCAGTCAATAAACTGTACAAAACTGAATAAAAAACCAGTCAAAAAACTGTACAAAACTCAATAAAGAAACAGTCAAAAAACTGTACAAAACTCAATAAAGAATCAGTCAGTAAACTTTACAAAACACAATAAAGAAATAGTCAATAAACTGTACAAAACTCAATAAAGAACCAGTCAATAAACTGTACAAAACTCAAAAAAGAACCAGTCAATAAACTGTACAAAACTGAATAAAGAAGCAGTCAATAAACTGTACAAAACTCAATAAAAACAAACAGTCAATAAACTGTACAAAACTCAATAAAGAACCAGTCAAAGAATTTTGCACAAACACTATAAAGAAACAATCAATAAACTGTACAAAACTCAATAAAGAACCAGTCAATAAATTGTACACAAACTCAATAAAGAAACAGTCAATAAACTGTACAAAATTATTAAAGAAACAGTCAATAAACTGTACAAAACTGAATAAAGAACCAGTCAATAAATTGTACTCAAACTCAATAAAGAAACAGTCAATAAACTGTACAAAATTAATAAAGAAACAGTCAATAAACTGTACAAAACTGAATAAAGAACCTGTCAATAAACTGTACAAAACTCAATAAAGAACCAGTCAATAACTGTACAAAACTCAATAAAGAAACAGTCAATAAACTGTACAAAACTCAATAAAGAAACAGTCAATAAACTGAACAAAACTCAAAAAAGAACCAGTCAAGAAATTGTGCGCAAACTCAATAAAGAAACAGTCAATAAACTGTACAAAACTCAATAAAGAACCAGTCAATAAATTGTACACAAACTCAATAAAGAAACAGTCAATGAACTGTACAAAACTCAATAAAGAAACAGTCAAGAAAGTGTACAAAATTAAAAAAAAGAAACAGTCAATAAACTGTACAAAACTCAATAAAGAACCAGTCAGTAAACTGTACAAAACTCAACAAAGAAACAGTCAATAAACTGTACAAAACTAAATAAAGAAACAGTCAATAAACTGTACAAAAATCAATAAAGAACCAGTCAATAAACTGTACAAAACTCAATAAAGAACCAGTCAATAAACTGTACAAAACTAAATAAAGAACCAGTCAACAAACTATACAAAACTAAATAAAGAAACAGTCAATAAACTGAACAAAACTAAATAAACAAACAGTCAATAAACTGTACACAACTAAATAAACAACCAGTCAATAAATTGTACACAAACTAAATGAAGAAACAGTCAATAAACTGTACAAAACTCAATAAAGAACCAGTCAATAAACTGAACAAAACTCAATAAAGAACCAGTCAATAAACTGTACAAAACTAATTAAAGAAACAGTCAATAAACTGTACAAAACTGAATAAAGAACCCGTCAAAAAACTGTACAAAACTCAATAAAGAAACAGTCAAAAAACTGTACAAAACTCAATAAAGAATCAGTCAATAAACTTTGCAAAACACAATTAAGAAATAGTCAATAAACTGTACAAAACTTAATAAAGAACCAGTCAATAAACTCTACAAAACTGAATAAAGAAGCAGTCAATAAACAGTACTAAACTCAATAAAAACAAACAGTCAATAAACTGTACAAAACTCAATAAAGAACCAGTCAAAAAATTCTGCACAAACACTATAAAGAAACAATCAATAAACTGTACAAAACTCAATAAAGAACCAGTCAATAAATTGTACACAAACTCAATAAAGAAACAGTCAATAAACTGTACAAAATTATTAAAGAAACAGTCAATAAACTGTACAAAACTGAATAAATAACCAGTCAATAAATTGTACACAAACTCAATAAAGAAACAGTCAATAAACTGTACAAAATTAATAAAGAAACAGTCAATAAACTGTACAAAACTGAATAAAGAACCTGTCAATAAACTGTACAAAACTCAATAAAGAACTAGTCAATAACTGTACAAAACTCAATAAAGAAACAGTCAATAAACTGTACAAAACTCAATAGAGAAACAGTCAAGAAACTGTACAAAACTAAATAAAGAAACAGTCAATAAACTGAACAAAACTCAAAAAAGAACCAGTCAAGAAATTGTGCACAAACTCAATAAAGAAACAGTCAATAAACTGTACAAAACTCAATAAATTGTACACAAACTCAATAAAGAAACAGTCAATGAACTGTACAAAACTCAATAAAGAAACAGTCAAGAAAGTGTACAAAACTAAATAAAGAAACAGTCAATAAGCTGTACAAAACTCAATAAAGAACCAGTCAGTAAACTGTACAAAACTCAACAAAGAAACAGTCAATAAACTGCACAAAACTCAATAGAGAAACAGTCAAGAAACTGTACAAAACTAAATAAAGAAACAGTCAATAAACTAAACAAAACTCAAAAAAGAACCAGTCAAGAAATTGTGCACAAACTCAATAAAGAAACAGTCAATAAACTGTACAAAACTAAATAAAGAAACAGTCAATAAACTGTACAAAAATCAATAAAGAACCAATCAATAAACTGTACAAAACTCAATAAAGAACCAGTCAATAAACTGTACAAAACTAAATAAAGAACCAGTCAACAAACTATACAAAACTGAATAAAGAAACAGTCAATAAACTGAACAAAACTAAATAAACAAACAGTCAATAAACTGTACACAACTAAATAAACAACCAGTCAATAAATTGTACACAAACTAAATGAAGAAACAGTCAATAAACTGTGCAAAACTCAATAAAGAACCAGTCAATAAACTGAACAAAACTCAATAATGAACCAGTCAATAAACAGTACAAAACTAATTAAAGAAACAGTCAGTAAACTGTACAAAACTGAATAAAGAACCAGTAAAAAAACTGTACAAAACTCAATAAAGAAACAGTCAAAAAACTGTACAAAACTCAATAAAGAATCAGTCAATAAACTTTGCAAAACACAATTAAGAAATAGTCAATAAACTGTACAAAACTCAATAAAGAACCTGTCAATAAACTGTACAAAACTAAATAAATAAACAGTCAATAAACTGTACAAAACTCAATAAAGAACCGGTCAAGAAATTGTGCACAAACTCTATAAAGAAACAGTCAATAAACTGTACAAAACTCAATAAAGAACCAGTCAATAAATTGTACACAAACTCAATAAAGAAACAGTCAATAAACTGTACAAAATTAATAAAGAAACAGTCAATAAACTGTACAAAACTGAATAAAGAACTAGTCAATAAACTGTACAAAACTCAATAAAGAACCAGTCAATAACTGTACAAAACTCAAGAAAGAAACAGTCAATAAACTGTAAAAAACTCAATAGATAAACAGTCAAGAAACGGTACAAAACTAAATAAAGAAACAGTCAATAAACTGTACAAAACTCAATAAAGAAACAGTCAATAAACTGTACAAAACTCAATAAAAAACCAGTCAAGAAATTGTGCACAAACTCAATAAAGAAACAGTCAATAAACTGTACAAAACTCAATAAAGAACCAGTCAATAAATTGTACACAAACTCAATAAAGAAACAGTCAATGAACTGTACACAACTCAATAAAGAAACAGTCAAGACACTGTTCAAAACTAAATAAAGAAACAGTCAATAAACTGTACAAAACTCAATAAAGAACCAGTCAGTAAACTGTACAAAACTCAATAAAGAAACAGTCAATAAACTGTACAAAACTAAATAAAGAAACAGTCAATAAACTGTACAAAACTAAATAAAGAAACATTCAATAAATTGAACAAAACTAAATAAACAAACAGTCAATAAACTGTACACAACTAAATAAACAACCAGTCAATAACTTGTACACAAACTAAATAAAGAAACAGTCAATAAACTGTACAAAACTCAATAAAGAACCAGTAAATAAACTGTACAAAACTAAATAAAGAAACAGTCAATAAACTGTACAAAACTCAATAAACAACCGGTCAATAAACTGTACAAAACTGAATAAAGACCCAGTCAATAAACTGTACAAAACTCAATAAAGAACCAGTCAATAAACTGTACAAAACTCAATAAAGAACCAGTCAATAAACTGTACAAAACTAAATAAAGAAACAGTCAATAAACTGTACAAAACTATATACAGAAACAGTTAATAAACTGTACAAAACTAAATAAAGAACCAGTCAATAAATTGTACACAAACTAAATAAAGAAACAGTCAATAAACTGTACAAAACAAAATAAAAAAATACAGTCAATAAACTGTACAAAACTAAATAAAGAACCAGTTAATAAATTGTACACAAACTCAATAAAGAACCAGTCAATAAACTGTACAAAACTCAATAAAGAACCAGTTAATAAACTGTACAAAACTCAATAAAGAACCAGTCAATAAACTGTACAAAACTAAATAAAGAAACAGTCAATAAACTGTACAATACTAAATACAGAAACAGTTAATAAACTGTACAAAACTAAATAAGGAACCAGTCAATAAATTGTGCACAAACTAAATAAAGAAACAGTGAATAAACTGTACAAAACGTAATAAAAAAACAGTCAATAAACTGAACAAAACTAAATAAAGAACCAGTCAATTAATTGTACACAAACTCAATAAATAACCAGTCAATAAACTGTACAAAACTGAATAAAGAACCAGTCAATAAACATGTTCAAAACTCAATAAATAACCAGTCAATAAACTGTACCCAAACCCAATAAAGAACGAGTCAATAAACTGTACAATATTCAAAAAAGAAGCAGTCAATAAACTGTACAAAACTCAATAAAGAACCAGTCAATAAACTGTACAAAACTCAATAAAGAACCAGTTAATAAACTGTACAAAACTCATTAAAGAACCAGTCAATAAACATTACAAAACTGAATAAAGAACCAGTCAATAAACTGTACAAAACTCAATAAAGAACCAGTCAATAAACTGTACACAACTAAATAAAGAAACAGTCAATAAACTGTACATAACTAAATAAAGAAACAGCCAATAAACTGTACAAAACTAAATAAAGAACCAGTCAATAAATTGTACACAAACTAAATAAAGAAACAATCAATAAACTGTACAAAACTAAATAAAGAAACAGTCGATAAACTGTACAAAACTAAATATAGAAACAGTCAATAAACTGTACAAAACTAAATAAAGAAAAAGTCAAAACGGATGGCTAAATCCTCTGTTCCAAAGATTGACGTTGTTTTTCGCCCATGCTAGTTTCCATAAGAGCGGTGACATGCATATCCGAAATATGATGGTCTAGTTGTCTAATGTGGCGACCCACCGGACAGTCACCACCCTTCCGGACACTCCTAATGTGCTCCTCAAAACGGTCACCCAGTCTACGGTAGGTCTCACCGATATACAGCATCGAACATCTTTTGCACTGAATGGCATAAATTAAATTTTCTGATACGCAGGTAAATCCGCTCCTAAGGGTAAATGTGTTACTTGGGCCCTTATCTTCGTCAGTCTCCCAAGTAAATTGGCAGGTGGAACACCTAGGTCGCTCACACTTCTTGGTGCAAAATAGTTGGCTAGTTGGCGACTAGTAGCGCTTTTCAATGAGCTGCTGACAAGGTGTTGTCTCAGACTTTTTCCCTTCTTAAAGGCCATTACAGGGGGCGAGTCAAACACTGCTGCCATATGTTGGTCCTCCAAAACAGTGGAGTGGAAATTTTTAATTAAAATGTTCCGGATGGCAATATTGTGAGGATGGTACGTAAGTACCAGGGGAACACGATCACTCGATTTATGTTTCTTCCACTCCAATGCCGAAGTTCTGTTTATCTGGGAGATCGAGGACAGAGCTCTATCTAAAACCCTAATGGGATATCTTCTATTGACAAAGAATGTTTTCATCTTTTCGCTCTGTTGTTTAAAATCTAAGTCATTGCTACAAATGCGACGAAGTCCTAAAAATTGTGATTTCGGAATAGCATTTTTGCTTGCCTCTGGATGGCAATAAGCGTAATTGAGATAGCAGTGGGCATCTGTGGGTTTGTAAAAAAAGGTTTTGGTAATTCTGTTATCTAGAATGCGGCACTCAATGTCAAGAAAGGAGAGTTTTTCCTGGGTGATGTTAAAAGTATATTTGATGGCAGGATGGTAGGAGGCGAAGAGTCGAAAATCATCAGGTTTCTCTGGTTCAAAATGCTCCAAAATGTTCAAGGCATGGGTAGTGTCCTTAACGAAAGTGTGAAGGTTCTTCACGATTGGCATAAACATGTCATGAAGACTGGAGATGTTTTCAATAGGACAGCTACATGCAGAGACAATAGGTCGGCCAGGATTTCCAAGTTTATGAATTTTGGGCAGCATATAAAAACGAGATGTGCGCGGTTGAGAAACGATAAGTTTATAGGCTGTTTCAGGTAGGTCACCTTTCACAATAAAGTCCGTAACAACGTCCTTAATAAATTTCTGGTTATTTTTTGTGTTGTCTTTTTTAATTTTAGAGTAAAAATTCTTGTCATTAAGTTAGAACTCGCCTTCAGAGTCATAACTAGCAGCATCCCACACAACTACACCACTCGGGCCCATCTTTATTGTTGTTTGATTTTTAATTTTTAATTTTTATTTTTATTTGTCTTTTCGATTTTACCTTTTAACCTTGTGGCGTACATGACCTTTAACTACTCTTATTATTTATCTCGCCACCACAAAACCTTCATTATTATTCTATAATTAAAATAAACATTACGGATATCTGCATATATAGGACATTTTAGTAAAACATGTCGTTCATCTTCAATATTATCAGTGCAGTAAAAACAGACTCTATCTTCTAACCTCATATTTTCATATCTTCCTGTTTCAACTTTAATCGGTGCAACCCCGCATCTGAATTTTGACATTGCACTTTTCTATTTTCCAGACATATTCATACATAGATACTTTTCAACACCATATACACTCTTAAACTTTCTATATGTACGCAGTTTACTACCATCATTAGACGATATCTTATTAAACCATTCTTGTTTGTGATTATCAAATGAGACATTCTCAATATATTTAATTACATCTTTACTTAAGATATAATTTGTATTACAAATATAGTTCATATCAATATCTTTAAACCTTGATTTAACTCTAAATTGCCAGTTTTTTTATTTTTCCATTTCCAATGGTATTTCCCCATAAAAATACTTTTCTATTAACTCTATCGTTACTCATTTTAGTTAGTCTTGACCAATGTCTATAAACACTAGACCATTGCTTAATAAGGCATGGCATCCAGCCCATGTAACCATATTAAGATAAGTTAGGTGTGTATTTACCAACGCCCATGAAAAGCGCATTGCTCTATTTTTACACTATTAATGCCTGAAAATTCTTTAGTGCCCCATATATGTGCACCATATTCAACTACAGACCAAACAAGTGTCTCAAACAATTTTGTAAAAGTTTCATATTGAAAACCGCCATTTATTTTACATTTAGATATCAGCAGACCCAAGGATATGCTTGCGAATTTCGCTACCGCTTTAGCCATGTCATTATAATTCAAAAATTCAGTCAATAGTAAACCTAGATAGTTATATTGTGATACTATTTCTAAACAATTATCTCCAAACATAAATGGACACTTAGTTCTTGGTACAGATTGATTTCTAAAATGTACAATTTTTGATTTATCTATATTTACAATTAAATTATTTTTAAAAATCCAGATGTTAAGTGAATGTAATACCCTTTGCAGATCATTTTCATTTTCAGTAATAAAAACATCATCAGCATATAAGTATACACAAAATTTCTCATTGCCTATGTCAATACCGACATTCGATTTTTTAATATCATCAACTAAATCATTAATAAAAATATTGAACAGTAATGGTGATAATATACATCATTGTTTCAAACCACAATTTACTCCAAACCATTCTGTTAAATTTCTATTACTGAAGTCTAACACATGACTCTACTTTAACATATAAAGAATATATAGCCTTTAACATTTTTGAACTTATGCCAATGTATTGCAATTTACAAAAAAGTAAATCCCTATTGATCCAGTCATACACTTTTTTAAAATCAATAAATGCGACATACGTGGACAATTTACGAATTTTCTAGTTTCGATAATATTTGTGATGCTACTCAAATGGTCTATAGTATTTCTTTCTTTTCTGAACCCATTCTGTTCATCATGTAGAAAGTGAATGTCATCTAATTTCTCAGATAGACGGAGATTCAAAACGCCACAATAAAGTTTATATAAAGCGGGAGCTAAGGTTATTCCACGGTATGACATAGTGTCTCTTGAATCAGATGTCGAGGACTTTGGTACAGGTGTAGGAATCGTTCCTGTGTTGAAGCAAACATTAAATATTCGTGTCAGAGCTATTAACATTGCCTGATTTTTATACAGCTCAACTGGGATCTCATCTATTCCCGGTGATTTACCAGATTTTGACAACTTTAAAACATTATACACTTCTTCAATCTTAATTTCACAATCAAGAGAATTGTCAGTCTTTTCATTACAAAAAATTGGACTGAAAACTGCATTATCATAACTCCACCCCTTAATTATTACAGGTTATTTACGTTTTTTGAAACGAGATGCGTTTTCTCGTTCATATCTCATCGAAGGGCGACAGCCCTGAGATGAGATGACGAGAAAATGCATCGAGTTTCATAAAACGTAAATAATCTGTGTATCGCTGTTTTGTAACATTGTGACGTCACAGTGTTACTTAACGACATCTTGACAGCGAGCTGAGATGGGCCCATCTCAAGCTAGTAGAGTGAGATGGAATAATAAGGCACACAAAGATCAAAGGAAAATACTGCAAAATAGCGATAACAATGTTTACATTGAGTAATAATTTTAATCTCAGTGTGCTCTAGACTCCACCTCTCAATTACAATGTTTACATTGATTACAGTTGTTTAATAATTGCAGTCTGATTAAGACTTCACCCATTTAATTAAAGTGATTACATTGAGTGCAGTAGTTAGATCTCATTCTGTTTTAGATTTTGTTTGTTTGTTTGAATGTTGTTTAACGCCACTTTCAGCAATTTTTCAGCTATATCATGGCATCTAGTTTTTATTGTGGGGGAAGCTGGAGTATCTGTGCTCTAGACTCCAACTTAATAACAATGTTTGCATTGAGTACAGTTGTTTAATCTCAGGGTTCTCAAGACCCCACCCCTTTAATTACAATGTTTACATTGAGTACAGTAGTTTCATCTCTGTGTGCTCTAGACTCCACTCCTTAATTACAATGTTTACATTGAGTACAGTAGTTTCATCTCTGTGTGCTCTAGACTCCACCCCTTTAATTACATTGTTTACATTGAGTATAGTAGTTTATTCTCAGTGTGCTCTAGACTCCACCCCTTAATTACAATGGTTACTTTGAGTAATTATTTTAATCTGTGTGCTCTAGACTCCACCTCTTTATAATTAATATTTGCATTGAGTACAGTAGTTTGATCTCAGTGTGCTCTGACTCCAACCCGTAAATTACAATGTTTGCATTTAGTACAGTAGTTTGATCTCAGCGTGCTCTAGACTCCATCCCTGAATTACAATGTTTACATTGAGTACAGTAGTTTATTCTCAGTGTGCTCTAGACTCCACCCCTTTATACACAATGTTTGCATTGAGTACAGTAGTTTGATCTCAGTGTGCTCTGACTCCATCCCTTAATTACAATGTTTACATTGAGTACAATAGTTTTATATCTGTGTGCTCTAGACTCCAACCCTTAAATAACAATGTTTGCATTGAGTACAGTAGTTTGATCTCAGTGTGCTCTGACTCCATCCCTTAATTACAATGTTTAAATTGAGTACAGTAGTTTTATATCTGTGTGCTCTAGACTCCACCCCTTAATTACAATGTTTACATAGAGTACAGTAGTTTGATCTCAGTGTGCTCTAGACTCCACCCCTTAATTACAATGTTTACCTTGAGTACAGTATTTTAATCTCAGTGTGCTGTAGACTCCACCCCTTAATTGCAATGTTTACATTGTGTGCAGTAGTTTGATCCCAGTCTGCTAGAATCTCACACCTTAATTACAATGTTGACACTGACTACATTAGTTTTCAATGTATTGATGTGATCAAGGTTTTTTAGTGTCTAACGGTCTACTACATGTATTGATGGAATCACGGCTAGTTACTGTCTAACAGATGACAAGTGTTGATTAATGTTACAGTTTACATGTAACATGTGTTGATGTAATTACAAATCGTTACTGTCTTACTGTTGCTACGTTATTTGTCTATTTTCTACCGTTTTTGTCTGCTAAGTCTGCGTTTTCGTGTATTTTCTACAGTTTTTGGTCTATTACTTCTAAGTTTTTGTGTATTTTCAACAATTTTATTAATTACGTCTTCTTGTTTGTGTATTTTCTACATGTTTTTGTCTATTTCGTCTATGGTCTTGTGTATTTTCTACATTTTTTTGTCTACTACGTCTTAGCTATGTATGGTCAAGTATACGTATGAAGCTTCTAAAGATATATGGTAAATTTATGTATTATAGGTCATGCACATTGGTATTTTGGTACTACTCAAGATGGCGGACAATGCCGGACGACAGAAAAACTAGCATAAAACATTTCTAATAAATGTTACTTCTGGACCAAACTTGTGGTTAAAAATGACTTTTTTAATTGTGCAAAAGTTGCATGCACCAGATAGAATGATATGCTCTGGATTTTATGGATTACATAAATGGTAAAATCTAAAAAACGTATAAACAGTGGTAAATCTACACCATCACCCTCAGTCAAGGCAAGTAAACATGTCGTGAACTAACACATCTGAGCACATACATGTAAATAACACAGTTAATATACCGAGTAATGATCATAGTTCACTTAGTAGTGTGTTTGCTGTGGCCATTCAGACATTACAAGGGTTTAATCATCCGAATACACCATACACGTCATACCAACCTACCAACCACCAGGCCCTTATACAACACCAGCTGGACTATACACAGCACAGCCAGGCCCATTTGTGCTTACTTCTCCATCCCCGCCACCACCTCCGCCGCAGTTTTATGACAGAATTTGGCAAAATTCATGAATGATGTAAACAGAAAACTTACTAAGTTGGATGTACTCGACGATTTATGTCTGAGAATGTCTAACCTAGAAAAATTTTGTAATACTGTAACCTCAGAGTTAGAGCAGGTGAAAAGACAATTACAATGTAACCAGATGGAAGCTGCAATCTGCTCGAAGCATATGGAAGATATTGAGGGTAGAATCAACAAGCTTCAGGACGATAATAGGTGGCTATACGATGAAAATTGTAAACTAAAAGAGTCAGTTCTAGATTCTCAAAAAAGATCAACGAGAGACAATTTAATCGTTAAAGGGATACCAGAAACTGACGGACATGAAGAAAATACATAGGAAAAACTACAATCATTTCTTAAAGAAGAATTAGGAATAGATGAAAATATTCCATTCCATGTTGTCAATCGACTGAAACCGAGACCAAATAATTAGCCACGCAATATTGTTGCAAAATTTGAGAGACGCAAAGACTGGAACTAAGTCCCAAAAACAGCACGGGAGAAATTAAAAGACAAGTGAACTCGGTGCATGAACAATTTCTTATGGAAGTAGTAGAAAGATCCCAATTATGCTGGATGCAAGAACAAACGACATACTGCTACACTAAGGGATGACAAACTCTTTATTGATGGAAGACGATTTTATCAGCGGTCAACCGAACATGAGCAGCATACTTTCCCTCACAATAATGCTGTACCGCCTAGATAGGAGTATGGTACAAGAGGGCTATGTGTTCATAGTGAAAATTTACAAATTTGTACTGGTAAATTAAAAAACACGCAACTTTGTAATAACACTAAATTAGAATTTTGCTATTTGAATGTTTGTGGTTTAAAAAAGAAACTTACATATCCTGATTTTAATGAAATTATCCAAACCCATGACATATGTATATTCGTTGAAACAAAGCTCTCAGATCTCGATGTGTTAAATGTTCATACCGATTACTTATACTATACAAAAATAGAAACAAATCAAAAAACGCTTCCGGTGGAATTGCAATTATTTATATAGCTAATATTAAAGATTATATCATATTTACTGGAACTGAAAGCGAATTAGTCCTGTGGTTTGAAATTTCAAGTGAAATACTGCAAGTTAAAAGTAATGTATTATTAGGCTATATCTATGTGCCCTCAGAAAACTCTAAATATTCCAATAAAGAAGCATTTGATGAAATAGTAAATGAATTCCAAGAGTTGTCTAAAGAAATGTATTATGCCCATGCACTTATTTGTGATTTTAATGCAAAAACAGGTGTTCTCAATGATTTTATTGTACCAGATAATACATTACTTGACATGTTCAGAATTGAAGATGATTCTGAAATTGTTTATTATATGTTTGATTATCAAAATCTATGCCGGCACAATGTCCCTCTAGAAAGAGTAACTTGGTGTCAGTGTAAACGAAATAATCATGGTAATAAATTATTGAATTTATGTAGAAAACTTAATTTGTATATTGCGAACTGTAGAATTGGTAAATAAAGGTATAGCCGCTAAAACATGTAAAGATGAAAGTGTCGTAGACTATTTCATCGGAACATCACAGTTATTTCCCCTGATTACAAAATTTAAAGTTGAACTGTTTGAACCACTGTTTTCCTATTGTCACTGTATGATGGATTTCACGTTTAATTGTCAATTACCTGTTAATACTTCCAACACTACTAATCCCCCAAATCAATTGTATGTAAAATGGAATAGTAAGAAAACAAATAACTTTGTGAATTATGTTCATGAGCATCAAAACGGAGTTGTACTAGATGTGTTGAACGAAATCGATAGTTCATCATCGAGGCCTGTTATACAACAGAGTGATGTGGATAGTTTAATAAAATAGCAGATAATTTTAGATGCGCTGCGCAGGAAA
The DNA here is from genome assembly GCA_944474755.1 of Limnoperna fortunei. NCBI lineage: Eukaryota > Metazoa > Mollusca > Bivalvia > Mytilida > Modiolidae > Limnoperna > Limnoperna fortunei. Next base: position 21,631,735 of record OX104118.1, on the reverse strand, counting down.
CATTTGGCAAATTGTATGGTAGTCAAAACTTTAAAAAAGATAGTAATTTAAAACCATGGTTTAATAAGAAATGTGCAGTAAATAGGAAAAAATTTCATAAAGCGCGGAAACTCTATAACTTTGTGAAAAATGCCAAAAATCGACAAAAATGCTTCAATAAAGTAAAAAGTATCAATCCACCTTAAACTCTGCATATGCTAAATATCAACATGCATTCGCCAACAAATTAAGGAATACCTCTCTAAAAAAACTCGAAATCCTTTTGGAAAATACTCAATAGTATAAGAGAAAATGTTAAAACAAATAATAGTGATATAGATATTGAGACTTTATACAATCACTTTAAAAACCTTAATGTTGATGTAGATTTGGAAGATTGTACGGAATCAAATCTTAACTTTGATAATATTCCGGAAGAAGCTCAAAACTTTTTGAATTGTCGCACCACAGAAGAAGAAATCCAGAAGGTCGTTAAAAATCTCAAAAATGGTAAATCGCCTGGAGACGACGATATCTTAAACGGATATATGAAATACACCTTATATAACCTTATCTTAATCCTTGACAAAGGCGTAATTCCCGATGAATGGTGTATGGGTATATTGACCCCTATCTTTAAAAATAAAGGACTCCGAAGTGACCCCGCAGCATACAGGGGAATAACCTTAAATTCCTGTTTTAGTAAAACATTTACATGTACGTCTATTCTGAATACTCGATTAAATGATTTTGCAGATCACATTGGACTAATTTCTAAATCTCAGGCAGGATTTCGAAGGGGGTTTTCTACTGTTGATAATATTTTTGTCCTCTTTTCTGTGATCTCTATATATTTTTCAGCTGGTAAAAAGCTTTTTTGCACTTTTATTGATTTTAAAAGCGCATTTGACACTGTGTGGAGAGCGGGTTTATGGCAAAAACTGATACTATCAAATATTGCAGGTAAAATTTTTGCTGTAATATATAATATGTACAAAAACATTAAATCATATGTAAAATATGGAAATGAATGTTCAGATGTCTTTACCTGTAAAATAGGGGTGAAGCAGGGAGAGAATTTATCTCCCTTTCTTTTTTATTGTTTCTGAATGACCTGGAGGAATATTTTGTAGTTCATAATATAAACAGCTAAGAAAAGTTTGATGAACTATGTCAAAATAAATTAAATATATATATGAAAATATTTCTGTTATTGTATGCTGATGATACGGTATTGTTGTCAGAAAGCGCTAATGGCTTGAAAAACACTCTAAATATATTTGAACAGTATTGTGAAATGTGGAAACTAAAGGTAAACACAGAAAAACCTAAAATCGTGGTCTTCAGTAAGAGAAAACCCACTCAGAGTTACAAATATAAACTGTTTTGTCATGATATTGAAATTCAATATTCTTATTCGTATCTTGGAATAGTCTTTAATTATAACGGTAGTTTTTGTACTGCAAGAAAAAAATTGCAAGAACAAGCACAGAAATCCTATATGCTTTTATAAAAAAAATCCAAAATATAAGTATACCTATAGACCTACAATTGAAACTTTTCGACGCATTAGTGGCACCTATTTCGTTGTACTCATCTGATGTCTGGGGTTTATAAGGAGATAATTGAAAAAACTCATTTACAGTTCTGCAAAAAAATATTAAAAGTTCGTACCAGCACCCCAAACTATATGGTCTATGGGGAGCTGGGTCGATACCAACTAGAAATAGTTATAAAGGAAAGGATGGTATTGTTTTGGAATAGCCTACTTCTGAACAACAATAAACTGTCATCTATTTTATATAGACTAAAGCTAAAACTACACGAAAAGAATATAGAGAAATTTAAATGGATAACATATATGTAAAATCTATTTTGAATAGGTGTGGCTTGAGTTTTATGTGGGACAATCAGATTCCGCTTGATCGAACCATACTTGATGAGACTTAATACAGCAGATAGAATCATTATTACAAAATTTAGATGTTGTAATATTAAATTTCCCATTGAAATAGGCAGATGGGCGGGTACTCCAAAAGAAAACGGAGTTTGTAGTTACTGTCAGGATAAAATAGGCGATGAATTTCACATACGAGTGTAAGATGCCGCAAATTAAAGACCTCCAAATTAAATACATACCACTCTATTACCGATTAAATCCAAACAGAGTAAAAATGAATAGTCTCTTTGCAATTTTATACACGAAAATATCAATATTTCTTAAAAAGCTGATAAAATATTTTTAGTAAGTACTTTTATACATACATGTTTGTATGTGCTGTGTGTATTTATGTATTCTAGCCTATCTGCCGAATAGGTATGATATTGTGACTGTGTTTATAGGTATTTGTTTTACATGTGTTTTGTGTATTTATGTATGTCTCTGTTGTCAGGTTTGTCTGTCCTAGTCTTCGGTGATAGCGCTATCGAACTTTATGTTGTAATAACCTACTTCGATTATTAATGCTTATCTGAACCTCTACACATACATTTTTTATCTACAGTTGCAAAAGACAATTTTGCAATCATTTTTTATACCACATTATCTCTCTCGTGTAAATGCCATATTGTGCAGATGATATGTGTTAATGTTTGCTTGAATGCTTTTTACCTCACTTTCAGCAATTTTTCAGCGTCCTGTTTTTTAGAAGGGGGGATTAAATTTGGTAATAGATGAACATGTTCTTAAATACACACTTTTCATGTATTATTTAGAGTTCTTTGACCCATTACATCGATCATGATATATTATAACTGCTCAGAACATAAAATAACTTAATTGACAAATATTCCCAATTTTCCTATCGAAGGTCGGGGGTTTCGTCTGGGTACTACGCCCCCCCCCCCCCCCCCGAAACTGCACGACTATTGCTGAAAGTGGCGTTAAACAACATTTAAACAAACAAACATAAAATAACATCTGTAACGTAGATATAAAATGGTTTAAATGCGTTCGTAAAATTATTATTATGCAGACAAACATGTAGAATAATTCGGCGGCGAATTGATGCTCTTGCATCAAAAGTTTTCTTGCTGGCCAATGAATAAAATACTACGAATTAAATGAAAGATTTTGTAGTTATGTGGGTGTGTGAATGCGTGGTCCATGCACGCATTTTTTGTATAAAAAGCTATCGCCATATCTCTCCTTTGTAGTAGCTGCTTTATGCATACATGTATCCCGCATCCATATTTTTCCTGCGATGATTGGACAGTCCTGCGCATTTTACTTTTCGAAACATACATGCATCATCTTAAACACATATGATGATCCCTGATTTCCTCTGAAATACCAAATTGACATCATGCTTCTACATTCTTATAGGTTAACTTGATTCCTCCCCCCCCCCCATAGACTAGCCGCAAGAATCAGAAATTAATGTTAAAATCATATGCAAACTCCCATCAAGCACGATTTTCCTTTATGCACCTGATTTCAAAATTTGACTTCATTTGGGGCTTAACTAAAAATAAATGTAACATTCACATTGCCTTCTTTATTGGCATTTTGGATTTATTTTTGAATTTTGTTCAATTATAGATGCTTATATGCAAATAAAGATGTTTTGCTGATTTGCTTTGATTAAACATTGTTCTTCTTTTAGTTAGAGACGTCGTCTGCTATGCTCTCGATGGTCAATGGTCCGCTGATCTAAAAGAGAAGCTTGATTGGTTAGTTTTTCAGTTTGATATTTTGCTGGTCATACAAAAGTTATTTGCTTTGTGAAATAATTCTTATGCGAAGCTTATTGAAAGAAAATAAGCACTCCACTCTAGTCATTTGAAGCTTTTTGTATGATCTTTGTCAGAAACATTAGCTAGTCATAATGCGATCTTCAAAGAAAAATCTCCGCTGTCAGTTTGATAGTCGTTGTTGGCGAAAGATTGTTAAACAAGTTACTTTTTCTAATAGCAGGAGTCATATTGACATAAACCTAAGACATCTTAATCTATTCTTGCAAAAAAAAACCCGTTAACCTATATATTTGGTAGTTAGGATGAGATACTTACCATAATACCTTACACTAACCATAACGCTACACATAACCGTAACACCAACTCCTTAACCGTTAATACTGCCTCCAACTGTAATACTTTCACCTAATTTAATGGTGAGGACATGTATTTGATATGGGTAAGGGTTAGGGCTATGGTTAGGGTTAGAGTTATGGCTAGTGTTAGGGTTAGGGTTAGGGTTAGGATAAGGGTTTAACTATTTAACTAAACGTTTTTAAAAAAATACTGGGTTAATTCTAATAAGATATTTGATAGGCAAGTTCAAAAGATGTTAAGATATACAATGTTTTGCTGACTTGTTACAGAAAGACCGATAGATGACAACAATATAACAATCCCTTCTGTTCTGTTTGAAAATCTAACATCTAGCTGTAATATGTTTGTTAATAACTTTGTTTTTATCTGTTATATCATAAAATAGAGCCGAAGGCTGGTCAAGTACCGATGAACTAACAGTTTGCTTGTCGGATAAAAATGTTTTGTGCCTCGATCCATCGTCTTGTGTTCAGATACACATTTTTATTATCATTTTAAATATTGATGGTCAGTTATAAGTATTTATTGGCGTTTTGGATTTATTTTTGAATTCTGTACAATTATAGATGCTTATATGCAAATAAAGATGTTTTGCTGATTCGCTTTGATGAAACACTGTTCTTCTTCCAGTAAGAGACGTCGTCTGCTACGGTTTCGATGGTCAATGGTTCGCTGATCTAAAAGGGAAGCTTGATTGGTTAGATTGTCAGTTTGCTATTTTGCTGGTCATATAAAAGTTATTTGCCTTGTGAAATACTTCTGATGCGAAGCTTATTAAAAGAAAATAAGCCTTCCACTCAAGTCATTTAAAGTTTTTTGTATGATCTTTGTCAGAAACATTGACTTGTAATAATGCGATCTTCAAAGAAAAATCTCCGCTGTCAGTTTGATAGTTGTTGGTGGCGAAAGATTGTAAAACAAGTTTCTTTTTCTTGCAAATAAACCGTTAACCTATATATTTGGTGGTTAGGATGGAATACCCTAATACCTAACCCTAACCATAACGCTACACATAATCGTAACCCAAACTCCTTAACCCTTAATACTGCCTCCAACTGTAACACTTACACCTAATTTAATGGTGAGGACATGTATTTGATTTCGTAAGGGTTAGGGCTATTGTTAGGGTTAGAGTTATGGCTGGTGTTAGGGTAAGGGTTAGTACAGGGTTAGAATTAGGGTTAGGATAAGGGTTTAACTATCTATTATTAAACCTTTTGAAAAATTACTGGTTTAATTCTAACAAGATTTTTGATCGGCAAGTTCAAACGATGTTAAGATATACAATGTTGGCTGACTTGTTAAGGAAAGACCGATAGATGATCTTACTTCATATAACAATCTCTTCTGTTCTGTTGAAAATCTAGCATCTAGCTGTGATATTATTGTTATTAACCTTGTTAACCTTGTTTTTATCTGTTTTATCATGAATATAGAGCCGAAGGTTGGTCAAGTACCGATTTACTAGCAGTTTGCTAGTCGGGAAAAATGTTTTATGCTTTGATCCATCGTCTTGTGTTCAGATACACATTTTTATCATCATTTTAAATATTGATGGTCAGTTATAAGTATTTATTGGCGTTTTGGATTTATTTTTGAATTCTGTACAATTATAGATGCTTATATGCAAATAAAGATGTTTTGCTGATTCGCTTTGATGAAACACTGTTCTTCTTTCAGTTAGAGAGGTGAGGACATGTGTTTGATTTGCGTAAGGGTTACGGGCTATTATTAGGGTTAGAGTTATGGCTAGTGTTAGGGTAAGGGTTAGTACAGGGTTATGGTTAGTATAAGGGTTTAACTATCTATTATTAAACCTTTTGAAAAATTACTGGGTTAATTCTAACAAGATATTTGATGGGCAAGTTGAAACGATCTTAAGATATACAATGTTTGCTGACTTGTTAAGGAAAGACCGATTTATCATCTTCCTTCATATAACAATCTATTCTGTTCTGTTTGAAAATCTAGCATCTAGCTGTGACATTATTGTTATTAACCTTGTTAACCTTGTTTTTATCTGTTTTATCATAAATATAGAGCCGAAGGCTGGTCAAGTATCGATTAACTAGCAGTTTGCTAGTCGGGAAAATATTTTGTGATTTGATCCGTTGTTCAGATACACATTTTCATTGATCATTTTAAATATTGATGGTCAGTTATAAGTATTTATTGGTAATTTAGATTCATTTTTTAATTTTGTACAATTAAAGATGTTTATATGCAAATAAAGATGTTTTGATGATTCGCTTTGATTACACATTGTTCTCCTTTTAGTTAGACACATCGTCTGCTACCATTTCGATGGTCAATGGTAAGCTGATCTAAAATAGAAGCTTGATTGGTTAGTTTGTCAGTTTGATATTTTGCTGGTCTTATAAAAGTTATTTGCCTTGTGTAATACTTCTGATGCGAAGCTTATTGAAAGAAAATAAGCCTTCCACTCAAGTCATTTAAAGTTTGTTGTATGATCTTTGTCAGAAACATTAGCTAGTTATAATGCGATCTTCAATGAAAAATCTCCGCTGTCAGTTTGATAGTCGTTGTTGGCAAAAGATTGTTAAACAAGTTACTTGTTCTAATAGCAAGAGTCATATTGACATAAACCTAAGACATCTTAATGTATTCTTGCAAAAAAATAACCGTTAACCTATATATTTGGTGGTTAGGATGAGATACTTACCCTAATACCTTACCCTAACCATAACGCTACACATGACCGTAAACCCATAATACTGCCTCCGACTTTAACAAATACAACTAATTTACAGGTGAGGACATGGATATGGTTTGCGTAAAGGTTGAATACGGTTAGGGTTAGAGTTAGGGTTAGGGTTTGGGTTAGGGTTAGGGTTAGGGTTAGGGTTAGAGTTACGGTTAGGGGTGGTTAGGATGGAATACTTACCCTAATACCTAACCCTAACCATAACGCTACACATAAGCGTAACCCAAACTCCTTAACCCTTAATACTGCCTCCAAATGTAACACTTACACCTAATTTAATGGTGAGGACATGTATTTGATTTGCGTAAGGGTTAGGGCTAAGGTTAGGGTTAGAGTTATGGCTGGTGTTAGGGTAAGGGTTAGTACAGCGTTAAGGTTAGGGTTAAGATAAGGGTTTAACTATCTATTATTAAACCTTTTGAAAAATTACTGGCTTAATTCTAACAATATATTTGATGGGCAAGTTGAAACGATGTTAATATATACAATGTTTGCTGACTTGTTAAGGAAAGACCAATATATTATCTTCCTTCATATAACACTCTATTCTGTTCTGTTTGAAAATCTAGCATCTAGCTGTGATATTATTGTTATAAACCTTTTTAACCTTGTTTTTATCTTTTTTATCATGAATATAGAGCCGAAGGCTGGTCAAGTACCGATTTACTAGCAGTTTGCTAGTCGGGAAAAATGTTTTATGCTTTGATCCATCGTCCTGTGTTCAGATACACATTTAACCTTGTTAACCTTGTTTTTATCTGTTTTATCATGAATATAGAGCTGAAGGCTGGTCAAATATCGATTAACTAGCAGTTTGCTAGTCGGAAAAAATGTTTTGTGCTTTGACCCGTTGTTCAGATACACATTTTAATTGATCATTTTAAATATTGATGGTCAGTTATAAGTATTTATTGGTAATTTAGATTCAGTTTTTAATTTTGTACAATTAAAGATGTTTATATGCAAATAAAGATGTTTTGATGATTCGCTTTGATTACACATTGTTCTCCCTTTAGTCGTCTGCTACACTTTCGAGGGTCAATGGTCCGCTGATTGATTGGTTAGTTTGTCAGTTTAATATTTTGCTGGTCATATAAAAGTTATTTGCCTTGTGTAATACTTCTGATGCGAAGCTTATTGAAAGAAAATAAGCCTTCCACTCAAGTCATTTAAAGTTTGTTGTATGATCTTTGTCAGAAACATTAACTAGTTATAATGCGATCTTCAAAGAAAAATCTCCGCTGTCAGTTTGATAGTCGTTGTTGGCGAAAGATTGTTAAACAAGTTACTTTTTCTAATAGCAGGAGTCTTCTTGCAAAAAAATAAGCGTTAACCTATATATTTGGTGGTTAGGATGAGATACTTACCCTAATACCTTACCCTAACCATAACGCTACACATAACCGTAAGCCCATAATACTGCCTCCGACTTTAATAAATACAACTAATTTACAGGTGAGGACATGGATATGGTTTGCGTAAAGGTTGAATACGGTTAGGGTTAGAGTTAGGGTTAGTGTTTGGGTTAGGGTTAGGGTTAGGGTTAGGGTTAGGGTTAGAGTTACGCTTAGGTGTGGTTAGGATGGAATACTTACCCTAATACCTAACCATAACCATAACGCTATACATAAGCGTAACCCAAACTCCTTAACCCTTAATACTGCCTCCAAATGTAACACTTACACCTAATTTAATGGTGAGGACATGTATTTGATTTGCGTAAGGGTTAGGGCTATGGTTAGGGTTAGAGTTATGGCTGGTGTTAGGGTAAGGGTTAGTACAGGGTTAGGGTTAGGGTTAAGATAAGGGTTTAACTATCTATTATTAAACCTTTTGAAAAATTACTGGCTTAATTCTAACAATATATTTGAAGGGCAAGTTTAAACGATGTTAATATATACAATGTTTGCTGACTTGTTAAGGAAAGACCAATATATTATCTTCCTTCATATAACAATCTATTCTGTTCTGTTTGAAAATCTAGCATCTAGCTGTGATATTATTGTTATAAACCTTTTTAACCTTGTTTTTATCTTTTTTATCATGAATATAGAGCCGAAGGCTGGTCAAGTACCGATTTACTAGCAGTTTGCTAGTCGGGAAAAATGTTTTATGCTTTGATCCATCGTCCTGTGTTCAGATACACATTTAACCTTGTTAACCTTGTTTTTATCTGTTTTATCATGAATATAGAGCTGAAGGCTGGTCAAATATCGATTAACTAGCAGTTTGCTAGTCGGAAAAAATGTTTTGTGCTTTGATCCGTTGTTCAGATACACATTTTCATTGATCATTTTAAATATTGATGGTCAGTTATAAGTATTTATTGGTAATTTAGATTCAGTTTTTAATTTTGTACAATTAAAGATGTTTATATGCAAATAAAGATGTTTTGATGATTCGCTTTGATTACACATTGTTCTCCCTTTAGTCGTCTGCTACACTTTCGATGGTCAATGGTCCGCTGATTGATTGGTTAGTTTGTCAGTTTGATATTTTGCTGGTCATATAAAAGTTATTTGCCTTGTGTAATACTTCTGATGCGAAGCTTATTGAAAGAAAATAAGCCTTCCACTCAAGTCATTTAAAGTTTGTTGTATGATCTTTGTCAGAAACATTAGCTAGTTATAATGCGATCTTCAAAGAAAAATCTCCGCTGTCAGTTTGATAGTCGTTGTTGGCGAAAGATTGTTAAACAAGTTACTTTTTCTAATAGCAGGAGTCTTCTTGCAAAAAAATAAGCGTTAACCTATATATTTGGTGGTTAGGATGAGATACTTACCCTAATACCTTACCCTAACCATAACGCTACACATAACCGTAAACCCATAATACTGCCTCCGACTTTAATAAATACAACTAATTTACAGGTGAGGACATGGATATGGTTTGCGTAAAGGTTGAATACGGTTAGGGTTAGAGTTAGGGTTAGGGTTAGGGTTAGGGTTAGGGTTAGAGTTACGCTTAGGTGTGGTTAGGATGGAATACTTACCCTAATACCTAACCATAACCATAACGCTACACATAAGCGTAACCCAAACTCCTTAACCCTTAATACTGCCTCCAAATGTAACACTTACACCTAATTTAATGGTGAGGACATGTATTTGATTTGCGTAAGGGTTAGGGCTATGGTTAGGGTTAGAGTTATGGCTGGTGTTAGGGTAAGGGTTAGTACAGGGTTAGGGTTAGGGTTAAGATAAGGGTTTAACTATCTATTATTAAACCTTTTGAAAAATTACTGGCTTAATTCTAACAATATATTTGATGGGCAAGTTGAAACGATGTTAATATATACAATGTTTGCTGACTTGTTAAGGAAAGACCAATATATTATCTTCCTTCATATAACAATCTATACTGTTCTGTTTGAAAATCTAGCATCTAGCTGTGATATTATTGTTATAAACCTTTTCAACCTTGTTTTGATCTTTTTTATCATGAATATAGAGCCGAAGGCTGGTCAAGTACCGATTTACTAGCAGTTTGCTAGTCGTGAAAAATGTTTTATGCTTTGATCCATCGTCCTGTGTTCAGATACACATTTAACCTTGTTAACCTTGTTTTTATCTGTTTTATCATGAATATAGAGCCGAAGGCTGGTCAAATATCGATTAACTAGCAGTTTGCTAGTCGGAAAAAATGTTTTGTGCTTTGATCCGTTGTTCAGATACACATTTTCATTGATCATTTTAAATATTGATGGTCAGTTATAAGTATTTATTGGTAATTTAGATTCAGTTTTTAATTTTGTACAATTAAAGATGTTTATATGCAAATAAAGATGTTATGATGATTCGCTTTGATTACACATTGTTCTCCCTTTAGTCGTCTGCTACACTTTCGATGGTCAATGGTCCGCTGATTGATTGGTTAGTTTGTCAGTTTGATATTTTGCTGGTCATATAAAAGTTATTTGCCTTGTGTAATACTTCTGATGCGAAGCTTATTGAAAGAAAATAAGCCTTCCACTCAAGTCATTTAAAGTTTGTTGTATGATCTTTGTCAGAAACATTAGCTAGTTATAATGCGATCTTCAAAGAAAAATCTCCGCTGTCAGTTTGATAGTCGTTGTTGGCGAAAGATTGTTAAACAAGTTACTTTTTCTAATAGCAGGAGTCTTCTTGCAAAACAATAACCGTTAACCTATATATTTGGTGGTTAGGATGAGATACTTACCTTAATACCTTACCCTAACCATAACGCTACACATAACCGTAAACCCATAATACTGCCTCCGACTTTAATAAATACAACTAATTTACAGGTGAGGACATGGATATGGTTTGCGTAAAGGTTGAATACGGTTAGGGTTAGAGTTAGGGTTAGGGTTTGGGGTTAGGGTTAGAGTTACGGTTAGGGGTGGTTAGGATGGAATACTTACCCTAATACATAACCATAACCATAACCGTAACCCAAACTCCTTAACCCTTAATACTGCCTCCAAATGTAACGCTTACACCTAATTTAATGGTGAGGACATGTATTTGATTTGCGTAAGGGTTAGGGCTATGGTTAGGGTTAGAGTTATGGCTGGTGTTAGGGTAAGGGTTAGTACAGGGTTAGGGTTAGGGTTAAGATAAACCCTTATCTATCTATTATTAAACCTTTTGAAAAATTACTGGCTTAATTGTAACAATATATTTGATGGGCAAGTTGAAACGATGTTAATATATACAATGTTTGCTGACTTGTTAAGGAAAGACCAATATATTATCTTCCTTCATATAACAATCTATTCTGTTCTGTTTGAAAATCTAGCATCTAGCTGTGATATTATTGTTATAAACCTTTTTAACCTTGTTTTTATCTTTTTTATCATGAATATAGAGCCGAAGGCTGGTCAAGTACCGATTTACTAGCAGTTTGCTAGTCGTGAAAAATGTTTTATGCTTTGATCCATCGTCCTGTGTTCAGATACACATTTAACCTTGTTAACCTTGTTTTTATCTGTTTTATCATGAATATAGAGCCGAAGGCTGGTCAAATATCGATTAACTAGCAGTTTGCTAGTCGGAAAAAATGTTTTGTGCTTTGATCCGTTGTTCAAATACACATTTTCATTGATCATTTTAAATATTGATGGTCAGTTATAAGTATTTATTGGTAATTTAGATTCAGTTTTTAATTTTGTATAATTAAAGATGTTTATATGCAAATAAAGATGTTTTGATGATTCGCTTTGATTACACATTGTTCTCCCTTTAGTCGTCTGCTACACTTTCGATGGTCAATGGTCCGCTGATTGATTGGTTAGTTTGTCAGTTTGATATTTTGCTGGTCATATAAAAGTTATTTGCTTTGTGTAATACTTCTGATGCGAAGCTTATTGAAAGAAAATAAGCCTTCCACTCAAGTCATTTAAAGTTTGTTGTATGATCTTTGTCAGAAACATTAGCTAGTTATAATGCGATCTTCAAAGAAAAATCTCCGCTGTCAGTTTGATAGTCGTTGTTGGCGAAAGATTGTTAAACAAGTTACTTTTTCTAATAGCAGGAGTCTTCTTGCAAAACAATAACCGTTAACCTATATATTTGGTGGTTAGGATGAGATACTTACCCTAATACCTTACCCTAACCATAACGCTACACATAACCGTAAACCCATAATACTGCCTCCGACTTTAATAAATACAACTAATTTACAGGTGAGGACATGGATATGGTTTGCGTAAAGGTTGAATACGGTTAGGGTTAGAGTTAGGGTTAAGGTTAGGGTTAGGGTTATGGTTAGAGTTACGGTTAGGGGTGGTTAGGATGGAATACTTACCCTAATACATAACCATAACGGTAACCCAAACTCCTTAACCCTTAATACTGCCTCCAAATGTAACACTTACACCTAATTTAATGGTGAGGACATGTATTTGATTTGCGTAAGGGTTAGGGCTATGGTTAGGGTTAGAGTTATGGCTGGTGTTAGGGTAAGGGTTAGTACAGGGTTAGGGTTAGGGTTAAGATAATGGTTTAACTATCTATTATTAAACCCTTTGAAAAATTACTGGCTTAATTCTAACAATATATTTGATGGGCAAGTTGAAACGATGTTAATATATACAATGTTTGCTGACTTGTTAAGGAAAGACCAATATATTATCTTCCTTCATATAACAATCTATTCTGTTCTGTTTAAAATCTAGCATCTAGCTGTGATATTATTGTTATAAACCTTTTTAACCTTGTTTTTATCTTTTTTATCATGAATATAGAGCCGGAGGCTGGTCAATTACCGATTTACTAGCAGTTTGCTAGTCGGGAAAAATGTTTTATGCTTTGATCCATCGTCCTGTGTTCAGATACACATTTAACCTTGTTAACCTTGTTTTTATCTGTTTTATCATGAATATAGAGCCGAAGGCTGGTCAAATATCGATTAACTAGCAGTTTGCTAGTCGGAAAAAATGTTTTGTGCTTTGATCCGTTGTTCAGATACACATTTTCATTGATCATTTTAAATATTGATGGTCAGTTATAAGTATTTATTGGTAATTTAGATTCAGTTTTTAATTTTGTACAATTAAAGATGTTTATATGCAAATAAAGATGTTTTGATGATTAGCTTTGATTACACATTGTTCTCCCTTTAGTCGTCTGCTACACTTTCGATGGTCAATGGTCCGCTGATTGATTGGTTAGTTTGTCAGTTTGATATTTTGCTGGTCATATAAAAGTTATTTGCTTTGTGTAATACTTCTGATGCGAAGCTTATTGAAAGAAAATAAGCCTTCCACTCAAGTCATTTAAAGTTTGTTGTATGATCTTTGTCAGAAACATTAGCTAGTTATAATGCGATCTTCAAAGAAAAATCTCCGCTGTCAGTTTGATAGTCGTTGTTGGCGAAAGATTGTTAAACAAGTTACTTTTTCTAATAGCATGAGTCTTCTTGCAAAACAATAACCGTTAACCTATATATTTGGTGGTTAGGATGAGATACTTACCCCAATACCTTACCCTAACCATAACGCTACACATAACCGTAAACCCATAATACTGCCTCCGACTTTAATAAATACAACTAATTTACAGGTGAGGACATGGATATGGTTTGCGTAAAGGTTGAATACGGTTAGGGTTAGAGTTAGGGTTAGGGTTAGGGTTAGGGTTAGGGTTAGAGTTACGGTTAGGGGTGGTTAGGATGGAATACTTACCCTAATACATAACCATAACCATAACCGTAACCCAAACTCCTTAACCCTTAATACTGCCTCCAAATGTAACGCTTACACCTAATTTAATGGTGAGGACATGTAATTGATTTGCGTAAGGGTTAGGGCTATGGTTAGGGTTAGAGTTATGGCTGGTGTTAGGGTAAGGGTTAGTACAGGGTTAGGGTTAGGGTTAAGATAAGGGTTTAACTATCTATTATTAAACCTTTAAAAAAATTACTGGGTTAATTCTAACAATATATTTGATGGGCAAGTTGAAACGATGTTAATATATACAATGTTTGCTGACTTGTTAAGGAAAGACCAATATATTATCTTCCTTCATATAACAATCTATTCTGTTCTGTTTGAAAATCTAGCATCTAGCTGTGATATTATTGTTATTAACCTTTTTAACCTTGTTTTTATCTGTTTTATCATAAATATAGAGCCGAAGGCTGGTCAAGTACCGATTAACTTGCAGTTTTCTAGTCGGGAAAAATGTTTAATGCTTTGATCCGTTGTTCAGATACATATTTTCATTAATCATTTTAAATATTGATGGTCAGTTATAAGTATTTATTGGTAATTTAGATTCATTTTTGAATTTTGTACAATTAAAGATCTTTAAATGCAAATAAAGATGTTTTGCTGATTCGCTTTGATTACACATTGTTCTCACTTTAGTTAGAGACATCGTCTGCTACCCTTTCGATGGTCAATGATCCGCTGATCTAAAAGAGAAGCTTGATTGGTTAGTTTGTCAGTTTGATATTTTGCTGGTCATATAAAAGTTATTTGCCTTGTGTTATACTTCTGATGCGAAGCTTATTGAAAGAAAATAAGCCTTCCACTCACATTTAAAGTTTTTTGTACGATCTTTGTCAGAAACATTAGCTAGTTATAATACGATCTTCAAAGAAAAATCTTCGCTGTCAGTTTGATAGTCGTTGTTGGCGAAAGATTGTTAAACAAGTTACTTTTTCTAATAGCAGGAGTCATATTGACATAAACCTAAGACATCGTAATCTATTCTTGCAAAAAAAAACCGTTAACCTATATATTTGGTGGTTAGGATGAGATACTTACCCTAATACATTACCCTAACCATAACGCTACACATAACCGTAACCCAAACTCCTTAACCCATAATACTGCCTCCAACTTTAACACATACAACAAATTTACAGGTGAGGCCATGGATATGGTTTGCGTAAAGGTTGAATACGGTTAGTGTTAGGGTTAAGGTTAGGGTTTGAGTTAGGGTTAGGGTTACGGTTAGGGTTAGGGTTAGGGCTAGGGTTACGGTTAGGGTTGGGTTAGGGTTGGGTTAGGGTTGGGTTAGGGTAAGGGTTTAACTATTTCCCTAACCCTTTTTAAAAATTACTGGGTTAATACTAATAAGATATTTAATGGGCTAATTCAAAAGATGATGAGATATACGATGTTTGTTGACTTGTTAAAGAAAGACCGATAGATGACAACACTATAACAATCCCTTGTGTTCTTTTTGAAAATCTAACATCTAGCTGTAATATGATTGTTAATAACCTTGTTTTTATTTGTTATATCATAAAATAGAGGCGAAGTTTGGTCAAGTACCGATTAACTAACAGTTTGCTTGTCGGATAAAAATTTTTTGCGCCTTGATCCATCGTCCTGTATTCAGATACACATTTTTATTATCATCTTAAATAGAGATGGTCAGTTATATGTATTTATTGGCGTTATGGATTTAATTTTGGATTCTGTACAATTATAGATGCTTATATGCAAATAAAGATGTTTTGCTGATTCGCTTTGATGAAACACTGTTCTTCTTACAGTTAGAGACGTCGTCTGCAACGGTTTCGATGGTCAATTGTTCGCTGATCTAAAAGGGAAGCTTGATTGGTTAGTTTGTTAGTTTGATATTTTGCTGGTCATTTGCCTTGTGAAATACTTCTGATGAGAAGCTTATTAAAAGAAAATAAGCCTTCCACTCAAGTCATTTAAAGTTTTTTTGTATGATCTTTGTCAGAAGCATTAGCTAGTTATAATGCGATCTTCAAAGAAAAATCTCCGCTGTCACTTTTGATAGTCGTTGTTGGCGAAAGATTGTTTAACAAGTTACTTTTTCTAACAGCAGGAGTCATAGTGACATAAACCTAAGACATCTTAATCTATTCTTGCAAAAAAATAACCGTTCACCTATATATTTGGTGGTTAGGATGAGATACTTACCCTAATACCTTATCCTAACCATAACGCTACACATAACCGTAACCCAAACTCTTTAACTCATAATACTGCCTCTAACTTTAACACATACAACTAATTTAAAGGTGAGGACATTGATATGGTTTGCGTAAAGGTTAGGAATACGGTTAGGGTTAGGGTTAGAGTTATGATAAGGGTTTAACAATTTTCCTAACGCTTTTTAAAAATTACTGGGTTAATACTAATAAGATATTTATTGGGCTAATTCAAAAGATGTTGAGATTTACGATGTTTGTTGACTTGTTAAAGAAAGAACGATAGATGACCACAATATAACAATCCCTTCTGTTCTGTTTGAAAATCTAACATCTAGCTGTAATATGATTGTTAATAACCTTGTTTTTATTTGTTATGTCATAAAATAGAGGCGAAGGCTGGTCAAGTACAGTTTGCTTGTCGGATAAAAATGTTTTGTGCCTTCATCCATCGTCCTGTGTTCAGATACACATTTTGATTATCATTTTAAATAGTGATCGTCAGTTATAAGTATTTACCTATAAACCTAAGACATCTTAATCTATTCTTGCAAAAAAACCGTTCACCTATATATTAGGTGGTTATCATGAGATGCTTTCCCTAATATCTTACCCTAACCATAGCGCTACACATGACCGTAACTTCTTAACCCATAATATTACCTCCAACTTTAACACATAAAACTAATTTAAAGGTGAGGACATGGATATGGTTTGCGTAAAGGTTAGGAATACGGTTACGGTTAGGGTTAGGGTTAGGGTAAGGGTTAGGGTTAGGGTTAGGGCTATGGTTAGGGTTACGGTTACGGTTAGGGTTGGGTTAGGGTAAGGGTTTAACTATTTCCCTAACCCTTTTTAAGAATTACTAGGTTAATACTAAAATATATTTAATGGGCTAATTCAAAAGATGTTGTGAAATACAATGCTTGTTGACTTGTTTAAGAAAGACCGATAGATGACAACAATATGACAATCCCTTCTGTTCTGTTTGAAAATCTAACATCTAGCTGTGATTGTTAATAACTTTGTTTTTTTTTCTGTTCTATCATAAAATAGAGCCGAAGGCTGGTCAAGTACCGATGAACTAACAGTTTGCTTGTCGGATAAAAATGTTATGTGCCTTGATCCATCGTCCTGTATTCAGATACACATTTTTATTATCATTTTAAGTAGTGATCGTCAGTTATAAGTATTTATTGGCATTTTGGATTTATTTTTGAATTTTATACAATTATAGATGCTTCTATGCATATGCAAAGATTTTTTGCTGATTCGCTTTGATTTAACATTGTTCTTCTTTTAGTTAAAGACGTCGTCTGCTACGGTTTCGATGGTCAATGGTTCGCTGATCTAAAGGAGAAGCTTGATTGGTTAGTTTGTCAGTTTGCTCTTTTGCTGGTCATATAAAAGTTATTTGCTTTGTGGAATACTTCTGATGCAAAGCTTATTGAAAGAAAATAAGCCTTCCACTCAAGTCATGTAAAGTTTTTTATATGATCTTTGTCAGAAACATTGACTTGTCATAATGCGATCTTCAAAGAAAAATCTCCGCTGTCAGTTTGATAGTCGTTGTTGGCGAAAGATTGTTAAACAAGTTTCTTTTTCTAATAGCAGGAGTCATATTGACATAAACCTAAGCCATCTTAATCTATTCTTGCAAAAAACCCGTTAACCTATATATTTGGTGGTTAGGATGAGATACTTACCCTAATACCCTACCCTAACCATAACTCTACACATAACCGTAACCCAAACTCCTTAACCCTAATACTGCCTCCAACTGTAACACTTACACCTAATTTAATGGGGAGGACATGTATTTGATATGCGTAAGGGTTAGGGCTATAGTTAGGGTTAGAGTTATGGTTAGTGTTAGGGTTAGGGTTAGGGTTAGGATAAGGGTTTAACAATTTAACTAAACCTGTTTAAAAAATACTGGGTTAATTCTAATAAGATTTTGGATGGGCATGTTCAAAATATGTTAAGATATACAATGTTTGCTGACTTGTTAAGGAAAGACCGATGGATGATCTTCCTTCATATAACAATGTCTTCTGTTCTGTTTGAAAATCTAGCATCTAGCTGTGATATTATTGTTATTAACCTTCTTTATCTGTTTTATCGTGAATATAGAGCCGAAGGCTGGTCAAGTACCGATTTACCAGCAGTTTGCTAGTCGGAAAAATGTTTTGTGCTTTGAGCCGTTGTTCAGATACATATTTTCATTGATCATTTTAAATATTGATGGTCAGTTATAAGTATTTATTGGTAATTTAGATTCATTTTTGAATTTTGTACAATTAAAGATCTTTATATGCAAATAAAGATGTTTTGCTTATTCGCTTTGATTACACATTGTTGTCCCTTTAGTTAGAGACATCGTCTGCTACCCTTTCGATGGTCAATGGTCCGCTGATCTAAAAGAGAAGCTTGATTGGTTAGTTTGTCAGTTTGATATTTTGCTGGTCTTATAAAAGTTATTTGCCTTGTGTAATACTTCTGATGCGAAGCTTATTGAAAGAAAATAAGCCTTCCACTCAAGTCATTTAAAGTTTGTTGTATGATCTTTGTCAGAAACATTAGCTAGTTATAATGCGATCTTCAATGAAAAATCTCCGCTGTCAGTTTGATAGTCGTTGTTGGCAAAAGATTGTTAAACAAGTTACTTGTTCTAATAGCAAGAGTCATATTGACATAAACCTAAGACATCTTAATGTATTCTTGCAAAAAAATAACCGTTAACCTATATATTTGGTGGTTAGGATGAGATACTTACCCTAATACATTACCCTAACCATAACGCTACACATAACCGTAAACCCATAATACTGCCTCCGACTTTAACAAATACAACTAATTTACAGGTGAGGACATGGATATGGTTTGCGTAAAGGTTGAATACGGTTAGGGTTAGAGTTAGGGTTAGGGTTAGGGTTAGGGTTAGAGTTACGGTTAGGGGTGGTTAGGATGGAATACTTACCGTAATACCTAACCCTAACCATAACGCTACACATAAGCGTAACCCAAACTCCTTAACCCTTAATACTACCTCCAAATGTAACACTTACACCGAATTTAATGGTGAGGACATGTATTTGATTTGCGAAAGGGTTAGGGCTAAGGTTAGGGTTAGAGTTATGGCTGGTGTTAGGGTAAGGGTTAGTACAGGGTTAGGGTAAGGGTTAAGATAAGGGTTTAACTATCTATTATTAAACCTTTTGAAAAATTACTGGCTTAATTCTAACAATATATTTGATGGGCAAGTTGAAACGATGTTAATATATACAATGTTTGCTGACTTGTTAAGGAAAGACCAATATATTATCTTCCTTCATATAACAATATATTCTGTTCTGTTTGAAAATCTAGCATCTAGCTGTGATATTATTGTTACAAACCTTTTTAACCTTGTTTTTATCTTTTTTATCATGAATATAGAGCCGAAGGCTGGTCAAGTACCGATTTACTAGCAGTTTGCTAGTCGGTAAAAATGTTTTATGCTTTGATCCATCGTCCTGTGTTCAGATACACATTTAACCTTGTTAACCTTGTTTTTATCTGTTTTATCATGAATATAGAACCGAAGGCTGGTCAAATATCGATTAACTAGCAGTTTGCCAGTCGGAAAAAATGTTTTGCGCTTTGATCCGTTGTTCAGATACACATTTTCATTGATCATTTTAAATATTGATGGTCAGTTATAAGTATTTATTGGTAATTTAGATTCAGTTTTTAATTTTGTACAATTAAAGATGTTTATATGCAAATAAAGATGTTTTGATGATTCGCTTTGATTACACATTGTTCTCCCTTTAGTCGTCTGCTACACTTTCGATGGTCAATGGTCCGCTGATTGATTGGTTAGTTTGTCAGTTTGATATTTTGCTGGTCATATAAAAGTTATTTGCTTTGTGTAATATTTCTGATGCGAAGCTTATTGAAAGAAAATAAGCCTTCCACTCAAGTCATTTAAAGTTTGTTGTATGATCTTTGTCAGAAACATTAGCTAGTTATAATGCGATCTTCAAAGAAAAATCTCCGCTGTCAGTTTGATAGTCGTTGTTGGCGAAAGATTGTTAAACAAGTTACTTTTTCTAATAGCAGGAGACTTCTTGCAAAAAAATAACCGTTAACCTATATATTTGGTGGTTAGGATGAGATACTTACCCTAATACCTTACCCTAACAATAACGCTACACATAACCGTAAACCCATAATACTGCCTCCGACTTTAATAAATACAACTAATTTACAGGTGAGGACATGGATATGGTTTGCGTAAAGGTTGAATACGGTTAGGGTTAGAGTTAGGGTTAGGGTTTGGGTTAGGGTTAGGGTTAGGGTTAGGGTTAGGGTTAGGGTTAGAGTTACGGTTATAGGTGGTTAGGATGGAATACTTACCCTAATACCTAGCCATAATCATAACGCTACATATAAGCGTAACCCAAACTCCTTAACCCTTAATACTGCCTCCAAATGTAACACTTACACCTAATTTAATGGTGAGGACATGTATTTGATTTGCGTAAGGGTTAGGGCTATGGTTAGGGTTAGAGTTATGGCTGGTGTTAGGGTAAGGGTTAGTACAGGGTTAGGGTTAGGGTTAAGATAAGGGTTTAACTATCTATTATTAAACCTTTTGAAAAATTACTGGCTTAATTCTAACAATATATTTGATGGGCAAGTTGAAACGATGTTAATATATACAATGTTTAATGACTTGTTAAGGAAAGACCAATATATAATCTTCCTTCATATAACAATCTATTCTGTTCTGTTTGAAAATCTAGCATCTAGCTGTGATATTATTGTTATAAACCTTTTTAACCTTGTTTTTATCTTTTTTATCATAAATATAGAGCCGAAGGCTGGTCAAGTACCGATTTACTAGCAGTTTGCTAGTCGGGAAAAATGTTTTATGCTTTGATCCATCGTCCTGTGTTCAGATACACATTTAACCTTGTTAACCTTGTTTTTATCTGTTTTATCATGAATATAGAGCCGAAGGCTGGTCAAATATCGATTAACTAGCAGTTTGCTAGTCGGAAAAAATGTTTTGTGCTTTGATCCGTTGTTCAGATACACATTTTCATTGATCATTTTAAATATTGATGGTCAGTTATAAGTATTTATTGGTAATTTAGATTCAGTTTTTAATTTTGTACAATTAAAGATGTTTATATGCAAATAAAGATGTTTTGATGATTCGCTTTGATTACACATTGTTCTCCCTTTAGTCGTCTGCTACACTTTCGATAGTCAATGGTCCGCTGATTGATTGGTTAGTTTGTCAGTTTGATATTTTGCTGGTCATATAAAAGTTATTTGCCTTGTGTAATACTTCTGATGCGAAGCTTATTGAAAGAAAATAAGCCTTCCACTCAATTCATTAAAAGTTTGTTGTATGATCTTTGTCAGAAACATTAGCTAGTTATAAAGCGATCTTCAAAGAAAAATCTCCGCTGTCAGTTTGATAGTCGTTGTTGGCGAAAGATTGTTAAACAAGTTACTTTTTCTAATAGCATGAGTCTTCTTGCAAAAAAATAACCGTTAACCTATATATTTGGTGGTTAGGATGAGATACTTACCCTAATACCTTACCCTAACCATAACGCTACACATAACCGTAACCCCATAATACTGCCTCCGACTTTAATAAATACAACAAATTTACAGGTGATTACATGGATATGGTTTGCGTAAAGGTTGAATACGGTTAGGGTTAGAGTTAGGGTTAGGGTTTGGGTTAGGGTTAGGGTTAGGGTTAGGGTTAGGGTTAGAGTTACGGTTAGGGGTGGTTAGGATGGAATACTTACCCTAATACCTAACCATAACCATAACGCTACACATAAGCGTAACCCAAACTCCTTAACACTTAATACTGCCTCCAAATGTAACACTTACACCTAATTTAATGGTGAGGACATGTATTTGATTTGCGTAAGGGTTAGGGCTATGGTTATGGTTAGAGTTATGGCTGGTGTTAGGGTAAGGGTTAGTACAGGGTTAGGGTTAGTGTTAAGATAAGGGTTTAACTATCTATTATTAAACCTTTTGAAAAATTACTGGGTTAATTCTCACAATATATTTGATGGGCAAGTTGAAAGGATGTTAATATATACAATGTTGGCTGACTTGTTAAGGAAAGACCAATATATTATCTTCCTTCATATAACAATCTATTCTGTTCTGTTTGAAAATCTAGCATCTAGCTGTGATTTTATTGTTATTAACCTTGTTAACCTTGTTTTTATCTGTTTTATCATAAATATAGAGCCGAAGGCTGGTCAAGTACCGATTAACTTGCAGTTTTCTAGTCGGGAAAAATGTTTAATGCTTTGATCCGTTGTTCAGATACATATTTTCATTAATCATTTTAATATTGATGGTCAGTTATAAGTATTTATTGGTAATTTAGATTCATTTTTGAATTTTGTACAATTAAAGATCTTTAAATGCAAATAAAGATGTTTTGCTGATTCGCTTTGATTACACATTGTTCTCCCTTTAGTTAGAGACATGTTCTGCTACCCTTTCGATGGTCAATGGTCCGCTGATCTAAAAGAGAAGCTTGATTGGTTAGTTTGTCAGTTTGATATTTTGCTGGTCATATAAAAGTTATTTGCCTTGTGTAATACTTCTGATGCGAAGAAAATAAGCCTTCCACTCAAGTCATTTAAAGTTTTTTGTATGATCTTTGTCAGAAACATTAGCTAGTTATAATGCGATCTTCAAAGAAAAATCTCCGCTGTCAGTTTGATAGTCGTTGTTGGCGAAAGATTGTTAAACAAGTTACTTTTTCTAATAGCAGGAGTCATATTGACATAAACCTAAGACATCTTAATCTATTTTTCAAAAAAATAACCGTTAGCCTATGTTTGGTGGTTAGGATGAGATACTTACCCTAATACCTTACCCTAACCATAACGCTACACATAACCGTAACCCAAACTCCTTAACCCATAATACTGCCTCCAACTTTAACACATACAACTAATTTACAGGTGAGGACATGGATATGGTTTGTGTAAAGGTTGAATACGGTTAGGGTTAGGGTTAAGGTTATGGCTTGGGTTAGGGTTAGGGTTACGGTTAGGATTAGGGTTAGGGCTAGGGTTACGGTTACGGTTACGGTTACGGTTACGGTTACGGTTAAGGCTAGGGTTACGGTTATGGTTAGGGTTGGGTTAGGGTAAGGGTTTAACTATTTCCCTATCCCTTTTTAAGAATTACTAGGTTAATACTAAAATATATTTAATGGGCTAATTCAAAAGATGTTTAGATATACGATGGTTGTTGACTTGTTAAAGAAAGACCGATAGATGACAACAATAATAACAATCCCTTCTGTTTTCTTTGAAAATCTAGCATCTAGCTGTGATATGATTGTTAATAACATTGTTTTTATCTGTTAATATCATAAAATAGAGCCGAAGGCTGGTCAAGTACCGATTAACTAACAGTTTTTTGTCGGTTAAAAATGTTTTGTGCCTGAACACCGGACGATGGATCAAGATCCATCGTCCGGTGTTTAGATACACATTTTTTATTATCATTTTAAATATTGATGGTCAGTTATAAGTATTTATTGGCATCTTGGATTTATTTTTGAATTTTGTACAATTATAGATGCTTATATGCAAAGAAAGAGGTTGTGCTGATTCGATTTGATTAAACATTGATCTTCTTTGAGTAAGAGACATCGTCTGCTCCGGTTTCGATGGTCAATGGTTCGATGATCTAAAGAGAAGCTTGATTGGTTAGTTTGTCAGTTTGATATTTTGCAGATCATATAAAAATTATTTGCCTTGTGTAATACTTCTGATGCGAAGCTTATTGAAAGAAAATAAGCCTTCCACTCAAGTCATTTAAAGTTTTTTGTACGATCTTTGCCAGAAACATTAGCTAGTTATAATGCGATCTTCGCTGTCAGTTTGATAGTCGTTGTTGGCGAAAGATTGTTAAAACAAGCTACGTTTTCTAATAGCAGGAGTCATATTGACATAAACCTAAGACATCTTAATCTATTTTGCAAAAAAATAACCGTTAGCCTATGTTTGGTGGTTAGGATGAGATACTTACCCTAATACCTTACCCTAACCATAACGCTGCACATAACCGTAACCCAAACTCCTTAACCCATAATACTGCCTCCAACTTTAACACATACAACTAATTTACAGGTGAGGACATGGATATGGTTTGCGTAAAGGTTGAATACGGTTAGGGTTAAGGTTAAGGTTAGGGTTTGGGTTTGGGTTAGGGTTAGGGTTACGGTTAGGGTTAGGGTTAGGGCTAGGGTTACGGTTAGGATTGGGTTAGGGTTGGGTTAGGGTAAGGATTTAACTATTTCCCTAACCCTTTTTAAAAATTACTTGGTTAATACTAATAAGATATTTAATGGCTAATTCAAAAGATGATGAAATATACGATGTTTGTTGACTTGTTAAAGAAAGACCGATAGATGACAACACTATAACAATCCCTTGTGTTCTTTTTGAAAATCTAACATCTAGATGTAATATGATGTTTAATATCCTTGTTTTTATTTGTTAGATCATAAAATAGAGGCGAAGTCTGGTCAAGTACCGATTAACTAACAGTTTGCTTGTCGGATAAAAATTTTTTGCGCCTTGATCCATCGT